>OX459115.1:74923678-76326178 GCA_949775065.1 Brachyopa scutellaris | reverse complement strand
TATTAAGAGAGTTTTTTTTAAACAAAGTGGTAATATTCCGAGTAGTTTTTAGTTAGTTTAGTTTTTTAGTTTATATGACTTTTATTTTCATTTTTAATTCATAACATTCAATATAATTCTAAGTCTATTATGGTTTGGCCTATGGCCGTCTACCAGAAATATTCCGAGTATAATATGAGCCTATTCAATGTTCCGCTTGCACACAGAACACATTTTGCACATTTTTATACATGTACAGCTCCAAAATTATTTAATAAATTACACTTGCATATCAGAGAAACACTTCGATTTTCTTTTTTCATACTCACTATATACTATGACTGCATTGAATCTTTTATCTAAATTCTTGTCGTATTCACAAGCACAATAATTTATTTAAGTTATAATATGCACCAATAATGAACATACGTATATAATCTATGAATAATTGTCACGTTTAAATATTATGTTTTCTTTTGAAGTAAAACAATCATTGATGTTACCCAACATCAGATGTGTATTGAATGTGAAAAATCATTGCTAACTATTAAGTTAAAGAATGGACACTGTTATTCCATTTTTTTCTTATATGAATTTTGTTGATTAGATTTTAAGTTAAAAACTAGTGAATAAAAAAATTACTACAGTGGACTGCCCCTAAGTCGTACTCTCTTTAAGTCGAGTTTCTCTCTAACTCGATTTTTTTGGCCATATTTTATAATTCCCTTCCATTTTCCATACAAAAACCATTCTCTAGGGCGAACTCCCACTAAGTCGAAACTCTCTCTTACTCGAACACATTCTCTCGATTATTGTCATCTTTTTCAAACTTTAAGTCGAATTTTGTTTAGCACAAAACAAAACAAAAAGACATTACTCCTTCGGAACTCGTATTTGAGTATAACCATCCACTCAATACCTTAAATATGTACATATGTGTAGCATCGTGTGTGCCATCATCGTCAGCCCGTCGTTTTTCTTCCTTTTCATATTCTTGGTACCTCCATAAAAAGATACAGTTTTTAAAAAGTTGCAACGCAAAAACAGAAAAAAAACATTGTTTTCCTTTTCTTTGTGTTGTTGGTTTCGTTGTATTCAAAACAGGGTTTTTTATGGATCTATCTGCGAATGTACATAAAAAGAACTTGTTGTAGTAAGATTCCAGCTGGAATTTCAAATTAGGTTGATTCTAGGCAGTTCAACTTCAACAGAGCTGATGCAGCCTTTATGTGCATGTTTGTAGCTAAATTTTTTAACTAAGCAAGAAGCTATAATTTTTTGTTAACTTTTTTGTAAGTACATTAACCTTTTTTTTACTAAACAAACGTTTTAAAACAAAAATAAATGTTTCTCTCTATTACTCGAATTTTTCCAAAACTCTCTCTAACTCGAACAAATCGTGAAAATTCGACTTATGGAGAGTTGACTGTACTTACTTACTTACTTACTATAATTTAAAATGGATAAAAAAAACCTTTAAACCTAAAGGTAATTAATTGAACTAAATAATAATAGTCAGCAATAATGGTTGTATTTTAAACTGAGAATAAAAGGCAGATTAATCTTGTTATCTTCAGTGAATATAAATAGTATGCATATAAATACTTTGTTAATCGTTGGTCCATTTTATAATATATTATTTATAATATATAATATATAATATAATATAACTTTATAATCTTTGTTTGATTATTTTCAGAGGATACGTTAGGAAAACTGGGGTCTGGTAAACGAATTACAGAGAGAAAAGTGTATTTATTCGATGGGCTTATGGTTCTATGTAAATCTGTTGCTAAAAAACAAACGGTTTCTACGGGAGCTACAAACTACGATTTTAGATTAAAAGAGAAATTCTTTATGCGACGGGTTGAAATTATTGATCGAAGCGATACTGAAGATCTAAAGCATGCTTTTGAAATTTCTCCCAGAGTGCAACCAGCTGTAATTTTAATTGGTAATAATGTTTCTTAATCTTAATATTATTTTCCTTGTGCTCATATTTTGGAGTTCTTTCATAGCGAAAAGTCATCAGCATAAAAGTGATTGGATGGCCGACTTAATAATGGTGAATACCAAATCCATGTTAGATCGCATTTTGGACAGTATATTGTTGGATATGGAGAAAAAGCATCCACTCCGTCTCCCTAGTCCTGATATTTATAAGTTTGTTGTTCCTGATAACGCAGATAACATTGTCTTAGAAGATCGGGAAAGCGCGGGAGTTCCGCTTATAAAGGTTATAATATATTTGTTTTAACTTTTGTTGTTACACATTTACTGACTTTTTTTATTTTCTTACTTTAGGGAGCCACATTGTGTAAATTAATAGAACGTTTAACGTATCACATTTATGCCGATCCAATGTTTGTGCGGACATTTTTAACAACTTATCGTTATTTTTGTTCACCACCAAGTCTTCTTCAGCTTTTGATTGAAAGATTTAATATACCAGATCCAAGTTTGGTTTACCAAGAAAACCAATCGAGTGAGAGAGATGTTAATCCAGATTCTGAAAAATTACATAAAAACTCTCAAAGGGAAGATTGGAAACGATACCGAAAGGAATATGTCCAGCCTGTACAGTTTCGAGTTCTAAACGTTCTTCGTCATTGGGTTGACCATCACTTTTATGACTTTGAAAAAGACCCTGAGCTACTTGAAACTTTACTCCATTTTTTGGAAAATGTGAATGGGAAGTCGATGAAGAAGTGGGTGGATTCAGTAATGAAAATTGTTCAAAGAAAGGTAAATTATATCCATTATGATAAACAAAGTAGCTTTTTATAGTTGAACATTGGTGTTTTTAACTAAGAAAATTAGGTATTTTTTTTTGTTATTACGTATATATGTAAACTGGTCCCTTGCTTTGCACGGGGGTTAGGGGAATGAAAAGTCTCGCGCAATGCGAAACCGCACAAAGCGAAACCGAGCAAAGCGAATATGAATTTCATGTAATTTAGGGTGTTAGGTTAGGTTAGGTTATGGGGTGGCGGCTTAGCCTCACATAGACCAGTGTTGGTCCATAGTGATACCACAACTCCTCAGAGTAATCATTTGATTTCTGCTGCTTTGTTTAAACAAACTGAGTTTGTCTGTTGAGCAAATTTAATGAGAGGGTGAAGTTTTATGTCTGCCACTTCTGGGAGTGAGTTGAAATAGAATTTCCCATTAGTCTGTGCCTTCTTTTTGCCAATGCAGGACAAGCGCACAGGAGGTGCTCTAATGTTTCTACAATACCCGGTTCATTGCAGTTTCTGCATATGTCCGATGAGACTAGTTTAAGCCTGCGAGCGTGATAACCTATAAGGCAATGCAATTTAGGATGTTGCGTTCCTGAAAAATGAAATGTAAGCATTTATTTGAGCCGCGCAAATCGAATTTGGGTAGGCAAATGTATTTCGCGCAAAGGTGAAACCGCGCAAAAAGAAGTCGCGCAAAGCGAGGAACCAGTGTACATGTGACAAGGTTGAAACAAACAGAACAACAGAAGGAAGAAAAAGAGCGACGTTTTGGACAGATATACGAATGGAATAGGCCGGTGAAGTTTAGTTGATCGCCATCTGTTAAGGAGTTAACGTCGAATCTTTTAAAATACTTTTTGTCAACTAAATATTTCATTTACTACAAAAAGTTTTCATTGCATAATAAAGTCATTACATGGGGGTTCCACCGGGATTGGAACGGATCGGTGAAAAATATTGAGCTACATAGGTGCGAGTTGGTGTCGGTTCGAATTTGTCGGTGTAAGAACAATAAACGGTGAATAACGTTTGAATCGGGACAATTTCTGGTGCGTCATTTCTAAAGTTCAGTTAGCTATTTGAATTTTATTGTCTCTTACGGTGGTGCTTTTCTGATTGTTGGTGTGAGCGAGATGGCTACAATTTAAGGCGCGGTGAGCAAAGTGAACCATGAACGTAACTCAGCTCAAAGAGGAATTGGAAAAAAGAGACAGCGATTCAAACGGTTCAAAAGCGGAGTTGAAGTTTCGATTAATGACAATAGTAGATAAAGAAGAGATGGACGGTGGTGGTTGTGTTGGCGGCGTTGTTGATAAGTGCGAGATATAAAATTGTAATACACTGGTCCCTTGCTTTGCACGGGGGTTAGGGGAATGAAAAGTCTCGCGCAATGCGAAACCGCGCAAAGCGAATATGAATTTCATGTAATTTAGGGTGTTGCGTTCCTGGAAATGAAATGTAAGCATTTATTTGAGCCGCGCAAATCGAATTTGGGTAGGCAAATGTATTTCGCGCAGAGGTGAAACCGCGCAAAAAGAAGTCGCGCAAAGCGAGGGACCAGTGTACTGCGACCAGCGATGAAGAACGCACTGAACTGGATCAAACAGTGTTTCAGAGTTGTGGATCGAGTGAAATAGAAAAACCGTTGGTGGGGAAAAATATGGTGGTGAGATCCGAAAATGTGTCAAACAATTCCAATGAATCGAACACGGGAAATACTGGAATCAGATACAGTGGTGGTGAAGTGCGTGCGTCGTCGCGATTTATATCATTTCGGGACGCGGAAGATTCCGTAGACAAATTTAGTGGCGATGGAACTGAAGAAATTCATTTGTGATTGGAGCAGTTACAAGAGATGAATTGTATTTTAAAATATACTGATCGAGAGTTGTTGTTGTTCGCTAGAAAAATGCTGTGTGGTGCCGCGAAACAGTTCGTTATGTTATATCCAAGTATTAAGACATGGTCAGAGTTTAAATCTATAATGACGGCGGACTTTCAAATTGAAGTTAACACTCATGAGATACATGAGAAACTTTGTAGTCGTAAGAAAAGCACGTCTGAGCCTTGGAGAGCGTACATATATGAAATGACGATTGCTACGCCAGCCAAGTTACAAACCAAGGCATTAATTGACTATATAGTCGAAGCGCAGGGTTCGGACCCCAGAAAAAAAATTTGGGAGTAGATTAAGAAAAAAAGCGGAGTAGATTTGTAAATACAAAAAAAAAAGCTTCCGAAAACAAAAGCAAAGGAGTCAGAAGGCGTATTATTTGGCTTAAAAAAACGATTTTCGAGGATTAAGTTCTCTAAATGCATACCTGGCATTACTGGGCATAGTGACACTTTAATTTTATTTTTCTTTGAATACTAAAAAAAAGATTTTCAAAATGATCAGTGCAAGCATTCCATTATTTGGTTAGCATTTTCTGTTTGAAAAAACTGGAGTAGATTTTGAGCGAAGCGGAGTGTCGGAGTAGATTTTTTTATTTTTTAAAAAGCGGAGTAGATCTACTCCGATCGGAGTAGGGTCGACTGAGTAGAAGACAGCACCCCAGACAGATTGGTTTTACGTGGTGCGACAACAATGCAAGATCTTAAGTTGAAGTTCGTCGAATACGAGAGCTTAAAAAAGAAGAGAGAGCTGTGCAGACCCAATTCAAGTATAAATAAAAGAATAGATCGGAACGTAAAAGCAAACGCGGGCGGTAGTTCTACCATTAAATGTTTTAAATGCGCTGACCAGGAACACATATTGTTGCGCAGGGAGAAATAATTGAACACGTCCGTTTGCTTTGATGGTTTATTGAGAAGAGAAAGAACTTAATGTTTGACATAGAATTGTACATAGTAATCTAAGTAAATTTAAGTGTATATGCATGTATATGTGTGAATGTATTAGATATAAGTAGAATATTAGTGTGTGCGTTGGATAACTAAATCCGTTTGCTTTGATGGTTTATTGAGAAGAGAAAGAACTTAATGTTTGACATAGAATTGTACATAGTAATCTAAGTAAATTTAAGTGTATATGCATGTATATGTGTGAATGTATTAGATATAAGTAGAATATTAGTGTGTGCGTTGGATAACTAAATAATGTATCAAATGGTTTAGACTCAACACATATGTTAGTCGCAGTGGTATTGCGGGGACATGTGGTGGACGCGTTAATTGATACGGGCAGTGAAGTTAGTCTTGTTAGACAGGATGTCTACAAAATAATTGGCTCACCGAAAAGGGAAAGTACAGACAAAATATTCAGTAATTTGAGCGCTGTTTGTGTGCGACATTTCGGAAAGATTCTTGAAAAAATTTGTATCGAGGGTGGCGAATTCGACATTAACCTTTTCATAATGCCGAATTATAGTATGACACAAAAACTCATACTAGGCAGAGACATTTTGAACTCTTGTGAAATATTGTTAAAACCAAACGAAATAGTTGTTCGTGGAATTGGCGTGCCGGTTGTGACCAATAATGGTAGAGATGCTAGTGACCACGAGATGATGCTGATGAGCATATGCGAGGCCACGAATAGGGCCAGCGAGTTGGACGTCCCCAGCAGCTATGAACACGAGGTGAGGAACATCGTCGATTCTAACATTTCCAACAATGGTAAAATTTCGAGTGCCGAAACGAAGTTGAGGGTCAGCGATAGTGTGCCTATCTATCTGCGAGCAAGGCGTATGGCTCCACTGGAAAATAAGGTAATCAAAGAGCAAATAAAAGAATGGCTTGCTTACGGAATAATCGTGGGGATGAGCAACGGAGGTATTGTATTGTATTGTATTGTATTTGGAAGGGGGTTGTCTCCTTAGAGACAACAAGCACGTAGACCTGTAGGCCTATTGTACTTTGGTGAAGTACCACCCCATTCGCTGAATTAGCGATTTGTTGCTGAGCTATATGTCGATCTAAATCTGCCCATCGCTTTCGCAAAGCGAAGCAATAGGGCAAGATTGAGCTCCAGTAGATCAACGTCCCGTAGGACGTAGCTGCCTAGAGTGGCCTTTCTGATTCGAGCAAAGGCCGGACACTCGCTAATGAAGTGCTCAGCCGTCTCATCTTCTTCCAGGCACATCTCGCAGAGGCCCGAGCTTCTGATTCCAATTTTGTTCAGGTGCTCGTTTAAGGGAGTCAGTTTGAAGTCATTTCTACGAAGGTGTAACAGAAACTTAGTTCTGTTTGCCCTGGGCGCGTGTACTAACATTTTGGCCTGTCGGCATGACCTAAGTTCGTGCCAATGGTTGTAATGCTGTAGTCGCAGCAGTTCAAGAAGCTTGTTTTTAGCATAAGCTGAACTGCAGCCAATAACAGGCTGAGGACCGATAAAAGGGGTCGCTGATCCAGCTCTAGCCAGAGCATCAGCTTTATCGTTTCCCGGGATGTCAGAATGTCCCGGGACCCAGACCAGTGTGATCTTATTACATCGCCCAAGCTGATTCAGTTTGTTGACAGCTTCCTCAACAATTTTTGAGTTGATCAACGCTGCTGAACAGGCTTTGATAACTGCTTGGCTATCAGAGCAGATGTAGATGGACTTGGATTTCCACCTCTTGTTAAGTGCAATGTGCGCTGTAGTAGCGATAGCATACACCTCTGCCTGAAAGACAGTTGTAAATGTACCCAGTGGAATAGATTACTCAACGTGGCATTCTTCTGAGTAGACACCTGCTCCGGAGAGCTCATCCATTAAGGACCCGTCCGTATAGAAGACTATACTTCCTGATGGGAAACCAGACCAACCTCCGCTGTTCCATTCAGAGCGATCTGGAAGGAGACATTGGAACCTTCGCCCGAAATTGTATTTGGAGCTTGTGGTGTCCAGAGCTCCCCCCAAGGCTCCTGGTACTAAATCGAGAAGCTCCCCCACCCTGCTACCTCTACTACCTTCACTGAAGGTAACTCGCCTTCCAAGAAGCACACCTATGCGGTATACTGCTTTTCTAGCTTCGTTTTCAATGAAGATATGCAGTGGAGGCAAGGCAAGAATGCACGCTAGGTGCTGAAGTTTTTCAAGGCAACGTTTGAGAGGCTTCGCTTTGTACCACCAATCTATCGAGCCATATACGACATATGGCCTGACTATACTCGTATAAATCCAGTAGACCATTTTTGGGCTAAGCCCCCGTGATCTATTGAACATTCTACGGCATTGCCAGAGTATGTTGGTGGCCTTAGTTGTTCTTGCAACCAAGTGGTCTAGGAAGGTTAGTTTTGGGTCCATCAGGATACCCAAGTATTTCACCGTACTAGAAGGTTTAAGCTGGGTGCCTAGGAACGTAGGCCATCTTATAGGAGGCAACTTCCTTTTGTTTGTGAACAGCATCATCTCGGTCTTGGAGGGATTGACCGATAGTGACTGCTCACGACACTATGCTCCAACAATGCTAAGAGCAGATTGCATCCGCTCACAGAGTGCTGGTAAATTGCTACCACTGACGATGATGCATTCATTATCAGCGAATCCAATTGTTGGATATCCTCCCTCGTTAAGTCTTCTCAGTAAGGAGTCAACTAAGAGGTTCCACAATGTGGTCGATAGGACTCCACCTTGCGGAAAGCCTTTTACAGCTTGCACTGTCTTGGAGTAACTACCTAATGAAGCTGTTGTTGATCTGCTCTTAAGCATCGCCAGGATCCAACCGATGAGTGTCGGGTCAATTCCTTTTGATCTTAGTGCAGATTCAATCATTTCAAAGGTGGGATTATCGAAAGCTCCCTCAATATCGAGGAATACAGCGAGGCTATAGTGCTTCCGGTCGAGAGCGCGTTGCACCCTGCCTGTCAGCTCCACCAGCGCTGTCTCCGTCGACTTGCCTCTTTGATAGGCATGCTGGCTATCATGGATTGGCGCTACACTTAGCGTTCCTATCTTAAGCTGCACGTCAATAAATTTTTCAAGGCCCTTCAGAAGGAAGGAAGAAAGGCTGATAGTCCTGAAACTTTTTGGAAGATCATAGGCTGGTTTACCCGGCTTGGGGATGAAGACAGCCTTGGCCCTCCTCCAAGATAGAGGGACATAGCCTAGAGCAATACTTGCTCGGTAGATCCTAGTGAGAAACAGTAGAATTGTATCGATTCCCCTTTGAAGGAGTATTGGATAAATACCGTCTGGTCCGGGCGATTTGTAAGGTGAGAAAGATAGAATGATGGTTCTTACCTTTTTTCTCGTTACAGTGCTCACCGCTGACCTCCATTGATCACTAGTGGGCCTGCTTTTGTATGGATTATGACTCTCCTCGTCAGCATCGCTGCATCCAGGAAAGTGAGTCCCCATTAACAATTGTAGGATTTCCTCTTTTGAGGTAGTGAAACGACCATCGGGATAGCGCAAGGTGTCAAGTTTGGCATTTGGGTCCGCAGAGAGAACTCCTTGCAGGCGCGAAATGGCACTTACATCCTTTAGGTCCCCACAGAAATTTCGCCAAGATGTGAGCTTGGCCCTTTTGACTTGTCGTTTGTATTCTCTCTGCGCGTTGGCATGAGAGTTCCAATCAACCGTGCTGCCAGTTTTCATGGCTCGATTAAATAGCTTCCGCACTTTCTTCCTGATCGTGGCTAGCTTCGTGTTCCACCAACGAGTTGGTTTTGCTCCGCCGACCTCTTTCTAGGACATGATTCGTGGAATGCTGTTATAATACCGCTCTGTAGGGTATTAACCGCTATGTCAAGTGCAACGCTATCGTGGATTCGCATTGGAGTCTGCCCCAATTGATCCTGCAGCGCTGAAGCATAGGCGTCCCAGTTCGTGCGGTGCACATTTCTGGTGGTGGCTTTGACCGGTTGATCCGCAGCCAAATTGAAGGCCACGTATCTATGATCAGAAGCCGATTCTTCTTTGAGAACTCTCCATCGAGTAACCATGTCCACCGCATTTGCCGAGGCAACGGTAAGATCGATAACTTGCCTTCTTTGTCGAGTGACGAAGGTAGGATCGGTCCCTAGATTAAGTATCTCAAGATGGGAGGCTGCGAAGTAGTTTAAGAGAGTTATTCCTCTCACGTTTGTATCAGTACTTCCCCAAACGCAGTTATGTGCATTTGCATCCATACCGATTATCAACCGTTTGTTAGCTTGCCGAGCATATTCAACAAGCCTCATCATCTCTGCCGAGGGGGGTGGCGAGATGGAGTCGTAGGGCAAGTACACCGAAGCCATAAGGACTTCTGTGCTGTTGCCACCTCTTTTATAGCTAATCTTGATCGCAGTACAGTCTTGGGAACTGTATTCAGGCAGTAGACTTGCATCATAGCCTTTAGCAACAAAGACGCACGTACGAGGTTTCAGTGTTCCTGGCGCTTATTTCAAGCTTACAAGTAAGCCTGTTGGCTGGAGGTTACGCCTCTCAAGAGCCTCCACTGAGTCCTCATCTATACCAATGGTGTAGAGCTTACCATCTTTGTTTGCACTAGAATGGTAAACTTTCCACCTTTCGGTAAGCAGACCCGGGTTTTGGCCCTTAAGGAGCGCGACGAAGGTTCCTTGATCCAGACTTGCATCCCGGACGAAGACCTTCATCTTAATGTTGCCCCTAATCTCAGATGGGTGCAAGACATTGAGGTCCTGCTCATCTAATTTCGGGAAGATGCGAGCAAATTCAGCTTTGATCCATTGATTTGTGGCTTCATCAGCACAGCAGAGAATAAATCCTCCACCACTTTTGACGATGCACTCAAATATAGGACATCCGCCTTCCTTTACCCGACTTAAGATTGCGTCATTCAAGGCCTTGTCAAGACTGCTGATGTGTTCTGCAGTGAATTTTCGCTTGTGGTCGTTCGCAAATACCACTGACAACCGCAGCCCTAGCAATGCCGAGTCGACGAATCGTTTTTTCGGGGGGTGAGTTCTTTCGCCAGTTTGACTGGTTCCGGTTCTCTTGCCACCTTTTACTGCATGAGATGTAGTCTCTGATGGCTTACCACCCCTTCCCGCAGCAACTTCCTTCTCAGCCGAGACTGATCCAGTAGAAGCCGAAGGTTCTTTAGGAGTTGCAAGACTTGAGCTCGTAGGGACCGAGTCCGCCAACTTGGTAGCTTCTGTGCCGAGCGTTAGCTCCGCTTCTTTGGCCTCCTTGTTAGCAAGACGGTCTCTCGCTCGCTTCTTTTTGCGCCATGCCCCCTTCTTCCGTTTTCTCTTCTCTTTTGCCCCTTTGACTTCAAAGTTGCCTTCTGCACAATGTGCATCGGACTCGGAAGCCTCTGAGTCTGAAGAAGAGGAAGGTGGTAGTACCCGAGCTTCGTTAAGCGACAACTTCTTGAATTGCCTCCTAACGCCGCTTTGACCTATGGTGGGTGTCTGGATGGATGAGTCACTCTGTGTGCTAGACAGGGTAGCCCGTGGTCGCTTCAGCATGTGACCATCACTTCCATTTCCACTACTAGGCGTGGCGGCAGTTACAAGTTCAGTCGCCGGGTCTGATGAGGTCAATGCTGCCGATTTGGTAGCCGAACCCTCCATGTTCGATGACAGAACCTGTGTTTTTTTGCTGTCCCCACTAGAATAGACCAAGGAACATCTCAGTGATGAGCGTCCAGCTTCTAATGGTTCGAGCTTCGATTCAAAACTCACAGCAGCGACTACCGCTGCCTTATTGAGCTCCACTGGCGACCTGGCATTATCCAATGTCAAGCCAACACCGGTAGCCGTGGTAACTACCGACTTTCGGGCTTTTTTATTCGCCCTCTTCTCCGTCGTTCCTCTTTTCCCATGATCCCCCGGTGGAACTTTCAGTTTGGAAGAGCTCAAGGATACGTTGACCGTACCCGAACCCTTCCTTTCAGGAGTCCCCACCTTTTGGACTTCGCTTTCCCCGCTAGAACAAGCCGAGTGAGTTCCCAGTTTAACTGAGACCTCAGCTACATCCAACGGTTCAAGCACCGAGTCAGGAATCATGGGGTTTTCATAAGCGACTACCGCTTCTTTAACAGGATCCACTGGCGACTTGACACTTTCCAATGCCAAGTCATCGCCGGTAGCCGTGGCTTCTACCGACTTTTGGGTGTATATCCCCACCCGTTTTTCCGTCTTTTGTTTTCTGCCTTTTTCCATGTTTTTTGTGATTTTTAAACTAGTTTTTCCTCTAGTGATTACCGCTTAGTTGTAGACGTCTCTTCCTACACTACAACAGCTCGGGACTTTCAACTGTAGGAGAGCATCGCACTTTACATCATAGCTTTAAGGAATCAACTTACTACATAAGCCTCTTCACCACGACAAGGTAGGCAATCATCGAAGAGGAGCAACGGAGGTCCTTCGATGACATGAAACGAGTTTTGGTGAATGAACCAGATTTACGGATTGATTTCACCATTGTTACTGACTATGCTGCTTTTGAAAGAACCCTATAGAAATCTGACATGCCAGACCGGTTTGTAGTATTGAGAAGTACATATGTCCGTCCAACTAGCTGTGCATTCTCTGTCTCATTGTGTAACAGCACATAGCGCTGAACGATAAAAGTTCAGTTGCAGCCGAACCATCTAAGTGACAACAATATTAATAAACTACTCTTTTGTATTCACCGTTGCTTTACATGTCACAATACCACATGGCACAGCCGGTACGCGATTGATTTTCATTCGCGTTGGTTGATAAATCATTAAAAATCAAAAAATTAAATACAAATCTTCTAAATAAAGACAAAAAAACAAAAAAAAAACAGTATAGAAGCGCATGCAGAATAAAAAATGGGCGAAGAAGTGTGAGCATACATATATGTATGTACGTACAGGGGTACGTGGGTTAACTAAAACGGGGTTTACCACGATTTCTAGAAAAAAAATCTGGAAAAAAAAATTTAGAAAAAAAAAATCTAGAAAAAAAAATCTAGAATTACAAAAAATATCGAAAACAAAAATCTAGAACGTAAAATCTCGAATGACAAAAATCTAAAAAAAAAATCTAGAATTCATATGAATTTTTGAGACAATGGTTACAATTCGCGCGCGCGATATTAATTCAAGATTTAGAATTTTTCTAAAGTAGAATCAAGAAGTATAGAACAACATTACCCATGTTCATTAGATTTAAGCAGAGGCAGGTTATATAATTTAGTATAGTTTGGGACGGTCTCTAAGCACAACGTCGTTTGCAAAAAAAAAATAAAAAATTGAAGTAAACGAAATCGTTACAAACGAAGTGAAGTGTGTTTAAAAATTGAAATTAATAGTTTTATTTATTAAAAAACAAGTGTGTAACAAACCAGTTTTACTGACTGCGAGCAAGATTTTTGTAAAAACTCTCGAAAAAGGAAAAAAAAATCTGGAATTTACTTTTCAGTTCTCGAGATTATTCTAGATTTTTGTCTTAGTAGATTTTTGCACTTTCTAGGTGTCGATACATTCTAGATTTTTTTATTTATTTTTCTAGATTGTGTGCCTTCTAGATTTTGTCACTCTAGATAACGTCATGATCCCACTAAAACCAATCGATCACGAATTTTTCCAAGCCGGAGCCGTTAAATTTGGATGGCAACTTGAAAGAAAACTGGGAAATGTTCAAAAGTCATGTTGATAAATGCAACTGCAATGAAAACGGTAAAGAGTCCGAAGACATGCAGGTAGCCAGGTTCTTGAGTTGCGCTGGTGCTGAGGCCATAGAGCTTTTCCATACATTTGAGCGATCGGAAACTGAACATAACAACATAAAAGAAGTGAAAAAACGCTTCGAGGAGTACTGCAATCCGCGTACAAACGTTGTGTATGACAGTATGAGCGATATCGTTTTTATATGCGAAACCAGAAACAAGGAGAACCGTCTGACCACTTCCTCAACGAAATTTCGACTTTAGTGGAAAATTGCAGTTTTGCGGAGGAAAGGAAATCAATGCTGAGAGATAGGATCGTAATTGGGATAGCAGATCATAACACTCAGATGCAATTACTTAGAAATAGTGAGCTCACACAGTAGAAAGCGATAGAGACATGTAGAGTGGCTGAAATTACAGGGGCCCAACTACGTAACTCGATTCTACAATAAAAATCTTCAATTTCGCAAAATGCGTACTCTATAATTCTATAGCAAGCCCTAGTATCCGAAAATCGAACATATCACGAACTTTATATTTGTTTTCCGAAATTTGATACTACCTTATTCTAAAGTAAATGTCAAAATCGTTCGAATTCGCAAATAATCGTTCTAGTGCAAAATGTGTGTGCGAGCAAGCTGTCGGACTGCGAATTTTTCAAAAATGTAGGTTTCATATTTTATTATACATTGCATAGAACTATTAAAATATATTTTGTTCGTAGGTAATCATCTAAAATGAGCAAACAAGAATACATTGGATCTATCCCGAATTCGTGTTTGCTCAATTTGACCACCAGGATCGGTTTTCTTCGTTTAGAAACCAAAATGCGACACGCACTATGTTAATATATGTAGTACCTTCTTTTATTTCCTTGTTTCACAAATCACAATAAATAATGTATTATTTTAGTTCTCGTTTATCTGTCAAACACAAGGCGAGACTCGTTCGAAATTCGTAAATTTTGTGGGAAAAAATTGGCATTGGGGGCATTCCGAAACTTAGATACTTGCAAATGCAACAATTTAATTTTTGGAATGCCCCCAATGACAAGATATTTAGTCGACAGTTGAAATGTCAAAAACGTAGTTTACTTTCTATTTTCGCTCTGAAATTGTTTGGAGAAATGTGATTGCAGCACAACAAATTAATTTTTAAAAGAAAATAAGAACAAAAACAAACCAAATATTAATGTATTAACGACTTAATTAATTTCGTCGATTGTATATGAGCTGCATGAAAAATTAAAAAATAAAAATACCCCTTCATAATTTACTTAAATTTTAATTTTTAGGCGTTTTTTTTTTCAAATCTTTATAAACATGTTTTCTATGTAAAATACAGCAAAACCTTAGCCTGGATAATTATCCAGTCTTATTTTTACTTGCAAAGCTTTTTCGAAGTTTATATAGGTTAAAAAAACGCGCCTTTTGTAACAAGCAAACAATAGCCACGCAGTATATTCAAACAAATCAGTAAGCTGTTTTCGACATTGAGTCAAGATTTCAGTCCCCGACTTCAATGAAAGTAGACTACATGTTCTGTCAATTTTTCGGGCTCTCGACCAATCAGGGGCCGTAAACTACTTGCATTTGCAAGTATCTAAGTTCCCGAATGACCCCATTACTAACGTTCGATTCTAATATCATACGTAGTTCGGTTTGAAAGTAGAATCGGAAACTACTTTCGAATAGAATCGCCCCAGGCGTGCAAAGAAGAATCATGCAGGGCGAAACAACAAGCAGTGATAAACCATCAATGTCAATCCATGCAATAAATGATGATCCGGGGAGTAAACAAGTTCATTCTCTTAAATTTGATAAAAAGTTTGTTAATTCTAATTCTAAATATTGTAAAGATAATGCACAGCAATTTCGAAAGACAAGTACTGGTGGACATACTAAAAATAGATGCCAATATTGCGGCACGTCGCATGCTATCAGACGTTGTCCAGCGTTTGGAAAAAAATGTACCGCGTGCGGGAATTTCAATTATTTTGCGAAAGTGTGTAGAGCATGTAGACAGGTGAGTGATATTGCTGCGAAATACGAGAGCAAATCTTATTATGATCATGATTGTGATGTGGATGCCGACTTGTTTATAGACTCTGTAGACACTGTTAAAAAATTAATGAACATAACTTGCTGGACTGAGACCTTGATATTAAAAAGTGTATAGGTAAAATTTAAGCTAGATACAGGGTCACAAGTAAACATAATACCAAAAAGTGTGTTTGATGGCCTTAAGCCTCTGCTTAAATTGAAGCCATTTACCCTTAAATTAGAAGCATATGGTGGGTTTAGGCTTTCGGTTTCAGGATTGGCAACGTGCATGGTCAAATACAAAGGAAAGCAGTACAGATTAAGCTTCGTGATAACAGAAAAGGGTTGCCAACCCTTATTGGGTTTAGATTCATGTGTTGAATTAGGGCTTCTTAAGCGGGCTGACAGCATAATTCAAAAGTATAAGGGTAACATTATTCAGGCAAATAAGGACATTTTTGAAGGATTCGGACATTTTCCAGATAAATGTCACTTAACACTTAAGAGCACAGCTTTTCCTATAAACAAACCTCCTAGACGGATACCATTAAGCACTAGAGAGCGGGTAAAAGATACGCTGGGCAAAATTGAACAAAGGGGTATCATATCTAAAGTTGAGGGGCCAAGCGATTGGTATCATAACATGGTCATTGTCGAGAAAAAAGATGGATCCCTACGAGTTTGCTTAGATCCTAAAGGAACTTAATATGATGATCATGGAAGAACACTGCATGATACCTCCTGTTGAAGATTTTCGACATGCGATGCGAAGACACAAATACTTTACGGTATTGAACCTCAAGGAAGGGTTTTGGCAGTTGCAACTCGATGAGGAATCAAAAAAGTTGGTGGTTTTTAGCACACCATTTGGAACGTATATGTTTAACGTCTTAACCTTTGTCACCAAGTAATTTTCGGCAAAATTCCAAAAATTAAACACCAAATATTTTGGACAACTTAAGGGTACATTTGTGCACATAGATGATTTGATTGTAGGTGGTAGGACTCTCGAAGAGCATGATGAAAACTTACAAAATGTAATTGAGAAAAAAAAAATCTAAATATAACTTTTTTTTTTATCCTAATAAAATACAATACAGGGTATAAAGCGTGAAGTATTAAGGGCATATTTTTTCAGCCACAGGGATAACTCCGGATCCGGAAAGAGTTAATGCTATAAAGGGCATTAAGAATCCGAACAATCAGAAGCTTACAAAAAATACTAGGGACAGTAAACTATCTGAGACCATTCGTTCCGAACTTATCCAATCTGACTGCTCCTTTTCGAGAACTCTTAAAGAAAAATACATTATTTGTTTGGAACGATTATTATTCTAATGTTCTATGTGAAATAAAACATGCAATTGAAAAAGCCAATACTCTCTACAACTTTGATCCATGTCTACAGTGAATGGGATGTGTCCAAAGATGGACTAGGTTGTTGTCTTCTCCAGCAGGGTAGACCAATCTGCTACGCATCCAAAAGTTTTACAAGTGCGGAAACGCAAGCAAGTCTTCGCATGTAAGAAGTTGCATGGGTACATGTACGGTCGACCAGTGGTAATTCATACCGACCACAAACCCTTAATCTCAATTTTGAACATGTCTCTTGAAACCAATTACTCAGTTAGATTACAAAGGACGAAAATTGAACTGACAATGTACGACTTAGGCCGTGTGCCAATTGCGTTAAAATATTATCCTCTGGCTAATTTTTGCCGCTATTGAGGTGAATATAGACTTCAAAAAATTAGCCGGCTCTGGAGCTGCATAAAAAATTATCCTGTGGCTAATGTTTGACATTTGTATATACCCATGAAGGAATGAGAGAGACGACGAGAGCTTTGCGTTTGTTTCGGTTTTCCAAGTCGATTGTCGGTGGACAAATGTAGTGCACTAGTGTTCACATACGATGGGAAAACTACCCATTCTTAAAATTATGTAAAAACCAGTTCAACATATTTTTTTATACAAAAAAAGTAATTAATATGAGCAATATCGTGTAAAAACAAGTAAAATTGATAGTTTGAATAATGTTGATTAGTGAAATTTTATCTTTGTATTTTCCATTTACAAATGACGAACTTTGTTGTTCAATCATGTACACAAATTAGATATAATTTACAAACAAAAGCATTAACTTAAAAAAATAAATAAATAAATATTTGGCTTCAGCAGTCCTAGGTAGAACCAAGCCTAGCTTCCCGCAACCATTGTGCGTTATATTTTTGCACGAATGGAAAGGACCTACAGTTTTCTGCCGTCTCCGAACGGCGAGTTGGGAAGCTTTACATGACAAAGGATACTCTTGAATGCTTGTCAGGCATTCGGAAGAGGTGGGTACTGTGAAAAACATTTTAGGTGTTTGCGGCGGGATTCGAACCCAAGACCGCTGGCACAGTAGTCCGACGCACTAACCACTTGCGCTACGGTGCCCACTAGCATTAACTTACTTACTACTTACTTACTTAGGTGGCGCTATAGTTCGGGGTGAACCAAGGCCTCAACCAACAACCTCTTCCAGCTAGCCCGGTCCTTAGCTAGCCGCTTCCAGTTGCGCACTTCAAGTTGGCTGAGGTCTTATTCTACTTGTGTGCGCAACCTTAGGCGAGGTCGTCCTCTGCTGCGCTGACCCTCCGGGTAAGAGTCGAATATTCTCCGAGCCGGAGCGTTGATGTCCATACGCTCTACATGTCCTAGCCATCTTAAACGCCCAATGTGCAGTTTTTTGACCAAGTTGATGTCGCTGTACAGCTCGTACAGTTCGTGGTTGAATCTTCTCCTCCAGAACCCGTCAACGCAAACGGGACCGAATATCTTACGAAGGATTTTTCTCTCGAAGCGACCAATGATATCTTCATCCGCTTTCGATAAAGTCCATGCTTCAGCTCCATATAGCAAGATGGGATGATAAGGGTCTTATATAGAGTCTCCTTAGTCGATCGAGAAAGGACTTTACTACTCAATTGCCTTCTTAGCCCAAAGAAACAGCGGTTGGCAAGAGTAATCCTTTGTTTGATTTCCGACGAGATGTAATTTTTTGAAGTTATGGCAGAGCCGAGGTAGACAAAGTCCTTGACTACCTCGAAGTTGTAGCTGTCTATTGTGACGTTCTGTCCAATTCGTCGATGTTGGGTGTCCCTTTTTGTTGACAGCATATATTTTGTTTTGCCCTCGTTTACCGCTAAACCCATTTTAGCCGCTTCCATTTCTATACTCGCGAACGCACCGGTGACAGCTCGCTGTGTTCTACCAATGATGTCAATATCGTCGGCGTATGTAAGTAGTTGGACGGACTTTTGAAAGCTCGTTCCTTGTGTGTTAGCTTGTGAGTTACGAACAATTCTTTCAAGTATTATGTTGAAGAAGTCGCATGACAGCGCGTCACCTTGTCTGAATCCTTTTTTGACATCGAAGGTCTCGGTGAGGTCATTACCGACCTTAATGGAGCAGCGAGCTTTCTCCATCGTCATCCTGCACAGACGGATGAGTTTGGCAGGGATGTCAAAACTAGACATGGCTCTATACACTTCATCCCTCCATATGCTGTCATAGGCGGCCTTGAAATCGATGAACAGGTGGTGGGTATCGACTTGGACTTCTTGGGTTTTTTCCAGGATCTGCCTGAGTGTGAAAATTTGGTCTATGGTGGACTTCCCTGGCCTGAAACCGCACATAGGGGCCAATCAGGTTGTTGACGAAAGGCTTCAGGCGTTCACACAGTATGGCAGATAGGATCTTGTAGGCGATATTGAGGAGACTGATGCCTCTGTAATTGGAGCAGTTGAGGGGGTCTCCTTTCTTGTGGACCGGGCAGACGATGCTGAGATTCCATTCATCTGGCAAACTTTCATCTGACCAAACCTTGGAGATGAGTTGGTGTATGCTCACTACCAAGTCATCTCCAGCTGCTTTAAATAGCTCTAAGGGTAGACCGTCAGGTCCAGCAGCTTTGTTGGACTTTAGCTTGGATATTGCTATCCACACTTCGTTTTGATCAGGTGGATGGGGGTTTTGGCTATCATCATCTAAATTGAACGGTACATTCTGCCTAACAGCGGAGTATTGGTCTTCGTCACCATTATACAGTCTGCAGAAGTAGTCTTTCCATATTCTCAGCACCGACTGCGTTTCCACTACGATATATCCATCCGCGTCTCTACAGGTATTTTTACGGGATTTGTTTTGCTGGCACATTCTTTTTACCCTCTGGTAAAACTTCCGTACATTGTTCCTGGAGTAGCATCTCTCAATATCCTCGAATGCACGCTTCTCGTGCTCTTTCTTTTCCCTTCTTAGAAGCCGATGTTCTTCCCGTCTCTTCTGCTCATAGAGCATGCGAGCAGATCTAGTCCTTCTTTGCAGCGCCGCTTTATACGCTTGTTGTTTTTCCGCGTTAGCTAGTCTGCACTCTTCATCGAACCAGGGGTTTCGTGGAGGTGGTCGTGTGAAACCCCAGCACATCATTCGCGGCACTTATGATGGCTTGCTGGCAGTGTTGCCACTGGTCTTCTGTACTAGCTGTTGCTGCGGTAGGACTCGTAGCGAGAGATCGGGATATGCGTTCTCTATATAGGCTCTGGCGGTGTCTTGCGATTGTAGCTTTTCGACATTATACTTTCTCACAGTATTTCGTTGTTGTGGCGTTGTGGCTATCCGCATTCGTACCTTGGCTACAACAAGGTAGTGGTCCGAGCCAATGTTGGCTGTCCGGAAGGTTCGGACATCCATAATACTGGAGGCGTGTCGGGTGTCGATCGCAATGTGGTCGATTTGGTTGATAGTTAGTCGATCCGGAGACCGCCATGTCCACTTACGGATATTGAGATCAGGAAACCGAGTGCTTGCTATACTGACACTTTGCCCCGCAGCAAAGTCAATTAGCCTTAGTTCGTTCTCGGACGTGGTGTCGTGTAGGCTGTGCCTTCCAACCGTCCTACCAAAGATGTCCTCTCTTCCTATCTTGGCGTTAAAATCGCCCAATACGATTTTAACGTCATGCTTGGGGCATTGCTCGTAGGTTTTGTCGTGGAGTTCGTAGAAACTATCTTTGGTAGCGTCGTCTTTTTCTACTGTGGGGGCGTGAGCGCATATTAGGCTAATGTTGGTGAATTTTGCCTTGACACGGATTGTCATAATACGCTCGCTCACGTGCTGAAAGCTCAAGACTTCTTGCCTAAGTCTGCCGCGTATGACAAATCCGCATCCGAATAAGCTCTATCTATTTTCCATATAGCAATCACCGTAGTAGATGTCGCAGTTTCTCATTCTTTTTCTGCCTGGCCCATCCCATCGCACTTCCTGGATGGCGGTTATATCCGCTTTATAGCGGTCTAGGGCCTCTGCCAGTTGTTCGGGTGCACCGTCACCGTTCAGTGAGCAAACATTCCAGGTGCAGATCCGAACGTCATTGTCCTTTTTTCGTTTAGCGTGGTTGTCAACAGTAGATCCGTCCTTTTCCGAGGTTTTTGGTTGTTTCTGAACCATATTTTTTTACGCGGTAGGTAGTTAACCTTACGCAAAACCCCCAACCTGGAGGGCCAGATCCTTATATACCCCTAGGGCAAGGGGCCGGCTCCACCGGTGTCAGTAACCCACTACGGGGGTGTGAGCGCTGCCGTTGGCCCAATAGGGGCTCATCCGCCACCAACTTTTTCCACGACCCTGGCTAGTACGTGGAAATCCTTATCGACCTGAGCTCCGGATATGTCGAAGTAGCTCAGATAAGGTTTTGTTTCCATTCTGGAAATTTAACGCCACCGTTGGTTCCATCTATGGAATTCGTCCGCTGACGCGTATTATAGTGCTGCTATTTTCGCTTGGTCAGCACTCGCGCTTATAAGTTTAGCAAGTCGTGCCCGGGTGGGCAGCGACCAGTACCCGATGGCTACCACTTGGAGGTAAAATAAGCACAATTGATGTGTAGCAACCGTTACAACACTGGGCTTTGCCAAGTTAAAACCAGTCAGTGCCTACCCTATTTCTACAACATTCAGCCATCCATCCAGCATTAACACGGAAAATAATTATTAGTTATGGTTTTTATGTTATTTTTTTATTTAAAACTGGGAAAACAGTTTGGTAGTTTTATTTATAATAAAATCTGATGTGAATAAAATGAAAGAGGAAATTTTTCAATTCTAGTGGGAAATTTATGAAATATTGCACTAAAAACTATCTCATTTAATCCAATTGACACAGCAAAAAGCTAAAATGTTATCCACCTCTGGTAGAAACGTCAAATATTAGCCAGTGGATAAAAATTTAACGCAATTGGCACACGGCCTTAGATGTGAAATATATTCCAGGGAAAGACCTGCACATTGCTGACCTACTGTCTCGTCGTATGGGAAAGGACACTGAGATAGACTTAGAAGAGATTATGACGGAATACATACATTCAGTGAGTCTTGGGGATAGGACAAAAGAGTTGTATATACAAGAAACAAAAAAAAAAAAAAACTATTTTACAAAACATAATAGGTTGGCCTGCCTCAAAGAACAAGTTACCGGACAACTTAATTTTTTTTTTTTTTTAACATTAAGGACAATTTATACGAGGACAATGGACTAGTTTTTTATACAGACAGGATATTCGTACCAGACTCACTTAAATCGCATGCGCTAAATGCGTTACACGAAACCCATATTGGTATAACAAAAACTATTTAACGGGATCAAAGTTTATTTTACTGTGGGCATAGCTAAGTCCATATTAAGAAAGTCTTTGGCAAGTAAGGCAGAGTTTCAAAGAAAAGATAATTTTTTACGGGGGGAAAAGATAAAGAGAATTTGCAACAACCTTGTAGAAAAACTTCAGGAACTATTAAAGCACCTAGTAGGTTAACTTATAACAGAAATGTTGAACCTTATGAAATCTAAGCGGTCCTACTTTAATTTAAATATACATATGATTTATGAAATGAATTCTAAATATAATAGAAACATAAAGAAATTAATGAAGTACATTTATGAATTAATAAACTTTTATTTTATAATTATTAAATCTACATATGTGCCTATGTTTTGGACTAAGTGAAGGGAAGTGTTATGTATTCTCTCTCTATCACTACTACTACTAAATATGTGTACATAAGTAGCGTTACCTAAACCTAAATTAGTCACCCTCTATTCGATTGTTAAGTTAGTCATTTAAGAACTCTGAACTAATAAAGACACAAACATAAAACTAAGCTAAGCAAAGGAACAAAATCTTTTTCCGTAGCAACCACAACCAAATCTAAATAATGAAGTTTGTCTTCAACCAAGTCAGACACCGTAACCTTAATAAAACCAACAACATTGACCTTTGCACCAGTAATAACAGTAAGACTTCGTTTAAACTCATGCAACATGCAACTGACAAAGGCCCTTTTATACAACTATTCACTAATAACAGAATAACACGCGCCCGAATCGACTTCCATATTTAAAGGTACTTCATTTACAACAACCTTACAAAACGCATCAGAGAGCGAATCTATTCTTATATTTCCCAATGTTAGTCTTGATATATCACATTCTGTGTCATTAGACACGTTATTTATATTAAAATTACTTTTCTTATATGGACATGAATGAGCATAGTGCCCTATCTTATGACATTTATAGCAAGTAACATTATTTTTTTTATAATCGTCATTATATTGATCTGTTTTTACATAACTTTTGCGGCGAAAAATAAAAAGTTTGTGTAATGGATGTTTTATACAAGAAAACTAGCAAACCCATGCCCGCTTCGCTGAGCATATTTCCAAGGGGCTGTTCCCTCTAAAAAAAAATACAGTTTAATTAAGAAACTCAAAAGTCAATTTCTTTTCCCTCTTCAATGAGTTCAAAACAATCAAAAGTTGCTTTGTCTCCTTCAGAGTATAGTGGGATTTTTGTTTTATTTTTTAATACTGGAGTTTTACTATCAAAATCAAAAGTTTTGACAATTTTACTCAGTAAATCCATACCTATTAGAATATCGTATGGTTTTTTTCCTAGTTCTCTTTTATACCATCTTGTGGCTTTTCTTTCATCATAATTAAATTCTTTTGGAATACTTGTTACTATACTCTCAACTACTTCAACTGTGGTGTTATTAATAGTTTGTACAGTCACCGACTAGCCATATTTTTTGAGTGGGTTTGGGTACACAAACTTTTTCTACGTGAAGCAGGAAGAGAGTGTTTACTAGTGGTAGGATTTGTTGTTTTAGTGGGTTGGGTTTGTGGTAAATATTGAGTGTTTGGTATATTTGGGTCGTTAGGATCTTGACTCCGCGACTCGAAGGTTGAATTATTTAGGCTTCCCAAGGAGCCTGGATAATTCAACTTTTGGATCGCAGAGTCAAGATCCTAACGACCCAAATATACCAAACACTCAATATTTACCACAAACCCAACCCACTAAAACAACAAATCCTACCACTAGTAAACACTCTCTTCCTGCTTCACGTAGAAAAAGTTTGTGTACCCAAACCCACTCAAAAAATATGGCTCTTAGTATTCTTCAATGGAATATGAAAGGTTTTTTGAATAACTTTGACGAGCTAAGTATTTTAATTAAAGACCAGAAGCCTAGCATTATATCACTGCAAGAGACACACTGTTCAGCTAACTTCACTCCTATTATTCCTAAGGGTTACCTCGGTTATTTCAAAAATCTGCCCAACAACACGACATGTAAGTAAGGCATAGGTCTACTTATTAAGAAAAACATCCCACAAAACATACGACCACTCAACTCAAATATACTTGCCCTGGCTCTGGAATTACAACTTCAACCCAAAATAACTTATATTGGTTTATATATCCACCCACACCAAACATTCTGCAAAAATGATCTCGACAATATCATCAGTCAAACTGATTCTGCTCTGATCCTCGGAGGTGACGTAAATGCGTGGAGTACGCTTTGGGGATCACCCGCTAATAGCAAAAGAGGCGATATTTTCGAAGACTTCCTGCTGAACGCTAATCTCGTGCTCTTAAACGATGGCTCAGCAACTCACCTCTCAACACACAATACATTCACCCATATTGACATAACCTGTTGTTCGCCGGAACTATTTCCAAAACTCACCTGGAAAACTTTGAGTGACCTTCACAATAGTGACCATTTCCCCATCATTACCTCTACAAATCTTGACATTACCAATACAAACACCCCCCATACCGCAAAATTTAAAACAAACTTTCAAATTGGACAGCGTTTAGTAAAATTGTTGTAGAATATTTAGCAGATAAACAACCAACAACAAACACCAATAAAGAAGCTGCTTCAATTCAAAAAGCTATCAGAACCGCTGCCAATAGATCAATTCCTCAAACAGCCCCTACAAATAAACTTCTGTCTAAATGCCCTATTCCTTGGTGGACCTCAGAGCTCTCAGCACTCCGTACGACAAAATAAAAGTATTAAAAGATTTCCAAAAAACACCTTCACAATCAAACCTGATCTTTTATAAAAAATCTAATGCAAAGTTTAGACGAGAGCTCAAAGACAGTAAAACAAAAAGCTTCGCTGAATTTACTTCAACCATAAACCGGAATTCGTCCCCTTCCAAAATTTGGCAAAATATCCGACGACTAACAGGTAACCTCAATCTCCTTACTATACCAAGCATCAAATCCCCAAGCGAGAATATTACAGATCCAACACGAATATGCAACTTTTTTGCACAAACTTGATCAAAATTTCCACCCCACTTTTGTAATTAAAAACAAGGAATCGCTTAATGACCCCCCAGCTCACTTCGGTAACAACACAGCTGATCGGCGGATTGAAGAGCTGATTTCATTTATTGAGTTCGAGGCATGTCTTAATAAAGCCAAGGGCAAAACTCCTGGTAGAGACAGAATCTGCTATCCTATGATAAAAAATCTGTCGCTGGACTTAAAGGCAAGAGTTGTACGACTATACAACAGCATACTCGATACCACGGTCATTCCACACAGTTGGAAAACCGCAACATTACTCCCCATTCCTAAGCCAAATAAAGACCGGCATTCAATTGAAGGTTATCGTCCTATATCTCTTATTCCCTGTTTATCCAAAATCTTGAAAAAAAATTGTTGCAAAGCATCTACTCTGGTTTATTGAAACAAAAAAATTGATCTCTTCCAATCAATTAGCTTTTAAACCCAACAGAGGATGCGTTGATGCTCATCTTCATATAGACTATTATATTTCTAAAGCGTTATCCTCAAAGAACCATGTCTCGATATTATCGCTGAACTTCGAAGGAGCCTTTGGTAGAATCGGCATGCATATAGTCCTTAGTAAACTAAAAATATGGGGTGTCGGTAAAAAAATCTTTGGTTATGTTAAAGCTTTTCTAACCAATAGGAAATTCTTCACGAAAATAAGCAATATCTATTCCAGAGATTATCCTCTACATAATGGGATCCCCCAAGGATCTCCATTGTCCGTAGTCTTGTTTATAATCGCCTTCGATGATATCACCATTATCTTAAAAAAATATACACTCTTTGATAGCTGCGCCTATGCAGACGATATCTATATTTTAAGTAAAATAAATGATCTAAATCAATGCAAAATTCTCTTGAGTAATGCCTTAAACGATATCTTAGAATGGTCGATTTCTTCTGGAGCTAAATTATGATTAAAGAAATGTAAGCTACTGCATGTTTGCCGAAAACTCCACTGCCCAGAACTAACTAAGTATTTGTAATGCACAAATTATTAATGTTTAAAACTTAAGTATCCTAGGATTAATCTTTAATAATAAATACAAATGGAAAGAGCATTGTTTACATCTTAAAAAATCCCTAGCTGCGAGAGCCAATATTATTAAGTACCTAGCTAGTAAGAAAAGTCATGTACATATCAACACTCTTTCATCTGTAACCAAAATGTTAGTTCTAAGTAAAATATGAGTAAGTAAAAATGGAGTTTACATTTATGGCAATTGTGCGAAATCAACAATAAACATAATAAAACCAACTTACCACCATGCAGCAAGAAGAAGCGTAAATGCTTTCCCTACAACACCAATAAAAAATATTCTCGCAGAAGCTGGACTTCCGACCGTCGAACAACGAATCGATGTTCAGTTATTGATAAAGATATTAACCAAACCATTGGCCATAAATGCAAAAATGCGATTCCATCCGCAATAAGCATCATTATTGACAAGGCTAATCAAATGGAACTCCCGATCAAAAGAACACATTTTGCAGCAATATCGCCTCCTCCGTGGCTCATAAAATCAGATTCATTCATAATGACTTTGGCCCAATATAGAAAAACTAACACCCACAATACATTATACTGCTCATTATTCTCCGAGATATCATCAGAATTTAAAAACAAGAGATGGGGATTTATTTTCATTGATGGATCAAAATCACAAGGCAATACCTCTTTCGCAGTCACCTCTGAAGACGGTTATATTTTGAACATCGGTGCTCTCCCGGAATTTTCATCAATCGGCAGAAGCATTTGCTATCCTGCAAGCGACCAAGACAATAACGAATCGCAGTGGTAAGTTTGTTATATGCTCCGACAGCATTTCGGTCTTAAAAGCAATTAGCAACCCCAACCACAATTCCGACCTTATCTCCGAAATAAGAAACAAAATAATTATGATGCCAAATAAAATAAAGTTGATGTGGACCCCTGGCTATGTTAATATTCGAGGAAACGAGGAAGCTGACAATGAGGGGAGTTCGGCAAAACATGCACCAGTCTACAAATTTAATGCTTTTACTAAGCAAGACATTAAAACAGATATATATATAAATATCTACAAAACAAACAGCAAGTTGAAAGCAAACATCGATAAATCCCACCCACGGTATCCTGCAAACCTATCGAAAACCAACATTTCCAACTTCGTTCGCTTAAGACTTGGTCACACTACATTAACCCACCAGCACTTGCTAAGTAAAAATAGTCCTCCAATTTGTAACACCTGTAACGTAACTCTTAAAATCTCTCATGTATTAGAAAACTGTATTATTTCAAAACCTATTATTAAAGCCAATATTAAACTATAATTGTACTACTAAATAGAGCCAATAGTCTCCGCAGCTAGGCTCTTTAATTTTTATATTACCCTGTAATTTTAATTACTTGATAATAAATGATAATAATAATAATAATAATAATAATAGTTTGTAATTTCATATTTATTTTTTCACATATTCTAAAACTACTACAATCAACTGAACTAGAATTTATAATGCTCATAGTTGAGCCCGTATCAATTAATCCTCTATATTTTTTATTGTCAATGGTTAGATCTATAAATATTTAGTTTCCGAGGCTTAGTTCAGAAAAAACTCGGCCTCTACTGGCCTATTTCTATCGGCGCTAATTGCTGATTGGCATTTCGAATCTGTCCTGATGGAATAAAAACGTTATTTTGTCGAGATAAATTTTGGTTTTGTCTGTACTGTTCTGACGTTTGTGGGTAATAATTGTCTCTTAATTGTCCTGATGTTTGTCGGTATTGTCCTGATGTTTGTGGGTAGTAGTTATTTCTAAATTGTCCTGAGTTACCTCTCTGATTATTTTGACTATTAATATTAAAGTTTCTATTGCTTTGATAATTATTTTGGCCATTATTATTAAACAAATTTCTACTGTTCTGATAGGTGTTTTGATTATTATTACTAAAAAAATTTCTATGGTTTTGAAAATGATGTTGGTTATTATTGTTAAAAAAAATTTGTACTGTTCTGATAGTTAATATATTCTTTTTCTAAGTTGCTGTGATCATAGCCTACATACAAATATAAAATTTCCTTTATTGAATGTAAATTATATAGATCTTTAATTTCTCTAGACAAGTTTCCCGTTACAATTTGTTTTATTCTATTTACTAATAACGTATAAAGAGCTGTTTTGGCTTCAAGAGGATTTGCCTCATATGTTGTGAATTTATTTATTTCTTGAGTTAGTTCTTCTATCTTAAAATTTAAATTTTGAATTGATCTTACTGAGGTTGCTTATTTTCCTTGAGATTTCCTTGTAGCTGCATGCTGGTCTGAAGTGCTGTTTTAGTAGTTCCTTTGTAGCTGGCCATCCTTCCAGTCTATTATTAAGTAGTAACTCCTTCGCTCGTCCGATAATTTTTGAATTTTAAATCGCCTGCCACAGTTCTCCTCTTAATGGGTCCTCTACTGAGTTAAGTTGCGTTTCTACGTTCGCAAGAAATTGTGTAAGTCTTTCACTATTACCGTCGAACTCTGTTATGTGCGCGATCTCTTTCATTAAGTATACCGCCCGACTAGGTTCGCATTTGGCCTTGCCAATGCTTCCAGTACCGCCGTTAACCGGTCCATGATTTCTTCGTTCATGATTTGTTCAATTTCTTTTTTCCAAACCCCGAGAGATATATTTCTCCTAATTTTGTTAAATTCCGTTTTAGAGCGCACACTAGCACACACTGTACAAAACAGTAGTTTACTATTTAAATATGCTATATGTCAATTTTAGTTTGACTTTAGTACATAATTAATTAGTATTTAATTCGTTCGAATCTCGTATTTTATAGGGGTCCGAAATCAATTTTCATTCGATTCGGTACGATTTCCACGATTTTCACTGAATCACTTTTACTATTGGGAAAAAAAAATTTTACAACCTGGGGCCTGTACCAGAAAACTACAAGTTAACAATTCTGCAGGCACTTGTTAAAAATGCAGATTTAACAAGTAACTATAATTTCTGTACCACAAAAGGTAACCGCTCCACTTGTAAATGGTGGAAATTTCCCTTTCTTGTACAAGTCATTTGTACAAGTAATTCCATGACGGCTAAAATTAGCATAACTGGCAAGCAGAGCGTGCTATCGAAAGTTCGAGAACATAAAAGTATTGGAAATATACAGGATCATCGTGTTAGTGTTTTAGGCATGGATATTTTTATTTTAGTACGCCAAATGCACACTCTATTAAACGCCGAGTACGTTTAAACGCGCTATTGTGCCTCTCAGTAGAAGCACTGGATGAGCTGTAGGTGGTAAAAGCCAAGTTTTTAAAAAATAAACAGGTAAACACTATCCCCTAAGATAAATGCATAATGAAATGGCCTTCATCCTTTAAAACACTGTAGTGTTGCACAATACCCTTGCGTCATGGACACTTCCAGGCCAGTTGGCACTCACATAATAGAATGTGAGATCGGGTCCGCACACTCCCATACCGTTTATTGAATGTTTGCCATGGCGATCGGCAAACGATGGCTCATTATAAGAATTCCGTCGATTGTACCGCAAACTTCCGGCATGTCTCGCTTTTCAAATAAATTGCTGAATAATGTCGTCCACGTTTTCAGGCCAGCAGATGTAACTTCAACTACACAACGACAAATAGTTTTCTTACCAACGCCATGCATGTCACTGAGCTCCACAATACACAACAACATAATATGTTATCCTTATTGTATTATCTAATAATATTTATAATTATAAATGGATAAATCGATAAATAGATAAAACAAAAAGACATTGAACATAGGTACCATAAAATATTCTGCACTCGGCGCACATGAATCTGCACTGACGAAAGTTAAAAATAATAATACTTATAATTCAGTTCAAACCTCCCTTTTCCACACTTGAATATACAAATAAAAATACAGTTTTCAGTTAAAAATTGGTGCATCAATGAGACAAGAGTAATTTAAGATTTAAATACCTTTTTAAAACCTCTTAAAACCTGACTTGTTAGGACGTTACAATTCTCAATTCACACGTTAAATTGTTTCATTATGTAACAATCAATTGTTAAATTTTGTCTACACTTGTAGCTTTGTGGTACAGAAAGTAGGGAAATTGTTTATTTCCCAATTGTAAAGGTTTGCTTGTACACTTATTAATTGTCAAGTTTACTTGTAGCTTTGTGGTACAGAAACCATTGTTACTTTTTAAAATTCGCCTGTTGTACATGACTTGTAGTAGTTTTCTGGTACAGGCCCCTGGTCGCGTTGACTAGATTCTTTCTGTTGGGATCTTTCAAGTATAGAAAAATCCTACCCGACTGCGCCACTTTGATAAAAGGTTTTTACCGATTTTTTAAAAAAAAATTTATTTGTTTCTAAATGAGTTTTACACTTGTTGACGGATCTTACTTAACTAACTTACAAAACTTAATTCTACATTTGATTTATCTTTCGCTTATTTTGCAATCTCAGCACTTTTCGGAATGGATTTTTTTAAGGGATTCATGTTACCAGAATTATTGCGGAATGTGGGATACAAAAAATGCGTGTGCATTCGTTGATGGGAATGACCTCGGATTTCCACGGGAAATGAAAAGAAATAGGAGAATTAGTTTGGGATAGAAAATATGGATGTTTGGTGCTCTATGGGATATGTAACCCATATGGCTACAAAGTCAAAGAATGCATATGGCTTAGGCTAGGTTAGGTAAGAAAGGTCCTGTGCAGAAGGTGCAATTTAACCAGAGGCCAGCAATGGCCCATTGCTTGAAACTGGCAATCTTAGTCTGGTTGTCCTGGCAGTCAAAGAATCGTGCGCACATGCAAGACAGGCGCCGTTGTTGAAGAGCAGGGCTACAGATTCTATCTATCTCTCGTCCATGCACCTGCAGAAGTTGTTTGTGAGGATACCGTATCTGCTGGCCATATTTCCTAAAGTGTAGTATCCGGTTAAAACACTAACGAAGTTGAATCTATTTTAAATTCTAGACCTATCTCGCCGATGTCAGCTGGGAGCATTGGCGTCATGATTATTTGCTTGAACTACAGAGCAAAGCAAAGTAGAGAGCATCAACTATCAAAGAAATGCAGCCAGGTACTTTAGTGCTGATAGCAGAAGATAACGTTCCATCGAACCGGTGGCGAATGGGACGTGTGGTCACATCAATAAGAGGCGAAGATGGCAGAGTTTGAGTCGTTGAGGTCAAGACGAAAGCAGGCATCGTTAAGCGAGCGGTACACAAATTGGCCATTCTACCTATCGAGAGTTGAACCATCTGCAAACCTGCAGATCCTTCAACAGGGGGTTTAATGTTGGGTCACCCTGCCATGAACATCACTCAAAACGTATGCACAATTTCGAAGATTATGAATTCACCATGAATTATTATGAATTTCACTCAAAAGAAAGTAATATAAAAAGGGAGTTGAGTTGAATTTAAAGTTTGAAATTAGTCGTTTTAGTTGTTGAAGACTTTTTTCAGGAAAATTTATTTAAAACGTTAAAACGCTTACGAAACAGCAATAATAAGGTCACAGCCTGGAGATTTCTTGTTCGATAGTTTGTGTATACAGGCAGTGATCTCTCTAAGCGAAACGTAAGGTGCAACTTCCTCGTCTAATTTGTCAAGAGTTTCGAGGTTTTCATTTGCCACTACATGTGAAAAAGGTTTGAAAACATTCGTCAGGTGTTCTGCAAAGAGTCTAACCTTCCCTTTTGGATCTGTACTACAGGTGAAAAAGGTTTAAAAACATTCGTCAGGTGTTCTGTAAAGAGTCTAACCTTCCCTTTTGGGTCTGCAATCCATTTTCCATCAGATGTTTTAAGTGGGGGATCTTGTAATTGGGGTCTCTTAAAACGTTTACCAGCTTTCCAAAGGGAGTAGTCAGTGACCTTATCAGCCATTAAGTTGCGAAGGTAATTCTTTAGAGAATCATCAGGTTAGTCTTTTCTGTTGATAGTTCGGTGTACTATCTTCGGTTGCTTGTTGTATGTCAGCTATGTATTGTTCCACCTCAGTGTCAATATGTTATCTTGATGTCAGTGAAGATCTAAGATCGATAATTCCTTCGATTAATTCTCTAAATGCACATCAGTTGGTTTTATTATTTGTAAGTCTTGCATAATTTGTCTGTTCTATTGAAACATCATTGACTGTTAGGATCATAGGGGTATGATCCGAGAACAGGTCTTCACTGCTTTCGACTTCAACTTCCTTTCTATAAATTCCGTTCGTTATAAAGAAGTCAATTACATCAGGTGTTTTATTTGGGTCAGATGGCCAGTAAGTTGGGGATCCAGCTAAAATAAATTCGCACTTAAAATATCTTCCTACCTTGTAGAGCTTCATGCCTTTTGACGTTATTAGCTTGAGCCCCAGAAGATATGTTTTGCGTTATAGTCACCTCCCATGATGAAGTTGTTTCCCAAATTTTTGAACAGGTCAGTATGATCTTCATCTGAGGGCGAATACCTGGGTGGGCAGTATATCGCGGCTATTTTAAAATCTTTACCTTTGGCTTCGATGTTTATTGTCGCTACCTGCATTGTTTGTTTTGATATTCTAGGCAATTCATAATGTTCCAGTATACTCTTTATAATTACAGTACTACCTCTCCTGGCACTGTCATCTGGGAAAGGAGAGTGGTAGCAAAGGTTTTCAGGAATTTCAATTTTTGTTGCCTGTTTAAAGTGTGTCTCAGTAATCAGGCGTACATCAATATTTTCATTGCATAGAAACACATCTAATTCAGATGCGTGTTGAAGAAGACCATTTGCATTCCATGTTGCAGCTTTAAGAGGTTTAATCATTGTTAGTTTGTTTTTTCTGCACTGAGACTTCTTTGCTTAGTAACTTAATTATTTTATCCTGATTATCCAATCTTTGGATTATAGTAGCAAGCATTTTCTTTATGCAAGTCTCTTCTTCTTTACGTTTATTCTTTACGATTTTGGAATTCGATTTGCAATCTATAGTTGGCACGCTCGTTTTAACAGCAGGTGCTATTTTGTCTAATGGTCTGCTTACAGCTTTTACTGGTTCCGTGTTTATGGTTGGCTTTTCCTGACGATTACTTTTAGCTTTACTTTTTCTTTCTTGGTATTTTATTGCGATGGGACAGCCTCTAAAGTTCGCAGGGTGATCACCATGGCATGATCACCATTTAGCTTTCTGGTCAACCCTTAGTGAGGAACTGCTTGTTGGATGTTTTCCTTCACATTTAACGCAAGCATAATCTCTTTTGCAATAGGTATGCCCAAACGTTTGGCATCGTTTGCGTTGCGGTATTAAGTTAGAGCTTTTTCGAAGTGGCTCAAACTTAACAACAATACCAATTCTTGATTTGATGGAGTAAATCTTTTCAACATCTTCTTGATTGTGAAAAGAGAGCATGAAATGAGGTTACTTTATATTTCTTGATCTTGATTCCTCATCATTAATTCGTATTCTTTCTTTTTTGATTCAAATTTTGGCTTCAAACATTTTAAAGCTTTTTTTAGTCAGATCCTCAACAATATCATGTTCTTCACAAGAGAAGTGAAGGCCTCTGGCTATTACTTTAAATGGTCTAGTACTCTTGTAGCTTTATTTTCATATGAGTGCCATTGCATTTTCGTTTTGGTCAGCTCATCTGTTATTTCTCTGTATGCGTCACTGTCATAGACATTTATTTTCCAGTTGTTGTTAAGATGGCTATCTGTTTCCAGTGCAAGCTCATCTTCATCCGTGCGATATTCCTTTTCTATATTTTGCCTGGTTGGTTGAACACTAACAGGAGTATTATTAGCACTGTCCAATAGGTTGACTCTTCTTTCCAGCTCGTTTATATGGTTTTGCAAACTTGCAACTTGTTTTTCAAGACTTTTTCTTGCTTTGAGTTCAGCTTGCCATTCATTGTAGTAGTTAACTACGTCTGCCTTCGCTTGTGAATCTTAATGTTCATTACCAACTAGAGGAGCTACTTCGACTATCTCCTTTTCTAGAGCTAGTTGGTGAGGTAGTATTTTTGCTCTGTCTGTGATTTGTATCGCATTGGTTTTTGGAGGAGCTCTGGGTGTTAGAGAATTCCCTCTGGAGTTTTGTTGAATTAGCAATTTGGACTAAAGCTAAAATTGTTAAACAACTAGGCATGCAAATATATTTAGTACAAGTAACTAACTCTAATAAAATATGATTAGATTAGATTAGATTCTTTATTTAGCCTCTCGCTATTTCTTATCTATTAATTACATATGTACATCAATTATACTACAATACATCATCTTGTTAATTATAGTTTTGTTTAATATAAAAAATTAACATTCGCTTATATACATTAAGGTTTTGTTCGTTCTTTACTTCATTAGGCAATACATTAAAAAGGTTCAATCCTTTGTACATTAAAATATTTTGCGATCTGTTGGTACTAAATATAAAAAGGGATTCTAAAATGATCCCTATTTCTTAAATTATACGGCTGCACATCCGCTACATACACTAATTGATTCATTAAATATTTGGCTAAAAGATTATTTTTCATTTTAAATATAAACACTAAAACATTCATTATAGTTCTTTGATTGACAGTTAGCCAGTCTAACACATTCACCTAATTGGTGTTAAAATATTGCACTTTAAAATGCACCTCATTGCTTTATTTTGCAGTATCTGCAGCCTATGTTTCATTTGAGTTGGACCCAAAAACAGTATTGTTGAGCAATATTCAAAATGAGGCTTTATCATTACATTATAGATTTTGATTGCACTGTTTATTGATAAATTACATCTAATTCTTCTAAAGAAACCAATTTTTTTTGCTATATTTTTACAAATATAATTTAACTGCTCATCAAACTTTAATTGCTTATCGATAACAACCCCTAAATATTTTATTTCATTCACTTTCAATTACTTCCCCGTTAATTACAATGTCCTTATTTGATACTCCATTAATGATTATAGCTTTAGTCTTACTTGTATTCAGCTTTAATTTATTCATCTTTAAATACTTCTCTAAACTCCTCAGGTCGATGTTCAATTTATCGATGCACTCGTCGGCTAAAGATCCCGATACAAACAGTAACGTGTCATCCACAAACTGGCATATTTTCGATTTGTGCAGCACCTTCCCCATATCATTTATGTAACTGTTGAACAGCATATTTCCAAGAACTGCTCCCTGCGGTACACCCAACAATACTGGCACAGGGCTTGACGTATACTCAGCGATTTTGGTTCTCTGTGTTCTGTTTGAAAGATAACTCCTAAACCACTCTAGCTCCACTCCTCTAACTCCGTATTTCTCAAGTTTTTTTATTAAAATTCCCCTCTCAATCGTCTCGAAGGCTCTCTGCAGGTCTAAGAAAACGGCTACTATTTTTTTCCTTTCGCTCATCTTCGTTTTCCATTGGATAACCACAAGATTGAGGAGCGATTCACAGCTGTGGCGTTGTCTGAAACCTGACTGGTATTCTGATAGCAAATTGTTATTTTCCATATATAGTATTATTTGCTCCTGCACCACCTTCTCCAGAATTTTGCTCTCAGTTATTAACATATTAACCGGTCGGAATTCGGTCGGCTTTTCGGTATTTTTTACTTTCGCAATGGGCACCACTGTTGACTCCTTCCAGTAATCTGGGAAACTTCCAAAACGGAGCGAGTTGTTAATGATTCCAAGAAATTCCAGTCCCATGATATCGAATGCACTTAATAACATTTTTACTGACAGGAAGTTGCAATCCTTTTTATTGTTCATACTTTTCATAATATTTTTTAGTTCAGCAATGCCTATTGTTAGAAATTTAAAACTGTTTGTTGTGGATTCTTTAATAAGATTCACATATTGCTCTGAGGGTATATTGCTATTTATTTCCTCTACACTTTTTATAAAAAAAAACATTAAGCTTACCAGCTATGTCTTGTTTATTAACTATTTTTACCCCATCAGATATCACTTTGTCAATTTCACTTCTATCTTCTTTTAACACTTAACGATTTAATTGTTCTCCACATTGATTTCTGATAATTAGCTTGATCAATTTTTCTACTAATATTTATAACAATTTTTAGCTGTTGTTATCTCATAAGCATACCTGTTTCTACAGTTTTTGTAATTATTCCAATCCGTTCTGTTATTTGTCCATTTTGCCGTTTCATAAAGCTGAGTTTTCATTTGTTTCATGGTCCTTAAATATTGACTGAACCAACTATTGTACACATTACTATTCCTTATTGTTTTAGTTATTACCATTCTATTCACAACCTCTTTCAAACTTTGGCTGAACACTCTGGCTAAGTCACGGATGTTATTATTGTAGAAAATGTTAGCTATTCCACTGTTCACTAAATCACTACAAAACACTTCTTCTCGGAAGATGAGGATTTTAATTTCTTTACGCGTAGCTGACCGTTTTATTTTGTTTACTTTAAAATTGATTACAAGGGATTCATGATCGCTTATTTTGTACGCACTTGACACTTTTACACTAACAATAATAGGACTATTGGCTAATACATAATCGATTAAAGATGTTGTGGTATCTGTTACTCTTGTTGGTTCTGTAACAGTTTGAACAAACGAATTATCCGAAATAATTTGTTGAATTCTCTTTTTATGTATATTATTTTTAAACCAGTCGATGTTAAAGTCCCCCATTATCACTATATCACTGTCTAAAGAAGACAATTCTTCCATTTTAGGCTTTATAAAATCACAGAATTCATGCTCCGGTGACTTTCTTTTATCTGGAGATCTGTAGACGCCAACCAACAAAAAATTTGTATTTTTAAAATTTATCTTAATTTCTAACCACCAAAACTTTTTACCAACCGCTATTGAATTTTTTATTTTTATTTGCCATTATGGTTTTATGTAAAAGATAATTCCACCAGTATGGCTGGAAATCGTATCACATCTCACAATTTTGTAGTTCTTTAGTCTAATTTCCGAGTCAAGAATGCAGGTTTTTAAATGGGTTTCAGGTAGGCAAATAAACTCAAAGTCGGAACAATGCATTAACACTTCCAATTGATTAAAATTCGTTCGCATTCCACCGATATTTAAGAATAAACACTTAGTTGCTTAGTTGCACTTTTAGTTGCTAATATTCAATTTTTTCAGCTTCAATTTTTAATTTCCGCTGTAATGTACGGCAGTTACTATCCCTACAATCGTGGTCAACAAGGATATCGTCTAATTTTAATTTTTCTCTTGAGTTCACACAATTGATACATTTCAAGAAGGTATTCTGACACTCTTTATAGGAATGCCCCGATTCACCACACTTAGCACATATCTGATTAGAATGTTTACAGTGGGTGGATGTATGATTGAAGCCCCAGCATTTAAAACATCTTAAAACCTTTAAACTTTCATACACCGCACATTTATCCCACCCGATATTTATTTTCTTTTCTTTTATTATTTCACTAAAGCCCTTACTATCAGTTTCAATTAATGCATTAAACACCTTCGGATTCTTAAAAGACTTATATACTTTTATACATTTAATATCATGGGACTCGACATTGTTTTGATTTTTGATAGCTTGCACAACTCTATCCCCGTCTAAATTTTCACTCAAACCTGATATTAAGATTTTCGGCTTTTTCATTATTGGAATTGGAAGCTGGATCTCATATTTTTCACTCAATTTCTCTTTCATTTCATTAGCCAGAATTGATCTAGCTTCACTACTTTCACATCGAATAGCAACCGCTCCATTATGCCTTTTGGTTAAACCGCACACTCCTACGCTTAATGCGGTCGGGTTAATCATCTCCTTCACTTCGGTCTTTGTCTTCTCACTTTCTTGTTTCTCTTTAGGTTTAAGAATAACTGGTGCATTTGCTGCAATTGATTCCTTTACTCGAGACGCATATGAAACTGAGTTGCTCTCTTTATTTTTTATTTCTTTCACTATGCCTTCTCCCATCTCTTTCACACTTTTTATAACTATTTTATTATTGTCATTTAATTTCTCAACACCCACATTAATTTTTTCGCTTTGTGCTTTAAAGATTTCGCTTAATTCAGCAATTTTATTTATTTGTTTTACGCTATTTTCGCACGATTCCTGCGCTGTTTTCATCTCTTTTAGTCTACCCGTGTACGTTTCCTCCACAGCTACCAACAAACTTTTTATTTCCACCTCGTTTTTTTTAAGTGACTCCTCAAATTCACTCTTGTATTCCTTTAAATAATTTTCATTTCTCTTTACTATTTCTTCCATATCTTTTAAAATTAAATCCACATTATGAATATACATTAAACAATCTTCGCAAATAAATTTAATCGTTGCATGTGTGCTTAGTATGCCACTGTCGTAGCTGTCTATGCCGCTGCATTTTACCGCATTATGAAAGATTTTTCCACACACACCCGCACATCGAATACCGGATTCTCCACGGATAGCGCTTTTGCACTTAAAACAATCTCTCATTTTACTTTTTAATTTTCCACACCATTTGAATTATAAAGTCACTGTCTTTTCTGAATATATCTGTTGGTTTGGCAAACTTAAATTTATATTATAACTCGATCTACGGAGAAAATAACAAGATTTTGTACTGAGTAAAATGAAACACGTCCTTCTTCTTCCACGGTATACACACAATTATACAAGTATATCGATGGATTTAAGCGATGTCAGCCCAGGTAGGATGTGTCTTCCTAGGTATTTGTGCCTTATTTCACATAAGGCAAGACAATCGCAGAGGAAGTGAGCGATACTTTCGTCCTCTTCTTCACAACCCGGGCAGATGCTATGTTGCACTAGTCCCAGTCTGTTCGCGTGTTTGTTCAAGTTGATGTGTCCCGTATATAGGCCAATCATCAATTTTAGTTGTGCTCTGCTTAGATTTAGTACTTTCTTGACCCGTTGGGGGTTTGGGTTTTCTATCATGTCTTTGGCAGCCTTACATGTTTGGATTTGACCCCACATTTGCGAATGGCGTTTAGCAAAGGAAAGACTGTAAGCGGTTTTCACCGCTTGAATCGCCGTACCTATGGTGGACACCGTGGGGCTTTCTACGTCTTCAGCTCCTACTCTTGCTAGTTCGTCTGCTCTTTCGTTTCCCGGTATATCGTTATGGCCAGGAACCCAGAGCAGATTTACCATGGAGGATCTTGCAAGGTTGTTGAGTTTTTCTTTACATTCCTTCACTAGCTTAGAGTTAGTTGTTGGGTTTGCAAGTGCTTTAAGCGTGGCTTGGCTGTCGGAGCAGATGTGTACGTAAGTGTCTCTGGTATCTGCATTGACGAGTTCGTCTAAACACCTGAGGATTGCAAATACTTCCGCCTGGAAAACAGTCACTGAGGGTTCTTAATGAATGGATATATTTATTGGAGGATCAGGACAGTATACACCGGCATCCGGAGAAACTGCGACATCTACTACGGTGATTGCTATACGGAAAATAGACAACGCTTATTCGGATGCGGATTTGTCATACGCGGCAGACTTAGGCAAGAAGTCTTGAGCTTTCGGCACGTGAGCGAGCGTCTTATGACAATCCGTGTCAAGGCAAAATTCGCCAACATTAGCCTAATATGCGCTCACGCCCCCACAGAAGAAAAATACGACGCTACCAAAGATAGTTTCTACGAGCTCCTCGACAAAACCTACGAGCAATGCCCTAAGCATGACGTTAAAATCGTATTGGGCGATTTTAACGCCAAGATAGGAAGAGAGGACATCTTTGGTAGGACGGTTGGAAGGCACAGCCTACACGACACCACGTCCGAGAGCGGACTAAGGCTAATTGACTTTGCTGTGGGGCGAAGTGTCAGTATAGCAAGCACTCGGTTTCCTCATCTCGATATCCATAAGGGGACATGGCGGTCTCCGGATCGACTAACTATCAACCAAATCGACCACATTGCGATCGACACCCGACACGCATCCAGTATCCTGGATGTCCGAACCTTCCGGACAGCCAACATTGGCTCGGACCACTACCTTGTTGTAGCCAAGGTACGAATGCGGATATCCACAACGCCACAACAACGAAATACTGTGAGAAAGTATAATGTCGAAAAGCTACAATCGCAAGACACCGCCAGAGCCTACAGAGAACGCATATCCCGATCTCTCGCTACGAGTCCTACCGCAGCAACAGCTAGTACAGAAGACCAGTGGCAACACTGCCAGCAAGCCATCATAAGTGCCGCGAATGATGTGCTGGGTTTCACACGACCACCTCCACGAAACCCCTGGTTCGATGAAGAGTGCAGACTAGCTAACGCGGAAAAACAACAAGCGTATAAAGCGGCGCTGCAAAGAAGGACTAGATCTGCTCGCATGCTCTATGAGCAGAAGAGACGGGAAGAACATCGGCTTCTAAGAAGGGAAAAGAAAGAGCACGAGAAGCGTGCATTCGAGGATATTGAGAGATGCTACTCCAGGAACAATGTACGGAAGTTTTACCAGAGGGTAAAAAGAATGTGCCAGCAAAACAAATCCCGTAAAAATACCTGTAGAGACGCGGATGGATATATCGTAGTGGAAACGCAGTCGGTGCTGAGAATATGGAAAGACTACTTCTGCAGACTGTATAATGGTGACGAAGACCAATACTCCGCTGTTAGGCAGAATGTACCGTTCAATTTAGATGATGATAGCCAAAACCCCCATCCACCTGATCAAAACGAAGTGCGGATAGTAATATCCAAGCTAAAGTCCAACAAAGCTGCTGGACCTGACGGTCTACCCGCAAAGCTATTTAAAGCAGCTGGAGATGACTTGGTAGTGAGCATACACCAACTCATCTCCAAGGTTTGGTCAGATGAAAGTTTGCCAGATGAATGGAATCTCAGCATCGTCTGCCCGGTCCACAAGAAAGGAGACCCCCTCAACTGCTCCAATTACAGAGGCATCAGTCTCCTCAATATCGCCTACAAGATCCTATCTGCCATACTGTGTGAACGCCTGAAGCCCTTCGTCAACAACCTGATTGGCCCCTATCAGTGCGGTTTCAGGACAGGAAAGTCCACCATAGACCAAATTTTCACACTCAGGCAGATCCTGGAAAAAACCCAAGAAGTCCAAGTCGATACCCACCACCTGTTCATCGATTTCAAGGCCGCCTATGACAGCATATGGAGGGATGAACTGTATAGAGCCATGTCTAGTTTTGACATCCCTGCCAAACTCATCCGTCTGTGCAGGATGACGATGGAGAAAGCTCGCTGCTCCATCAAGGTCGGTAATGACCTCACCGAGACCTTCGATGTCAAAAAAGGATTCAGACAAGGTGACGCGCTGTCATGCGACTTCTGCAACATAATACTTGAAAGAATTGTTCGTAACTCACAAGCTAACACACAAGGAACGAGCTTTCAAAAGTCCGTCCAACTACTTACATACGCCGACGATATTGACATCATTGGTAGAACACAGCGAGCTGTCACCGGTGCGTTCGCGAGTATAGAAATGGAAGCGGCTAAAATGGGTTTAGCGGTAAAATAGGGCAAAACAAAATATATGTTGTCAACAAAAAGGAACACCCAACATCGACCAATTGGACAGAACGTCACAATAGACAGCTACAACTTCGAGGTAGTAAAGGACTTTGTCTACCTCGGCTCTGCCATAACTTAAAAAAATGACATCTCGTCGGAAATCAAACGTAGGATTACTCTTGCCAACCCCTGTTTCTTTGGGCTAAGAAAGCAATTGAGTAGTAAAGTCCTTTCTCGATCGACTAAGGAGACTCTATGTAAGACCCTTATCATCCCAGTCTTGCTATATGGAGCTGAAGCATGGACTTCATCGAAAGGACGAAAATATCCTTGGTCGCTTCGAGAAAAAAATCCTTCGTAAGATATTTGGTCCCGTTTGCATTGACGGGTTCTGGAGGAGAAGATTCAACCACGAACTGTACGAGCTGTACAGCGACATCAACTTGGTCAAAAAACTGCACATTGAGCGTTTAAGATGGCTAGGACATGTAGAGCGTATGGAGATCAACGCTTCGGCTCGGAGAATATTCGACTCTTACCCGGAGGGTCAGGGCAGCAGAGGACGACCTCGCCTAAGGTGGCGCACACAAGTAGAACAAGACTTCAGCCAACTTGAAGTGCGCAACTGGAAGCGGATAGCTAAGGACCGGGCTAGCTGATAGAGGTTGTTGGTTGAGGCCTTGGTTCACCCCGAACTGTAGCGCCACCTAAGTAAGTAAGTAAGCTTCAGTAATAGCTGTGCCTTGTTGCCAGTTTTCTCGGCTGGGAAAATTGACTGTATAGTCGGTTTTGAAAAAGTTTTCTTTCTCTATGAGATCACTTGGGTTGCTAACAAGTCCAGATGATTCTGAAACTTCCTTCCAGATAGCTCTGTGTCCCGCTGTCCTTTTAACCTCAAGTTCCATAGGAAGAATATTAAGAATGGTTTCCATGGCTGCCGTGGGTGTACTGGATTGGGTTCTAGTAATCCCTAGGCAAGCCATCCGTTGGAGAATTGTTAGTAGTGTTTTTGCGTATCTGTTGTTCACAGCCGGCCACTATACTAACACTCCGTAGAGTAAGATGGGTTTGACTATACAGAGGTAGATCCATTGAACTAGTTTTGGTTTCAAACCCCACGTCTTTCCGAAAGCCTTCCGACAGATCCAGAAGGCTCTTTTGGCTTTGTTAATTCTATATTCCAAATTCTTTCTCCAAAGTAACTTTTTGTCAAAAATGACCCCTAGGTAGTTAACATGGTCCCTTAGGTCTAGTTGAAACCCCCCTAGGGACGGGGCTGTAAATTCTGATATCTTAAGTCTTTGGTCTTTTCAGGGTTTACTCCTAGTCCGCTGCCGTCTGCCCAAGCTTTGGTAATCTGGAGAGCGGTCTGCATGAGTTCCCCTAGTGTGCTTAAGTGCTTACCTCTTGTTAGTAACGCGAGGTCATCAGCATATGCTATACATTTAAAACCGTTTGTTGCAAGGATTTTTAGGAGTTCGTCTACGACCAGTACCCATAGCAGAGGAGATAAAATTCCCACTTGCGGGGTTCCGTTGCGGACGTACCCTATCCTGCACCGGCGAAAATAGTGCGATTTGTGAGCATATGATTTATGAAGTTATTTATTGTTTTTCGTTTGTTATACATAGAGACGGCTTTCATTATGCATTGAGTCTTTATGTTATTGAAAGCGCCCTCTATGTCTAGAAAAACTCCAAGTACGGATTCCTTGGCTACGAAGGCATCTTCGATGGTGGCAACTATATCGTGGAGGGCTGCTTCCACTGATTTGCCTTTCATGTAGGCGTGCTGGTTGCTTTTCCGTATGGATTGGGGGAGGTTTGTTCTGATTTTCTCATCACAAATTCTTTCTAAAGTTTTGAGCAAGAAAGCCGTTAGACTAATAGGTCTGTATCCGCTTGCTGAGCTAAGATCTTTCCCCGGTTTAGGTATAAAAACCAGAAAAACGGTTTTAGTTTTTCCCTAATATTTCGTAGCACCACCCTTAGCCCTTATGACTGCTTGAACCCTTCGTAGCATCGAGTCATAAAGTTTTTCGATTTCTTGTACTTGTATGTCTTCAGTCCATACCTCTTTTATTACTGCTTTGAGCTATGCAATAGTTTTAGGGGCCTTGTTGCGTACCTTGTTGCCCATAATTGACCACAAGTTTTATATTATATTCATGGGGCCTACTCTGTATTTCGTTTCGAAAGAAAAATTTTCCGAAAACGAATATTTCGTACTCTCTATTTCGATAGCGGAATGAAATCTACTACTTTCGGATTTGCAATTCCGAAAGTGGAATTTTGGTACCTCGTATCTCGTTTCCTAATGTCAAAAGCATTGAAAAACGGAAAATTTGTTTCTACAACTAATTCGCTAACGGAAGGATTTAAATTAAAATAATGAATGATAAGTAATGGTATTATGAATCCTTGGTACCAACCGAGTTTTACCTTTTACCACATTTTTCAATAATATTTTGCAATATAATAGTTTTTATATATAGTATTATTTTCCGCTCAATCCGTTCTTCACTTGTTTCTTCGTCCATCCGAAGTGCAATAGAATAATTATGTTACATTTTCCTTTTTTTATTATATTAAATTCTTCCTTTAAAATTCATAACAATATTATTCCTCCTATTCTAGGTTTATTTATTTGACATATCTCATAAAGAATATATCGAGACTTGACAAAAAAAATCCTTAAGTGGAAAAATCATCTAGTAGTATTTTTTGCATTCCGAAAGTGTTACGGATTACCAATTCAAAAGCGAAACGAAAAGCAATTTCGAATAGGATTGACTTTCGGAACGAAATACAGAGTAGGGCCCCAGGTCAGGACTATTTCCGGGCCAATTTAGGGATTCCAGTCCAATATCTTCTTTCAATAGGGTTATCTGCTGAAAGGAAATAATAATTAGACGAGGTAATGAGCGCAGATTTTAAGTCATAATTTGGTTTTACTTACCGAACGAGCACGATGACAGGGAGCAGAATCGTCCTGAAAGATGGAATTTGGGACGTAGCAGTATAGCATAACTCCTCTATTGTAGGAACAACACCATCAGCAATGATTTCTTTATATTTTTCTGCATTCACAGAACGATCCAACAGCAGAATACGTCCAAGTCCACAATTTGTCATGCATCCCCATACCATGACATATGGTGAATGCTTTACGGTCGGAAGTAAGCATTCCTCCGAATATCGTTCATTGGCTCTCATTCGCACTGTCTGCTTTCCATCAGGTCCGATGAGGTTGAACTTGGATTCGTCAGAAAATATGACTCTTCTCCAATCGTCAGCGGTCCATTCCCGGTGCTCTTTAGCCCACGCCAACCTTTTTTTCTTCATCTTTGCTGATAGAAGTGACTTCTTCGCAGGTCGACGGGCTTGAAGATCCACTTCGTTTAGCCGGCGGTGAACACTTCGCGTGCTGATATCAGAAGCACATGTCTCATTCAGCTCCTTTCTCAATTCTTTGACTGTTGCAAAGCGATTCTTGAGTGGCATGCGCTCCAAAATCTTACCTTGCCGTGCTGTCGTCTTTTTCGGTCTTTCGCTTCCAGGTTGCCTCTCCGTTTTGCCCGTCGAGATCAATTTTTTTAAAACCCGCCTCACAGTGCTTTCGTGGCAACCCACAACTTGTGCGATTCGCCTGTTCGATAAATTTTCCCCGTGAAGAGCAAGAATAAAACCTTTATCACAAAACACTTTGACAAATTCTAGAACACTAATGCGTAGCCGCCTTGAGTGCTTTATCTTTTATACATGACAAAGACTAAGCAGGTCAACGAAACTGCAATTATACCTATCTACCTACCTACCTGTCTGTCTGTCTGTCTGTCTGTCTCTGTCTACCTATCTATATGTCTGTCCGTCTTTCTGTCTCTCTGTCCGCCCGTCCGTCTGCCTGTCTGTCTGTCTCTATCTACCTATCTATCTACCTGTCTATCTGTCTGTCTATATTATATGACCAAAATAATTCATATTCACATTTCACCTGAAATTAAAAAATTTTGTATAAGAGGTACCAAAACCAACAGTTTTTGAGTAAAAGTACTGTTGCTATGTTGTATTCTATATTCAGAAAAACGTACTCTGAAAATTTTACCAAGATCGGTTGGGTAGTTTCAAAGTCTTTAAAAGACAAACAAACATATATTAATTTTTATATAATAGATTTTGTAAATTGGAACTGTGAGGGGCAACCAACTGAAGGAGGATATTGTTATGAGTGTCACCAATGACTGAACTTCTTCAGCCCTAGAGCTTTTAATATAATTGGTGATCACTATCATAAGGTCTCCGAGTCAGTTTTTTGTCCTGTCTCGCATGAATCACATGGTAATCCGTGAAAACCGAATTAAACAATAAAAAACATTTATATTAATCTTGAAGTAATAACAAACATATATATTACATTTCCATAAAATTTTTGTGTCACCGTGTCATCACCACTGAGGCCCAATTTATTCACTCTCCATTGAAAAGTGGCTAATGGAGCTTTAACTAAAATCGCCATTAAGCTAATGCTGCCATTAACTACTCTCCATTAAACCTCCATTCATTTTCTATTCATTCACTCTGCAGTAGTTTAATGGAGCGCTTCTAATGGAGCCTTTAAATTTAAACGAGATTTAAAAAAGTCCCAGGGATTTTTACATTACTGTGCCAGATTTTTTGCTCAACGTGGAAATTTTCAAAGGACACTCGGTAGTTCATCGATACCAAGCGAGTGGGATTCTTACTGCACCAAAAACACCTGGGAATCAAAACCAATCTTTGAAAGATCGACAAATGATTTTTCTTTCTTGAATTTAAATCGCATTGGGGGAAGTTTAAAGTTATAATATAGCCCAGCGTGCGACAATATTTGTAATTTTCATGTTGGCCGAACACACTGCTTGTACGTTAAATGCGTATCTACTAACCTTCCAATTACGATAATTTTCTGTATCCTCGCCACTCGGAGATTGCATTTTTTAATGAGTACAATCAATTGCACCAATTGTTCGCAGAAATCAAGCAAATTTATAGAATTCTTCGCTGGCTGCAGTCATTTCAGTAACAGTTTGAGGCATCAAACTAAGCAATTCTTACCCCCAGCGAAATCAGCAACAGAGATTTGCATTAAACAAATTGCATAAAAACGCAGTGCAATCAGCAATTGAGCAATTGCCGAATATAACGTGATTTAAAAACATGGACAATCCGGTTGAAATTATTATCTACTAGCTGTTGCCTGCCCGGCGTTGCCCGTGCTAAAAATCAGTCGCGTCATTTGATTGTAGTATGTTAGAAAGGAAGTAGTAGGAAGCGATATTATTTAAATTAAGATTCTAAAGAATTCTGAAGCCAATACGTTATTATCTGAACTAAGTGGTTGTTCCCTATAGATGAAACGATTGCATAAAAAATTGATGGAAATGTAATATTCCTGTGTACAAACACGTCTACACACATATGTACATAATATGTATTTTATGAGCATCAAATAATGGTACTTTCTGGTTTCTTGTCTCTAATAGTTGTACTTAATGTTTATATTTAAAGTACAATAGCATTATGTAAACGCCGAAGATATTAGGCTTTGTTGTAAGCATTGATCGTGGAGTAACTGGTGAGGTTTGTCTGAAATCACAAACTATTTACTAATTTTAAGACTCAACATCGCCTGCCTACCCCTACTACAATATATGTATTTGTGAATTGAATTAAGGTAACCAAATACCGCTGTAAAGTGACAAAAAAAAAATAAAGTAAAAAAAATCGTGCATTTCACCCTTTCTGCAGATTTAGATCCGCACGCTGATGCAGCAGAAACACAACTAACTAAAGTCGGTAGCAAATATCAGCAAAATCATCCCTCCTCTACTTTGAGTCACAACTCACAATCCCAAAAGGGAGCATTAATTATTAACACGAACAACCCTCTCTCAAGAGAATGACGATCAATGGCAATGGTTTACCCCTCATTCAATGCGCGTATGGGTAGAAAGAAAATTAAAGAATAAGCGATAGCGATGGATTTGTGGCGAAGAGAAGAGCATAACATCTACAGAAACAACCAGAGTATATCTAATAATGAGTAGGGACACTCTTCCTTCACATGCAACTGCTACTAGTGAAAAGAAAAGCGTGAAAAAAATCGCCCAATAAGTAAAAGTAGCTCAGAAGGAATGATTTCAACCCTTACCTGCGATTGCACATAATGAAAAGAGTCGGCAATACTTTTCAGCAGCACCACCACATGCGGCTACCTACGTAAGATAAATTGCGTGTCGTTTTTGCCATAATGCTTTTTTAAAGGCGACCCGACTTGAACGTCCGTGTGGTGGTAGGGCGTAGCCTGTCATCATAAGATATGGTGTGACCGAATTTACAGCTGTGAATTTGGTTTCATTTATGATTTTTTTCATTTGTTTTTTTATTAAATAGGATTAGATATGAATCCCTTAAATATATATTATTTCAATGTTAAATATGAAAATTAACATTCGTACATTACAATCAATTCTCTAAAGCTCCTATTAGTCTTATATTCAACACTTTTCAGAAGCTACATTTAGCATAGCACAGCATAGCATCTTGTCACACTACTTGTGTAGTCACATTGGGGTGGGTTTTGTTTACATTTTTTATCCACGCATTTTAAAGACCCGACTTGGGTTTTTATCAGTTGAGCGAAAGACAGAAAACAGGAAAAGAAAGGGTGACGCGTTTATGTTTGAGTTGGGTACATGCATGCGGCAAATAAGTAAATGGTTTTATGTTCAGGCATAAAAAAATAAAATCGCATTCTTTGTTTTCGGGACTTCCTATTATGATGAAGGATAAATGCACAGTTGCGAGATTAGGTAGGTAGGTAATGATGACTAGGAAAATACAGAGTAGATATGTTTTATTGAGAGTATGCTTATGACGGTAGAATAAACAATGTCGTTTTCTATTGGGCTCTTCAGATTTCGGATTTTTCGTGCTGAATAGAAATCAAACGAGATTGATCTGTTTTTCTGTATCTGCATTCGTGTGTCATTTGACATTTTGCTCGTAAAATTAAAAAAGGAGATAAAGAAAAAATAATAAATACAATTTTAAATACACTTTTTTTATATTTTCTAAATTTTGTATGGAGTTTCTAATAATATTTGTGTTGATTGGTGTCATTTTTATGTGCTGAGTTTCAATTTCGTATAAAATGTTTTGGTGTTAGTGCAATTAGGTTTGAATCTCGAGCTGGAATCGAAATTCACGAAAACTGATCTCGAGCAAAAAAGCTTTATTTTTTATAAGTGCTTGGCGGTAGGAGAACTAAAATTCAAGTGTAAAATATTTTAAAGTACCGACAAATTGTGAGATTTAAGCAGAATTACAAAAAAATTAAATAATTGTAATTACATGTGTGCATACGAAAACTTTATCGTCCTTTCCATTTTTTGGATGAGCGAAAGTTGTTCCACTGTTTTAACATAAACAAGAGGATTTTCGAAGGATTGAAGAGTCTCTACGAAAGGCATTTCGAAAAAAACACGTTTTTCAAGTGTTTGAAATATTCGGGAACACCTGATTTGGTCATTTAAAAAAAAAGATAATATAACAGAAGGTAAAATCGAGCATCGAAACGTAAAAATGTACACCAATATTTTTTTAACAATAATGTATTACAAATTCACTTTTTCGGATTTTAAAACACCCTGTTTCAAATTCTGAAATAATTTTGCTTCTCGTCTATCTCTCTTTCGCGTCAACACTTCTTATTACCGTCTATTTCTCCGTGTCTGTGTGACTGAAAATGGAACTGATAAGAAACACGTGGAGAGTTTCCCTACTCATTATTAGATATACTCTGGAAACAACCCTCTCCCAACAGAATGACGATCAATGGCAATGGTTTACCCCTCATTCAATGCGCGTATGGGTATAAAGAAAATAAATAATAAGCGATAGCGATGGATTTGTGGCGAAGAGAAGAGCATAACATCTACAAAAACAACCCTCTCCCAACAGAGTGACGATCAATAACAATGGTGTACCCAAAAATAATGACCAAATAATAAAAGCGGAAATTGGAATAACTCGAATTATGGAATCAAGGAATTGTATGTTTTGTTTAAAAAGTAGTCTAATCTCTAATCCAGGAAGTAGACTATCTATTCACGAAAGTTTCATTCAAGTCTGTTAAACAGGTGTTATAGAGCAACAAACATCCAAACATCCAAACTTTCACATTTATATATTAGTAGGATAATATATATAAAATTCCAAATCAGGTCGAATAATTGCAAGTACTTTTGCCACTGTAGGTTTGGTCAAACGAAATCGTTGAAAGAAATCTTCATTATCCCCATTTTCCATATTTATTCTTTCTGTCATTTTATATTGCCTACGTTCGACGACAAGTATATTTTCGTCGTCGTCACTCAAATTCAACAAATATTCAAGATAATTGTCCATAACGCACTTTTACATTCCAATAACAAGACCATATGTAAAAACTGACTGTCAACGCTAATGGAGAGCGAAATGCTATATTAAACCTCCATTAACGCCAGAAATCCTTTTTAAAAGGGGCATTTTGGCATTTCAGCTTAAAGCGGTTTTAAATTGAATGCCCCATTAGTTAATGGAACTGCCTCCATTAAAATCTCTAATGGAGGCTGAATAAATAAATTTTTTTTAAAATCTCCATTAAATTCAAATTTCCCTCTTTTAATGGCGATTTTAAATTTAATGGGAAGTGAATAAATCGGGCTTTAGTTTAGTTTATACAAAACAGTATATATTGATTTAAGATTTTTTACAATTATAAATAATATTATGGACTGCTTCCTACTACTTCCTTTCTATTATACTATAAGTAACGCGACTGTTTTAATGCACGGGCAACAGCTAGATATTAATAATTTTTAGCATTAGTACAGAACATAGAAATGTTAAGTTATTGCTCCTATATATATTGCTTAACTATATTTAATGAGCTTATAATATTTTTTAATTGCATTGTTTTCTTCAATTTTAGAAAAATGAACAAGAAAAGAGTCAAAAGCAAATAACATTTGCTTACGGGCATAGTCCTCCACCTATTGAACATCATCTACAGGTTCCCGACGCAGAAATAAATTTGCTAACTTTGCATCCATTAGAACTAGCGCGACAACTTACTCTCCTCGAGTTTGAGTTATATAAAAATGTTAAACCGTCTGAACTTGTGGGATCGCCTTGGACTAAAAAAGAGAAGGAAACAAAAAGCCCAAATCTTTTCAAAATAATGAAATACACAACAAATGTAACGAGATGGTTTGAAAAATCAATAATTGAAGCCGAAAACTATGAAGAAAGGGTTGCAATGGTTGCTCGAGCGATTGAAGTTATGATGGTCATGTTGGAACTGAACAATTTCAATGGAATTTTATCAATAATCGCGGCAATGGGCAGCGCTTCAGTTTACAGACTTAAACTTACTTTTCAAGGTTTACCTGCAAGATATGAAAAATTTCTTGAAGAATGTAGAGAACTTAACGACGATGGGCATTTGAAAAAATACCAAGAAAAATTACGCTCAATAAATCCTCCATGTGTACCATTTTTTGGAAGGTACCTTACAAATATACTTCATCTTGAGGAAGGAAACCCAGATCTGTTACCAAACTCAGAATTAATTAATTTTTCAAAACGAAGAAAAGTGGCCGAAATAATAGGAGAAATTCAACAGTATCAAAATCAACCATACTGCTTAATGGTTGATGCAAAGATAAGAGTAAGTTTTCGTAAGATTTGAGCAAAAATTATCCTTTGAGGCTACTCAAATCGCGCTTTTCAATATACATACATATGTATTTACATATTTAAGTAGATCGAGAACAAAAAGTGAAATTATCTAATCTGTAAATATGTATAAAGGTATTTAAAAGTAAACCAAAAAAAGAGCTTATCTTAATATTGTATAAATTCCTTTTTCTATGGCCAAATAATCAGTTGTAAACTAAGACCAATTAGAGTGTCCGTCCGGGTAATTTCTGATTTTAATACATATAACCTACTACGTATTCACTGTCATAATATTGAAAATGGTTATTTGTAGAATTTCTTGGAGAACTTGGATCCATTTACCGGCATCTCGGACACTGACATATCAAACTATTTATATCATGAGAGTTTACGAATTGAGCCACGAGGTTGTAAACAGCCACCAAAATTTGTAAGTTCCATTTTTATTTGCGGTAATTGTATGTATACGAATTTAAGGTCTATTTTTCTCTCCAATAAGGCTCGAAAGTGGGCGTCAATTACACTCAAATCACCTGGCATTAAACCTCGTCGGATAACAACGAGCAATATTAATAATAGTAGCAACAGCAATAATAGTCAACCAATTTTATCAAATTTAACATTTGGATCTAAGTTGCAAAATAATCAATACGATGGAGATCAAAGTCCACCAGGAACAAAACAACCCACATCGTCATCTGTAAATGTGCAATCATTTTCGGTTTTTGCGAATGTTAACATACCTGAAAAGAATGCTGGTTTTTGGAATCAACATTTGAGTAGTCACATCCAATGTAGTGGGAACCAATCAATACAGTTTCATTCAAACATAGATGCAATATGCAACAAGGACGCTGAAGGAACTCACAGTCTCAGTGAGGGGTTACTTTCATTGAATAGTTCTTGCGCGCCTATTTTGCCTAAAAAAGCAGTTGCAAATGTTAGTTGCAATTCGAGTGCAAATACGTGGAGCACTGATTTGGGGAACCCTACCCGGAGTCCTTTAACAACTTCAAACGGAGAATTTTTTCCATCACAATATTTGCCAAATAATTACCAAAATAAGGAAACGGCTATGGGACACATGTGTGAGAGCTTATCATCGCCAATACCGCTGGTTGTTATAAGTCCAAAAACTGATAACAATTCTAAACAACAAATTCAATCTCCATTCCAAAACGCACCTTTACATAATCGATGTTGTAACTCTGCGACGAACTCAAGGTAATTGCTTTTATATAGTTTATAATTTAAAGTATTTCAAACTCATCGTCAAAAAATATTACAACTGCTGTTTCCTCTCAATCAAATCAATTAAATGACACAATTAAGAATTTAACTTATTTGACTGAACTTAACCAAAGTTCAACGGACTTATATACGGTTTAGTACAAAAAGGATAAGAGTCAGAACGGGTAACGGGACACAATTTTTAAAACGTACCTGAATCAGCTATGGCAATGAAAAGATAAAAACCCAAGATCTCAAATGCAGATAACTCGTGGAAATTGGAAGAATAAAATAAAAAAAACAAAGAGGGCTTGTGTATTGTATGAGTATACACACAGTCAACGACCAGATTTCGTCGGCCTGCTGATCTTTGTTATGATTGGCATTGTAAACCATATGTTTTATCCTTCCTAAAAGCCACATTATCCAAAATATTTCAAATATCGAGTCAATATAGTTTATACTTGCTGTTACGTAAGACGTATTGAAGGGATTTGACCTTTTTTAATTTTCATCAGTCCTTTATTTCGCGTTACTTTAAAGTTCATTGGTTTTGTTGTTTCTCGAAAAAAATAAACATGTAAAAATTCAATTTATTTCAATTCAATTTATGACAATTCCGATAATTGTGGTGGCTGCTTTTCTGCGCTTGATGTTGATGATTATGGATTTCGGATGCTGTTCACAAAAGCAAGAGCATTCACACCTCATGGCTTTCGATTGTTGCTCGATGTATGGTGTGAATACACAGCGATTCGCCAAGTTTGACCAAATATAATCTTCTTTTGATATATTTCTTATAGATATTCCACCGGGATTCAATTTCGTGTGTATAGCGAAGATATATCGAGCATATTGCAAACAAGGATAACATGTCATCTGCCAACTTATCCAAAACATCATCTTCACTTCTTGTGCGATTGTAAAATTTGATAATTTCAGGCTTTTTCTCAGGATCGTTTGCGTCAATGGCAACAGCCGAACGATAAGTGGAGAGCAAAGTAACAAGGCGACAATTTTTTGGAATATATGACAGCATGTTGATTATGCTTGAGCACATATTCAGTATGATGAAGCAGTTTCTTTTTGTCCACCAACAAATGGAGGATTTCCTTTAGATTTTTCCGAATGGTGCCCACCATAGTCATTTGTTAGCAAATACTGTTGGTTCTTGTAAATAGAAAAATAACAATAACAATAGTATGATCCGTGAATCTGACGAACTACAAGTTCTACCTTGTCTGTCGGCGAATGATGTGTTCGAAAATATATACGAATGAGCAGCGATGTATGCTTTGGAATATCCAATTTATTTGTCTTTCGACATCAGCACTTTATTTGACTGTACGACGCGACGGCGGCTTATCTTGTCTCTTGGTCGATATATTCGACATCAGAATTATCGCTGTTATAATAATCTTTGCTATTTGCCACTATCTGAATCGTAATTACCACTAACATCACTTCCATACTCATCAAAAAAGGATGAATTCATTTTTAATTATATATTTGTGGATCAAAATAACAAGAAAACAAACGAAGAGTCTTTCTACAGCAAATGACGCACGAGAAATGCCAAGCCAAAGAAGAACACACGTAACAGCACTCGGCTGAAATTATTTCCACAGAATAGGTTTTTCATTTTTAAATAATTAACGTTATTTTATACATATGTACAAAGTATGTATTCGAATGCTAAAGGAGTCATTCGGTAATATTTTTTAAAAAAAATGGGTATCTTATTAATACAGGGTTATTAATTGATCCTTCATATTTTTTTTTAAAAAGTTTTGAGAATGTTGAGACGTTGAGAGTAGGGACGTAACGATTCCGATTCCGATACTGATATATCGGCCGATATATCGTCATGACAGACAGTTTAAAAAGCTAACGAAGCGACGTGGCAACACGAGAGTTTTTGCTGAGCATTGTATTTTTTCGCGCCTGGTTCACCTCGCCGCGCATAAATTTCGCCATCTCACTCTCACTCGTTCCTAAACAAAAATTCTATCCGATATCAAACAGTTCGAATTTTTCAATTTTCATTTATTTATTTTTACACTTTGACTTTCTGTTATGTATAGGTAAGTTACATGCAAAAAAAATATGATATCGTATCGGCAAAACTATGTATCGTTACATCCCTAGTTGAGAGTAACGAAATAGCTCTGTATTCTAGTGCTGTCAAAGTAACGACCAAATGAATACCCGTATGTATACGTTACTTTTGGTCTGACTTCTCGTTACAGAAATATCGTTACTCGTTACTTTCGTTACTTCTGTTATAGGCAGCAGAGTTCGAAAAAAACACCAAAATAGCGTACGGTATTATTTTATTGATTTATCCCTTTGTAATTATCTACCACGAATAATGCATATACATTCCATACAACAATAACGTACGGTACATTAGTGTTTTTCTTCAAACTCTGCTAAGCAGTACACTAACCAAAACAAAATTAATAGAAAAACAAAATAAGTCGACTCACTACGATTCTATTATTTTTTATTTACCGACCGATACAATTCAGTACAGCACACACAAAAAAGAAAACAGAATCGTAAGAAACGAAACGATACGAAATCATTTGTATGTGGATACTTTTTTTTTTGGTATACACATACTGACATACTATGCTTGGGATATGGTATGTCTCGTTACTCGCACGATCTCGCATGCGAAAACATTTGTGTGGGGATGTTTCTTCTTTGGTATATGCTTCGTATATGGTACTTCTCTACGAAATCGTGCGAGTAACGACATTGATTCGGGAACCTGTTTCTTGGTAACAAATACACACGGTTCTCTTCAGCTCTACAGCACACACAAAAAAGAAAACAGGGTAGGAAACGATGCGAAATCATTTGCGTATGCGATTGGATGCTTTTGTTTGATGTGTATATGCTTGGTACATCTCGTTACTCGCACGGTTTCGCATGTGTAACGAAATCGTGCGAGTAACGACATCGTTTGGGGAGTAACGTTTCGTTACTTGGTATGAAATAGAATACCCGTTACTGAGTAACGAATACATACGGTTTGCTACAGCCCTACTGTATTGGCACATGGATTTTGGATTCTTTTTTTAATACGACTTTAGCAACTTTCAGCGTAAACAGAAAAATGCCACAGCTCACACTGATATTTATTATGTATTTCTAAAATGACGGTTATTATACCGCCCGATGTACATGAGTACATATTTATTCGCTTATAAATGTCAAGCGCAGTAACAGGCTTAAAATCGAAACTATTGATTTGGAAAGTTTCATCAATTAAGTTCGGATATAAGTCGTGCATGCAATTATTTTCGGCGGCACAAGGTTTCAGATAAGTGGCAACCGAAACGAAATAATTGTTGTTAACAATATCGTTCGTGTTCGAAACTAGACTATTTTTTACTTAAATTTTGAAGACATCATCTTAACACTTTTCTCCATGGATATTGTTACAACTTTCCACTCTTTCCACTGTTTAAACACTGTAACTTCAATGTACATATATACACATCAGCTTGTAACTCCACTTTTACAACAGAATTATCATCGACGCATTAACAAATTTCCCGAGCAAACAAACATTTTATTAAAAAAAACAATAAATTTGTGGCGTGGCATCCCTGACACGAATACACAACAGCAACACTGGCTTACAAACCATCTGTCAAATGTCTTCTGCTGAATAAAAAGCCGGACACGAGGAGAGGACAATCAGAAGTATTACGGCATCGAGCATTTTCACACCACAGACAAAACAATTTAATTAATTTAAATTTAAAGATAGAATAAAAGTTAGTTTGCTAAAATAAAAGATCTTTTTATACTACATTGGTGACCCCGAACGGAATCGAACACAAGCAAATTTTTCTTCAATATCGAACGACACATTAGTAGCGGTACATCTGTGGTTCCGCTTGCGCAAAATTTACAGCTACCTGCAGTGGAAAATTTAGAAACGTGCTTAATTTTTCGCAATGAATGAAGAAGAACCTGCTGCCGCTGAACAACCAGCACCAGTATTCAACATTCCAACAGTCAACCGTGTTGCCGTTAAGGTACCACCATTCTGGGGAGAAAATCCACAAATTTGGTTCGCACACGTGGAGGCACAGTTTTCAAACACTGGAGTGAACTCAGACCTCTCAAAGTTCAACACTGTCGTCGCCGCCATCGAAACTAGGATTTTAACCCAAGTCACAGATGCTGTACTCAACCCACCAGACTCGGGTAAGTTTGAATACTTAAAAAAAGTCTTGCTGGAGAGATTTGGTGCATCCGAACAACAGAAAATCAGACGCTTGCTATCGGACATCGAGTTGGGAGACAAAAAGCCAACGCAACTGCTAAACGAAATGCGTCTGCTAGGTGGAGCACACTTAACGGACGAATTTTTGCATAATTTGTGGCTCAACCAATTGCCATCACATGTGCGAGCGATTCTGCAAGCCTCCACTGCCGATCTTAAGGGTAAAGCCATTCTCGCTGATAAAATTCTCGAGGTAAGTGATAATCACCAAGTTAACATGGCCATGACATCTGCCCCATGTACATCGAAATTATCCATGGAGCATCGAATTAAGCAGATCGATCATCAACTGCAGAGACTTCTTCATGAAAATCATCGTTTTACTCCACGTGGCCGCAGTAGAAGCCGCAATCGTGAACAAACACCCGTTCGCCGAAACAACAGCAGAAACGGTACCATGTAATGTTGGTTTCACAGGCGATTTGCTGAAGCTGCTCGTAATTGTCGACCACCCTGTACTTTTTCTTTACAGTCATCATCAAAAAACCAATAAGCCAATTGTTTTAAACGACAGACGAATCAAACGATAGTGGCTTTCAAATTGCTCGTCTGTTTATTAAAGATAATAAATCCAACAAAAACTTTTTAATTGATTCTGGCGCTGATGTTTCCGTTATCCCACCACAATGAAGCGATATTCACAAATCTACACATTCATCAAAATTATATGCTGCAAATGGAAGTGAAATAAAAACGTTTGGCACACAACATCTCACATTGGACCTCGGCCTTCGCAGAAAATTCTCTTGGGATTTTATTGTGGCTCAAGTGCAATCTCCTATTATAGGCGTAGACTTTCTCACGCACTACGGTCTGCTTATAGATGTTCGAAAACGAAAACTTATAGATGGGAATACGAAACTGGAGTCATCGGGGGACTCGTGCAAATCAGGTAGAGTAAAAATACATACATTTAAAGTCAATGGTACGTTCGCATTTTTTTTTAGACGAGTTCAAAGACATCACAAAATTCGACGCAATGAGGAAGCCCACGGCAATAGAAGTCTCTCATCACATTGTGACTTCCGGTCCCCCCCGTCTATGCTCGTCCACGAAGACTACCGCCCGACAAGCTTGAGGCAGCCCGTTCAGAGTTTTCCAAATTGGTGGAAAATGGAATATGCCGACCATCTAAGAGTGCCTGGGCCTCCCCATTGCACATGGTGATGAAGTCTAATGGAGAATGGCGATGTTGCGGAGATTACCGGGCACTAAATGCTAATACTCTACCTGATCGATACCCCTTGACTTTTTTGCACGATTTTGTCCACATGCTGCATGGAAAGAACATTTTTTCTACAATCGACCTTCGAAGTGCCTACTACCAGATTCCCGTACGTGAAAGTGACATCCCCAAGACCGCCATCACAACGCCGTTTGGACTTTTGGAGTTTCTCTTCATGCCAAATGGGCTCAGGAACGCCGCCCAAACGTTTCAATGCCACATCAACTCGGTCCTAAAGGACTTGTTTAATTGCTGTTTCCCATATGTGGACGACCTTCTAGTGGCCTCAGCGAACATCGAAGAGCATGAAAGAGATCTACGTCGAGTTTTCCAAACGTTGGACGATAACAACTTAAAGATCAACGTCTCCAAATGTGTGTTTGGCAAAAGCGAAGTCACTTTCTTGGGGCATCTGGTAAACGAAAAAGGTATTAAGCCAACGAACGATAAAGTTAGTGCTGTACAAAACTTTAAACTGCCGAAAGTTGCCAAGGACCTAAAAAAATTATAAGGAATTATAAATTTTTACAGAAAGTTCATTCCGCAAGCAGCAAAAAACCAGATGGTGCTACAGAATCTCATCGTTGGAAACAAAAAAAATGACAACACCACAATCAGCTGGGAAGAAAAACCAGAACAAGGTTTCCACGATTGTAAGCAGGAACTAGCAGATGCAACGCTATTACATCACCCCACTCCGAACGCTGAGTTAGTTCTCTATACGGACGCATCGGACTTTGCAGTGGGTGCGGTTTTAAATCAACTGGTCAACGACGAACTGAAGCCTCTTGGTTTCTATTCAAAGAAACTGAAGAAATCAGAGTCTAACTACAGCACGTATGACCGTGAACTCACTGCCATCTACCAAGCGATTAATTTTTTCATGCATTTTGTGGAGGGGAGGCGTTTTGTTATCCTGACCGACCACAAGCCAATAACTTTCGCTTTTCAACAAAATCTGGAGAAGGCCTCGCCACGCCAACAACGTTTACTGGACTACATTGGACAGTTTTGCACCGATATAAGACATACGAAAGGAGAGCACAACAAAATCGCTGATTGGTTGTCACGCATCCAGCAAATCTCATCCAAAGAGATTGATTTTGAAGAAATGGCACAAGAGCAACTGAACGATAGCGAGTTGCAAGCATATTTGGCCCAAGGTAAAAATGAAACTTCTTTAAACATAAAATTGTTTCCTATTCCCAGGTCCAATATATCTCTCTATTGCGACACGTCACAGAATATCATTCGTCCTTTCGTGCCCGAATCATTTCGTCATCGGGTAATCGAAAAACTCCACGGAATTTCTCATCCGGGTGTGAAGGCAACCAGCACACTCATCACAGAGAGATTTGTTTGGCCTAAGATGTCGCAGTCCATCGCTGAATTCATCAAACTATGTACACGGTGCCAGAAATCCAAAGTTCAACGACACAACCAAACCGGATTGGAATTCTACGAAGATCTAGCGCAACGCTTCGAACATGTAAACATCGACCTCATCGGCCCTCTTCCACCTTCTAGAGGAAATCGGTACTGTTTAACCATGATCGATCGCTTTTCGAGATGGGCAGAAGCTGTACCGCTACCGGATATCACAGCGGAAACCGTGGCCAGAGAATTCATCAACACCTGGATCTCACGCTATGGTATACCACGACTTAGGGCGACAGTTCGAGTCAAACATCTTTAAGGAACTGACAAGGTATCTCGGTATTAATCATCTTAAAATAACTCCTTACCATCCACAGGCAAACGGGATGATTGAGCGATGGCACAGGACACTCAAGACCGCAATAAAGTGTTATTCAAGCGCGAACTGGTGCAGTTTCCTGCCAATCATTCTGTTGGGACTACGTGCGACGGTGAAAAGCGGATCAAATTTTACACCAGCTGAGATGATCTACGGAGAAAAACTTAAGCTTCCCGGTGAGTTCTTCCACCCTAAACCAATTATTCCCACAGAGTCTGAATTCATGAAAGAGTTGAAGAGATCGATGTCCACACTGACCCCAATCCCGGTCACACATAAGGACAACTCCAAGATTTTCGTTCATCCTGATCTTCAGGACTGCAGCTATGCGTTTGTGCGATGCGACAAAGTCAAATGCCCGTTCAGCGCACCCTACGATGAACCTTACTTGATTCTGAACAAAGGCGATAAGTTTTTCAAATTGGAGGTTCCAGGACAACGGAAAAACATCTCAGTGGATAGACTTAAGCCAGCGTTTGTCGCAAAGGAATCTCAGGAGGAAAGTTCATCACTTAAATAACCGCCAATAACAACAAAGACAACACGATCTGGTCGTCGAGTCATTATACCAGACCGATATCAATGATGCAGTTACTAGAGGGGGAGTACTGTGGCGTGGCATCCCTGACACGAATAGACAACAGCAACACTGGCTTACAAACCATCTTTCAAATGTCTTCTGGTGAATAAAAAGCCGGACACGAGGAGAGGACAAACAGAAGTATTACGGCATCGAGCATTTTCACACCACAGACAAAACCATTTAATTAATTTAAATTTAAAGTTAGAATAAAAGTTAGTTTGCTAAAATAAAAGATCTTTTTATACTACAAATTCAACATTCGGCTTCGGTAAAATCTTGGGCCTCATTTAGCCGAAGCCGAATGTTGAATTTTTTGCCGAAGGTGGCCGAAGCCGAAGCCGGTTGGACTCTACTCACAATCATTACTATTATATAAAGACGTAACTTCAAAAACTTTGTCCCCGATGATCTCCGCAAATACTGCACTAATTAACGTAAAATAAATTCTATAATAATCGTTATTTTCGTAAAAACCAGGGCTATCATCGCGTAACTTTTAACACGATCATCGTTTAAACGATTGTATTAAACGACGTCGTCAAAAGTTTGCTTCGTGTAACATCACAATCGCGTCGTCCGGTCCTGTCGTCCATCGTTTCAACTGTCACCAGTTTGGGAACTACTAAAAACAATAAATGACATATCGAAAATTAAATTTATGCTGTCATTGTTCTAAATATTTTTTTTGATTGATTTATTTCAAATCAAAATTCAAAAATAAAGTACATTTGCAATAAAATTTATGCGAAAAGCGATTCTTTAATTGAGTGTCTAGTTCTTTCTGCCAGCTCCGTCATATGTTTATTGGAAATCTCTGTATTTGCAGTTTAATTTTCCACGCTGGATTCGGATTCGACAAAATATAATAGTTGTCCGTATTGTGGTAGATACTGATGTTGTATTGTACAATACAGCGGAAACAGTGCAAAAATAGCACCTTTGCTGAAATATTCCCTGCTCTTCCTCTCCTCTATTAAGATTCGCGATCGACCTATGTGAGTGGTTATACCTTTATACATTTCAATATACACTACGGTTCACTTGAATAAAGGCAATACTAAAACTTCACTGAACAGTGAGTTATGGCCAGGAAAATTGATACACAACTATAATTATTGATTGAAAACAAAGTTTCGAAATCCTTCCAGAGAACACACTTACAAAAATTACTTTCCCTTACAAAGTTACAGGATTTTTCTCAAAGTTTGTAAAAAGATATATTTGAATTTCTACGTATTTACTGAAATAGCATTCTATTAATGCTTTGTGCCGGCAATGACGGGCGAGCAACCCATACTATAGAAATGTTTTAGAAGAAAACAATCTGTTTTCTCTTAAAAGTTGCAGGTGGGGCGAGGGAAAGCGAGCACGGGTCTTCATATTTCTGGGTCTAGCTGTCTTCACGACTTTTTTTACGTCACACAGTAGGTACCTCAAAAACTGAACTTGATTCCTGTGATGCGCTAGCTTTGCTGAAAATATTTTTTTTATATAAAAACCAGCTACATATGCATAGAAAGACGACATTTGACTTCATGAAGTTTTTTCTTGTTTTTTAACATTAATCTTGGGGTGGTCCTCAAGGCGTGTCTTTAAAAATATTTTTTTTTTATCTAATGTTTGAAATCTTGATTCCTTCATAAGGTTGAAATTTTTAGAAATTCATAAAAAATTGGATTTTATAGTTTACTAGTGGTTACCCGGTGCGCTTCGCTACAACCACTGAAAACAGTGTTTATGTCATAAATGTAATGAAATTTTTTCGAGTGTATCTGGTGGCCCACAACTCTATTTGGATTTAAGAAAACTGTCCAAACAATAATATCCCAAAAGCTTAAAAACTTACCATCCGATTGAGCTGAAACTTAGACAATATATTTGTTATGAAGCGAGAAGTGCACGTAAATTAAAACTTAGCTGTTATAATAGCTGTCACCGTACATTGCTGAAGTAATAATTTTGAGATTTTGGTTTCAGCGCTATCTAACGGAAAACCTGAAAACTTTTGATTTACAAACATTTCTCACTCCATAACAAAAATATTCTTGAAGTTTCAGCTCAATCGGCTGATTTTCAAATTTCGGTGTTCCAGCGCCTTCTATCGGAAAACTTGAAAACTTTGGATGTACGAACATTTCTCACTTCATTACAAATATATTGTGTAAGTTTTAGCTTAATCGTACGGTGAGTTTAAAAATTTTTGAGTTCCAGCGCCATCTAGCGGAAAACTTCAAACATCAGGAATAGTATATAGTGTCAGTTTCAGCTCAATCGGATGGTTAGTTTATGAGTTCTGAGGTATCAAACGAACAGCTCATTTTTATATATAAAGATATATAAAATGTAAAACACAAAATAAATACATACTTGAAGCTTTCGAATCCATTTTAAAGTAAAGCTTTCGCGTGATTTTAACAGAAATGATAGTTATGCAAACACTAGCCAATTTGAACCACTTGTTTAGACACGCGTCGCAAGAGAAACTAAAGTGCTATTTTCAATTTGACTGTATGGAGTGAGAAAAAATGTAAAATGTATAACGGTTTTTGCAATTGATGCATTGCAATGTATACTAACGGAAAAATAATCTTGTATATTCTTGATTTTTTCCGGTTGTGATATATAGGCTGCCCCACTGTGCGTCAGTCCAAAGATTTTCAAATGGATTTAAATCCGAAGACTTATGCCTGAAACAGATGTGCAGAATTTAACATGCAGCGCAATTAGAATACACACGTTTATATGGGAGCGATTACATGTGTATTCTACATGCGGCTCAGCGCTTCATTAAGTCTCTATTTCTAAATTTGACGCGCTGCGCCGGTACTAGATCGCGAAAATAATGCAATTTTGATCATTTGGCATTATTTTTTGAAGTGAAACTTCTTACCTCGCAGTGTGAACTGAAAATTATGTTACGAAAAATCGACACGGAACATATTCCATCTCTTTCAGAACTCAACGTATTAGCACGCGTTGGAATGAGATACACTCTACACTCAGTCTCAGCTTTGTTCACAGCCCAGCTCAGTCCGGCGGCCACTCACGCAGTTTAAGTGCATGTGTATGCTACTTGGTGGGGTTTCGGGTGGTATACAGTGCTACCGCGCTCATACATGATAGCATTATATGTGAAACCACTCTCATCAAGCTCTTTTCGAATTGAAATACTATTGAGAGCGTGAATAATGAAAATTAAGAATGAGATTGAGAACTAAAATATGGGATTTGGCTTTTTCTACTTACGAGCTTACGACTTATGAGAATGACGGATTTATGTATTTCTCTTTCTTTGGTAGGAAATTGAATGAAACCATATGAGTAAAACCCATTGTATGTATGTGGGTGTGTATGTTCCCAGCAAGAAATTTTAAAAGGCATATAAGGCTAAGGGAAAAATAAGGAAGAGAAAAACTAGAAACCTTATTCCGAGATTATTAAAAGTTATAAGGTCATATGTTTTTTCTCTCACTCTCTCTCGCTATTCTCTCTCTCTCTCTCTCTCTCTCAATGTATAAATAAACTTATTCTTACTTATGTCTTACATTTAGGCTATTCTAAGCGTCACCATAAGGTATATGTAAGATTTCGAATTATAATGAGAGGCATGTACGAAGTCGTAAATGGTTTTTCTATGGAATTTCTTATTCGAGTGTTGAATAGAGAGATTAGCGTGGCCCCTGCGCAGTGTACTAAAGTGTAAAGAGATATTTTTCGTAAGTTTTAAAAGTGTACGAAAATTGGAGAAGTGAAATGAATTTATTTATTTATTTTATGATTATTTCTTTGTTGACAGGTTCTTTGAGCCGTTCGACGAATAAGAGGACCTTATAAAAGTAATAACACGAGGAATCAATTTGTTTCTATTTTTATCATAACGAAAACTGTGACGACTTTGAATACTACTTTTTTATATTATAATACAAAATATTAATAATAGTAAAAAATAAAAACAAAAATAATTTAAATATTTAGCATATTTTTATTACCTTATAAAATAATTATTCTTACTAGGAAATAAGCCTTAAATCAGGCTTTACACAAGTAATTATATCGCTTATCAAAAGCGGATAGAAAAGCTTTTTAGTAGCTTAATACAAGGATTAAGAAAGACTGAAATAAGCCTTAAATAAGACCTGTAGAGGGATTCCCAAACGCTTAACGATCGTTATTCGTTATCGTTAACTACCGATAGCGACAATTATCGTTAAGTGGTATTCTCAAACTAAATATTAACGATTTTCTTCGTTAAAACTGATAGTAGTTAACGATATTTTTCGTTGACGTAGCGACGAAAATTTTGCCTTCGTTATCTCTAACGAATTTTTTTTCTAAGCAATTTATTTGTGAATTTTTTGATTTCATGTCTTCATTGGTCACCAAAAGCTGTTAAAAAAAATGGCACTGCAATGTTTAGCAATTGATGCCGCTGCGCTGTTTTGGGTAACGAAAATGTCATGAGGGAATATGTTGTGCATCGGGTACTTCTGCGACGTGTAGTAGATAGCCCATATGATTTAGATGAAATGAAGATGAAAAAAGTGGTTTTGATGATGCAAACTGAAGGAAATGTATTTTAGCGTGGTCCAGACTAATTTTATAAAACTTTTGGGCCAATATGAGCCTTATTTTGGTAGAACTTAAGCTTTTCAATAAACCCCTAATTTTGTTCGCTTTTCTTCTAGTCCAATTTGACGTTAAATAATTGGGCTCTAATAGGCCCCGTACACCGCACAAGTATGCATGCGCAATCCAGTGATTGTGCATGCAAATTGAAGGTGTATGGTGTTGATTGTGTGATTGCGCATGCTGATTGCGTGATATCAAAAAAATTTGATATTTTTTGTTTGTGCATGCATGATTGTGTAGTGTGTGGTGAAAATTGCTGAGTTGCGTGAAGAATTTGAAAGAGTATAGATGACAAATAGCGGCAATAAAAAGTTTTGGGAGGACTTTATCGAAGCTTTCGAACTTTACTTACTTACTTACTTACTTAACGGGCTCCCGACCCGTGAAGAGTCTCTGCCTGAGACACGGCAGCCTTCCACTCTCTTCGATCCAGGGCACGCTGCTTCCAGTCGTCTAGACCAAGTGCACTGGCATCCGCGGTAGCTTGGTCCTTAAACCGGAGGTTCGGTCCTCCTTGTCGTCTCGAACCTGGGGGCTGTGATTCGAAGATCCTCTTCGCTGGAGCATTGTTGTCCATTCGCTATCGAACTTTGAATTCCCAAAATCTTTTCTTCCTATTTTTTTTTATTTTATTGCAAACGCGAATAAAATAAGCTTAAGCCAAATCTGTCATTTTTCGACGAAACAACCTTCTCAGAGATATGATGACGAGTTAATATTGCACAGTTTGCTTGTAGGGGAACCTGGGGACACCTGATCCCCCCTTTTTATTTTTTGTCAAATATCTTAAAAAGTAAAACATTAATTGCCTTTTTATTTTAACGATATTATAAACAATTTAATTGTTCATCATATTGTTCAGTTTAATTAAGAAAGTATGTAAGATAAAATATATTTTTTGCCGTTTTTCTAAAACTATCCAAAATAACCAAGTGTCCCCCATTCAGGGAGACTTGATCCGGACTTAGGGCAGACTTAATTATGGGAGGATACAGCATACGGCCTTGCAAATTTTTATGTAGGAAGATCATAAAGGGGGAAGATAGTTCCCTATTGCGTTCAGGTATAGCACAGCATGCAGTTTCCAGTTCACCGCGCTCACCTGACGTCATTTTGTGTACTTGTTTTTTCCCCTTGGTAGCAACCACTCTTTGGTTTATGGACTGCAGTTAGCTTAGTCTCGTCAATGTTCCATATAGATTCTGCCCGCAAATTTAAACTTTTTCATTAAAAGCGTTTATTTTCGAAAAACTGCGAAATATTGTGCTTATTGAAGCACAATATCTTGGGAACAAGTCTCCCCTACATTATAGGGATCAAATCTACCCTGGGGTCATAATTTTCTTTTGAAAATTTTTCTAATACGTATCGATATTTTTTTAAAAAACAATCCTTCGAAGGCCTATCTAAATGAACCCATTTTCACAATACAATACACAATACAATACACAATGAACCACAATACTGCTATCTGCGCGCGAGTTGTAAATTAATATTTGTCGCTTCTAACCTACGGTAAATAGTGTTTTGCCAGTGAGCAGTAAAAACAAAAACATTCCCACATGACATCGATAAAATAGCCAGTGATCAAGTCTCCCAAGGGATCAAGTGTCCCCAGGTTCCCCTATTGTGTAGCGACGATGTGTGATTGCGCAAGCTTCTGATTGTGTATGAAGCCTATAACAGTTGTCATCTCGGCCATGTTATTTATTTTCAGAATTAATCACAAAACACTGATTATCTCCTTAACTAAGCGACTTTACATTTTTTTTAAGTACTGAATAATTTTTTTTTTGTGTTTGGATCACCGAGATGTATAAGAAAATGTTATCAAATCTCCCCAAAGATACAGAATATATGGCCCAAAATATTTTTTTTGCTGTCACACGCAGGATCTGACATATTCGACTTCATAATTTTCAAGGGTTGCCAAGATAGTTATGTTGTTTAGTGACAGAAATCGTTAATATTTTGTAGCGAAAACTTAGCGAATATAATCGTTATGTTTGATTTTGGGAATATGACTTTCGCTATCGCAAGCGACAAACGTCGTTAGTTAACGATAACGATTATCGATCGTTAAAATTTTGGGAATTCCACTACTGAAGTAAGTTTATCGTAAGGTTAGTATTTACCGGATTGCCTATGACATGGCCTGTGCTTCAATAAGGCACAAAATAAGGAATCTTGAATGCAATGCAGTATGCCTTATAAATAACAAGTACAACAGTATTTACCGGATTGCCTATGACATGGCCTGTGCTTCAATAAGGCACAAAATAAGGAATCTTGAATGCAATGCAGTATGCCTTATAAATAACAAGCCTTACCTGCTAAGGTATACACTATATTGACATAAGCCTTACTCTTTTTGCTGGGTTCTCCAAAACATACAGTGAATAAGCTAAAACAAGTCATAACATTGCGCAGGTTATAGCATGAATGTTTTTCTTTTTCTGCATATTTTGGGGAAAATATGAATTTCGTGTTTTAGTTAATCTGTTCTGTGCCAAAATGCTATGTGTGATTATTGACTATTTGAACGAGAATAAAATCATAAAGCTCTTTTCGAATTGACATATTGAGAGCGTGAGGAATGAAAATGAATGAGATTGAGGTTTTTTTTTTTTTTTTTTTTTTTTATTTATTTATTTTTTATTTTTTTTTAATATTTCCTTTATTTATTTACATCTGTCCAAATTAGACACCTAGTAATTGTTGTTACAGAACAGGATATGATAGCTTATAAGGCCAGTGCCTTTAAATATTTTTGTTTAACAATAAGGTGGTTTTTTTTTATTTTTTAACTTACGAATTTCAAAAAGCGAAGATTGCAATTTTTATAATTTTTATAATTTTTATTAAAGTCTCTGAGTTAGCAGCGATCGTCAATGTAGCTTTTAATGAGCAGGAAGAATTCAGTTGGGAGTAGGAGTTGTAGTTTGTATAAAAGTCCCTTATGCCAAACTTTGTCAAAGGCCTTTGAAATGTCAAAATAGATTGCCGTGTTATAGCTCAGCTCGTCTAAATCTCTCGATATATTGTTGATTATTCGGTGAACCTGTTGTAAAGTTGAGTGTTTGCGTCTTATTCCCAACTGGTGGCTGGGAACTATATTATTTGCGTCCATTATTGGTTGTAGTCTGTCTATTAGAATTTTTTCGAACAACTTTGATACTATTTGCAGTAATAGTGGTAGTTCTATTAATATTTGTCCGGTAATAAGATCATACCCAGAGCTTTTTTTAGGATTAATATTGTGTTGAATATAGTACTTTATTTCTTTTACTGTTACCTTTTTTATATTAGTGCTATTAGTGCTTTGGAAATCAGAAGTTGTAGGTAAGCTTAAGTCTGAATTACTTATTTTTGTCATTAGTAAAATTCACTCTAAAATGTTCAGCTAAGATTGTAGCTTTTTCTTTATCCGTCCTGGCCCAGTTGTCGTTGGTGATTCTTAATGGGGGAAAGTGAGTTGTGGAGTTTTTAATATCTTTTGTTGCCTTCCAAAGTAAGTAGTTTGTCGCTTTAGTTGATGATAGTTTCCTTAAGAAGTTGTTGATTTTGTCGTCCTGGTTAGCTTTGAGTAGTTTCTGTGATTCTTTTATGGATTTGTTAAGTCTAGTTTTGTCTTCGCAGGTTCTTGTTATTTGCCACCTTTTTCTAAGTTTTCTTTTTTCCTTGATTTTCCTTTTATTTGCAATAGTCGTAGGTGTAGATACTTCGGCAGCTTCAAGAATCACGTCATTGAAGTGGATTATAGCCTCGTCAAGGTCGTTTGGCTTTTTTAATCGATATCGGGTTCGCAAGTGGAGATTTATAGTTTCTCTGTAAGTGTCCCAGTCTGTGTATATGTTGCACAATTTTGTCGGCTTCTTTTGAGTTGAGAACTAAAATATGGGATTTGACTTTTACTACTTACGAGCTTACGACTTACGAGTATGACGGATTTATTTCTTTCTTTGGTAGGAATTTGAATGAAACCATATGAGTAAAACCCATTGTTTTTTTTTCCATTTTTAATTCATTTTTATTTATCAATTCAATTAAATCTTAAATGCTAGACAAAAGTGATTAAAACTAGCTTAACTAACCTAACTACCTTACTCTAACTTACTGGCCCCTCACGGGCACTCTAAGCTAAACTTAATACTTATACTATGTCTTTCGACGTAACCTAACTTATAATATAGAATTTTAATTAAAGTTACAATTTTAGAGCTAAGAAAAGTTTGAAAAAAAAACTTAGCAACAGGACATGTTTTTTGCTTAAAACTACCTTAAATAAAACTTACAACTACTTAACCTATCTTAAGTCTAGCTACGTAATTAAATACGTAATTTTTTTTGTTTTTTGTGCTGTGTTATTTTATAATTTTTTTGTGGTTTTTTATTTGTTTTTATATTTTTTTTTGTTGGCAAAGTGCTGTGCGTATTTTTTTTTATTTTTATATATTTTTTTTTTATTTTTTTATTTTTTTTATAAAACTTACAAATACCTACACTACCTAAACCTATGTAAGCCGGCCACGGCATGTCTACATAATAAACATAAAAGGCGGCCAACTATGCCTTGGGGTCTACCCCGGATCAAACGGAATCGACGAGGGAATTCCATCTCTTTCTAACAGCCACCAGAATTTCTGATGTTGCTGTTCAACATCGTGCCCATCGCGCCCCGAAACCGACCTACTAAACCGGAGGCGCTCCGTTTGGCTCTGTGCGACGTCTCTGTCGTAGTTGAGCCGCCTATCCACAGTCTTGCGAGCAACATGGAAGATTAGCGGTACCGCTGTTCTATCCTGGATCAGACCCTGTTGGTCAAAATAGAGGAACGCTTCTGGTGGAACGAAGCCGTTTAGGCGCACTCTTTCGTGGTACGTAAAATTGGGGTAATAAGCCCCGAAGATCAGGCTATTCATCGAACTCATTGCTCTTGCAATGTGCCTTCGAGTCATCTTGATTAGGAAATTGTCCACTCTTATTACGTTAGCCCTGTTGTATAGGACCTCATTAGAATAGAATTTTTTGTACTCGGACTCTGGTGTTCTGTATAAACGAAGGCAAGCCCGAAGACAAGCCCTCTCAAACACCCGAATCCTTTCCATCAAACTTGGTCCGACGTTGAACCACACGGGACAACCATATGCTATCATTGGCCGTATAAGGGCCGTGTAGCAGATAACCTTTACCCTCGCATCGAGTTGGCTGCTATAAAACAGTCTCTTTGTAAGAGCAAAAGCGCCTCTGGCTCTGGCCAGAGCAGCATCTATATGTTTGTTAAAATACAGATACTGGTCTAGCCACAGCCCGAGGTATCTGACTACATTTCGACATGCAAGGGGCCGCCCGTGTCGTCCCACGATTGCGAACTTTCGCCAATTCTTTCTGGTGTCCCAAGAGGCCCCAGACAACGGCGTCCGAAACAAGATGGTTTCTGACTTCTGGAGGTTGATCTTCAACTTCCAGTCGTCACAATATCGCTGAATCTTATCGAAGTCACGCTGCAAGAGAATTGCAATGACCTCGATCTTTGGCCCTGATCTGTACGCGACCAAGTCATCTGCGTACGCAATAGCATGGTGAAGAGACCCTACGAGATCACTTGTGTAAATATTGAAAAGGATCGGCGAATTAACCGCACCCTGCTGTAGACCATTTTTAATTTCAAAAATACCAGCAGAGGTCACATTGCCATTTTTCACAACGAACCGCCTACTGGTGAGCATATTATAAAGTATGTACAGCAGTGGTTTACTTATGCTCAACCTGCTCAACTTGTAAAAAAGTCCCTCTAGCCAAACGGTGTCGAAGGCTTTCTCCAAGTCAACCAGGCAGGCACCCGTGCATTGTTTCTTGCTTTTGTTCCATTGAATATCCGATACGAGTTTAGACGCGGCATGTATGGTATCATGCCCCGCCTTAAATCCGAATTGGTTATCTGGAATTATATGTTTGTCGTCAACCCACTTAGTCAGGGCTCTATTGACCACTTTTTCGAATACCTTGCTGATGTTCGGAAGGAGACTTATTGACCGGAGATTTGCCGGATTGGAATTGTCCTTACCCCTTTTAGGGATAGGATGCACTACTGCTGTTTTCCAATGCGCTGGATAATGTGCATTATTCAGCACATTATTAAACAGAATGCAGTAAATGTCTACCGCTTCTAGAGGGAGATGTCTAAGCACAATGTTAGATATTCCCTCGATTCCCACTGACTTCTTCTTTCTCAATGATTCGAAGATCGCTTGGAGGTCTACCTTCGATAAGAACGGGGGATGTATCCCTTCGTTGGCGATGGCATTATTTGCCGTAAAACCCATTGTATGTGTGTGCGTGTGTATGTGCTCAAAAACATACAGTGAATAAGCCAAAACGAAAGTCAACATTGCGCAGGTTATAGCAGTAAAACTTCTCGGTGGAATTTTGTATAAAAAAAAAAAAAATGCTATCTGCACGAATTAATTCGTGCACCAACAGATAGTCTTAAATAAAACGACACTTGTACCACGTTATAATAGCTCTGTATTCCTTGGCTGTCCAAATTTGAATGACTCAAAATCAACTTAATTCTAGATACAATAATTCACTTAACCTAATTCGCTGCGTTGCAGTTCTCACACAGCCCGTTGCAATCCATTAACCTTGAACCCAGGTTACTTCCAGTTGAGGTGCATAGCGGATGCGCGTGTAACTCAGGTTACGTCTAGTTGAGGTGCAAAGCGGATGCGCGTGTGCATCGCTTGCACTTTTTTGTACGGCGCATGGATAGCCGATCGTGTTAACTGCTGCCCTTCAAATATCTGCGTCCCGCAGATCGTTCGTTGAGCAAGTGGGACAACTTGGGTTACTATCGGGTTGATGAACTTTACGTTGAGCTGGGCGAGGGATGCGCTTCCGACGAAAGGACAGATGAAGCTCTGGAATGTTGACTCTCCCATAGATCTTTTTCCATAGAAGACAAATGCAGATAAATATAGCTACGCCAATAATGATTTCTGTAATGATAGAAGAGTTTAGATTTTTCTTTAGGATTTTGATGCGTTCTATATTTTTGGCGCTGATTTCGTGTAAATATTCCAGGTTAGGCTTGGTCCCTTTGCTGGTTACGTTGGCCAAGACGGCAGGAAGTGCTTGCAAACTCGTTGCTGACCCACTGGTGTATGTTTGGTCCTTGATGCTGACTGTGTCATTGTCCAATTGGATGAGATATGTACCTTCTAGAGGGATAGAGGAATTTTTATTTAAAAGTGACCCATTAAAATTTGTTACAAAAAGCGTATTCTCTCCAATCAATTCGACGATCTCGTCGTTGGTGCTTTTGAAGTCGCATACCGCGGCACCACCCTTGAGGATCTTGGGTAGACACGAGTCCTCTGGTAATTTCTGTAATACGCTTTCTTCGCACACTGATGTATTTCCTATATGGAGGCAATCACCCTTAAGTCCGTAAGTCTCGTCATGGTTAATTAGTAGTCTCGTGTAGTCTAAGTCTATTTGTTTTCCATCTTTGATTGCGGCGCGAGCGGTTACTGAATGGAAAATTTTAGTTGCGACCTTCGGAATTGAGAGGACATATAATAATAGGGTGCCATTGCTATATACTGAGGGTCGCCCATACTCCACAGCCTCTACGACATTTTGGTAAGGTAGAGTTTCCAGCTCGTTTATAATGGTGTTTATCTCCTCTGAGTCTAATATGTTGCTGTTGACTATTCCTGTCTTAGCCATTTGGCAAGCCCTAATTATTTCATTTATTCCTTCTTTCAGTATAAGTACCCTATTCAGTAAGTCGTGTCTAAGTCTTTCTGTTTCCCCCTTCTGTAAGGCGTTGTTATATCGGTCGATTATCTTATTAACCTTGTCCATGACCTCATGTGTCTTGTCGAAAAGTTCTTCGTTAATCTTATATTGGTTATTATTGTTCTCCACTATGTCCGTCTGTGTTTATAAAATGTTGTCCCAGTCAGTTGCGTCAGGAGAGCCAGCCAACCATTTCCAGGCTGTTCCTATCCAGTTGATGGACCTAGTCTTTCTCGTCCTTGGATCACCCAGTTCCCTTATTCGGTCTTTTACTTGGTTCAGGTGGTAGTTTAGAACCAGGCGCATCTCTTGGTCTGCTATGTGTTTCGTTATTTGTTGTTCGTTTTGTTCGATAAGTGTGTTGTATCGTTTTAAGTCGATTATGTGGATGAGTTTGAAATAGCCGTTTGTCACACAGGCGTTGCCTTCCCTCACTGTCACGATTGGCGATTTATAAGCGAAAATATGCAAGGTTTGAACAGGAACTAAAAAAACTAGACTGCAATACAATTTCGTTACTTTATTAATTTCAAATCGGATATACTAATATGAACTTAAGTCTAAAGAGGAAAAAATTAGTTATGTTATGAATGAATGAATGAATGAATGAATGAATGAATGAATAGGTTATGAATATAAAAATGCAACTTAATTCTAGTTTACATGTATAGGGAACCATCCCCCTTTTTTTATTTTTTTGTTTTTTTTTTTTTTATTTTGAATTCTTTACTAGATTCTTCAGATGAGCCTTGTGAATTCTTTTACCACTTGCTGTCGTTATGGTTACGCGATTGTCCTTTGCGACAATTTCTTTTCTGTATAAAGGTTTATTTTTTCCTTTTATGGTTTTAATGGCAGCATAGACCACCTCACCCTCACAGTACTTCCGGGGAGCAGTTCTCTTATTATTTAGCCTCACATTTCTTGCTTCGATATTTCGTTTAATAATGCCTCTGAGGTCTGTGTTTATTTTCGAACGAATATTAAGAAGATTTTGGTAATTAATCCTCTGAGATCTGTTAAAGAATACGTCTGCAGTTTTTCGTTTTATAACCGAGTGGATAGTATTGTTATAACGGTCCACTGATACATAAACGAGCTCTTTGACATTGAGATCTCGGTTTTCTACCCTAAGACACTGGTAAATTTCTAGTATGGTCGAGTGAACCCTTTCGATTTGTCCATTTACCTCGCTTCTGTAAGAAGGGGTCAAATAAAGTTTTACACCTAAGGCCTTAATGAAATTTAAAACTATTGGACTGAGGAAGCCCCTCTCATTATCCGTTACTAATATTTGTGGAACCGTAAAGTAATGAAGGATTTTGATAAGCTTTGATCTAATGTAGATGGCAGACTTGTCCTTAATATGAAAAAACTTAGAGAACTTAGAAAATTTGTCTACTACAGTAAGGAATTTCTCATTCTGGATTTCCATAATATCCATGTGAAGAATTTCACAGGGATATTTGGGAGATGGTGTCACTTGCAATTCAGGAGCTATTGGATGTCGGTCGTACTTGTTCACGTTGCAAGTTTCGCATGAGGCGGTGAATTTCCTAACCTGAGACATCATGTGCGGAAAATAATATTTTTCTAGGATTTGCTCTTTGTTTTCGTTAGGACCACGATGCGCTCTGTTATGCTCCTTTTCTATAATAAGCAACTTTCGCTCCTCGTTGGCAACATCTTCGACAACTCTCTGTGTCACCCGTATCTTGTAGTTCTCAAAGTTCTCAAGGTAAACCCCTTGAAGCATGCCAAGATAATTCTCTGGGATTTTTATCCCATTAATCACTTTTGGGTTAAGCTTCTCCCTAAAGGTTTCTATAAGGTTTTCCCGTTGTATAGCTCTTGCAGATATATAATAACGGTGATAACCGGGATGTGGCTCCTCATAGGAGCAGAGATCCATGCTGATCTTGAAAATCAATTGGTTTCTGAAGACATTAATTGGAGCTTCCACATGTGGTATTAAATCCGTGCTATCCTGGTCGGCACTGTGTACAGTGCAGGAGTCTGTATCGCTGCCTGAGACCTCGCAAAATCCTTCTTCGGCTGTGCCTGTTTGTGAGCCTCCTGTCATGGAGACTTGGCATTCGCTTACAGTGTCTGTGGCTGTCCCTGAGCAGCTGGCAGTTTCGGAACCGGCGTCTGATAAATGGTTGACTTCAGTTTTGAGTCGTGAGAGAGCATCAGCCACAAAGTTTGATTGACCAGGAGTGTAAATCAACTCGTAGTTGTACTCCTCAATTCTAGACTTCCAACGTTTAAGCTTTGCATTATGATTCCTACTGCTAAGCGCAAACGTCAGAGGCTGATGATCGGTGAAGATTTTCACCTTTTTCGCTCCATACAGATAATTTCTTAAATTATCGAGAGCCCAGACTATGGCAAGCATCTCCTTTTCATTGGTCGCGTAATTTTTCTCTGTTCGATTCAGAGAGCGGGAGATGTATGCAATTGGTCGTTCCTTGCCGTGCTCGCCCTGAGATAGGACAGCCCCAATGGCATAGTCGGAGGCATCTGTTGTCAAATTAAAACTTTCCTCGAAGTTCGGGAATGCCAACACCTCTGCAGAAGTAAGCAGTTCTTTCAGTGTTTCGAATGACCTTACTGCCTCATTGTCGAGAGAAATCTGGACGCTTTTCGATTGATTTGCCCTAATTTGCGCGAACTCGCCACGGGTGATGTTAGTTAATGGTTTCGAATTTCGAATTTCCTGTAATAGGAAGTTAAACCGCTTTTCCATTTTTTTAAGGTTCGCTGGCGGGAGAATCTTTTCAATGGCCTTAACCTTTTTAGTATCAGGGAGAATCCCCTCGGGAGTAACCAAATAGCCGAGAAATTCAAAGGTAGTTGCCATAAAGCGAGTTTTTTCCAAGTTAACCTTCAACCCAGCCTCGTCGATCTTAAGGAAGACTGTTTCGATGTCCTTTAAGTGCTCTTCTTCAGATTTACTGAATATGATTATATCATCGATATAAACATAACATATTTTTCCGATTAGTTCCTTAAGCACGTCATCAATCATCCTCTGAAAGATGGCAGGGGCATTTTTCAGGCCAAATGGAAGTCTCAGATATTCATACTTGCCGTTCATTGCCGAAAAGGCTGTTTTCTGTATATCTTTCTCGTTCATGAGGATTTGATGGAACCCTGAAGTCAAGTCGAGTGTTGTGAAGAATTTTGCATCTCCGAGACTTGCCAACGTGCTATTAATATCAGGGATAGGGTACGTATCCGGAATCGTTACAGCGTTAAGGCGCTTGTAATCGATCACCATTCTATACTGCTTCTCGCCATCAGGTTTTGGTTTCTTGGGGACAACCCATATGGGCGAATTATATGGGCTATTTGATGGGCGGATGATATTTTCCGCAAGGAGCTCCTTGACCTGCCGTTCTACTTCCTCCCTCATACAAGCAGGGTAGGGATAGCTTTTGGCGTAGATTGGTTCATCTGTGTTCGTACGAATACGTGCCCTCACGTTGGTTTTTATCTTTTCGTTACCAACTGGCCCAAAGATACCTTTAAACTTTTCACAAATGGCCTCCAGTCTAAGTCTAACAGGAATTGAGATGTTCTCGTTTGATGACAACATCTGATTGACGGTATCCGAATGGCGATTTTTCATAATGATAACCTTTTTCGATTCGATGGTAAGTTCATTTTTTTCCCTGTCGATGACCGCCTTTAATTGCTTCAACGTGTCATCGCCGATTATACCATCGAACGATCTTAAGTTAGGGAGGACAAAGAACGTGAGGTCCACTTCACAACCCAAATTGTGAAAGAACTTGCCGCTAATTTTGTTTTCAATGCGAATCTTCCCGCCGGGACTGTTCACATAAAATGGTTTTTGGACGGGGTTTGGGCGCGGAACTAAACTAGGTTTGATGAAGTTTTTATTCGCGCCGGTGTCTACTAAAAAATTTTGAATGTCCCCGTCCCGCGTAACATATTCTATATATGGTACGCTGGACATGAGGCCCCTACCATAAAATTTCCGAAGTAGGCTCCTCATCAGGAAGGTCAACAGATTCAGCCGCCTCTGGCGACTCAGTACCTTCAGTTGCTATATGGTACAGCCGCTGCTGTTTGTGAGGATAACTGTCAGAATTCGCCTCGCGCTTGAACGGGTTGGGTCGATTCATATAATTTATGTTTCTTGATTGAGTCGAATTATCCACTTCCATTTTGATAGGAGGTTTTGGACCAGTCGGCCTTTGCGGCGGATGTTGTTTTTGGAATCCTGTGTTCCAGGACTGGTACGGTCGCTGGACAAAGTTATTCCTAGCAATAAACGGCCTATTGGTGCTTTTGAAGTGTCCTACATTATCCCTGAAACTGTGATTCACCGGCGAGCTTATGGTATTAGGCGCTTTTACATGAACCGAGTTACTTCGGAAGTGTAGGTAGGTTCTGCATCTCTAGACAGGCCGAGTATGCCTCGGGCAGAGTCCTTGGCCTCTGAATTATCAAAAGTCTCGAAAGATCCCCATTTAATCCGCGTATGAATACATCTAATGCACGATTCCTATATGTTTCGACCAAGGCATTCATTGTCTCGGTGGAATAAACTTCAGCCCTAATCTTGCTAAGGATTAAGGAAAACTGATGATTCACGGTTGCATAGAAATCGTCGACGCGGGAGTTACCCTGCGTTAACTGGTTCAATTGATGCTCGAGGGTTCGGATGTCCCTTTTATCGGCATAATGGAGAGAGAGAACCCTCTTCATCTCCACCCAGTCATTATCGAACACATTGTACGAGACCAAGGCAGAGTCTGCCTTGCCTCTGATCTTCTGGCGAATATGTTGAAGGATTGCCCTGTAGATGGGCTTACGACGGACTATTTCGTAGTCCTTCAACACGGTCTCGACGCTATGGACCCAAGAGAAAGGAATTTTTTTTTTTTTTTTTTTTTTTTTCCGAGGGTAGGTGAAAATCTTCCATAGACACTATGAGAATAGCAAGCGCGTGCTCATAGTAGTGTCAGATTCTTACTGACCAAAAACACCACCCTTCGATATAAATTTGTTAGATACTGCAACTAAGTTATACTACTTATCAAGCAATTTTTCTATCACGAAATATAAACGTTTGGCAGGTTACTTTCCAATGAAAGATCCTGCATGTTCCGCAATTTAGACGCGGTTAATCCTTATCTCGCCAAGTCGAAAGGTTTTGTCCTTTGTAGTCGGCGCAATAAATTGCTCTCATCCAGAATTACTAGGACTGTGTTGTTAACATGTCCGAGTAGTCGGTTTCTATGTTTTCGCGCGAAGCTTCTAGTTTCAGCTTCGATTGTCGGAATTCCGAGATCCCTGTGGATATCGTCGTTTCTAGCATACCACGGTGCTTGGACAATTTCTCTTAGCATTTTATTTTGAAAGGTCTGTAAAATATTGGCATTTGTTTTCTTGGTACAACCCCAAAGTTGTATACCGTAGGTCCACACCGGCTTTAGCACTTGCTTGTATAAAAGCAGTTTGTTCTCGGTACTGAGGTGGGAATGTTTCCCGATCAGCCAGTACATTTCTCTATATTTGATTTCTAATTCTTTACGTTTCATTTTCACGTGCGAATTCCACTTCAGCTTTGCGTCAAGTGTCATTCCCAGGTATTTGGCTTCATTTGCAATAGGAATTCGGGCCAAATTTATAAAAATTGGCAAGTCATTAATTTTTCTATAAGTGAAATTCACGTGAACAGATTTAGTTCCGTTAAGGGCGATCCGCCAGTGCCTCGTCCATTCATTTACTTTATTCAATGCGTTTTGCAGTTTGGCAGTCGTTTCCTCGATTGTTTTACCTACCGCTAGGATAGCGGTGTCGTCGGCAAACGTAGCAAGGATAGTGCCATCTTCTTTCGGTATATCACGAATATATAACAGATAGAGAAGCGGCCCCAGAACGCTTCCTTGCGGTACGCCGGCCGAAATTTCTTTGAGCTCTGAGTATTCGTTTCCATTTCTAACACGGAAGAGTCTATTCCCGAGATATGAATTCAAAATCTCGTATAGGTTTGCGGGAAGTACTTGTCGTAGTTTGCATTTCAAGCCATCGTGCCACACCTTATCAAAGGCTTGCGAGACGTCAAGAAATACGGTTGAGCATATCTTTTTTTCTTCTAGTGCTTTTTCGATTACGTTAGTAATTCTATGCACCTGGTCAATCGTCGAATGCTTACTTCTGAACCCAAACTGGTGGTCAGGTATTAGATTATTTTCTTCTATAACCGGTTGGAGACGCCTTAGCAATATCCTCTCGAAAATTTTGGATATGACGGGAAGAAGCGATATTGGTCTGTATGATTTTACTTCATATGACGGTTTTCCTGGTTTTAAAACCATTATGACTTCCGCAACTTTCCATTGGCTCGGCACGTGTTTTAATCTGAGTGCAGCATTTATAATATGGAGAAGCTTAATTAATGCTTTTCTAGGTAAGGCTTTGAGAATTTCTCCGGTGATCAAATCATAACCAGGAGCTTTCTTAGGTTTTAGTTTCGCGATCTCACGTTCGAGTTCTCTAAGCGTCGCAGATCTGCGCGTTAAATCGTCAGATGGTGGAACTACCATCCTTGTGATGTTGATGTTGTCATGAACCACTTGACCAACGTTCGGTTTAAAGGTTTCTTCCAAATGGCCGGCAAAAATATCCGCTTTTTCTTTATCTTCCCTTGCCCATTCATTTTGATTTATTTTAAGTGGCGGCGCAGGGATGTTGGGCCTTTTGGTGCCTTTTACGGCTTTCCAAAGGGAATAATTGGAATTTTTTTTTGCTGTTAACCTTTCAAGGTAAGAGCCTATCGCACGATTTTTAAAATCCTTAATGCTATTCTTTAACAAATTGCAAAGACGATTCAGATATGTTTTATGCTGTGGAGCACGACTCTGTTGCCATCTTTTACGCGCTTTTCTTTTTTCCCTGATTAATTCTTTTATTTCAGAAGGATATCGTAGACCGTATTTGTCCGGCGTTTTTCTTGGATTGGGCGTAGAGGCGAGCTGTATTATCTCAACGAAGCGATCGACTTCAACCTCAAGTTCATAGGGTGTCGTAAGCGGTACGCTCAGTTCAACATTTACTTCGATTTCGTTCCTAAAGCCTTCCCAGTTAGTTGTTCTACCGCTTAATTTCGCCGGCTCTCGGTTATATAATAGTTTTTCGCTCAATGTCAAAATAATTGGGGAATGATCAGATGACAGATCAAAGCTTTCTTCAATTTTTATGTGGTTGTTAGATATTCCTGTCACCACGAAGAAATCGATCAGGTCAGGTATTTTCAAAGTATCAGCTGGCCAGTAAGTCGGTTTGCCCGTCGAATGGAAATCACAACTGTACTCCATACCTGCCCCATAGAGCATTCTACCTTTTTGCGAGATGTATCTAGAGCCCCAGAACGTATGTTTCGCGTTAAAATCGCCGCCAATAATGAAATTAGGTTTCAGCGATTTAAATAAGTTAGTAAAATCACTTTTTTCAAGCGCGGAACGCGGTGGACAGTAGATAGATGAGATTTTAATAGTACGCTGACTATTTTTAACTCGAATTGTGCACAGTTGCAGAGTTTCAAGCTCTATCTTTAGGTCTTCGCATTGTTCAATGCAGTCTTTAATAAACAAGGAAGATCCGCCTCTCGCTTTGCCCGAAGGGTGACAAGCGTGGTAATCAGTATAGCCTTTTATTTTTAAATGCGATTCCTTTTTCACGTGAGTTTCAGAAATCAAGCAAATGTCAATATCTTTTTCTCGCATGAATATTTCCAATTCGTCAAGTTTTTGCAAAAGTCCGTTTGCATTCCAAGTACATATTTTTAAAATTCTTTTTTCATTCATATTCTAGGTGAAGTACGCGTTTTCCGTGAATAACTCTCGAGCTTAACCAACCTATCGAGAATAATTTTATTTATTTTGCTTTGCTCTTCAAGTTTTGCGAGAATAATTGAGAAAACTTGAGAAGCAGGGTCCGTCGGGATTTCGAGGTTTTTTGATTTTTCGGATGCTGCAGCCTGGGCGTAGGTCTGCACTCCTGCTGTCCGAGGGCTATTGCCCGATGTCTTTTCTAATGGCTTTTCATTACCATTTATTTTAAGACCAGAAGTCGAGGGCTTTTCTGCTATCACCGCCTTCTTCCGCTCTGTACCCGGTGGTTTTTGTTTATTTACGTTCTCCTGACCGATCTTACCATTTGCCTTAGTTAGCGGTTTTATTATTTTATTTTGAGGCTTATGGAGTGTATCTCTTCGTTTTTGCAACTCCTTGGCTACTTCACAGCCTCTATAATTTGCCGGGTGCTTTCCCTTACAATTAGCACAGATTGCAGAGGCTTGCTTGTTTACTCGACAGTCTTGGGAGAGGTGATTTCCGGCGCACACACTGTGGTTCTTTTTTGCAATACGTTTGCGTATGATTGAATCCTTGGCAACGTTTGCACTGCGGTATTATTTTTAAATTTCTACGCATGGGCTCGATTTTGACCACGATATTCAATATGGTTTTAATTCGATAAATATCGTCGATACTATCAGCTTTATCGAATGTTAGCATAAAAAGCGGAAGTCCACGCCTTACCAAGATGTCCTTATCTATTTCGGATTGTTGCTTCTCCTTCTTGATGATATTAACGGCATCAAGAATTTTAAAGCCCTTGTCTTGAAGGTCGCTCATAATCTCTTCTTTTGTGCACGAGGGGTGAAGTCCCCTTGCTATAACACGATGTGGCCTTTCTGACTTGATTTCGAAAGTATACCACTGAATCTTATCGATATTAAGTTTCTGGGACAGTGCGCGATAGTCGTCATGGTCATCGACGTTAATCTTCCACGCATTATTCCTCAAAGATGTGACCTTAAATTTCGATGTTATCGTTCCTTTAAGGAGGCTATGCAACTTATTATATTCCGTTATCCCGACGATGTTTATTGGTGGCGGTAAACGAAATTGCGTTTTACATTGATTTTCTTGCAGTTCTTTACGCTTTTCTTCGTTTAAGGGCACGACTTCGGGCGAAGAACCGGCTCTCCGTTTTTTAGTAGGTCTTTTCTTAGGGACCCGATTCGTTTCGCGTGCTAGCTCTTCTTCATCGGTGTGGTACTCCCGACTATCTAATAGTGCTGGAGCACATTCGCGCTCTTTCTGCGAGTGTGTGTTCTTTAGAACCTTATTCTCTTCTTTTAATAGATCTATCTCTTTCTTAAGATCTTGATAGAGTAGATCCATTTCGTTAAGCTTTATTCGGAGTACTTTATTTTCTTCCCCAGAGCTTTTATATTTCGCTAAGTCCTGATTTTCGCGCTGCGGAACTCCCGGCGGACTTTTTTTCCCGGAGTTATTCGATCTTGATGGAGGAGATCGAGATACCCTTGCACTTCTTGTGAAAGGGTCATTGGATTGCAATAAATGGCTCTCCCCAGAATCCGTAGAGCCGACCTCCGAAGAGGGTGGATTTTCCAGTAAAGCTGGACTGCCACCTGGGGTAATTAATCTTTTTGTTTTGTCCATTGCATTTTTGTATACACTATATACTCGGTATACGGAGATTGGATTTTAGTCGCCTCTTACGACAGGCATGCCTACCTCGGGTATATTCTAACCCCTACCCGAAGGGGGAACGTAGTGAACGGGATTTCAGTCGAAGGTCTGGAGTTCCTTGACGGAATCCGGAAGTTTCGAGATATCCTTTAAGTCCTGTTCGCACGTCGGCCCGCGCAGTGGCTCTATTTGTTCCTCCTGCGGAACGGAGATATCTGCTGACCCTGATTTTTCTAGGGCCAGAATTCGGTTCGTTATGGTTTCCAACTGGCTGTTAACAGACCTGGTTGCATCTTGGTGTGAGATTGTTCAATCCTACCTATTCGGCCTTCTAATCCCCTTAGTTGTTCCAGGACGGAGTTGACCGCACCTGTGAGTTGCGTCACTGAGTTCTTAAGTTCGTCCATAGTACTTGAGAGTGTGATGGAAATGCCTTTGTAAATTTAAAGTTTTAAATGATTTCTTATTCGCAAGAAATCGGTATCGACAGAAGTGGGTCTTACAGTTTTCTTGCTCGATCTTTTCTTGTTCGAATTATTTATTCTTTAGTAGTTTTTTCTATTTTGTTTTATTTTTCAAAAAGTTTCCCTGGATGCCTGCTAAGCGCTCTCTTCATTAAAGTTTCGGGGTAGTCACCTCCGTTCGTAAGGTTCGTATGATTCCGGTTTAGTCGTTAATGCAAGGATAATTGCAGCGACCTACTAAGGTACGAAGATCTTCACCACGGATGATAAAATTTTAATTTATTCTTTAGTGAGCCGGCCCCTTTTTTCTCGAGAGTTGGCCCCTAGGCATAGATTTTAAGCTAACCTAATATGTTTCTTTTATTTTATTTTCTTGTTTTAGTTTTAGTATAGTTTTTTATTTTTATTTAAATATGTACCACTTTAAATTAAGCGTAAAATAGTCTTAATTCTTTGTTTAATTGTACATTTCTCGACTTGCGACCTATTCGTCAAGTTGTTCTTTCAAAAAAAAAAGTAATATATTTATATTAATGAATATTTCCTTAACAATTCTTACTAAAATCCAAAATATATAGCCTGCATTTTTCTGTTCGTTTGATGGCAAGGTTCTTTCCTCCTTAATCGTCTTTTTGGGTTCATCTTCACTGCTCTCTCCTTTTGGGTATTAAATTGAAATTTTAATTTCAAGCACTTCCACTTTCAGTCCCTTTTTTTTTGGGTTTTCTTTTATATAGGATTTTTCTACTGATCTCACTTTTTGTTTGGTTTTATGCACATACTAAATTTCTTGCCTTTTTTCTTCAGTTACACATTTTCACTTTTCTATTTTGGGTTAATGCACATAGCAATTCCTTTAGCAATTTCTTTCGTTTCCTTTTTTCAGTTACACAACACCTTTTTATTTGAAATTTTTATTTGCACACAGCTATTTCTCTCTTTCCTTTTTATTTTTCCAGTTACACAAATTTAATTCTTTATTTATGGTTAATGCACATGGCAATTTCTTTCTTTTTTTTTTTGTCACACAATTTTCACTTTTTTATTTTCTCGTCAATACATATATTTTTCCTAAGACACTGACTTTTTTGTCAGGTCCCTGCTCGGGCGCCAGTAAAACTTCTCGGTGGAATTCTGTATAAAAAAAAAATGCTATCTGCACGAATTGATTCGTGCACCAACAGATAGTCTTAAATAAAACGACACTTGTACCACGTTATAATAGCTCTGTATTCCTTGGCTGTCCAAATTTGAATGACTCAAAATCAACTTAATTCTAGATACAATAATTCACTTAACCTAATTCGCTGCGTTGCAGTTCTCACACAGCCCGTTGCAATCCATTAACCTTGAACCCAGGTTACTTCCAGTTGAGGTGCATAGCGGATGCGCGTGTAACTCAGGTTACGTCTAGTTGAGGTGCATAGCGGATGCGCGTGTGCATCGCTTGCACTTTTTTGTACGGCTCATGGATAGCCGATCGTGTTAACTTAGCTATTTAAACTTTTGGTAATTTTGGTGAATCAAAATAAATAAGTTGTTAAATTCAGTTGTCCGTGTTGAATGATGTTGATGTAGTATGTATGATATCTTTCTTCTGTCCGTCTATTTTTTCTTCGCTTTCTTGCAATCTGTATCTCTCCGTATTTATCTCATTCGTAAAATTATATGACCAATACAAATAATATATACAACATTTTTAAAAAAAAGTTTCACTTCCACCGTGTGTGACTGACACACACACTTTTTTTTTATCTGACTTTTTTTTGCTTTGTTTGCGACAGCCAATTCAATGGAAGAATTGTCAGAAACATCTGTTTCAGATGCAGATATGGACGCGGCGCCGCGTGCAGCCTGTCTGCACATGTGTTTCAGGCATTATGTGGCTTTAACATTACATCGACTTTATTCTCCTCAAATCAATTCTTTGTTGCTTACGCCGCCGCGCCGTATGTTTCAAATCGTTATCCTGCATAAATACCCACTTAACCCTCTACTGCACAAGAACCCGTATATGGCTTTTGATTTTCAGGCGACGACTACTTAGATTGCGAAACTGCTTTTGATAAATAACTGTTAATAATCGTTTAGATAAATTCTTTGTTATATGTGTATGTATATTTGAATTTGGTTCCCATTTTTTCTGCGCAGTCGCGAAAACTGCACTCAAGTTCAATAGTTCGTGTTGTAAAGTCGCAATGAAAAAATATAGGAAACAAAGCTGAATAATTTTTGCGTAGCGAATACCTCCAAGGTGATTATATTTTTTTCTAGTCAGATTCGATACTAATAAAGCCCCTTATTCCCAGAACAAAAATCGTTGCGAAAAAAAAATCGTAGCTTGTGGTGCGAGATTTTGAGGTTAAATTCCTGGAATTTCAAATTTCGCAACGAGAGAGTTTTGACATTTGTGCAAAAGTAATTTCTTTTTTTGTTTTATTTTCCTCTTATCACTCATATCGAATTAAAAGTATTTCGAACAACAAATTTAATACACTAAAACAGCGGTAAAAGAGGAAATGACGTTTACAGGCGCGAAAATGTGTAGTTTCCCTTTTTGCCACTCAAATGAACACAATTGTGTACTCTTTCATTGAAAACAATGTCAAAAAATCGCATCGAGAGAGTTTTGACATTTCAACAATTGACATTTGTGCAAAAGTAATTTCTTTTTTGTGTTATTTTCCTCTTATCACTCATATCGAATTAAAAGTATTTCGAACAACAAATTTAATACACTAAAACAGCGGTAAAAGAGGAAATGACGTTTAAAGGCGCGAAAATGTGTAGTTTCCCTTTTTGCCACTCAAATGAACACAATTGTGTACTCTATCATTGAAAACAATGTCAAAAAATCGCATCGAAAAATAAATCGTTGCGTGAAAGAATGGTTTGGACCATTCATTTTCACGTTGCGAGAAAGAATGGTTTCCCGCAGCGAAGGTGCCAGAAGTTTGACATTTTACGATACGATTATTTTTCTCGCAACGATTTTTACTCTGGGAATAAGGGGCTTAAGTAAAATTCTAGTGTTAAATTTTCAATTATGTCTATGAGACTCAAGATGCAACGCGTTTTTGGCTACGTCCATATAGAGCTTCTTAAGCATTCTCTAAAATATTCGCCAAATCTCGGGATTTAATTTAATTCAAAACTAATAATCTTTTATAAACATTTGCTTTGTAAAAATGCATCTTTTGAAAATAATTCATAAATTAGCACACAATTACCGTATGAAATATACTGGAGTACCCGGGTACCACACTTAAGTGTAATTTTTTGTTGCCACTCACACAAGGGTTAAAAAGAGAAGGGTTGAATTCACCAAAAACACCGAAAATCCACTTTGAATAATGATTATCGGTGGAAGATGCATGTTCTTTTCTCAAAGCGTTTCATTTCTCATATATTTTTTTAATTTTTTCCGACCGTGGGAGGGTTCACATCACGGAAGACTCAAAAATATAATTCTCTGCGCAGGACGGAGCGTGGAGATTGTGTGTTCTGTTTTCAAAGCGTTTTCCTCAACACATTTTGTGTGTAGCCACGGGGAACTTTTCAACGCCTATTATTCCCATGACCGTGTGGTCGCCGTCAAAGACTCCAATCCTCGTGATATGATCAGCTTGGTTTTTGAAGTCTAAATACGGACTATTCAATCTGAGCCTTTAGAGCTTTAACACTCTAATAGGCAAAATTAAAATAATGACGGAAGGTAAACCAGAATTTTTGTTTAGCCTAGATATCGGTTAAAGAAGCACGAATTTAGTGAGAAAGTGCAATGTGTTTGCGATATTTTGCAAAGTTTGCATTTTTTTAGCTCCATCATTGTCAAGCCATATTGAAAAGTGGTCGTTATTGTCAGAAAATAAGTGTTTTTACCTCTGGCTTATGCCAGAACTAGTGCTGTGCTCTTTTTCTTGTGTGGAAGGTTGGCCAATTGAACGTATTTCCTTATAAGACACAAAACCTGCAGCTATATCTTCACGAAATTCAGGCAGCTTCAACAACTTTCAAAACAGTTTAGTGGCTATCTGTAACGATTACCAGCACACTTCTTTGATATTCTCATCCAAAGGAAGCAGTTTGGAATTCTGTTGGCTGTGATTGTCTCAAAAGCATATTCTCCTCTTCCACGCAAATATACCAATTAATGTTTCTGGAGAGTTACTTTCATTATAAATTTGTCATTTGCACCGTAGCGCAAGTGGTTAGTGCGTCGGACTATTGAGCCAGCGGTCTTGGATTCGAATCCCGCCGCAAACACCTAAAAAGTTTTTCACAGTGCCCACCTCTTCCGAACGCCTGACAAGCATTCAAGAGAATCGTTTGTCATGTAAAGCTTCCCAACTCGCCGTTCGGAGACGGCAGAAAACTGTAGGTCCCTTCCATTCGTGCAAGAATGTAACGCGTACACACAAATGGTTGCGGGAAGCTAGGCTTGGTTCTAACTAGGACTGCTGAAGCCAAATATTATTATTATTATAAATTTGTCATCTTCAGGTGATATTCCCTCTTCATCATCACTAAAATCATCTTCGTCTGAACCTATTTGGACTGAATCCATGACATGACACCAGACTTTTTGGATAAAAGTATGTAGAGTTGTTAGTTGGTAAGTTGGCCACCTGCGGTGCAAGAATCTTTGGCCAACTCATACAGGTGTCCAACTTAAAACGGTGTAAATAAGTTAAGTATTGGCCAACTTCGTCAGGTGGCCGACTTATAAGGCTGTCCAACTGGACAGATTTCACTCTATATACTTTTTTTATATCACTATGTTTTTTCTCCACTAAAAACACTATACTAAAATATATATGTTTAGTACTAACCACAAAATTATTCACTAAAATATGAATGATAGAAATATATTTTATTTAATTTTGATTTTAACACTAGCTTATGAATAATTTTTTTGTGTTCACTCACTGACTTTTCACAAAGAATGCACTATTGCTGCCAAACGCATCGGCTTAAAACTTTCAAACTAGTAAAATTATGAAATCACATATTTCCCAAAAAGGTGTTTTTGATTCAAATTAAATGAAGCTTATGTAAAGGCTGCCTCAGGGCAATCTTACCTGTTAGTTTTAGAGGGTAAAGAAACGACACAGTTGGTCTCTGCACGAACTGCAGCCTTGATTCTCACGAAAATACATTTTACTTCGTGGAAGTAGTCCCATATTAAAATCATACAGGAGACAATATTTCGTGAATGACAAGCTCGACCCGCGCACAGTTTTTTATCCTCAACTATTATATATACCTACATATGTTATGTTCCTGAAATATGCACTCAAATTTCGCACGCAGGATCTCCATTGACGTTGATATGAAATTATTGTTAGGCTTAATAGAGAAAAACACGATTATTATTTATTAACGTTTATTTATTTTAATCAGAGACACTTTTAGTACAAATTATGTTTTTTTTTTTAATTCACGGAATCGTCAATTTCAAGACTAAAATAAATAAAATTATTTATCTATCAAAGCATATATATATAATATAAGTATGTACAAATAAATATTTCTATTTTCGTCTTTTATGCGTTCGCGCATCGTTCATCTTTAGTGAGTTCTTCTGCGCAAGCCTGGGAAGGTTAATGTTGTGCACACGCCAGGAAAGCTTTCGATGTTTGCCCGTGTACCCTCCTATAGGCTTCTATACCGTTCATCCAATTGCGATAAAACTTTGGCAAGTTATTGCTTATATCCTGGGTAACTCAAACAGTACAGGTGGCTCGCGATTTATTTTGTTTCTTCTAATTCCATATAAAAGGATGCAATTTAGTAAAATTAGAAATTATGTACTGGAATAACAGGTAGGATACCCTTTGCACTATTATTGCTATTAGGTTATCTTAAGGTTAAAAATCAGTAATAAGTTTTAGCTTTTACTTAAGAACAGCAAAATACAATGTTTACCTGTTCAATGAGAAAAGTTTCTGTCCGAGCCTGATCTGCGTTGTGTTCAATGACTCTGTGCTGGACAACTTTTCTGCACCTACTTTTGAGGTAGAACAGATTTGTGAGGAATGTCAAAATCGGCTGTGTTGCACATTTGATTTTTAGTGTTCCGTCCGTACCAAAACGGAACACTAATGGAATCAGTTCGGTGTCTGTCTATCTGTCTGTCTGTCACCGGCCTTTTTCTCAGAAACTATTTGACGTACACTGTTGAAATTTGGAACAGTTGTAGCAATTAGTGGCCTTAACACAGACCAGAATTTAAAAAGCTGAATTTCGACTTTGGGGGGGTAGTTTCTTAACACTTTTTCACAAAATGTTACAACTTGCTGTCGCGAGCTTTTTCTCCGAAAATCTCGCTCAGAAAAATCTGAATAAAATCACAAACATTGAGAATAAATTGTAAATGGAACCATATTTATTACGACTTTAACTTTAACCGTTTTTTTTTTAAATTCATTTTTTAATTTCAACTACCCTACTGTTTACATATCCAGAAAAATTATCTGACCCTATCACAACGCCTAAAAGTAGATACATTTGTATGCGCGAGTGTAAAAATTGAATAATTGATGGCAAAAGTGTTATACCCGAAGCGAATTTTCGTGGCATATTTCACCGTGTAACTATTGACCTTAGACTTAAACCAATGATACATATAACACATAAAGGAAGCTTGATGGTTTCCTATTATAATGTAGGTGTCTCTACTGTTATTATATTGGGAAAAATTGAATTTGTGTATATACAGACACAGAGAGGGAGACAAATCGCAAAATTCTACGCAGTTAATCCAATTGAAGGCATTGACAAGGCGAGGCAAGCAAATGTCCATGGTATTTACATGTCATTCTCTTCTCCATTATCTTTCATCGACTGTGTAATACAGTGTCATTACTTAGTAACGAAAAAAGAATGCCTTACGGAAGAACTTCACTAAGAATGTAGAGGCTTTATTGATTGTTATGAAGCTTCATTCTATGTTCAGTACTGCAGAACCTATTACTTAGGTAAGGCCCCACTATTTTCGCCACTGGGTGGATTAGAGTTGATCGAACAATAACAATACATATACGTTAGCACGAAGCAATCCCAATCCCAATCACTTATACTACACGCATGTACATATCGCATACACGCATACCCGCTGCCGCTGGTCCATTGACGGTGGCAATGGTCTTCACTGATCGTTGTCGCGAAAGCATACAAACAATATTTATTTATGTTATTACTTTTCTCACAGAAAATGTACAAAGAAGTTATATATATCAATATCTTTGTTGTGAAATAATCTTAACAAATATATAAATTTTATTTTAAAACGTTATTTAAGAACTAAGATAGAGATAAATGCCCAACAGTAAAATATAAACTTTTCTTTTTCTCATTTAGAAGTTTTTTATTGAAATATATTAATTTTTTTTAATCCATTTTATAGATTTAATCCAACCAGAATCAATTGCAAAAAACCGCATTTAAATCCATTTAGTAGTTTTTTAGTTTTTGCGGCACATACATACATACTTTTTTTTAGACTTCATTTTATAAAAGTAGTGATGATGTGAGTATCGAACAAAGTATCATTATATCTTAAGTAGGTATCGTATCGTAAAAAAAGGGTTCATAGATCTATCAACATAAATCTATGACATACATATATATGTATGCAGTTAAAATAACTGATACATAGTACGGAACACTTATTGCGCAAGTATAACTTGCACTTGACCAGATTTTTTTTTAATTAATGTTTTTGTAATTTCACCTTCCCAACTGTTTACATATCCAAAAATGACGTAACCATATCACAATCATATAAAAGTGAAGGGAAATTTGTATGTTTTAGAGTAAAAATTGAATGGTTGTGTCATTCGCTTCCAAAAAATTCACTTTCGGTATAACCATTGAACTTAGACTTAAACCACATAAAGGAATCTTGATAGTATCGTATACATTATAATGTAGGTGTCTCTACTTTTGCTGTGAAGATAGAAAATTGAATTTGTGTACAGACACCAGAGGGAGACAAATCGCAAAATTCCACGCTTTTAATACAATTCAACGAATAACGAGACGAAAATAGGCACGTTTTTTTAAATCTTCATACAGTAGCGAGTATAGAAACTGCAATACAAAACAAACCCACATCTCTTCATATATAACTTTTATGTCAATGTTCCAAGAAAGTGTTGAAAAAACCATATATTTTCTTGCAGTAGGTGACAACCCTTTTAAATGTCTATTTATTGTTTATGGTCATCCAACTTGTACACTTTGGAATTCTGAGGCAAGAGCATTCACATTTATAAAATTTAGTGGAATATTAGTACTTTGTAGTGCCTCCTTTATTTTTTATGGCCTCCTTACTTCACTTAGGCATTGAATCTACTAAATTTGAAGATATCCCATGGATATTTCCTTATACCAAAATCTTCAATTACTTCATTGGGCAATTTCATTGCGGTAGGCATGAATTTATTTTCATTGCCATAATGTGCCAGAGATTTTCGATGTGGCTGAGGTCCGGTGAATTCCTGGCCAGTCAGGTGTGAAAATTCCCTTGTCAATCATAAATTCTTTAATCTGTTAAGAAAGTAAATTTTATAAATTTTCTTAGTTTCGTAGAATTACTAAGCGATTAGAATAGAAATAAAAAAAGAAAATAGCTTACCATTTTGGAAATCTCATCGATAGCCTCTGAAAAATGCTTTTTAATTGACGGTAAAAGTGATTGACTAAAATATTTTTGTAAACTTCCGAGCTAACAGTTCCTTTAACAAAGCATAAATCTCCAACTCCATAGTAGTCAAAACATTCCCATATCATTTGGAACGCTGAATCTTTCACTGTTCTCTCAAGGCAATTTTTCCTTAAGGGCTCTCCAGCTCTTAGGCGCACGTATTAAATTCCTTCGGATCCGTAAATGTTGAATTTGCTCTCATTGGAGAACATGACTTGTCTGCAATTAATTTCTTTCCACTTTTCATATTTTTTTAAGTTATCTTAATAGGTTTTTTTGTTTTGGGTGGATGAGCCATTTAACCAAATTCTCTAAGTCTTCGATGCACTGTATGCACACTAATGCAATTGCATTTGACTTCATCTACTCTGATCTTGTTTGTACAGCTGTTTAAAAACGGTACTTAAATGACATCCGGTGTAAAACTCGATCATCCGCGGTAGATGTCTTACAAATCCCTTCTGTTCCTTTTTGCGGTTCAACTCTGCTCCCAAGTTTTTTTTTTTCTAATAATCTCCTAACAGTCGACTTGCTGCAACCAACCTCTTTACTTATTTTGGTAATAGTCAACTCTGCCACTTCAAAACATCAATTGCTCGTAATTTGACATTTTTTCAAAATTATTTTTTTTACACCAACGCTGATAACTTTAAAAACAAAAATGACTGAACTACTTGTAGCAGTGGCAATTTCTCTCAGTTTGCTAGGTTGGCGGCGCCAAACCAAGATTTTAGATGAATAAATGCCATAAAATATATTTTATACGAAACGAAAAACGAACTTCAGTAATTATGAAGAGTAGTGCATGAAAACTATACTCTGTTCCACAAAAATTGTCAGTACAGGGAAGATAGGACTTTTGCCTCTCATTCTGGTTGCAATAGCTTTCATAAATCTGTCCCTCTTTTAAGCTCTTACTGGGCTACCATAGGATGCACGAAAAATCACCGCAAATCGGAGAGCAATACCCATAGAGCTACCATCTGCTGATTTGAAAAAAACACAATTTGTTGAACGGAAAAAAGGTAATTGTGTACAAAGTGGACACCACCTCGATTTTGATTGAAGGTTGGTAAATGGCATGTCGAGTATTTTGGTGTATCAATGTTATATATCAGAAACGATTAGCTTACGAGATATACGCTAAAAACAAAAAAAACTTCACTATTTGTTTCCACGCCCAGAACTCATTTCGCGCAAATAACCTTTATTATAAATCACAAAAATCGAAAAAGCGTTAGAATTAATTTTAACGGTTTCACCAGAAAAACAAGAAAGTTGAAAAAACAAAAGCCATGTGGCAATAAATCACATACTCAAATTAATTTTATTGGTTCTGAAATCACAAAATCCCAAAGCTCTTTGACAAAAACCACAGAAAAAGCATTAACGATTAGCATTAACTTAATAATGGTAACACTGTTTGATGTTGATACTTTCTATACACACACAGTGCTGTCGAACGTAATGCAAAAGCATTATTTGTAATGCTTTCGAGTTTGCGTAATGCCGTAATGCCCACATGTCTTTTGTTATGCCTTTTGTATTGCTTTCTATTGCACCAGCAAAATTACATTTTCATTTAAGAAAACCTATGAGCTGGCAGCACTATTCATATTTGAAATCTGGATTCACATCACATCCACTTTCCATCTGCAGTTCTATATTTTCACGATCCGCATTCCATGCATAAGCAATACCACTGTTCTTGTCACGCAAATACAAATTGATACGAGTGTAATGTCTTGTCGTCGCACTAGCAGCCAGTGCTGTCGCTTAAGAATAGTCTCAACCTAGAGTATTAACACGAAGTTTTTTACAGCTATTGTGTGGCTTAAAAAATTCTGAAATTTATTTAATTCACAATAAATTAGCATATACAGATATATATAATATTAGCTTAGTCCTTATTCTGTAGTAATACAAATTAATGCTAGAAGATATAGCCGACCACGCCGGCGCCGATAAAGTGAAAGTTGAGATTTTATTTCAGACAAAGAAAAATGACCGACCACACCGGCTGCGGCAAAGTTACCAAATGTCAAATTTTACGATAAAAGTATTGTCATAAGTGACAAATGTCAAACTGTCATTAGCATTAAAATAAAGAGAAACCATAAGTCGGCAAATAGCCGTCTTTCACTTCACATCTCGTTACAACAGTTGGCGACGAGGATAGTCAAACTATACGTGTGCAAGAAGTTTAATTTTAACTTTTTACATCACAAGTAAAATTAAAAATAATAGCGACAAATTTGACTCAAAAATTACATCGTGGGTTCGCTGGGTAAAACGCTTGGAGACTGCAATGGATTTGTACAACAACGACTCAGCAAAACGCCGTCAGCTCATTCTACATTACATGGAAGCGGAGACATATGATGTCTTATGCGACAAATTGCTTCCAAAGACACCCGATGCAATTACATACAAAGAAATCGTGGAAACTCTAGAAGCCCATTTCGATCCAAAGCCGAATGAGATTCTAGAGAATTATAGATTTTATATGCCGAAGCAGAAAAGCGACGAAAATTGTGCAGAATTTTTAATCGCCCTACGTAGATTATCGGTTGGCTGCAATTTTGGAGAATATTTAAACACTGCCATCAGGAATCAATTTGTGTTTGGTTTACGGAATCAAAAAATACAAAGCAGGTTTGGAAAAAAAAACGTTAACACTAGATGATGCGGTAAATACAGCAAGTGCCTACGAGAGCGCTGAAAGAGGAGGACTAGAACTACATCAGTACGGAGGAGAGAGCGAGAGGTCTACTTACTTACTTACTTACTTAGAGGTCTAGCGTTAATAACTACAAGAAAAAAACAAGGTAAATCGGCACAATAAAAAGTACGGCAAAAATAAAAGAACTCATGGTAAGAACGACGAGACAAAAAAATGTTTTCGTTGTGGTGTGACATCGCATACGGCTTATCAATGCTCTCACAAAGAAACCGTTTGCCATTTCTGCAAGAAAAAAGGCCATTTACGTAAAGTGTGCTTTAAAATGAGCAAGCAATTAAACCAAATCGAAGAAGAAGAACACGATACAGGTACGTTGATGGTAGAGGAACTTTTCCAAATTGGAAACAAAGACAGAGGATTAAAGAATAGAGCGAAGATATGTTGTAAGTTGGAACTGAACAAGACTTTTATTAATTTTGAAATTGACACAGGTGCTCCTGTGACACTAATCAGTTCAATTGATGCCAAAAACTTTTTTTCAAAACTCAAAGTCAACGCAAGTGACACTGAACTGTACAGTTACTGTAAATCGCCGTTGGACTGTGTAGGTTATATCTGGGTCAACGTAACAACCGAAATTCCTAGTAAACCAGTGGAAATGTATAGGGTAGAGTTGCCTTATTCCGGCCGTCTCCAATATTCGGCCACCTGTCATGAAAAGTGTCGTACTAAGTGAAATTGTTGTCGTACTTCTCTGGTTCGAATTTTAAAAGGATCTGTCATCTCTCCATCAACAGTCTCCATTCCATTATATGAAGTACGACAACAATTTCACTTATTACGACACTTTTCATGACAGGTGGCCGAATATTGGAGACGGCCGGAATAAGGCAACTCTACCCTATTGTTCGTTCGGACCGAAAGCCGCTGCTGGGAAGAGAGTGGCTACGCAAAATAAAAATGGATTGGACTAAAATCTTGAGTAAGCAATTGCATGCAACAGGTGAAATAAATAAAATTCAATGTAGCGGAGCGCATGTGTATGACCCAAAGGTGATGATGGTAAGTAAATTTCCAAATTTATTTGCACCATCTACGGGGAAGATTACGGGGTTTCAAGCTCGACTATATTTAAAACCAAATGCGACTCCTAGGTTTATTAAGGCAAGGCGAATAGCATTTCCACTTTGGCATGCAGTGGAACGTGAACTTGAGAGACAATTGGCTGAAGGGTTACTCGTCAAGGTGGACAGAAGTGAATGGGGCACCCCAATTGTAGTTGTGCCTAAACAAGATGGTGCTGTCCGTATCTGCGGAGACTATAAGGTTACGGTGAATCCGGCATTGGTGGTGGATGTGCACCCGCTACCTACCATCGAAGAGCTATTTAGTAAAATGGCAGGAGGTACTGTATTTACAAAAATAGATTTGTCAACAGCATACCTTCAATTTGAAATACATCCAGAGGACAGACATATCCTGACCCTTAGCACGCACAAGGGCCTCTACCAGCCCACACGCATGATGTACGGAATTGCTTGTGCTCCCGCAAAGCGGCAACGCTTGATTGAGCAGTAGGTCGGTGATATACCAGGTGTATCAGTGTTCCTGGATGATATTAAAATTACAGCAGGTAACGACAAGATGCATATCAGCCGCGTAGAAGAAGTTCTAGCTTGATTAAACAACCATAATATGAGAGTGAATTGGTCTAAGACAGAATGTATGAAGGACCGTATCGAGTACTGTGGGTATGTTATATACAAAAACGGCATCCATAGAATGCCAAGTAAAATCGAGGCAATCCAACAGCTAAAACGACCAACCACAAAAGACGAAATTCGCGCATTTCTTGGTCTTATAAATTACTATGGAAGATGTATAAAAAATTTAAGTACCATCATTTACCCACTGAATCGGTTACTACAAAACGACGTACCTTTTCGATTTAATACGAATTGTGAAAAGACATTTGCAGAGGTGAAAAAGCAAATGCAATCAAATACGGTATAAAAGATTAATTACAAGAAATATACAAAGAAAAGAGTTTTCAACTTCAACTAGGTAAACTACTTAGATCTTAACGGTTTGACGGCTCAGCTGAATGTGTCGTGTAAAAAGTTATGCTACATAGAATGTGAAATTAAAGTGATCGAATTTAATTTAGTTAAAGAGTGAATTCATGTTAATGTTAAGCTGTGTTTACACTTATTTACAGTATGTGTAATATGTTGTTTAAAATAGGCAATTGGTAATAATAAAAGTAAATAGGTAATAATAAATGTGTGTAATATAGTATAATGTTGGTACTATAGCGCCTACATCCGGCCATCCTACAGTTCATCCGCCTACAATTCATCAGCCATAAGTTCATCTTCGCTTCCATCTTAATTTTGCCATAGTTTCATTAAGTCACAGCTTGTCGTAGTCTTATGAGGACCCTCGTGTGGTGATGCTTTCTCTACGGTGTAACGATCAGATTTGCCCTTCGAAATTATCTTATATGGACCTAGAAAAGAAGAAAAAAGTTTATTACTGGCTGCAAACTGCGTTCTTTTAATCGCGACAAGATCTCCGATCTTGTACTCTCGTGCTGCTCTTCGTTTACGGTTATATGTCCTTTGATTTTCTGCCTGTATTTTTTGAATTTGTTGGCGGACATCAAGGCGAATACTTTCTCTTTCGGTCTCTTGTTGTTTTATTCGTTCCTGCTTAACCAAATTAAATATTTCGATGTCGTCCTTCTTTCTCATCGGAACGCCAAACAATATTTCGAAAGATGTACGATTGATAGACCGCTGAAGCGTACTGTTCAAAACGATTTGCACCCTTGAGATAAATTTGCACCATTTATCCGGCGATTCTTGAGTTAATCTTCTAAGGACTTCAATAACGACTCTGTTGGAACGTTCTGCCTGTCCGTTTCCTCTCGGAACTCCCGTCGTTATTAGTATATGTTCGATATTTTCTTCCAAGCAAAATTCCTTGAATATATTTGATGCGAATGCACTTCCTCTATCCGTTATCATTCGCCTTGGGTTGCCAAAATGCTGCTGCTGCTCTTTGATTTTTCTCAGTGTCTCCTCTGCCGAAACGGTTTTTGTTGGATAGAGCCAAATGTATTTTGAAAACCCATCGGTGATTGTTAGAATGTATTTGTATTGCTTTGTGGTTAAATCCATCGGACCTATGTGATCTAGGTGGTATGTATCAAAAGGCTTATCCCCTTTTTCCAACTGTTGGATAAAACCTTCTTGCTTGCCGGCCTTGTTGTTCGTAAGGATACATTTCACGCAGTTAGAAATACGACGTTCGAATTTTTCTTTCAGCTTTGGAATATAGAATTCACGACATATCAAATGAACTGTTTTCGTGAGACCAAAATGTCCCTCTTCGTGTTTCATTCATAGTGCGTGTCGCATTTTGGTTTCTAAACGAAGAAAACCGATCCTGGTGGTCAAACTGAGCAAACACGAATTCGGGATGGATCCAATAATATGTACATTTAATATTCAAAACATTTGTAATCAAATGATTTAATATTAGTTTAATAAAATAATGTCCACCTTTCAAAGATGCCTTTTTGTATTTGCTGTGCGGATTTTCGTCTAGCCTCCTTCTCAAGTATCATTTGTATATATTTCACAAGAATCTCAAATTGAGAGGTATTCTTGTTTGCTCATTTTAGATGATTACCTACGAACAAAATATATTTTAATAGTTCTATGCAATGTATAATAAAATATGAAACAAAAAATTGCGGCTATGCCCACCTGACTAGCGTCTGTGTGCAGTTCGGTTTCTGCACCTTGACAGTATATATTCAATACTGGATTGTTTGTTAAGGATTGCTTCAGCATGGCAATGGCTTTCCTTTGGGCTTCTTCAATAATAAGCTTAGTTCCTTTCTTCGTTTGGTCTGTTAACGGTTTTGCCAGGATTGAATACGAATTTACAAACCGCCTAAAGAAACCTGTAAGACCTAAAAACTCCTGGAGGCTCCTGAAACCTAGCAACTGCATCTATATTTTCTGCAGACGGAGGAAGCATACCACCTTCTACTACATGCCCGAGAAATGTCACTTTTGTTTGAAAGAAAAAACATTTTTTCCAGTTGAAAATTAAATTGTGTGCTGCCGCTCTTTCAAGGACAATCTTAAGTTTTTCCAGATTTTCTGGTACATTATGTGCGCATAAAATAAGATCATCTAAATACATGCAAACAATATTCCGACTTACCAAGTCTCTGAATACAGTATGTATATACCGCACGAAAACAGCTGGTGAGTTGGATAACCCAAAAGGTACCCGGTTAAACTCGTACAGTCCATCAGTTGTTACAAACGCAGTGTATTTGCGGCTTCCTTCCTCAATTGGCACGTGAAAATATGCATTCTTGAGATCAAGTGTTGTAAATATTCTTCCGTGTTGAAGGTTGTCCAAAACGCTCTCGATCGTTCGTAAACGGAATCGGTCCTTCACTGTGTTCGCATTTAATCGCCTATGGTCAATGCAGACTCGCGGTGAACCATCTTTCTTCTTGACCACCACGACTTGACTAGCAAAAGGAGAAAACGATGGTCGCACTATATTTTCCTTCAACCATAGATCCACTTGTTGCTTGACGATCTCTTTCTCGTTAATCGGAAGGCGACGCGGCGAAAAATGAAAAGGGGTTTCGTTAATCAATGTTAGTGACATATTTATTGGACAGTTACTTACATTTTCAGGGTTATAATTCGTAATTATATCTTGCACAACTGGTGACAGCCTAAATGGTGCGTTCACTTCGTTGCTGTCTTCAACTTGGATGTTCATGATACAGTTTTCTTCAGCCTGGTAGTGGAATGTTGGGTCTCCGTTGTTAAAAATTACTTTCGCTTTAGATATGATATCGTTTCCCACAATCGCATCGACCTGGATAGCATTATTCGGCACAACGTTGATCACAGTTTCAAGCTCGAAATTGTCAATTTTAACAACAGCATCAAATACGCTCAAAGTACAACAACCAGACGAAGCTAGACCGACTAACCGCGTGTTTTGCTTTCGCAACTCAGTAAATTTTTATTTATTTATTTATTCATCTAGCAAGTACAATGAAGTCTTTTATAGATTACATGCTTAGTAATAAAAAAGAAAATAAAAAAGAAATACATTTTTTTTTTTTTTTAAATAGAGATTCAATAAATAATAATTAAAGCTACTTTTTACAAACTATTTAAAATATTTATTTTACAGGAATTTCTGCTCATATTGAAATCGATTAGATTTTCCAAACTATTAAAATTAACACAAGCGTAGGTTATGGGTTCACTTAAGCCATAAACTGTTCGATGTCTAGAAATATAAAAGAAATCATTTTCCCTTGGACGAATATTACGTGAGGGTGCATAAATGTTAAGCAGAGAAAGTAAATAAGGGCAATCGATGTGACCAGTTAAGATATCACGTACAAAAAGGACGGAATAATAAACCCGTCTTTTATCAAGACGCTTTAAGCCAATAAGAGCGCATCTAGCATCATAGCAAGGCATAGAAGTGTTCCAATATATCTTTCGAAGCGCTAACTTAGTGAATCCTTTCTGGACCCGTTCTAATCGAATAGCAGTATTTCGGAAGTAAGGGTTCCAGACAACGCAACAATACTCAAGTCTAGAACGAACTAAAGATATATATAGAGCCTTAAGAGTATAAGGGTCTTGAAAATGTTTAGCGTTCCGCGATATAAAACCCATCAAAGAGTTTATTTTTGAAATGACAAAATCAAAATGCATTGCAAAATTTAGCTGTGTATCAAAAATAACACCTAAATCCTTATTGTGGTTGACTCTTTTGAGAACAGACTGATGTATTGTATAACTGTGACTCAAGGGAGAAGATGATCTTGTGTATGAAATAACTGAGCACTTTTCAATATTGAAATGCAAACCATTGATAGAGAACCATTTCAAAACGTTATTTATATCTTCCTGAAGTTGTAGAGCATCAGGTATCGAATTGATAGATTTAAATAATTTAAGATCATCTGCATACAGTAAACAATTTGAAGAAGAAACAAACGAAGGTAGGTCATTTATGAACAGCAAGAAAAGAAGCGGGCCTAAATGGCTGCCTTGCGGAACACCAGACAGATTAAGAATCTCCTTTGAAAGAACGGATCCTATTTTAACATACTGTCTACGGTTCACCAGGTAACTTCTAATCCATTTTAATACATTCGAATGAAAACCGAACAATTTTAATTTTCTAACCAATACATCATGTTGGACCCGGTCAAATGCCTTGGAAAAGTCCGTGTAGACAGTGTCAACCTGAATATGGTTCTCCATTTTAAATAAACAGTAGTTAGTGAAAATGACTAGGTTTGTTGTAGTTGATCTACCACTAACGAAGCCATGCTGATATTCAGAAATCTGGTTTTGCACCACGGTATACAGCTTATTTTTGAAAATTGCTTCAAATATTTTAGGGATGAGTTGAAGCTCATTAAGCTTATTAAAACTATTTTCTCGAAGTAGTGAGATCTGCGCACCGGTATCAATTAACGCGTTGAAGCCTATATTATTTATGAAAATTTGTTTAGAATTTAATACCGAAATGACGTTTGTCTTTGCAGTAGATTTGGTTGGACAGTTTTTAGACATGTGCCCCGAACCGTTGCACTTAAAGCACTTTGTGTCTGATTTGCAATCCCGACGTTGGTGTTCAGAAGAACCGCAATTAAAGCAACGCAAAGTGTCGTATGACGTTTTACGACTACCGCTAAAGTTGCTGCTAGTTTTGCTAACATGACGCCCGATACCGCTACTACCTTGCCAACCGTTACCGCCATTGTTATAACCCATATTAGATTTTAACCTCAAAAAAATTTCATATTTTTCCATTAATTCAGCCAAATTTTTAGCACCGTATAAAATCAATTTATGTTGTTCACTTCCAGAGACGCCGTTTATGATATATGAATTAGGGAATTCTCATCAACATCGGCTAATTGAGATTAATTGAGTAGTAGTAGTAGTATTTATCTCATTTCATTTCATTTTGGTTGACAATATTAAATAACAATATTTATAAAGTTTTATTACCAGGGTTGTTTTTCCCTATTCTAAGATAATAAATTATATATTTCATCTTAATTAAAAGTTTAGTTTAAATTAATTAATTTTTTAATAAACAAAGAAAAAATAAAAAGGAATAATTAATTTGTCATCTATTAACCATGAATTAAATGTTGAAATGGTGTATACACTTTGTGGTAAGAATACCAGTTTCAAGTGCATTATTCATCTATTATAAAATTGATTTATTTACCAAAGAGAGCCGCGCTGAAAAGTATAATAAAGAGCAATTAAAACAAAAACAAGAAAAAGAATAAAGTTAAGGAAGGAGAGAGCAAAAAGTCAATAGGCTAATCATAAGAAGTTAAATAATAAGTTAAAACAAGTTAACATTTCGAGACGGAATTTAGAAGGCAATTTATGAATTAAAAATAGGTTTATAAGACATTACTAATTTTTTAATCAAATATCAATATCTTCACTAAGTTACTACGGAAATCAAATCCTCTACACCTGATATGGACAGTAGCCAGTATCTGAGACTTTTAATAAACTTTTTAAAATCAACATCACTGTGTATATTTGCAGGAAGTTTGTTATATATATGCGGCGCTATAACAGTAATTGAACGTCTAAATCTAAAGTGTTCTGTTCTAGCTCTTGGAACCAGAACGTTATTTCTTGATCTAAGTGTGTAAGCTATGTTATTTCCAATTAGATTGTTATAGCCACTTCGCAAATAGAAAATTCTCAGGACTTTAAAGACATATAGATGCCTAAGCGGCAATATATTTAATAATTTGAATAGTGGAAATGATGGCTCCCATCTTCGTCTGAACAGTATTACTCCGATTATCTTTTGTTGGCTATAATAAGAGGCTGCAGATTGCTAACGTAAGCACTGCCCCAGCAAGAAATTCCATATTCTAAAGGAGAATTAACCAATGCAAAGTAAATTGAGGTAAGCCGATTTGGTGGCACTAGCTTACGTAAGTGAAATATTTTACTCAAAGCCAAATATGTATATTTCTTTACATTTTTAATATGTGCTTTCCAATTGAGTTTGCAATCTAGAGTCACTCCTAAATATTTGAATTCTGAAACAGATTCAAGGTGCATACAGGAATCATTGCAATTATGGTGGTCACAATTTGCATCATGTAGACCAACTCCTTGGATAGAAAATTCGTTTGTAAGAAAGAAACACATAACTTTAGATTTGCTGCTAAGGACCATTTAGTGATGTATAAACCAACTTTCTAGATTAGTTAGGTCAATATTCATTTGAACTTTTACATTTTCAGCAAAAGCGATAATATGTCCGTTTAGCGAAAGATTAAATATGGAGTTAATATATATAAGGAAAAGAAACGGACCAATGACTGATCCTTGAGGAACTCCTTTATTTGGACAAAAAATTGAATCGCTCAAGGTTCCATTCACACGAACAAGCTGAGTTCTGTTTTGAAGATAGGATGAAAACCAGTTTTAAATGTTATCTCTAAATCCATACCTGCAAAGTATCTTCAATAACAATTTATGACTAACTAGGTCAAATGCCTTTGTCAAATCGAGAAGCAGAGCAGCAGTTTTGTTGGTTTTATCCATTTCCTGGTTTTTTATTTTCAAGAAATGACTGTATAGCATCTTCGGTCGATTTCCCTCTCATAAAGCCAAATTGAGATGAACTTAGGATTTTATATTTATCAATTTTATCATTGTTTTAGTGATAATTTTTTCGAAAATTTTGGAAAAAACTGATCACATTTTTTCCCCTTTTTATGTATCGGAACTATTATTGCCGTTTTCAAATACTCTGGGAATATACCGCTTTTAAAACTAAAGTAACTGGGAGCTGATCCGATTAGTTGTTTTCGCACAAATAATAGTTTTTCAAGATCCGACCAATTTAATAACGAAGTGATTTCATCGAATTCTGCAAACCACGAATTTACCGAAAGACCGTCATCGCCACTGAATTTAGAGACCAAGCTTTCTATATCTTTAAGAGAAAAATGAATCAAAGGTTCTGTATATTCTGGATTGACTATACTTTTATTTTGGCTTTGCCGTATGGTTCTACCAAAACCACTAATAGAAGCCATCCGAACTTGTTCCACAGCACTTTTAATTTGGCTTTGCCACGTGGTTTTACCAACCCCACTAGTAGAGCAATCCGTCCTTGTTCTGCTGCTCTGTCATAATTATTCTGCTTGACGCCTGCTGTTCTGCCACTGCTGTCCTCGTCTGCTACTACTACCTGCGAATTTTGTCGATTGCCCGCCTCCGTCAACCTTGCTATCAAAACAGCTTTCATCCCACCGGTATCCAGACCCAATCGCGATAATTCAGCTTTTAATTGTTCCACCGTTAGGTTTTCCATTATAATATGTAAGATTTTATTATTTTTATTTAAGGTTTTTGTTGAGCCCCCAAATGTGTAGGAATAAAAACAGAATGCGCGCCGATTATAATTCAAATAGTTTTATTCAAACGTTATAATTATAATGAAAGATTAATTACAAGAAATATACTTAGATATTAACGGCTTGACGGCTCAGCTGAATGTGTCGTGTAAAAAGTTATGCTACATAGAATGTGAAATTAAAGTGAGCGAATTTAATTTAGTTAAAGAGCGAATTCATGTTAATGTTAAGCTGTGTTTACACTTATTTACAGTATGTGTAATATGTTGTTTAAAATAGGCAATTGGTAATAATAAAAGTAAATAGGTAATAATAAATGTGTGTAATATAGTATAATGTTGGTACTATAGCGCCTACATCCAAAGCTGGTGCACCTTTGCGCAGAGAACTGGATAAACTTTATGCTTTGATCGAAACGTTTGATGTTGCTATAATTGGAAGGGATTTCAACGCGCGGCACATACAATGGGGTGACTCTATGAATAATAGAAACGGAAACACCATGCATAATTGGTTTTTCAATGGTCCCTGGTCTCCTGGGTAGCCAAACATTCCCCAGATCCTCTTCAGTCTTAGATTATTTTTTAGTTTCATCTTCTTTGGCGTATGCTCATCCTTCCATATGATCAACTTTTCCCACAATAGCAGACCACTACGGAATTTCACTCGAATTTAATTTTTCAAATTTTTCACCAATTTTGCAGTGAGTTTTAAAAATACAAACTGGGAAACATTCCGAATCAGATTGCATAATGGTCTCTCTCGAATTAATATCCCATTAGAAAGAAATGCCTCTAACTCAGAAATAGACTCAGAAATATGTCAGATAAACTCAGAGATTACCAGAAACATTGAAAGAAACTCTCAAATTTGTGAAACCAAAAGTTTAAGATATCATAATATATCCGATAGCCTAATTGGTTTTAACGAAAATAACGATTATTATAGAATTTATTTCACGTTAATCGGTGCAGTATTTGCGGAGATCATCGGTAACAAAGTTATTTGAAGTTACGTCTTTATATAATAGTAATGATTATTGAGTACCTACATATACCTATTTGACCAGAACCAGATATGAGCATTGCAAAATGCACACTAGCTTGATGCTTAATCAGAGGGGTTCCCATGATACCTATTTTTTGGTTTTCTTTTGTTTTTGGTCAAACAAATAAAACAATAATTATTCCAAAAACCATAAGAGATGATGAACTCAATATCATAAGAGGGGAAATTCGTTTATAGTTTTTGGTAAAGTGTATGTCAGGGGAAAACAAACTACATATACAATTAAGTTCACTGAGGGAGGAATGCGCTGAAAGAAATAAATGAAAAGGGACAACAATATCACATGCTCTGAACAAAACAGTAAAATATCATCAAAATAGATCCCCATAAAGAACCAACAGAAGAATGAATTCTAAAGCGGAGAAGTATTAAAGAGGGGTAGAGAATAATTGATGTAGAGGTAGAAGCAGTAGGTAGACTGAAGACTGTATTATTGAAGAGAGATTGAATTGAAGTATCTATAGATACGAAAGAAGTGCTGCCACTAAGAAAAAATCCCGTAGCAAAAAAATAAAAAAAAGTAAAATTAAAAAAATATATTAATTCTATGTTTTGTCTTAAAAGTGGCAGGCGGGCGAAGCAAGGCGAGCACGGGTCGGCTAGTTATTCATATATCAGTAGGGGGAAGTGGGCACCTTGATACGATTTTCGTTGGGACTCAAAAAACAGGCAGTATATTGACAATAATAGCAAAGTAGACTATTTTATGTGTTCAGTGTCTTTCTTACTAGCTTATTTCAGACGAATTTACTCTTAGATTCATTCACAAAAAATATTAGGACCTATTTATTAAGAAATGGATAATTGTATCAAACTGCCCCACTCATGGGGTACATTGATACATGTCAGAGACACTTTGATTCACAGTCTATAAATCAGTATTTATAGAAAAACCTCAATTAATCAAATCAAATTAAAAAAATAAAAACAAACAAACAAAAAAAAAATCAAACAAAATACAACCAGTATTTATGTATTTGGTAATTCATGTGAGCCTAGGATTAAATAAATTAAATTTAAAATAAATGCTTTCGCTGTTTAGATAAATCACATAAACAAAAGAACTCAAAACAAGGAACTTAGAATATTAAGTATAAAATAAGCAGTCTTCTGATTGTTATAATCAGTTTTTAGATAATTGTGATCAGTATTTTTAATATTTAAGTATTAAATCAGCGATACACAGGTCAGTGTATCAATGTGTCCCAACCGACTTTACAGAAAATAAATATTAAATGCGGTTCAACCAAACGTGAAATTTTATTTTACGTAAATATCAAATTATGAAGGACATACATATGCTCAACAAATAAGTTCAAATGAAATTGTTAGCACAAATATGCTAAAAAAAAAAACTCACTCGAAAGAAACGACAAAAATTTACTTGCGGACATGCGAAACAGATTTATGCTTGCTGGGCCCAAAGCAATGACTGAACAGGGATGTCAGTTAGATATGTGTTTGCGTTGATATAAGTTATGGCACCATCATAATACCTGCCATTGGCCACGGGGTCAACGCACCCCACACGCGCCTCAGCGACACCGGATCAACTTACCGTCCACTCCACACGCGACAATAGTTTAGGTTGTCTCAGCAACATACCATCCTACACGCGCAAACCCTCTACGCGCAACAACAGCTTTCGTCGCCTCAGCGACACCTGATCAGCTTACCTTCCTTTCACGCGTAACAGCAGTTTTCGCCATCGCTGCGGAATTCTCCTCACTTAGGGCTAGGTATCTTTGAATTGTTAAGTTGAAGTTTAGTCCGATTTCGGAACTCAAAATAAATGGATACTAATAAAAATTCTATAACTAAACTTGTTATCAACTGTTATTAATTATCTTATACATGCTGCGTTGTGTGCATAGTTGAGCAGCCTCCTCCGTTTGGTTTTCAAATAATGTCGACTGTATCTATGTGCCCCATGTATCAATGTACCCCATCTCCCCTTTGATTAAATACAATTTCAAAAATTTTATACTAAGCATAATTCAAAATAATCTATAATCAATTCAGTATGCTGTTCTCCAATTTAATTAATCAATGGAATGTATACCGATTCTTATTTAGATACTAGCTGTTGCCGGCCGGCGTTGCCCGTGCACTAAAACAGTCGCATTAGTTACTTGTTGTATATTAGAAAGGAAGTATGTAGTAGGAAGAAATACTATTTTTATTATTTTAAACAATTCTGAAGTCAATATACATAGTTGCATACATACTATACCTACTATTTTTTATAAATTGAACATAGTGGTTGTTCCTTATAGATGAAAGGATTGCACAAAAATTTGATGGAAATGTAATGCACAAACATATGTATGAACATATACATAATGTATGTATGTATTGTATTTTATGTGATTATCAAATAATTTTTTTTCTGGTTTCCTATATCCAAGAGTTGTACTTAATGTTCGCAGTTAAAGCAACATATGTATGTAAACGCCGAAGATATACATATGTATGCTTACCTCAGCATTGAGGTCATCTATTGGTGTTGATCGTGGTGTCATTGGTAAGGTTTGTCTGAGATCACCAACTGTTTATTAATTTTAAAACTAAACAACGTCTATCTACCCCTACTACATACAATATAGTACATATGTATTTGTGAATGGAAATAAAAGGTAAAACTTATCATGTAGGTATTGGTTTTGAATCTTAAGGTTACTTTATACCGATGCATGAGGTAACAAAAAAAATTGTACATTCATTCCCTTCCTTCAATCTTCATCCGCATGCTGATGAAGCAGAAACACAACTAAAGTTTCTATCTTTAGCGCATATCAGCTAAATCATCCCCCTACTCTACTTGCATAAAGAAAAGCCCACCCATCAATGCGCGCATGGGATCACGGGGGGGAATATGGGATATGGGATGAATGAATATAAAAGAGTAAGCGATAGCGATATGGTTATATGCGCCGAAGAGAAGAGCATATTATCTACACGTACAATCCCCTCGCAACAGAATGACGATCAATGACAATGGTTTACCCAAAAAATAACGAAAACATAATAAAAGAGTAAGCGGTAGCGTTGGTTATGGCTTAACCCTGGAAAGATAATCTGCGTCAAAATGACTCATTCGAAATATTCACAACCCTGTGAGTAAATATTATACATGAGTGTCATTTTATACACCAAAATATGATTATCTTTCTAGGGTTAAGAGAAGAGCATTATATGTATCTACATTCTACACGAACAACCCCCTCTCTCAACAGACTGACGAAAGACGATCAATGACAATATTTTACCCAAAAAATAATGAGAAAAATAATATGAGCTTAAACTGGAAAAATACGAATTGTTGAATTAAGGAATTATATTTTCGGGATAAAAAGTAGCGCATTGGCTAATCCAGGAAGTAGAGTATCTATTCACGAGAGTTTTATTTTATCTAAATCTGTTGAGCCGTTAAGGCGTGATTGAGCCCCAAACATCCAAACTTTCATTTATATGTTAGCAGGATGTAGGTACTGATATATTAGCAGGGTGTAGGTACTGATTTCTAACCTTAAGGTAACTTAAATTTAGTACCGATGCAAAAGATAAAAACAAGTGTATATTCATTTCCTTCTCCCGATCTGCATCCTCATGCTGATGAGGCAGAAACAGAACTAAAAGTCTTAAGGGCATATCAGCAAAATCATCCCAGTACTCTACTTGCATAAAGAGAATCCCATCAATGCGCGTGTGGGAAGGAAATAATAAAAATAAGAGTAAGCGATAGAGATGTTTATGGCCTTAGAGAAAGCATAATATCTACACCAGCGTAGGACTATTTTTTCGCAGTAGATTCTCTGAAAAATGCAGTAGATTGAATTTTTTCGCCGTAGATTTATATTTCAACAAAAAAACAAGGTATATAAACACAAATTGGCTTGTGTTTTTGTTTCTATTTTATTATTTTGTATTTTAATTCATTTAAGCTTTTATTTCCCTCAACCGTAGCATCATGTCTGCTTTTAAATATGGGGGCTGTTCGATAAGTCAGTAACTTTGATGCAAGATAGCGCTCGGATCGCATTGATTTTTTTCCCGCCATCTTTGTTTCTTTCTGGGCATAGCAAACAAAATTAGACAGATTTAATGGTAGCGTCATTAGAATCCTGAATGAAAATGTTGAACATGAACAAATTATGGGCAAGATGGGTGCCACTTTGCTGACGATTGATTAAAAACGGATTCAGGTTAAGTTTTCAAAGCAGAATTAGGAACTCTTCAAGCGCAATTCAAGTGCATTTTTACACCGGTTCGTAACAGTTGGTGAATCCTGGATACACCATTACCCGCCAGGAATGAAAAATCATAATAGTTGAATTTTTCAGGTGAACGTGCATAAAAAAGATAAAAACGGGTTCGGCGGCCGAAAAAGTCAGTGCAACGGTTTTCTGGGATTCCCACGGCGTAATCTTCATTAACTACTTGGAAATAATGGGAAAAACAACTACCGGATAGTACCATTTTATAAGATAAATTTAATGCAGAATTGATGCAAAAACGGCTCCATTTGGATAAGAAAAAGGTGCTCTTTCATCACGACAATACACCGGCTTATTCGTCCGGAGTAGCCACAGCGAAATTAGCTGAATTGCTTGAACTGCTTCCTCATCCACCCTATTCTCTTTATGGGTAGTGAGTAGTGATCGCCTTCAGATAAGGAATTCAACTTTTTCGAAAAGTTTTGTTGTTAAGTTTTGTGATAAAAGGGATGTTCTCGATCTTGCAGTCCACACAAAGCGTGCCAAAAAAATGCAGTAGATTTAATTTTTTGGCAGTAGATTCAAATTTGGAAATAAATGCAGTAGATCTACTGCAATTGCAGTAAAGTGGCAATGCTAATCTACACAAACAACCCTCTCTCAATGCACACATGAGAGAATCGTAATATTTACACGAACAACCCTCTCTCAACAGAGTGAATTGGAAAAATGCAAATTATTGAATTAAAAAATTATACTTTTGGGTGCATTGGCTAATCCAGGAAGTAGAGTATCTCTTTACGAAAGTTTCATCCAAATCTGTTGAGCCGTTAAGGCGTAGTTGTGTGACAAACATCCAAACATCCAAACATCCAAACTTTCACATTTATATATTAGTAGGATAGGATAGGATGTTCGAAAGAGTAATTTGCATTTAAGTTACATTTTCTCGTATCCCCATCTATCTGGTTTCTCTCGTATTCTTCCCGACCTTCTTAACTCTTCCTGACTATTTTCCTTACCCCCTGCACCTGCTGTCGATTCAATAGGCGACACAGAAACGATTGGGATCTCACCTCTTCACCGACTTTACGCATTTGGTCCACATGTCTCTTCCAGATTCGGCCATCATTCAACTTTACCATGAAATGCAGTTGTCCGACTATTTCCATCACTTCACCGAATTGCCATTTTACTCCTGATAAGTAATCCAACTCTCTCATTTAATGCAAATTTTGGTTTAACTTTCGAATCCAAAACACTTCGCTGTATTTTGTATTCACTCGCTACCATCAAATCTAGTCGCGATCTTAATTGGTGTCCAAACATGAGCAGTGATGGTGATTTGCCAGTAGCTGGATGTATTGCACGTCTGTAAGCGAATAAAATATTTGCCAATTCTTGACTTGTACAATGTTTGTTAGAATTTATTGTTTTTTAGTTTTTGAAGTAAAACTTCTTAGCTCGCGGTGTGAATACAAAATCGTGTAACGAAATTTCGTCACGAAAAACATTGCATCTCTTTCAGAACCCAATGTATTAGCACACGTTAGAATGAGATACAGTCTACACTCAGCCTCATCTTTGATCACAGCCCAGCTCAGTCGGGCGGCCGCTCACGCAGTGTAAGTGCATGTGAGTGCTACTGCGCTGCGCTCATACACGAATACATGATAGCATTGTATCTTGTATGTGAAACCACTCTCATCAAGCTCTTTTCGAATTGAAATATTGAGAGCGCGGATAATGAAAATTAAGAATGAGATTGAGAACTAAAATATGGGATTTGGCTTTTACTACTTACGAGCTTACGACTTACAAGTATGACGGATTTATTTCTCTTTCTTTGGTAGGAATTAGAATGAAACCATATGAGTAGTAAAACCCATTGCATGTGTGTGGGTGTGTATGTTCTCAAAAACATACAGTGAATAAGCCCCAAACAAAAGTCATAACATTGCGCAGCTTATAGGATGAATGTATTTCTTTTTCTGCATATTTTGGGGAAAATATAAATTTCGTGTTTTAGTTCATCTGTTCTGTGCCCAAAATGTGCGATTATTGACTATTTGAACGAAAATAAAATTGATATTTAGATCAAAGATGGTTAAAAACTACATATGTATGTATATCTGTATGTGAAACCTGTCTCATCAAGCTCTTTTCGAATTGAAATATTGAGAACGCGAGGAATGAAAATAATCAATGAGATTGAGTTGAGAAGTAAAATATGGGATTTGACTTTTACTATTTACGAGTATGACAGATTTATTTCTTTCTTTGGTAGGAATTTGAATGAAACCATATGAGACCCATTGTATGTACGTGCGTGTGTATGTGCTCAAAAACATACAGTGAATAAGCCAAAACAAAAGTCAACATTGCGCAGGTTATAGCTATTCAAACTTTTGGTAATTTTGGTGAATCAAAATAAATAAGTTGTTAAATTCGGTTGTCCGTATTGAATGATGTTGATGTATATATGATACCTTTCTTCTGTCCGTCCATATCGCTCTTCGCTCTCTTGCAACCTGTATCTCTCCGTATTTTAATCATACGTAAAATTATATGACCAATGCAAATAATATATACACCATTTTTAAAAAAAAGTTTCACTTCTACCGCGTGTGACTGACACACACACTTTTTTTTTAAACGTTTGTACATAACGCTCCGCTAGGCCGTTAGTAGATGGGTAATATGGGGTGCCTCATTTGTGCTGGATACATTTGTCTTTTTGTTATGCTTAATCCAATATTTGATTTAGAGGAAAATAGGGATGTTACGGAGGTGGTTTTATCGGAGTCGGAAGTCTCATACTGACCTATGCGGAGTCGGAGTTGAATCGGAGTCACAGACTCAAATTGGATAAAATCGCTTTAGATTTTTATTCTTTTGATAAGGAATATAAAGTTTTTTAAATATCTTTATTATTTTTCTATTTTTACGTCTCGACCGACGCTTGTAGATAATAATATTTTTAATGAATTTTCTTTTTCGGATATCGCCTTATATTTTTTTTCTTTTCAAATTATCAGATTACAATTTTTAAAGTAACTATAAAGAAAGTATTACATGTTAAAATATAAAATTTGGAGAAATCAATTTTTATTACAAAGACAAGATTAAAAATACAAAATTGTATTGTCACTTCACAATAATATTGTTTGTATAGAAAAAATGACAAACTCTCATTCTGTAATTTGGCACAATATTTTGCATGAGGTCATCTGAGGCGATCATTTCGGAAATTAATTTATCAATTTCTTTAGATTTAGAATGCAACGCATCCCATTTTTGGTTCTTATTTAAGATGGTGGTGCAATGATACCTGTTTTTTAGCTTTTTCTAATGGAGTTTTTGAGATACTTTCAGTAACTAACTTTTTGCTTTTGTCAAGTTTCAAAAGATTTCCATATTAATCAGCATGCAAGGATTTCAAATGCCCTTTTAACGATGTCATGGTTCCACTCTTCCTGGAGTATTTTTTTTCACAAACATTGCACTTCGCCGCATCCGAAAATTTCACTGAATTGGCTCCATATTGTACTTGTTTTAGGCTTCATAGTTAATAGGGTCTAGTTAATAAACGGCAAGCTCTCTGTTTACTAAACCAACAAGCCAATCACTAACTCACGCGTTTCATGCACTCATTCTCAACTTCAATTCTAGATCTATCTTCGATTTAAATTCTGCCTCACTCTCTGAAATTAACGAATTACAAAAAAGCCAAGACGACCGATCGGTTTGAAATTAACAACTGAACATCTTATTCACTTAAAAGAGAAACGTCAAGAAAACAAAGTAAAAAGTAAAAGGTAATAGAACAATTATGCGTAATAGATTAGAGTTTAAAGATATAGAGAAGTGAATTAAGTGCTGTTGCAATTGAGTGTAAATTAAAGAGATAAATAATTCAAAGTAATTTAAATTCATTAGTTTTTCTTAAAGATTTTCTTAACAATTAATACTACTGATGTAAACAAATAAAATGGTGAAGAGACAGTCGTATCGTAACATGTCAAGACTCTATCACTCTTTCTCATTCGTGTTCGTCGAATGTGTTCCGAAAAATTACTGGTGGAAAACAAAGGAGGCCCCACCAACTACTAATTATTTAAAAATTATTTACTTTCAAGCAGTAATACAATTTGTACCAAATATAAAATACTATTATTTTTATTAATCTCATATAAATATAAAGGCTAATGACTAGGGGTATTACAGCTTAGCTTTTAGCAGAGATCATACAATATTCGGATAAGTGTATTATATAGAGTTAGTAAGGCGGGAGGGTTAAGAACAGGAGTCTCGTAGGACCCGCTCCGAGCTCACCCGGGCGCCCCCTTGGATGCAGATAAATAATTAAGGGTTAAATACTATTGACTAACTCTAATTGTTGTAAAACATTGTATACATTTTTGATGTTTTGTTCGGCTTCTCATGAAATAGTTTGCATTCTTATTATTCTTTCAAATAAAAACAGCTGGTAGCACAAGAATTATATTAATCGTCAAAAAGTGCAAATATTGGGAAGGCGATATTGTTATGAAGGGTGTATTTTTTAATTTTCACATAAATTTTGTTTCTTATTAATAGCCCTAAGGACTCCTTAAATTTTATGGATGCCACTTCAACTGTGTATTCGCTGCTTAATGAGGAGCCTTCCATTCCAATATCTCCGCACGTTAATGTTCCTACTACTCGTCTTGAATTTGAATCAGCGGGTCCTCCACCACTTCCGCCTCGACGGAGGGAAAGAGTAGACAGCTATATAGATATGGCTCAAAAGCAACAGGCACCGGATGCACCAACAGTAAATTGTTATGATATATTTTATTGAGTGGAATTTAACAATGCCTCTGATATTTTTTAGCTTCCTCCACGAGATGGTGATCTAAGTCCACCACCATTGCCTCCTAGAATTATGAATACATCCGGCGCTACAGTCAAATACAAGCCAAATGTAGTTATAGGCCCAAACAATTTACTACTCCCACACACCAGTAGTATAATGATGCGAAGAAACTCAGCTTTGCAAAAGCGAAGCTCGAATTTAAACTCAAATCTAGTTGCTGGCAAAACTGAAGAACAAGTTCCATCTCTCACTCTTAGTTCTTCGGCATCCCCTATATCACTCAATACCTCCGAATCCACATATGATTTTTCAATGGTATCCTCCATCAATGAGTCGAAAAATATGCGGAAGGGCAATGCAGCCACATCAAAACCAATCTTTTGTGCTACGGATACTATACCTAAACTACCACCGAAGCCTGTAGTCAGTGGAAACGTGAACAATACCGGTATGTATGCTAACAGAAAATGCAATATAACAAATCTATTATATTCTTCTTTCAGATAAAAGAAGTACGATGTTTCTTTATCCCAGCATAAACCATGATTAAAATTGTTTACAAGACGATGTGATAGTAAGCTGTTTTTGTTCTCATAATAATTTGCCACGTAATTTTAAATTGTGTAAATATAATTAATAATATTGTAGATCATAATAAACGGAATAATTCTTGTTGAAGCTCATTGCAATATGTATTCAAAAGTAATATGTTTTTATATATAACTAGCTGACCCGCCCGGCTTCGCCCGTGCATGCAATAATATTAATTATATCGCGTCACTCAGGTAGCACATCTATGTATAATATTCTACTAGCTGGCCCGTGATTGCTTTGCTTCGCCTGCCTACCACATTTATGGGATGTAGTTGATGGAATTTTGATTTACTTTGCTGCCCTAATAGACCAAGAGCCCGCAGTAATTTTTGGTTGCGAATGGTAACCAAAAGACATACATATTAATACGCAGCCTCGATGCAAGAGATCTCAAATCTAACCGTCTGACAGCACAATATGGTGGCAGCTAAAGAGAATAATAATTCATCAAAAATCCGTTAGTTTCCGAAGACAGAAAAATAAGGGTAACCACTTGACTATAGTCCAAATTAACAGTGCAGAACCCACTGAATAGGGATACATAAATCCAAGGCCTTTTTCTTGTCGCCAAGTGCTTGGCAGACGCTTAACTTAAAACAAAACTAAACAATACTATACTCTCCTCTTCATTTTCGGATTCATCTGAGGAATCGAGATAAGAGGCACTGTTATCTGTACTCCGATGAATCCGAAGATGAAGACGAATATAGGGTATCCCAGTTTAGAGGTAGATATGATCCGTTAACTGTAAGTTCTTGTAGTTCTAGTGAACAAAAAATAGTATGACAGTGGGGTATATTTTCAGCCCCCTCCAAGTTACTATAAATGATATAGCTTCTGAACTACTACAGATACAAAAACAATTTTCTACATTTTGGAGAGGCATTCATTAGCGCATACGAAATGTTGAAGACTATGTATATGTATGTACATACATCTATGCAGTCATAAAAAAGTTATGGCTCCTTAAACTTAAAATTATGAAAATTGGTTGTTCCAACTTTTTTATTTTATGTGCATTTTTCTGAAAACTACACAAATCCATTCCACTCAGATTTAACACGTATAGGAAAAATAAGAAACACAAATTACGAAGAGAGATCGAAAGAAAACCAAAAGAAAAATCCATCACTGAGATTGGTATCAGAGCATTAGGCGTGTTTTTTTTTTTTCAAATCTATATAGGCTTAACCACAGACAAGAGAAATATACAGATGTAGAATGGTGGAGCAAAAGCATGTTACAAAAAAATTTTAAAACCAGCATACTAAAATCGAAAAACCAGCATACTATCATAGAATACCTCGTATGAAATGCCTGCAACATGAACGAAATCAAAGAATGATGTATGATTCGACCAAAAATGTTCGTTTCTCTCAATTTCCTTTTCTGTGTTGGACTTCCTTGTGTGTTGTTGATGTTGTTGTTGTATTCCCATTGCTGCTTAAATTCCTTTTCTATTGTATCACGAAAGCCGGTTTTAATTTTTTTTTTTTTTGTTTTCACATACAAACGAATACACGAGCAGTATGTGTGTGTGATGTTTAAATATTCACCCCTAATACCAATGTCGTAAACGACAGCAAAATTTACGACGCGACTCCATCTGCATTCCATTTCTCGTTTTCAATTTTAGTCACTCGTTTTGTTGTCCTGTGTAAACGTCAAACGTCATTAAACGTTTTTATTCTGCATTCTGTAAGACGAAAGGAAACGACAAATATGAAAAAGAACTACGGTATCTCTCGTTTAAAAATTCGTTCACGACAGAAATATGGAAGGCCGCAAAACAGTAAGTATCCATGTTAAAAAATGTATTTCATAGAATTTATTGTTGTGTTATTTGCTATTAATAAAACAATAAAATCTTTGTTTACACTTTCAATTGAAAATAACAAACCAAAACCAATTCCAGACGCTCTTAGAGCTGATGGAGGGGAACGAGCAGTTGGCTAATGGTTTTTCGAAGGGGATTAACAAAACGGATGTCAAAACGGAATGGAATTTGGTAGCTGAGCAATTGAACAGCAAGGGTCCTCCAGTAAAAGATGGAGATAGTTGGCGAAATTTGCTGACTGTTGGTTGAGCTAATCCCAATCGTTGTAGAATTCTAAGGGTGACTGCAAGCCTCAACACTATTGGAATCGATGACGAACGTTGACGAATCGTTATTTTGTCAGTTATTTCATCCAACACATACTTAAATGCTTCCTTTGATAATCTAAAGTACTGCTTGAATCTGTTAAAGTGCACGAAAGTTTCAATTATTAATAGCTACAATTAAATTAAATATATCACTTAGAATCAGGTAAATTAAATGGATTTGAGTTGTCTGCTTACTTTTTATAATTAAATGTGCAGTTTCAAAGTTTCGGATTCCTCGAAATATTCTTATCCTCGTCAGTATCACTACTTGTGTCATAAAACATATCTACACTTATCATTTGAATTGTTTATTAAATGACTTATTTTCAAATAAAACCGCATTCGTTTTTTCTGAGCGTTGAGCAATGACATTTTATTTTAGAGTTTATTTCAATTTCATTTGATTTTGACAGATATCTATTACTTTTTCATCGTTTAAAAATCTGCTACAGATTCGTCGCGTCGTAGAAGTTATGAGCAGCCCTTACACGGTCAATAATAATGTCATTACCAGTATTGTCATTACATTGAACAATTATTCATCAATACTCCATCAATATTTTTGAACCTTACACGGTCAATAATAATGTCAATACTGCCTTAATACTGCTCGATTGTTCGAAGAGAGGAAAAGCGATTTCACATTAATTTCAGTCATGGATCCACGTAAGAAAGCATGTTTTGCTATAATTTTGGCATTTTCCGTTAAGAAAAGTGTTAATCGACGACGGTGGGTAAATTCGTGGTAACGAAATCATGAAAAGTGTTCGGATTTAGTTTTGCCGAAAGAAGTAAGTGTCACGGAAGTAGAAAACTATCGTTACTACTTCCGCATGAATGAAAAATCATTTAACACACTGCTTCAAGAGATCGAACCACTTTTGCAAAGAAAGAATACTACAATGCACATAGGTTTGCATCGAAAACCCGCTCAAAAATATTTTTTTGTCCTAATGAAGTGATACTTGCCTGAAACAACTTTTAAAGCGTTACAGAGCTTATTTAAGTTAAATTAAGGCATAAATAAAGTATATTTGATAAATTTTGATTTTATTTTATTAATGTGAAAAATTTGTACGTAATGAAATATATGGCACTTTAACCCTTTGTTGCCTGGTGGTTCCAACATGAAACCACCGAATAAATCATTTTTCCGTAGTTTCCTAGTGGTTTCAATGGGAAACCACCATATCATGTCTGTTCGCGTTCATTCGGAGAGCAACGCGAAAATTTTCCAAGTGTTACATGTTTGCATTTTGTGATGAGTGGGGGTCATTGTGAGTTTGTTATTGACAGTGAAAGTGCTTGAAGTGATTTTTAAGAAACATTGTTATTTTTGTTATTTTCAAATAAAATGATTGGTAAGTTTGATGACAATCGAGTTTATTTGGATATTGTGTAGTGTTTTTTGAGTGTTTTGTATTAAATTTAATGGTTTTATTGATCTCGTGTGTTGCATATATGTGTGGTTACTCCAAGAAACCACCGGGACCTAACCGACCTTTATTATTTTTTTTTTTTAGCTGGAACGCGAAATGGTCATGCACGTCATTTGACGAATGATGACATTATTTGTATTTTGGAGGATATCCCATCGGATCCTGAGTCTGACATTGGAGATATTGACGAAGATGATCAAGATGAGGCAATATTGCTACAAAATGAGCCAGATCTTGTTCCTTCCGATGTTGTTGACTCTGATCAATCTGATTGGGAGTCTGAAGACGAAATTCCACTATACATTATAAGGGCTAGAGAACGGGAGTCTTTTATAATTTGGACAAAAGATAATACCTTTTGTGAGAAACACGTAAAAGAGTTTGTGGAGGAGACTGGACCAACCATTCCGGGAAATTTGGAGACACCGACCGATATCTTTTTGCATATATATACTCAAGAGTTAATCGATATGATTGTTTTCCAAACAAACTTGTATGCCATTCAAAAAGCTGGTGGAAGTCTTGCATCTCACACTCCTACCAACAGTCAAGAGATCAAAGCGTTTCTGGCCATAAATCTGCTGATGGGAGTTAAAAAACTACCCAGTTATCGTGACTACTGGTCAACCAAGCCCGAATTACGAGATCAATATTTGAGCTCCTTGATGAGCAGGAACCGATTTACATGGCTTCTGGGAAACATTCATTTGAACGACAACACGCGACAACCATTGAGGGGTAGCACAAATTTTGACAAGCTTTATAAAATTCGTCCGATGATAGAAACACTGTCCAGAATATATATATCGTCCTATAAGCCATCAAAAGAACAATCGGTTGATGAATCAATGATCAAGTTCAAGGGACGGAGCAGTTTGCGCCAGTACATGCCAATGAAGCCCATCAAGCGTGGATATAAAGTGTGGGTCCGTGCAAATGAATCTGGATACATATCAGAGTTCCAAATATACACAGGCCGAATATCTGATGCAGCTGAAAAGAATTTGGGAGCTCGAGTAGTCAAAGACCTTACTTGAAGCTTAGTGGGAAAGGGGCATCATGTGTACTTCGACAATTATTTCAATTCTGTGCAATTGCAAAAGGACTTAAAAAAACAATTCATCTACGCCTGTGGGACAGTACGCGCCAATAGAAAGGACCTGCCAAGTGACCTAATGGACGAAAAAAAAATGTTCAGGGGCAAAACGGACTGGCGTGTCAGCAAGGACGGACTGTCATTTTTGAAGTGGAAGGACACTAAGGCGGTTAATGTTCTTGGAAACTTCCTCGATCCTTCGAAAAACTCAACTACCTCCCGAAAACAAAAAGATGGGACTACATCAATTATCACTTGCCCGGAAATGGTTGTTGAATACAACAAAAATATGGGTTTTGTCGATAAAGCCGATATGCTGAAGTCATTTTATGAAATTGATCGGAAGTCCAAAAAGTGGTGGCATCGGATAATGTGGCACTTCCTTGATGTTTCCCTCGTAAATGCATTTGTTATTTTTAAAACCAGGTCACCTGAAAATGAGAAATCTTTGTCATTGAAAGAATTTAGAATTGCAGTGGTATCAGGACTAGTTGGAGTGAATGTAAACGACACCCGCAGAGGTCGTCCTTCAACAGCAGAACAATCGAAGATTATCAATTTCAAACAAAAAAAAAAATCAGTGAATGTCCAGTGGTTTCTCTGAGAAACCACCAACAAAATGTTAATAATAGTACAAAATAAGTTAACATAAATTAATTTCTTGGGTTATTCAAAACTAACAAGGTTCCATGTATATATATTTATTGTTCGTTTTCAAAAATTATAAGAAAAAATAATTCGGGCAACAAAGGGTTAAGTTATTCAGTGGACTCAGCCCAGGATTCTTCTTCATTAATGGACTCCTCATCTGTTTCTTCATCCTCACTTTCATCGGATACTGTAGTATCGTTGAAATTTGGTAAAGATGACGAGCCAGGAACTCCAGAAATCAGCATTTCTAGAGCTTCTTTTGTAAATTGTTTTGTTTTTTTAAATGGCAAGTGTCTTAAGCTTGTTATTAAAGGATCCGAACTTAAAAGTAATCTACGGATAGTATGAAAAACAGAATTATTTTTTATTTCCAACTGCTAATAATGTTTTTTAAACCTGTTAAGAACATCCATATTGCACTCCGCCCTAGAAAACTTTCTCGCAAAATTGAAACGGTACAACCTAAAATGCTTATTTCGTGCTTCTACTGCTTCTTCAGATAGCTGCCCAATCGGTAGGAGAGCATTTCGAATGACTTCTGATCCATGCAGAAGAATTTTGTGCATTGTTGGAGTCATGGGATGCCACGGATAGAGCTCAACATACAGCTTAGCCGTATCATAAGCAAATGCTTCAAATTTTTGAACATCTGTTTCAAATCCACTAGAAAGTACTTCTAATATGACTTTCAATCTAAAAATAAGTTGCTCATCAACACCAGTTATTTCAGCAACTAGTTTTGGATTGTTAAAAAACCTGCGACTTGTATTGCCATCATTAGTATTCCCGAAACCAGGTTTGGGTACATCAACATTAAGTCCAAGTTTTGTTTTAAATTTTTCTTGCAGCTTAGTCTTTCTTTCTTTTAGAATAATTTTTTCTGAAAGCGTTCTTAGCTGCCATTTCTTTAAGGGAATCTTGTAAGCAAGATGAAGAATGACAATCCAAATTTTATCGCATCTTTATCAACTTCTTTTATTCTGGAAAGATCATTAAAATCTTTTGAAGTAGCTCCACAAATATAAGATTTCATTGTAGATTTTGTGTTAGTTTCTGCATTGCAAACTTTGCCATCGACCATTGTAAAAACTAACACATGTCTTACTTCCAATATTCGATCACCTTCTATGACAGTTTAGTTCAGTGTATTTATCTTAGATTCAATATAAGCTATTTCACTTTGCGTAACATCAAGAGTTTCTTTTACAAAACTTATTTTAATTGGACGACAATAGCGTGGCGAGGATGGCGTTGGATTTTGCCAAATAATTTTTTTGGTTGAACTACAAAACAAACGTAAGGGCACAAATGAGCATTGGAAGATATTTGCATCTGAATCAGAGATGTTTTCAAAATTTTGCTTGAATTGCGTTTGTTGCGAACCATCACATCCCCATTTTGATATAAGCTCTAAAGAATTGCACTCGTTTTCATTTAAAGTTTGTAGTACGTCATTAGTGGGCACCGTAGCGCAAGTGGTTAGTGCGTCGGACTACTGAGCCAGCGGTCTTGGGTTCGAATCCCGCCGCAAACACCTAAAAGTTTTTCACAGTGCCCACCTCTTTCGATTGTTTGACAAGCATCAAAGAGTATCATTTGTCACGATTGAGCTTCTGAACTCGCCGTTCGGAGTCGGCAACGACTGTAGGTCCCTTCCATTCGTGCAAAAATATAACACGCACACACAAATGGTTGCGAGAAGCAGGCCCAGGTTCACCTCGAGCTGTAGCGCCAACTCATCCAAATACATCAATAAGCGTTCAGCTGTATGGTTTAATAAATCCTGCAAGTTTACTTCAGCCAAAGTTTCTGTTACAGTATATGACTCAGGGATAGGGTTGTATTGTTTTTTTTGCTTTTTGAAGAATACTGTAGCAAGGAAAAAGCTTTTTGTCACTAGTTCTGACTATTTCATACTGCTTTCGTGATAGATTTGCTTCAACGAAAATAGAAAGAGCTTTGAGTAGATAGTTTTTTACGTTGGAAACTATCGGACAATGCTTTTTTATACATTGTCGCCCTCTCAGGAGTTTCAATGATTTCTTTAACTACTTTTGAAGCTTCCAATTTTCCGGATTCACGTAACTTCATTTGAGTAGCAAACCCAAGTTTCTCCGTTTCATTACTTTCACGTAAGCTATGCTTTATTTTTCTTTTGCTCTGCACGCTAAGTTCTGTAAAAGGTTTCAACGGCCGGCCACGTCCAGTCAAAGTTGGTACCTCAAAAACTCCCTGAAGCCAAATTTAATTTTTTCTAAAAAATCTAACATTTGTCCGTTGTGAACTTAACCACCTTAACTTAAATTCATGCCTTAATACAATTTAAAAGATTTTAGGTCAAAACTACAAATAGAAATAAAGTTCAGCTTTTTAATACCTTAAACGTCCAATTTTAAGATTAAAATCTTGAAGTTTTTCCTCCGTGCAAGGCGCTTTATTGAGCAAATAGCTCTGAAGGTAGTCCAACTTAGCTTCAAAATCGTTCTCTTCACACTCATTCATAACATCATATAACTGTCTTTTAGTTAGCAAAATAATTTATTTTATGATAAAAAGTTTTTGATTACTTTTTATACTAGACACACATCAGGGAAGAACAAATCTAGGGGGCAGTTGTGGGCAGCATTTTTTTTTTTTGTTATTGCTTCTTGACATCTTGCTCTATAAGCTGATACTAAACAAATTACCGAATAACACCGAATAATATAACAAAATGTCCATTAACAAAAAAAATTAAATAAAAAAAAATGGCCATTTGCATACATTTCAAATAAATCCAATATCTATTAAATTAAAGCTCCAATAAACGTAGAAGTAGCTTCCAAATAAAGTACACACCTGCAGCTGATTCCTCCATAACAAAAAATTTGGTACACAATTTTTCAAACAAATCAACAGATTCACAATGCAAGTTTACGATCGATGACTTTCAACTGATGCTGAGGCGAAGTGTGTGCATGAAAATGAAAAAAAAATACGGTACATTATGCAATGGGTATTTAGCTACAGCTAAGAAAAAAATTACTTCTCAACTCTGCATTTTGCAATTTTGATTTATGAGCGGTTTTTCGATGCAAATACCCCTATGTGCGATGTTTATCCGTACAGGAGAGGTTGAAAGTAGCATTTTGGTACCTAGCTAACGGGAGAAACTTTGAAGATTTTAAGTTTTCCGTTGCTATGTCTCTCAATAAGTTATGCCGTAGCTAAAACATATCAAGAACTTATGTATATATACCTATATAACGATGTAAGAAATTCCTTACCCGCTTTGATCTTCCTACCATTTATAAGGCGTCATTACTAGTCAGATGCTTCAAAAACGTCACTGCATTTAATCAATAGGATACAAAAACGGGTGATAAAAGATACATATAGGGGATAGAAACATCACTGGGTCAATTTACTCCCTTGGACACCATCGTAATTCGTCGTAATTCTACATGTACTTCATACATTTCTTTGACTGGGCTATTTTACAAAATCATAGTGTTTTCTCATTCTAATTTAACGTAGTTCGACGGCAAAAATCTGTTCGATATATAAGCGATCCGATTCCTCAACGATGATGCTGCAAAAAATATGTATCTTAAAGCTAATAGAGAGTTTAAGGCCCTTTGCAGGGAAAAAAAGAAAAACAAACTTGAGCTAGAGGCCCGAAGATTGGCTCAATGTAGTAACTCTTCAGAATTTTGGAAAGTAGCCAGGAGAATAAATGGTGGAAGATACATAATACACAGGAACCTGCACCCGAACATCCTCCAAACACATTTTTATATGTTGTGGAACCCATCGCCCATTAGGTTTAGCTTCCACTACGCTGCACCTGCCTTCCAGAATGATATTTTGGATAGTCCTATAACTTTTGAGGAAGTTGTTGGGGCTCTTAGTGGACTGAAAGATGGCAAAGCAGCAGGATCGGATGGGATCCCTTCTGAATTTTACAAGTATGGCACCAATGAACTTAAAAACAGACTGACCTACCTATTCAATGACATCATGGATAATGGAATGATCCCGCATAGGTTTAAAGAAGCGCTTATCTTTCCAATCCACAAAAAGGGTTGTAAGATGGATCCTGCAAATTACCGAGGTATTTCCTTCCTGAATGCATCTTACAAAATCTTTACAGCGGTTCTGCACAGTCGACTTACAGCATGGATAGACGCAAATAAGCTGCTGAAAGAATACCAAGCGGGTTTTAGGCCAGGTTACTCCACCGTTGACCATATATTTGTCCTAAAGGGTGTTGTGGAGTCATTTCTACTGAGGAAGAAGAAACTATATGCACTCTTTGTGGATTTTAAGGCCGCGTTTGACTCAGTGGACCGGAATGCGCTACTCTACAAGCTTTACTGCATGGGTATGTCACATAAGTTTGGTCGAACTATAAAAAACCTATACGCTGATACTAAAGCTGCTGTATGGAATGGCGATACTTTATCAGAATGGTTCCAATCGTGGTCTGGAGTAAGACAGGGATGTGCTTTGAGCCCGAGTTTATTAGCTCTCTTAATTGAAGACTTAGTTGATATCCTGCCTGGAGGAATAGAGTATGCGGGTCTACTGGTTAAAGCCCTTATGTTTGCGAAGGATATAGTGTTGCTGGCTTACTCGCCCGAATCTATGCAGCTGATGATCAATCGCTTATATGATTACTGTAATATGTGGAATCTGGAGGTTAATTTGAACAAGACGCAAATAATGATGTTCAAAAGCGGAGGAGGCCGAATCTGCTCAAACGAGAAATGGCACTTTAATGGAGAAGCAATTGCAGTGGTAAAGGAGTATAAGTACCTTGGTGTGTATCTCACCTTAATATGGAAAGACATCTTAAGGAAAAACTAGAGAAGTCAAAAACAGCCATCAATACAGTCTGGAGAAAATGCTTCATGAACAAAAACATTGCCCATAGTAGCAAATATAAAGTGAAGCTGTGTCGGAATCTACCCTTTTATACGCGGCACAAGTTCGGGGATACAGGCAATATGAGACAGTTGAGAAGTTACTTCGGTACTACTTAAAGAGAGCATTTCATCTTCCACCAAACACGCCAAATTATATGCTCATGTTGGAAACAGGACTATCACCACTGTTCGTGCTTTTTTTTTTAATTTGTAATTTATTTATTTAACAATGTTAACACGTAGATACAGTAATCTTTAAATGTGTAACAGTATGTGGATTTAAGGAAAACAAAATTATTATTTAGAGAAAATTAACAATTAAATATAGTTAAAAGGAAAAAAGGATAAAGATCTTGAGTTAAGAGTGAAATAAGAACAAAACAATAATAGTAATAAGATTGAAATTTTTAAATTTAACAATAAAATAAAATAAAATAAAATAAAACAAACCCTAAAACCCTACAACAAAATCAATTTGATTTTAATATTTTAATTCTGCTTTTTATGTGCAAAAATGTAATTTCAGTTTTCTTTGGAAGTCGTTAATGTCCGTTGATCTTTTTCTATTAACTGGAAGCGAGTTCCATAGTCTTATGGCGTATACAAAAAATTGTTTTCTGGTGACGTTATAATTGTATGTGGGTGCAATAAATGCACCACTTCTAACTCATTCACTTTAAGATTAAACAGGAAAGTCAGTGTTTTGAGATCCAAATATTTTTGTAGGTCCATTCCGAAAAATTCTCTAACGCGACCGGAAATGTGATCTCTTCGACTCATATTGTATGCATACCTTACAGTACTATTAATAGCGACTTTAAACTTCCGCGAGCTACTGCTATCAAGGTCACAGAACACTGGATGGGCATATAATAATATCGGTAATAGCAGTGACCTTACTAAAATGGATTTTGTCTTACATGGGAGGTATTTTCCAACTTGATATAGTGCTCGTAGAGATCCATAGACCTTAGAGACTTTATTAACAATATGATCTTCCCAAGTAAGACTCTGATTAAATATAACTCCCAGGTTTCTAACGGTGGAGACATATGCAAGTGGCGACCCATCAATGAAAAGTTGAGGTAATGATAGAGTGTCTATGGGTGATCGGCTAATAGCAATTGCCTGACTCTTGCTTGAGTTTAACATCAGTCTATTCTTTCGTTACCACAAGGCTATTGACTTCAAATCCTCAATAAAATGCTCAGTAGCATCCTCCACTAGACTCAAAGGATAGCTAAGGTACAGTTGAACATCATCCGCGTACATTTGAACCTTGCAATATTTTAACACGGATGGAAGATCATTGTTAAATAAAGTAAATAATAGAGGGCCCATTATTGATCCTTGTGGGACTCCAGCTTTGGTTTCAAGGAAGTTTGATAGCTTTCCATTAGCATATACAGCTTGGGAACGATCTTTTAAGTAGCTCTCTATTAATTTTAGTGCTGTTGAGTCGAAAGTGAAGTAATGTTTAAGTTTAAGTATGAGTATATCATGTGGTACTGTATCAAAAGCTTTAGAAAAGTCCAGTAAAACAAGCGATGAAAGATGATTCTTATTGATTTCTACTCGGAGATCCTCTACAAGATTTAATAGCGTTGTAGTACAGCTATACTTCTGCCTGAAGCCAGATTGAAAGGGCGTAAGAAGACCAAACTCGATAAGGTACGAGTTGATTTGTTGGCTCACTAACTTTTCAAAAACCTTCGATATAAATGGAAGCATAGAAATGGGACGGAATTCTTTATATTGTTTGGTTGTATTTTTTGGTATAGGAATTATCTTAGATGACTTCCAGGATCTCGGATACCTAGAATATGTGATAATGTTATTGAAGATAAGCGTTAGTTCGGGCAGTACTTCAAGAATTATTATCTTCAGGAATTTCGGATGCATGTCATCCAATCCAATTGCATTTGACTTAATTGCTTTTATAGCATTAAGTACATCATTTTCAAAAATTCTTTTAAAACAAAAACTTCTAGATGTACTGCAAGTGCGAGGTGGAACTACATTAGATGTATCTATGTCAGTTTCCTGTGCAAAAGAGATATTGGAGGCAGCAGCAAATTTAATATTTAAATCATTAGGATTTACTTCGCTAATACAAGAGTTAGCTGCCTTCTGCTTACCAATGCCTAAATTTTTTAAATTTTTCCAGGTGCTTGCCATACTCAGATCAGGCCTAAACTTTGACATGAAAAACCGAGTCTTCGCATTTCTTATTGCTTTTTTCGCATTGTTTCTCATTGTTTTGTAGTCATTGAAGAACTCTGGAATTTTAAACCGTTTCCATCTCTTATAGGCCCTGTCCCTGAGTACAAACATTTGTTGAATGCTAGGATTTAACCACTCACAGGTTTTGCTTCGAATGTTAAAGGTTCTTAAAGGAACATGCGATTCCAACAAGCTGTTTACATACATCGTGAAAACACTAAAACTCCAGGTTGATTACGTTCTCAAAGTTCTGAAAATGCCAGACCATCGACTACCAAAAAAAGCAGCGCTTCATACAATACGGCACAAAACGGGATGGTACAAGGAATGGATAGAGCTAGCAAATAGGTGTGGAGTAGAGCTAAATCTCGAGAATACCACGGAATGGAAGTCGAAACTATACCAACTCATCACAGGTGTGGATGAACAGGCCAGAGCAGGATTTGTGGAGAGTGCGCTTGGGTCGCAGCATAGAGTGATATACAGTCGACTTTGCCACAATCTACAACAGAATAACTATTTCCGTGATGAGCACAGTATTAATGAAATAGCGACGTTGCTGAGGCTACGTGGAGAGCTCCTAAAATTAAATTATATACCACACAGGGATGATCTACCGATACTCTGTAGCCTGTGTAACATGGCAGAGAGGGAAGACGTTTTGCACTTCCTTGGCAGATGTCCAATCCTCAGGGAGGCAAGGAGAGAAATCTTTGAAAGCGATACTCTATCGGAACGCGAAGTCCAAAAGGTTCTTAATGAAATAAATGTTACAAAACTAACCAGGTACTGCAAGATTGCATTACAGTATCGAGAGCGGATTCTAAACGGAAATTTCTAATACTTGAACGTACTCCCCTAACATATTATAAAATTTTAGTTTATTCTACTTTATAAAGTTAAATTTTGTTGTCAACCAGGCAGACGGCAAAGCCATGCCAACCGATTTTTTGTAATTAACATTGTAACAAATATTTAAGCTCTAAAATAAAAATCTAATCTAATCTATAAGCGATCAACAGGACCGATACTCCCTCTATTTCTGTTGATCGCGCATTAAGCATCAAATTGTTGGATTAGTTTCCTAGTGTATATGTACGTCGGAAATTTGAATAAATTGGAGTTTATTGAAAAAAGTTGACTGTCTCTTTTAATAATTGAATCGCCGACTAACTTTAATCAAACACAATCCAGACGTATCCATGGTATCTCGTCTCTCATCCTCCTTAATTTTTCACTATGGCCAGCGCTGTGCAAAGTATTTTAAGGATATTCATACTTATAATAAGCGTGCGTGAATTATAAAAAGCAATATGTAGGTACTTCAGGAATATATAAAGGTTAGTATTTGTTCTTTTTAGGGTTCCGTGCCCATATGGTAATACGGAACCATTATAAGTTCGCTCTAACTCAAAAATGCCTGTCACGATAAAAACATCAAGAACCGTTCCTCCTAGAAACTGGAAATTTGGCACACTTATATATTAAGCTACGAGTACACGACATTCAAAAACCACATTTAAATGTAGGTGTGACGTAGTTTTGACGTCAGAGTCAGTGATAAATCCTACATGTCGTGTACTCACTATATTTGTGACTGTCACATGCGTCCACATTTAAATGTGAGTATTCATGTGAACAAATTCTCACATGAGAAAATGTGAAATTCCATGTGTCGTGTACTCGCTATAATTGGCCACATGTACGAATTTGGACTGAGACGACATTTAAATGTGAGTGCCACAGGCATGTGATGACACGAAATTGTGCCATGACATTTTTTCTCGAATGCCGCATTTTTCTTTGACGTTAAAATCTAATTTTTTTGATTTTGCGATGAGTTTTTGTTTTTCGCTTTTTATTTTCTATGCTAAGTTTATTCTTCTATATGAATCTCACAGGCTATGTTTATGTGTCCTATTATGGTTTAATGTTAGCGTCGGTTTTGAAATAGTGCAGTTCTCTTTTGCATGAGAGATGTTAAGAGCTACATTAAAGGTGGTACAAATTGGAGGGCTATTTTTACTTCGCAGGTGTTGGTGGGTTGCTGCGGTATGACCAAGTCTTAAGCAAACGTTTCAACAATTAGAGTGTCGTTAGATTCTTCTTGACCCGGAGGCTTTATAAAGTCATAAAAATCCCAAATGGTGTACCGTAATAATAGCGTACATATTTATATTGGTATATGTTACCGGCCAAATCCGATTTCAGGCCAAACTAGTTTGTCCTAGGCCAAACTAGGAAAAACTTGTTTATCCAAAGCATATCAGGACAAACTAGTTTAGCCTAGACCAAACTTGTTTATCCTAAGCGTGTTAGGCCAAACTAGTTTTGAATTCTGATTCAAGTAATCTATTGGGTAAAATTAAAAGGCAATCAATTATATAAGCAATATTTATTGAAATAAAGTCTACCTAATTATAAAAAATAGTATTGAGGGGAATTTCGATTTTTTTTCAATAAAGGAGAGCTAGTGTAATGAACTTACTGCAGCTATCAGTTCATTTATTATTTCGCATATCAACAACTCGCATTTTGTTTCTTCACAGTTTCTATTTGGCAAACTTTCATTCAGGTTTGCAATTATTTCGCCATAAAATATTCTGCATTCACTATTTCGCTTTATTTTATATAGTTAATGCTGAATATTCTATGACGAAATATGACGACAACAAATAAACTGATAGCTGCCGTAAATTCATTGTATATACGAGTTCTCGTTTATTGAAAAAAATCAAAAATTTCCCTCAATAATATTTTTTATAATTAAGTAGACTTTATTTGAATAAATATTGCTCATCTTATTGGATAAGTTTGGCCTAACACGGTTAGGTTAAACTAGTTTGTCCTAATATGCTTAGGATAAGCTAGTTTGGCCTGGAATCGGGTTTGGCCGGTAACATATTTAAATGCGATCAAGACTATACTCTGAACATCATCGTTTCATTTCATCTTGATTCGTACTGTCCTTGTTTCTAATAAAATATGGTCCCAGTTTGATTATTATTATCCATGCGGTCCGAATTACCCGACTGGTCCATATTGCCCGTACTTACTCTATATGAGATTGACCGATATGAGGTCATTTCTGACGGGGGCTTACCTTTTTTAGGTATAACAATTACTTCTGCTATCTTTCAGTTATGTGACATATTTTAATCTTAAACAGGAATTAATTATACATATGTATATTAGTGAATGGCAATTCTTTCACAATTTGGGCAGTTATATGACCATAGCCTGGTGATTTCCTATTAGATAGTTTGTGTACGCAGGCAATGATATTTCTAGTAAAGTAAAGCTTGCATAACATTATCGTCTAATTTGTCAGGAGGTTCCAGGTTTGCGTTAGCCACTACAGGTGGAAGAAGTTTGAAAACATTCACAGGTGTTCTGCAAAGAGTCGAACATTCCCTTTTGGTTCTCCAAACCATTTCCCATCAGATGTATTATAATATTAGTGCTTTATAAGAATTTCTGCTGGATATTTTACAGTGGCTTGCCTCTTCTGTCGATACGTCGCGTCACGTTGATGTACCAGTACCTTCTATTTCCGGCTGCCTTTTGTATGTCGGCTATGAATTGTTCCACCTCAATGTCAATATGTAAATGCGAATTAAAATGTTTTTTTGCATACACATGTAAAAATGTGAAGTCTACATGCCATGTACTCGCTATAATAAAATGCGTATGAAAATACTCACTGCATGCACATGAAAAAATGTGATGTCCACATGCCGTGTACTCGCTTTATTTTTGCGAGCTACATTAAATGCCGAAAAATTTAATAAACAAACTTCAAAATACTTCACATGACTTTTGGGACAGAATCAACATGAAAATATGTGAAGTTGACATGCCGTGTACTCACTATATTTTTGCTTCGTCACATGTACTACATATACAATAAATGCAAGCATTGATTCATAATTTTTTCTGACGTCACGCATACATTTAAATGTTGTTTTTTCATGTCGTGTACTCGTAGCTTTACGGTGGTCCACATACATGGACAACATATTACTCAAAAATGTTGTGAAACAACTATACAGGGTGGGTAAAATATAATCTAAAAAAAAATTATTTCTGATAAATATATCATGTGGGACATCATTCGAAAGGGCTCGAAACAAAGATTCCAAAAATGTTTTTCTTAAGAAACTTTGGGAGTTATTGCCAAAACTGTGTGAAAAAAACATAAAAAAAGCCCCCTACGGTTTTCTCGGAAACTACTGAAGTCAGAAATATGAAAAAATCACAGTTGATAGATAATTAACTATATTTTTAAAGATAACCTATCGAATCTCGTAAGTTGTATAGTTTTTGAGAAATTCACGTCGAAAAATTTAATTTTATGTCGAAAAATTCAGTTTCTCAACCGATTAACTCGTAAACTACTGGACCAATTTTGAAGAAATTACCACTATTCGGTTAACAATAATTTTGGGAAAATTAATGGTTATCCGAAATTGTGCTCCCATATGCAAAAAATAAAAAATTAATAAATAAAAATGCGGATTTTGCCAGGAAACGAACCTGCTCAGTAGTACAGCGTGCGTTTCACACTCAGCCGCATTCTTAATGTTTATCGAATTTCTCATAGTGAATAATATTATTTATTACAAGTTTGTAAAGTGATTATAGAGGTGGGTCGTTTAAGTTTATTATGTTAACGAAATGAAACAGTTATTTAATCGAAATATAACTATGTAGTTTTAAAACTACGGAACCCTTTGAGCGCGAGTCTGACTCGCACTTGGCCGGTTTTTTTAATACCATGTGTAGAAAAACATACATATTTTGTCTTCGAAAGTCTCAATGAACGTTCGCAGGACATCACTTTCTTCAACACAAACACTTTCCGGCGATTCCACGTTATCACTTTCCATAAAATAGGTGTTAATGCATTGGCTGCACTAATTCAAATGAATAATGATGATGTATTGACGTAAACACCTTATACGATCAATACTATTGACAATAGTGGGAGTATTGATGCTTTGAAATCAGAAAATCCGGATTTTCGTCCGACGTATATATATATATGTATATCCGATGTATACACTAGGGAACTTACACACTAATCCAACAATTTTATGCTTAATGCGTGATCAACAGAAAAAGAGGGAGTATTCGGTCCTGTTGATCGCTTATATATCAAAAAGGTTTTTGCCGGCGAACTACGTTAAATTAGAATGAGAAAACACTATGATTTTATAAAATAGCTAAAGTCAAAGAAATGTATGAAGTACATGTAGAATTACGACGAATCACGACGGTGTTCAAGGAAATCAATTGACTCAGTGATGTTTCTATCCCCTATATCTTTTATCACCCGTTCTTGTATCCTATTGATTAAGTGCAGTGATGTTTTTGAAGCATCTGACTAGTAATGAGCATTGGGCTTGAGCTTGGGACGTACATACATATGTACGCCTTATAAATGGTAGTTTTCATTCATGTGGAAGTAGTTACGATAGTCTTCTCCTTTCGTGACACTTATTTCTTTCGGCAAAACTAAATCCGAATACTTTTCATGATTTCGTTACCACGAATTTACGCACCGTCGTCAGTAGGTATTGGGATACTTGAGACTTGGAATTCTGAGCCAGAGCGAGAGGGAAGATGTTTGTGTGAGAGTGAGCGAGATGGAAGATGTTTGTTTACATAAGGAGGGATATCAGGTTACATTTTTGTTTACATAAGCGTGGGAACATTTTTAATTGCCCATTAAAGTGTCGTGGAATGTGTTTGATGTTTGCCGCTTCCGTTTTTTGTTTACGTTAAGTTTTTTTTGTTTTTGTTTACATAAAGAATGTATCGGGTTACATTTTTATGTCTGTCTGTATGTCTGTATGTATGTATGTATACATGTACATATATTTGTTTCTATATATGTATGTGAGTATGCTTGTACATATGTATGTATGTGTAGGTATATGTGTTTGCATAAGATGTGGCGGTAAATGAGTCATCTTCAAGGCAGTCGCGTGCTATATATGTATGTACATATGAATATCGGTGTTTTTGTTTTGTTTATTGGACGAAGGAAGTAAAAAGCGACAGAGAAGAAAGATGTGTGGGTGGTTTATATTCGCTGATGGGGGGGAAACAATGATTAGAGGGGGTAAACAGTTTCTCGGGTCTACTCATCCAGATCAGATTGTTTATTTTGACTGTTGGCTGAAATGGGTAGTAGTGCTGACTGTAATGTTTCAAGGAAAATTGTTTTTATTGGGCGAAGGAAGTAAAAAGCAATGAGTCAGAGCGAGAGGGAAGAAGTATATTTGTAGGCGGATGGGAAATAACGGTGAGAGGGGGATGAGAGGGGGGTGAGCCGTTTCTCGGGTCTATTTATCCAGATCAGATTGTTTATTTTGGTTGTTGTCTGAAATAGGTACATTTTTGTTTTTCATTGCCGATTCTGGCACAGGGAGTCAGGAAGTGACGTCATCAAGAAGATATAGGGTTACATTTTTTGGGTGAAATCAGGGAATTCAGAGCAATTAGTGTGTACTTAGTGTACTTAGCGTGTACTTAGTGTACTTAATGTGCAATTAGTGTGTATCAGAGTGTACTTAGTGTATACTTAATGTTCTTAGTGTGTACTTAGTGTGCAATTAGTGTACTTAATGTACTTAGTGCATGTATGTATGTCTGTATGTATATGTATATGTACATATGTATATGTATATGTATTTGGATAAGATGTGACGGTATATGAGTCACCTTCAAAACAGTCGCGTCATATACCTATGTATGTATGTACATATGTAGGTATATCGATGTTTTTGTTTATTGAACGAAGGAAGTAAAAAGCGGAAAGGAAATTCTGAGTCGGAGGTAGGGTTACCATCAAAAAAATTCGAAAAGCCGGACAGTTAAGAGAGAAAAGCCTGATTTTGGAGCAAAAAGCCTGACAAAAACAAATTTTTTTAACAAAACATTTTATTAAAAACAAATTAACAGCCATAAACTTTATTTCCATATATTGATGTTGACGTCTGCGGTATGTGAATAATAGGCAAAGTTTACATAGAGTGTTGTTTGTGCTACGATGTTTTTCTGCACTATGTAGCAAAATGTTGTTCAATTAGTGCACAAATTTCGATGTAGTTCTGAATGAGAGGTGAATTTAGCTCATGATAACCGTCCAAGATGAACCAAAATAATTAAAAAAACAAAAAAAAAAAGGGGGAAAAACAGGTTGGAGTGGAAATCTAATATTTTGTGTCTTTCACGTCAAATTTCTGAAAGATTTAATGTTGCCAAACGAGCTGTGGTATGGAATTTGAAAAAAATATCGTGAGACCCGGACTACCAGCAGAAGCAAAGGCTCCACGCGGCCGAAAAAGTGACGACCCCAGTGGAAGGTATTTTTTTTGTGCTCCAAAACCGTCGGAATCGAATCAAGATTTCAGTGGATAATAACAGTGATGTATTTCTGACTGTTATTATCTTCGGTTTATGTGAATTTTGGAGACCGGCAGAAATTTAGTTTATCGCGAGCACCGTACTAGTCTTTAAAATAAGCAAACATTTTTGATTAAAAACTACATTTGTATTTTTTTTATTTCTTAAACTTCGAAGAAATTAATGTTGATGTGCTAAGCTGGCCTCCCTACTCTACAGCACAGACCTCAATCCAATTGAGTATATCGGGTCAATCTTGAAACTTAACATTGCAAAGGTGCATCCAGTGTGAAATGAAAATCCTAAACATATGTATACTAGTCCGTCTTTGGAACACCATACCTGTATCCACATGGAAAAACCTATCTGAGTCAATGAAACGCAGATGTACAGCAGTTATAAAAGCAAGAGGAGGTCCAACAAATTACTGATTTAATGGACAATGTTTCTATGAAGGAATAAAAAAAAAATCTGCAATAAGCAGTTTGCATTTTTAATCAAAATTGAACAAGGTACCCAAAGAAAACCAGTTCCAAAAGCATTTCGCTTCACTGACCACAGGTAAAAATTTCGAACACTTTAAAAGGGTCATGAAACGTTTGAAAATGCCTAAGAAAAAAAAACCTCATTACAGAATATGTAGTTATTGCAAACAATTCGCCAAACTTTGAAAAAAATAGTTTCAGCAAAATTGTTTGAACAGCACGGTATCTAATAACGATATCTATTGGGCAAAAAAAAACACTTTTTATCTCGAGCAATTTTTGCGCTCTATTACAATTTTCATTTTTAACCGACCAAAAAAAGCACTTTTTTTGCTCTAGATCCATTTTCGTGAATCTCGGATTCAACTCGAGATTTACACCTCCTTGCACTGAAACCAAAACAAAATATATTTTCAATCAACCAAAATATTATCAGAACTCCGTAAAAAATTAAAAAAATATACAGAAATTGGCGCAAAATTATAGTCACTTAAAGTACACTTTAAAATTATTTTAGCACGGAACTAAACGTTTTTATATTTATAGTCGTCATAAAGCCCACTTTATCGGTATCGCCTCGTATTAAATTTAAAATTATCCGAACTTCGTATTAAATATTTAATATGGAATTAGACTTATAATTTTTTTTTTATTCAAACTGTCACTTTTATGTGTGTTCGAATGAAATTTCTCATAGGACCGTTGCGAAGTAGAAATTATTTAGCGGCATACTAAAAAGTTTTTTATGTATTTCCTTTTACGAACAAGATGTCAAATGACACACTAGTACAATTGCAGAAAAATAGATCAATCTCGTTTGTTATACATTCACCACGAAAATCCTGAAATCTGAGAGCAAAATCTGAAAAGCCCAATCGAAAACGACATAAAACTTCACTATTGGTTCTCTCTTCAATTATGGAGGGATATTTGGTTGTTATTTCGTTTCATATTTGGATGCATTTAGCAACAATTTGATTTCTATGATATTTGTTATTCGTTAAAATTTTATTGCAGTAAATAAGTCAAAAAAATTAAAAAGCCTGACAAAGCATGAAGCCTGGCCTGAGCCTGACAGAAACCTTAAAAGCCTGACGCGTCAGGCCAAATCCTGACGTATGGTAACCCAAGGCACGATATAATTTTTTTGAGCGGCAACGCTGCCTCCGCCTACAAATATACCTCTTTCCTCTCCCTTTGACTCAGAATTTCTACTATCACACGATTTTTACTTCGTTCATCCAATAAAACAATTTTTCTTGAAACATTGTAGTCAGCACTGCAACCTTTTTCAGCCAACAACAACAATCCGATCTGAATGTGTAGACCTTGGAAACCAAACCCAAGAAACGGTTCACATACTCTCATCATTGTTTTCTCTCTCATCATTGTTTCCCCTTCGCCATCAAATATAAATCAGTTGCACATCTTTCCTCTTCCTCTGACTCAGAATTTCCTTTCCGCTTTTTACTTCATTCGTTCAACAGAAACAATTTTCCTTGAAACAATATAGTCAGCACTACCACCCATTTCAACCAGCAGGCAAAATGAACAATCTGATCTAGATGAGTAGACCCGAGAAACCATTCACCTCCCTCTCAGCATTGTTTTCCTATTTGTGTATCCCTCCTCTCCCTCTGACTCAGAATTTCCTTTCCGCTTTTTACTTCCTTCGTTCAATAAACAAAAACATCGATATGCCTGCATATATGTACATACATACATAGGTATATGACGCGACTGTTTTGAAGGTGACTCATATACCGTCACATCTTATCCAAATACATATACATATACATATGTACATATACATATACATACAGACATACATACATACACTAAGTACATTAAGTACACTAATTGCACACTAAGTACACACTAAGAACATTAAGTATACACTAAGTACACTCTGATACACACTAATTGCACATTAAGTACACTAAGTACACGCTAAGTACACTAAGTACACACTAATTGCTCTGAATTCCCTGATTTCACCCAAAAAATGTAACCCTATATCTTCTTGATGACGTCACTTCCTGACTCCCTGTGCCAGAATCGGCAATGAAAAACAAAAATGTACCTATTTCAGACAACAACCAAAATAAACAATCTGATCTGGATAAATAGACCCGAGAAACGGCTCACCCCCCTCTCATCCCCCTCTCACCGTTATTTCCCATCCGCCTACAAATATACTTCTTCCCTCTCGCTCTGACTCATTGCTTTTTACTTCCTTCGCCCAATAAAAACAATTTTCCTTGAAACATTACAGTCAGCACTACTACCTATTTCAGCCAACAGTCAAAATAAACAATCTGATCTGGATGAGTAGACCCGAGAAACCGTTCACCCCCTCTAATCATTGTTTCCCCTCCATCAGCGAATATAAACCACCCACACATCTTTCTTCTCTGACGCTTTTTACTTCCTTCGTCCAATAAACAAAACAAAAACACCGATATTCATATGTACATACATATATGGCACGGGACTGCTTTGAAGATGACTCATTTACCGCCACATCTTATGCAAACACATATACCTACACATACATACATATGTACAAGCATACTCACATACATATATAGAAACAAATATATGTACATATATACATACATACAGGGTTTTTCACGTTACAAAAGTAGAGCGACAGTGACAGCAAACGACGCCATATTTCTTGCCGCTCTTTTGACATTTCTCTTCAGTAAGGTTTGCCATTTCATGATGGAAAGATATACGAGCCAACAACGAGTCGAAATTATTAAAATTTATTACCAAAATTCGGAGTCAGTGGACTCAACGTTAAGAGCGCTACGTCCAATTTATGGTCGTCATAATCGTCCTAGCAGATCAACAATTGAGCGCCTAGTGGAAAAATTTGAATCCACAGGCACAGTACAAAATGTTCCCGTGCCAGTGAGACAAAGAAGTGCCCGTAGTGTCGAGAATATTGCTGCCGCTGAGCCTTCAGTTGAAGAAAGCCCAAATGTGTCTCTCACACGTCGTTCTCAAGCGTTGGGCATTCTGGCTGAATGGCTTCGTCAATAAACAAAATATGCGGTATTGGTCAGGCAGCAATCCACACGTACTCCATGAGTCATCATTGCATCCCGAAAAAATTACGGTTTGGTGTGGTTTATAGGCCGGCGGCGTCATTGGGCCGTACCTCTTCCGTAATGATCAAGACCGGCACGTTATTGTGAATGGGAATCGCTACCGTTCAATGATAACCGAATATTTTTGGCCCCAATTGGATAATATGGACTTGGAGGACATGTAGTTTCAACAGGACGGCGCCACAAGCCACACAGCGAATGTCACAATCAATTTATTGGAAACCAAGTTTGGAGAACATGTTATCTCACGAAATGGTCCAGTCGCTTGGCCGCCTCGGTCGTGCGATTTGACGCCGTTAGACTATTTCATGTGGGGCTACGTCAAGTCTATGGTCTATGCCAACAAGCCAGCGACGACTGATGAACTTCGTACGAATATCGAACGTGAAATTGCAGCAGTATCGGCCGATTTATGCTTGAAAACCGTCGAAAATTGGGTTCAGCGTCTGGACTTCTGCAAGCGTGCCCGTGGTGGCCATGCAAAAGAAATCGAGTTCCATACAAAATGGCATCCAACGTACTTTCACAGTAATAAAGAATTTCATTGATATACAAAACCGTTTTTTGTTTTATTTAAAAAAACTTATGTAGCGCTCTTATTGAAAAACCCTTTACATACAGTGAACCAAAAAAAAAACTTGTACAGTAGGCCAACGAATGTTCATTATGCATTATCTTCAGAAAAAAATATGCCAGCGTAGTGAAACAAATTTTAAATGATAATTTATTTTCCTTACTTTTTATCGTCTTTATTTCAAACTTAAGAATAAATAACTTTTTTAGCAAAATAACAGGTAATATAAAAGGCACTTTTCATAAAGCCAAAAAAAAACTTGCACACTTCATAAATTCATTTAAAAATAAAGTTTTATTGAATGTTTCGTTGAAATTAAAATTTTGTGTGATTTTCTTTAGCGTCTAAAACCATTTGAAGTCTCTTTGGCATCGAAAGAACCAAGTTTCTCGTGATGTCTGGCGTTATTGTCTGCCATATGTTCGGCTCTTAGCTCATTTTTATTTTTCACCACTTTTTCTCTTAATTTTTTTTCCATGTGAGCCCATAAATGCTCAATGGGATTCAAATCCCGACTTTGGGGTGGATGAGGAAGTACTTTTTTTACGTTATACAGGAGCCATTCCTTAACTAAAAACGATGAATGTTTTGGGTCGTTATCGTGCACAAAGCAGAAGTTCTCTGTTAATCCCAATTTTGCAGCAGTAGGTTGTAAATTGCTTTTTAATATATTTAAATAATCAAATTTATTCATTGTCCCTTCAATAAACTGAAAACCACCGACACCGTCTGCTCCCATCGCACCCCACACCATAACACCGTGTTTCACTGTGTTATTAACATTTTTTGGATTCAACGCTTTACCCTGTTTTCTCCACACAAAACGCCGACCATCCGATCCGAAAATGTTGAATTTGGACTCGTCTGTAAAAATGACTGAAGTCCAAAACTCTGGTGGCTTTTTGATGTATTCCTTTGCATACTCCAAACGCTTCAATCTATTTTTTGCAGACAATAGGGGCTTATTTCGAGGCGTAAATCCTCTGAATTCTTCCGAATGCAAAAAATTTCGTACTGTTTGTGGGTGAACATGAACAATTTGACTTTCACTTAAGTTTTCCGCTATTTTAACTGCAGAAATTCTCGGATTTTCATTAATTATTCGCACAATACGCCTTTTAGTTTGCGGAGTTGAAATTTTACTAGGGCGTCCACTTCCACTTGGCCTTGTTAAGAAACCGTTTTTTTTTATACATATTAACTACATCCCAGCAGGAAAGTACGGTATGTATTCCTTGGAGAATCGAATACATAATTAGATATTATAGATGAGAAATAAAATGTATCCAAAAGAATCGACGTGGTAATGTCATATAATAACAAAGCAAATTGTTTACCACGTAGATTCCCACATCTGCAGAAAATGTAATGTAGTGTTTTTGAATTTAACGATTTTTCGGTTACAGTGTTGTCTGTCGGCGCCTTCATGTCGCCTACAAATTTCGCGTTTTATATTTAAAAACGCATGAAAAACTTATTTTGTGTTGCAACGCGTGACAGCGAGGAGTGAAAAAAGTTAGAAATGTATTCTAAACGGATTGGCGAAGAGAATTAACAAAGAAAAAACTTTGTGCTTTGTGTGTGCTTTATTTTATTAATAATATTTTTTTTTTGTATTTAAATTCCTTTTTAATTTTATCCTAGAATTCTTTGTAATAAAATATTTTAAAACAAAACAGTGTACTTTTCATTTAAAGCTGAATACATTTCTTTAATTTATGTCGGAGAAATGCATTATGTAACTCATTATAAATGGATGAATTATATAATACATTACAAAGAATGAACTCTATAATGCATTCTTAAAACACTTTCAGGTAATCGATTATTTTCCTAGGACATAGTCTGTGTTAAGAATAATGAATTCTGGAATCAATATTCTATACTAGCGATTGATTCCCTGTTCGATTCCAATAGATTACCTTTTCCTGCTGGGATATTGCACGGTTGTCTGTGGCTTTTTATTGGTTTCCGCAATTTGTCTTAAACTTTTCTTTTCTTCCCACAATTTATTTATAAGCATCTTCATTTCAACTGATGTTTGTTTTTTCTCCATTTCTTTTCTCAAAGTTCACTTATCTACGTGTACATATATATGACTTCCGATCACTCTCACAACAGAGAAAAAAGTGAACGTGCTAAAAAGTTTGTAAACATATTAGGTGTGTTTGGTATCCTTTTTATGCACAAGCGAGTGAGACCTGTCAAAACGTAAAATCCTCTCAAAGAGAAAGAAATCCTCTCAACGACAGAAAACTTGCAGAAAAGTAAACAAACACACGTTTGGACGAACCTATCAATTTGTTTTTGTTTTTCACTAACAATGAAAATTATGACATTTCACAAACAGTCAGATGGCCTGGTTTGACAGAGTTGTACAGCCCACTACAAGAAAAAGATGTTGCGTAAAGTTTCATCGCTCTTTATTTCTTACGCTCTCATTTCGCTCTCTTCTTGCGATTTACTGTGATTTTTTCGAGTTAACAAACACAGATTGATGTGATTTACATAGTATTTCGAAAAGTAGTGTGTTACCAAACAGACCTATTGTTTGTGCAGTATAACGGTACCTTAAGTGGAAAAAAGTAGGGTGTACAATAGGGTGTCATATTTTTCAACTTTTGAATTTCCATGCCTAATACCTCTCAAAAGTTGCATTGCTGATTAAAATTAATTACTACATTTATAATTTGCATTTTGGAAAGTACTTTTGGCTCGCTCAAATCACTTAAAGTTTCGAAGAAATTGCTCAAAATAGGCCGTTGGCATGTTATTTTTTTTTACATCTGTACACAAAAACTAGTTAAACAAGGTTCAAGAACAGTAAAAATCTTCCATTTTTAAATATTTATCAAACAACAAAAAAATTTAAGAAAAATGTATTACAAGTGTAAAAATAAATTTTTTTAGTTTTTTCCGATTTCATTTTTGTTTAATAAAAATATGAATTATATACGTTTTTTTTATTTTATTTCCTAATATACTTTATGTTTACTGATTTTAAGTAATTTGTTTTGCAAAAATTAACACTAGGCTATTTTCGAGCAATAAGCGAAGATAGCACTAAAAAACGTTTTTTCCGAAACTTCAACCAATGTGAGCGAGCCAAAAGGACATTAAACTTGGAACTTTTTTCACATATTCTGACACCTAGGATCCCAATGCAACTTTTGAGAGGTATTAGATTAAAAAAAAAATATAAATTTTTTTTTGCCATACTAAATGACACCCTAGTGTACAAGTTTTTTTTTGGCTTTGAAACATGCTCATTTTCTGTTTTACATTATTTTCCCAGAAACGTGTTTTGTGTAACAATTTTAAATAAACGTTATTTTAAAGCTATAAAAATAGAACAGATATTGCAACTTACTTCATTCCCCTGGTGTGCATAGTTCAAGAGATAATAAGTTGCAAACTTTGTCAAATCAACTGTACAAGTTTTTTTTTGGTTCACTGTATGTATGTGTCAACATACGAAAACGCGGCAACAAAATTCCCATTTAAGAAAATTTAAGCACTTGCCTAAAATCACACAGCCAACTTCTATATATAGTTTCTATTCCCCTTCCCACATGCCCCTTTACAATTGCTTATCTCATATGCCAGCGAACACGGGATGATTTCTGCCGGCAAAAAAATTGTGTACATAAACTGCTTTTCACTGTGGTAGTATTTTTGCCGACCAAAATAATTTGAAAGATGTTTATGTATTAGTTTCCTACCTCGTTCAACAGCTAAAACAAACTCTTACCGCAGACCTCAGCCCCTTCGCCTACAAAACCGGTTCTCTGCCGGCAGAAATCATCTCGTGTGCGGTGGCACATCGTTGGCTGTGTCACAAACACAATCGCAACACATGATGAGAGGGAGAAGCTTTCCCAAACAAGTGAACGGAGCGAGTAAAAACAAATAGCTTTATTTGTTATACCTATTCTGAAAGCTTTGTCGGCCACGGCTCGTCGGCTAAGGCAAAAAATTGGAACCATTTTTTTGTACAGGCATTAGACATCTGTATATTTATTGTCTGTGGTTATAGTTTCACTTCTACCGCGTGTAATGGCACACACAATTTTTTTTTTTTTACTGAACACCAAAACCTGTACTTTTCTGTCCAGTACAGGGTTACTGAACAGACCATTTGCTCGTTTAAGAATATTTGTCGAGTGTCGCTGTCGTGTGAAGTAGCAATGGATTCTGCAAAAATGTAAGTAAATTTTACAGCATTGTTTAACTATTTTGGTATATTGTGAAATTATTTAATATTTGTATTTTAGGGTAAAATAGGACGAACTTTCGGCGGATTTTTTTTAAAAAACGTCCAAACCTTAGAACAGACTGTATTCAGTCTGCCGAAGCAGGAAAGAGCTAAAGGACCACCTGTAAGACGTGAGTGGGTGGAAGAAGCTAATTATATGAAACGCTTACATTATAAACATTAAAACATTATATATATTTATTGTTAATTATTGTATTGTATTTTCGATTCTTACTTACTTAGTTGGCGCTACAGCTCGAGGTGAACCTGGGCCTGCTTCTCGCAACCATTTGTGTGTGCGTGTTATATTTTTGCACGAATGGAAGGGACCTACAGTTTTTTGCCGTTTCCGAACGGCGAATTGAGAAGCTCAATCGTGACAAATGATACTCTTTGATGCTTGTCAGACATTCGAAAGAGGTGGGCACTGTGAAAATCTTTTAGGTGTTCGCGGCGGGATTCGAACCCAAGACTGCTGGCTCGGTAGTCCGACGCACTAACCACTTGCGCTACGGTGCCCACAATTTTTGATTCAATTACAAAAATAAATTGAATAGAAAAACAACTATCCACTGCAGATGATCTGTACTTATGTTTTCCAAATTATTTATAGCGTTTTACAGTAACTCATTGCCCTTTTACCGATTGAAATTCCATTTCTTCTCTTTCGAACACAAAACCTTGCAATTTTCTGCCCAGAACAGCCTCATTGAATAAACCTATGAATAATAATTAAAAAACACACCAGCATCAACTTCATTTAGGGTACGTTCACTAACTGCTAAATTGAAGCAATCAACATTTAATTAAAGTAAAAATTACAAATCTACATATTTACATTTGAATTGTTAACTCTAAGCTCATATTTGAAATATATGAACAATATGTAAAAATACGCATTGATGTCGTCAGTCGGAATCATTAATCGCTTTCTTCCTTCTTTTGGACTGTGAACTTTTTGGTTTTAACAATTCCTCCTAGAAATAAATAAGAATATAAAATTAAATACAAAGTATGTAAAAATAAATTTAAATAATGAGGATTATGTGTTTGTAGATTTGACACGGAAAATGAGCAATGGAAAGAGTTTGATTTCAAGAAATGAATGCATAACACAGTACTACTGTGATAAATGTTACCAAATTCACTTAATATCCCGAGATTCAATGCAAACACAGTCCAATATGATCAATTCAATATTGTTTAATTCACGGACGGATATATTAAAATGTATAATGGATTACAATTATGTAGTTCAGAAAAAAGGGCAAGAACAATATTAATGGTTTGGCAGTTAAAAGTGAACTGAACTTAAAATTGATAAAGAGACACTACAGACTTTCTGTCGGCCGACAGTTTAATCGGGCTAAAATCAGTATGAAAATATATGAGAGTGCGCACACTACAAAGGTTCGATATCGGCCGATAAATAAGTTTGATAGGCTACAGGCTACACTATTGCCTTCAAACTTAAGTATCGGCAAACTATCGGCCGACTACTTAACCCATTTATGCCCATTGTTGCGTTAACGCAACATTGAAGAAATATTTTTTCTCAAACTAAAAACTTAACATTTTTGTTGCAAATCTCAAGACCCTATAACGAACTCAAAAAAAAGGTTATTTAAATGTTCAGATAGCCATAAATGAAGTAAAACTTAAAGTACATCAACAATTTTATGTTTTTAGTTCTAACAAAACTTCTACGTGCGCACACTACAGACTATAAAGTCGGCCGATTTTTTCGATAGTCCAGTTTGCCCTGAGTTTTAAATTAATATTCTTTAAGTTCTGGATATTTCCTCGTATTTAAATATGGAATTATGGACATATTTCGGCGTAAAGCAATGATTACCTCTCTGGAACATGTTTTATTGACTACCATTAAGCGACTATTCTCTTCAAAATCTGTTTAACGACTAGCAATAGCAAATTGTTCGAGAACAGTCGGCTGATTGTTTGTCTAGTGTTCGCACTCACTACCAACCCAACTCTTTAATCGGCCCAGTGTGCGCACTCACCAACCCAACCCGACCAAACTATCGGCCGATAGAAGGTCTGTAGTGTTCGGGGCTCTTAAAGTCATTTAATTAGAGAGAAATAGCAATACAATATTGACTGTTAGTTAGAAAGAAATAGCAATTAAATATAACAAAGCTTCAATTTTCCACATCCTCCGGTCCACCATCTTTAGAACGATCTGTTACTTCCAGAGGGTATAGCAGTTGAATAGGTCTTCGAAGATAGTGCCATTAGACAAGCGAAGCTCACAGGCGCGAACCTCGCAATCTCGTCCGGGGTAAATATTGACAATTACGCCCAAATGCCAAAGTGTCTTAGGCAATGAGCGATCTTCCATAAGTTCTACATCTCCGATTGAGATCTGTCAAATAAACCGAGAAAAAATACAAGTGAACGTCGAAAAATTAATAATTGTGAATTTTAATTTAATTGCATACGAGATGAATTTCCTTCTCCTTTGAGATCCTCTAATTTTAAAAGTAGTTGTTACTCTAAAATTTTTAGCACAAGGAGGCTATCAGCACCAAATAGGATATTGGCAAGGCGCAACAAACAGCATCAAGTTCTGTTGCAGAAGTCTGTAGACGTAGAGCAATAGATAAAATATTGTATCCAAAATATTTAAATCTCAAAATAAGCGAAATAAAACGGAAAATCTCAAATTGTTTTTCCCCCTTCGGGGAGGGGTTAGAATATACCCGAGGTAGGCATGCCTGTCGTAAGAGGCGACTAAAATCTAATCTCCGTATACCGAGTGTATAGTGTATACAAAAAATGCAATGGAGAAAACAAAAAGATTAATTACCCCAGGTGGCAGTCCACTTTTACTGGAAATTCCACCCTCTTCGGAGGTCGGCTCTACGGGTTCTGGGGAGAGCCATTTATTGCAACCCAATGACCCTTTCACAAGAAGTTCTCGATCTCCTCCATCAAGATCGAATAACTCCGGGAAAAGAAGTCCGCCGGGAGCGCCGGAGCGCGAAAATCGGGACTCGGCGAAATATAAAAGCTTTGATGAAGAAAATAAAGTACTCCGAATAAAGCTTAACGAAATGGATCTACTCTATCAAGATGTCAAGAAAGAGATAAATCTATTAAAAGAAGAAAATAAGGTTCTAAAGAACACACAACCATAGAAAGAGCTCGAATGTGCTCCAGCACTAGTAGATGGTCGAGAATACCAAACTGATGAAGAAGAGCTAGCACGCGAAACGAATCATCGGGTCCCTAAGAAAAGACCTACTAAAAAACGGAGAGCCGGTTCTTCGCCCGAAGTCGAGCCCTTATATGACGAAAGGCGTAAAGAACCGCAAGAAAATCAACTTAGAACGCAATTTCGTTTACCGCCACCAATAAACGTCGTCGGGATAGCGGAATATAATAAGTTGCATAGCCTCCTTAAAGGAACGATAACATCGAAATTTGAGGTTACATCTTTGAGGAATAATGCGTGGAAGATTAACGTCGATGACCATGACGACTACCGAGCAGTGTCCCAGAAACTTAATATCGATAAAATTCAGTGATATACTTTCGAAATCAAGTCAGAAAGGCCACATCGTGTTGTAGCAAGAGGACTTCACCCCTCATGCACCAATGAAAAAAGTAAACCAACTTAAAAAAGTAAACCAACTAAAGGCCCCGACCCATAGACTGCGGCAGTGCGCTACTGCGTGCGTTTTTAGTGACAGCTCGATAAAATACACGCATTCTTATGGAAGGTGGCCCATAACCAACGCATACAAAAACGCCGACGCAGAAAGTAGGTTTACTTTCTACTTTTATCTCTGCGCTGTGCGTTGGGTGTTCACACATTCACGCATTGAAGTTCACACATTCACATATTATAGTTCACGCATTCACAAATTGAGAGTATGCATTTTAATTGGTGGAAGCATAGAGATATATAGAGAAATGTCATCGATGTTGACAATCAGCTGACATCAGCTTGTAAAGAAAACACTTTCAGCCAGTGCTGTCGGTGGTACTACAATAGTAGTTTCGTACTAACCACTTGTCTTGTGTCGTTTTATTTGGGCTTTTCAGATTTTGCTCTCAGATTTTTCGTGTTGAATAGAAAACAAACGAGATTGATCTGTTTTTCTGCAATTTTATTAGTGTGTCATTTGACATTTTGTTCGTAAAATGAAATAAATAAAAAAAGAAAAATAATGAATACAATTTTAAATGCACTTTCTTTCTTTGTATTTTCTAGATTTTTCTGATAATATTTGTGTTAATTAATAGCATTTTGATGTGCTGCGTTTAATTTTCGTATAAAGCTGAAAACACACCGGAGCAGTCAAAACGTTATTTTGTGACTGATGAAACATCAGTAAATTGGCGAAAGAGAAAAACGTGTTTGGTTGTCGATAGCTAGACATTTGTTTCTCAGAAACAAAATTACATTGTTATTGTTTTTTGCACTGGTGTTTTATTTATTTTAAAGTTTTCGTTCGACGTAGACGCAGAGAAATTATTCTTATTTAATTGAGGAAAGAAGCCCAACATACATTTACAAAGATAAAAGCCATGCTAATAAAATTACTATCGAAAAGTTTTAATTTTTCTCAACACACATCAAACGAAACAGAAAAGTAAAATGATTTGTTGTTACAACGTGTTTCGGTTGGTGTGTGTTGAAATATAAAATGTTTTCTTGCGTTCCGAGTCAAAAACATTTGTGTGTTTTCAGCCTTAAATGTTTTGGTATTAGTGCAAGTAGGTGTAAATCTCGAGTTGAATCCGAAATTCACCAATATTGATCTCGAGCAAAAAAAAAAGTGCTTTTTTGGTTGGTTGAGCAATAAAAACTGCTCGAGATCAAAAAAAAAAAATGAAAATTAAAAGAAGAAAAATTAAACCTAGTGAAGTTCAGATAATTTTGTTTCTGATTCCAAACAAATTAGGTACCATTTTCATAATTTTTCTCATATGTGAATATTGGTACTATGTACCTTTATTCGAAAAGTACCATCATGTTATCAAAAATCTAGCACCCAAAAAATTACCACAACGACAGCTCTGCTTTCAGCGATAGCAAAATGTCATCGGCTGTCATCTCTCAGCGCTGGTATGCGACGCATTCTATGGGACGGCTCTCTGCAGTAAACGTTAACGCCAACGCCAGCGTTCAAAACGACGACGTTGACGCAGTCTATGGGTCGGTGCCTTAAAACATATTATAAATTGTGTGGTATATTTTTTTTCAATTTATATAAAAACGGCGATCCGGTGGAAAATTTATAACCAACGTCCACGTGTATAACACCATCACCAAATTCATATGAAGTGTACAAGTGTGGGAGGAATTCAGATATTTGGATTTACGTTATTGGAATATTCATCTTGTGTGCAGTGTGTGTAGATCCACCCAAAATTTGGAACAATTTAACTTCAAGGTGAGTGTATATTGTCACTTTAAATAAAATAAAGAACAAAGAGACATATAGTATATCGCAATGAAGAAGAATACATTACGTAACACGTTGAGGCAGCTAGAAAAAGATGTAAAGAATTTTGCTAAGGCAGTCCGCCTAGGACTGTAAATGATGTGCAGGATAGGTTATCGATGCTAGAAAAACTGATGGAGACAGCTGAAATGTAATATGAAAAAGTTCGAGATGAATTGGACGAAGGAGAGTCGGAGCAGCTAAACCAAGCAGTGTCTGCTTATGATCAGATTCGAGAAGGCTACTTTGATCACCGCAGAGAACTCCTAGATGCAATGGAAAAGGCGCAAGGAGGAAAGGATGCAAAGGAAAATTGCAAAGAAACGGCATCCGCATCCGGAATAAATACGACTAGGGCAACTACAGAGGTTAGGCTTCCGAAAATAAATTTACCGGTGTTTTCAGGTAGCTATGAAACCTGGCGTGGTTTCCATAATCTTTTTGTGTCTCTTATTCACCACAACGCATCATTATCAGAAATCCAAAAGATGCATTATCTTAAATCGAGTGTCTCTGGCGAAGCTGAGAAGTTGTTGGCTCACCTAGGTATTGATAATGGCAACTACGCAAAGGCTTGGGCGATTTTAAAGGATAGGTGTGATCATCAGCGGTTCCTCGTCAACACTCAGCTTAGATGTCTGTTTAACCAGCCCCCTGTTATACAGGAACGTGCAGGAGCCATCAGAGAATTATTGGACACATCCAAAGAAGTACTATACAGTTTAGCGAACCTTAAGATCCCAGTTGAACATTGGGAATCCCAATCTGGGATGTTTTAGTTATCTTCATGCTCCTGCAGAAATTACCGGCAAAAACTCAGAAGTCGTGGGAGGAGAAGCTCGGGTTGAAGGAAGACAGCAAGACACTGCCAACATTCACTGAATTTGCTCAGTTTTTGAAAACTAGGTTCTGCACTCTGGAAGCAGTCGATCAGCAGCAGTCTCGGTTACCACAAGGTTTTGTTAGACCCGTGCGAAATAATTTTCATACAGCGGCGAGCAATCCGAAATACTCTTGACAGATTTGCAACAAGGGTCAACATGGGATTCGTAATTGTAGCCGGTTTTTAAAATTAAATATCGCTGATCGTCGTAAGCAGGTACAAAGGTTAGGTATTTGTAGGAATTGTTTAGCCTATAGCCATACCGTCGAACATTGTCTTAGTCAGAGAAACTGTTACCACTGCCAGGAAAACCATCATACACTTCTTCATTCTACCCCCGAGCATTCTGCTTCTGAGTCATGTACGCGGCAAGCTAATTCCTTTAATACACAAGGCAGCACTCCAGGGCCATCAACTTCTGGAATGAATGCCGATGCATCTACATTCCAGCCATCGGAAAGAGAAGAAACATCAACAAATAGTGAGAATATCAATACGTTTCACTTCAATCATTCCAATACCCAAATTTTACTGGCTACTGCTGTGGTGAAGGTATATTCGTCGTTTTGAGAGATATTTTCACTACGTGCTTTGTCGGATTCAGGCTCAGAAGCAAGTTTTATCACCACAGAAGCAGTTAAACTACTATGTCTTACCGCAAGATCCGTTGAAGTTTCTGGGTTGGGTTTGGTTAGCAGCGGCACCTGTACGAAGGTGGTGGACATCTGCTTCGGTTCCCATCACTCATCTTTTAGGGCGTCCACTCACGCTCTTGTATTTAGGTCGCTGTCTGGGCATCTTCCGACTCGGACTATGACGGCAATAGGGTGGGACCATTTAAATGGATTGGTTTTAGCGGATCCCAAATTTTACCAATCTAGTAAGGTGGACTTGTTATTAGGCAGCGATGTATTGGCCGATATTTTGCTCCCGGACCTGGTCAAGCCAACCAGTGGTCAATTGCCTATAGCCCAAAAAACAACGAAATTAGGTTGGATACTATTTGGGAGAGCCCCATTAGAAACGAGAAAGGTTACAATTTTTCATGTTTGTAGCATTGACACACAACTCCGTAGATTTTGGGAGATAGAAGAGATTGCGTTCCAGCCATATGATAGACCAGAAGACTCCGATTGCGAAAAACATTTCACGGATAACATCCGTCATCTAACTGATGGACACTTTGATGTAGCGTAATAAATACAACGAAACTTGGGACGGTTGCACCAACAGTGTCCACCTTGCTGGTAATTTTTCACAGAAAAGTTAAGAAGTTCTTGTAATTGTATGCTTTTATGTTATCTCGGATCACTCACTAACACGTCTTCTCTCTTCGAGTTGTAAATCACCAAGATGATGATTTAAAATGTAATTTTATATGAAGATACTAGCAACGTTGCTATAATTGGATTTGAAAATTCGATTTTATTATTCAACTAGCTGTCCTGCCCGGCTTCGCCCGTGTACTAAGACAGTCGTGTTACTTATTGAGTAAAATGCTCTTCTAATGTGGTTTTGTGTAGAAATAACGCGTGCCAAATCCGACATTTTAGTTTTTAATTTTAACTCCCAGACGTTGTTTAACCCTTTCCCGTATGTTACGCGATATGTTTGAGTTAAATCTTAATCTTCACTTAATTAATGATTTACTGAAGCAAAAGAATGTACAGAAAAATAACATACTTCCGCTTTCACAACATAATTTTATGCAGAATGTTTTTATTTAAGTACTTAACTATTGATGATCCGGTGAATTCGTATCACCTAAAATTAATTTCATTGCAATACTTCATAAGCGATTATGAATCACAATCACGTTCAAACTCCAATTTATTGAGATCGGCAATATTGGCACTGTGTATTATTTGGTTACTAAATGAAACTCGTTAATTTAATAGCTTTAAATCTATCTATCTATCTATCTATATATATAAAAATGAGTTACACTTTTGTGTGTCTAGAGAACGACTGGACCAAATTGGATACTTCCTTCTACGTGTTTATTCGTAATTGCTACGCGAAGGTTTAGGAACAAAGAAAATTTAGAAAAACCAAAAGGAAAAGCGAGAAAATCGACAAAATCGAAAATTGGGTTTTCTATGGGAATTTTGAATTTTTTTTTATTTTTTTTTATGTATCTATGAAATTAAAGTCATTTAAAACTAAAAAAAAACTAAACAAAGTTTTTATTTTCTGACATACAGGCAGACAGGCAGACAGATAGACAGATAGACAGACAGCTACACAGACAGACAGACAGACAGGCACACATATAGATATATAGATAGATCTGTCTTCTTCTATATATAGATAGATAGACAGGCAGATGTATAGATAGACAGCCAAATAGATAGACAGACGGACAGACAGACAGACAAACAAACAGATATACAGACAGACAGACCGATATATAGGCAGACAGACAGACAGACAAATAGATAGATGGATAGACAGACAGACAGACAGACAGACAAACAGACAGACAGGCAGACAGGCAGACAGACAAATAGATAGACATATAGACGGACAGACTGACAGACACACAAATAGATAGACAGACAGAGAGACAGTCAGGTAGACAGACAGATATGGAAATTGAAGTTCAAAAATAGAACAGCAGTGATTGCTTTCTACTATGTACTTGCTTTCTATAATACGCGAATAACTAAGTGCGCGGCAAAATTTTGAAAAGATAGGTGTAGCGAAGCGCACCGTGTTCAGCTAGATGTGAATTTAAAAAAAAAATTGCTTATCCAGAAAAGGGAGAATAATTAAAAGTGAGTGATATTAAAAATCGTGGTTTACAACGTATTAGCAGGTGATTTTCGCCTAACATTGCCTGTTATTCCTCGATCTACAGCTTCTGATAAATTGAATGCATGTTTAAAATCATCCTATTTGTGGAGGCATGTAAAAAAAAATCACCAATCAATTTTTTTTGTATTGTAATAGTTATTAAGCACCAAGCGAATAATAAAATATAAAACATTTTTAATTGCCCGGACAATGCCGAGCAGTCAACAGCTAGTCTATTATATATATATATTTGCTTGTTTGGTTAGTGCGTCGGACTACTGAGCCAGCGGTCTTGGGTTCGAATCCCGCCGCAAACATCTAAAAGTTTTTCACAGTGCCCACCTCTTTCGAATGTCTGACAAGCATCAAAGAGTTTCATTTGTCACGATTGAGCTTCTCAACTCGCCGTTCGAAGTCGGCAAAAAACTGTAGGTCCCTTCCAATCGTGCAAAAATATAACACGCACACACAAATGGTTGCGAGAAGCAGGCCCAGGTTCACATCGAGCTGTAGCGCCAACTAAGTAAGTGAGTATTCCAACGTAGATACTGTACATAAAAACAGAATTAAAAAGAAATTGAAAGTTCCCATACAAAACCCAAATTTAAGTTTTTGAAGATTCCGGCTTTTCCTTGGAGTTTTTCTGAATTTTCTTTTCTCACAAACCATCCCTGAATCAAGTTAAACAAAACAAAAAAAGAATCATCCAAATCGGTCGAGCCGTTCTCGAGGTTTAGCGAGACTAACGCACAGCAATTGATTTTTATATATTATAGATGAAAATCATTTCACGCGCATCCCAAAATACAGACGCCATAACTTTGCCAGCTGACTTTGAGTCTTTCCACGCTTTGGCTTCGGTTCACCGCGTGCAGTCCACTCGGCTGACTGTCGGTTGGATTCCGGAGTGAAATGATGGAGCCATGTCACATCGACGCAAAAATTCGGGTTTATAACGATTATACAGCTTCAAACACTGCTCAGAATCATCAATTCGTTGTTGTTTTTGGTCGATTGTGAGCTCGCGCGGCACCCACTATGCACAGAGTTTTCGCATACCCAAATATTCATTATCGATATGTTCAGCACGTTCCTTTGATATCTCGATCAACCTCATTTTACGGTCATCCAAAATCATTTTGTGGATTTCGTTGATGTTTTCCTCCTTAACCTCTTCGGACCTGCGGTGCATATATGTGTACTTCCGAAAAAGAATTTTCATATTTTAACTATTTACGGGAATGTACTCGAAATAAACTTTTTATGCACCAAAAATATGCTCTTTACACTTCGGGACTACTTCGCGCAAGATTTGACCTCTACATTTCAAGAAATCGAAAAAAAAGGAAACCGGACATTGAAAATACAAAAAAATCTTTGGTCGCGAAAAGAATAAATTAGTTTATCATTGTTTTTTGCATTATTTATTTGTAGGTTGGTACTAATTAAAAATGATATGGATTTAATTCCTATGGCGCCCTCTCATAAGAACGGTACGAACTTTTCAGCCCAACTGTTATGTATTTTATGTGACCATCAAATAATGGTACTTTCTGGTTTCCTATGTACATATATCTAATGTCGATTTCGATTGGGCAAAAAAAGCACTTTTTGATCTCGAGCAATTTTTAGCGCTCTAGTACAATTTTCATTTTCCAACCGACCAAAAAATTTTCAATTTTTGTGAATATCGGATTCAACTTTAGATTTACACCAACTCGCACTAACACCAAAACATAGAGTTAATTAAAACCTAACATCTGAGTTTCATATCACTACGTCGATCTGTCTGTCTCTCGTTCTTGTCCTTCATGTGCTCGCGCTGTGTATAAACATTATAAGGGTATTCATATATCCCCTTTAGCGTGTGTAGATTATATAAACAAAACTAAAAATTGTATACGAAATTAAAACGCAGCACATCAAAATGCTATCAATCAACACAAATATCATCAGAAAAAATTGGAAAATATAAAGAAAGTGTATTTAAAATTGTATTTATTATTATTTTTTTTTTATTTATTTCCTTTTACAAACAATATGTCTAATAACACACTAATACAATTGCAGAAGAACAGACCAATCTTGTTTGTTTTCCATTCAGCACGAAAAATCTGAAATCTGAGAGCAAAATCTGAAAAGCCCAATCGAAAACGACATAAGAGTTGTACTTAATGTTCATAGTAAAAGTAACATACATAATGTAAACGCCGAAGATATTACGCTTTCATGTAAGCCTTGAGCTCATATATTGGTGTTGATCGTGGACTAACTGTTAAGGTCTGTCTGAAATCACCAACTTTTTCCCAACTCAACAACACCTACCTACCCCTACTAAAATATATGTTTGTATTTGTGAATTGAAATAAAAGGGAAACTTTATTCTTTAGGTACTCACTTAACCTTAATCCGTTTCAGCCCAATTGGCATACATTTTTTTACTGTTTTCAATCGTTTGCTTTTTAGTGAGTTAATCAAGCGATAGGATAATACTGGTGGCATAATCGATTTTTCTAAAAGATAGGACCGATAAAGTTTTTGGGGTCGCTGATCACGAATCTGTAGTCAGATTTGCAAATTCCAAGATGGCGGATCTGTTATATGAATTGTTACGCTGGTATCGATGCCAAATCGAACGAGCAAATTATTTAGAGACGGCAACTCGCGAAGGTTGGGCTGTCATTCGAATTGTAGGAGTGGAAGAAGACGGTTGTGTTTAAAGGAGTAGTAAATAAAACGTTTTTTTCGATACCACAAAAAGGAGTTGTGTTTTTATTTCGATCGGAATCTTTTCTGTTTCAGTTTGGTGGTCCTAATAAGTCAGAAGTGGGATATTAAAATATTAATATCGAATATTTACCCAAAATACGTCGGTGACAAAAACTATTCGCGTTATTTTTTCTGAGACTTTTGTCTGCGTATATGTGCAGGCAGATGTGTGATCGGTATAATATCGGCGGTGCCTGAATTGAAATCGTTCGTGTTCGGGTGTGTTTTTTCGAACGGAGACACGGCAGTTGAGTGTATGCATTTATGTTCGTGAAAATACAAGCAATCTGTGGCAACGTGTCTAGACGGGAATAAACAGTGTGACGGCAGGCTGTTACTTTGAGATTGCGTTGTGAGAAACTAAATAGAACGATGTCTGCATTTGACAATTTAAACAAATGGAAAATTGCCAGCTTAAGGTCTGAGTGGGGAAAATTGAGATTGAGTACATCGGGTACTAAAATAGATTTAGTATTTCGTTTCAAACAATATGCGCGCGAAAATCCTGAAATGGCAATTGTAACTCCGTCTAACAGATAAATAAGTGTCGTCGGAAAAAATTTAACACAAATCTTGGCGGGGCGTCTTCCGTAGAATCGGATACAGTGCGGAAAGAAATAGAACTGTTGCGTCGTGAGATGGCTTTGGTGGAAAAGGAGAGAGGTCTTCTAAGAAAAGAATGCGACTTAGTGAAAAATCAAAATGCGCTCGTAGTGAATAAAGGTAATGACGGTACGGTTCGAAATTCGCAGATAAAAGTATCAGTATCGGAGGTAGCAAGTGCTTTGCGGAAATCTTACCCGGGTGATAGTACGTCGCTCAATAGTCTACAGTGGTTGTCGCAGGTAGAAAAGCTTATTAAAATCTTTGAGTGGAGGGACACAATGGTGGTATATGCTTGCATTATTAAGTTCGAATGTGCAGCAAAGCACTGGATTGATTCTGAAGCTGAAAACATATCAAATTGGGTTTTTTCAAAATCAGAGATCTTAAAAGTATTTCCGGTCGTAATCAATGAGGCCGATATACATTTGTAAATGATGACTCGTACGCGACAGTTCAATGCAAAAATTGAGGATTATGTCCTTGAAGTGCGAATGATTGGTAAGCGCGGAAATCGATCGAAAATGTGGAATCGGACAAATGGACGCGTAAAAATATTCCGAGCGAAAACTCGAGCGGTAGTGCAGGCGTAAACAAAACTAATTCAAACGTTGGCGGTGATTTTTCACGTATGATTTGTTTTTCGTGTAAACAAAAAGGACATCGTGCGCGAGACTGTCCGAAAAGAAAGAATCCTAACGTCACGTGTGTGCACAAAGAAAAGGCAGATAACGACTGCTACAAAAGCCTTACGCAAAATGATTAAACTCAGCGGCTTTGGTGGCGGTGGTTGCGAAACGGTCGGTAAATTCTACGGAATTTGGGATATTGAAAATGTAAAAATGATCGGTGAAGTTTTTGTGGTGCCAAATGATGCACAGCTTGTGAGCGTTATTATCGAAAGGTCAATGCTTTGCCAACCGCATGTAAAAGTAGAGTTTTTGGACAATAAAGTAAAGATTTCTTATAACTGTAATCATCAGTGGCGATTCCTGGCCATTAGTCTTGGGTTGGCTACTTGTTCCGGAGAAATTAAAAATCGTTAATTTTTAAAATGTATTAATTAGGTACAATATACATATGTATGTGTGTACTAAAGAAAAATGTTTTTATGGAATAGCAATAGTGTATATAAATTGCCAATTTATCGAAACATAAAATCGGCACATCTCTACTCAACTTACCGTCTCACATCACAAGTAAGCACGCACACACGCATGTAACAACTACATATACGCATACGCACCTACGAAACTAAAACAAAAAAGACAAAGTTCTCCGCTGCACGGAAGTGCATAAGGAACATTAATATTTCCTTGTAGTTATTTTTTTAAAAATCATTTATTAAAATAATCGTAAATGATTTTGAGAGAAGTTGAGAGTTGAGACCAGGCAAGCACATTATCGTTTCATTTCATCATGTGCCGTACTTTTCAGTTTTTCCCGTAGTCGGCAGCTTGCCTTGCCAACTCATAGGCAAACTCGTTGCCTTCCAGGTAGAACAGCCTGACCAGGCAACCAACATAGTCTTACAAGGTTTTGTATAATGCATACAGCATTATTAGCATTATTCGGCAGCTCCTGACTAGTTCCATTTGAAAGTGAACTATTTAAACGCCTTAAGTGCGGTCTGACTGTGAATGTTAGTTTCATTATTATGAAGTACGACTAGAACGTCTGCCTTCAATACGCTGCAGGCACCCGGGAGTCTTAAGGAAACTATTAGCTCTGGTTCCATGCAGTAGTCCGTGAGGACTACATAGCCGGGTAAAAACAGAAAAGAAACAAAAAAAACAATAACAAAATTAAAGGAAACAATTTTCTGTTCCATCAGCACGATTGAAAACTAGAAAAGATACAAAAAAACAACAACAAAACAAAAAAAAAATTAAATTGCCCTCGTTGAGAAACGAACCTGGGACCCGTGGATGAAAACCGACACACTATACACTGAGCCAAAGCCCTATAGCAAAATTCGTATCCAATTCTCATATATATTTCCCTTGTAACAATTTTGAAACGAAATACATAATCAAAATGAACACTAAAAAGTATGTATGTGTACGAGTATACCTTACCTATCCACCACTTCTGCCTGATGTCTCGCTCGTCTCTCATAGTTGGCGCTTATTTTCGCGCCAACCCATTCGTTTATTTTACTGGGCTTTGCATACGACAAATTAAACACCAACACAATGGTATAGATATAGATTGTATGGAATTGGTTGGCGCAAATTTTAGAGCCAAACCATATTTCAAGCGATGTTTTTTGCATGGGAGTTTTGTATTGCGTGCAAGAAAAATTGATTTGAAAATAGGTAATTCTGGTTTTTATGCACTACTCTTCATAATTACTGAAGTTCGTTATTCGTTTTGTATAAAATATATTTCATGGCATTTATTCATCTAAAATCTTGGTTTGGCGCCGCCAACCTAGCCAACTGAGAGAAATCGCCACTGGTAATCATGTGTTATAAATCAAACGGTTGTGCGAGGATATTTTTGAAAACGAACTTAATGTTGATGCTAATCTACCCGATAAGAGCGTGAAATGTTTACATTCTTTGGTAAATGAATTTCGGTCGTGTTTCGCTAAAGCTTTATCGGAGCTGGGTGAAGCCAAAGACCTTGAAATGGAGATTCGTATAGATGGACTAGAACCGGGTTGTAAGAGAAGCAGCAGAATTCCATTCGCGCAACGCGAAGCTGTCACTAATACGGTGGAAGAACTTTTGGAAAATGGTGTGGTACTTAAGTCAAATTCTAATTTTACCTCTCCTATATTAGTTGTTCCAAAAAAAGATGGTACATTGAGGATGTGTATAGATTTCCGGCATTTAAACTCTGTAACCATAAAGGGCACCGTAGCGCAAGTGGTTACTGCGTCGGACTACTGAGCCAGCGGTCTTGGATTCGAATCCCGCCGCAAACACCTAAAAAGTTTTTCACAGTGCCCACCTCTTCCGAACGCCTGACAAGCATTCAAGAGTATCGTTTGTCATGTAAAGCTTCCTAACTCGCCGTTCGGAGACGGCAGAAAACTGTAGGTCCCTTCCATTCGTGCAAAAATATAACGCGCACACACAAATGGTTGCGGGAAGCTAGGCTTGGTTCTACCTAGGACTGCTGAAGCCAAATATTATTATTACTAACCATCAAGGAAAAGTATCCAATGCCAGTAGTCGAGGAGCAGCTGAATAGGTTGGGGGGATACACCTTTTTCACCATCGTAGATTTGAATTCGTGCTACTACCAAATTCCGGTTGCTGAGAAGTCGAGGCATCTACTAGTGTTTCAGATTCATAACATGCAGTTGGAACTCTGTAGAAGGCCATTCGGTTTGATTAATGCGCCATCAGTATTTGGGGCAATGATGGACAAGCTGATCACTGACATTCAGATCCATGATGTACTGGTGTTCCTTGATGATGTCAATATTCCTAGCAGGAAAATTGATGAGGGTCTCATGAAGCTTCGTATTTTCCTGGAAAATCTACAAGGAAGTGGGTTGACTTTGAAGCTTTCGAAGTGTGAATTTCTCAAAACTAAGGTCGAGTACTTAGGTCACCAGCTGTCAGAAATGGGGGTTAAGCCTGGAACTAAGAAAACTATTGCCATTGTAAATTTTCCAACGCCGAGTACATACAGTTAGTCAGGTAAGGCAATTTCTTCAACTTTCCGGATATTTTAGAAAATTTGTTAAAAATTATGCGGAAATAACTGGTCCTTTAAATAGTTTATTGAGGAAGGATGCAATATTTCTGTGGGACGTCAAACAGGAAGAAGCTTTCAATGAGTTGAAACGGCGGCTAAGCACTGAGCTATTGACGATGTACGATCCATCGAGTGAGAATGAACTTCATACCGATGCCAGTGCAGTCGGAATCGCGGGAATGTTATGTTATGTGTAGTTAGCTACTTTAGTAGGCGGACAACTGAGTGCGAACGGAAATGGCATAGCTACGAACTGGAACTATTGGCAATTGTGGAGAGCTCTAGCCGGTTTCGTATCTATCTTCTGGGAAAATCGTTCACAGTAGTAACGGACTGTAGGGCAATTGTAACGCTGAACAACAAGACAACGGCGACTAGTCGGATCGCTCGCTGGATGTTAAAGCTTCAGGAATTTAACATTAAGTTTATTCATCGAGCAGGAACCCAAATGTCTCATGTAGATAGCCTCAGTAGGAATCTTCCAGACTGTGAGGAGAGTGCAGAAGTAAAGATTTTAAGCATCAATATCGATAGAGAGGACTGGTTGACATCTTTATAAAGCTTAGATGAAAAGACTAAAAATATATATGCGAAATTCTTAAGCGGTTTCCGGTTGGGTTGGAGGAAAAGCAATTACATACCGACTATATTGTCCAAGAAGGACGATTAGTCCGGATTTGAGATGGATTGCGATGGTACGTACCGGAGTCACTTAGGTATCGGTTGGTTAGAAGTTGTCACGACGAACTAGGAAACTTTGGATTAGCGAAAACACTCGAGATTTTGCAGAACCGTTTTTGGTTTCCGAGGACGAGTGACCTTACTAAGAAATACATTGATTCTTGCATCGAATGTGCTTATTCCAAAGGCAAATACGGGAAAAAAGAGGGATCCCTACATCCAATTCCACGAGATCCAGTTCCGTTCCAAATCATTCAGATGGATCACGTTGGTCCATTCGTAAAAAGTAAATCTGGAAACCTGCACATATTGGTTATGGTCGATGGATTTACCAAGTACGTGCGAATGAAAGCAGTGAAATCAACTGAGTCGAGATACGTCGTAAAATTCTTAGAAGAGATGAGCAGTTACTTTGGATTGCCGGCGAAAATCGTTACCGATTGAAGGACGGCGTTACGTCAAAATTGTTCAACGAATTCTGCAAACATTGTTATTTGGGTAGGGGTTAGAATATACCCGAGGTAGGCATGCCTGTCGTAAGAGGCGACTAAAATCCAATCTCCGTATACCGAGTATATAGTGTATACAAAAATGCAATGGACAAAACAAAAAGATTAATTACCCCAGGTGGCAGTCCAGCTTTACTGGAAAATCCACCCTCTTCGGAGGTCGGCTCTACGGATTCTGGGGAGAGCCATTTATTGCAATCCAATGACCCTTTCACAAGAAGTGCAAGGGTATCTCGATCTCCTCCATCAAGATCGAATATCTCCGGGAAAAAAAGTCCGCCGGTAGTTCCGCAGCGCGAAAATCAGGACTTAGCGAAATATAAAAGCTTTGAGGAAGAAAATAAAGTACTCCGAATAAAGCTTAACGAAATGGATCTACTCTATCAAGATCTTAAGAAAGAGATAGATCTATTAAAAGAAGAGAATAAGGTTCTAAAGAACACACACTCGCAGAAAGAGCGCGAATGTGCTCCAGCACTATTAGATAGTCGGGAGTACCACACCGATGAAGAAGAGCTAGCAAGCGAAACGAATCGGGTCCCTAAGAAAAGACCTACTAAAAAACGGAGAGCCGGTTCTTCGCCCGAAGTCGTGCCCTTAAACGAAGAAAAGCGTAAAGAACTGCAAGAAAATCAACGTAAAACGCAATTTCGTTTACCGCCACCAATAAACATCGTCGGGATAACGGAATATAATAAGTTGCATAGCCTCCTTAAAGGAACGATAACATCGAAATTTAAGGTCACATCTTTGAGGAATAATGCGTGGAAGATTAACGTCGATGACCATGACGACTATCGCGCACTGTCCCAGAAACTTAATATCGATAAGATTCAGTGGTATAGTTTCGAAATCAAGTCAGAAAGGCCACATCGTGTTATAGCAAGGGGACTTCACCCCTCGTGCACAAAAGAAGAGATTATGAGCGACCTTCAAGACAAGGGCTTTAAAATTCTTGATGCCGTTAATATCATCAAGAAGGAGAAGCAACAATCCGAAATAGATAAGGACATCTTGGTAAGGCGTGGACTTCCGCTTTTTATGCTAACATTCGATAAAGCTGATAGTATCGACGATATTTATCGAATTAAAACCATATTGAATATCGTGGTCAAAATCGAGCCCATGCGTAGAAATTTAAAAATAATTCCGCAGTGCAAACGTTGCCAAGGATTCAATCATACGCAAACGTATTGCAAAAAAGAACCACAGTGTGTGAAATGCGCCGGAAATCACCTCTCCCAAGACTGTCGAGTAAACAAGCAAGCCTCTGCAATCTGTGCTAATTGTAAGGGAAAGCACCCGGCAAATTATAGAGGCTGTGAAGTAGCCAAGGAGTTGCAAAAACGAAGAGATACACTCCATAAGCCTCAAAATAAAATAATAAAACCGCTAACTAAGGCAAATGGTAAGATCGGTCAGGAGAACGTAAACAAACAAAAACCACCGGGTACAGAGCGGAAGAAGGCGGTGATAGCAGAAAAGCCCTCGACTTCTGGTCTTAAAATAAATGGTAATGAAAAGCCATTAGAAAAGACATCGGGTAATAGCCCTCGGACAGCAGGAGTGCAGACCTACGCCCAGGCTGCAGCATCCGAAAAATCAAAAAACCTCGAAATCCCGACGGACCCTGCTTCTCAAGTTTTCTCAATTATTCTCGCAAAACTTGAAGAGCAAAGCAAAATAAATAAAATTATTCTCGATAGGTTGGTTAAGCTCGAGAGTTATTCACGGAAAACGCGTACTTCACCTAGAATATGAATGAAAAAAGAATTTTAAAAATATGTACTTGGAATGCAAACGGACTTTTGCAAAAACTTGACGAATTGGAAATATTCATGCGAGAAAAAGATATTGACATTTGCTTGATTTCTGAAACTCACGTGAAAAAGGAATCGCATTTAAAAATAAAAGGCTATACTGATTACCACGCTTGTCACCCTTCGGGCAAAGCGAGAGGCGGATCTTCCTTGTTTATTAAAGACTGCATTGAACAATGCGAAGACCTAAAGATAGAGCTTGAAACTCTGCAACTGTGCACAATTCGAGTTAAAAATAGTCAGCGTACTATTAAAATCTCATCTATCTACTGTCCACCGCGTTCCGCGCTTGAAAAAAGTGATTTTACTAACTTATTTAAATCGCTGAAACCTAATTTCATTATTGGCGGCGATTTTAACGCGAAACATACGTTCTGGGGCTCTAGATACATCTCGCAAAAAGGTAGGATGCTCTATGGGGCAGGTATGGAGTACAGTTGTGATTTCCATTCGACGGGCAAACCGACTTACTGGCCAGCTGATACTTTGAAAATACCTGACCTGATCGATTTCTTCGTGGTGAAAGGAATATCTAACAACCACATAAAAGTTGAAGAAAGCTTTGATCTGTCATCTGATCATTCCCCAATTATTTTGACATTGAGCGAAAAACTATTATATAACCGAGAGCCGGCGAAATTAAGCGGTAGAACAACTAACTGGGAAGGCTTTAGGAACGAAATCGAAGTAAATGTTGAACTGAGCGTACCGCTTACGACACCCTATGAACTTGAGGTTGAAGTCGATCGCTTCGTTGAGATAGTACAGCTCGCCTCTTGGAATAATACGCCCAATCCAAGAAAAACGCCGGACAAATACGGTCTACGATATCCTTCTGAAATAAAAGAATTAATCAGGGAAAAAAGAAAAGCGCGTAAAAGATGGCAACAGAGTCGTGCTCCACAGCATAAAACATATCTGAATCGTCTTTGCAATTTGTTAAAGAATAGCATTAAGGATTTTAAAAATCGTGCGATAGGCTCTTACCTTGAAAGGTTAACAGCGAAAAAAGATTCCAATTATTCCCTTTGGAAAGCCGTAAAAGGCACCAAAAGGCCCAAAATCCCTGCGCCGCCACTTAAAATAAATCAAAATGAATGGGCAAGGGAAGATAAAGAAAAAGCGGATATTTTTGCCGCCCATTTGGAAGAAACCTTTAAACCGAACGTTGGTCAAGTCGTTCATGACAACATCAACATCACAAGGATGGTAGTTCCACCATCTGACGATTTAACGCGCAGATCTGCGACGCTTAGAGAACTCGAACGTGAGATCGCGAAACTAAAACCTAAGAAAGCTCCTGGTTATGATTTGATCACCGGAGAAATTCTCAAAGCCTTACCTAGAAAAGCATTAATTAAGCTTCTCCATATTATAAATGCTGCACTCAGATTAAAACACGTGCCGAGCCAATGGAAAGTTGCGGAAGTCATAATGGTTTTAAAACCAGGAAAACCGTCATATGAAGTAAAATCATACAGACCAATATCGCTTCTTCCCGTCATATCCAAAATTTTCGAGAGGATATTGCTAAGGCGTCTCCAACCGGTTATAGAAGAAAATAATCTAATCCCTGACCACCAGTTTGGGTTCAGAAGTAAGCATTCGACAATTGACCAGGTGCATAGAATTACTAACGTAATCGAAAAAGCACTAGAAGAAAAAAAGATATGCTCAGCCGTATTTCTTGACGTCTCGCAAGCCTTTGATAAGGTGTGGCACGATGGCTTGAAATGCAAACTACGACAAGTACTTCCCGCAAACCTATACGAGATTTTGAATTCATATCTCGGGAATAGACTCTTCCGTGTTAGAAATGGAAACGAATACTCAGAGCTCAAAGAAATTTCGGCCGGCGTACCGCAAGGAAGCGTTCTGGGGCCGCTTCTCTATCTGTTATATACTCGTGATATACCGAAAGAAGATGGCACTATCCTTGCTACGTTTGCCGACGACACCGCTATCCTAGCGGTAGGTAAAACAATCGAGGAAACGACTGCCAAACTGCAAAACGCATTGAATAAAGTAAATGAATGGACGAGGGACTGGCGGATCGCCCTTAACGGAACTAAATCTGTTCACGTGAATTTCACTTATAGAAAAATTAATGTCTTGCCAATTTTTATAAATTTGGCCCGAATTCCCATTGCAAATGAAGCCAAATACCTGGGAATGACACTTGACGCAAAGCTGAAGTGGAATTCGCACGTGAAAATGAAACGTAAAGAATTAGAAATCAAATATAGAGAAATGTACTGGTTAATCGGGAAACATTCCCACCTCAGTACCGAGAACAAACTGCTTTTATACAAGCAATTGCTAAAGCCGGTGTGGACCTACGGTATACAACTTTGGGGTTGTACCAAGAAAACAAATGCCAATATTTTACAGACCTTTCAAAATAAAGTGCTTAGAGAAATTGTCCAAGCACCGTGGTATGCTAGAAACGACGATATCCACAGGGATCTCGGAATTCCGACAATCGAAGCAGAAACTAGAAGCTTCGCGCGAAAACATAGAAACCGACTAATCGGACATGTTAATAATACAGTCCTACTTATTTTGGATGAGAGCAATTTATTGCGCCGACTACAAAGAACAAAACCTTTCGACTTGGCGAGATAAGGATTAACCGCGTCTAAATTGCGGAACATGCAGGATCTTTCATTGGAAAGTAACCTGCCAAACGTTTATATTTCGTGATAGAAAAATTGCTTGATAAGTAGTATAACTTAGTTGCAGTATCTAACAAATTTATATCGAAGGGTGGTGTTTTTGGTCAGTAAGAATCTGACACTACTATGAGCACGCGCTTGCTATTCTCATAGTGTCTATGAAAGATTTTCACCTACCCTCGGAAAAAAAAAAAAAAAAAAAAAAAAAAAAAAAAAAAAAAAAAAAATTGTTATTTGGTTGTACATATAACAAATGCGACCGCGTCACCAAGAGCTAACGGTCAAGTCGAACGTTATAATTGTACGATTGTTGAAGCAGTTCGAGCAATGACACAACGGGCTGATAACGTCGATTGGGACCGGTACTTGGTGGCAATTCAGTGGACGTTAAATGCAACAAAGAGCGAGACGACAAAGATGACACCACATGATCTTCTTTTTGGATTCAATCCGCGATCATCAGTTAAAAACAAAGTGATGCAGGCGTTACACAACTGGAGCTGTAAGGAAGAAGATTTGCCGTTGAAGACACTACGAGAGGTGGCTGCGGATAATATCCATAAATCCCAGTTGCGGCAGAAATTCCATTTTGATCGTAAACGCAAGCGTCCCACTCAATATTCCTGTGGTGGTATGGTGCTGGTTTTAAGTGATTTTCAGGCAACAGGCACATCCCGAAAGTTAGATGCTCGCTGGAGAGGGCCGTACTTAGTGGTCCGTTCTCTTGGGAATGACCGATATCTTATTGAGGATATACCGGGGGCTCAGCGGTCTCAAAAGAAGTTTCAGTCGGTATTTTCTACAGATCGCATGCGAAGATGGTGCTGAATTGGTTAGCAGTGTAGAGATAGCATCACCAGTCAATGACAAAACGACTGTCTCAAGTCAATGCAGTAAGGTGCCGAGACGTCACCAAAATAGGATAGCCGAATGTTACGCTGGTAACGATGCCAAATCGAACGAGCAAATTATTTAGAGATGGCAACTCGCAAAGGTTGGTCTGTCATTCGAATTGTAGAAGTGGAAGAAAACGGTTGTGTTTAAACGAGTAGTAAATAAAACGTTTTTTTCTATACCACAAAAAGGAGTTGTGTTTTTATTTTGATCGGAATCTTTTCTGTTTCAGTTTTGTGGTCCTAATAGGATGTATACGGAGATATAAGAAATGAGTCATAACTTTTTTTTTACGTGGTAAGGACGGCACAACCCCCAACTTGGGGGGCCAGTACAATTTTTTTTTGAAACCCCTAGGACAAGGGCCGATTTTAAACCGATAGAGGTAACCCGCTTCGGGGATATGAGCGCAGCCGTTGGCTCAGTAAGGGCTCATCCGCCACCATCTCTTTTCCAAGACCCTGACTAGTACATGGAAATCCTTATCGACCTGAGCTCCGAATATGTCGGAGTAGCTCAGATAAGGTTTTGTTTCCGTTCTGGAAATCTAGCGCCACCGTTGGTTCCATCGAGGGAACTCGTCCGTTGACGTGATTATAGTGCTGCTATTTTCTCTGGATCAGCACTCGCACTAATAAGTTTAGCAAGTCGAGCCCGGATGGGCAGCGACCAGTATCCGGTGGCTACCACTTGGAGGTAAAATAGGCACAATTTATGTGTAGTAACAGTTACAACACTGGGATTTGCCAAGTTAAATCCAATCAGTGCCTACCCTATTTCCACAACATCCAACACACCGCTCGAAAAAGTGCAGGAATGGTTGTTATACTATGCTCCAAAACAGTCCAAGTAGAATGGGATCGCGTACCTGAAGTTTCACGCAAAACCTGGTCTCTTCTATGAGAGTGGCCTAACAAGATACTGACAACCCGATTTCATCAAAATATCAAAGTTGAAACTTACCATACGATGAATTGTGTCGTTGGAATGAAATGCATTAATCCTTTTTGCTTAAGTTATAAGAAAATAAAAAGAATTTAAATTTAATTTAATATCTAAATAATCTTTGTTTTTTGATCTAATTCTTAAATCTAAATCTAAATCAGTTGGCAACTCTTAAAGTAGATGTAGTTTACCTTTTAAGTGTCTCTTTAAATTTATTTCTGTGTACGTAATTTAATAGTTTTTAATATATAATTGTTGTTTTGGACTGTGCCTTATAGTGTTTTCCATTAATAATTTTAACGATTTCTAGCTAAATCTTATTGTTTAGTCTAATTTATAATAAATTAACATTTGTGTTTTCTGGTGGTCTTCCATAGTTTTGGTAAGCGGTTTTATACTCTCTTAGTTTAGATTTCACTTACTTCTCTTAAATTAGTTGTTGTTTGCCTGTAATATTTTACCGCTTTTTCCTTTTTCACCACACCTAATGCTAATATTCCTTTTGTTGCCAACTTATCTATCATTTGTTAATTAGTTGTTTGTTGCGATAGGTAAGCTTCCGCCTGTCAACCAAACTTCTTGGGTTCGATTCCCAATCGCGCATAATCATATTTTTTTTATTTTTTTTTATTTTTTTTTTTTTTTTTTATTTTTTATTATAATTTTTTATTTTTCTTAACCGATATGGCATGCTCAGCCGAAAAATGCGTTGAAAATAAGCCAAATTCAAACGCCGCTCTTCACGCTTGTTTTGGCCCGTGTGGAGAAGTTTTTCATGCTAAATGCATTGGTACAACCAATGGTTTTATTGAAAAAATAAACTCCTCCGATATAGCTTACTGGTACTGTGCGGCCTGCCGTAAGCTTTCTGTATCACAATTAGCCTTTAAGATGTCGTGCTTTAAATCCGACATTCTTAAGTTGTCCAAAGGGTTCGAAGCATTGATGAATAGCTTCAAGTCCACAGTGACCAACTTAAATACATATTCAGAGCAGATTTACTCAGTCGATGCGTCAACTAACACCGACCTTATGCTAGTCTCTGCAACGTCAGAAACACAAGTAAATAATTTAGTTGCTAACAATGCCAGCACATCTACTGACGTTGAATGTGATATTTCTGTTGCTCCAATACCTGGAACTGATACTGGAACGACTTTTGTTATTTCAAGTGACAAAATCCAGTTGAACTCGGCCCCTGTGTTGGGTAAAAGAAAACGAACATCAAAAAATTCGGTTCATCTAGCGAAACGAATTAATTTAACGGCTACAAATCTAAATACCACACCAAAATCCGATGTCATTACGAATGAAGTTGGTTACCAATTAAATAATGTCATTACTACAAATCCAACTGACCCGAGTGGCATTGAGGCAATCCCTAGACCCAAATCTGTCTTTATTTCTAGGCTTAAGCCCGAAACTTCTGTGGATGATATAGTAAATCATCTATTGTCGAAAAGTTTGATTTCCAATAGAGTGTCTATAAAGTGCACTAAAATAAGTAAGCCGGATAGTTTCGTTTCATCTTTTAAAATAGTTACCCCTGTTTCGATCTTTGACTCACTATGCAAAAATGACATTTGGCCCCCTAATACTCTCGTAAAAGAATTCACCAATCGAGCATCTAAAGGACATACCAGCACATTGCAGGTTCTAAATTCAAAAAACTCTCTCGATTGTCCCTCTACTACCAAAATGTAAGAGGGTTACGAAGTAAAACTACCGATATTTTTGCCAACTCTCAGGCTTTTCCACATGACATTTTTGTTTTTACAGAGACTTGGTTAAACGCCAATATTTTGGACACGGAACTCTTCAACTCCGAGTTCCTAGTTTATAGAAAAGATCGTTATATGGATAGTTGCACGGGATTGGGTGGTGGGGTGCTTATTGCAGTTCGTTCTCACCTCAGTTCCAGCTTACTCAGTGTTCCTTTCCCTTTGAACACAGAAACTATTTGTATTAAAATTTGTATTGAGGACAAAACTTTCTTTATCATTAATTCATACATTCCTCCTAATAGTGATACATCATTGTATTCTGAGCTGTCGCTTATCTTAGAACACATTCATGACTTATCCTGCTCGGAAAATAACATTTTATTGCTCGGCGACTTCAACTTGCCACAAACGATCTGGGTTCCATCGGAGGATGGATCCTATCTCACAGCATCGTTTAATTCCGCTCAGCAGGAGCTTATTAAACTTGACTCAATTACGTCTTTTGACTTACAGCAAATCAGCTGTATTGAAAACTACAATAATCGAACTCTCGATTTGGTATTTTCCTCTGACCCTGTTAGTACTGTTGTTCAAGAATCTTGTTCAAGCATAACTAACATAGATAGACATCATCCACCCTTGGATGTATTTTTTGAGTTGAGCTGTCATATATATGATAATAGTGACCCCAATGATGGCTCGTATATCTTTGACTTTCGACGGGCTAATTATCAGCAACTGTCTGAAAGAATAAGGTGCTCCAATTTACAAAACATTAATATTTCACCTAATATTGAGGATGCAGTAAAATGCTTTTATAGTATCCTAAATGACTGTATAAGTAGTTGTATACCAACAAAATTATCGAAAAATGCAATATCAAACCATCCTTGGTACACTAAGGATCTGAAAACTCTACGAAATAAAAGAAATAGAGCATGGAAAAATTATATTAAAAGTCTCAGCCCAAAGGACTTTAATATTTACATTCCATTTTTCGATGAATTCAAACTGCTTTCAAGCAGCTTATACAATGACTATATAAGTACAATGGAAACCTCACTTAGGAATAACCCGAAACAATTTTGGAGCTTGGTTAATTCCAAGAAAAGGTCTGACGGATATCCAGCAGAGTTTTCTTATAATAACAGCGTTTTTAATGACCCTGTTGATATTTGCAACTCTTTCGCGGATAATTTTCGTAAATCTTTTAACGATGTGCCGCTTAGTATTGATGATGATTACTTTGAGCATCTCAAAGATGTTCCTCAAGTTGGCTTTACCAACATTGCCTTAGACTTGCAGACTATTTCGAAATTTATTTCATTTCTGAAAGATGATTACTCTTCAGGTCCTGACGGCGTACCTCCAATAGTCCTGAAAAAATGCAGTGATGTCCTTGCTCTGCCGTTGAAGTCTCTTTTTGAGATCTCCATATCAACTGGCCATTTCCCTAGCTTCTGGAAGCAATCGTTTATTACGCCCGTCTTTAAGAAAGGCGATAGAAATATTATTACGAACTACAGACCGATTTCAAAGTTGTCATGCATACCAAAATTATTTGAGTAAGTTGTGTGTGAAAGCCTTACTTTTCTTTGTCGGGGTGTTATTTGTACAGAACAACATGGATTCGTTAGAAACAGGTCTACTGTCACAAACCTATTAACATTCTCCCATAACTGTTCCAATGCCTTAGAAAGTGGTCATGAGGTGGACTGTGTGTACACTGACTTCTCCAAAGCTTTCGATCAGCTTTCTCATGATATTATTATCTACAAACTCGAGGCGTTAGGTTTTCCCCCAATATTTATTTCGGGGGTTGGCTCTTACCTCAAGCAGAGGTCATATCAGGTTAAATTTAGAGGTTGTCTTTCAGACTCCTTCTTAGCAGGATCCGGCGTCCCTCAAGGGAGCCACCTAGGTCCACTTTTATTTATTCTTGCTATCAATGATGTTCCATCAATCATAAAACATAGCAACATTCTAATATTTGCCGATGATATGAAGATCAGTAGAGCAATTACAACCATAAATGATTGTAGACTTCTGCAATCAGATATTGATAGTTTCAGTACCTGGTGCTCTAAAAATGGTTTAGTCCTTAACCCACTCAAGTGTCAGTCCATGACTTTCTCTAGGAAACTGGTACCAACTATATTCAACTACTTGATATCGAATCACTCTCTCAGTCGGGTTTATAGTTTTAAGGACCTGGGTGTTTACTTTAGCCCTGAACTTGATTTTAAAGAGCATATAAACCACATTGTGAGTAAATCAAATTCAATGTTAGGTTTCGTTAAAAGATGGTGTAAAGAATTTAAAAATCCTTATGTCACCCTCTCACTATTTAACAGTCTTGTCCGTCCTCACCTCGAATATGCTTCGCAAGTATGGACACCTTATCAGAAAAATCTCAATACTCGTATTGAAGCTGTCCAGCGACGCTTCATTCGATTCGCATTGAAGGGTCTTCCCTGGGACGATCCTTTTAACCTCCCCCCATATTTGCATCGGATAAAACTGTTGCAAATGCAGCCTTTGGCTCAAAGAAGGGTCAATAATGATATAATTTTTATGCATCAGCTGATCTCAGGTCTGATTGATGCACCTGACTTATTATCCTGTTTGGGATTAAACTTTCGTGGGGGATCGCATCACCTGCGTAGTATAGAGTTACTGCATGTTCCTCATCACAGAACAAATTACGGGATCAGCCTATTAGCCGCATGAGTAAAATCTATAACTTAAATGTAAACATTCTTGACTTTAATCTTAACAAAATTACACTTAAAAATGTCTTGCGTAATGTAGTTCCTCGAACATAAACTCTAATTATGTATATTTGTTCTTATATTTGTTTATTTATTGCTAGTGGTAGTGTTGAAATGTAGCGTAGCCTAACCACTAACACCAGCACTAAATGATGAGCCTGTTGATGCATATTTTGCCTTGGCGAATTTCTGCTTATGGCTGTTGCTTGTATTAAGCACACCATGACACAGATCTGATAGTGTTTAAAAAAAAAAAAAAAAAAAATCTTGGTAATTTTTGTAGTGAATTGCGTAGGTACCGAACAATAGCATTTATGTGGGTCATACGATGAATTTTGTCGGCCTGTGTACATATGAACGTCTGTGTCTGTTGTTGTTGTTTACTAATGGAGGAAACTGGCCTGTGTGTTTTTGTTTTTTAATTTTTGTATTTACATATGGATATGACTCTACCTTTTAAGGCTTGCACACGCCGGCGCGATAGCTATAGCGATAAACAACAAAACACACCAGCGCGATCTAATTTAAAAACTACCAAAACTGACATTTTATAATAATAAAAATTACAAAATATTGCGCGATAGAACAATTGAATACTACATAGATGCGGCGATAGAAACGTTCAATCGCAGTCAATCGCTACATTATCGCACTCGGTGTGAGTGAACAAACACTTTTTGTTTTCTAATCATTTATACCACTTTTCCAAGTTAAATTTTCCAACTAGGCCCACATACTCAGTTAGGTTTGAGTCTGGGATGTTAAGGGGAAAATGGTATGGAAATTAGGGTTTTGACGGGTATTCTAATAAATGAGCATACTTTAAAACCTTCGTAAAGTCATACTTTATTTAAAAAACAAATTGCAAAATAATGATTTAGTTAGAAAATCAATTAGTGCGATTTTTAACTATGGTTAAAAAAAATAGGTAAAAAATCATTTTTTCACTTTTTACCTGTTGCGGTTTTTTCCAAGTATCATGAAATCTGTGAGTTTTTAAGAATACGTACTACACATTTTTTTGTTAACAATTGTTATGTTCACAAGAAAAAATAATAAAACGGTATGTTTATTACGCATTTTTTTGTAGAAAAGCGACCTGAAAGTCAAAAAAATGTATGGGCAAGATGTAGGATATTGACTTAAAAATAAAATATTTGGAAAGCAAAATAAGGTATCCCATTTATTTAAACGCACTTAAAAAGGTGTTATTTTTTCTAAAATTAAAGCCCTAAAAGAAGTTTCTGTGGTAAGTATTAGCGGAGATATTAGAGTTAGTATGGGTCAAGGTACACTAAAGTAGGTGTTTTCTTAGATTCTCGATAAATGATGTCCAAATTGGAGATTCCTTGCTGTAGAACGATTGTTTTCTTAGAATAAACCCAAGAATCAGTTGCCAAAGTCTTGACATTTAACTTCGAAACACCCTGTATATACGCAAATTTTAAGACCTTAATCTTTTCTTAATTCTACGTACATGCTGAGAAATAAATAAATAACTATTTTAAAAACATATAACAATTCATGAAATCATTTCCAACAGCCATGCAGCAGTGGGTGGCGTGATGGTGTGTGTATGTGGCAAGGTATAAAGAAGTACAAGGTATGCTATTGCGCATGTCTGTTTGCATCTCTCTCTCTTGCCTTGTGACGTCACCGACAACGCATTTCAGTGAAAACTATTCTAAAAGTATATTGTTTCCGCTTCCTTATTTTGGTGATGAAATAGTTTAATGTGCAGTGATTGATTGCAACAGTATCAATACACTGATCAACACTGGTTTTGGTGCCAAGAAGCTGTAATTTGTTTTTAACCTAGGACCTTATACTGATTACATTAATAGCAAATATTTTGATTTCCTACGTGTAGTTTTCTAGATTTTGACTTGTACAGAAAAAAAACAAATTTACATAAAAAACAGCAATATGCATAAAAACTTTCTTTTTCGTGAGTTTCGAGAATGAGGTGTAGTGGGACAATCACGTTGCATCCCCCAGCAGTAGTCAGCCATCATATGCCGATCCCATCGGCCTTGGTACCTCTCTTCCATAGTTTTTAGGTCCTGGTGAAACCGCTCGCCAGTTGGATAAAACGTCTAGATGATTTTCGAGTTCGGAGATCGCCTGGTCGAGAATTTTGTGCGAAGTAATTATTACTGTGTCATCTGCGAAAGTAGCAATCATTGCGTTTCTTGTATGAGGTGTAGGAATGTCGGATGTATATATTAGGTATAATAAAGGTCATAGAACACTTCCTTGGGGAACTCCAGCTTCTGCTTTAAGAATATTTGACTGCTCGTCTCTGTGTTGTACGTAGAAGCAGCGGTCGTCAATGTAGCTTTTAATGAATAGGAAGAATTCAGTTGGGAGTAGGAGTTGTAGTTTGTATAAAAGTCCCTTATGCCAAACTTTGTCAAAGGCCTTCGAAATGTCAAGATAAATTGCCGTGCTATAGCTCAGCTCGTCCAGATCTCTCGATATCTTGTTGATTATTCGGTGTACCTGTTGTATAGTTAAGTGCTTGCGTCTAAATCCAAACTGGTGGCTCGGAACTATTTTATTAGCGTCCATTATTGGTTGTAGTCTGTCTATTAGGATTTTTTCGAATAGCTTTAATACTATTGGCAGTAAACTAATCGGCCTGTAGTTAGCTGTTTGAGTAGCGTCTTTTCCAGGTTTTGGAACTGCTATCACTTTGGCTACTTTCCAAACTTTTGGGAAGTATTTTACAGTAAAAATTGCGTTAAATAGATTTCGGAGGTATAAAAGTGCATTCTGGGGTAGTTCTATTAATATTTGTCCGGTAATAAGATCATACCCAGAGCTTTTTTTTGGATCAATCTTGTGTTGAATGTAGTATTTTATTTCTTCTACTGTTACCTTTTTTATATTAGTGCTATTAGTGCAATGGAAACTAGTAGTTGTAGGTAAGCTTATGTCTGAATTATTTTTGTCATTAGTAAAAGTCACTTTAAAATGTTCAGCTAAGATTGTAGCTTTTTCACTATCCGTCCTGGCCCAGTTATCGTTGGTGATTCTTAATGGGGAAAAGTGAGTTGTGGAGTTTTTAATGTCATTTGTTGCCTTACAAAGTGAGTAGTTTGTCGCTTGTCCTTAAGAAGTTGTTACTTTCGTCGTCCTGGTTAGCTTTGAGTTGTTTCTTTAATTCTTTTGTGGATTTGTTAAGTCTAGTTTTGTCTTCGCATGTTCTTGTTATTTGCCACCTTTTTCTAAGTTTTCTTTTTTCCTTGATTTTCCTTTTAATTTGCGCGGGCGTGAAAAAGTCTTTTTTATTTTCAATAGTCATAGGTGTAGATACTTCGGCAGTCAAGTTCGTTCGGCGTTTTTAAGCGATATTGGGTTCGCAGGTGGAAATTTATAGTTTCTCTATAAAAGTGTCCCAGTCTGTGTATTTGTCCTTTTTTTGAAGAATTTTTTAGTTGAGGGTATTTTAAGACCTGGGGAATAACCCCAAAGGTTACACATTAGATATACAATGATGATACGTCCTATCATCACTTACTCATCAGTAGTATGGTGGAGCAAAACTAAAGATAAATCCACCATATTAAAGCTTCAACAGTTACAAAGACTGGCATGCCTCGGTCCTTTATCGGCCGTGAGCTATTTTGTATCATTTCAAATTCAGCTATAAACTTAAAAATCAGAAGTTGGGAAAACAACATGTGTATCTTTTATTGGGAAAATACCCAGGGTCTTCGTCAGGCTAAAATAGCCATTAAACCCTTCCAAAGTAAATCCATAAAAAACCTTCTCATCAGTAGAAATGATATCAAGATATTAGTGGGATTTCTTACAGTGCATTGCCATCTTCAATATCACCTAAACAAAATAGGTCTTATTCAGGAAATTGAATGTCGCCTTTGCATGGATGACGACGAAACTGCGGAACACATTCTATATGACTGCATGGCACTCTGTGCCCTCAGGAGACAACACTTCCACAGAGAAATCCTAACTCCCATGGAATTTCGTGAAATCTCCACCAGTGAGATCCTCAATTTCATCAAAAGAATTGAGCATCTGGTTCTCTGAACTGACTTTGTGGTGCAATAGATCTTTGAGGTCGCGGTACCCCCCGCAACTAGCGGGTCAGAACCCATTTAAACAAAATAAAAATAAAAAATTTAAGATGGCAATCTCATTTCAACATTTTTCAATGACTCCTAGGGAAAAACTATAAAAATATAAATATAAATGTACATTGTTCAAGCCTTTTATAACTTAAATTTATTATCGTGCTGGTGAATACTAAGAGAATTTAGATAAAAGATTTAATGCAGTCATAATATATAGTGAATATCCAATCATTAATTTTTTTAATGAAGGAAGAAAATCGAGGAGTTTCTCTGATATGCAAGGGTAATTTATTAAATAATTTTGGAGCTGTATATGTGTAAAAATGTGCAAAATGTGTTCTGTGTGCAAGCGTAACATTGACTAGACTCGTATTATTTACACGAAGATTGTCCGTTAGAGAATTTCTGCTCGGAATATTACCACTTTGTTTAAAAAAAAACTCTCTTAACACTTTAAATACACATAAATGTAGCATTGGTAGAATTAGCAACTCCTTAAATAACGGCCAACTTTCAGCAAACCGGTTTTTATTACAAATGATTCTAATTAAATGCTTCTGAGCTATTAATAAGGGTCCAAAAGTATTAGAGTACGAACCACCACAGCTGGTAATACCGTATTGCAGCTTGGAGTGCGCCAGACCGTAGTAAATAGAAGTTAAGACTTTTTTTGAGCAAAAAGGTTTAATAAGATACATTTTACATGTTACCAACCTAATATATGATTTCACGATTTGAATATGGTCTTTCCAATTTAGGTTGTTATCAATTACAACGCCTAAGTATTTGAATTGTTGTACCGATTCAATCTTAAAGCAATTTTCAGAACATTGCATGTTAGATATAAAATTATTTTGACCGCACTTATGAGCAGGTAATGAAAATTGTTTACAGTTGTGTGAGTGAAAACAGAGGTTATAATCATGAAGACTATTACCAGATATCTTGAAGGACATCAATTTCGTTTTTTCACTAATAATTAATTTATTCGAGGTAAACCACGATCGTAGGATTTCAAGATCTTCCTCGATTTTAGTGATACAATCAAATGCAGTTTGGAATTCGTAGGTGAGAGTTATATCGTCAGCAAAAGCGGCTGAACAACCATTAAGTTTTAGTTTAAATAAAGAGTTAATGTAAATCAAGAAAAACAATGGGCCAAGTACAGAACCCTGTGGCACACCGTTTCTTAAAAATATTGGCTCACTAAATATTCCGTTTACATTAACTCTTTGTTTTCTGTACGTCAGATACGATTGAAACCATTTAAAAATCTCACCCCGAAAACCAGCATTAAATAGCTTAGTAAGCAATAATTCATGGTCCAACATGTCCAAAGCTTTAGTCATATCATTTAATAGACACATAATTGACTTATTTTTGTTTAAACTACCATAAAGTTGACTACAAACCCTCAAAATAGCATCCTCTGTAGATAGTCCTGCTTAAATCCAAACTGATTATTACTAAAAAAGTTAAACTTATCTAAAAACGACACAATGCGAACATTAATTAACTTTTCAAAGATCTTAGAAAAGGTGGAAAGAAGAGATATATAGGCCTGTAATCCGAAATATTGTTTCTGTTTCCTTTTTTAAATAGCGGTATGACTTCCGCACTCTTAAGATGTTGGGGAAAGCAACTAATTTCTACACTAAGGTTAAATAAGATGTTCAATACGTCGACAACATATTAGGCGATATATTTCAATAATACACTCGAAACACCATCACTCGTACAAGAGTTTTTATTTTTTTAGACAGAGAATGGTATTGTACATTTCTCTTGAAGTAATAGCTTCAAAAACGAAGCTGTTAGATTGAATATTTTGGACAAAAGAAATAAAGCAATCGCAATCTATGCAAGGTTCGACAACTGGTTTTAATTTTTCAGAAACCTCAGTGAAATACTCGTTGAATTTATTTGAAATAGTGCATAAATTCGATTCGGTAGTTCCCTCAACTTCAATATTACAGATTTCAACACGATTTCTAACATTCCCTAAAATACTATCAACCACTCTCCATTTTTCGCGTACATTTCCATCAGCTCTTGCGAACAAATCAGAATAGTAGTTATGACGTGTATCCTCGATATTTTTGTGAATGGTTTTGCTTATAGTGTCATAACGCGATATGTATGCATGTTCATCTGTGCAAACATTATGCTTCTTCCTCACAATACGTAATACGCATACAGTGGAGTATAACGAATGTTCCATATAACGAATATACAAAATATAACGAATGAAATTTTGTTTCCCATTAATGGTTCTATATAACGAATGGTTACGCTCGACATAACGAATGCCTTGCAAATTCCTGTAGGCGCAAGTTTACTGTTGTCGGATATTGTCATTTGTTACTTCATGTTACACATGTTACTTCTGCTAGTAACATCTGTTGAGTGTATCTATTTTTTTTTTTTTTTTTTTTTGTTAATTCCTGGTAATGATCAGTTATGCTAGCATACCATAATGGCCACAAAAAAGTTACCACCGTGAAATTTCCCAAAATCATTACCTAGCAACGCTAATTATATTTTTTTATGGCCCACATCCGCAAAAATGTTCACAGAAAAGTAGGTAGCGGTTAAAAAACTATCACGTTGTCATGTTTTTTCTCATCAATTAAAAATCAGTTCAGTTCAGTTCCGCTTTTAGTGCAGTGCAGTCAAAATGGGTAAACAACTTACCAGTGAGCAATAAGGTGTAATTAAGTTTTTGAATTAAGAAGGGCTTTCAGCCCGAGCTGAAATGGATGCAGCCATGTGACAGTTTTAAAATTGCTAAAAAAAAATTGGAGTGTATGGAACTTCTTCCAGGAAAACTGGCACCGGTGAAGCTAAGAAGACCGAATTTTGAAAAGAATTTCATGCGCTAATCGAAAAAAATCAGCAAAACAAGTGAATTCGGAGTTTTTTGAAGAAACACATAAAAAAAATCAGCAACCGTACGGCCAGCAGTAGCCTAGATTCGTTCGGATTGGTAGCTAGGAGACCACGAAAAAAACCATCTTTGACCTCAAAAATTAAAGCTGCGAGGTTGCAATTTGCTAAGACTCATCAAACTGGACCGAATATGACTGGAAAGCTGTTATCTTCACTGATAAGAGCAAATGTAACCTGAATTCATCTGACGGTATCCAGTACGTACGGCGGATGCGCGGAGAAGATTTAAAAAAAATAGTGCGTTTTGACGAGAAATAAATTTCCTCTAAGTTTTATGATATGGGGCTGTATTTCGTACTTGGGTCAAGGCGAATTAGTATTTTGCACCGGTTCAATGAACGGAGACAGCTATATCAATGTCATAAGGGACCATTTAGTGCCTTCCATAGATGCCCTGTTTCTACTCATTACCGATCCTATCTTTCAGGATGATTCTGCACCATGTCATCGAGCAAAAAAAGTAAGTTCCTTTATTATAAAACTCGATTGAGCATTAGAAATGAAATGATGTAACTTATCAATGATTTGGCATCTTATGTGTCTCTAGGTGAAGGATTTTGGGGCAAGCATCGGTCTAAAAACATTATATTGGCCTGGAAATAGTGTCCAGGAACCCCAAAAGAAAAGAATAATTTAAAACCGCAATTGAAGGAGCCTGGAAAAATGACATAACAAGATAATCCTGTCGAACTAGTGACTTCTATGCCACGGAGAATTCAAGCTGTAATCAAGGCTCGCGGTGGTCGCACAAAGTACTAATCAACTTGTTATCCTCCAATTATATACTTCTGATTAAATTTTTTTAATAAAAGTAAATAGCTTAGTCGGATTTCAGTCAAATTTGTTTCTATGTTGAATTCACTTTTTGTATTACAGTAACACATTATTGTATTGCACTAAAAATACGATAGTAAAAACTTCCAAAACAAGAAATTTCTATGACAAGATTAATCATCAACAAGTGCTGAAAGCATTTACTGATAGTTTTACTCTCTAAAAATTTAAATCATAGCTGTAGCGATAGGTTCTTAAAAATTCGGAGGTGGTAACTTTTATTTGTCCATTACGGTTTATCTACATACATAAATGTAAATTTAAAGGAAAATTAAATGTTTCAGTTTGTTGGGTTTTTACGTTTTATTTTTACGCCTTTCATTTCGCGAAGTATTTCTAGTGGCGCACTGATGAAAAAATTAAACATTCAGAAGCAGTGAATTTACAAACAATTTTATTAAGAGAAATGCTAGAGGAGGCGGTTCAAAAAAGCTTGGAGGGAACCAAAAGGCAACCAAATATTAAAGACTTCTTTTCCAAATCATAATTGTTTTGTTTACCAAAAACTTATCAATTAATTTTTATTTTCTTACAAATAAATACATAAACTTCATTGTAAAAATCACTTATTTTTTATATTCTAGTATTAATTAGCAAAAAAAAAAAAAGACGATCGATATAATGAATTTTTCGTTATAACGAATAACTGTGCATTATACATCGTTATACTGGACGTCCATTGTACTTACATTCCTAGATGCATTTCAATTTAAAACGTCTAGTCTGTGGGGACAGTCTTCATGGAAATATCGTACACTAGCGAATACCCTGCGTGGGTTACGTACATAGCAACACCACCAGCATTGTCATCGTCATCATCATTATTACCATCATCATAGTTCCTACCCAAACATTGCCTGATAGCAACACTCCACCTAATCTTCAACCTAGCACCCAAAGTTAGCTTGGCTTGAGTTTAGCCGCCAAAGAGGAAAGACGAAAAGCAAATAAAAAATAAAAAAAGAAAATGTCGAGTTGTTCGGTGTGTAAAGTAAAAATTGTCAGGGACTCAAGTAAGATAAAATGCAATGAGTGCAACAACTTTTTGCACGCAGGGTGTGCGAAATTAAAATCTGCCGATTTTGAATATCTCACAAAAAATAAAAAATCGTGGAATTGTTCTTTGTGTATTCATAAAAGGCGCAATGATACGGGGAGATTATCTCTCACATCAACAACGTCATCTGAAGGTGACACCACCAACATCACACTCAAAGAAGTCTACGAACAAATCATTGAACTTCGAAAAACACTCTCTTCCACCGAGAGTACGCTAAAAGTAATGAACAGCCGTCTCACTGCACTGGAGGAGTCGGCAAAAATTACGAATGCGATTAAGAAAGAGAACGAAAATCTGAAAATACAGCTAGACGAATGCAAAGAACGCATCAGCAATGCAGACTGGTTGATTCACGCCAACTATTTGGAGATCCGCAACGTACCGGCTATCGACAGTGAAGACGTCATTGATACAGCTGTTAAAGTTCACCGGCCTGGCATTGAAAGTAGCCAAAGAAGACATTGACCTTTGCTACAGGAAAAAAATAAAAGTAAACGGTTCTGATTCTGATGTGCTGGTAGTGAAGACGCTGCGAACATGTACGAAGGAGAAAATTCTTACTGCGATATATGCAAATAGGAAACCAATAAAATCTAATCATGCCTTCTGCAAAGGGGAATATTTATATAAACGACTGGTTACCTGGCGAGATGAAATATCTTCTTAAGGAAGCTAAAACAGCAAAGAAGCAGTTCAATTATGAGTTTCTCTGGGTGCGCCGTAGAAGAATTATGATGAGACAAGCAAATGGAACTGAGGTCAAGTATATAAGGAGTTTAGAAGATCTTAGACAGTTATAGACCTCCAAATTCTGTATTAAAAGTAAATATGTTACGTAACTAAAATGTCCTCTGTGATCCAATTTGTGTGAATGACTGTAATGAAACTTATATTGGCACGAGATTTTGTAGTTCAAACCTAGATTTAACAATTGTGCATCAAAATATAAGAAGTATGAGAATGAATTTCGATAACTTTTGTGCTCATTTAGAAAATTGTTTTGCTACCATGCCTCAAATTATTGTCTTAACGGAGATCTGGGTTTTTAATAACGAAGTACATAATTTTCATATTCCGGGCTATTGTGTGTTTCCAAATTGTAACGAAACTTATCCATCGGGAGGCACGGTTGTTTTTGTTAAAAGTGAACTTGAAGTAGAAGAAGTATTCACTCCAGATATTGAAAGTGCAGATTATGTCGTCTTAAAATTAAAATTGGGTAAGAATTTGAGTGTGACTTTTGTTTGTGTATATCGACTGCAGTTTGTGCATAGTAATATTTTTCTTAAGTAGCTCGAATGTTTATTGTGCTCTATTAGCTGTGGGAATGTCTGCTTAGTGGGGGACATAAATATCAACATACACAATCTCCCAAGGGATTGTGATGACTATATGCTTTTGCTATCTTCATTAGGCTTTCGTTCGCTTATAAATCTTCCTACAAGAATAGGTGAGAAATCAAAGTCATGCATCGACCACATCTTTCTCAAGTCCAGAGATTTTACCAATATCTATCCGTATATTTTGGAACTAGATATAACCGATCATTACTCAATTGGCATTGCTTTTAAAAATATTCTTAAAAAAGCTTCTGTTGGCCAAAAATCAAAGCAATCTTCTAGTACTTGTGAAAAAAAAACATTTAAAATGAATTATTCTAAATTGATTCGGTGTTTGTCTCTAGAAAGGTGGGACTTTGTGCACAGTTCCGAATGGAAAAATGAAAGGTTATATAAGTGACTGCAAAGGTACTAAGCAAAGGAGTAAATTTAATAAAATTAAACCTTGGATAAATGATGTAATTTGCGCAAAAAAAGAAGAAAAAAATAAATTCTTTGCAAAAAATAAGAGCAGAATGAACCAGCCTTTAGTTAAACAGGTATATAGAGAGCTACAAACAAATGTGCGCAGTCTAATAGATAAGCAAAAAATTGAATAGTATAGCAACAAATTTGATGAAAGTCGGTTTAATCCTAAAGAGCAATGGCGTATTGTCAATAACAAGGAAAAAAAAGACCCAGTTTTAAAGTCTCTTTATCTAGACCATAAAATCGTCAGTAGTAGTGAGGACTTAGGCAACGGCATGAACTCTTTCTTTTAAAATGTAACTGAAAAATGTAAGCCAGATGTGTGTATTCAATTAAATGATAGTAATGTGAGATGTTTACTTGATAAAACGAGTTCACTTTCCTTCTATTTTGGTCCCATTACTAATTCAGAACTTCTCGCTGTTATTAATAGCTTAAAAGCTAAGAACTCGTGTGGGATAGATGGCATAAGTAACATTACTATCAAGAAGATAGGAAGGTCAATAGTAAATCCCTTGAAACACATTATCAATCAAAGCTTTCAGTGCGGAATATTTCCTGAGTGCCTTAAAACCTCGTTAATTAACTATAGGCCAATATCCCTGCTATCGGTTTTCTCAAAGATTTTTGAAAAGGTCATAGCTAGCAAAATGCTTAACTTTTTTGAAAAAACTAAATTTCTTAATAAGTCGCAATTTGGTTTTATGAAAGGTAAGTGCACTGAAGACGCAACTATAGCCTTCTTAAAGAGAATTTACAATGCACTAGACAGTAATCAAAAAACAGTTGGAATGTTTCTTGACTTAACAAAAGCCTTTGACTTAGTAAATCATGATCTATTGATGCGCAAACTTAATGACGCTGGTTTTAGAGGCAATATATCTGATTGGTTAAAGTCCTACTTGCTTAATCGTAAACAGCACGTTAGCGTTAATGGATCTATAAGCAAGGAAGAGTCCTGCCCAAATACTGGTGTCCCACACACAGGGGTCAGTCTTAGGACCAATCATCTTCCTTGTTTACATTAATTCTATATTCAACCTACCTGTCAACGGCCACTTAATTGGTTATGCAGACGATCTAGCACTTTCATATGCAAACAATTCTTTGACTATGATTCGAGATCAAATGAATTCAGATTTACATTTGATTAGTATCTGGCTTAACTACCATCAACTTATACTTAGCACAAAGTCTAAGGCGGTGTTTTTTTTCCTTATCCAACCCGAACACAATAATTGAAGGCATAATATCTCATCAACGGACATTTTGAACTCACTTCGCATTCCTGATATTGTTAAAGATTTACCGACCTTCGACGGCAATCCACGGTTATTATTTGATTTTATTAACAATGTCGAAGAAATTTTCAGTCTCATGTCTAAAATAACGGATACTCACTATGTTAGTATAATCCTAAGAGCAGTTAGAAATAAAATAGTAGGCCAGGCAAATGAGGTCTTAAATATGTATGGGACAACTTTTGATTGGAAAGCAATCAAAGAAAATTTAATTATTCATTATTCCGACAAGCGGAATGAGACCAATTTAATTCGGGATTTGCATCAGTTGAGGCAAAATAACTGTACTGTAGAAAAATTTTACTCCGAGGTAGTTGAGATTTTATCAACTATGATAAATCATATTAGAGTACATGAAGAAGAGGCTAGTGTCATTAAAGCGAAACAGATCTTGTATGAAGAAATGTGCCTAAACATATTCTTATCTGGTCTAAGAGAACCGTTGGGGTCCACTGTAAGAGCCATGAGACCGAAAAACTTAGCTGAAGCCCTTAATTTCTGCCTAAAGGAGCAAAATGTTTCTTATTTCTCAGTCCCTCAAACACGTTACAATACCCAACCTCAAATATATCAACCGCAACCTTACTTTAAATCAGATTATAATAACGCACAACCAATATACAACAATTACCTCTCACAACCACCATAGCGTCAAACACCTAATACGCAACCACCACTTCCTTATAGAAATGTTCCCAATAATGTACAACCATCTCACAGACCCATTTATAGCAATCCACACTCGTCTTTTAGATCAAATCAAAATTATGTAGCACAACCATCAGGATCGCATATAAATCGAAATAGATATCCTCTTCCAGAACCCATGGACACCTTAAGTGCAAATACTAATAATAGCCGTAATAGGAATTCCAATAATAATAGGCCATTCAATCAAAGACAACAGTTTTTTTTAATATAGAAGGTAATAATTTCAACAAAACAAAACAGAGTAATATCCATCCAAATAATCCCCAAAATTATCCAAATTATTTTCATAAGATGGTGGGCCAACCAACTTCATCAAATTATGCTTTTGGGTTTGAGAGTTAGGTAGATGACCAAAATTTTTGTTTACCAGCCTCGGAGAGCCCATAGGTTATTTAAATCTTTATAACTTCAATTCTTACTTACTACCTTATATTACAATTAACTGTTTTAATCGTAAGCTAAAATTCCTCATAGATACAGGAAGTAATAAATCATTTATTAATCCAGATATTATTACTAGTCGAGAAATTGAATTCATTGCTCCTATTGAAATAAAGTCAATCTTTAATTCTTATCAAGTCAATAGAAGGATAAGATTAAAAGGACTCAAAGAGTTAAATACAAAGAAAGAGTTAGTATTTCTTTTATTTAAATTGCACGATTATTTTGACTGATCGGCATGATCTTCAAAAATCAAATCTAGAAACTAATAATGTAAGAATAAGTTTAAGTTATAATCCCAATTTAGTGTCAAAGCCATACACTGTACCTGGCCTAAGTAAAATAATATGCCATTTACCTGTTGATACAGAGTTTGGTAGTATACACATTAAACCCGTTTTAATTAATAATAATCTTTTCATACATGAGGGAATATATCAATCCCGAAATTGGTATTCACTTATAGAAGTAGTTAACACTTCCGATTCTCCACTTACTTTCGTGTTTGATAAACCCTTACTAACACAATCCATAAACACAAATGAATTTGCAGAATTTCACAAGTTTTCTATTGAATATGGTACGCAAACGAAATATGTTAGTATCGACAAATTAATTAGAATTTATCATTTAAATTCTGAGGAAAAAAACGCAATTGGCAAATTGTGTAAACAGTATGAAAGCATATTTCTTCAAGAAGGACCGGACTTAACATTTTCTAATAAATTAAAACATGAAATTAAAACAAAAGATGAAGTTCCAGTCTATTCCAAATCGTATCGATACCCATATATTCATAAAGAGGAAATTCAAACTCAAATTATGGAAATGCTTAGTCAGGGAATAATTCGGCACAGTTTTTCACCATGGTCTTCCCCAATATGGATTGTGCCTAAAAAGAGGGATGTTAGTGGGAAGAAAAAATGGCGGCTAGTCATAGTGTTGAGGCAATGTATAACAGTTGGCATCGAATTGAAATCTGGCGCCTAAATTAGACCAGTCGCCATAATTTTAAATCTAATCTTCGTTAAAAACACCGCTAACAAAAATATTATAAAAAGCTTACCAAACAATAAAGAACTCTCTTAGTTATCAAACCATCAGTGGTAAAACTTGCGTTTTATTTAAACGATCGTCGTCGTACTTTTTCCTATCTTTTTCGTCGTCGTACTTCGCATTTCAAATAACTAAATTCAACATCAATTTACCTACGAAAAGTAAAGTAGAAATTGAAAGTTGACGGTCAAAAAACTAAGTTGACCGTACACATAGACTACCGCAATAATAATGTGGATAATGTGTTACGGGACCTTCAATTGTCTGGAAAAATTGTCTGGTCTACATGGACGATATAATTGTGTACTCTACGTCACTTCAAGACCACATGGAGAACTTAAGTGCAGTTTTTAGTAGACTTCACGAAGCGAGTTTAAAAGTCCAGGTAGAGAAATCCAAATTCCTACACAAAGAAGTGTCATTTTTAGGACACTTAGTAACAGCTGATGGGGTGAAACCGAACCCAGAAAAAATTAATGCCATCACAAACTTCCCCATACCTAAAACAAAAAAAAACAGATAAAATCGTTCCTTGGCCTCTTGGGGTATTATCGCAAATTTATTAGGGACTTTGCTAACTTAACAAAGCCTATGACAGAGTGCCTTCGCAAAGATCAGAGCATAAATCTGGATTCAAGATATATAAGTTGCTTTGAAACTTGTAAGAGCCTTTTATGTAATGAACCCATTCGTCAATATCCAAACTTTTCTAAGCCATTCAACGTTACTACGGATGCGAGTAATGTTGCAATAGGCGCTGTGCTATCGCAAGGACCAATAGGCTCGGATAAACCGATTTGCTACGCAAGTCGTACTTTATCGAAGTCTGAAGGTTGTGTGGGCAACAAAATACTTCCGACCATATCTGTTTGGAAGGAAATTTCAGATCGTTACGGACCACAAGCCTCTTACGTGGGTGTTCTCCCTAAAAGAACCTAACTCGAAACTGGTGCGTTGGCGACTTAAATTAGAGGAGTTCGATTATTACGTAACGTATAAAAAAGGAAAACAGAATGCGAATGCGGATGCCTTATCTAGGATCGAACTTAACGTTAACGAAACGACAATCTCCGCTGACAATTTAGACTGTATGTCAATGCAAAATAATATAGACGATCTAGACAGTATTTTTACTATTCATTCCGCACAAGAACATCTTGAGGACGGTATTCCAATATCGGAACGTCCACTAAATGAATTTTCGTATCAATAATCTTGGAATTGGTAATAGTAAATTAAAACCCAACGTAAAATGTAAAATCCTTTTTAATAAGAAAAAAAGATACACTATTAGACATTGTAGCATAAGTAACGAAGACATCATAACAAATATCCTTAAAGAATACATTAGCCCTAAGCACTTAACTGCAATATTAACAGACGATAGCACATTTAAAACTATTCAAACTGTTTATTCGAAATTCTTTAATAATTCTAGGTTTAAGGTAATTAGATGTATTAGCAAAGTAAGAGATATAGTAGAAAGTGATGAACAGGACAAAATTATAAGAGATTATCATCACAAATCAAACCATAGAGGAATTACAGAAACTTTTGAACATCTCAAAAGGGATTTCTATTTTCCTAATATGAAATCATGTATAACCCGTCTTATAAATAATTGCGCTGAATGTCAAAAGTACAAATACGGCCGTGATAGGGAACCATTAAGATACGAAATCACTGAAACACCTTCAAAGCCATTGGATATTTTACATATAGACATATATTCAGTTCACAAAGAAAATTTCTTAACAATAATTGATAAGTTCAGTAAATAGCAATTCTCCTATCGAAAGGTTTCATTCAACTCTTACTGAATTAGTTCGAATAATCCATAATCAGAATAAGAATACACCTATAGGTGAAATAGTTGATGAAGCTGTTATCACTTACAATAATTCGATTCATTCGACGACAAAATTGACACCATTTGAATTACTATCTGGCCATTACTTCACAAATACCCCTTTTCCATCTAAATCTAACCCGAAAACCGAACAAGAATACCTAAGAGAACATATTCAAAAATACGAAACGTTATGTAAATTAGTATACGATCGTAGTTTAGCACATAAGCAGAATATTATAAGTAAACTTAACGAAAAGCGTAAGGATCCTCCTGATTTCAAACCAAATGAAATAATAAATGAATAAGATGATCGAAGAAATAAACTAGCTCCTAGATTTATTGAACATGCTGTTATTAATAATAGAAAGATTACTGTATATACAAATAGGCGTAAGGTCCATAAACAAAAAATTAAAAAGAAACGTTAATTTACTAACGAAAAAACCTTAAGAAATTAAACCTAATACATACATACATAATATGTATATACATATATACATAGGTGCGTAATTAAATTCTACGAATCAAATTAATAGCGTGAAATGCCGTCTTAGTGTAGCGTAAGGTAAGATAAAAGATAATATTTCTGATCATATTCTGGTAGGTCCATTTAGAAATCCTGTTCAGCTACTATAATTAACAAAAAAAAAGAAATAGCAAAATTAGTTATAATAACAGTGGTTTTATTTCCTAAGTACTCATATCATGAGGTTGCAGTGGTTGAAATCCGAATTTTGAATTAATTATGATATTTTATTAGATAAGAACTGGGTGGCATTCCAAACTTTCATTTCCTTATTCCCTTATTCCTATTCCTATTTATCCACATTTACCTAACAAAAAAAAAACGATCAGTACCGGCATTGGACAAATATTGGTTGGGACAGTTCTGTTCGGAGCTTTGACCGTGAGAGTCATTCTTTCTTAAGCGATCGTTCAAAACAAACCCATCAAAATTCCCAAACGTATTCATTCACTTAATGTTGAAGACAATATGTCTTTAAACTTAAAACATCGGAAAATGGTTTCAAAAGAAAACAATTCTAGAACAAACTACTTCGCGCCTTTGCAGTGTCTACCGGATTCGGATAACGAAGACATTGAATGTGATGAAGTGTTAAGTGCACCCTTATCAAACAAAAAAACTAAAATCCCGTCGGTGTGTGTTCTGCAAAAAAACCACAAGCGAAATTCATGCCCTGCTTCGGGAAAATAAAATAGAAAATTACTCGGTGAAAAAAATGAGCATTGGAATTAAAATCAAATGTGAATGTATTGACTCTCATCAAAATCTGTGTCGTTTGTTAAAATCGCGAAACTTCCAATTTTTCACGCATGACCTACCAACGGCAAGGTCATTTAAAGTCATTCTTTACGGTCTGGAAGAATTATCTATCGATGAACTAAAGAATGAGCTAGTCACACTCGGCTTAAAATGCCAAAACATAAAACTAATTAAAAAACAATATGAGCGTGTGTTTCTTGAAATCGGATCTATTCGACTCGGAGATCTTAAAAAAAACATCAGATCGGTATTTAAAACGCAGGTGAAATGGAACTTCGCAAGAAGGCAACAAAACCGAGTTACGCAGTGTTATAACTGCCAAATGTATGGTCACGGAGAGAAAAATTGTCATATTAAGACTTACTGTGCTATCTGCTCAGAGTGCCACAAAACTAGTGAATGCACTTCCAAGAACATCAAATGCGCAAACTGCAATGGTACGCACAAATCATCTGATCCGGCATGTGTTAGTCGTCAAAGCTTTCTCGAGATGGGAGAAAAGCTTTCGGCCAAAAATAAAACACAAAGTGTTAGAAGGGTACAACCAGCGTTCGAATCCAGCATCACACATTTTCCTTCACTCCCTTCACATGGCAATGGTCCAGCTAACGTTACACCCACTGCTGCAAATATCCACAACACGTCAAATGCATGGAAAAAGTCGACCCACAACAACAGTGCAGAGAGCAAAGAAGAGCTTTTTTCATTGGAAGAAATTAATGCACTTACTGCAGAAATGATCATCTTGCTGGGTAAATGTACTACTAAGGCGGAACAATTTAATACCATTACTCAACTCGCAATTAAGTATTTGTATAAAAATAAGTAATGAATATAAGTAACTTAAACATAATATGTTGGAATGCTAGAAGCATTCGAGGACAACAATTAGAGTTTAATTCCTTTCTTAGGTCACAAAGTATTGACATAGCACTAGTATCAGAAACTTGGTTGAATTCAACTGACAATCTTTCTAGTACTGATTACAAGTGTTATCGCCTGGACAGGGAAGAGAGAAGTGGTGGCGCTGTTGCCGTAGTAGTAAAACGTTCAATCAGTCATAAAGTACTTCCCATCATAAGTACGAAATTTATTGAAACTATTGGTGTTGAAGTTCCTTTTGTTAATGGTCTTTCATTAAAAATCTATACTGCCTATTTTCCAGGCGGTGTTACCTCCCCTCAAAAGCGAATTGACTTCCGAAATGAACTATTAAGGTTTGTAAACACAAATGATATTTTCTTAATAGGTGGAGATTTTAACTGCAGGCATAGACGCTGGGGTTGTCTAAGGGCCAATGCATGGGGAAACATTCTTGCCGACTTAAATTCAAGACATCCATTTGATGTTCTTTACCCACCAAGTCCTTCTTACATTCCATCAAATAGAAACTGGAATCCATCAACGCTGGATTTATTCCTAACAAATATGCCAGACCTCTTTACCCCACCCTTGGCCCTTAATGAACTCAGCTCTGACCATCTTCCTGTTAAATGTAGTGTAATATTTTCCCCAGTGCATTGCAGAAATCAAATTTTAGATTTCAAAAATGCTAAATGGAACCTATTTAAAAGACTGATGCGCACAAAATTGGTAAATGCCTTATTCCAAAATTCTAGTCAATCCCATATTGACCAAAATATAAGCGCTTTTACCAATGCAATCTTGGAAAGCGTTAAACGGTCTGTGCCAAAGAAAACAATGACACGACACGCAACAAACATTCTTCCACCGTTTATTTTGCAGATGATTAAGTTAAGAAACTCTTGCAGGTCTAGATGGAGACGAACAAGAAATGACTTCTATCTGAGCTACTGAGTGTCAATATGCCAATGCACCTTATCAAAATCATACAGTCGTTTCTGTCTTCCCGAAGTTTCAGGGTATGTATGAATCAGAGCCTCTCTGAGAACAAGATAACTACTGCAGGCGTTCCTCAGGGATCTGTCCTTGGCCCCGTTTTGTTCAATTTGTATGTGTCCGATTTCCCCAATTTGATTAACTGTGATATTGCCTTATTTGCTGACGACACATGTATTTATTCATCTGATTCAATTAGTTCTAACATTGAAACTAATCTGCAATCTGCTTTAAATACTGTCGAAGCCTATTGCAATGACTGTAAAATTAAAACTAATGCTTCCAAGACTCTAGCTATCTTTTTTACACGTAAAAGAAAAGCTTGCTTACTTCCAAGCAACAACCTTCTTCTCAACGGTGTTCAGGTTGAGTGGAAATCGTGCGCGAAGTATCTTGGCATCTATTTAGATAAACGCTTAACGTTCAACCTACATGTCCAAGAAATAATTAAAAAAGTAAATGTTACGATAAGGATACTATACCCATTCATATGCCGGAACTCACAATTGAACAACACCAACAAACTATTAATTTTTAAGGCAATCTTCCAAGCCATCATATTTTATGGGTCTCCCGTCTGGGGCACATGTGCTAAAACCCATCTGCGCAGGCTCCAAATAACTCAAAACAAGTTACTAAAAATGATCCTTAATTTACCCTGGTTTTTCTCAACAAAGGAACTACACCAAATAGCTAACATAGAAATGGTTACAACAAGAATTGAAAAACTTAACCATCAGTATAATATGTCTTGCCTATCATCTGACAATGACTTAATTTCAAATTTAGCTTTATAGTGAGTGCAATAAATACTTGTTTTCTGTTTTCGTTTCCCATTTATTTATTTAATCTACTTATTTATTAAATTATTTATTTACTTATATATTTATTTATTTATTTAATTATTCATTTATTTATTTATTTATTTATTCATCTTTTTATTTATTTATTTAATTATTTATTTATTTATTTATTTACCTACGGTATACAACTTTGGGGTTGTACCAAGAAAACAAATGCCAATATTTTACAAACCTTTCAAAATAAAGTGCTAAGAGAAATTGTCCAAGCACCGTGGTATGCTAGAAACGACGATATCCACAGGGATCTCGGAATTCCGACAATCGAAGCTGAAAGTAGAAGCTTCGCGCGAAAACATAGAAACCGACTAATCGGACATGTTAATAATACAGTCCTACTTATTTTGGATGAGAGCAATTTATTGCGCCGACTACAAAGAACAAAACCTTTCGACTTGGCGAGATAAGGATTAACCGCGTCTAAATTGTGGAACATGCAGGATCTTTCATTGGAAAGTAACCTGCCAAACGTTTATATTTCGTGATAGAAAAATTGCTTGATAAGTAGTATAACTTAGTTGCAGTATCTAACAAAATTATATCGAAGGGTGGTGTTTTTGGTCAGTAAGAATCTGACACTACTATGAGCACGCGCTTGCTATTCTCATAGTGTCTATGGAAGATTTTCACCTACCCTCGGCAAAAAACAAAAAAAAAAAAAATTTATTTTTTTATTAACTTATTTATTTATTTATTTATCTATTTGTCATCTACATGTACATGTACAAATATTTATTTATTACTTCGATTGTTTATTTATTTATTCACATATTCATTTACCTCACTAATTATACGTTGCGATTGGTAGGTTTCATGTGCGCGCACTTACATTGAAAGCTATGTGTTCTATTTTTTGCGACTGAATAGTCGTGCGACTGCAATCGCATGTGTGTATCAAGCCTTAATAGACCAAGAGCCCGCAGTAATTTTCGGTTGTAAATAGTAACCAAAATAGTCACTGTTACTCTTATCACGATTCCTCCGATAAAGCCGAACATGAAGCGCAATATAGGGTGTCACAGTTTAGAGGTAGATATAATCCGTTAACTGTAAATTCCTGCAGATTAGCGAACAAAAAATCGTATGACAGTGGGGTATATTTTCAGCCCGTCGAAGTAAGGGACCACTTTAAATGATATTACTTCTGAGCTACTACAGATACAAAAACAATTCCTTAAATTTCGGAGAGGCAATTAGAAGCGCATACGAAATGTTGAAGACTTTATGTACATCTATGCAGTTATGGCCCCTTAAACTCAAAATTTTGAAAATTGGTTGTTCCAATTTCTTACCTTAAATGCATTTTTCTCAAAACTTTTACTTCATAAAAAGCTATTTCTTTACTACACTTTTATCTTTGGCGTATTCTCTAAAAATTATGTTAAACAACTTTTTCACGTACGGCTAACATAGGTGGTAGTAAAAGCCATTTTTCGTCAGATAAAAATGATAAAAAACTATGCAATATTTCATATTGAAAGTCGGATTTTTTTCTTTCGGGTCCATGGCAGCGAAATATTCTCATGTGGACCATTTTGCTGACCACTTGCTGTATCAATTTGATGTAATCGAGCATTTCATTTTAATTTTGCATTTCGACTTATTCGCCCAATATCAGGCCGATTTGATCGCTAACTAATTTTCGCTGAAAAATTGACTATATTCCGCTTTGAAATATAATTGCCAATGCCAACTAAATGATAAAAGATAAAACAGAACAGTTAAAGAAGAAGAACGCTGCAAAAAAAGATTAGAACTCAATTCCAATCCAACTCAATAACCTTAAAATTGCACTCAAGTATAACACACGAAATACAATTACACGAATACGACACACCCCTCTACAAAACTTTACAAGCTGCATTACTCAACTAACTTTTGTAGTGTATTGTATACACACATACATGAACATAATGTAAGCAAAACAGAAAGAAAAAAATACGCTCCAACAAAACCTTTGCGCTTGAGCGCGGACGCTGAGCAGAGCAGACACATACACAAATCCATTCCACTCAGACTTAACGCGTATTTATAGGAAAAAAGAGAAATACAAATTACGAAGAGAGATCGAAAGGAAACCAAAAGAAGAAAACACCACTGAGATTGGTTTCAGAACAGTGATCAATTAACAAATTAATTAAAAAAGGCATTTTGCAAAGATGTTATTAATATTGCTCAGCTTCTTGAGCACGTAGAAATATAATTTTGGACTTAAAAGACGCGTATTTTAAAGCTCTTAAAACTGATCTAAATTTCAATAAAATAGACGAAGGAGAAGTTTACCTTTTTTAGGTTCAAAGTCTAATTATGTAATTTCTTGGTTTTCGCACTTAAAATCAGATATTTATGCACGAATCTGCTCCTTATCAAAACCTAATCAACACAAAAAAAAATTATCAAAATCCGTTTAGCCGTTTGCTGTGTAGGTCCATGCAAAGGAATTTTCACTTTGTTTTATATTATTAGGGATGTTTAGACCTAATGTTAACTTAGTTTTAAGATGAGTAGTCAGTCGTTGAAAGAAGCTGCAAATAAATAGACCATTTTTAAAAGTGCAAAAGTTTTATTATTTGATAACCCCAATACATAACTCGTGCGTTGCTACGCTTTATAAAAAACTAGCTGTCCCGCCCGGCTTCGCCCGTGTCTAAAAAATATAGTGTTACCTACATTGTCATTTAGTTCGAAGAATGAAAGACCCCAAGGTTTGCAATCTACCAATATATACAATCCTACAAGTGTGGATTGTGAGTATTAAAAGTTTGAATAAATGACATTTGGCAAGAAAGCGGCATTTGTCAGGGTGTTTTATTTTTGCATTGATTTAAATAATATTGCGAATATATTAATATTAAAATCGGCTTATAATAGGCACAGGATGTTAATGAACTGGAATACGAAGTTTTACTTCATTGTGTGCATTAGTTTTTGTGTTTATCGAATCGTAGGATTGACAGGTAGGAGCGTCACATTAAGATTTATATATTAATAAAATAAGAAACATATTGCATTGCCGCCACCAAAAGTGTCCCTGCCCTGCGATCACTGATCTATTATGTTTGAACATATCTACCCGCTTTGGTTTTAAAATTTTTATTGCTTATGTGCATTCATTAATATGCATGTACACGTATTCCGACAAATCTATGTTGGGCTGAAAAACGAGTACAAGTCAAAATATGTCCAAATGAGATTAATACATCATTCGATTGCAAATTTTATATATCATGTTTGGTAAAAGCTATACTATCAGTCTATTGCATACACAAATGGTTAAAAAAAAAGGCAGTGCAAAGTAGCCTTACTGTAAGTGACATAGTAGAAGGTTTATTTAGTTTTTTCCCTCTACTGAAATTTTTGACTTATACTCGTTCTACCGCCCACCATAGAAATTGAAAAATATTTTCCAGAAGTACCGTCAAACAGTGGTGTAAATAATGTTGAAAGCTTTTAATGGGCTCCACTTGTTGCAGCTGACGTAGAAAGGTCATATAGCGATAGAAATATTGTCACAAACTACAGACCAATTTCTAAGCTGTCATGCATACCAAAATTATTTGAACAAGTGGTGTGTGATAGTCTTACTTTTCTTTGTCGAGGTACTGTGACAAACCTATTGACATTTTCTCATAACTGTTCCAATGCCTTAGAAAATGGTCATGACGTGGACTGTGTCTACACCGATTTCTCCAAAGTTTTGATCAGCTTTCTCATTACATAATCATTTACAAACTCGAGGCGTTAGGTTTTCCCCATTGTTTGTTTCGTGGGTTGGCTCTTACCTAAACCAGAGGTCCTATCAAGTTAAATTTAGAGGTTTTCTTTCAGACTCCTTTTTAGCTAGATCCGGTGTCCCACAAGGGAGTCACCTAGGTCCACTTTTTTTTATTCTTGCTATTAATGATGTTCCACCAATCATAAAATATAGCAACATTCTTATATTTGCTGACGATATGAAGATTAGTAAAGCAATTAACCATAAATGATTGCAGACTTCTGCAGTCAGATATTGATAACTTCAGTACCTGGTGCTGTAAAAATGGTTTAGTCCTTAACCCACTCAAGTGTCAGTCCATGACGTTCTCTAGGAAACCGACTATATTTAACTACTCGATATCTAATCACCATCTCTGTCGGGTTTATAGTTTTAAGAACCTTGGTGTTTATTTTAGCAATGAACTTGATTTTAAAAAGCATATAAACCACATTCTGAATAAATCAAACTCACTGTTAGTTTTCGTTAAAAGGTGGTGCAAAGAGTTTAAAAATCTTATGTCACTCTCTCACTATTTAAGTCTTGTCCGTTCCCACCTCGAATATGCTTCGCAAGTATGGACACCTTATCAGAAAAATCTCAATACTCGTATTGAAGCCGTCCAGCGTCGGTTCATTCGATTATTGAAAGGTCTTCCCTGGGACGATCCTTTTAACCTCCCTCCATATTTGCATCGTATAAAACTGTTGCAGATACAACCTTTGGCTCAAAGAAGGGTCAATAATGATATCATTTTTATGCATCAACTGTTCTCAGCTCTGTCTAGGATTAAACTTTCGTGGGGGATCGCATTACCTGCGTAGTATAGAGTTACTGCATATTCCTCATCATAGAACAAATTCCGGGATGCATGAGCCTATTAACCGCATGAGTAAACTCTATAACTTAAATGTAAGCATTCTTGACTTTAATCTTAACAAGATTACACTAAAAAATGTATTGCGTAATGTAGTCCCTCGCACATAAATACTAATAGTGTATAATTTGTATTTTTCTTATTTTTTGTTTATTTATTGCTAGTGGTAGTGTTGTAAAGTAGCGTAGCCTAACCACTAACACCAGCACTAAATGATAAGCCTGTTGATGCATATTTTGCCCCGGCAAATCTCTGCTGGTGGTTGTTGCTTGTATTAAGCACACCACGACACAGATCTGATAGTGTATATAAAAAATAGCTCCTTCAAGGCGCTTCTAAGAGACAACCGGAGAAGATTATTACCAAAAAATTTTAAAAAGCTCTTGGTAGTTCAATGCTACTATATTTAAATGTGCATTTACGTTCCTTTTTCTTGTTTTTTAATAAATGCCTTTATTGCCTTTTTAAGTCTTTTGCTTTGCCTTTTTTTTTACTTTTTTAGGTCAACAATATCCTACCCTGTTTATGACTATTTGGACAGACAAATATTGTCTTCCTAATGTTTTTGCAATATTTCTATAAGTTGTTTCATCTTTCCAAAGTTTTATTATTATTTTTTTCTCATTTACGATAATTTCCTTTCGCTTTTCTTTTATTGCAAAAAAATAAAGAAGAAAACCCGAATAAACTCACTCACAATAAACTCACTGCCACAATAAAACTTGTGAGATTGTGTTACGGGAAATCGCATTATACAAAAGTGAACGCAGACTTTTTCTGCTTCTTTTTGTGCATAGTAGGACGAAATAACGGTTTTCTCTTAAGCTCTGAAAGCAAAATCAAAGTTTTTTTTCTGAGCCGATCGTTCTTGGAGTAGTAAACAAACATTTGTTGCAAAATGTGGGAATTTTTTCTTGCGTATATTTTACTTGCTGTCCCGCCCGGCTTCGCCCGCGCCCAAAAACAATATTCAAAGTGTGAATAAGCGCAGCATCATTTTTCTACTTTTATTTAGCTGTACGACACGAAATTTTTGATGTAGTAACAAACATTTAAAAGCTAATAATACTTTTTTATACATTTATCTTTAATCAAAATATGGGGCGTTTAGTATCTACTCTAGCTCTAGCTCTTCCGACGTCAAACGTCAAGTATTAATTTATTTAAGAATTTGTGAATCTTCGACGCAATGGTATATTTAAACTTTAAAGGTTTTTATGGCATTTTGCTTGGTATCGGAAGACTATCTGGTGGCTTAATGACTTCAGACTAACTGGTATATCAGGACAGTACCGTTTTTGTACTGTTACACGTGATACATATGTATGTGGGGTTTAGCATTGCCATATAATAGTATCGTACCATGCAATTGCATGAACTTCTCTCAGAAAATTGTAAGGCGTTTATCGTTGCTCGTGGTTAATAAAATTAAAAGACCATCAGACTGTCACCATAAACATTTTGGGTGAAGAGTGGAAGTAGAGATGTGTTTTAGTTTTATATACAATATGAACATTCAAACACTGCCTAGGTCCACATATACTACACTTTTCACCACAGATCTTTATCCTGCCTATCTTCTCCGTCTTGCAGTTGAGAATTTGAGAAAACTCCTTACCACTCAACATGAAAGATACATGTCCGTTAGATCCGGATTTTTTTTTGTTTGTTTTTTATTTCCATAAATATCGAATTCGTAAGTAACTCGACTCCAGCGACACCTATCGGGTCCAGATTTAGTAGTTTTCGCTAATGGCACTATACCAACATAAATTGTTAATATGAGTTATTTTGGTCAATTAACATAGAATTTGTCAATAACTACAGCGCCACCTATTGGGTGCAGATTTTGTGATTTTCTCTTTTGGCACTAAACCAACACATTTTGTGCCCCCTAGCGAGCGGTTTTTCCACCTATTCTTTCCCCAGGTCCCAGACTATCTATATACCAAATTACAGTATGATTGGTTCGGTGGTTTAGGCGTGAAAAGGGTTTGTTAATAACTTGACTCCAGCGCCCCCTAGCGAGCGGTTTTTCCGCCTATGTCCTTCCCCAGGCCCCAGACTATCTTCGTACCAAATTACATTATGATTGGTTCAGCGGTTAAGGCGTGAAAAGGTAGTGGACAGACAGACAGACAGACAGAGCTACTTTCGCATTTATAATATTATTGTGATTAGTGTGATTAGTGTGATTTGGTTCAGAATCCAATTGATAGAAGATGAACGCAGACTTTTTCTACCGAGTGTACATACATACATACATATGTTTTATTTTTAAAATTGGATCAGTGTCTTCGAAAAGTAAAGGATTCGCCAAAGTCAAGCTGTGGTGCTACTAAACTATTTAATTTTTTCGAGTCTCTACTCTCTACTCATCTACTGTATTATTATTATTGTATTTAAATTTGTTTTTGTTCGCCATAATTTGCACTCTAAATACTTCTTTCAGCGGTTTTTAGAGTCCTTACAGACCACCCAAGATAGTAAAAACTTAAAACTCAGCGTTTTTCTTAATTGTCTGGATGTGCGTATATAAGAACATCAAAGAAATGTTTTTTGGTTATTTAATTCAAAACAAACTAGAGAATATTCAATTTTATAAAAACATCATCGTTTGAGATGAATTATGCAAATACAGATACAAAGTATAGTAAAGAAATTTATCTTACCTCGCTTGAATCTTCATCACTTGTGTACACAGTCTTAATGGGATCTGAGGCTTTTTTTGCATTATTGCCGGAATTGTTAGAGTCTTTTTTATTCGTTTGAGGTTTACGACCTCTCCCACTTCCACCACGCCGCCCTACAGCTGTAGTATCCTCTTCTGCAGCTAAGGCAAATAGATCACTGTATTGTTTCTAAAAATATATATAATCTTAAATTATAAGCAAAAAACACAGATAACAATTGGCAAATTTACTTTAGTGCTTTCGCTACTGTGACTAAATGCTTGCTGAAGTGCTCTTTGCATTGTGTCATGTACGTACAGTCCTGTACCCGTCCCATGACGACAACTCCTTCGGTAATGTTCCAAATGACTTAGTATCTAATTAAAATAAGAAATAAAAATACACCCGCAAAAACAATATAATTATGGAAAACTTGAAACAAAATTACAAATCAAGAAAAAATTAAATATCGCTAGGAAAATAGCAATACATATACATATGTATACTTAAATTAGTTTATCTTTAACAGCTGTAAGCTTGTTCCCCACAGTAAACCATTTTCATTAAGAGCATGCGGCATTGTGTTAAATTTTGAATAAGGTACTAGGTCATGACTTGCTCTTCTATGTCGAGAAAGTCCGACAACGAAGGTACCACCGCAACCGTCTTTTATTATCTATACTATAAAAGGAAGTCCCCAAAATGTGTCATCAGTCGACCTCAGTAGAGAACAGACGTGATTCGGCTTCCTAGTGAATAAGCAGTGAGTTAAGTAGAACATTTGCCCAACGAATTTTAATTGGCTCGATAGCCTAGTGGTATCGTAGTAGTAGCCCAAGGTTGGTGGTGAATCGTAGTAGTAGCCCGAGGTTCGAGTCCCATCCGGGGGAAGACATTTTTTCACTGTTTTTATAATTAAAATAGAAAAACAAGTGGTCGGCAACAGCCGATAGCATCGGTGATGGCTGATGACCAACGGTGCGCGTCCCAACAAACGGGAACAGCGGACGAAAAAACATAAGGCGATGATGTGCCAGTACAATCAGGCCACGAAACAGCAGTGGCCATAGAAAGTACAGGGAAGAGGAGGAGGAGGTTGCAGCCAACTCCCAACATGGGAAAGCGCCCCTGCAGAACAGCTGCATGTGGAAGTGGGGGAGGAGGCGCCAACAACTTCAGCAGCAGCAGCCAAACAACGTCAGCGATCAGCCGGTGGTGAGAGATTCGCCTACGTCTCCGACGGGGGTGAAGGGCACTACACCGGCAACAGCAACAGCTTTGCCTCTCTGGTGGCCACAGAGTCCGAGGACGATGATGACGAATTAGAGCACCTAAACCGCAGCATCAGACAGCTGCAGCAAAAAGTGCTCATAATCAAGGCCAAGCAAGTGGCCAGGAGAGTTAAGGAGCGAGAACTAGAGCTGCAGCGAACACAGCAACAACAGCCAGCAGAACAAATTCCGCAGCAGCCCAAGCAGCAACAACAACAGGAGCAGCCAAAACAAAATAAACAGCCTAAAGCAGCCCATACACATATTAATTCAACACTGCACCAACTGAGTTGAGGGACTTTGTATAGAATGCCACAAATATCTGAAATTTTCTTTATGTGTGCGTTTAAAGTCATCTTACTGTTTACGTTTCGCTCACACACACTTTCACAGATTGCACAAGCCTAGTACAAATTTCCCTCAATTTGACAGCAAATCAAATGACTTCCCCACACGTAGTTTCAACTGAGTTGAAATCAACTTCCAAAAATCAAAATCTTTTAATTTTACCCCAACCAGCTCGTCCACCTTCAAATCAATCAATGACAGCGCCACACACGGATTGATTTCACCACGAACCGACTAAGTTGACGGTTGAGTTGAATGGTGTATGGTCAGCATAAGCTGCAAGAAAAACCACAGCAGCAGAAACAGCTGTCACAACAGCAGCGACAGCTGCCTCAGCCGCAACAACGGCAACAACAACAGCAGAACCAGCAGAATCAGCAGCAGCAACAACAACAACAACAACAGCAGCAGAACCAGCAGCAGCAACAGCAACATCATTGTTCTCTTGACAGTGAGAGAGTACGGACGTGTTATCTCTGAGTTTCGTGGGGTGAAAACTTTTTGATTTTTAACGTTCAGTATTACGCACTTTAAATCTTTTACAGTTAACATGAATTGTTTAGTTTGCAATAAAAAAAATAGATCGCAGCTGTGAAACTAAAGTCACCAGCTTGGACTGTAATGTTGTTTTTCATTGTTCGTGTGTTAGTTTGGGCTCGTCTGACATAGAGTACATGAACATTCACAATGTTCCAGACCGTTGTGATAAGTGCTCCGCTCTTCGCCGTAAATCTTTACATCAACAAAGTACTTTGGTACCATCAGACGCAAGTGCAGGACCATCAGCTCCAATAACGAAACAGCGGTCAAAGCCCAATCTGAAAACACCCGCTACGTTATACCCCGTCTCCACGAGACATCTCCCAAGACATGTTCTTCGACTTGACATGCAAATGTCTCGTGGAGACCCCTAATTCGATGTCCAAACTATAAACATGTCCGCGATGTCAGCATTTTAGTTTTGTCTTCTCGGCAAACTGAAATCCAGATTATTCTCTGACATTTGGCCGTTTGGCAGGTAGATTTTCATTCGGTGGGTTTTTCGGTAGAGTGAACATGTCGCGCTGAGTTGGTTTGGTAGGTAGATTTTCATTTTAGGGTGTTTCCGTAGAGTGAAGATGCTGGTTGGGTAGGTAGATTTTCATTCAATGGTATTTCCGTAGAGTATTTTACTGCTTTTAAAGCGAGAATTGCGCGTTGTTTCTTTCTCGACGTCAGCTTGTAGATTGAAATGTTTTGGCATGATCTGCCCAACGAAGGAAAACAAACCAAAAACCTGTTTCTAATCAAGATGTAGTTTTGTCATAAATATGTCTCGTGGAGACGCGGTGTTACCTCGCTGTACTGACTCATCTGTTGAACGACAAGCAGCGCATGATCTAACACAACAAGCCGATGAGAGTGCAATTACGCTACAAATGCTCTATCAGGAGATCATATGTTTGAAGGAAATGAATTGCAACTTTCTCAGCACAATCAATCAGCTGAAAGAAGAAAACAAAAAACTTGTATCGAGAGTAACATCGCTGGAAAGTCGATTGAATTGGAGAGAGCAGAAGAACGTGGAAAATGTAATCGAGATTACCGGTGTCCCTGGCGTCAACAATAATAATGCAGTGGAATGTGTACAAACCATTTTCAACAACGCTCTTTATGTTTCTGTGTCTTCTTCTGATATCCAAGAATGCTATGTTAAACGTAGAACGAAGAAAAGCAATAAAACTAACACCAAGGAATGTGATATTATTTGTGTACATTACTCTTGTCTTGAAGCTAAAGAAAAAGTGATGAAAAAGAAAAAAGCTTCAATGAAGAAATTAAATTCATCATTATTTGTCGCAGGCACTACGGACAAAATTTTTACTAACGATAGTTTTACTAGCTATACGAGAGCTTTATTTCTAGAAGCAAAAAAAATTAAAGTAGAGAAAAACTTCAAATATGTATGGTTCCAAAACTCGCAAATTTTAATGAGAAAAGTTGAGAAGGGTAGAGTTGTTGCTATAAAATTATTTCTTGATATTTCATCACTGAAGGCTTAAGTGTCTTTTCAAAATTATAAATATGACTGATTTTAATTTTATTAATAATGATAGTTTAAGCAGCCGCGCCAGGCGCTAGAAAGCAAGAGGCGTAAAAACTAAAAAAATTACTATCCAAAAAACAGATCTAAGTACTCGTTTGCTAATATGTATTTATATTCTTCACAAAGAAATATTTCTCACCGTACTTCTCAAATAACAATACACACATTTCATACACTGTACTTTAAAAAATACACACACATTAAAATCACCAAATTTCCATATAAATATGCACATAATGTTTTTTTTTTCTATCCCTTCCCGTTCCCACAACATTTCATTCTCTTTCTCTCCATAGCTGCTAATTGGTATAAGAGGAAGAGACTAGTTAGCAGAATTTTTATCTGTACCCAGCTACAACCAGAGATAAACATTTGTCTCTGCTGCAACCATAGTAGGCTTTGTTGTTTCATATTAAATATCCAGTCGACCCTTTCAGCCCATTGCCAAAAACGAAATTTTCACTGCCAACATGCTGTGGAGCAGTCTTATCATACCGCTCCATTTGCGCCTACCAAAATCCATACAAATCATCAAACATGTCGGAAGTTGTGGACCAGGATTCAAATTTTGCGCCAAGGCAATGCGCCTACCTAAAACGATGCGAACTTCAAATTTGGTTTCGCAACCTTGTTCGATATATCAAAACGTTCGATTTGACTGAAGAGAAAGAGAGTCAAACTCACTTCATACGTAGTAAAATTTATTGTTACATTATGTATGTACAGATCGCGACAGAAAGATAGCACATTTCCTTCTTTTTTTTTGGATCCCTTTTGCATTGTCGTGTTTTTAACCAATAAAAAATCATTTCCTTCGTATATGTTGTGCATTTAATATTTAATTAATTTAATTAAATTAATTGATAACAAAACAAGACTACATAAAAAAATGCAACCTGCGGTTACGAAAATAAAAAAAAAAATTCAATTCAGAACATTAGCACTTTAAGTGGTAGATAGCACATTTTTAAAAATATTGAAAATTAGTATGTAATATATTTAATGCCTTGATTCTCCTTGGCTTCGATTATAGTAGATTGTACGCTTGATATACATAAGTAGAAAGGAGCAATTAACTTTAGTAGTTAGAATAGTGGACCAAAATACGAAAAAGTTTAAAATTAGAGAATATTTTTTGGGATTGTTGCGAAAAAAACAACTGGGTCTGGCTTAACTGATTTACTTTTGAATGAACTTGCTGATTTGGATATTCTATTAGTGAATTGTAGCGGACAAGGGTATGATAATGGTAGGTACTTATATGAGAGCGAAACATTGTGGTATGCAAGCGAGAACTAAGGTTTTGGAACCTAGAGCTTTGATGATGTTCAATGCTCTACTGATGCAGTTGCATTCTTCGATAAAGTTGAGAGTATCCATGTTTTCTATTCAAGTTCTGTAGGCAGGTGGTCGGTTTAAAAAAAAAATATCTTAGTAGTTTGACTCTTAGGCTGCGGTTATAAATGTAGCAAGCGTGTATACAAGCGCTTAGCTCGCGCTTTAAATTATCAGAGCATTTTATCTCACACGTGCTCGCGCTTGTAAAAATTTGATACACAACCACCATGCTCCAATAAAATGCATTTAATTTAAAGCGCGAGAGTTACGATATGCATCTCACCCACATCACCGGAGCTCCAATGGACTTTCTCTGAGAGGGGACTTACGATATTTGCAGAGAGAAAGGAGTAGGAGATTACGAATGCTGCTCTTCAACTATGGACATCATATACAACATGAACTAGCCCAACATGCACAAGTTGCTAAATTTGTATAATATAATTGTTAGTTAGTCAGAGTTTGGACATGGTCGAATAAAGATCTAATGTAATACAAATAAATTACTGACTCTATCAATTGTTTTTTTTGATAATCTTTTTATTGAATACGGTAACTTGTTTACGCAAGCTTTCTTGGAATCCGTAACTGGCGCAGTCAAAGGCACACATCGAGGGAACATCGGTGTGGAAGATATCAACCCCTATGCAACCAAGAAGTAGGAGTGGGCAAATCGCAACGAGGGAATACTAAAGCAAACGATCGAATTTAATATAACTGAGCCAACCATAGATTCTATGCAAACACGTGCAAGTTGTTCACAAAGTATCGTGGTAAGGTGAGTCTTATTCAGTAGATCTACTTATTGGTTTCCTTATGTCCCCTATATCCAAAAAACATAAAAATAAAGTGAAAATTAGTTACTTAGATAGTTGTAGTTGGGAAAAAAATAATATTAAGCTAGATACTATTGTGAAAATACTAGAAAGTGATAAGGAAAGTCATTTTAATTGCAATATTGATAGAAATATAAAATATAAAAAAAAAGAAAATTTAAACACGAGTTTTGTATTGCCAAGCGAAAACATGTCTACGAGTAACGGGATAAATAATTCGTCAAGCCAATTGAACGATCCTTTGATAGCGATGGAGGTTTTTAATTCGTTGAGAATTCCTGACGCTGTCAAAGATTTACCGACTTTTAATGGAAATCCTAGATTACTTTTCGATTTTTTGACAAATGTTGAAGAAATTCTTAGTCTCATGCCACGATTAGGAGTTTCTAGCTATTATAAAATTATTTTACGAGCCATTAGAAACAAAGTAACTGGAGATGCAAATGAAGTGCTCAATTTGTATGGAACCTCTATAGACTGGAATGAGATTAAGAACAATCTAATTGCTCATTATTCTGACAAGAGGAATGAAACAAGCCTCATTCGCGACCTTCACCAAATACGACAGAACCAGAGTACTCTCGAACATTACTATTCGAAAGTAATCGACATTTTATCTGCAATGACAAACCACGTGAATGTTCATGAAAATGATGGCAACGTAATCGGCGCAAAGCTCAATTTGTACCAAGAAATGTGCTTGAATACATTTTTGTCAGGGCTTCGAGAACCTTTATGATCTACCGTTAGATCAATGCGACCTAAAAAACTTTCGGAAGCTTATCATTTTTGTCTTCAAGAGCAGAATTGCCATTATTTTCAGGATCCTCAACGTGTACCAAACGTGTCATCATATACAAAAAATACATATAGGCCAACGTCAATTCAATACCAAAATAGACCATTACAAAATAATACCCCAATACCAAGTACAAGCAGACCCCCATTTACTAATACTCCATTATTCACTAAACATACTCCAATAAATAACACTATGCAAACTTCACCCTTAAGTCATCAAAATAGTTTTCATCCACCATATTATGTGACCAATAATAACAACAACACCCCATACTACACAAACACGCCATCTTACACAAACAAGCAACTCCCATATAACAATAGTAATAATAATAGGTATTTAACGAACAGAACAAATCAACCACCCGAACCAATGGACACCTATAGTGGTAACACTAACAGAACTATTCGTCGTTATCCCAACAGTAACAATATAACTCAAAATCAAAGATTTAACAACTTACATAATATTGAAGGTAACAACTACTATGACTGCAACACCAATTCTTCCCCATTTATTAGCTCGGACCAACAACAAACAGACTTTCACCAATCTTCCGATAATATTGAAAGTCACTATCAAAATTTAGATGTACCTGACTCTTTTCATCAGAATGTTAATGAGATTGACGACACAAATTTTCCATTACCAGCCTCGGAGAATCCATAGGGTATATAGACACAAATAACTTCAATTCAAATTTATTACCATATATAACAATAAGAAGTTTAAATAACAAACCACTTAAATTTCTTATTGATACTGGTAGTAACAAATCTTTTATTAGCCCAAATGTAGATATAAAAGAAAAAATATATTTAATAAACCCTATTGAAATAAAGACAATTTTTCATACTAAGTCCATAAATCAAGAAGTTTTACTAAATGGATTGCCAGAGTTGAGCACAAACAAACACCTTCCGTTCTTACTTTTCGAGTTCCATAATTACTTTGATGGTCTTATAGGGACAGAAATATTAAAAGATTTAGGAATGAGTATCGATCTGAAAAACTCGGTTCTAAGAAATAATAACACCGAAATTTCTCTGAGTTATAAGCCCAACTTAATATCAAAATTATACACTATTCCAGGACTAACTAAAGCTGTTGTTCATTTGCCGGTAGATATTGAAAAAGGGAATATTTATATAAAACCAATGCAGATAACAAAATATTTATTAATATCTGAGGGGATCTATAAAGCAAGTATGTGGTATTCGTTTGTAGAAGTTGTAAACTGTTCCAAGTTACCTCAAACATTTAGAGTAGAACAACCCCTAAAATCTGAAATGATTGATAAAAGTGACTACTTAGAAATACATAACTTGTCCATTAGTAATCTTGAAGACCTAAAACACTCAAATCCATCAGAGCTAATTCGTACTAGTCATCTTAATACGGAAGAAGAGAAGGCAATAAGGACCCTATGTAAAAAATATGAGCATATATTCTTTAAAGATGGACAGAACTTATCATTCTCAAGTGAAATTAAGCATGAGATAAACACTAAAGACGATATTCCCATCTATTCAAAGTCTTATAGGTATCCATACATCCATAAGGAAGAAGTAAGAAAACAAATTACCAAGATGCTTGATGAGGGAATAATACGCCCAAGCTATTCTCCGTGGTCTTCGCCCATTTGGATAGTACCGAAGAAAAGAGATTCAAGTGGCATAGAGAAATGGCGGTTAGTCATAGACTACCGTAAATTGAACGAACAGTAGAAGATCGATACCCAATACCTAATATATCTGATATTTTAGATAAACTAGGAAAATCAGTATATTTTACGACATTGGATCTAGCATCCGGCTTTCACCAAATTCAGGTAAAAACCGAAGACATTCCCAAAACCGCATTTTCAGTTGAGAATGGTCATTACGAGTTCTTACGTATGCCTTTCGGCTTGAGAAACGCTCCATCTACGTTTCAACGCGTAATGGATAATGTTCTCCGTGATCTTCAAGGTAAGATATGTCTTGTGTACATGGATGACATTATTGTATTTTCAACGTCCTTGCAAGAACATATCGAGAACCTTGAGCAAGTATTTCAAAAGCTCCAAATAGCAAACCTGAAAATACAACTGGATAAGTCGGAGTTTCTTCGTAGAGAAGTATCGTTTCTCGGTCATCTTGTAACCGCTGATGGAGTAAGACCCAATCCGGATAAGATCTCCGCAATCAAGAGTTTTCCAATTCCTAAAACAAATAAACAAATTAAATCGTTTCTGGGTCTACTTGGATATTACAGAAAATTCATAAGGGACTTTGCTCAGTTGACTAAACCTCTTACAGAATGCCTTCGTAAGGGAAAGAGTATCGTTCCCAATGCAAAATATATCACCTGTTTTGAAACTTGTAAAAATCTTCTCTGTAATGACCCCATTCTGCAATATCCGGATTTTACCAGACCTTTCAACCTTACTACGGATGCGAGTAATGTTGCTATAGGTGCTGTGTTATCCCAAGGGCCAGTTGGATCTGATAAGCCAGTTTGTTATGCAAGCCGGACTTTATCAAGTTCTGAACAAAATTACAGCACGATCGAAAAAGAGTTGTTGGCTATATTTTGGGCAACCAAATATTTTCGCCCGTACTTATTCGGAAGAAAATTTCAAATCATTACCGATCATAGGCCACTTACATGGTTATTCTCATTAAAAGAACCGAATTCGAAATTGGTACGTTGGCGCCTAAGGCTCGAGGAATTCGACTACACTATAGTGTACAAAAAAGGCAAACTTAACTCCAACGCAGACGCTCTGTCTCGCATTGAGATTAATGCAAATGAAACACTTGAGGTTCCTTCTGAATACAACTTCGATAACATTTCCACTCAAAACAATATAGACGAATCAGAGCACCTTACAACAGTTCATTCAGCAGAAGAGGACAGTAGCGATGGTATACCGATTTCGGAACGTGCACTTAATGAATTTTCCAATCAACTTATAATAAAGAACAATGACAATAGGACACAACTTCATGCAAATCTCAAAATTCTGTATAAAAAAAAGAAAAGGTACATCATAGAAGGTAAGGACATTTGTAATGAATCTACTGTAGTTAAAATTATTAAAGAGTATGTAAACACGAAAAGAATAACAGCTATTTTTACAGATGATAACACCTTTAAAGCAATTCAGTCCGCTTATTCTAAGTTTTTCAGTCACGGACGTGTTAAATTAGTTCGATGTACTATAGTGTTAATTGATATTGTAGAAAGAGACGAGCAAGAAACATTAGTTCGAAATTATCACGACAAATCTAATCACCGAGGGATCACTGAAACACTTGAACACCTGAAACGAAAATACTATTTCCCTAATATAAAACATGTTATTACCAAAATAATCAATAATTGCGAAACATGTCATAAATACAAGTACGATCGTTTGAGAGAACCACTAAAATATGAACTGACTGAGACTCCAACCAGACCTCTACAAATACTCCACCTTGATATTTACGCCATTCACAGAGAGAATTTCCTAACAATTTTAGATAAATTCAGTCGTTTTGCTTGTGTATACTTGCTACCTGCTAGGAATAGCATAAGTATTGTAAAAATGTTAAAACATTTTTTTTCACACCACGGCGTCCCACAAAAAATTGTAACAGACAACGGCAGCGAATTTTTGTCTACGTTATTTAGAGACTTTTTGACCATATATGACATTGAATTTCATACTACATGTGCAAAAACCTCTACAGGCAATTCACCGGTAGAAAGGTTACATTCTACATTGACCGAGTTAATTAGAATTATAAAATCCAAAAATCAAAATAAACTCATAGGAGAAATTATCGATGAGGCCGTTTTTACATATAATAACTCAATCCATTCAGTTACAAAGTTAACCCCCTTTGAAATCTTAACTGGTCATATTAGTAGAAATAATCTCTTTCCATCTGAAGAAAGCAATAGAAGAACAGCACATGATTACTTAGAGGAGCATACAAAAGACTTTGCATTTTTAAAACAGTTAGTTTATGATAGGAATTTGGAATTCAAGAAAGCTATGGTAAATAAGCGCAATGAAAAACGTAGGGATCCGCCAGATTTCAGTCAAAACGATAAAATATATGAGCTTGATGACAGGCGAAACAAACTAGCCGCACGGTTTAATGAGCATATAGTATTATCTAACAACAAGATAACAGTGGATACAAACAAACGAAAAGTTCATAAACAAAAAATTAAGAAAAAACGAAAATTCGCTAATGAAAGCTAAAATGCTCGTATACATGTAATTTTTAAAAGGAAATATAAAACAATAGAATTAATAAATGAATAACTATTTTTTTTTCTCAATAACTTTATTTGAATGTACATAATATTATTAAGTTACTTTATTATTGTAATGATTGCAATTGAAATGAATCTTCATCATTCTGTTTCGAGTTATAGGTATGTAGATATATATACATACATACACACATAACATTAAATACAATTTTGAATATAAGCAACAAATTTTCACACCCTTCCCTATCCTTACCCAAAACCAATAAGTTAGAAATATATGAATAAGCAATAGCCCTAAGTCGATGGTTTGAGAGCAATGTGTTTATCTCGTAAAAATGGCATAGAGAAATCGCATCGAATATATTAGATCATCTTACATCAATAAAAAATTGGTATCGTTACCCGCCGCATAATTGGATATATCAACTCATCATTATCCGCTGATATCTCTCTGCAAAATATACAGAACATGTTTCTTCAGTTAACTGTACCTCAGCCAGCATACACACATACATTAAGATCAGCAATTCAATCTCTTCAGTTACCTCAGCCAGCATACACACATATTTACATTAAGATCAAGAAACGAATCTCTAAACGTTCACTGAAGACAATCTCTTTGCATCGATGCCTTCAGTTCACACTTACACGGGAGGAGTTACGATATGCATCTCACCCACATCACCGGAGCTCCAATGGACTTTCTCTGAGAGGGGACTTACGATATTTGCAGAGAGAAAGGAGTAGGAGATTACGAATGCTGCTCTTCAACTATGGACATCATATACAACATGAACTAGCCCAACATGCACAAGTTGCTAAATTTGTATAATATAATTGTTAGTTAGTCAGAGTTTGGACATGGTCGAATAAAGATCTAATGTAATACAAATAAATTACTGACTCTATCAATTGTTTTTTTTGATAATCTTTTTATTGAATACGGTAACTTGTTTACGCAAGCTTTCTTGGAATCCGTAACTCGAGCAAGCGCTTGTATTACACGCTTGCTATATAACCGCAGCCTTAAGCAGAATAGATGCAATAAAACCACTAAAACTATACTTGGGAGATGTTTATAGGCTCTTGTTGAAATTTCAGAAAACTATGATCAAAAATTCTAAAATATGCTACAATCTCTTGGTAGTAAGCTAAGCGAATTTAAATTTATTTGTTGTGTTGTTATTTGGTACACAATATAAGACACAAAGCAGTGTTTGCCTTAAGCTTGCAGTTGAAATTTTGTGCTCAATGAAAAAGTTTTTAGTCGAACTAAGAACAAGTTTTTTTGAATTTTTAGATAAGCAAATGAAATTAAAGTTCCTTTTCCAGTAATTTCAACTTAACGGTCCCGAAAAAAAGTAGTTCAGTTTTCCTATGGGGATAGGAATGAGGTAATTTTAGACCATCAAGAAAGATTTAGGGTTGAATTTTATGTTGAAGTCAACGCGTCAATTACTCTCTCTCTTCGGGAGATGTGGAAAATATCAAACATTTTTTAAGTTGCTTTTGTGGCGCTTATTTTTTTTCCTGCGCCAGGCGCCAAAACTGTTAAAATCGGCCCTGAATAAAACAATAGTTAATATTGATGAAGCGTTATTTTATTGTGAATCGAATGAGGGAACTTCTTTTTTTGTTTTGCATCAAAACATACGTAGTTTACGGCAAAACTTTGATTTGTTAGTTTGTAATCTGGAAGCGCCTGTGTTCTTACCCGATTTGATATTTGTAAGTGAGATTTGGATCTTTAGTTGTGAAAAAGGAGACTATTTTATTCCGGGCTATAATTTGTATACTAAAACAAACGAAACCTATGCCGCAGGCGGAGTCGGAGTTTTTGTTCGTGATTCATTGAACTTTGGTAACTATATTGTAAATTGTCACAATTGTTTGAGCGCGGATGTTATTGAATTGTCTTGCAATCTATGTAATGAAGTTTTTAAATTTGTTTGTGTGTACAGGTTACACTTCTATGATATTCAAGTGTTTTTGAATGAATTTTCAACGTTCTTAAATAATGAGCCAGCGGGTAATCTTATATTATTAGGCGATTTTAACATTGACATTTTGACTTCGAGCACTTCATCTGACTCTTACCTTGCTTTAATGGCTGAACATGGTCTTACTTCTTTTGTAAATGATACTACTAGGCCTATTTCAAGTACCTGTCTTGATCATGTGTTTGGCCGTTTTACTAAAATTTCCATAAATCAATGTGCTGGTATTAACTTTGATCTTCACATTACTGATCACTGTATGAGTGGTATTTTGTTTAGTAGTTTGAAAAGTAGGAAGCCCACAAAATATATTACCTTGCCAAATGTAACCAAGGTTAATTTCTATCTTCTAAATATTGAGCTGCTTTCTGAAACCTGGGAAGAAATCTATATGGAAGGTAATGCATCTAATGCTTATGATTTGTTCTTAACTTCTCTTCAAAACTACATTAGCAATTGTACTTACTCTGTTGTTCGCAAAAAATCTGAAGTGAAATTAAAGCCTTGGGTAAACCATTCGTTGTTAAAAACAATTAAACTTAAAAATAAATTAAGGAAAAAATGTTTCAAGCATCCACTTCACGCAGCACTGAAAACCAGATTTTTGACTTTGAGTAAGAAAGTGAATAATGATATTAGGATAGCTCGGGATAGATACCATTACTCTAAAATTCAAAGTGCCCTTGGTAATCCTAGAAAAGAATGGAAGGCTATTAATAGTATCATCGATGGCAACTTTTCCAATATCAATAAATCAATTGTACTTTGTAATAACGGTGTTGTTACTGATGATCCCTCAATAGTATCAAACATTTTCAATGATTTTTTTTCTACAATTGGTATTATGTCTGATAGTGAGTCTCCTTCTTATTGTAGCCATTGTACTAGATCTCAATTAATTGCCGACAGTGTTAGAAATAACAGCTTCTATTTTGAGGAAATCTCAGGCTTAGAGGTTCTTAAAATTATAAATTCACTTAAAAACTCAAATTCCTGTGGTTATGATGGTCTATAAAATCTTATCCTTAAAAAAATAGCACTGAATATAGTGGATATACTTGCTTTCATTTTTAACTGAAGTATTTTTACTGGAACTTTCCCCGATAAATTAAAGAGTGCTATTATAGTACCTCTTTTTAAAAAGGGTTGTAAAAGTGATAAAAATAACTATAGGCCAATTTCCTTACTGTCCTCTATCTCCAAAGTTTTTGAAAAAGCCATTAAGAACAGAGTGCTGACCTATCTTAAAAAAATTAATTTCCTTAGTCCTACTCAGTTTGGATTTAGAGAAGGTATTTCAACAGAACATGCTCTCTTGGAGTTTTGTTCTCTTATATACAAAGCATTGGACGATAGAAAATGTTGCGCCGGACTCTTCGTGGATATCACCAAAGCTTTCGACTTAGTAAACCACAGCGTACTTCGTAATAAACTTTATTGTGTAGGCTTTCGTGGCTTTGTATATAATTGGTTTAAATCGTATTTGAAGAATAGAATCCAACGAGTCAAAATAGATGATTTTGTTAGGAGGTCTAAAACTTTGAACTTAGGTGTGCCTCATCAGTTCTTGGTCCAATACTATTCTTCATATACATAAACTCGTTGTTTAGTCAACCATTTATAGGAAAACTAACAGCCTTTGCTGATGATCTTGGCATTGCTTATCGCTCAGATAATCCCTTGGACTTAAGTGCTGATCTAAATCACGATGTTCACCTTTTGAGAATATGGTTTGCAGAACACAAACTAATTGTCAGTACTAAAACCAAATTGATGAACTTCAGCCTATGTTTACAAGAGTTCCCTGAGTTGGAATCTACTTTCATGCGAAAAATTGTGCTAGCTCTAACGTGTCAAATTGTATTTGTGCAATGTTTCATAATCAAGCATCTTGTGACTTGAATTGTTTTAAAATTGAATCGGTAAGTCAGTTTAAATATTTAGGTATTGCAATAATTGTTTGTTGACAATTATTGACAAAAATATGAGTTGGTCCGAACATTCTTCAATTTTGAAACAGTATCTCCGATCAGCTGTTAGAAGCTTTTATCGTCTCAGAAAATTCTGTAATAATAAAACTCTAAAAATGGTATATTGTGGAATATTTGAATCAAGATTACAGTACGGCATAAGTTGCTGGGGGGGTACCTACCAAACTAAACTACAGCCATTAACCGTTTTACAAAAGTGCGCCATTAGGAAATTATGTGGGACAAATCGTTTGGCTCGTTCTATGGTTTTATTTAGAAAATTGAAAATTCTGCCACTAAAGCATTTGTACTTTTATAAAGTTTCTAAAGTCTTTTTTATGAGGGGTGGCTATTTACAAAGTCCAATTTCTAATAGCCGCCTTTTGCGAAGCAATTCAATGAATGTCGTCGTCATACCTACTTTTCGCACCACTTTATTTAAAAATGTCTACTCCGTTGTGTCTTGTAAGTTATTTAATAGACTTTCTATAAACATTCAAGTCATTAGATCCATGTTCGTCTACTTAAAAAAAGTTAAAATATGGCTTCTCGGTTTTGATCATGACGAAATTAAAGTTTTGTTGCCCTATGTTATTTGAAATTCACAAATTGAATTGTTATATATTTTTCGCTCTTTATCTTTTCTTATCTCCTTACTTTATTTTCTTTCTGCTTTTTTATTGTAAAAAATGTTGTTTAGATGAATAGATGAATTAAATACTGTTCACCCCACATTTAAAGAATTATTTTATGAAGTGGCATAACCACTATTTAATTTCTATTAAATAATAATGTCACTACCTATTCTTAGTTATCATTTTATATTGTTATGGTAGATTAAGTAAACGAATTTTGTTTAATTAAATTAAGAATTCATGAATAATAAATAATAATAATAATAACAACAGAAGACGACGAGGGAGAAGGTGCCTCCAATCAACACCTTCAAGATGGAACTAAAGGAGAGAATCGAATTATGTACTGTAGATCCTCGGTTCTTAAACTGTGTTCCGCGGAACCCTGGGGTTTTCTTGAATTAAGAATAGTAAGACGCAAAAATAATTTTTGTAAGTATTCAATTACAAACATTTTTGCGGAAAAAATTTTTGACGTTTATATTTTTTTTTAATTAAAATGTGAGCTACCCATAATTAAAAAAAAAAAAAACAAAAACAAAAATCCGGTCAAGTGCAAGTTATACTTGCGCAATAAGTGTTCCGTACTGTATCAGTTATTTTAACTACATACATATGTATGTCATAGATTTATGTTGATAGATCTATATGAACCCTTTCCTTACGATACGATTTCTACTAAAGATACAATGATACTTTGTTCGATACTCACATATATGTACAAACATAAAAACATATATAGGTACATATATGTACATATGCACTTGTATATCTGCAGACACAAGAAAGTACATGTGTACCTACATACATAGTTTTATGGTGCACAGCACATTTCAATACAAATAAATTGAGCACAATTTGCGAAAAATAAATTCAAATTTGTACCTACATAAATGTATACCAACAAGTAAGTTGAACAAATTACCTACATATGCATGTATGTATGTACATATGTCTCTGATGTCCTTTCTCATCTGCTCAGAAGAATAGTTATACACACACACAAAGTAAAAGAAAAAAAAAACAACAAATAAAGCATGTATATACATACATACATATATACCTACATAATATGTTCATATGTATATGTATTTACAAGAAATGTACGCTTGTGCATCAGATTTAATTTTTCGTCTCGTTATTCGTTCAATTTCATTAACTGCGTAGAATTTTGCGATTTGTCTCCCTCTCTGTGTCTGTATATACACAAATTCAATTTTTCCCAATATATTAAAAGTAGAGACACCTACATTATAATAGGAAACCATCAAGCTTCCTTTATGTGTTATATTATGTATCATTGGTTTAAGTCTTAGGTCAATAGTTATCCGGTAGGAATATGCCACGAAAATTCGCTGCGGGTATAACACTTTTGCCATCAATTATTAAATTTTTACTCTCGTATCTACTTTTAGGCGTTGTGATATTTTTCTGGGTATGTAAACAGTAGGGTAGTTGAAATTAAAAAATTAATTAAAAAAAAACGGTTGAAGTAGGGCAGTCGTGAGAATTATGTTTCCATCTACACTTTATTCTCAATGTTTGTGATTTTATTCAGATTTTTCTGAGCGATATTTTCGGAGAAAAAGCTCGGGACAGCAAGTTGTAACGTTTTGTGAAAATTTGTTAAGAAACTACCCCCCCAAAGTCGAAATTCAGCTTTTTAAGTTCTGGTCTGTGTTTAGGCCACTAATTGCTACAACTGTTCCAAATTTCAATAGTCTAGGTTAAGTAGTCTCTGAGAAAAAGGCCTGTGACAGACAGACAGACAGACAGACAGACAGACACCGAACTGATTCCATTAGTGTTCCGTTTTGGTACGGACGGAACACTAAAAATGATGTAGCAACATCCACTTTCGAAAGAAAATTACGAGCAACAATCCATGAAGTATGCAATGCATGCGTGTGAGTATAGTTCGCGTAGCTTTAGGTACGTAGGTACTACACACTATTTTACAAAGAATGAACTTGACACAAAAATGCATGCGTGTGAATATCGTTCATGAACAGCGTTTGTAAAGTTTCTGCATAGTTATCATGTTTACATGGTAGTTTGAGGCCAGCTTCACCTCTGGTTGAAATGCATATAAACAGTTTCGCCACTCAGCAAAGAATTTATTGGTCAATACCGTACAAAAAATCGGCCAAACCGCGAAAAAATTAGCCCGCATAATTTTTAGTCAAGAGCTTACTAAAAACGTCTCCTCAAATGGTACAACACAAAGAGCGAAACACAAAAGTATTGCATTGCAAAGGCTATTTTCAAGCAAAAAGCATTGGCGCAAATTCATAGTCAGCCCATGAATAGTGCCTATAGCCGACTATAGTTACAGACGGCTATAAATAAAAAAGCCGGCTATAACTTTTCGTTATTCATACACACATTTTTGCCTGTGTATTAGTTAGTATCGACTTTGGTATGTTTTTGTAAAGTGATTTGAACGAACAAATCCAAACGTCAAAATATTATATGAGAAATTCATAGCCGACTCTAGTTATTTAAAATGACGTTAGGGTCATTTTAAATTTTGAGCCGGCTATAAGTGACTATGAATAGCAAAAAGTATATTTTAGGTTATGTAGGTGTATAAATTCTTTTATCGTTGGCTCTATCTGACTATGCATTTGCGCCATTATGATTATCTTTTGCTTCAATTCGGGATTTCTTTCTGATTACAAATCTAAGAAATATATATGAACATATTGTAGGATTCTAAATTTATTTTTACGAGAATATTCTTACTTATCCATTTTGATGAAGTTCTCGAAACAATCGGCACCAAGAATAACGAAGAAAGAAAATGTTAGCGCCAAATAGAAAATGACAGCGACAATCAGCATTTAGGAACTTAAATGACAGCATTGTATATGAAACTAATAGTACTATCATCAAGTAAGATATTTGGTTTGTTACTCGGCAAGCCAGAAGGAGCATCGACTTTTCTCCCAAAAAATTGAAAAAAATATTACGCTCTGAGAGAATTGAGTAAAAATTAAATATTGAGTCGGAATAAAGTAAAACCGGTTATGCTTGCTTAGTTGCCTTCCGATGTTCACTCAAAAGCAAGGAGAGTTAACTAAAAAGCCCAAAAAAAAATTGAGATTTGAGTGTTACGAACTTACGAGTATGAGGGATTTATGTCTTTTTTCTGGTTTGGTGGAATTTGAATGAAACCATGAGTAAAACCAATTGTATGTGTGTAGGTGTGTATGTGTACAAACACATACAGTGAATAAGCCGAAACAAAAATCATAATCATTGCGCAGGTTATATTTTTCTTTTTCTGCATTTGGTGAAAAGGTGAATTTTGTGTTTTAGTTTATCTGTTCTGTGCCAAAAATGCAAAGAAGGTACATTGTTTATTGACTTTATTTGAACGAGAATAGAATAAAATTGCTATTTAGATGTAAGATGGTTGAAAACAATTTTTGGTTTTATATTATTATAATTGTGTTAAAATTAAAGGCGACAAAGTTAATATTTTAATTGTGGAGTTTATTCATGCGGTTGAGACGCATGCAGTAAGGTAATGCGATAACCCCGAAAGTTAAATTTTCAAAGTATAGTAGGTAGATATATCAGGGCATCTATCAGACCTGAAATCAGTTGATGCATAACATTGAAGTCCTTATTAACCTGTCTTTCAGACAGGTTCGCTGGACAGCTTCAATAAGAGTATTGTAATTCTTACAGTGGGGTGTCCAAATTTTGCATATTCGAGCGGAGGACGGACAAGACTGTTAAAGAGGGAAAGAGTGACACAATGACCTTTAAATACCTTACACTATCATCACATCACATTGAGTATGATTTACTCATGTGGTTTATAGGTACCTATGCTTTGTTTAAACTTCGGGCGAAACTACCTACCGAGATCTTTAAAACCATTGCCCCGAACTGTTGCGCCACCTAAAGAAAGAAGAAGAATGTTGATGAACCCAACCTGAGGAACATTTTGAAGATGACGTTGGCTATTCCCGGAACTGAGCAAGGTGGTAGTTGGTAAGCAAATGCACCTACATATAAACATATGCAATGTTTGTATGTATGTACATACAAACCTCAGGTGTTGACATTGAAAGAAATATTTGTTTTTAATTTTTATTATAAAATACTTTGATTTTAAAATTTTTCAAGAATTATACAAATGCATACCTACTTCTGCTATAATTTCCATTATAATTTTATTGAAAGTAGATAATAATTAAAAGCTACATTCTATACCAAATATGATTAAAGACGCTCAGAAACTAAACAGTAGCATTATAATATATACTAGTGGACCAGTGCGAGAAATCTCGCATGTATAAACCCTATAACCGTTTAAGGTTTACGAATGAAAAAAAGAGAACGTAGGTATAGGTAATGATGTTTTTTCGTAATAAAGGAGACGGGGCACTTTCGGTCCAAGAGCGTACATCAATGAAATCATCAATACCAAAATAGAGCTAAGCTTCAGTACATTAAAACTGTAAAATTTTATGAAAATCGTATGTGTGGATTTTGAGATTTTTGTGTGTGAAGTTCGTATTGCGGATAGTTCTTCTGATCCGTTTATATGCATATAAAATCATAATATCGGAAGAACCGTAAGACGCACATACAATGAAAGGTGATTCTACTATCTTTCTTAAGACCTGAAAATAATGAGTCTTAGATGTTCAGTTTTAAAAAAATAAATTAATCTCTTAAGACTTTAAATGTACATTTTTTTTTTTTTTTTTTTGAAAATCACTAATTTCTGAAAAATTTTCAGCGACGACATATCTTTTTTAAAAGTTATGTGAAATAACATTTTCCAGACTTTAATTTTATGTATAATAATGTAAAATTCAGCCATTATTAACTAAGTATAACACTTTCAAAATCCTACCTGATGCAAATCAATCACCATTGATCAATAACCAATCCTCAATGGTGAGTTATTACAGTTTTTTTTTTTACAGACACGTGAAAAAAATGTTGTTACTTTGTTTTTAACATATAAAGATATTTATGTAAGAACTATCACAAACATAATATAGAGAAAATTAAGAAAAAAAAACAATAATATTACTTTTTTAACAAAGATGATGATGATGCTGCAGAATACTACAATGTCATTTGTTCACCGTTGGGAGCTGCTTTTCGAGACAGTTCGTACCATACTACTTGAGGTTGGAACATATGAGCTTTAAAGACGTTGCTAAAAGGAATAAATTCATTTCGGATAGATTTTTTGGTAACATTGAAATATCTGAAAATGATAGACCAACTATAGTCATTTGTAACAGCACTTATGTTTACATCCAAACGCATTTCAAAAGCAACCGTACGGTTTACATAAATATCAGAACTACAGACTGATATATTCTCTTAAAGTATTCGGTCCGTATGCTGCCACTGTTTCGGATGCTTTAAAAATGAACAGGCTCTTCGGAAGCGAAAGTGGGCGCTGAGGCAGTTTTTCAGAAGGGTCTTCATTCTAAATAGAAGCTTTAGAGATTCTACTTCAACTCTAGAATCGCATGAGTATAGAGCGCATACGCCCGAATCTCTACTGGAAGGACATCTGCAATTAACAACACTACAAAAAAATCGCGATGTAAAACGATGTAAAGGTGGGTTGTAGAAGTTGTAAATGGACATTTTAAAAAGGATTTTAAACTGTTCCATCAGGAGTTCTTCAACCTTGCTTCTCCTCACTTGACGGATGATAATAACTTCAGCAATTTCAAAAAGTTTCACCCACTGACCGAAGACAACGATGATGCTTATGAGCTGTTGCAAATCGCTTTAAGCAGATCAAATACTCCCAATCAACTAGATGATTTTGTGATAGAAAATAACCTTATTTGAAGAAGGGCAGTGTTTTAAACCATACTAAGTTTGCCAGAGTTTTTTAAAATATCCCTAAGAAATTATCAAATAAAGAAAGCTGGTTCATACTTTGGAGAACATCTGAAGCCAATTGGAAGCTACCAACGTACCAAATAGAAGTGTATCCAAATACGTAAAATTACCACAGGATACCAGGGTTTAAAAGGAAACAATTACTTATTAAAATGTCGTATAAAATCTCGACTTATGTATGTATAAATTCTAGAGTATATTACACATATGTACATACATACATTCTTGTTAGCAATGAGGAAAATAGTGCTATAATAGAAGCAGTTCTATCAATGCATATTATTGTAGTTGTCTGGTTGGATTGAGAGCTGTTGGATGTTGTGCTTACGTTATAAGTGTTTTGTGGTATCTTGGGTATGCTCATCATCAAAAAAATTCAGAAATACCACCTGCACTTTTCTACATAACATTTTAATAGATGACCAAGATGATGAAGAATATTATAATGAGCCGTAACTTTTTATTTAAATATTTAAACACGGTTTCTTATACATAAAACATCCTTTTTGTTAAAAAAGTAATATTATTGTTTTTTTCTTAATTTTCTCTATATTGTGTTTGTAATAGTTGTTGTGCTTTTATCTTAATATGTTAAAAACAAAACCACAACATTTTTTTCAAGTTTCTGTAAAAAAAAAACGTAAGAACTCATCATTGGGGATTGGTTACTGAGCATTGGTGATTGATTTGCACCACGTAGGATTTTAAAAGTGTTTTTCTTAGTTAATAATGTCTAAATCTTAAACTAATATACATAAAATTAAAGCTTGAAAAATTCTCTTTCAAATAGCTGTCAAAAATGGGGTATGTTGTCGCTGAAAATTTTTCAGAAATTAGTAATTTTCAAAGAAAAAAAACTTTACTTTTAAAGTCTTCAGATATTAATTGATTATTTTAAAACTGAAAATCTTAGGCCCATTATTTTAAGATCATAAGAAAGATAGTAGAATCACTTTTCATTTGATGTTAAATACATATATGCGCATTACGATTCTTATGGTATTATGATTCTATATGCATATAAACGGACAAAAATCATCAGAAGATCTATCCGCAATACGAACTTCACACACAAAAATCTCAAAATCCCCATATACGGTTTTCATAAAACTTTGCAGTTTTATTGTACTGAAGATCAGCTTTATTTTGATACTCATATCATTGATGTACGCTGTTGGCCCAAGCTCCATATAATTTTGTCCCATCTCATCTCATCTCATCTTACTTAAATGCACTTTTTCAAAATTCTTTATACTGATGAACAAAGTTCAGCGGATAATCTTTCGACCAGTGTTAGAATCATTGAAATCGGTGCAGAAATAAACTCTCAGGAGGAATCACAAGCTCTTGCGCTAGCGATTTATTTATATAGATATAATATATATAATATATGCACATACTTTATGTACTTATGTATTTATATAATGTATCGTCATTTGGCCTAATTATGCCTATATACAAGTACACACGCATGACATTAAAATTCTCTGAAATCTCACCCTCAAGGTTGGGTATGAAATGCGAAATGCGAAAGTAAACACAAACGCATTTTTCTATTGATATGTAAATAATGAATGAATTTACGAAGATTGTCCCATAGTTATAAAAAGGGGTTAAGAGTAAAGGGTAGGGAACATGTCACAATCACAACACAATATGCATACACAATATTATATGAAATGGACTCCAATAGTCACTCAGCTTCAAATGTTTTCATTGTTTTTTCTCACACAGAGTTACGTGAGATGGGAAACCGAGGGAAAAACAGAGTTACCGATAGGCGATAAATGTCACTAAATGGAAACATTTTTACGGTCTGGTTCCGTGGTGACTATATTTCGCAAATAGTGGATTTTGTACCCCCTTAGCAATTATAATACTCTGTGACCAATTTTAAAATTAATAAATTTTTTAGTCCACATTTTTTTTCTTTTATTTTGAATCACATGATTTTTTTTATCTTAAATTGACCCAAATTATACTAAACTCTTAAAGTTCTTTTAACTTATAGAACGTTATTAAATAATAATATATTTCACCGTGTCCGTGTGTATTTTATTATTTATTTAGCATGTTTTTATACCGAAGAGAAGTTTTCAGGTCACCCATCGGTAACTCTGGGAAAATTGGCGGAGACAACACACCCTACATTGAGACAACACTCCCTACCCTGTTTATATGATATAAACACGAGGTGAGTTGACATAGGGCTGACTGAGCTATGAGAGCTCGATCGGGTTGAAAAAATGCATGTATACCTGGGTTGAGTGGCTGAACTGATATGTTGTCTGATTGATGAGTTGAAATTCTGATGGTGAGTTGAAAGTTTTCCAACTGTACAAAAATATGTCTTCGTCCGCAAACCTTTTTGATGTATTGCATGATAAGCAATGGATAACGAAATTAGCTTATTTCGCAGACAATTTTTAAAACTTTAACGAAATTGCTACTGCTTTGAAGGGAAAATCCATAACAGTATTTTTTGCGAGAGACAAACTGGCAGCTTTAAAAAGACAAATTAATATCTGGGTTACCTGTGTACAGAAGAACAATGTTGAATGTTTTCCAGTTTTACATGAATTCTTGCAAGGAGCGGGAGCTCAAAGCAGATATTGGTAATATGATCGCTGGATATTTGGACATGTTTAGAAACATCTTTATTAGATTACTTTCCAGATACAAAACTGACATCGAGTGGGTAAATAATCCATTTCTAATGAAAACCGCCTACGACACTAAGCATACCGGGAAACGAGTCTCTTATAGATCTGGAAAGTTCTTCTTCATCAAAACATGTATTTGATTCTGTATAATTCAACGAATTTTGGGTTGGTATTAGGAGTGAATGCCCTGAACTTGCAAACAGGCTATGTTAATACCCCTGTTATTGTTAGCGAATCGAACTCTTTTGCGAATCACTTGTATCGTGGTATTATATTCGCTACTGTCATTTAATTTCTTTTTTGTTGTTGCAGCAGTTGTTTCACAGGCGAATGACACATTCGCTAACCATAATACCACGATACGGGTGATTCACAAAAGAGTTCGCTTCATATTGAGCGTTCGATTCGCTAACCATAATAGGGCTGTTAATTTGCTCCTTTTTCGCACAACGTATCGCTGTGAAGCAGGCTTTTCAGACTAAATACAGATCGAGATTGAACGCTTCCCCAGATATGCGAATACAGCTTTCGGAGATAGAAGTCAATTTTACTTCTTCACACTAACCTTGAAATAAATATTTGAAATAAAAACATTGGTTTTGAAATGTGTTGTTTTTCATTTTTTATATCGTTAAGAGTTGGGGTTCCGAAATATATTTGGGCCTTGTTTATGGTTCCACAGCTTAATAAGTTTGAGAACCACTGCTGTAGAGCAATACAATCAAATTAAAAAACTGTTAGCGGAATCGACGACGGAGTTCTTCTCCTTCACCCCGAAGGGGGAAAAGCTGCAAACTATGCTGCAGAGGGGGATGGAACCGTTCACCGAACCGGAGGAGCTCCTTAGAATGCCCAAAGAGAAGAAGTGCGATGGGCTTGAATTCGTAGGGGTCAAACCTTTCACCACAGCAAGGGCCAAAAGGGAGAAACGGAAATTACCGTTCTTTCTGGTTCAGCTGTCACCCAATAGCAAACTGGATGGTCTACGGAACATTAAGGTCGTAGACTACCAGGTCTGCATGGGAAAAAGTAAAGAGGAGCGATAACATTATTCAATGTGTTCGCTGCCAGAGGTTCGGGCACGCCGCGTCGAACTGCGAGATGCAGCGTCGATGCGTGAAGTGTGGAAAGAACCACAAGTCCGAAGAATGTTCTCTGGGGAGAAATCTCAGCTCTCGTGTGCGTTATGTAGCAACTCGGGACACACCGCCAACTATCGGGGTTGTCCCAAGTTCCAAGACATTAAGAAAGTGAACCTGGTTCGACAGCAGAAAAGCGTAGTGAAAAGTCTACCACGTCCAAGCCAAAGTCGAACCGTCACACCCCAAATATCCTACGCCCAAATGGCGGCGGAAAGGGGAAAGACGGTACAGCAACAACCGAAGGCTGCTTCACTGCCTAAAGCACCGGAGGCTGACTTGATGGCTATCTTGCTCTCTATTCAAGGGCAGATGGGTCAGCTACAACGTCAGGTAGAAGAGCAGGCGAAGAGGGTGGACCAAATCTGCGCGCTTCTGCCGGGCCTTGTGCATCTCGAGTCATAATGTGTGCGATGGCGGAGAATACCTTTAGGATCCTTGCGGTGAATGTAAATTCACTGATTAGGATCAAACGAAGAGCCGTACTTTTTAAGTTGTTAGAAGATCAAAGCCCTGATGTGCTTTTGGTTAGCCAAACTAAGCTAAACCAGAAACATAAGCTAAGGCACAATAATTATAACATAGTAAAAAGAGACCGACCCAACTCTATACAAGGAGGAGGTGTTGCGATCTTCATTAGTAAAAAGCTAAAATGTAAGGTAGTGTACAGTGGTGAAGTGCGGAGATTCCAGGAGCTAGAAGCATGTATCGTGTGCATCCCTCTCCATAGTGGAAAGAGGATGTACATGATCTCAGCGTATGCACCTGAAGCTACGCAACCAACTTTGTTTATTTCAGAGTTCGAGACACTATTCCGATGCCTTAGGCTGGAGTCGGAGGAGAATTATTTCCTTTTGGCCGGGGATCTAAACGCCAAACATAGAGATTGGGGATATAACATTCCTAACTCTAGAGGGAACCAACTTTTTTTATTGGTGGGGTCAGCACAGTATCGAGTATAGACTCGATTTGAAAGCAACAGATAGTCCGTCATTTCCTAGAAGCGGATCATATCTGGATCTCCTGCTGTTCGACGTACGGTTACAACTGACTAAAACGAACGGACAAACTATAAACTGCCTTCGCACATTTGTGTATGACAGTGACCATTGCGGACTCAGTGCCGAAATTACAATTCCCAACGAGATTGTGGAACTTGAAGCGTTTGTTCATGCGTATCCCTACAATTATAGTAGGGTGCGTTGGACACGCTTCTCTAGAGTTATGACAAGAGCACTCTCCTCAAACTCGCTCAACCCACCGTCCAATAGGAATCTGTCAAATGAGGAGATTGACGGATACCTAAAACAAATGGACGAGACAATAAAACAAACAATGGACAGGACGATACCTTGACATCAACAAACTGACAATGTAGGGATATACCGCAACGCAACAATTAACGCACTGCACCAACAGAAAAATAGACTGCTGTCGAGATTAAAAACCTTGTACAGACGGTTTACTGACAGACAGAACTCAGAGATTAGGACACTGAAGGCGTTGATTAAAAACCTCCAACAGTTAATAAAAGAAAACTACCGATTAGCGGTAAATCTGCACTGGAACAAAAAAAATTGGGGCGATAAAAGCCAACAACCCCAGTATGTTCCCGCAAATAAATAAAATATTTCGGAAGAATAATCTCAACAACCTTCCATGTCTCAAAATTCTTCGAAATACGGACAGCGAACGAATACTTGTGACAGCAGGTATAGATCCAGTAAACGCAGTCAATGACGACAATTTCTTTTTGATCGAAGATCCGCAGGAGAAGGTTGAGGGAGCGATAGGAGCGACTTTTCAGGAAGTGTATAAGGTGAATAGCAGTATTTGCCCGAACCATGACCTGGAGAATCGAGTCCTTGTGCACAACTTCTACCTTCGAAATGAACTACAGTAATGGCGATCAGAGAACATCGGTTTCACCGAGTTCAATGAAGACAATAGGGCAAATAGTGCCATCGCCAACGAAGGGATACATCCCCCGTTCTTATCGAAGGTAGAGCTCCAAGCGATCTTCGAATCATTGGGAAAGAAGAAGTCAGTGAGAATAGATGGAATATCTAACATTGTGCTTAGACATCTCCCTCTAGAAGCGGTAGACATTTACTGCATTCTGTTTAATAATGTGCTGAATAATCCTATCATCCTACACCTAAAAGGGGTAAGGACAATTCCAATCCGGCAAATCTCCGGTCAATAAGTCTCCTTCCGAACATCAGCAAGGTATTCGAAAAAGTGGTCAATAGAGCCCTGAGTAAGTGGGTTGAGTACAAACATATAATTCCAGATAACCAATTCGGATTTAAGGCGGGGCATGATACCATACAGACCTCTGCTGGCACTTTTGAAATTAAAAATGGTCTACAACAGAGTGCGGTTAATTCGCCGATCCTTTTCAATATTTACACAAGTGATCTCGTAGGGTCTTTTCACCATGCTATTGCGTACGCAGATGACTTGGTCGCGTAAAGATCAGGACCAAAGATCGAGGTCATTGCAATTCTCTTGCAGCGTGACTTCGATAAGATTCAGCGATATTGTGACGACTGGAAGTTGAAGATCAATTTCCAGTAGTCAGAAACCATCTTGTTTCGTACGCCGTTGTCTGGGGCCTCTTGGGACACCAGAAAGAATTGGCGAAAGTTCGCAATCGTTGGACGACACGGGCGGCCACTTGCATGTCGAAATGTAGTCAGATACCTCGGGCTCTGGCTAGACCAGTATCTGTATTTTAACAAACATTTTTCAATTCAATTCAATTTTATTCATTATTCTCAATAACCAAACATTTTTTATAACTTAACTATAAGTGCCTAATGTAAGTTATGAGAAAAGTTTATGGCATTTTTATTTAAAGCCATATTTCATAAGAAATATTCATAGTTCATAGTGGGGTGAACAATTAAATTTGGCATTTGAAATCTTAAAAAGTTATGCTACAAGAAAAAAAAATTAATTTAAAATAAAAAAAAGTGCGAAGATAAATATACCAATAAGCTATTTAAGTATTCAGCAAAAATCAGTATTCATGAAAAATCAAACACTGTGGCGCAACAAAACTTCAATTTCATCAATACTAAATTCTAAAAGCCACAATTTGACTCTTTTCAAAAATGCAGATAGGGTTCTAATGTTTCGTATATTTGCAGGGAGTATATCAAATAATTTGCAAGATACGATGGTGTAGGTATTTCTATAATGTGTGGTCCGAAAAGCGGGTAAGACAACCGCAGAGCGAGAACTACTTCTTATGTTATATGCGTCATAGATGGGACTTTGCAAATATCCACCTCTCATAAAAAATATTTTTAGTGTCTTAAAGTAGAATAAGTGACGAACTGGTAGGATTTTAGTTTGACGAAAAAGTTCCAAGGTGTGAGCTAAACGGGCAGAATTACATATTTTTCTTAAGGCACACTTTTGCAGTACAATCAATTGATGCAATTTATTTAGATAGGCACCACCCCAACAACAAATTCCATATCCCAATTTCGAATGAAATTTCCCATAATAGATAGTTTTAAGGGTCTTATTGGAACAAAACTTTCTTAGGTGGTAAAAGCTGCGGATTGAATAGTGAAAATACTGTTTTAAAATACGAATTTGCTTTTCCCAGCTCAGATGATGATCTATTATAACCACTAGATATTTGAAATGTTCTACTGCTTCAATGTTAAAACAGTTAGCATTGCAGGCGACAATCGGATCAAAAAAAAATTCAGAACTAAGTCCCGAGCAGTTTATGTTACATAAGGCGTGCCTACTGCAATCAGGAGCATGGAACACAACATTAAAATTTGTCGGCACCTTCGATCTAAGACTGAAAAACATTAATTTAGTTTTTTGGTTAACGATAAGCTTGTGATTCGCAAACCAAGCTCTCAACAAATTAACATCGTGGTTTATTTCACAGCTTAAATTTAACGGACTAGTTGAATCATATGCAATTGCAAGATCATCTGCAAAAGCTTTTACTTTCCCCATGAAAGGTTGTTCAAAGATTGAGTTCACATAAATAAGGAACAGAATGGGTCCAAGTACTGACCCCTGGGGTACACCAATATTAATAGCTTTAGAGTCACTTAAAATATTATTTATCTTTACTCTTTGGGTTCTGTTTTTTAAATAAGACTCAAACCAACTGTAAAAGAAGCCCCGAAAACCAATATTATATAGCTTTGCCAAAAGAATGCTATGATTCACCATATCAAATGCTTTCGTTATGTCAACGAAAAGTGCTGCACAACTTTTTTTTACTGTCTAAACCTTTTTCTATAATGTTACAGAAATCCAGAAGAGCGTCTTCAGTTGAAAGGAAAGGAACTAAAAAAATGTATTCTCTGCAAGTAATGCAGAATCCTACTTTTAATCACCTTTTCAAATATTTTTGAAATAGAGGATAGCAATGAAATTGGCCGATAATTTGTTTTGTCTTTTTTGTTACCCTTTTTGAATAGTGGTATAACATTTGCGCATTTTAGTTCTTCGGGGAAAATTCCTGAATATATGCTCAAATTAAAAATATGTGCTAAGATATCGACTATGTCATACGCAATATTTTTTAAAAGAATATTCGAAATACCGTCATTACCAGACTGTGAGATCTTAAAAGACCGTATTTCTTTTAGAAGTTCGTTAGCAGGGATAGGTTCAAAGTAGAAGCTATTTGTAATAAAAGCGTTATTTGCGAGGCCGTATCTAGTACCACAATTACAGAGCAGAGTTCCTTCGGGTGGAAAAGAGTTTTGACCTACAGTAACAAAATAATTATTAAACTCGTTTGCTATTTCAAAAGGGTCTGAAATATCTGCATTCTCACCATGTATAGATAACAGATTAGATTGATCTCTAGCTTTTCTATTCGTCATGGAGTTTATAATTTTCCACTCTTCCCTCAAATTCCCTTGTGAACTTCTTAACTTGGTCTGATAGTAATAGTCCCGACTCAATCGAACTTCTTTTTTAACACGCTGACATATTCTTTTAAAGCGGTTTCTTAAGTTGGAATTATGTGGATGTTGCCATACTTTTTTACGTAATTTATGTTTTAGCCTGATTGTCCTGAGTAAAGAGCGATTTATCCATGGTTTCAACCTTATTTCGGACCTTCGTTTGACTACGAAATAAGAGGAATCGCTAATAGAATTGCTTAAATTGTTTAGGAATAAATCATATGCCCTCGAAGGATATTCTTAAACATAGACCTGTTCCCAATCAGCTAAATGTAAGCCATTATTTAATAAATTGAAGTCAATCTCAACTATTCTGCGTTCTGGAAGGTGTCTGACTTACTTTTAAGACTACTAAATACTATGCCGGTCATACAGTGATCAGTAATTTGGAGATCAAAGACAATACCAGTCGAAAGTTTGTCAGACACTGTTGAGAAACGTCCAAATACGTGCTCCAGACATGTGCCCGCTACTGGTCTTGTAGGCTCGTTAACGAAGGATGCTAATCCATGTTCAGACATAAGAACATTATAGGAATCTGCAGTATAATAAGAATCTAAAAGATCAATATTAAAATCACCCAAGAGTATAAGATTTTTTGCATGCACATTTCTTAAAAAAGTTGAAAACTCATCGATAAACACTTGAGAGTGAAGTCTGTAAACACAAATGAAATCGAACACCTCACTGCATAAGCTGCATGAGATTTTTATAATATCCGCGCTAGACAGACTACACAGTTCAACATTACAGTCATACAAATCTCGCATAAAAGCTCCCACTCCACCTGCGCAATACGAATCATTAGGATTGGCATAAAGAGTATAATTTTTCAGTTTAAAATCATCAATATCGCAAGAAAAAATCCAAATTTCCGAAACAAATATCATATCGGGTAAATTATCAAAAGCATCAAGATTAGAAATCAGTAAATTGAAGTTGCGTCGCAGACTACGAATGTTTTGATGTACAACATAAACAGAATTCGAACCATTTGAAGATTTAAAAATAGCATCGCAGTTTGATTTTATGGTTTGAATGGTGAGATCATTCGTTATATAATCAAGATTATTTACTATATTAAACATATTATGTAGAAACTAAGATTTGGATTTGTTCCAAATCATCAAATGATTTTATAACTACTACCTCACCATTATCAGTTTTTCTTAACAGAAATTGAGAATTTTTAAACCATAAATACTTATAATTATTCTCTACTTTACATTTTTTTGCAGCCATAAATAAAGCTCGGGTATATTTAGTAAAGCAATGATTAATATAAATACTTTTGTTTTGATTTTGATTTTCGGCAAACAACGAAGCATTCAGTTTCTTCCTTCCTTCTCTTTTGCTTGACATTATTTTTTGTTTGACCTCCAGCGAAGATAATTGAACGCAAACAATGGGTGGTGGGATTAAAAGCTGAGGGTGAGTGTTCCCTCAAGTTTTTGAAGGGAACCCTCCATTTGGGGTGAATAAAAATATTTTTTGTTAAGTTGAACGAAAACACTTCACTCACACATTTTGACATTTAAGGGTTCCCTCCATTTGGTGTGAATAAAGTCGCATTTCATTAAGGGAACACTTGAGAAAGTTGAGGGTGCTTGTGAGGTACTTTTGAAATAATTATACATGAATACCATTATGCGGACGATGAAAATATGGATGAAATCGAAGAAAACCCGACAAAAAAATAAGATTTGAATGGAGGAATAAGTTTTGTTAAAATCTCGCAAGTTTTTCCATGTTTGTTTGAAAAAAAAACAAATTCCAGCGATGAAAATTAATAAACAAAATGCGCTGCGAGCTGTGGAAGAAAAAATAAAATAAGTACATGTGCCATTGAACTGAACAGCTGAATTGAAAAACAGCTGAGTTGCGCCAAAATAAAATAACCCATGTGACCGAAACGCCGAGAACTATAATTTTTAATTGTTCGCGTTTGTACGCCCCAAAATATGATTATTAATTTTTATTTCAGTTTTGGTGGTAAATCTCAAATAACTTGGGAATTGAATTTGACAGTTCTACACTCAATTTTTAAGACTTCAACTTGAGGGGAACCTACTTGAAGAAAATTTTTATTCACACCAAACTGAGTGAACCCTTTCAAGAAAACACTTCCCTCAAGAGGGATTACTTCGATGGTTCCCTCAGGTTTTATTCACACCACCAAATGTCTCCTCCGTCATTAGATTTTGTCTTTACTCTTTTCACGAAGCATTTTTTTAATTTCTTCGGAGGGGACAGTGATATTCAACGCTTCGGTAAAAATTGTTTGAACACAGGCTGCTGCATTTTGGTTGTTTACCTTTGGTATACCAGCAATTTCGATTATGTTCTCCACTTGTTGCTGTTCCCTCCAGTTCAGTTTGCTTTCGAGAGCATTTACTTTTCGCCGCAGATCGACATTTTCTTCTTTTAGCTTCTTGACTGAAGAGAGTAATTCGCTGTGAATGGTATGCTTTAAGCTAATTATCTCCTCATATAAAAGTTGGAGAGTTATTGCAGGGTCATTTGACTGCAGTTGCAGTTGCAGTGGTAGTATAGATGAAGACGAAGTGCTTGGCTGCTGCTGTGGAGACATTTTTGTTGGATGGCTGTATGTTGTTGTTGGTGTTGTTTTGGTGCTTTTTGATCTTCTTTCGTGGGCTGGTTCTGCTGCATTTTTGTCGGTTTTTGTTGTTTTGCCCCTAGCTGTAGTTCTTGATGTTTAGTCATCTTTCGGTGCTCTTGCAGTTGTTGTTGCTGTTTCTTTACTGACTTTTGGTTTATTTCAGGGTTTTGTTGTTGTTTTGCTGCTGTAGCGTGCCTGTCTACTTAAGAGTTCATCTCAGCACAAAACAAAATTATAGCAACCAAATGTGCTCACTCCATTAACGTCAAACACCGTGTCAGCACAATATTTGTTAGCAGATTCAGCAGCTTCTACCATTCAGCTATTGACAGTAGCAGCGTTACCAATGGTTATAAAAAGCCCAGCCGTGATTTACGCGGCCTTTTTTTGAGCTTCATTTCGCCCGAGTATAACATCTCCTGATATACGTGACAAGTTAGCCTACAAGTCTACACATATAAAGTGTTCCATATACAAGTACCTGCATAGAGTTGGGTGCAAAAAAATAAAAACAAAACTGAAGAAAAACCGAGTCGTGGGGAATAAAATTCAGCCTTAAATCAAGGAGCAATTGCTATAACTTTTACCACCTATCAAAAAGGTAATAATGATTATAAGTTGTGTTTCTTTCGTTTGAACGTCATTTTTTTTATATGTATGAATATATAGGCACCCCACGTGGTTTCAAATACATACTTAAAATCTAGCTTACAATTTCGCTCGTACATAGCCAACGAAAAAGTATATTGCGAACAGTATTTACCTAAGCATTTTTTGAGTTTTGAGTGTGCATCATCACCCGCCACCCTGTCCGTGTACGCAAAAACCTATGCAAATTATTGAATTTGGGCTCATTGGTTTACAATCGTACATAAAGGGTGATTTTTTAAGAGGTTGAGAACTTTTTTTAAAAAAAAAACACAAAAAATTCGAAAAAATGAATGAAATATTTATTTGAATCGATAGTTTGAACCTTGCAATTTAATGTTTAAAGATAATTTCATGCAAATGTTGACCGCGGCTGCGTCTCAGGTAGCCCATCCGCTGAGTCCAATTTTGGCATACTCTTTCACACATATCGGCCGGTATCTCACGAATGAATGCATGGATGTTGGCTTCCAGTGCGTCAATCGAAGCGGGCTTGTCCCTATAGACATTAGCCTTGACATACCCCCACAAAAAATAATCTAATGGTGTCAAATCGCACGATCTAGGCGGCCAATTGACCGGCCCGAAACGTGAAATTAACTGTTCACCAAACTCGCCTCGCAATTGCGCCATTGTTTCGCGTGCTGTGTGGCATGTGGCACCGTCTTGTTGAAACCACATATCATGCAAGTCAAGAACTTCCATTTCGGGCAAAATTCCTTCCGCAAAATTTTCCACGTAGTGCTGTAACAAAGGCCTAACTGCTGGGAACGGCGCCGAATCGACATTTCGCGGTCTTCTGTCACACTAGCTGATACGGCCGCAATATTTTCTTCACTACGCACAGTACGTAAACGTGTTGGTGGTTTAATGTCCAACAAAGTAAATTTGGTGCGAAATTTGGTCACAATCTTCCGAATAGACTGCTCAGAAGGTCGAGAATGCCGATCATAAAATGGAAGCAGCGCGCGATGAACATTTCGAACCGAGCACGAATTTTGATAGTAAAATTCAATAATTTGCAAGCGTTGTTCATTTGTAAGACGATCCATGGTTAAATTGCAAACCAAACTGAAGCTGTTTGACAGTGACACAAGGTACTAAACACACGTCAGCTGTCAAAACCAGTGTTGCCAAAACCAAACCAGCTAAAAAATCACCCTTTACAACCAAGAAACAAATATCTGGTGTCATCATCAGCTAGTCGTCCACGCGATCGTATATTCACCACCCTCAGCTTGGCTGCGTGTACCACATAGGAACACATAGGAAGTGAAACCAGCGATCTGCCAGTTTTCGCGTTGTACTCGTAGGAGAAGAGGTTCCGAAGAGCCCACGGTTTTCCGTGCTCGTAGCGTAGTCCAATCAATAATATGCTTTTTTTTGTTAACATTTAGGTATAGCATTTATCTTTGAAAAATAACGTAGTCTAACTGATCCAAATACTTAAAATAATTATGTCTAAAAGTGTCTTAATGCATTTACATCATTTGATACATATATACATAATACCGGTATATCAATTATTATTTAAGAATTTGTGAAAATAATTGTGAATGTTCTACCAGACCAAAAAAGTTCCGTTGCCTAATTTGCCTATACAAATTATCAATAGTACATATATGTGCTTGATAAATCGTTAAATCGAGTGTAGTGTATACTTTTATATATATATATATATATACATAGATATTATAGTGCGCCGTGTCTACTATGAGACGAAACCGACCAACCATCGTATATTTACAATTTTCACCGTATCCTGGAACGAGTTTATGTGGCCACATCAACATCGAGCGAACGGATTTTAAAACATAGACTGAGTAAATTTTGGGTTATTATTATTGAAAAATTAGCTTTATATATATATATATATCCCCATACGCCATCACCTACCCTAATCGCGGTAATTACATAAAATATTTTAATTTACCTGAGATTTGCTAGAACATAATTCTTTTTATTTTTTTTATTTTTTTTTTTGAAACGATTTTGCATAATTATGATATGAATTTTGAAAGATTGGATTTAAATCCTAAAAACTCGTTAAGAGACATAATGTTTTAAGTTTAAAGTTAGCTGAATAAAACATGTTAATGTATATATCAAAAGATATGTTTCGATATGGCTTCCAGTACAACTTAAACAACAATGGGACTATTCAAGGGTAGGATAGTTATTTCAATTTACCTGAGATTTGCTAGAACATAATTCTTTTTATTTTTTTTTTTTTGAAACGATTTTGCATAATTATGATATGAATTTTGAAAGATTGGATTTAAATCCCAAAAACTCGTTAAGAGACAATGTTTTAAGTTTAAAGTTAGCTGAATAAAACATGTTAATGTATATATCAAAAGATATGTTTCGATATGGCTTCCGTGATTTGATCATGTTTCGTTAAGATTTTGTTCTGAAGGTGAGATTCAAATTGGTGTTAGCATGCGCATGCAAATAGAATAGATGTACTAGTCCATCCAGTACAACTTAAACAACAATGGGACTATTCTTTAACATATACAAAGGGTAGGATAGTCATGGTGCAGTGGGGTATTAAGTATACTCTTCTGTAGATAGAGGGCGGGAACCCAAAAAGGTGGCATACCATCTAGACATCTCACCAATCCAACTAATGTGATACCTGCTCCGTAAAGATTTTTCTACCCCAGTTTACGCACAATTGCACATACAATAACTTTCGATAGTCACGGTTGAACACATCATTCGTATGTAGTGTCAATGTTTCCTTTTCGAGACACAGATTTTTTTGTAAGAAGAGTAAAAGCAGCAAGATCCCCCCCCAATGCCGTCGAGCTAAGGCCGTGCATAGCTTGCGTTTCTCACCGCTGCTTAAGGATGCAGGGCTACTTCCACCTAGCTCCTGCCTTTATCCACTACCACTAACACAGTCTTCATTACAAAATGGCGCCCAACGTGGGGCCGTAGCAGCAGTGCTATGGTTATCCTTATCCACCAAAATTTAAATGATTTTTACAAACCACCTATTAAAAAAGTAGCAGATGTGCTACAGTAACCATATACCGTTCCTGGTATCTTTAGGATACAACTTTTTATTGAAAGCCATTTATAGCTTTTGCGATACCTATATAATTTGCTTCAATAATAGTGCGTGAAAATGTGTTTTAGTGCTACTTCAGTGAGTCCTGAAAACGTCGAAAGTTCTTCACTTCGACAGACTTTCATTTTGCTACAGAGGTACACCAAATAATAGGTAAATCAACATCCTGTTATTGCTTATTCCAATAGTAGCGGATAGCAGACAGAACAGAATGTTTTGATCGAAGGTACCACTTTAGTTGGGATGGCGTTTTATAATTTTTTTTGTATCGTGCATTGCTTGCGTGTCTCACCGCTGCTTAAGGATGCAGAGCTACTTCCACCTAGCTCCTGCCTTTATCCACTACCACTAACACAGTCTTCATTACACTGCTCCCACTAGAGGTTCAACGGACGTTACTGGCTGTAGCTGAATTGACTTGCGTCGTAAAGCACTACACTTTTCGCAACGATATTTTAAGTTATTATTGTTCATATATTCAATGTCGGTATCAGTAATATTCGCACAAGTACCGTGAAAAATGCATGAACAGTCAGAGCATGCAATTTTAGATAAATTACTTCGCTCTATCTTTTCTTGGCAAACTTAACAGATCATTTTATTTATTTTTTTTCTTGAGAAAAACTTTTTCAGCGCAAAACTAAAAAGAAAAGACAACGTGATAATTATAAACAAAGCGCGCACCCCACGACACTCTCTTTCGCACTCACATATAGATGCTGCTCTGGCCAGAGCTTCCGCCCCTACAAAGAGACTGTTTTATAGCAGCCAACTCGATGCGAAGGTAAAGGTTATCTGCTACACTGCCCTTATACGGCCAATGATAGCATATGGTTGTCCCGTGTGGTTCAACGTCGGACCAAGTTCGATGGAAAGGATTCGAGTGTTTGAGAGGGCTTGTCTTCGGGCTTTCCTTCATTCATACAGAACACCAGAGTCTGAGTACAAAAAATAATATTCTAATGAGGTCCTATACAACAGGGCTAACGTAATAAGAGTGGACAATTTCCTGATCAAAATGACTCGAAGGCACATTGCAAGAACAATGAGTTCGATGAATAGCCTGATCTTTGGGGCTTACTACCCCAATTTCACGTACCACGGCTTCGTTCCACCAGAAGGGTTCCTCTATTTTGACCAACGGGGTCTGATCCAGGATAGATTAGCGGTGCCGCTAATCTTCCATATTGCTCGCACGACTGTGGATAGGCGGCTCAACTACCACAGAGACGTCGTACAGAGTCAAACGGAACACCGGTCGGTTTCAGGGCGCGATGAGTACGATGTTGAGCAGCAGCATCAGAAATTCTGGTGGCTGTTAGAAGCAGATGAAATTCCGTTGTCGATTCCGTTCGATCCGGGGTAGACACCCCAAGGCATAGTTGGCCGCTTGTGTATTTATATATGCATATATTTATGCCGTGTCCGGCTTACATAGGTTTAGGTAGTATGTATAGGTATTATTAAGTTTTATAAAAAATAAAAAATAAAAATAAAAAAATAAAAAACTGCACAGCACTTTGCAAACACAAAAAAAATATAAAACCAAATAAAAAAAACCAAAAAAAAAAATCACAAAATAAACACAGCACAAAAAACAAAAAAAAAATACGTATTTAATTACGTAGCTAGTGTTAAGATAGGTTAAGTAGTTGTAGGTTTTATTATTTAATGTAGTTTTTAAGCAAAAAAAAAAACAAAAATCATTTTAACGGTTTTACCAGAAAAACAAGAAAGGTGAAAAAACAAAAACCATCTGGCAATACCCTCACATACTCAAATTAATTTTATTGGTTCTCAAAGCAGAAAGACCGTATACTCGAAAACATGCCCTTTACAACATACAAAAATTTCATTAAAATCGAGATGTTGTCCACTTTGTACACAATTATCTTTTTATCGTTCAACAAATTGTGTTGTTTTCAAATCAGCAGATGGTAGCCGTGAGTATTCCTCTCCGATTTGCGCCGATTTTTCATGCATACTATGATAACCCAGTGAGAGCTTAAAAGAGGGACAGATTTATGAAAGCTATAGCAACCAGAATGAGAGACAAACGTCCTAACTTCCCTGTACTGACAATTTTTGTGGAACAGATTGTAAAAACTGTTTTCTTAAGTTTTAAATCCAATAAGCCATTGATCGGATCATTGGTCAGCTCCAGGATACTGCAGAAGGATGATTTATACCTTAAATGAATCCTAAAAGAATTTACTATACTCTGTTCCACAAAAATTGTCAGTACAGGCCTTATGGGGGAGCGTTTTTTTTCAAACACTGGTGCCTGTACGTGTCTTCACGGTACTCAATTAGAGAAATCGCCACTGAAATAAAAACCACTGACACTGACACTGACGTTTTGTTTTTGTAATTCACCACAAATTCGCATACATCCATTCCGCATGACCAGCCAACTCAACAGTCGGTGGCTGCCAATCGCTGTGTATATAGAAAACATCAAACATCAAAACAGTGTTACCATTATTAAGTAAAAGCTAATCGTTAATGGTTTTTCTGTGGTTTTTGTCAAAGAGCTTTGGGATTTTGAGCTTTGAGAACCAATAAAATTAATTTGAGTATGTGAGGGTATTGCCAGATGGCTTTTGTTTTTTCAACTTTCTTGTTTTTCTGGTAAAACCGTTAAAATGATTTTTAACGCTTTTTCGATTTTTGTGATTTATACTGAAGGTTATTTGCGCAAGATGAGTTTTGGGCGTGGAAACGAATAGTGAATTTTTTGTTTTTAGCCTATATCTCGTAAGCTAATCGTTTCCGATATATAACATTGATACACCAAAATACTCGAAAACATGCCCTTTACAACATACCAACATTTCATCAAAATCGAGGTGTTGTCCACTTTGTACACAATTATCTTTTTATCGTTCAACAAATTGTGTTGTTTTCAAATCAGCAGATGGTAGCCGTGAGTATTCCTCTCCGATTTGCGGCGATTTTTCATGCATACTATGATAACCCAGTGAGAGCTTAAAAGAGGGACAGATTTATGAAAGCTATAGCAACCAGAATGAGAGGCAAACGTCCTAACTTCCCTGTACTAACAATTTTTGTGGAACAGATTATAAAAACTGTTTTCTTATGCCCCTATTCCGTAAGACAACTTTTGTTAAGTTGAGTTGAAATTTGGTTGAAATTTGAAATTCGGTATTACTGAACACAACTCTGAGAAAAAGAGTTGCCTGTCAACATAAAACCAAGATGGCGAATCCTCTCTAGAGTTGTGTGGGAATTTTTCTGGTATTATGGTAGACAACGCAGTTATGTTTTGGTTGCTAGAGCTGTCAAAAACTAACAACTGGGTTTAAGCAGTCGGAACTCGTAGTGGTATTGCAATTGCAATCGAGCGTCCATGCAATTTTAACAAATCTTTGGTTTCGATTTGAACGAAGGAAAATGCTTCTGTGTTCAGTACAAAAACACATTGCAAATGCATATTCTTTACTTAGCATTTTTTCTAGTTGGAATTGGAATATGTCACGGATAGATTTTCATATGCGCACAACAATAACAATATTATCTTCATCATTATTATCATTAAAAATACCAAATCAAAACTTCTTTTCATTCTGTTTTTATTGAATATTGAGTTTCTGTTGGCAAAATTATTTTCTACTTCGACCACCAGAGGTCAGATTTACGTTAAATAGTCAATTTGTAGTTGTTATTCGCATCTAAAAGTATGCAATTTTTTTTACAATCACAACTGAAAAAGGTTGTTTTATGTAATATGAAAAATTCGTTGAGTTGCGCAAAAGTGGAGTTGAATGACAGCCAACTCGAATAAATTGAGTTGTGTTATGGAATAGGGGCATTAAGTTTTAAATCCAATAAGCCATTGATCAGTTAGGGCTGTTTAATGACAGAAATTTGAATATATATATTAGGGACTACTATTTTTCCAAATTCACCCACTAAGAGATGGAATTTCAAAAAAATCCTCTCTTGGCGGATGTCTGTGTCACTATAGGAATGTCCTGTCCAAATGTCAGCTCTTTAATTACAATACATACATTGTCATTTAGTTCGAAAAATCAAAGACAGTGCCAACGCACCCCAAGGTTTCCAATATATCAATATATACAATCCACAAGTGTGGATTGTAAGAATTTGTATGTAGTTTGAATAAGTGACATTTCTCAAGAAAGTGGCATTTGTTAGAGTGTTTTTATTTTTGCATTAATTTAAATAATATTGCGAGTAAATTAATTTAAAAATAGGCCTATAATAGGCACAGGATGTTAATGACCTGGAATACGAAGTTTTACTTCATTGTGTGCATTAGTTTTTGTGTCTATCGAATCGTAAGATTGACAGGTAAGAGCGTCACATTGAGATTTATATATTAGTATGATGTACTATAGAAATGTATTAGAAGAAATTAATTTGTTTTCTCTTAAAAGTTGCAGGTGGGCGAAGCAAGGCGAGCACGAGTTAGCTAGTTAGAAATAAAAAATAAAAGAGAAAATCTAATCACGGCTTGTTTCTTCTTCTTTAGGTGACGCTACAGTTCGGGGTGAACCAGGGCCTACTTCTCACAATCATTTGTGTGTGCGTGTTATATTTTTGCACGAATGGAAGCGACCTGCAGTTCTTTGCCGACTCCGAATGGCGAGTTGAGAAGCTCCTCTAGATCTATGATACTCTTTGAATGCTTGACAGACATTCGAAAGAGGTGGCACCGTGAAAAAACTTTTACGTGTTTTGATGGGATTGAACTCGTAGCATTGCGTAGTCCAACGCACTTACCTTTACACCACAGTGCTCACGGCTTGTTTACTTAGGGGAAAAATTAATGTTCTACAATGGATCAGAAAATGTTTGTGTGCTCGGGATAGTAATTCCACCACAACATACCTTCAAAGCCACTTAAACGGATATATTGATTCTATTCTGTGTTAAATGTTTTCGTTTCACCGATTACCGATTACGATTACAATACGATTACACTAGTATGGGCAGAATTATTTTCTAAAACATAGTTGAGGTAAATTTATAATTGTTCTTATTTTTTACAATTTCAGCTCATTGTATGCATGAGCTGAGGTGATGTTGTGAGCATTTTGTCAAACGTTTGAATCCCAGCAAATGCCAGACCTTCAATAATGCCATCTCTTCGAATATCTGACAAACATTAAGAGTTTGTATATTTATTTGGTATTGTAACATGACCACCAACATGACCAAAATCGTATCTTTCATCATCAATTTTACTTGTGTATATGTAGGGAAAATATACGGCGTCAGAAGTCCTATACAGACACAAGCCTAGAACGGCGATTTGAGAAGCTTCTCATTACAAATGATACTCTTTGATTGCTTGTCAGACATTCGAAAGAAGTGGCACCGTGAAAAAACGTTTGGGTGTTTTTGCTGGGATTGAACCCGGACAGCATGCGTATTAGTCCAACGCACTAACCACCACGGCCACGTCGAAATGCTTGTTTCATTTTTATTTTTAAACTACTCTTTCAATCAAGGCAGTGTACCATATATGGTCTTTGGGCGTTAATTCTTGTGTCATTTGTACTCTGTAAGTGTCCTTTGTCAAAATTTATGGTGAAATACGAATGAAATTGCGATCGACAATTCAATGTGCCTAACCATTCTTTTATAGATGTTTTTAAATTAGCTACTCACTCTTGAAGGTAGTTGCCTAACACGCGTGTGTATCATATTGTTGACAAACACTTTACTTTAAGTTAAAATAAGGTAAAAGAAAATAAAAAATGAACCGCTACTTGCAAAATAATCAAAAAAAGAGCGAAATTGTTCTCTCGAAATATGACATAAGCATGCTGCGTCAAACTGCATCCAAATCTAACGAATTCATTTGAACATTTTGAATTTGTTTTCAACTGTAGTATGGATTTCAAAATGTTCGCGTAGTATTGCTCTTCTCTGGCTATGTGGATGCAGACTGCGGCTTTTTTACTTGATTTCTTCTAGTTTCCAATGTAATTGTTAACCACAGATTTTCTCTTATAATCGTTATATTAGTATTATACAACTATGTATTCTTATGCTTTAATTGCACTTTCTCTTTATTTTGCAAAAAGGAAGTAGGTAAGGTCTCATTTTTGTTTTCTCTTACCTTGGCACTTCAAGTACTTGCTTCTAGCTATCAACTGACCCACTGTTCATAATCGTAGTCAAAATAAAAAAAAATTGTACTAATGAAGAAACTGAACAGTTCAAAGTTTTCATTTAACAACAAACCTGATCCGATGATGGTGAGCTACCCATTGATTGATTTCCTTTTAAGGGACGTTTTCGTTTATTTGGTGATGAGCTGGGATATTTTGATGTTAATAAGCCGGCAATAATTTCAGAAAGTTTCTCTTCACATCTTTGACACCAAAATCTATGAAAAGAAAACAAATAATTTTTATGCATTTTCTTTTGAATCTTTAAATATTACCTTAGAGCTGACGTAACAAAGGGATCTCCTCTGGACTTAGTTTCTCTACTTAAAAGAAGTCTTATTAATTCCACAGTTGGTTCCTCATTTTTCAATAATAGAAGCATATAACACAATGCCTCCGGATGATTTGCTGATTCCAGCTCAGGTAGTATATCCTAAAGATGCAAAATAGTCCATTATAAAATTGCAAAGCACATGATTATTTTCATAGGTACAGTTTCTGTCAATTACCTGTAAACACTTCAACGGTATGTCGTGGGCTTGGACTAGTTGCCATAAGCACAACTGTTCAAATGTTTCATATGACAGGCTATCACGTATACAATGTATTAAACCATCATGCTTAAACAATGACAGTTTGCCTTGGGCAATGTAATACAATAAATCTCTAAGATTCCTCGCATCTACACATCTAAGCGTAATTTTGATTATGTCGTTGTTGTTGACAACATTAGTTTTGAATTCGCGGTATATGTCTGGCAAAAGCCATAAGAACATGTATGTGTTTTCATTTTCAAGGGCATTCAGATCGCGCACCAAACACTTTTCGACTTTTTCATCTAATGCGTCACAAAGTGCTTTATAGACGCTTGTTTTGAATTGATAGCACTGGTTTACATTTTTCCGAGCTTGAACTTTTGTATATACTTTTAAGAAATACAAAAGCAAATATCCAGTTTCCGGAATTCTTTCATAAATTGAAGCAAGCAATAAACTGAACGGCTTTTTTGCCTTTTCTTCTGTTTCGTATAAACTACGAAATACAGTAAATATTGGATAACTAATACTTTTTGATAAACTTTTTTCATCCGTCTTACTGTCTGTAAATATGTTTTGTGGTAAAGATTCTTTTAGAATTGTGTGTAAGTGTGATGATATATAATTGTGTTGTTGTTCATCAATTGCTGATACAGTCAACGTTCTGAATTGATTTATGAAGATTTCCAACGTCGATGAGCTCTTTTTGCTAAGAAACTGATCAAAGGAATCGCTGATGCTACTTGGTAACTCAGCTTTCTCTGGAGCGGGTTTTTCCTTTAATCGCACCTGCAAATATATATGTAAACAGTAGATTAAAAACAAACATCAATTCCATTATATGTTCATACTTAGTTTTGATTTTACATTTAACTAATTTTTATTTATTTTTAGGTTTACAATTTAATACATTATCTCTAAGCTAGCTTTTTATTTTGTTCCGTTCCGTTAGCATCCCCACTCATACTAATCTCGAAAATTATTCATTTAACTGCTAATAGTATTTTCAAACTTTTAAATGTAACTTTAAACGAATTACTGCTTATTTATATGTCTCTATTGTTATTCCTTTTATATCGTAGCTGTTTCTTTTCGCGTTTGCTTATCTTTATTTAATTTTTCCATGTTATGTCAATCAATGATGGAACTACTGCTATTGGAAGTAGTTTCTCTAAGTTTATTACTAATCATAAAACTCGAGTGATGCTTAATGTCCATCGCAAAAGTTTCTCTGGTCTGCCTTTTGTTCATATTAATGCTCAAAGTTTAAATAATTAAACCTTTTGATGAATTTACGAATGAATGGTGAATTTAGACTTATCGCATCGCCATGAATACATCTTTCAGAACACACCATTGATGTTATGCTTGTGACAAATCCTGATGAAGTATATTTTTTCATTAAAACTTTTGCTCTCCGTAACAAAATATGTAAGTTGTTCACTCCTAAAATAGGGTCCTATTTCAAAGGGGGATTAATTAAGGGGTAGGTCACTCTAGAATTTTCGAAAAATCGATTTTTTTTTTAATTGTCCCCTAACACCTCAAAAATTATGTCCCAAAAGATTATGGTGGGGAAAAATCTCTAAGTACTCGGTGCAAGCATCGCAGATTAAAGGTATTGTAAAATTATTCACGATTTTCTCCTACTGTAAACTTCAAACAATTTTCAACCGATTTACTTGAAATATTGAATATAATAATAATAATAATAATAATAAATTTGAAATATTGAATATAACTTGAAAGATAAATTGTCTATAGAAGTACGTAGGATTTTTTTTTATATTGCATAGTTTATTTGTTATTAAGAATTATCTGAAGATTTTTAAGGCAAATTTTGGTTTCCACTTTGGAAGTGCACCATTTGGCCAAACCTACCTACCGTACTTCTACAGCAGTTATTATATGAAATCCAAAAAAATTGGCTTATTATAATTCAAAAATTACAGGAGCTGTTTGTCCGGCAGTGGAACCTGAAAAAACGGAGACGTCATCGGAAAAACGCTGCACAGCCGCCATTTTGAAGTTAATCGCTTCAACATTTTTTTTGTATAGTCACTGATATCTATTACACTGAGTCCAAGAAGTCTCCGTACAGCAGCACATGCCCGAAATAAATGCTTCAATGCGATCCAAATACAATGATTAAATAAAAAAAGAAACATTTCGATGAAAGAGAATCTTTTCTTCTTTATTTCTACCAAATTTCATTTACTTTCACATTATAACTTGAAGTTTATGAACCCAAACGTCCTGTACGGTCGTTTCTGAATAACAAAAAAGTCTCCGTACAGCTACCGTTCCAAGGATCTTACGGTGTTTTCTGTATTATAAGTCATGCTGAAAGTTGATTTTCGGAAACGATCAATTGTGTTTTTCCCATTTTTGGTTAAAAAAGCGAGTTTTTTTTAATATGGAGGAAAAAAATAATCAAATTTCTATCGCAACTAAAAAATATTGTTAATCTAAAGGAAAAAGGTAAATCTCTAGCTAAAATTTCAAAAATTGTTAACAAAATGGGTTCTTCGGTGCAATTTGTTATCCAGCTATTACAAAAAAAAAAAAAAAAACTATAACAAAGAAACCAAGATGCTGGACGACCTAGAAAAATTTACCATCGGTTAAGAAGAGAATTATGAGGGTAGTAAACAAGGTTTCGAAGACAAGTGACTGTGCAGTAGCTGCAAATCTTCAAACAAGTGATGAAATTAATGTTTGTGAATAGATAATAAGAAATGTGTAAGCAATTGGTTGAAACGAAATGGTTTTATTGGTCGGGTCAGCAGCAGGAAACCATTCATCAAGAAATAGAACTAGTAAGCCAGATTGCAGTACGCTATTGAGAATATTAACAGGGATAATTCATTTTGAGATACGGTTATATCTAGCTATGACAGTTAATTTAACATTTTTGAATCCGATGGTCGCCGTATGGTGTGGAAAAAGCCCAATACTGAAATAGATATCAAACATTTAACGACCGCAGTAAAATACGAATATGGATACGAAATGGTCTGGGGTTGCATGGTCTACTCCGGCGTGGGAAAACTCATTTCCGTCGATTGCTGAATGGATAAATGTGCAATTCTGAATATACTCAGAGAAAATCTACATTTAAGCACAACTAAATTAAGGTCTGGCAACAATTTTCTGTTTCCAACCAGATAATGACCCCAAACACACCTCAGGTTTGGTAAGAGACTGGTTACTTGACAATGTTCAAAGGAAGCTGAAACACCCAGCGCAGTCATCTGATTTGAACCCAATTGAGCACTTGTAGAATTACTTAAAATAAAAGTTGCCAGCATTCTATAAGCAATAAAAATCACCCAAAACAATTTTAATGTATGATTAGACAAAAAATGGCCCAGACATCACATCTAACCTGGTTCATTCCACGTGAAACCAATTAAAAGACATCATTCATAATAGAGACGGACCAACTACGTATTAATTTGGTATTTTTTCCTCATCTTCTATATATATAAAAATCAATTGCTGTGTGTTAGTCTCGCTAAAACTCGAGAACGGCTCAACCGATTTAGATGATTATTTTTTTGTTTTGTTTAACTTGATTCAGTGATGGTTTATGAGAAAAGAAAATTCAGAAAAACCCCAATGAAAAGCCGGAAAATCGAAAAAAATTAAATTTGGGTTTTGTATGGGAATTGTTTTTTTTTTTTATATATATATATTAGGTATCTACGTTGAAATAAGTCATTTAAAACTAAAAAAAAATTAATCACAATTTTGATAAGCTAACAATATCTATCTGTCTGTCTATCTGTCGGTCTGTCCGTCTATCTGACTGTCTGTCTGTCTATCTGTCTGCCTGTCTGTCTATCTATCTATCTGTCTGTCAGTTTGTCTATCTATCTGTCTGTCTGACCGTCTATCAATCTGTCTGTCTGTTTATCTATCTATCTATCTATCTGTCTATCTGTCTGTCTGTCTTTCTATCTATCTGTCTATCTGCCTGTCTGCCTGTATATCGGTATGTCTGTACGTCTGTATGGCTGTATGTCTGTCTGTATGTCTCTGTCTACCTATCTATCTGTCTGCCTGTCTCTGTCTGCCTGTCTATCTGTCTGTCTCTCTGTCCGTCTATGGGTCTGTCTGTCTGCCTGTCTATCTGTCTGACTGTCTATCAATCTGTCTCTGTCTGGCTATATCAATTGACCAAAATGGATCATATTCACATTTCACCTGAAATTACGAAATTTTGGAGGTACCAAAGCCACCAGTTGTTGAGTAACCGCACTGATGCTGAGTAGTATTCTATAGGGTGATTTTTTAAGAGGTTGAGAACTTTTTTTAAAAAAAAAACACAAAAAATTCGAAAAAATGAATGAAATATTTATTTGAATCGATAGTTTGAACCTTGCAATTTAATGTTTAAAGATAATTTCATGCAAATGTTGACCGCGGCTGCGTCTCAGGTAGCCCATCCGCTGAGTCCGATTTTGGCATACTCTTTCACACATATCGGCCGGTATCTCACGAATGAATGCATGGATGTTGGCTTCCAGTACGTCAATCGAAGCGGGCTTGTCCCTATAGACATTAGCCTTGACATACCCCCACAAAAAATAATCTAATGGTGTCAAATCGCACGATCTAGGCGGCCAATTGACCGGCCCGAAACGTGAAATTAACTGTTCACCAAACTCGCCTCGCAATTGCGCCATTGTTTCGCGTGCTGTGTGGCATGTGGCACCGTCTTGTTGAAACCACATATCATGCAAGTCAAGAACTTCCATTTCGGGCAAAAAAAAGTTTGTTATCATCGCTCGGTAGCGTTCACCATTGACAGTAACGCTGCGATTCGCATCATCTTTGAAGAAATATGGCCCAATAATGCCGCCGGCCCATAAACCGCACCAAACAGTGGCTTTTTCGGGATGCATTGGTAGCTGTTGCAATGCTTCTGGCTGATCTTCACTCCAAATGCGGCAATTTTGCTTATTTACGTACCCATTCAACCAAAAATGAGCCTCATCGCTGAACACAATTTTTCGATAAATCGATAAAAAAAACATTTCGAACCGAGCACGAATTTTGATAGTAAAATTCAATAATTTGCAAGCGTTGTTCATTTGTAAGACGATCCATGGTTAAATTGCAAACCAAACTGAAGCTGTTTGACAGTGACACAAGGTACTAAACACACGTCAGCTGTCAAAACCAGTGTTGCCAAAACCAAACCAGCTAAAAAATCACCCTTTATATGTAAAGACTTTGTAAAAATCGTCATTTATGGCCGCCACCTTAAATCTTAAATCCGCCATGTTGAATTTCCTTACTTTATCGGTCCTATCTCTTAGAAAAATCGATTATGCCACCAGATACGAAGTATTAGCCTCCTATCAGTGGTGGCCTATGTTAAAATTTACGATTGTTTGGAAAAAAACAACTAAAATTTCACATTTTTTCTGCTTTCAGCTGCCATATTTCCAATTCTGTCCCCGGATTCGGAAAGCGCCGAAAAAATTACGATAGAAAATGTTTCTAAGAAAGCTGGCCGGAAAATATCGGCTTATGAGTATTTTTTCTGCAATCGAATTGAGTTGTTTTTGGTATATAGAATATGCTAATTTGTTTTTGTACGTATATTTGCAAATTCATTCGTACGTATATTTGGCTGATTGTGCGTGTGCGTTGCCACTTTTGACTATTTTCACTATTTCTTCGCACTAGATCCTGTAAAAAAAATGCAGTGAATTGATATCGTTCGGAGTAGATTTTTATTTCAACGGAAAAATAAGGTATTTTACACAAATTGGCTTTCTCTTTTATTATTACGGTTTGGTTCATATAAGCTTTTATTTTCCTCAACTGCAGTATCATTTATACTTTTAAATATACCTAGAACATAAAAAACTTTGAAAAGACAACCCAAGACTAATACTCTTGTCAATATAAAAGCTAGTTACTTGCTAACAACTCAATTACTAACGAATTTTTGCTGCGTCCAGCTAACTATAGTGAGCTTTTCAAAGATGCACATTCAAACGTTTAAGCGTTTTATAGACACGGTGATTCTTTAAGGTAAACAAGAGCTAGCATCCTGGGGTCACGATGAAAGACCCAGCTCGGATAATCGGGCCAATTATATAAAAACTCTTATATTTAGTCCGTCAGATGGACTCACATTTCGATCAATGTTCTCGGGCCTCTCAAACGATATTCAAAATGATTTAATACATTGTATTGTTGCGGTGATTAGATATTAATTTAAATCGGAAATCAGTCAAGTTCGGTTTGTGTCCATTATGATTGACGAAATACCAAATGTGAATCACATAGAATAACTATGTGCAGTTTTACGGTACATCTCACAAGATGGATTAGAACAGATTTCTTGGCTCTTTCAACGTTAGTTCAAGTTAAGTTAATTGGGCAATCATATGATTGTGCCACAGTGATGTTCGGTGGTCCGTGAGCTTGTCCAAAGGCCAATTTCATCCCATGTTATGCTCATGTTTTAAATTTGGTATTATCCCGATAATTAGAAAGCATACCTGAGATTAAAGTATTTTTTGGTTCTACCAATAGCATATGTCGTTTCTTTAATAAATCTACAAAACGCTCGTCTTAAATAAAACAGCTAGCCGACGAACATATGGTATGCCAGAAGTATCGGAGATTCGCTAGCATTATCATTCACGAATAATCAAGCTTTTGTTTGACTACAGATTAGATATCATAGAAACATTTACACAAATTTAAAATGACCAAAAGAATGATAGTAAATCACTTTGTATAGCTGAAGGTTTTCTACATAAATTCAAGGGCAACGAGTTTTGTTTCTTACTTAATACTCTTTCTGAAATATTTGTAAAAACAGATTTCTTATTTAATTAAATGTTGAAATTGCAAACAGGGAGACCAAGTGCTTTGTATCTTGGATATGTTCCAATAACCGCCGCCTCTGTGGAAAGATCCTTTTCAGCCTTTCTTATAAATCTAAAAAATTAATCTAACTTAAAATAGATCTAACTTCTAAGAAAACGTTCTTGCAGAGTTTGTAAAAACAAATCGTAGGATAGCTCTAGAATATATAAATTAGGATACAACAGAAGAGGTTATGAGCGACCTTCAAGACAAGGGCTTTAAAATTCTTGATGCCGTTAATATCATTAAGAAGGAGAAGCAACAATACGAAATAGATAAAGACATCTTGGTAAGGCGTAGACTTACGCTTTTTATGCTAACATTCGATAAAGCTGATAGTATCGATGATATTTATCAAATTAAAACCATATTGAATATCGTGGTCAAAATCGAGCCCATGCGTAGAAATTTAAAAATAATTCCGCAGTGCAAACGTTGCCAAGGATTCAATCATACGCAAACGTATTGCAAAAAAGAACCACGGTGTGTGAAATGCGCCGGAAATCACCTCTCCCAAGACTGTCGAGTAAACAAGCAAGCCTCTGCAATGCACCCGGCAAATTATAGAGGCTGTGAAGTAGCCAAGGAGTTGCAAAAACGAAGAGATACACTCCATAAGCCTCAAAATGAAATAATAAAACCGCTAACTAAGGCAAATTGTAAGATCGGTCAGGAGAACGTAGGCAAACAAAAACCACCGGGTTCAGAGCGGAAGAAGGTGGTGACAGCAGCAAAGCCCTCGACTTCTGGTCTTAAAATAAACTGTAATGAAAAGCCATTAGAAAAGACATCGGGTAATAGCCCTCGGACAGCAGGAGTGCAGACCTACGCCCAGGCTGCAGCATCCGAAAAATCAAAAAACCTCGAAATCCCGACGGACCCTGCTCTCAAGTTTTTTCAATTATTCTCGCGAAACTTGAAGAGCAAAGCAAAATAAATAAAATTATTCTCGATAGGTTGGTTTAGCTCGAAAGTAATTCACAAAAAACGCGCACTTCAACTATAATATGAATGAAAAAAGAATGTTAAAAATATGTACTTGGAATGCAAACGGACTTTTGCAAAAACTTGACGAATTGGAAATATTCATGCGTGAAAAAGATATTGACATTTGCTTGATTTCTGAAACCCAAGTAAAAAAGGAATCGCATTTAAAAATAAAAGGCTATATTGATTACCATGGTTGCCACCTCCGGGAAAATCGAGAAGGCGGATCTTCCTTGTTTATTAAAGACTGCGTTGAACAATGTGAAGACCTAAAGATAGAGCTTGAAACTCTGCAACTGTGCACAATTCGAGTTAAAAATGGTCAGCGTATAATTAAAATCTCATCTATCTACTGTCCACCGCATTCCGCGCTTGAAAAAAGTGATTTTACTAACTTATGCCCGTATTCTGGCATACCTCTGTGATGCCTCATAAGTCACAACAACCTCACAAGATCGTGGTGAGTCACAATTTGTGAGGTTTTCGTATTCTAACCAAAACCTCACAAGTTGTGAGCATCACAAGAACTGTCAAAATTGTGATGTCCGATTGAGCAGTTCACAAGCCGATCACAAGAGAAAAATAAAGAATCACATGTTGTTAAATTTGAAAAACAAATGGAAGAAGTTTTGATTTTGCTGCTTGAGAGTAAAATAAATAAAAAAGAGGAAAGGTAATAAAATATATTCATTTCTTTTAGATTACAGCGTAGAAGAATTTTACGGAATTTGCGGGAGAGGAATGATGCTTTTCATTAAATGATACCTGTTCATTCGTTATTTCCGCCATTATTCGTTATTTTATTATTTATTTCCCAATCTTCTATTTCCAACTTGATGTGGAAATGGAAAAGAAAATAATGATTGTCAAAAAAATAATTTTTTGACATGACAATGAATTCGCCACACCGTGGTAACTATTCTTGGGTGTTTTCTTGTGAGGTGCTGGCCTGAATACCAAACAGCTGATCGCTCACAAGAAACATCACAAGAGAAGCATCACAATTTTCGCATCACTGACATTCGTGAGTTGTGACCACATCACAGTCAGAATAGGGATCACAGTCAGAATAGGAATCACTGAAACCTAATTTTATTATTGGCGGTGATTTTATTGCGAATCATACGTTCTGGGGCTCTAGATACATCTCGCAAAAAGGTAGAATGCTCTATGGGGCAGGTATGGAGTACAGTTGTGATTTCCATTCGACGGGCAAACCGACTTACTGGCCAGCTGATACTTTGAAAATACCTGACCTGATCGATTTCTTCGTGGTGAAAGGAATATCTAACAACCACATAAAAGTTGAAGAGAGCTCTGATCTGTCGTCTGATCATTCCCCAGTTATTTTAACATTGAGCGAAAAACTAGTATATAACCGAGAGCCAGCGAAATTAACTGGTAGCACAACTAACTGGGAAGGCTTTAGGAACGACATCGAAGTAAATGTTGAACTGAGCGTACTGTACGACACCCTATGAACTCGAGGTTGAAGTCGATCGCTTCGTTGAGATAGTACAGCTCGCCTCTTGGAATAATACGCCCAATCCAAGAAAACGCCGGACAAATACGGTCTACAATATCCTTCTGAAATAAAAGAATTAATCAGGGAAAAAAGAAAAGCGAGTAAAAGATGGCAACAGAGTCGTGCTACACCCTTTGCAAATGAAGCCAAACACCTAGGAATGACACTCGACGCTAGGCTGAAGTGGAATTCGAACGTGAAAATGAAACGTAAGGAACTAGATATCAAATATAGAGAAATGTACTGGTTGATCGGGAAACATTCCCACCTCAGTACCGAGAACAAACTGCTTTTATACAAGCAAGTGCTAAAGCCGGTGTGGACCTACGGTATACAACTTTGGGGTTGTGCCAAGAAAACAAATGCCAATATTTTACAGAGCTTTCAAAATAAAGTGCTTAGAGAAATTGTCCAAGCACCGTGGTATGCTAGAAACGACGATATCCACAGGGATCTCGGAATTCCGACAATCAAAGCTGAAACTAGAAGCTTCGCGCGAAAGCATAGAAACCGACTACTCGGACATGTTAACAACACAGTCCTAGTAATTCTGGATGAGAGCAATTTATTGCGCCGACTACAAAGGACAAAACCTTTCGACTTGGCGAGATAAGGATTAACCGCGTCTAAATTGCGGAACATGCAGGATCTTTCATTGGAAAGTAACCTGCCAAACGTTTATATTTCGTGATAAAAAAATTGCTTGATAAGTAGTATAACTTAGTTGCAATATCTAACAAATTTATATCGAAGGGTGGTGTTTTTGGTCAGTAAGAATCTGACACTACTATGAGCACGCGCTTGCTATTCTCATAGTGTCTATGGAAGATTTTCAACTACCCTCGGAGAAAAAAAAAAAAAAAAATATCAGGCGTCCAAGTCGCTATCGAGGAAGCATAGAGACCAGTTAATATACCTAAAGAAGCTGTTAAGGCCGTCCCAGTTGACTTTCTCGTATTGCCAAACTATTCTTTTAGGTATTCTTTCTCTAACTGTGTGTCTGGAGTACGAGAAATTAGCTGATATGACATAGTGGTCTGACGACCCTAGAGGCGATAATACATCCATGGTGTATTTATCGGGTGGCGGAATGACTTGCAATGTCTGGTATACGTGTTGGCTCATAAATACAAGCTGAGTAAGATTGTTTATCTCAGCGAAGATCTCAACATACCTTCCTTCGGGTGTTGTCGGTCCAGAGTGACGAAGCCAAGAAGAATTGAGTATATTGAAATCACCCGCAATTGCGATTCCAGTATGAGGGTAATGGGCGACAATTCTTGTGATGGAATCAGACAGCGCATCAAACTTATTACAAGATGAATTGCTGTCGAAAGTTGGGCTTCTATAAATGAAACAGTTATGTATTAGATACTTACGGACATTGAATTTAAACCACATGAAATTAAATTCCGGATTGGAACAGTGGCCGAATTGAGGTTGAAGCTGGTAAGCAATATCATTACGAATATAAATGGCGAGACCGCGATGAGGAAAGAATAATGGCACTATATTATATCCAGGCAGGCGTAAAACAGAAGTATCTGAATTCTCACCCACCTGTGTTTCACATAGTGCCAAAACAGCTGGCCTGTATGTTACAGTGTGGACATAAGTAGCAAAGTGATTAGCTTTCAACCCACTAATACTGCTAAAATCCACACGAAAATTCCCTACCATAACAAAACACAAACACAAAAAACTCAACTCCGACGCTTACTAAGCAGAGCCGCGAAGTAAAAAGCATACATTAGTTTACCAATACAAATGATCATAGGTGTTATGCCCGTATTACAAAATGCATTGGCCCACCAACAAGAAAGTCACCCACGACCCGCTATCCGGGAGAAGTTAAACAAATTCGGTCATTACACCACCGCGTGAGAAAAAAATCTCACACAGTGCTTGCAGTAACCGAATCTATGCGACCGCGAAGACAATGGGATGGGAGACAAAAGGAGAACCCTAGGCCGGTACTGCGTGTGTTTTGTGCGTGTTGTTTTTTTTTTTTATTAATTCTCGACCCGTTGGTGTTGTTCGGGCGGCGATGCACTGCACCAAGCGCGTAGGTGAAAAGTTTGTGGGAAAAAGGAGAAATAGTGAACTTTTGTACGTTCCTCTCCAAAAAGTGATATATAAAAAAAAGTCTGTGTATAAGGACATAGTTAAATATGAGTGCTGGAGGAGTTCCTGTAAGGCAAGGTTATTGTTGTTGCCCAACGGGACCTGCGAGAAGGCAAAAAATTATGTGGACCACAACCACGAGAACGAGGAAAAGTCGTACAAAGAGCTCAAAGCTTTAAATAAGATTAAAGACGATTGCTTAGATGATTAACAAAAGATTTATTACTTCGTCGACAAATCCACTCCAAATAATTGAGGCATTCCAATTGGAGTCTGTGGAATAATTTTGGACTATCTAAGGACGCGCAAAATCCTATGCCATTTTACACATCGTGTATTATGGAAGAAGGTCAATTTTCATATTGTTTGTTTTCGTCACACAAAACACTGAAACTCGTTCAGGAGAATATTCCAGCTACGAACAGGACAATATTTGTGGATGGAACTTTTAAAATTGTCCCGCAAGGATGTTTTAAACAATTAAGCTATTCATATAGAATATTTTGATGAGGTAAGTTTGAAATATCATTTGTTCAGGGTTTTCAACGCACGATTTTTTTTCAGCTATTCGATTACTTGCGTTGAAAACCATCAGCTAGTAACATAATAGCTGAAAAAATCGCGCGAATAGCTGAAAAAAAAATCGTGCGTTGAAAAGCATAAAATCACTTACTTTACGTTGAAAACCATCAGCAGCGTAAAACGCAACCGAAAGCTAGAAAAGAGCTTCGCCTTACCATTTTATCTTAAAAATAATTGTCAATAATTTCTTTCAGATCTTTCCAATTTTTTTTTGTTCTTATGGATAAAAGAACAAAACAAGCATACGAGCATCTGTTAGCATATATCAGAGACAATATTTTTGATATAAATCCTGCCAAATGCCTAACCGATTATGAGCAGGCAATGAGACAAGGCGTCAAAAATGTATATCCAAACGCTAAGATTATTGGATGCTGGTAAAATTTTATTTTATACAAAAATATATAAGATTTTTGGATTACAACAACTTTCTCTCTTATTGAAGGTTTCATTTTTGTCAGGCCGTCAGGCGTAACATTCGAGGTAAACCATCGTTGTTCCAATACCTTAGAGCTTCGAAAATGGCATCATCTGCCTATCATAAGATAATGGCTCTCCCCTTACTGGCGCCAGGTATGATTGAGAGCGCATTTCGAGACATTAAGTCAAGGATTCTGCTGACGGATAGCAACAACAATTTCTCACCATTTTTGAGTTATTTTGAAAAATATTGGATTTGAAAAGTATTATGTTGTTGCTTTTACTTTCATTTCTTCATCAGTTTCGTTCTCATTTTCTCATTTTCTCATTTCTAGGTAGGATGTAATAATTTTTCTATTTACAAAGAGAATATTCGAACGACTTCTGCTGTTGAAGCCTATAACGGTGTCTTGGGTCGCTCAGCAATAAAAAACGGAAACTTCTTCAAGTTCGTAAGCGTCATAAGAGACGAGGAGTTTTTCAAAAGTCGGTATTTTTCAAATTTGGTTGAAAGTGGAGGTTCAATAGGCATTAAACGTAAAAAATATAACGTCCAACGAAACTCGAAAATAGAAGAAGCTACCTTGCTTTTAGATCAGGGTCGCCACTTTTCTTTCAAGGATGATTTATGAAAAAAACAAGATATGCGTAATAATGCTTCCAGAAGAAGACAAATTTGAATACCAGGAATACTGTGAAGATGACAATATTGACATTGAGGAGGATGAAAACTCTGATGGTGTCGCATTACCAACACCCACTGACGAATACATATGTATAGTCTGTAAGGATTCGAGGGCTAACATTGTTTTATTGCCTTGCAATCACATGAAAATTTGTGCTGAATGGAATTTGAAACTGCTGAAGGACAAGATAACTATAAGTGTCCTTGTTGTAGACACATTGTGCAGGACACAATGCAAGTATTTGTATAAAAGCTAAGTGTGCATTTTCATTTTTGAAAATAAAGTACAAATTCAAAAAAAATGTTGCAAGTTTCTTTTGGTTTTTTTTTTTCATCGGGGCTTAATTTCCATTTAAAAATGGGGCATTATTTGATTATGAAAGTGGACCCCAATTTTGGGGCATTAGTTCATTTATTTTTTGGGCCTTACTTCATTGCAATGGGGCCTAATTTCCATTTGAAAAATGGGGCATAATTTCATTATGAAAATGTACCCCATTTTTGGGGCATTATTTCATTTTTACTTTTGGGTTTCGCGGTGCCGGATTCACCAATCTAACGGAACAAAATTATTTTGAAAAGGAAAATCATGTTTTAAATGAACTATTTTATGTTTTATGAGTACTAATAGATAGACTGTACTATTCTTGATAGAAATAATATTGTTTTTCAGAAAAACAACCAACAAATTATCAATGTCGTTATACCAAAACAAGAAGCAGATTTTTTTACATATTTTTATTTTTTGATAAAATACGTTTTTTCGGTTTAAAATGTTATTTACTATTTTGAGTCTGACGTAAAAATAAATATATTTTGATTATTCACTTTTATCTTCATCAGATAAAACATCCTCTTCGAGATTATGAATTGATAACGAACCACGTATTCATTTTGGAACGTTTTGTAAGCTTGTGATATATGGATCTGAAGAAATCAACATCCGATTCAAGAGATCTGTATTTGTATTTAATCTAGAATTTTTCCGTGTGAACATCTCTCTAAGCCTTCTTGTGTCCTTATTCCTAGCCTCTTGTGCCTCTTCCTACAGCAAGAATACAGGATACAACGATGCCTTTTTCATGAAAAAGCACTTTATGAACGCTTACTGGCATGAATATTCCCTTCGATAAAAGTTTTTTTGTTTCAGTTACATACTCTTCAAGTGCATTTTCCTTTATAGCATATCCACTACCCAATATTTCTAAAACAATTTGAAACCGTTCAATAAGTTCTCTATTAACTCGTGATCAGAATTTTTTTTTTATAAAATGTTTTCACTTCACCCCCTCTATTGGATGAAGCTTCCGAAAGATCCTTAATGATGTTTGATGAATCTAGTTTACCCATTTAACGAAGCACAACTCTACTAGCTTTTATTATTTCCTGAGGGCTCATTGAATTTATTAAATTTTGAACTTTGCGTGTTTTTGACTTTTCTCAACATTCCTGCTATGGCTAAGTGGCTTTCATCAACTACTAACTTCTAAGCTTAATATTTTCTGACCAATGAGAGAGATCAACAAACAAAATATGAACTACAGTTACCTATTATATTGCGAAGTAAGCCATATCATTTTGAGGCAGTTTGCTTGACTTTGATTTTTACATTTTGTCCCGCTAGATTAGTGAATCCGACCACTGTGCAACGGTGGCGTTAAATTTCCAGAATGGAAACAAAACCTTATCTGAGCTACTTCGACATATTCGGAGCTCAGGTCGATAAGGATTTCTACGTACTAGTCAGGGTCGTGGAAAAGAGTTGGTGGCGGATGAGCCCCTATTGGGCCAACGGCAGCGCTCACACCCCCATAGTGGGTTTCTGACACCGGTGGACCCGGCCCCTTGTCCTAGGGGTATAAAAGGATCTGGCCCTCCAGGTTGGGGTTTGTGTGTAAGGTTAACTACCTACCGCGTAAAAAAAAAAAGGTTCCGAAACAACCAAAAGCCTCGGAAAAGGACGGATCTACTGTTGACAACCACGCTTAACGAAAAAAGACCAATGACGTTGGGATCTGCACCTGGAATGTTCGCTCACTGAACGGTAACGGTGCACCCGAACAACTGGCAGAGGCCCTAGACCGCTATAAAGCGGATATAACCGCCATCCAGGAAGTGCGATGGGATGTGCTAGGCAGAGAAAGAATGAGAAACTGCGACATCTACTACGGTGATTGCTATACAGAAAATAGACAGCGCTTATTCGGATGCGGATTTGTCATACGCGGCAGACTTAGGCAAGAAGTCTTGAGCTTTCGGCACGTGAGCGAGCGTCTTATGACAATCCGTGTCAAGGCAAAATTCGCCAACATTAGCCTAATATGCGCTCACGGCCCCACAGAAGAAAAAGACGACGCTACCAAAGATAGTTTTTACGAGCTCCTCGACAAAACCTACGAGCAATGCCCTAAGAATGACGTTAAAATCGTATTGGGCGATTTTAACGCCAAGATAGGAAGAGAGGACATCTTTGGTAGAACGGTTGGAAGGCACAGCCTACACGACACCACGTCCGAAAACGGACTAAGGCTAATTGACTTTGCTGCGGGGCGAAGTGTCAGTATAGCAAGCACTCGGTTTCCTCATCTCAATATCCATAAGGGGACATGGCGGTCTCCGCATCGACTAACTATCAACCAAATGGACCATATTACATTGCGATCGACACCAGACACGCCTCCAGTATCCTGGATGTCCGAACCTTCTGGACGGCCAATATTGTCTCGGACCACTACCTTGTTGTAGCCAAGGTACAAATGCGGATATCCACAACGCCACAACAACTGTGAGAAAGTATAATGTCGAAAAGCTACAATCGCAAGACACCGCCAGAGCCTACAGAGAACACATATCCCGATCTCTCGCTACGAGTCCTACCGCAGCAACAGCTAGTACAGAAGACCAGTGGCAACACTGCGAGCAAGCCATCATAAGTGCCGCGAATGATGTGCTGGGTTTCACACGACCACCACACGAAACCCCTGGTTTGATGAAGAGTGCAGACTAGCTAACGCGGAAAACAACAAGCGTATAAAGCGGCGCTGCAAAGAAGGACTAGATCTGCTCGCATGCTCTATGAGCAGAAGAGACGGGAAGAACATCGGCTTCTAAGAAGGAAAAAGAAAGAGCACGAGAAGCGTGTATTCGAGGATATTGAGAGATGCTACACCAGGAACAATGTACGAAAGTCTTACCAGAGGGTAAAAAGAATGTGCCAGCAAAACAAATCCCGTACAGAAACCTGTAGAGACGCGGATGGAAATATCGTAGTGGAAACACAGTCTGTGCTGAAAATATGGAAAAACTAATTCTGCAGACTGTATAATGGCGATGAAGGCCAATACTCCGCTGTTAGGCAGAATGTACCGTTCAATTTAGATGATGATAGCCAAAACCCCCATCCATCTGATCAAAACGAAGTGCGGATAGCAATATCCAAGCTAAAGTCCAACAAGGCTGCCGGTCTACCCGCAGAGCTATTTAAAGCAGCTGGAGATGACTTGGTAGTGAGCATACACCAACTCATTGATGTATATATTAAAAACAAGTGACCAAGGCGAGTGCTTGCTTAAGACTAACTTTATTTCATGTATTTAGCAGTTTCAATTCCCGCTTAACTAATGTATATAATATGTTCTTATGATAATATTAAGTATATGTGTATATAGATAATGAGAGAGAGCTTTTCATACATATCACTACTCCCTTCTTAAATGGAAACTTATTTTTATTTTTTATTCTTAATTTTATTATTCATTTATGCATTTATTAGATACGAGCTCAAATAACACTATAAACCTATTCATATTTTATATAACTATTACCTTAACTTAGGTGTCTTATATAAATAAAATTATAGGCTTTAAGTTGGGTATGTAAGTATACTTTATACTTTTATAAACTTTACAAACTTATGAACTTTATTATAAACTTAAAGTAGAAATACATAAGCATACTTTATGCAGTACAAGGTAATTCGCTTTGTATCTCATCTCCTCCCCCCTTAGATAAAAGTTTTACATTATTATTTAATTGGTTTTGTCTTTCCTTAATTCTCTCTGATCTCCTTGGTAAAAATTCATATTCTTCATTATCATTAGATCTCTTTCTTTTCCTTCTCGGATCTCTAGTCTTAGTTATATTAACAGGTGAAAATTTTACTTCTTTCGGATTTCTAGACTTAGTTATATTGCAAGGTGAAAATTGTACTTCTTTAATATTATTTTTCCTCATCTGATTTATATGTGCAGTGCGATGGTAACCATCGATATTTATTAAAAACATTACATTACCTATCTTACGCACTACGATACCTGGTATCCACTTAAAGCTAAATCCATTTTTCATTTTATATAAGATTCTATCATTTTCCTTAAATAAAATTGGTTTTTCAGACACAGGTATTTTATTTTGATTGCATGCATTATGATTTTCTTTTAATTTGATATCTTTGTTTAAGTTTTTAATTCTCGGATTAATATCGTCAATCACGGTTTTTGTTTTATGTTTATACATTATATCATTAGGTGATGCCAACGTGGTAGTGCTTGGTGTCGTACGATACCTCAATAAAAGTTGATCAAGTATCTTTTGAATAGGTACATTTTTGTCTAAAGATGAATCACACAACCTCTTTTTCAGACTACCTTTCATTGTTTGGATTGCCCTTTCTGCAATACCATTTGATTGGGGGTGGTATGCTGGGCTCTTCATACACTTTATATTGTTGGTATAACAAAAATCTAAAAATGCTTCTGAATCGAATTGAGGACCATTATCCGACACAATACAGTGTGGTAACCCAAAATACGCGAATATTGTTCTTAAGGTTACTATCAAACTCGCAGCCGTTGTATTTTGCATTACTTTAACATCAATCCATTTACTGAAACTATCAACTAATATAAGAAATTGTTTACCCTTAAAGAAAAAGAAATCAAGATGAATCCTTTCAAAGAAGCACTTGGACTTAGGCCAAGATTTCGTTAGTGTGGAACTCGATTTATTGTTGGTAAGATTACAAACCTCACATCCATTAACGTAATCTTCAATATCCTTCTCAACTCCATCCCACCAAAAAGACTGACGCGCTACCAACTTCATTCTCACTATTCCTATATGTCCATCATGTAAAACTTCTAACACTTTTGAGACTAGAGCTGAAGGTATAATGAGTCGATCATTGAAATACAAACAGTTGTTTTCCCAGTTGAGCTCGTTACGTCTATGAAAATATGGCCTCAAATAATGTGGAACATTATTCGGCCAACTTGCCTTACTTATTGCGTGCACTTCTTGCAAAATCCTATCCGTACCTGTCTCCTTTTGTACCAACTCAAAATTCAAATGATCTTCTACAAATGCTTTCACATTTCGAACCGCATATTTCTCTAAAGTAGTAGAAACGGGTAATGGCAACCGTGAGATTCCATCTGCATTTGACATTTGGGCTGCTTTTCGATATTTTATGGTATAATTGTACATTCCTAAAAATATAGCCCACCTTTGAATTCTAGCTGCCGCAACAGGCGGAGCCGATTTAATCGAACTAAAAATCTCTTTCAATGGCTGCTGATCACTATATATAGTAAATTGCTTACCATAAATATACCTATGACATTTTTTTACCGAGAAAATAATGGCCAAAGCCTCCCGATGAAGTTGTGAATAGTTTTGCTCGGATACGCTAAGGGTACTGGACGCGAACAAAACTGGACGTTAAATACCATCAATCACGTGCGATAGAACGCCACCTACGCCGTATGGGCTGGCATCACACTGGATCACAATTTCTTTCTGCGGGTCGTAATGGACTAGTAGATTGTTTTTTAATAGAAGCTGTTTACTTTGCTCAAATGCTCGCTGACAATTATCTGACCACTCAAATCGAGTATTTTTCTTAGTAAGGTCATAAAGTACTTTAAGCTCAGTCGACAAATTAGGCACAAACCTACCATAATAATTTAGTAATCCCAAGTAAGATTTTAACTGCCCTACATTTGCCGGAACGGGCGCATTTTCAATCGCAGCTACCTTCTCCTTACTTGGTTTGATTCCCTCGTTATTGATTATATGCCCAAGGTATTCTATTTCAGCTTTGAAAAATTGGCACTTCTTAATATTTACCTTAACTCGAAATTCAGCTAAGCGACCCAGAACCTTATGCAAATTTACCAGACATTCATCAAAATTCTTTCCCCCTACCAGGATGTCATCCAAATAACACTGTACTTTCGGAATTCCTTTTAAAATCTCGTCCATTGTGGACTGAAAAATGGCGGGGGCAGATTTTATGCCGAAAATAAGTCGTCGGAATCTATACAAACCCCCATGTGTATTTATCGTAAGCAGTTCTTGACATTCCTCCACGACCTCTAACTGCTGGTAGGCACCTTGAAGATCTAGTACACAAAAGTAAGCACAGCCGGACAAACATGAAAAAATTTCATCCACGCGAGGAAGTGGGTAATGATCTGTTTTTACGAAGCGATTAACTGAAACTTTGCAGTCTACACAGAGTCGAATACCCCCTCTTTGCTTTTCCACCACCACAATTGGCGAAGCCCATGAACTATAACGCACGGGGTATATAACTCCTTCAGTTGTCAACCTGTCCAGCTCTTTATCCACCGCATCTCTGAGTCCAAAAGGTAGTGAATACGGCTTACAAAAAATAGGGATACAGTTGGCTTCACACACAATCTGAGCTTTGAATTTTAAGATTGGTTCTGTTTTATCGCTAAAAACCACACTATATTGTCGAATCAAAGAGTCCATTAAATCACTAGCCCCACCATTTAATCGTACATTATTTATATTGTTTAAAAAATTATCTCTCCAGCTAACGAAAAGGCAGTCCAACCACTGACGTCCTAAAAGAGGTGTAAAGTATTTTCCATTCTCTACTACAGCTAATTTTAAATCTGGAAATTGTAACTTCTTTTTGAGACTATCGATCGTCACTGAAACTGAAATAAACCCTGTAACATTCACAACACCTCCAGAAATCACGAGGAGTCTTTGTTCTGATTTTTGTAAAGCATGATTTTTGAAATGACTATCTAAGGCAGCGTTTCCCAACCTCAGGTCGCGACCCAAATATGGGTCGCGGATGGTTTACGATCGGGTCGCGGTATTTTAATCGGAGAACGCAGAAAAAAATTCCTTATATTTACAAAGTAGGCTCCGAAGATTAATATTTTTAATTAAAAAACTTGATTTCAACAAAATAACGCATTTTTGGGGCAGAATTTTATGCTCAGAACTTATAACAAACACTATATATGTATGTCAATCCGTTCAGCATTTTGCTATCTTGAATTGGATTGAACTGCAATACTTTTACTTTCATACAACTAGGTTAAACTTAGCTTAGATCCCATGTCAAAAGACATTTTGGAGGAAGCTCTTTATGGAATTTTGGGTGCGACAAAATTTTATCTGTAGATGCGGAAAAGAGCGCTCAATTGATGGTGTTTATAAGAGAAACCGACAAAAACATGACCGGAGAATTCTTATTTTGTGAACCGTTGCTTACCATCGCTACTGGATTTGACATATTTGAAATGGTTGACAAGTTTTCCAAAAAACATAATATTTGATGGATTGACTGTATGGGAGTATAAACTAAAAAGAGTAAAAGAAGTAAGTCCTGATGCTGTTATTATCCACTGTTTTTTGCATAGAGAAAATCTGGCCATCAATGCGATTCAAGCGGACCTTAACGCAGTTTTAAATTTATAAATTCAAATACGCTAAACAAACGTATATTTCATGCTATGTGTGAAGATTTTTAATCAGAATAGGTACATCCACTTGCTTTATAATTCGGAAGTCCATTGGCTTTCTCATTGAAAGTACTTGCTCGCTTCCTGACACTTCGTATTGATATTGAGATATTCCTCACCGAAAGGAAACATTCGTTGGCTGAAAAATTTGATGACCACGCTTGGTTCGCTTAACTATTATTTCTGGGTGACATTTTTGAACATTTAAACTTGTCAAATACCGATAGGCAGGGAAGAAATTGGACAAAAGTTGACATGGGCGAGAGAATTAGATCGTTCAAAAACAAATTGACACTTTGGTGGCTAAGGCTCTTCAAAAAGAAAATTGCATCACTTCCTCTCCTCAATCAATTTCTTGAAGATTCCAACAACATTTCCCTTCGCAACTTGACTTCGATTTACAAAGAATATTTGGAAAGACATTGAATTAGACAGATATATACCCGAAAACGTTGATCTTCGAAAAAATAGCGGGGTTCGAAATCCTTTTGACGTGCATGTGGGGCAAGTTGGAGAAGATATTTCTGGATTCCAAGAGGAACTTTTCGATTTGAAAGATGTTGCGGTAACATTTCGGCCAGTTTCCATTAACGGAGTTTGGGGCGCAACTAATGAACAAACTTATCCCCTCGAAAAAAGCAGAAAAGGCTTTGCTCCCCTTTACAACCACCAACTTATGAATGTGAAGCTTTTTTTTTCTGCTCTATCCAGCATCAGGGAAGCCACTAGCTTTATTTGTTTTTTAATTGCAATTATTATACAATTTCAGTTCTCAACTTAAAAATGTTCCTTTTCACTTAAATGTCATAATTCACAAGAAATAATAAAATATTATACCTATACATGCACTTTTAAAAATGAATTACAGTGGACGCTCGATATAGTGAACATCGATATAGTGAACAATCCAATATAGTGAACACACAATGTTTTATACAGGCCATTCTAAATAGTGAACATGCCTTGTTTTTATTAGTTCATTATATCGAGCGTCTACTGTATTTATATTTGGGTCGCCAATAATTTTTTAAGAAAATTTCGGGTCGCACTATAAAAAGGTTGGGAACCACTGATCTAAGGTATTCTTATGTATAACTGATGTACATGCACCGGTATCAATTTCGAACTTTAACACTCTGTCATCACAAACCAATACTATGTACAATGGCATATTACCGAAATCTATGTTATGGATATTTGAGCTTTCATTACTGTAGTGTTCCACTGTCAAATTATTTAAATAACTAAACTCTTCTTCTCTTTCACTTTCGCTGTCTGAGTATTTCTTTAAACTACGTATATTGGAACCGTTAGGCATATAACTTTTTCTTCCATAGCTTTTATTTCTTTGGAAGCAATTTTTACTCACATGTCCCCATCTCTGACAGTAAAAACACTGGATGTTCTTCTGATCACCAGAGCTGCCTCTTCTACCACCACTCCTGTCCATGTTGCTGCTCGTTCCCGCCTCATTGCTTGAATGTCTCCTGCCATCCTTCACATGTGCACCACGTGGAAATTTAACCTTGTTCAGCATTGAACCCGGCGATGAACCACCCATGACCTCTATTTCATGTTGAACCATTTCGAAATTTAAGGCTTTCTCGCAGCACTCCTCGAATGTCTTAGGTGCTGCATTAATCAACTTGGATTGAATTCGTTGGTTTCGTATACCCATCAGGAACCGATCTTTTAAGGCATCGTCCAAGAAGTCCCCATACGCACAGGAATCTACTAGCCCTTTAAGAACCACAATGAAATCGGCCAATGTTTCGTCATTGTTCTGGTTCCCATTTAGAAATTTGAACCTTTCTGCCGTCGTATTTTTCTTGGGCTCAAAATGTGCAGTCAATAATTTAACCAGGTCGTCGAATGTGTTTTTCTCCGGTTTCTTTGGCGCCGACAACGTTTTTGCTATTTTGTACAATTCTGCGCCTCCAACTCCAAGAAGAAATGATACCTTCTCTACGTCCTTCTCTATCTTGTTAAGAACAAGTAGATGTTGCATTCGCTCGATGTATGAAATAAAATCATCGCCCGAATTATAATACTCGATTCTTCCGATGAAATTGGCCATTCTGCTTAATTTACTTTTTCCTAGGTCACTATCGCTTTCACGCACTTCTGCTTTACCAAGAGCCGATTGACTAAGCTCGTTTTCCTTCATGCGAGAAAAAAAAACGTGTGTGAAAAAAATAAAACGTGGGCGAAGACAAAATTGTTTTCTCTTTTTCTCCTCGTCGCCAGTGATGTATATATTAAAAACAAGTGACCAAGGCGAGTGCTTGCTTGAGACTAACTTTATTTCATGTATTTAGCAGTTTCAATTCCCGCTTAACTAATGTATATAATATGTTCTTATGATAATATTAAGTATATGTGTATATAGATAATGAGAGAGAGCTTTTCATACACATCACTCATCTTCAAGGTATGCGAGATGAATGGAATCTCAGCATCGTCTGCCCGGTCCACAAGAAAGGAGACCCCCTCAACTGCTCCAATCACAGAGGCATCAGTCTTCTCAATATCGCCTACAAGATCCTGTCTGCCATACTGTGTGAACGCCTGAAGCCTTTCGTCAACAACCTGATTGGCCCCTATCTGTCTGTCTCTCGTTCTCGTCCTTCATGTGCTCGCGCTGTGTGTAAACATTAAAAGGGTATTCATATCCCCTTTAGCGTGTGTAGATTATAAAAAAAAAAAAAAAAAAAAAAAAATCAGTGCGGTTTTAGGCCAGGAAAGTCCACCATAGACCAAATGTTCACTCAGGCAGATCCTGGAAAAAACCCAAGAAGTCTAAGTCGATACCCACCACCTGTTCATCGATTTCAAGGCCGCCTATGACAGCATATGGAGGGATGAACTGTATAGAGCAATGTCTAGTTTTGACATCCCTGCGGATGAGTCTGTGCAGGATGACGATGGAGAAAGCTCGCTGCTCCATCAAGGTCGGTAATGACCTCACCGAGACCTTCGATGTCAAAAAAGGATTTAGACAAGGTGACGCGCTGTCATGCAACTTCTTCAACATCATACTTGAAAGAATTGTTCGTAAATCACAAGCCAACACACAAGGAACGATCTTTAAAAAGTCCGTTCAACTACTTGCATACGCCGACGATATTGACATCATTGGTAGAACACAGCGAGCTGTCACCGGTGCGTTCGCGAGTATAGAAATGGAAGCGGCTAAAATGGGTTTAGCGGTAAAATAGGGCAAAACAAAATATATGTTGTCAACAAAAAGGAACACCCAACATCGACCAATTGGACAGAACGTCACAATAGACAGCTACAACTTCGAGGTAGTAAAGGACTTTGTCTACCTCGGCTCTGCCATAACTTAAAAAAATGACATCTCGTCGGAAATCAAACGTAGGATTACTCTTGCCAACCCCTGTTTCTTTGGGCTAAGAAAGCAATTGAGTAGTAAAGTCCTTTCTCGATCGACTAAGGAGACTCTATGTAAGACCCTTATCATCCCAGTCTTGCTATATGGAGCTGAAGCATGGACTTCATCGAAAGGACGAAAATATCCTTGGTCGCTTCGAGAAAAAAATCCTTCGTAAGATATTTGGTCCCGTTTGCATTGACGGGTTCTGGAGGAGAAGATTCAACCACGAACTGTACGAGCTGTACAGCGACATCAACCTAGTCAAAAAACTGCACATTGGGCGTTTAAGATGGCTAGGACATGTAGAGCGTATGGACAACAACGCTCCGGCTCGGAGAATAGTCGACTTTTACCCGGAGGGTCAGCGCAGCAGAGGACGACCTCGCCTAAGGTGGCGCACACAAGTAGAACAAGACCTCAGCCAACTTGACGTGCGCAATTGGAAGCGGCTAGCTAAGGACCGGGCTAGCTGGAAGAGGTTGTTGGTTGAGGCCTTGGTTCACCCCGAACTGTAGCGCCACCTAAGTAAGTAAGTAAGTAAGGATGCATTTATATATATTATTATATTAATATACCCAAGGGTAAAAATGATTTATATGTATAACATTGACGGTTTTAAATGTGAATTTATTAACCGTGATGCAATGACAGGCGGAGGTGTCGCAATTTAGGTTAAAAACAATATAAGCTATACAATAAAACCAGGGTGTCCAATTAATTACGAGGGTATGCATCTGGAAATATCATCATGAAGGTAGACAAAAGCATATACATGCAATATACAGGCGTCCTAGTTCTAGTGTTGGAAGGTTCATTGACGAATTAGATGAAATCATAAAAGAAAATAAGAAAAACATCGTGCTAGGCGATGTCAATATTAACATCAGAGATGAGAATAACTCCCTTTTTTTTATAATCTAAACACGATAAAGGGGATAGGAATACCCTTGCTTACACATGATGGACAAGAACAAGAGACAGACTGATCTAAAATACATGGAGATGATGGCCTCAAAAGGGTTGACAAGTGTCATCAAAGAACCCACGCGTGTTGACGTATCAAATAATACTGCGACGTTAATTGATCATATACATATACAGCTATGTGCAAAAAAATGGCACCATCATTTCTGAAGACTTTTTTTTCATTTCTAAATTTTAAATTTTATTCGTAAAACGCTTAAATTTCTGTCACATATAGATGTTGATTTAGCATTCGGCTTACGTGTAATGTTCTTGACGTAACAGAACTTACTATTGTCAACATTCGGAACCCCAACGACATCAATGCATTTATTTAGAGATTTTTGCTGCAGGAAATTCACAAAAGTTTGCAGATTGTTGATTTTTTTGCATAAATGTTTTTTTCGTCTTGAAGATGGGCAATACAGCTCAGTGCATTAGATATCATTTACTTTAGTGCGGCGATTTCTTTGATAAAAACATCGAGAGTGACAGGAGATGAAGAGCCAGCAATTGCATCAGCAGTTCGGGATGTCAACAAGTTAAAGGGCGACGGCATCATCTCCGCGACAGGTGCTTGAACACCACAGATGGTTTCCACTTATTTCGCTTTATCAGTAGTAGGTGGTGGTGAGCGTAAAGAATGACGTCTTTGTTTTTCGCACGAACCACAACGATAAGGTATGCTATTCTTTTGCATGTAAGCACTATCACTTTGTTTAAGGTTGACACAGTTCATGTGGTAGTAAACCTTACACAGGGAGCACTGAATTTTAGCGCCAATTCTGTCAACTTTTTGCCCACATTTACAAGGCATTTTCAAACAAACTAGACACGGAGGGTCACTAAAATGAATATGTTTCGAGGTGAACCTGGGCCTGCTTCTCGCAACCATTTGTGTGTGCGTGTTTTATTTTTGCACGAATGGAAGGAACCTACAGTTTTTTGCCGACTCCGAACGGCGAGTTGAGAAGCTCAATCGTGACAAATAATACTCTTTGATGCTTGTCAGACATTCGAAAGAGGTGGGCACTGTGAAAAACTTTTTAGGTGTTTGCGGCGGGATTCGAACCCAAGACCGCTGGCACAGTAGTCCGACGCACTAACCACTTGCGCTACGGTGCCCACTATTCAGATTTACTTAATATTCGATTGGGTAACCTTTCTGAACAATAACGGCAGCATATCTCCTGCTTAATGACGTCATTAGGTCAGCACAGACTTCAGGAGGAATTTTGTACCATTCTTCCCGAAAAGTGGCCCATAAGCCATAACGCGTTCGCCGTGGTTGATTTTAATGCTATTACATGTCGTTTGAAGATGACCCATACATTTTCTATAGGTTTGATATCCGGGCTTTGTGGGGCCAAGTCAGAACGGTAATATCGTTTGCATCAAACCACTCCTAACTGTATGGCATGGGGCATTGTCTTGCTGAAACACAATTTGCTGATGTGTTGCAAGTGGAAAATCATCATAGAAATGTACCAAATTGTTGGCCAATATGCTCTGGTACATAAGCCCATCCATTTTTCGTTTAACTTGGACTATTGGCCCAACAGTATTCGCGGTAAAGCAGCACCATATCATCGCGCTGCCACCTCCATACTTAACCGACTTCGTAGTGTACTTTGGGTCCAAATCCTTGTTGTGAGGATGTCGTACGTAGGTTCCGCCATCGGTTCCATACAGATTAAATTTGGATTCATCACTCCAGATGACAGAATTCGTGAGAAACTGACTTTTGAAGATATGGCATTTTCCGAAATCCAGCCGCTGTCTTCGATTAGGCTATAAAACCTTCGGTTTTTTGAGATTCTGGCATCCTCGAAGATTATTTTGCAAAATCCGAGCTCTAACAGTCCTAGCTGATATATTCACACAGCAATTTTGGTGCATTTGAGCTTATTTCCATCGAAGAGGCGAAGGGGTGCCTAAGAGTATGTCTGACTATCGGTCTATTCTCATGTTTTTAGGTCTTTTTTGACCTGGATTGGTTCTGATTTGCAAAAATCCCACGTTAATGGTAATGCTTAACTGCATTCTGTACTTTTTGTAAGTAAAAGCCGATTAATCTTGCAATTTCGGATATGTTCTGCTCTTTTTGTTGCAAATTCGGAATCTGATTTCATTCTGCCTTCATTGAACTCTTTTTTTCCCATATTTATTCTCAAATCTTAAAAAAACAATGAACAACTAAGGGAGATTCGAAAAAAAATAGCTCTGATCACAGAATTGGATTTTTTTCAGTAAAAACTTACTTGAATGCTTGGGTGTGCTAATTAAAATGCCACAGTAAAACACAAACACTTATATGACACGGAATCGTATTGCAAAACGATATATTTTTTTCTCGATTAAGTTTTGTCATTGATGTACGTATTAAACTCTTAAGCATTTGTTCGCTTATAAGTAAAAGAAATTGCAGAAAAAAATATAAGTTTGAATTTTCATTGGGATGTGCTAATTAGCTTGCCAGCGCTGTAGACTGGTTGAAAAATGATATTTATAAGAGAGAAATACAAGAAATGTGTGTCACCAATAATTGTAGGCAAATATTAAACCAACCTACAAGAATAACCAGTGTTTCATCTACCTTGATTGACTACGTTGTAACAAACAATTTGAACGTTAGTGCAGAAACTTGCAATGATATAAATAAAGGGTGATTTTTTAAGAGGTTGAGAACTTTTTTTAAAAAAAAAACACAAAAAATTCGAAAAAATGAATGAAATATTTATTTGAATCGATAGTTTGAACCTTGCAATTTAATGTTTAAAGATAATTTCATGCAAATGTTGACCGCGGCTGCGTCTCAGGTAGCCCATCCGCTGAGTCCAATTTTGGCATACTCTTTCACACATATCGGCCGGTATCTCACGAATGAATGCATGGATGTTGGCTTCCAGTGCGTCAATCGAAGCGGACTTGTCCCTATAGACATTAGCCTTGACATACCCCCACAAAAAATAATCTAATGGTGTCAAATCGCACGATCTAGGCGGCCAATTGACCGGCCCGAAACGTGAAATTAACTGTTCACCAAACTCGCCTCGCAATTGCGCCATTGTTTCGCGTGCTGTGTGGCATGTGGCACCGTCTTGTTGAAACCACATATCATGCAAGTCAAGAACTTCCATTTCGGGCAAAAAAAAGTTTGTTATCATCGCTCGGTAGCGTTCACCATTGACAGTAACGCTGCGATTCGCATCATCTTTGAAGAAATATGGCCCAATAATGCCGCCGGCCCATAAACCGCACCAAACAGTGGCTTTTTCGGGATGCATTGGTAGCTGTTGCAATGCTTCTGGCTGATCTTCACTCCAAATGCGGCAATTTTGCTTATTTACGTACCCATTCAACCAAAAATGAGCCTCATCGCTGAACACAATTTTTCGATAAAAAAAGCGGATCCTCGGCCAGCTTTCCAAGAGCCCATTCACCAAAAATTCGGCGTTGTGGTAGGTCGGCTGGCTTTAGTTCTTGCACCAGCTGTATCTTAAAAGGATTTACGCCCAAATCCTTCCGCAAAATTTTCCACGTAGTGCTGTAACAAAGGCCTAACTGCTGGGAACGGCGCCGAATCGACATTTCGCGGTCTTCTGTCACACTAGCTGATACGGCCGCAATATTTTCTTCACTACGCACAGTACGTAAACGTGTTGGTGGTTTAATGTCCAACAAAGTAAATTTGGTGCGAAATTTGGTCACAATCTTCCGAATAGACTGCTCAGAAGGTCGAGAATGCCGATCATAAAATGGAAGCAGCGCGCGATGAACATTTCGAACCGAGCACGAATTTTGATAGTAATATTCAATAATTTGCAAGCGTTGTTCATTTGTAAGACGATCCATGGTTAAATTGCAAACCAAACTGAAGCTGTTTGACAGTGACACAAGGTACTAAACACACGTCAGCTGTCAAAACCAGTGTTGCCAAAACCAAACCAGCTAAAAAATCACCCTTTATTTCTGACCACGAAACAATTGTTATAAACTTGCCTATCAATAAAAATGTCCTTGATAAGAAAAAAAATACATGTCTTCAGATATAAGAAAGAATTACTTCTAAGATTATTAAGTGAAAGTATTGTGATATTAATGTAAGCATGTAATACAATGGCTAAAATATTCGAAACCAATCTGTTAAACGTAGTAAATAAGTTCGTCAGTCAAAAAGTTGTTATTGACGGAGATATACAATGGTTTAATAATAGGTTAAGATCAATGAAAAACGAAAAAATACGGTGCTATAACAGAGCAAAATTGTCTAAGAGTCAAATCGACTGGTCGTTTTTTAAAACTAGCAGAAATAAATATAAACAACAAATAAGTAACTCAAAAAGTGAATACATAAAACAAAAAATAAATAGTGCTAATGACCAAAGATCTATGTGGAAAGTTATTAAGTCCCTCGTTTTAAATGTAAAAAACGAATCAATAATTAACATATGCTTCGATAATAGTATTTATAATGACAACATGATATTGGCAGAAAAGTTTAATAATTTTTTTTATAGACAGTGTTAAATGTATAAATAATGCAATTCCGTTCGTCCCTTATTTTAATCTAATTACACGTAATGATCATGTGTTTAAATTTAGAGAAATAGAGCTAACTGATATCAGAGACACCCTAAATAAAATTTCGAAGAAGTCTGATTTCAATTACTTAAGTCCACAACTTTAACTTGACGCCTTTGCAATTGCAGGCCCACCTTTAAAGCAAATAATAAACGGTTCTTTTCGACAAGGTATATTCCCTTATATGTGGAAAGTATCTCAAATAACACCTATACAAAAAGTTAAAAAATCGATAAAATGCGAAGACTATAGACCCGTTAATTCTTTGCCCCTATATGAAAAAGTATTGGAAAAGATAGTTCATGTGCAGTAAGAATCATTCTTTAAACAACATGCGCTAATTATGGAAAACCAATCGGGTTTTAGAAAAAATCATTCATGTGAAAGTGCTCTTAATATGGTTACTACGACGTGGAAACATCAAATGTACAAAAAGAATAGTGTAATATGTGTGTTTTTGGATTTAAAAAGAGCATTCGAGACGGTGGATAGACGAATTTTATTGGAGAAACTAGCAAAATATGGTGTGCGTAATAAAGAATTAAAGTGGTTCTATTCTTATCTAAATGGCCGATCACAACAAACTAATGTGAATAATGTGAAATCTAAACCTACAGCCGTAAATATGGGTGTACCTCAAGGATCGGTTTTAGGAACATTGTTGTTTAATGTTTATGTAAATAATATGGTGAATGTACTAAAGTATAGTGAATTAGTGTTGTTTGCGGATGACGCTCTGTTGTTTATTAACTGTAAGAATATAAATTAAGGTCTTACTAAAATGCAAGAAGATCTAGAGTTTTTGAATAAGTGGCTTAAAGAAAATAAACTTAAATTGAACACAGCAAAGACCAAGACTATGATAATTAACTGCCCTAATGACAATGCTTATAACTTAAATATAGATGGTGATGTCTTAGAAACGGTGGACAAAATAAAATACCTAGGTGTTATATAAGACTCCAAATTAAAATTTGAAGAGCATATAGTGTATGTGTCTAACAAAATAGCAAAGAAAATTGGCTTCTTTAGAAGAATTCGGAAAAACATCTCAACAACATGTGCAATAAATATTTATGAAACAATTGTTAAACCCCACCTTGAATATTGTTCTACAATCTTATTTCAAGGAAATCAAAATATGCTGAACAGGATATAAATTTTACAAAATAAAGCCATGCGAGCAATACTAAAGTGCAATATATACACCCCGATTGAGGTCATGTTAAATGTTTTAATGTGGTTGAATGTCAAACAACGTATTTATATGAATGTCCTAATTTTCGTTTTTAAAATCAAAAAAATGCCTCAATATTTATATTAATTATGTAGGTGATGTCCAACCATATAGACTGAGAAACGCAGACGATTTAAGACTTCCTAACTACCGACAGAGAGCCCACCAAAATCAACTAATATACAAAGAATTTCAACTTTTCAATAGTTTACCTAGGACCATCAAAAATGAAACGAATATATACACTTTTAAAAGATCTGTTATTAGTTTTGTAAAAAGCAATTTTTAAATTATTAATTAAAACTTGAATTATTGCAAGAAATATAACTATGTACATATGTATGTATAAAGAAAATAAGAGCACGAAAATCACCAAAGAGAACTTGTAAAACGTAAAATATTGTTGTAAATAGTAATTATCCCTAATAATATAAAACAAAGTGAAAATTCCTTTGCATGGACCTACACACCAAACGGCTGAACGGATTTTAATTTTTTTTGTGTTGATTAGGTTTTGATAAGGGGCAGATTCGTGCATAAAAAAATATCTGATTTTTAGTGTGAAAACCAAGAAATTCAATCATTAGACTTTGGACTTAAAAAGAGTAAACTTCTCCTTCGTCTATGGTGTTGGAATTCAGATCAGTTTTAAGAACTTTAAAATACGCATCTTTTAAGTTCAAAATTATATTTCTACGTGCTCTAAAAGGTGAGCAATATTAATAATATCTTTGCAAAATGTAATTTTTTATTAATTTGTGAATTGATCAATGTTCTGAAACCAATCCCAGTGGTGTTTACTTTTTTTAGTTTTCTTTCGCACTCTCTTCGTACCTAATTTTTCTTTCTCATTTCTCCTAAATGCGTGTTAAATCTGAGTGGAATGGATGTGTGTATTGTGTTTGTGTATGTGCTGCTCTGCTCAGCGGAGCGCTCAAGCGCAAAGGTTTTGTCAGTGCGCATTTTTTTCTTTTTGTTTTATGAACATTATGTTCATGTGTGTGCGTGTACACTACAAAAGTTAGTTGAGTTGCATTGCAGCATGGTCCATGGTGAAGTTTTGTAGAGGCGTGTGTTGTATTCGTATATTCGTGTTCCGTGTGTTATACTTGAGTGGAACTTTAATTATTGAGTTGGATTGGAATTGAGTTAGTTCTATTTTTTTTGCAGCATTCTTTATCTGTTCTGTTTTATCTTTTATCATTTAGTTGGCAATTGTATTTCAAAGTGAAATATAGTAAATTTTTTTGCGAACATGACTAAACGATCAAATCGGTCTGATATTGCGCGAATAAGTCGAAATACATAATTATCGAGATTGCATCGATTACATTAAACTGATACAGCAAGTGGTCAGCAAAATGCTCCACATGAGAACGAAAATTCGGCTTTCAATATGAAATATGTATTGTTTTCCATAGTTTTTTTTTATCATTTTTATATGTTAAAAATGGCTTTTATTATCATATCACTTTTACACGTGAAAAAGTTGTTTAACATAATTTGTAGAGAATGCGGCAAAGATAACAGTTTAGTAAAAAAAATTATTTTTCAAGTAAAAGTTTTGAGAAAAATACATTTAAAGTATTCGAACAACAAATTTTCATAATTTTCAGTTTAAGAAGCCATACTTTTTTTTTGCTGCATACATGTATGTATGTACCTACATAAAGTCTTCAAAATTTTGTATGCGCTTCTGATTGCCTCTCCAAAATGTACAAAACTGTTTTTGTATCTGAACATCATTTAAAGTGGTCTTATCACCAAATCCCTTACTTAGATGGGCTATAGTTTGGAGGGGGGTGAAAAAAAGCCCCCCTGTCGTACGATTTTTTGTTCGCTAGAACTTCAGGAATCTACAGTTAACGGATTAGATCTACCTCTAAACTGGGACACCCTATATACCTCTTTATCTTTGGATTCATCGGAGGAATCGAGATAAGAGTTGTTGTTACTCTCTTTAGCAGCCACCGTATTGAGCTACCAGACGCACAGTGTTCCATTTCACACCAATAAGTGGACAAAATTCAAAAAATTCATGACAAAATTGAGAGTACTTGCTAACACAATTCTTATTAAGGATAACTGAAAGATAAGCTAATCACATTTTCTCTTTATTTTAGAGCGTGGAAATTATTTTAGAGCAAGTCAAAGGGGAGTGTGTTACCATAATAGGTCGAGTGCACAATTAGTGTTCAATTTGTATTTAATTAATTTTTTAATTTTTTTGTGTGAAAAATTAAACCAAATTGGTATGGATTCAAGTAATCAAAGTGAATAGATTATTCTAATAAATTTTGAAAGTCTATTTAACTGTTTTTTAAAGATTTTTTTAATTATAAGATGTAAATTTTTTTGAGGCATTTTTTTATTTTTTTTCGCATAGACTTTTAAATATGAGCCCCACCTTGCCCCGGGTCAATTTTTATTTTGATAAAAAACTCGACTTCTTAATTATAGGTCGTGAAAAAATCAGAGTGCGCAAACGTGCGCAAAAAAAGTATTCCTTTTTTTTTGTAGGTCACCCCAATAGCCCAAGTTATGGCTCTGTTAGTCGGCCCTGCTGTCCCACCATTACCTCAGAAACGAAATATTGAATCAGATAAAGACTACGATGCTGAAGACTCACTCAAAAATAGCAGCAGTGATGATGAATATGATATACACAATATAAAAAAAATATATCAAAGAAATTTTAATTTTTTTAATTTTTTTGTTTTTTTACCCTATAAAGTAGTTAGTATCAAAACGTAAATAAAGCACTTAAAACATAAGTTTTTTATTACAATATACTCAACTCATAAGAATAACATGAAATAGTCAAAAAAATATTTTTGTCCACTTAATATGTACTACGCGGAGCACTGTGAGACGGTTTGATTTGAGATCTCTTTCATCGAGGCTGCATATTAATATGTATGTACATATGTCTTTTGGTAACCTTTCGCAACCAAAAATTACTGCGGGTTCTTGGTCTATTAGGACAACAAAGTAGATCAAAATTACATCAACTACATTCTATAAATGTGGTAGACAGGCGAAGCAAAGCGAGCACGGGCCAGCTAGTGCTAAATAAATCAATCAATCAATCAATCAATCAAACAATGCAAGAGCCATTCATGAATAATGGATGCTGGGTAAGATTACGCTTTAACGACAGAAGACAGCATTGAGTTTTTGAAGCATTCAATTCCACTCTATTATTTATATACCCCATTTGGTTATGCTGTCAAAGTCGGAATTTAATGAGCTTAACATACGCGACCGTTCCAGTGCCACAGCCGAAGAGCAGGGACGTGAATCTGTAAACAAATATGTAAAGCTGAGGGTACTATCGCCAGCGAAGGAATGTTTTGGATTAGATGTGGCAGACAAAAGATCATTAATGAAAATAAGAAAGAGTGTCGGACACAAAACACCAGCATTTAAAGGGTGAATTGCAGACTTTAAACCAGTAGTGCCCAACACGTAGCTCGTGGGCGCCTGGTAGCCCGCGGCCTGTTTTCTAGGCGCCCGCAAACTCTAGTCGAAAATCTAACTAAATTACGCTGTATGTATCTTACAAACATGTCATATCGAGCTCAACATGTGGAGCACAGTTGCGAAAAGGCTTACTATTGTACTGAATTCAGTACTATTTCACTTTCCGTAGTACGCAAGTACCACTTCTCAATTTGCAGTACTACGAGTATTTGCACTATTTTTGACCTCGTTGCAGCATTTTTCACAAACTTCACTTTTACACGGTGAAGTAAATTCAAAAGTGCAATTTGTTTTAAGATTTTTTCCTGGCGAAGAAAAAAATATTGAAGTTACATATTAATAAAGAATATAGAGCTCTAATGTTGACAGACCAGCACGCAGATACTCAAACATGGTATCAGCAACACAAAACCCCGCCCATAAACATCCGCAAAAATCAAACTAGATTTGATTTTTACTGAGAACAAAGCTGATGTTGGTGAGACCAAAAAATTGGTACGCGTACCACTCCGCAAACGATCAACATCAGCAAAAACTTGGTTTGTTTTGCATGTTTACTTGTAGCATGTTTTGGTGTTTACGGGCCGCTTGTATTCTACTTATTATATAATATAAGAACAATAGCATTACTTGTGTACATTGGAGGTACAAAGCACACCAACATGAGATAGTAGTCAGTCTTGCTTCACTTACCGTGTAATTCGCTATACCCAAATAAATGAATTATAAGTAAGGCGAAGTGTTTCCTTACTTTTCCTGGTGTGATTCACTACAATTGGCGACGAGGTTTTTTATCGTATTCACGTGTATATAAAAGTAGCAAATGATAAGTAGTACTATAACCATGCGTTAATAACGGCTATGTCCTAGAAAAATAAAAGTTCATAAATGTCATCGGGAGACAATTCAAGCGAGGTAAGTGAAGGTGAACATTTTCAAGACTCAAAGTCTGAGCTTATTACAGTCAAGCTCAGCAAAGAACAGTATAGAAACTAAGGCAGAAGAGTGTGCAAAACCAGGTGTTTCAAAAACAATAAAAATGTCCCTAATCGGTGAAATGCCCAAATATAACCACGAGTTGAATGAGTGGATCATTTTTAAATGCAAAGTCGGACAATTTTTCATTGGCAATAAAATCATCGACAATGATCAAAAAATATCGCTTCTTTTGCTATCAATTCATGATGATACCTTCAAATTGCTGAGTAATTAAATTCATCCAACGGTTCCTGAAAAAACTGACTACAGTACATTAATCGCAAAATTAGAAACACATTTCAAGCCAGCTGTCTCGGGGTTTGCGACATAAATTCTATGCATCATACAAAGAAGACAGCGAATCTCTACAACAATGGGCAGGAAGAGTGCGGAGCCTAGCAACGAAATGCGATTTTGCAGAACATTTGGATATGGCACTCAGAGATAAATTCGTAATGGGACTTGAAAAGGGGCCGGAAAAAGACAAAATTTTTTTGGAGAGTCCAACGGATTCTACTCTCTCCTTAGAAAAAGCTCTTCAAATCGCACAGACAGTTGAGTGCGTACGGAAGCAGTATGCAACGGTGGAAAGAGATGTGACAAGTGGTGACGGCATATACCGACTACAGAGGGGAAGCCAACAACGAGAAAACAGCGGGACACAACAGCAGAACGGGCAAATTACAGCAAGCAGTGTAGGGTTTGCGGGTATAAAAATCATGCAACAGAGCAATGCAGGTTTAGAAATTATATTTGTAAAATATGTCATCAAAAAGGTCATTTAATGAAGATGTGTAACGTGAGTAGAAATACTAGTGGGATAAAAAATCATAATTTCATTGATGATGCAGAGTAATAAATATATATATAATAATATTGTAATAAAAATAATTGCCATTTTGATTGTACAAATAATGAATTGTCAATTTTCTACTTTAGAACGAACTCAAAACTAAAGCCAATTATAGCAAGTGTTACTGTTTGAAAATATTTCATCTTTAATAATTAATTTATATTTGTTAACTAATTTTACATCAATATTCTTTAATAATGTTCTATTTGATTCTTAACAATTTCTATTTTTATTGAATTGCCGAAAATTTAATGTAATACACTATTAAAACGTAACGTAACTTCTTTAACATACATAATTGCTCTCACTTTGCTAAATCAAATACTGGTTTTTCCACTTGCTCATGCCCTATTGCATTTTTTATGTATGAACTTTACCTAATCATTGTTAGAATTATGTTTGTTCAATTGGCGAGATCGATCTCTCGGCCACTTGGATTTCGATCGTCAACCAGAACACAAGCTAAGTATCATCAAAAACATATTAATAAACCATTGTTAAATTGAATGTGTCTTTGGTTTGGAAAATTTCTCTCGATTGTCTTCGCATTGCCCAAGTGCTGGTCCTTCAAATTTCTTCGTCGTCGTTAATAATCAAAATAATTTGTGGATTATTCTCAAACATCTTTTTGGTCCAAATCGAGCCGGATTCTGGATTTCATATAAAGACAATAAATTAAGTAATTGCACAGAAATTATAGACACTACAATCGTAATCGATTTGATTCGATCGCGTTAATCAAATAAATTCGTCATTCGTCGTCGCTGCAATAATTGCAATCAATAAATTGATTTAATCGGACAATACAGTGTAGACTTTCGGTTTGATACAGACATTGATTTTGATACGGTGAATAAAGTTAATCTCTTTAGTTCCCACGTGTATTAACTAACTTACATATATATATGAAAGTAGTCAGACTATCGCAGTGAGTAATTTGGTGAACCATTTTTTATAAAACAATATAATTTCTTATTCGCATGATCCGTTACATTTGCATGTGCTAAAATTATATACATATATTTTAATTGACTTTGCATGTTAATTTCATCATTACGCACGCGCGTTTATATCGTGATACATACATACATATATGGTAGACAATCAAAAAAATATAATTGCTAAAATGGCTGTCAATGATATTTCGGTTTTACGCGCTTCTCGGGGAAATCTAAAGGGTTCGCTTACTAAATTAGCCACATATTCCGAGAAAATTACGGAAAGTGTCACCTTAGATGCTCTCGAAGTGCGCTTGGAGAAGCTTGAGGATTTGTGGGACAGGTTTTATGCATCTCAACAGCAAATGTATGCATTTGTGGGAGAGGAAAGTTACGTTGATCCTGAATTAGAATTTGAGGAGTTTGAGTCTAAGTATCTCATCATCAAATCCACGTTTCTTTTCTCCATCCGGGAAAGGCGGAAGCCGGCATCCAATTCAACCCTAATCGAAGAATCCACTCCAAAAACTCCATCAGAATCGCAATTAAATACCACCAATTTGACCCTCATTAATGACCCCCTACCAAAGGTACATATCGAACCTTTCTCTGGCAGTTATCGTGACTGGCCATCATTTCGCGATATGTTTGAAAGTTCGGTTCATAATAAGACGAATTTGTCACCAATACAGAAATTTCATTTTCTTCGTTCGTCTCTTCGTGGTGATGCCTTAAACTTGTTATCCCACATCCCATTGTCTGATGTTACCTACAAACAGGCATGGGAAAGGTTAAAGAAACGGTATGACAGGCCACGTTACATTATAAATAATCTGCTAGAAACATTTATGCAACTGCCATCTATTCAGAGCTCAAATATTAGAACTCTGCGTAAGATATCGGACTGCGCTGATGAGATTTTACGTGGTTTAAATTCTCTTAAGTCAATGGGAAGAGACCCATGGATGATATATGCTTTAATAGGCAAGGTAGATCCAGATACTCGGCAGGCTTGGTCAGCCCACAGCGTGGACTCTGAGTGTCCCACCATTCAGCAATTTTTAACGTTCCTTGAACGCCGTTGTGAAGCTTTAGAGTCGTGTCGATCGCATGTTCGTGAAACAGGAATAAACAGGAAGCCTTCGACATTGAAAAGCCTGCATGTTTCATCAGCACCACAGTGCCCAAAATGTAGAGATTGCCATACTCTTCCGCAATGTTCACAGTTTCTTGCCATGGACATAGAAGCAAAACGGAATTTGGTTAAATCCAAAGGACTTTGCTTTAATTGTTTGCGCTATGGTCACAATTCTACGCGTTGTCAATCAAAGTTTCGTTGCAATCTTTGTAGTTCTCGGCATCATAGCTTAGTACATCTCGGTACGGACAATTCAAATAACGCCAATCCGCCCTCGGGAAACATTTCAACGGCTCGTAACAATGCATCGAACTCGAATCTCCCATCATCGTCATCCAATCTCCCACCATCGTCATCCAATGAAGATTCACTCGTTACAAATCATTCCATTAATTTCGCTCATTTTCTACCAAAAACGTTGCTACCCACAGCAGTTGGAAAGGTGAAGGATAGCAACGGAAAATACCAGCTGGTACGCCTTCTGATTGACTCTGGATCGCAGGTTTCATTTATCACCGAGTCATGTGTTCATAGAGTTGGGCTTAAACGAACAAATGCTCGTATTCCGATAAGCGGTATCGGGGCAACCTGTGCCGGAACATCCAGGGGTCTAGTATCTATGGAAATATTTTCTCGATTTGACTCCGTCAGTATCGCGGTAGATACCTACATTTTATCTAACGTAACATCAGCATTGCCATCCGTTGCATTCGATCTCAAGGATTGGGACCATATATCAAACCTCAATTTAGCGGATCCATCATTTAATCAACCCAGTGGGGTAGATATCTTACTCGGAGCAGATAAAGTGTGGGATATCCTACAGGGTGATATCGTTCGTGGTGCAAGTGGTCATCCCATAGCACAGAAAACTGTCTTTGGATGGGTATTGGCAGGGCAATTGGTTTCAGGCGTCGATCAATTACGATCTCTTCACACTATCCTTGATATCGACGCAACTTTGCAGACATTTTGGACAATTGAAGAAGTTGACCCAAAAGCAATTGTTTCGAATGAAGATAAGGCCATCGACGAACATTTCGTTCAGACCCATCGTAAGGACAAAGACGGAAAATACATTGTTAATCTTCCCTTTAAACAATCACCGGTTTTCGCGAACACCCTCGGGGGTGCAATTTCTCGGCTGTCGTCCATGGAAAGTCGGTTTCGGAAGAATGAAGCGCTCTTTAATTCTTATTCCAAGTTCTTGGAAGAATATTTAAGGCTGGGGCACATGCGTAGGATACCATCGTCGGAGGTTCCTAAGTCTAACGTTTTTTATTTGCCACATCACGCGGTATTAAAGCCTGACAGCGCAACAACGAAACTTCGCGTTGTTTTCGACGGTTCGTTTAGAGATACGAACGGAAACTCGTTAAACGACACGCTTATGATCGGCCCACCAATCCAACGCAACCTGTTTTCGGTCTGTTTGAGATTTCGTCGTCATAAATATGTTTTCACCGCCGATATAGTGAAAATGTTTCGGCAGATTTGGGTAGCAGATGAAGATACTGACTACCAAAGGATCGTTTGGCGAAAGTCGCCTGCAGATCCTCTTGAACATTTTCGTTTGTGCACAGTGACATATGGTACATCATGTGCTCCATATTTATCGGTACGCGTCTTACAACAACTTGCATGTGACTATCGCGAAGAGTATCCTGTCGCATCAGAGATTCTTCTTAATGACTTTTACGTCGATGATGTTGTATCAGGCGGAGACTCACTCCCGGATGCAACCTTCAAAAAGAATAATTTAATCGAACTACTTTCAAAATGTGGCCTAGAACTGAGTAAATGGCAAAGTAATTGCAAAGAACTTCTCCCTGAAAATGAATCGACTCAAAGTGAAAACGTTCCGTTCGACAGTGAAACTGATTCATGGGTAAAGGTACTCGGATTGTACTGGAACTCTAAACTTGATTGCTTCTCGTACCGTATAAACTTAACGCCTGACGAACCCGTAACCAAACGTCAAATTCTTCGGGAAGTTGCTCGGATTTTCGATCCGCTCGGTTTTCTTTCTCCCTCGGTCGTACAACTGAAAATCATATTTCAAGAATTGTGGCATCGAAAACTCAACTGGGACGATCCCTTACCTGATTTTATTGTTACACGGTGGGTTAAACATCGTCAGGAGTTACCTGAAATATCCAATATGAACATACCTCGATGCATAGGCCTAGCGGATCGAACCTTTCAATTGCACGGGTTCTCGGACGCATCGGCCTCTGCCTACGCCGCCGTCATTTACTCGCGTTATATGTTATCTAATGGAACCATTGAAACTAATATCGTCGCAGCTAAGAGCCGAGTCGCTCCAATAAAGCAACTGAGCATTCCTCGTCTCGAATTGTGTGGAGCGCTATTACTCGCACGATTGCTGGTTGCTGTCCAAAGGTCATTAAATACAACTTGCTCAAATGTCTATGCTTGGTGCGACTCTCAAGTTGTACTCTCTTGGCTATCATCTCCTCCTCGCCGTTGGGACATATTCGTCGGAAATCGCACATCGGAAATTTTAAACACCATTCCAAGAAACAGGTGGTTTCACATAAAGTCGGAACAGAATCCGGCGGATTGTGCTTCGCGCGGTATACAACCTTCGGCTCTCGTTCAACATCCCATCTGGTGGACAGGTCCTCACTGGCTAGGTAAGAGTGACGAATATTGGCCCATCGAACATCACGTTCAAGACCACCCAGACTGCAAGCAAGAAGAGAGAAAGCACTTCCAACAGTCTTGCCTAGTGGTCAATGATGAGCACCCCTTTCATCAACTATACCCCAGAGTATCCTCTTGGTATCGCTTAATTCGAATCGTCGCTTTTATGTATCGGTTTATTTCGAAGAGCCGAAAACTATCAGGCGAACCCATCGCAACAGCATTTCATCTCCGCGCTTTTGAAATGCATGACGCGAAATGCAGTATTATAAAATGGCTACAGCACCTTTATTTCGGAGATGATATTGCATATTTTCGAAAACACGGTCATTTCAATAAAACTTGTCGAATCGTTAACTTATGTCCATTTTTAGATGATCAACATATATTACGAGTGGGAGGAAGAATTCAGGACGCTAACGTATCATTCAACGTAAAGCACCCAATCATCATACCAAAGGAACATCCCGTGACGAAACTTCTTGCACTTGACTTTCATCAACGCCTGCTACATCCTGGAGTATCCGCATTGTTTGTCCTGATTCGCCAGGAGTATTGGATTATTGGTTGCCGAAATCTACTTCGCAAGATAACCCATGATTGCATTCGATGTTTTCGGCAGAGGAAGTCTACAGCTACACAGGTCATGGGAAATCTTCCGGCACAACGCATTCAGACGAGCAGACCCTTTGCACACTGCGGTTGTGACTACGCTGGCCCAATTTCAATAAAAACCAAAATTGGTCGAAAAACGCAGCTTACAAAAGGATACATTTCACTGTTCGTGTGTCTAGTCACAAAGGCCATTCACTTAGAGCTAGTGAGTGACTTGACTACGGACGCATTTCTTGCAGCTCTTCGTCGTTTCATCTCGCGTCGTGGAAAACCCTCGCACATGTATTCCGACAACGGCACAAACTTTCGGGGATCAGCAAAGCGATTATCTGAAATGCATCAAATCACGTTGTCTGAATCCCACAACTCCATAGTAGCACAGTCTCTTGCCCGCGACGCAATCACCTGGCATTTTATCCCCCCATCGGCGCCACATTTCGGCGGTTTGTGGGAAGCGGGGGTAAAGTCTGTCAAGCAGCAACTTCGTCGTGTTATCGGTTCTGATACCCTGAACTTTGAAGAGTTCTATACCCTTTTAACTCAAATTGAAGCCCTTTTAAATTGTCGTCCTCTATGTCCAAGCTCAGATAATGATTTAGACCCACTAACACCTGCTCATTTCATTATAGGTGAATCGTACTCAGCTGTTCCTGAACCAATGGTCGAGATACCCCGAAATCGGCTATCATGTTGGCAAACCATACAGGCAAAAATTAATGGTTACTGGAAACGCTGGAGTATGGAGTACTTGACTTCGCTTCAGCAACGCTCTCGATGGACGCAACCCGAACGCGATTTGCAGTTGAATGACCTGGTCGTCATTAAGGATACAAATTTGCCACCCGGAAAATGGGCTATGGGACGAATCATCGCAATCCATTCAGGCAAAGATGGACACGTACGAGTCGTAAATCTACGTACTGCTAATGGAAACTTACTACGACCCATTCATAAACTAGCACCGCTCCCTATAAGCTGAAACTTTGTTCCAGGGGTGGCGGAATGTTTGAAAATATTTCATCTTTAATAATTAATTTATATTTGTTAACTAATTTTACATCAATATTCTTTAATAATGTTCTATTTGATTCTTAACAATTTCTATTTTTATTGAATTGCCGAAAATTTAATGTAATACACTATTAAAACGTAACGTAACTTCTTTAACATACATAATTGCTCTCACTTTGCTAAATCAAATACTGGTTTTTCCACTTGCTCATGCCCTATTGCATTTTTTATGTATGAACTTTACCTAATCATTGTTAGAATTATGTTTGTTCAATTGGCGAGATCGATCTCTCGGCCACTTGGATTTCGATCGTCAACCAGAACACAAGCTAAGTATCATCAAAAACATATTAATAAACCATTGTTAAATTGAATGTGTCTTTGGTTTGGAAAATTTCTCTCGATTGTCTTCGCATTGCCCAAGTGCTGGTCCTTCAAATTTCTTCGTCGTCGTTAATAATCAAAATAATTTGTGGATTATTCTCAAACAGTTACCGTGAATGGAATTCCTCTAGACATGGAAATAGATAGTGGCGCATCAATTTCCGCTATATCAAAAGAACTTTTCGATAAGCATTTTTCGAATTTGACTCTTCATCAGACGAATATAACGCTAAGGAATTATAATGGAAGTTTTTTTAAAGCCAATCGGTTTCCGTCAGTTTGATGTTGTTGATGATTTGCATGTTTTATCGTAATATTCGGATGTTTTTAATGGGGGTTTGGGAGCCTTCAACAAACATAAAGTGTCTATAAAATTGAAGGAAGGGGCAAAGGCAACATTTTTTCGTCCTCGTAAATTGCCTTTTCCACCTTTTGGTGGAAAATGAATTAGAGAAATTAGTTAATTTGAAAGTTTTAGAACCGGTGACATATAGTGAATGGCGTACTCTAATTGTACCAATATTAAAGAAGGATGGCTCGGTCAGAATCTGCGGAGACTATAAGATTACTTTAAATCCGCAGATTTTTGTAAATCAACATCCTATTCCGAGAATCGAGGATATATTCGCGGAAGTCCACGGAGCAACCGAATTTTCAAAAATCGGTTTGTCTTATGCCTATCAGCAATTTCTATTAGACGAAGAATCGAGCAATTTGACTAAAATATCCACAACCAAGGGTCTCTTTACGTATAAAAGGTTAGTTTATGGAGTCGCGTCTGCCCCAGCCATTTTTCAAAGAAATATGGAGAGATTGCTTATTTCGGCAGGGAACAGGCAACAGCATTTGGAAAGGATTGAAAGGGTTCTATCGACATTAAAGGAAGCTGGGTTAAATGTATCAAATGGAAACTGTGAGTTTTTAAAATCATCGATTAGTTACTTGGGGCATGTAATCAATAGTGAGGGGCTGCACAAAGATGAAACAAAGGTCGAAGCAATAAAGAAGTTATCGCCGCCTAAAAATATTGTAGAGCTGCAATCATTTTAAGGGGTAGTAAATTATTATAGGCAATTTGTCCCCAACATAGCAACAATTGCATCAGCACTCTATGAACTCCTACCCAATAAATTTCAATGGATGTCCTAACAACAAAAAGCTTTTGAAACAGTTAAAGAAAAATTATCTTCTAAGGTTTGTTTAGCTCATTTCGATCCTACTATAAAGCTAAAGTTGATTGTAGACGCGAGTCCAGTGGGGTTAGGTGCAGCACTAGTGCACGTATATGAAAACAATATGGAAAGACCCATTTCTTTTGCGTCGAAGAGGTTGTCACCTACAGAAATGAAATATTCACAGATTGAGAGAGAAGCTTTAGCCATTGTTTTCGGCATTAAGAAGTATCACCAATATCTTTATGGGAATAAGTCTGTCTTGGTAACGGACAATAAACCCTAAGTAGCTATTTTTAGTGAGAATAAAGGCATTCCGGCATTGTCCGCAAATAAGCTTTACGTTTTGCCACTGTTGAGCGGACCAATCACGGTGATCTCGAGCCCACTGCAACCTCTTTTTTGCATCGCCGGAGTCAGCTTTGGTCGGACGGTTACTGGTCAAACCGTCCTCTTTAAGTCTTCTTTGCACAGTCCGAGACGACTCGGCAATACCTGCTTCTTGCACTATCTTCACCCTTAAGGTTTCTTCCGGTTTGCCAGGCACATATTTCTTATTTTGCGATCTGTGGTCTATTTCACCAAACTACAAATTACAACCACAAAATTGTACCTGTGAATCACAACCACAAATGTGTAATCTAGTTTTTTGTTTCACAAATTACAAAATTTTAATCAAAAAATTTGTGATTAAAATGCAAAAAAAAATTGTGGAAAAAAATGATTGATCACAAGTGTTGCACCGGATTTATGATGGACATGTAATCTACAAGTGTTTTCTCACAAGTTTGTTGAATATCGCGATGGTGGCAAAAACTTTATGGTATAGTAATGAACAAACAAAATAAGATATTGCGTCTCTAATTAGAGATAAAAAAGACATTTTGTTAGGAAAGTTTTAAAATTCTTTAACCTACGATATAAAATTGGAGGGAAGTAATATTTTAAACTCCCTAACGTCCCAAGGTATTTAAAGTAAGAAAGGCTTGAAATACTTTCTGGTCATTGAGTGGCAAAATTTGAAGCAGGGATCCGTGGTAAGTACCTACATATGCATAAATGTACATTTGTATTACACTAAAAAAGAGCTTCAGCGTTTAGCTATAGTACTATCTAGTAATTTATTGTTTTTACATTGTTAACTTGTAATTATTACATTTTTGAAGATAAAAATTGATATTTCGGAGAAAATTGGTTCTGCAAGTGGTACAAACTGCATGTTTACAGATATTGATAACTATTGAAATGATCGGTAAAGAATCGCTAACATTGGGGTATTAGTGATGATTCCTCTTCAATACCATTATAAAAACGCCCGTAACCTACATAGATCTGCAAATATAGAGCATAGTGAAAACAAAGAAAGGTAATACATTATCAAAAAGTAAATTAATAGTAGTTGTACAAACTCTGTGAACAGATCTGCATACGGTCGACTTAAATATTCCGTGCATGAACTTACCTCAATTTCCAAGCCAGTTTCGTAAAATTAAATTTGTTTCTTAAAATTAAATCACAATCGTCACTTGCACTACTGTCGCTACTACTATCTGCTTTAGGTTAGGTTAGGTTAGGTTAGGTTGGGTGGGGATCCACAAATGGTAGGATTCACTTAGACCAAAGTATGTAGGTAGGTCCATTGTCTTGCCATATGAGCCGACCATTATCGAAACTCTCGGAACCATTTTGAGAGTTGGATGAACTTCCGTATTTTATTTATATCCGTTGAGGAAAGCCACTCAGCGGCTTCACGAATAGCCATCACCTCCGTTTGGAAGACACTACAGTGATCTGGAAGCCTCAAGGACAAGTTCAGACTGAGCTGGCCCGAAAAGATACCCGCTGCTATACCATCACCTATCTTCGACCCATCTGTGTGGATCTCCAATGCAGATTTGTCATGTAGACAGATATTTCCTACCCATTCCTGTCGATTGGGAATATTAGTCCTATATTTTATGTTGAAACCTAGGAGCGGAGTCATGTAGTCCGTAATTCCTGTATTTGAATTATTGATTGAGAGTATTGCCCTAAGTTGGAAGGTTCTCTTCTTACTGTGAGGTTCCTTTAAGTCACAACGCCGTTTTTGCTGCTTTGTTCCTACCATAAATGTCTAACGGGAGCATATTTAACATCTTTTCAAGGGCTGCAATGGGGTGGTTCGAATAGCTCCAGTAACGCAGTTGCAGGCCGTTCTTTGGATTTTATTGAATATGTTTACATAGCTAATTTTGTCTAGTGCTGTCCCCCAGTCACCAGACTATAATTCCATACATAAGTATGGGACTGACTACCGTAGTGTAGAGCCAGTGCATAATCTGAGGACGGATTCCCCACTACTACTGCTATGCCTTAGTCGCAAAGACATTTTTTCGATTACTTTCAATATTAAACTAAACTTGTATGAGGAATTACACGTCAACTTTCAGTTGTAAAATATTCTCACAAACTGAACAAAATTGTTAAGTTAATTTTCTTTGGTGAAACGTAAACTCACAAAAAAGTCACATTTACACAAATTTGCAACTTGTAAATTACAACTACAAATAACTTTTGGTGAAACGAAAAGTGAAGTATTCACACTAATTTCCCTTTGTAGAATACAACTAAAAATTTGTAATACCCAGAGTTTAGTAATACCCAGAGTTTAGTCAAAATAATCACAAATTTGGTTAAAAAATGCTGGTAAATACAAATTTGTGAGTTAGTGAAATACGCCACTGATCGAAGTGTTGTTTTTCTCTTTGATGGTGGCCGTTTGGACAGAAGCCTTTCTACATTTTCAATTTTTTTCTTCAATCTTATCACGGATTGATGGGAAACATTTAGCTTCCTTGCGATTTCCCTCTAAGAATACGTCGTATTATCTAAAAGAGCTTTTATTTCGACAATTTTTTTCAGGTTGGAGGTCCGATTTCTTTCCCATGGTTATGGATTATAATAAAAAACCAGTTCTAAGAAAGAGGACTTGTTTAATACAAGAAAGAACTCCCAAAAGCTGAAAATTTAGTACCTGCCAATAAATCACAACAAACTTAAAACTAAACTTTCCAAATATTTGCTGCAACACTAAAAACTCACTTGCAATTTGGCTATAATATATGCCGACCAAAGTGCTCTTTCCTCAAATTCAAATCGCCGAATGTTGGCATTTTGACGTTTGCCGTTAATTTTTGAAATTCAATGCTACTACGATGGCAGAAATATTTGAAAATTTTAAGTAGATTCTTCCCTAAACCATATAATATTGAAAAGTATCAGTTACTTGCATATATTGATATTAATCAGATCTTGCTTTATCAAATTTGCAAAATGTACAAGTGGTCCTAATGTGATGGCAACCCACTGTATTGTTAATTAACGAGCACCTCAAAAATGTTGGTTTGCACATAAGATTACCAACCAGACTTTAAGAAGCTATCGGAAAATGTGAACAGACAAGTATCACATTAAGTTTGTGCTGTTGCGGTCTATTGTTTTTGTAGTAGGTCATAATAAAAGAGGAGTGTAATGAAATAATGGGTCGTATTAATAAATCCTGAATTTGCTCATATATTACTTTAGAAAATATTCACCCGAATTCGAAAATAAAGAACGAGCCGATCTTATTTAACAATTTTAATTTAATTCAGTTTATTTAATAGTTTACAGCGAATGATACCAAACTAGGCGAGTGCAAGTGGACGACTTACTTACTTTGGATAAGAAAAGAGATAGAGGAAATTACAATGCTTAGTGTCTATGTATATATGTAGAGTTATGTATGAAATATTATAAAGTATATAGAAAATCAAAGTGTTTGTATAAGTGAGAAAGGTTTTTCAACATCCTCCCGCCGACAAGTTAGCTGATGAATTTTTTATCTCCAATGGGTACAGAAGTTGAATCGTCCTTCTTAAAATAGAACCGCTCGAGAATCTAACCTCGCAGGCACGCACCTTATTGTCACTTCCAGGAAACACAGCTAAACGCCAAAGGGCTCGAGGAAGTGACGTTTCTTCAACCAGTACTACATCGCCAATCGTTAGACTAGATCCCACGTTAATTTTTGGTGTGATGCAATGATCGGAGTTGGTACAAATAATCATTATACCATCGTTTCTTGAATGCAGCTAAAAACCGCAATCGCTCCTTCCACTGCTTCCGTAGGTCTTTGCCTTTTCGATTTTCAGGTGGGGACTCCTCTAATTTTCCATATCCACCGTTCAGAAAATGTGCCGGAGTAAGCGGTTCGAGGTTTAGATGAGAGAACTCGATCTCTCTGAAGCGGTCTAGGGGGTCGTCTCCTGAATGATTCAACGGCCTCGAATTCACGACCCCTTCAACTTCTTTTGACAACGTATGCAGCTAGTCATTGTTTAATGTTGAACGCATTACAGCAGCTCTTGGGGCCGATTTGACTACTCCTATTAGTCGCTCCCAAAAGCCTCCCCACCAAGGGGCACGCTCAACGATGAATTTCCATATTACCCGATGCTCACTTAAAAATCCCAAAAATCGTTCATTGTTCCTTACGTTTTTCAGTTGATCTAATTCGGAAATCGACGAATGGCAAGAAGACAGCTCTCCGTAGTCAAGTCGTTAGCACATTCAATATGTACCGCACGAACTGCAGCACACGTAAACAGTAGAATATATCGCTTCTTTTTTTTACCATCGTTATCTGCTATATATATAGGACCCGCAAAGTCTACTCCAGTTACTTCAAATGGTTTAGATGAGAGAACTCGATCTCTCGGAAGCGGTACAAACCTCTGCGTAGCTGCTGGCCCTCGCAGGACTTTAAACACAAAACAATCCTTGATGACAGTTTTGATAAGTTGCCGACCTTTCATAACCCAGTATTTAGTGCGCAAACGCGAAAGTACTGCAGATGGCCCACTGTGGAATGATTTTTCGTGAGCGTCGCAAACGAGTAGTTTTGTAATATGCGATGATTTTGGTAAAATTATAGGACGAGCAACGTTTCCATCTGCTGTCACGTGCTGGAGGCGTCCTCCTACTCATAAGTGTTGATCGGTAGCTAAAATTGGACAAAGAGAAATGAGTTTAGAATTAGATGCTACATTTTTTTTCCTTTGAAGAGCAGAAATCTCGTTATTGAAATGAAGCATTTGCACATGGGTAATCCAATACTTTTCAGCACGGTCTATCTCTTCATCTGACAAATGTTTAGTGTATTCACCCTTCCTCTTAAAAACATCGACGGCTCTAAGTACATAGGCTGTTACTCGCAGGAGGTGCATCCAGTTGCTAAAGCGTTTACTGTCTATAATTGAGACAAATTTTGAAGTTTCACTCCCAACATCACCTATATCTTCCTCCTCAATGTGAACTGTCGTGACACACAGCGAAGCAGCATTGATAAGTTTTGAGGATGGCCAATGTGTCTGCTCTTCCCTGAGCCAGGCAAGTCCGTTTAACCATACAGATGAAATTACGAGGGACGTGGCACTGATGCCTCTGGTTAATAGGTCAGCTGGGTTTTCAATACCAGGACAGTGTCTCCAAGTCGCTACATCAGACAAGGATCGTATTTCCTTTACTCTATGCTCCACGTAAGTCCTCCAGCGTTTTTCTGAACCCAAGATCCAAAACAGCGCAATTTGAGAATCCGTCCAAAGAAACGATTCACTAATTTGTATCCGCAGATAAGTTCGAAGATAAACTAGCAGACGAGCGGCAATAAGCGCAGCAGTAAGCTCCAGCTTTGGAATGGTCAATTCCGCCTCGTTGTTGGTTTTCAGAGGAGCCACTCTGCCCTTAGCACAAATAAGATGAACCGATACCTCACCGTTGTTATGCAAAGTTCTTGCATAAACTGCAGCTCCATATGCATACTTACTCGCATCAGCAAACACGTGTACCTGTGTCGAATTTTGATTCGTTATAAAGTGACGTGGTATCCCCATTTCTCGAAGCTCTTCGATCTCCTTCCGACAAGAAACCCAAGTATCTTGCAAGTCCGACGGTATGTTCTCGTCCCAATCAAGATTTCTTCGCCAAATGCATTGGAATAAAATCTTTAAGCGCACAATCCATGGAGCTAGAATACCAATTGGATCAAATATTTTGGCCATGGTCCTTAAGACACTCCGTTTTGTGCCTTGAACTGCATCCACTCTCAACATATCTAGCACCGGATCAAGAAGTTCATCCGTGGCTATTACCCATCGCAAACCTAGTACCTTCTGCGTATCCAATAATCTTTCTTTTGCTTCGAAGCACTTCCTCACCTTCGCGCTGTTGGAATTCCATTTATGCAGATTCATTGATGCACTCCTAAATATGCTAGTTGTTTCTCGATAAATATCCTTTGCTGTATCCTCGCCATCAATGCTGGTGACAAAATCGTCCATGTAAAAGCTTTTCTTTAGCAGCTCACATATTTTTTGATAGTGGCGTGCAGCTGTAATGCCTCTTGCGATGTCTGAGCTCGTAGCATGGACTCCTTAATCAACTCTTGTATCATGGCACCAAGAATGTAGGCCGCGTCATTCGGTAGGTTCTAACAGCAGGTAAGGTCTTCTCGTCGATGATTTTCTCCGCGAACCATAGAAAACGATGACTATCTCTGTCTGACGGATGAAGCAATATTTGGAGAAATACCTTTTCGATGTCGGCTATAATTCCGAATTTCCCAACTCGAAAATTTAGTAGGATGACTAAGACATCGCGCAAATAATGCTCAGAAATACCCGACAAAAACATTTCGTTCATGGACACATCATATTCAGTAAGTTTTCCAGCTGAACATAGTTTCCGAACAAGTGTGCGCATCCGAGCTACTGCCCCCGTTCTATTGTCATGTAGAAAAGTTGATGGCTCCTTCCATGGAAGGGAAGCCTCCAATCTATCACCTACTCGACGAATATGTGAGGATACATCATCACTCGATACCCTCTGACCATACGGAACAATCCCCAGCACATCCAGCTTCCAGAATTGTTGAACATCTTCACACGCACATACGTTAAGCGATAGGGTGTTGGAAGAATGAAATGTTTTGTGTTCCACAGCCGACGGCCCTTGAATGGTCCATCCTAAAATTGTATTTATCGCCGTCAACCTGTCAGTGATACGTTTGTGCTCTCCAGTCGCAAATTGCCAATACGTGTCGGCGCCAATGAGCACACTAATCCCGTCCTCCAGTAATTGTCCGTCTGCGCGATCATCGGCTAAATTCAGATCGTGGGGTGAAACTGCTCCGTCGTTAGTAGGTACAGACAGTACGTCAAGACAGATAGCAGGAACTTCTATAGCATCTATCGAAACAGCGCGATCATCATACTGACTTCGCAGAACAACTCGAACTTTGTTGCACAATTTAGAGGGTTTGGGCTTATTACTTCCGAAAGGTATAACACATAATATATGCACTCCCACAATAGGCAAGTTAAGCTTTCGAGCCAGAGTTGACTTGATGAAAGACAGCTGACTCCCACCATCCATAACGACTCGCACAAACATAGAAAGAGTAGAAAATTTACTACTAGCATGGCTGCGTTGCGCAGGCTGTTTGCAAGTATACTTTACCCTTCTCCATTGCTTCTGTCGTATATAGATTTAACGATGAAGTACTTACTGAACTGCCTTCCGGATCTTTATTCTGACCTTGAGGCGAAGTTGAATTACGTCTGGTTGGTGAAAACAATGGGTCACACATGCTCATTACGTGGCGGCCGCTGCATGTTTTGCAGGATATCCCTTTCACCTTACAGTTCTGAGCATTATGGCCCTTCTTACAGCAACGGTAGCACCTGCCTTCGCCTCTCAATAATTGTTTTTTTTTCGATGAATCCTTTAGCACTAGAGCAATCTTTGGTTTCGTGATTAATGTCTTTGCAAAATAAACAATTTTCTTTTGATACAGATGTATACAAACCCAAAGCCGTTTTGACAGATCTCGTGCTCGTACTCGGTATGCTAGAACGAGATGGATGTATTCTCGCTTCATTCGCTTTCTCCAATGATTCAACCTCTCTTTGTAGGAATTTCAGCAAACAATTGACTTGCTTATCGGCGATTACATTTGATGAACTTTCTGACATTGAGGAAACGATAGCTGCATCGTCTTCGTACTCTGTTCGAGAATTTGGTAGACTCGCTGTGGCTGTGTCCTCGTAGTATCGATGAAAATCAACTCTAAGCTCATTCGGCAGACAACGTAGTAAGACTCCCTTCAGCATTACAAAATAATTCGACGATGGTATGCCTAATGACGAGAGCGAACGGGTGGAAGCTTGTACCGATGTATATAGCCGTCTCAAAGCAAAAGTATCTGTTTTGTAAGAAACAGGCTGAATAGAGAGCAAACGTTGCATTGTAAAGTCTACAATTTTCTCACTAGTGATAGCTGAATTGTAATTAGCTTTCGAAGGAGTAAGACCAGCTAATATTTCGGCTGCTTTTCCAGTTAACACCGTTTCTACATAATTGAATTTATCAACAGTGGTAAGAGAAGCGTTTTCGTGAACGAGAGCTCGATACTGCTCCCAAAACGATACCCACTCTTTGAAGTCTCCAGAAAATCGTTTTTTTAATTTAACAGCACTGAATGGAAAAGGCTGAATTGGTGGGGGAGGTAACGTACCGTTTGCAAAAGTGGTGTCGTTTGGACTCATTAAGACTTCTGACTGACCTTTGTTAAGGTGACGCTTGGACAGACGGCATTTTATGCGTGTCATGGTTTCGATCGCTTTGTCCTCATATTCTGCCTTTGTTTCGGCTTCCTTTGTCTGGTCCTCTGGCTTTATTACCTTCACTATGCTACTTTTTTTGTTGCGTGCTACGAAATCAGATACTGGCGTAGGAAAACAGAATTCAATGTGTGGATTGGTTATAGAAAAGATAATAAAAATGGACATAATTCTTGAATTCAAATTACCATGGGCAGTGCGTACATAAATTAAAACAAGGAAGGTTGTATTTAACCACAAAATCCAATCCATTTTAAGTGAACAACAGCAAGTATTCTGGTTTACTTGTAGAAGTATGCACATGATCTTTTAAAGTGCAGCTATGCATATGTACATATAATTAGTAATAATTGATAAAAATGGGAATAATAGTGACAGTGGTAATCTTAATCATAAATACCTTAGACAGGGGTAGGTCATCATCATCATCTGTGAGGTCTTCACTCTTAATATTAATAATCGGATCCTCTTCGTCTTCACTAAATGATGGTTCTATCTCAATTTCATTTTTCTCATTCAGGCTGGATTTGCTTTCATTAAGAAAAGTTTTCCTTTCATTGATATCGTCTACAATATGGGCATCATAATCACGTATTTCCAATATGTCTGCCGAGCATTTTATATTCATTTTGTTTTCTTCCTGTGTATATAAAACCGATGACGCTTCTTCTTTCTTATTAACACCATGTTGTGGAGTTGATATAAACATCGGCGATATTGGCGCACCTGGTGCGGTCGCATTTATTAGACACACGAATTCGCGGAAGTTTTCACGAATTAAATTGCGCAAATCTCTATCTAACTTTGATGATTCAAATAGTGGTTGCAAATTTGGAATTACCTGCGGAAAACAGCGTAATACAAAAATCGTGTTATCCTTTTAAATAAAATTCACAAATTGGGTCCAAATTAAGTACCTGTTTCTCTAGTATTTTCCTTAAAGAATTGAACACGCCCATTCTTATTTGTTCTTCGCTTTTTGGAAAAAAATTTTTCATTATCCGACATAAGAAATCCAAAAGTGTGCAGCTTACGAACGGGTGGTTTCGTATAGAATGGTACATAACTAATATGCCAGGTTCTATGTTCATAATATTATCCTTATTTGGGTCAAAAAACAACCAGTCGTAAAAAAGAGACAATTTCGCATTTGCAAGAGCTATTGGGTTGGTACATGATGAGATTAACCATCCAATAATCGCCCATCGTGGTATAATGTCAGAACATAGCATATCATTTGTTGGATGTATAACGTTAATTATGAATCGAATGAGATCTGATCGAAGGCTGTGCGATTCAGGTGTTGCGAAATATTTATCTTGAAACCAATCTTGGTATCGCTTTTGATTTCCAAATTTAACAGATGATGCTAGGAAATGAAGTTTTCGCTCCACATCAGGTGTAAGCCTACATTGGAGAAATCGCCTGCTTGTTCGGATTTGTAACAACTGCCAAATACCGTTAAATGAGAGTGAAAGTGATTTCGGATTATATAAGATATCACGCCATAAAAGCTCAAATTCAGGTATCCGAGCAACATTTTGAAGCAGCCTGCAAGTATAAAATGTTTAAATAGGTTATTGCGTGGTGTTTTTTATTTATTAATTAAACACACTAACCTGACAAAATCACGCCCGAGTGGAATAATATCCTGGAATCGTTCTCTAATTAATGCAATTACGAACGCAATTTCCTTATTGCGTAAGTTCGAAAGCATTGGACTTGTATGATCTTCTATTAGTCGGACATAGCTGTAGACAACTGTCCCAACTAAAAATGGATGATTTTCCAACCACTGACGATATTCTATGAAAATATCTAACAATCCTTCAACAAGTGAAATATTTTTCGGCGAAATATCTCCTCCACCGGCTTGTCGCAGACAGTTCCATATAATATTTTCCACGTTAAGAACCTGATTTTTAACCAGTTCATGCAATAACCAGATCAACTGCTTTCTCCCAATATCAGTTAACTTCGTATATTTATCTGCGACCAGCATTGTTAGGTTTGTTAGCACAAAATTTAATCCATCTCTAGTTATCAGTGTTAAGTCACGATATATCTTGGGCGCTAATTGCGGATCTGTTAATATTATGTACAGAAAGCCGATGGATATTTCTTCATGTTGTTTTTCTTTGCAGGCCTGTTGCGATAACTGATCGTGCATTTCTTTATCATTTAAGCCAGTAATTTGATGTTGCAATGTTTGGTAAGCTCGTTCAAATCTCTGTTTTTAAAAATTTAGAGGATGAGTAACATGTTTATATGTATGTATTATTTAATGATAAAATGTAAGTACATGTTAAAAAGCTGTAGGCGACAGTTGAAAGTTTAATTTTGAAGAGAGAGGACGTCAATTCTTTGGTGCCCATCATTAACTAGTTAAATTCATATTGTGGTTTAAACTTTTAAAATTTAACTTTAAATAACAATTTATAGAAAAAGTTTTATATCGTTCAACTATCCAGGTTGATAGCCGATTTCGAGATCCCACCAAAACTGATTCAGCTATGTCACTGAACGCTATGTAAAGTGCAGTTTAGGGACAGTACTTCTGTAGTACAATCATTGTATATAAAAGACATAGTAGTATGTATGTATGTATAGTTTATTTAGTTATTAAAACTATTATAACAATCATTAATGTATATAAAGTTATTTACAAAGTTAATTTACATATATGAGTTCAGGTAACAATTAAATAATACATAATAAAGTTAATTTACATAAGTATATGAATTCACGTAACTGTTTCTTTAACATATAAAACTAGCATTTTTTTAAATCTTTGTAATATGGTTTCATTTTTTAATTCAAGAGGCAATTCATTATATAATTTTAAGCCTCGGTACAATAGCATATTTTGAGTTCTTGAATCTCTATAAAGCTGCAGTCGGAAGTCAGAATTGGACCTTAAACTATATGGCTGAGCATCTCTTATATACAGCAAATTTGATGACAGATATTCCGGCACAATGTTGAACTTCATTTTAAACACAAACGTTAAGACATTAAAGACAATACGTTGCCTGACGTTCAACCATTTAAGGCAGGACAACATCCATGTGGTAGGGGAACGAAAGCTACATCTTAAAATAATTCTCATTGCTCTGTTTTGTAGCACTTGCAGACGATTTATGTGTTCATTATTTCCCATAAAGAGAATTGTTGAGCAAAATTCAAAGTGAGGTTTGATTATGGTATTATATATATTGACAGCACAAATTGTGGTTATAAACTTTCGGATTCTTTTGAGGAAACCAATTTTTTTAGCGATTTTTTTTGTTATGTAAGTCATGTGACTGTTAAAGTTCATTTTGCTATCTAGTATCACACCGAGGTATTTTACTTCTTCCACTTGCTCAATTATTTGACCGTCTATTCTTAAGTTGATACATTCATTACTATTTATAGCCATACATTTAGTTTTATTTACATTCACTTTGAGTTTATTGAACTGTAGCCACTCACACAGGTTTTTAAGATCAGACTCCATAGACTCCTTAAGCACACACATATCTTTCCCACTTACAAACATTAAAGCGTCATCAGCAAACAGGGACATCTTACATTTCTTTAACACTCTACATATATCATTAATATACAATAAGAACAACAGAGGACCGAGTATAGTTCCTTGTGGTACGCCAAAACATGTATTACTATCACTTGATATTGCACTTTTGATATTTGTTCTTTGGGTTCTGTCGGATAAATAAGACTTAAACCAATTAAGTTCCGGGCCTTTAACGCCATATAAATATAACTTTTTAGCTAATAGTTCTCTGTCAATTGTTTCAAACGCCCTTTGAAAGTCCAAAAACAGTGATAAAATCTTGTTTTGACTATGCCTTTGCTCTTTAAGGTTCATCACCAACCAATTAAGGGACGTTTCACACGAGTGGTTATGTCTAAAACCGGATTGATTTTCAATTAGGATTTCATTATCACACACGTATATATAGAATTGATCAAAAGCACATTTTTCTACTATTTTTTCTAAAATTGGCATCATGTTTACTGGTCTAAATTTGTCGCAAGCTTTTGTTCCCGATTCTTTAGGTATTGGAATAACCGTCGATTCTTTTAGGTTTTTTGGGAATTCACCATTTAAAAAAGATTCGTTTACGATTCTTAGAATGATTGGACCGACAATATCAAAACAATCTAGTACCATTCCAATATTGATATTAAAGGCACTTTTGTTGTTAATTTTTTTACATATAGTTCGCAATTCATCTATGCCGATTTGTCTAAATTTAAACACGCACTGAAAATCCATTAAGTCCAGACAGTATGAACAGTTATTTACAGGAATAGAACTACTAATTACATTTATGCTTTCTATAAAGTATGAGTTAAACTTGTTGGCAATTGTTAACTCATTGTTTTCCAGATTACCATCAAATAAAACTTCACTAATTTCAACCTTTTTTTCTTTTAATACCAAATTTTTAATAGTTTTCCACATAGATTTTTGGTTGCTACACGATTCAATTTGTTTACATATATATCTTCTTTTGGTCCATTGTAGTTTATTTTTATATATATTTCTGATGTTTCTATAACTATCCCAATCAGTAGCTCTATCCATCACACATGCTTTTCTGAAACACTGAATTTTTTTAACTTTTAAAAGATTGAGTTCACCGGTAAACCATTTATTATCACAGATATTAGTTCTCTTTTTTATTGTTTGCTCTTTTACACATAACATGAAGTTTTCTTGTAATAAGACGGACAACACGTTAAAGTCAGGGTTACAAATTAATCGAGCACATTTACGACTGATCAAGTCTCTGAATCTATTTTTTCGATACTTAAATATATCCACAAACCTCAAGTCTGTTCTATTATTTTTATAATTAATTGGTACTTTTATCACAATTGACTCGTGATCACTTAATTTTAATTCAGGGATCGTATCTGCCAAAATATTTCTCTCCGCGGATATTATTACGAAGTCAACTAACGTTCTCGAGAATTCCGTAATCCTTGTTGGTTTGTTTATAATTTGTCGGCAATTATTTATTACCAAAATTTCATTAAACATTTTTGAATAGGTATAGTTGGTATACAGTAAATTTATGTTGAAATCCCCCAGAACAACCACATTGGGATTTATATGCAGCACACTATCAATCCATTCCGAAAATACAGTACAAAACTCACGTTCTGAACCACTCGGAGATCTATAAAATATTGCAACAATTTGGCTAAACGTGTTTGAATATATTTCAACACATATACCCCATAGCATCATGTTAATATTTATTTCATTAATCATCCTATACCGAAGACCATCTCTTATATAAAGGATTACGCCACCGGTGTGGCTACTCGTACTATCGCAGCGCACGATTGTATTATACTTCGTTAGACTTATTTCACAATTTTGAATTTGATCAGTTAAATGGGTTTCACTAAAAGCGAGAACATCAAACACATTATCATCAACTAAAGACTCGATTTCGGTAAAATTATTTCTAAGGCCTTGAACATTAACACTCCAATAGGACAGTTGCGTTAGTTGCTAATATTGGGTTCTTTCTTTAAGCACTTTGATTTTACGCATAAAAACAGGACAACACTTGTCATTCGCTTCATGATCACATTTAACATTTAATTCTAAGGAGTCATTCATTTTAACACAGTTTATGCATTTTGATTCAGTACTCCTACAGTCTTTGACACTATGTTCCTCGCCACATTTAATACACGCTATTTTATTTTTACAAACACTCGCCTTGTGATTAAAACCTTGACAATTAAAACATCTTCTTAAATTATAGTATTCTCTAACAAAGCATTTAACCCATCCTATCTTTAAACTCTGTAACTCCATTATTTTATTAAACGTATCACCATTTACTTCAATAACTGCATTTAAATTTCTCCATTTGTTATTGTTTTTAAAACACTTCACTAGTTTTATTTCACAATCGTTTAATTCCAAGTTTTGTTTTTTAATTTTATTAACGATTTCATCTTCATTTTCGTCACTCTCTAAATTCATAACACATATTTTTGGTTTAGACATTTTCGGGACAATTACATTATATTCTTCTTTTAATTTATTCTCAATTTCATTTTTAAGTTTTACAGAGGATTGTTTATCGCCACACTTAATGGCAACGCCGCCGCTATTCTTATTCACCACATTGTTTATATTTATACTAGTCGGATCTATTGACAATTTTATTTGTTTCCTCGTTTCGTTAGACTCTTGCTTCTTTTTTGGGTAAACAAGGACAGACGATTCACTCTTCTTCACAACATCCGCAAATGATCTATCTCCTTTTCCCTTTACCAGACTGTTATTCCCTTTTTTTATTTCATTTGTTAGCGCGGTAACTGATTTCGATATATGATTGACACTTTCTTTCAATTTCTCATCTCTTTCAAGACCACTAACATTCTTTGAAATTTGACTTTTTATTTCCGTTATTGATTCCGTAACACATTTAACACTCTCTTGAATATGTTTTTCGTCTCTGTCGAACAGTTTTAAAAATTCCACTTTCATGTTACTTTGCATTTCAGCCACCATCTGTGTATTTCTATTCATCAACTCGATTAAAAGATCATGCTTAGATTGATTGGATCCCACCAAAGACTCGTACTGTTTCATCACTTGAGGAATTCGATACTAGCGCCTCAGACGAGAAGACAGCCGATGATTTTCTGTTTTCTATCATTGACAACAACCACTTCAATTCCTCTCCAAGTGAGAATAAGAACAAAATAACCAAAGAAGAATCGAAGTAAAAATCTCGATTTCCATAGAAACGAAAACTCACACTTGCACACATACTCGGATATACCTATAAATATAATATAGTATTGCTTTTCTCTGTGTTTTAGTCGCAGATTGAAAAGAAACGAATTATGATTTTTGAATCTGCGGCAGTGAGGAATGAGGACAGCTTTATTTTAGAGTGATATGAGAAATTAATATGTATGGATGTAAAGATGTATGTACAGTGTAAAAAGTGGCTTGCGTAAATATATGTATCAAGTATAAAAATTTATGGCAACAAGTAAAAACATCAAAAGTTGTTTTTTACAATTTTACAGGAGAGCACTGAAATGTTTCAACTATAAAACAATTTCTTCCTTAATGCAATATTCAATACTTCATCGAACCTAAAGCTAATAAAATGAAAGGCATTACCTAACTAGGGAAGAGTAATGCAGGATGGAATTCATCTTTGCTTAAGAAAAGAATAGGGCATCACCGTACGAATGCGAGGTATTGCGACAAGGAAGAAGTCAACAAGTAGGTATACTTTTCTGTAAAATGATCTCATTACAATGTTAATGACTGTCTCCTGCTTGCCGCGCTTAGAATTGCGTTTGTTTGTTTACCAATGGCAATCATTTCATTTAAGATTTTAAGTGCGGAAATGCTATATTTCTGGCTCGGTAATGTGTAAGAAGTACTTACTTCTGAAACAACTTCTGGGTACCTATTGCAGAGTGGAAGCGATGGCTTCCATCCTATGACATGCAATGGTAAATGTAAATGTGTCAAAAGATGTATAGAAAATCTTTACTTATGCTCTTTTTCCATATGCATACAGTGAAATCCGCATATAGCGACCTCGGTTATAACGACCATGCGGATATAACGACGCAATTTCTGAGTCCCATGATTTTACACCTTAGTTTCCATACAAATCCATCCTGATATAACGACTTCGGATGTAACGACGATTACGGATATACTTACTTACTTAGTTGGCGCTACAGCTCGAGGTGAACCTGGGCCTGCTTCTCGCAACCATTTGTGTGTGCGTGTTATATTTTTGCACGAATGGAAGGGACCTACAATTTTTTGCCGACTCCGAACGGCGAGTTGAGAAGCTCAATCGTGACAAATGATACTCTTTGATGCTGGTCAGACATTCGAAAGAGGTCGGCACTGTGAAAAACTTTTAGGTGTTTGCGGCGGGATTCGAACCCAAGACCGCTGGCACAGTAGTCCGACGCACTAACCACTTGCGCTACGGTGCCCACGGATTACGGATATAGCGCCCGAATTTTGCAAGAATTTGAGTTTCTGACACCGGATAAAGCGACGAAATGAAAAATAACGTATACATCATATGTAACAAAGGTAGCTGCCTGTGCAAAATTGAAACATAGGAAACAAATTACCGTTTATTTCGTTTCGAAAGAATACAACAAGTTTTTCAGTCGAATTCCTTAAAAATGAAAAGGAATGTAAATCCGAACATGAATACATTTAGTCTGTTCAATGAAGCTTCAAAAGAAAAGTACAATGCTTACGTGTTCAATGCGAAAAGTTTCTGTCCGAGACTGATCTGCTTTGTGTTTACTGACTCTGTGCTGGACAGCTTTTCTGAACCTACTCTTGAGGTAGAACACATTTGTGAGAAATGTCAAAATCAGCTGTGCTGCACATTTCTGTGCTAACTTGGTCTGACATTTTCAAACATCTGTGCTGTTCTGATCTGCCTTTTTTCTCATTGAACAAAGCTATTAAGCACTCGCTTTTCATATGGTTTAAATTGCGCATCGAATTAAAAATATCGTTGAGCAGTCGCATTTTATAAGAAAAGGCTAATCAATTTGGCATCCTACTAGGGAAGAAAGATTTAAAGTGTTCTGAAATAGAAATGATAACAACAGCATGGAAAAGAGTACCTACACCCAGACTATAAAAAAATGTTTCGCACATGCAGGCTTCTGTGACTGTTCTCCTTTACTTGCATTGAGGTTGAGGATATCGATGATGGACTGGATAGTTTGCTTTTGGCATCACTCGCTAAAATTTGATCGACTGAAGAAAACTTTTGTAACTGGGAGACTTAAATTGATTTAGATAACCATGTTTTAACGGCCGTCTATTCTACAGATCAAGAGGTTATTGAAAGTGTAGGAAAGAGTGTTCTTTTTTAATTTTTTTGACCTTCGGTTATAGCGACATTCGGCTATAACGACCATTTTGGCCGGTCCCTTCACCGTCGTTATATCCGGATTTCACTGTATTTGCATTTTTTCAATTTTGACATATGTAGGTACATACATATGTAAGTCGACTTGGGCTGTTTTTTGCTTGTGACCACAAATATAATACATACATATGTAAATATAAAATTATTTTTTTTTATTAATATTTTATGCAGTAGAAAGTGGGAGGAACAGGCCTACCGGGGAAACCCGATAAAAGAAACGCATCTAGTATTTTACCCCACTGGGTGATGTGGAAAAAATATGTGCTTATAAAGGTACATATAAGTATGTACATATGTACATATATAAAGAATCTTTTGATGTAAAATGAGTGCAGTAGGTAGGTGCATTCAAAAGACAAAATGTACTTAAATGTATGTATCTTAATCGAAACTTACTTAGGTACCTACAAAGCGTAAATAATGACTGAATGAAAACAAACGACTTTTTTATCTACACCTGCTCCTACACATCCAAATCCAAAAATAAAATATTGCAACGTTGCAAATCGCTTATGCCCATAGCGAAATACGATAAATTCAAATGTTGCAACGTTGCAAGTTCCTCATGCTGAAAGCGAAATGTATATGTAAAGTAGATTTCCAAAAAAAAAAAACTACCGATCTACCCCAATATATGAATGAAATAAGAACATCGTATATATATCACAGCTGTCCATATAGCATCAAAGCATGAATGACACGTACATGCATATGTACCTTCACACGAACACGAACACGATTTCTCACATTCTCTATTTTTCTGTGTTCTTTATGTTTTCATTATTCGTTCCCTTTTTCTCTGAGATAATTTCGTTTGGTTTTTGGCAAAAAAGGCGCCACCTGGTGAGAAGACAGCCAGTTAAAAAATACTGCTTGATGATATTACTATTAGTTCCATATACAATGGTACTATTCAGATTTCGACCAGAAGATGCCCTTTCATGTAATTTCTTCAATCTAGTCCTGGAACAAATATTCGTGCAAGTGAAGCGTCAACACAGATGGCACTATGTACAACAAATCTACCCAGATGCTGTGATACGCAGATAACATCGACATCATTGATCGCACCCAGCGTGGTGTCATAGATGCGCTTACGGGGCGAAACATGTTAATACAAAGCATTGATAATGCCAGTGAATACCTACTTACTTTAAAAACGTTCTTAGTTGTGATCAGATACTATTGGTAGTACCGATAACTGGTGCGGTTAGATACCAAAAATGTTGTACATATTGTCAAATGTAAATTGTAAAACGAAAGAATACAAATCCTCGGCACGTCCAACTGAATGGGTCATTTAAAACGAACATATTGCAATATTTCATACCATAGCCAAAAATTCTGTTGACCTAATTGGAACAAGATTACAATTTTAAACAAAACAAAGTGGCAATGCTCATCGCGTTATATTGTCATGCGCATACGCTTAAGGACGTGGGTTATTATTGCAACAGTTAGAGCAACGTTATAATATATACCGAGCGCAAAGTTTAGTAGCAAAACTTCGTAAATAGAACCAATATCGATTGTATCGACAATTAGAACATACCACCACTACTAGTTCTTCTCCCATATAGGCAACTCCACAAGGCCGCTTTTTGAAAATACCAATTGGGAAAAACAATATTTTTCACTTTCTAACGAACATTTGTGTTTTTAACTAAATTATGTATTTGTTTATGTATAGCTGTATATACATATATACTATGTACATATGATGTCTTGTCGATTCAGTATTCATGATGTAGGTACCTATTTCAAATGAAAATTTAAAACTAGGTTTTTATCAAATTCACCGTGAGGACTTCCAAAGAGATTTTTGGTAATGATTTTCTTTTAGACTACGTAAACAGAACATTATATACAACTGGGAATACAAGCGGGGTAAGACGTAAGACACGTGTTATTAAAACAAAAGACAAAACCCCCAATTAAAGAAAAATAGGAACAGGAACTATATCTATATGCTATATACGCATTCCTATTTATCGTTATACATTTGCAACAATTAATTAAATAAAAGTTAAAAGTAAATTAAAGTTTTTCTTGAAACGGCAACTTTTTTTTTGGAATTCGTAAAATCAGTTTCTTAAATCGACGCACGGTATGATTTTTTGAACACATTTTGCACACTATTTCACATTTTTGATAAAATATCTGCTAAATTACCTTTTCTAGTTTGTCAAAATTCAACGCATGTAATCAATTTTTTAAACATTTTGGATGCTTACCTCCTCGAATTCATCTCTGAAGTCTACAACACTACATACAAATAGTTTGGAATTCTTTTGTTGCTCCATTGCCACTTTGTTTGTTATTAAAAATGAGCGCACATAAATTTTAATTGGGTTTTAACTGTTTGAGCATTTATTTTATTACGAGTTATGGTTATAAAAATATGTAAAATTAATTTTATGGGAACTGCATTTCAATTAAAAGATGAGAACATGCGAGTAACTAGCAAATTGTCAATGAAATACCCAGTGAAGTGATTATCGAATTCCCACGAAATGTAAATACTGTCAAATATCGGATACATCCAATGACGAACACAGGCGAATTCAACGAAACCGTCTAACGAAAATGTGAAATAGCATTGGGGGCAATAATACTACGTTTTCACCGAGCCGAAATCCGAGATTTCAGCGACGTAATAGATTTTTCACGAAATCCTGAGATTTTGAGGAGATTTCGCCATACATTTTTCTGTCACCGAAATCTTGGATTTCATCGAGATTTCGTGAAATCCTGCCGAAATCTCAATACAGTTGGCAGGTCGTCAAATCGAACACACATTTTTCATAATTCACCACATCATTTTGTAATGGTGAAAAACAAAAATAGTAATGAAAAGTTTGTTTTAATATGGGATTCACACTATCGTCGAAGGAGATCATTTCGAGTTTCAAATAAAAAGTGTTCATACCTACGCTTGGTCGCAATCCACACGTTGACTCATGAGTCGCGACTCACACGAGTACGAAAGAGAAGAACGATGAGATAGAAAGCAAGCTGTCCGGTGAGTCGCGGGCAGAATTTTCCGAGACTCTTTTGACGTTTCTCTTTTTCTTGTTCATTATTTTGCTATTTCGCTTCATTTCTTTTTGTTCCGCGTAGAGCGCAATTGTCTTGAAAATTACGAAGGAATTTAATTGACGAACAACAATTGATGTTTTAAATGATTATGCATGTATGAAATACATCCAAATTTGTATAACAACTAGTACAGAGCCTCCATAGCTACTATTTTAGGAAAATTAAAAAATGTAAGCAATATATCTTTATAGAAACTAAAAAATACAGAGCTGTAACCATTTCAAACGCGAAAGAAAAAATAAAAGAGAATTGTGAAATTATGAAAACAGAAATTATAAGAGTCGTGACTCAAAAGTCAACGTGTGGATGCAAGCGCCTCACCGAATGACAGTTGAAAACAGAAAATAGAAAAGAGTCGCGACTCATGAGTCAACGTGTGGATTGCGACTTGCTGATTTCGTGAATGAATGCATTCAGTTCTGATAGTAAATATATGACGGTGTCATGTTATAAAAATTTTTAATATTAAATTATTTTTTTATATACATAATAACGTATAGTAATAATAATAGTTGGATGTTATTGTTAAACAGTTGGGTACATAAAGTCGACTATTATATAGCTAACATTGGATAGATGCGGCGCTGCCTCGGGTTAATATGTTAAAATATCACTTTTCGGGTGGGTTTTGCCACTCCGGGTATCTCAACAATTGTCAGACACGCACGTGGACTATAGAGCCAACTGTAGAAAAGTGCCCCAATGGACGCGGAGATAAAATAAATGAATAGATATATGTTTGTACGAATCCTATGGTCGACGTTCTTTGGCTCCACATGTAGTTGATCAGAGTGCCTCTACGCGACGTACAACTTCAATTACTGTTAGTAACTTTATGGAAATAAATCCACAATAAAACAATCAATTATATATGCATAGTTATCAAATGAATATATGTATCTTTATTTATTCGAAACGCGTCTTGTCAGAAGGACTTTAAAAAAAAAAATCGTCATCATTTCACAATCGCTTTTTTATGAACCATTGTGCTGTCTCTCCCTCTCTTCTTGCTTCATTTTAACAATCACATTCTAACATTTTGTAATACACTTCTTTATTAATAGTTTATCTTTATTTTCGTTTAGTAATTTTTACAAAATCAAACTTTTCTTTAACTCTACTATATTTCCAACTAACTGGATTGGCCGTTAAAATTCAATTCATTCAACCAAGCACAAACATGTTCTATTTTTTGACAAGACAGGTTTTCTTACATCTAAGGAACAACAATCGTTACTCTACCACTAGCGCCACCTCTTGGATGTTACGCAGTAACCACGCTACTACAATTTTTATTACAGCTCGGTCATCTTGACAAGTCAATCGACCTCGATTGTACTTAAAATAATCATCATACGGAAGTGTTGCCCTCCTCAGAATCCGAACTCTCCTCTTCCTCTACCGCGGACTCAACCCACTTTCTTAACCTGCTTGAATCTAAAATGCCCTGATAGGGCATCTGTGTTACCTGGAAACCTTCGATGTCCTCTATCACATAGCGATCATTTCCTAACTTTTTCTTAACGACATAGGGGCCGCGGTACTTAGGTATTAGTTTTTTATTAGTTCCGACGGAAGTGTCTACATTTTTAATTACTACAAAATCGCCAACCTCAAACTGCTTGGCTAAGGAATGGCTCTCGTTGAAATAGTGCAAATTGTACGTCTGGGACTTTTCAATGGCTTCAGAAGCTTCAGCCCGTAACTTAACTAAATCTACTCTCTGGGCATCTGTATATCTCTCATCCAGGTACTCTGTTAGCTCATCTACTACTCTTCCCCTCTGCTCAACACCGAACAGTAATTTACTCGGCGAGACCTTCGTACTAGTATGATTAGTGTTATTCATAGCATACTCCACAGTGCTAAGGTGTTGGCGCCAGTCGGAATGCTCGGGTGACTCGGCCAACTTGGCTAACATCGCCTTCATGTCACGATTGACACGCTCAACCTGCCCGTTTGACTGCGGGGACGCAACTGCAACCTTAACATGCTCTATTTGATGTCTCTCTACAAACCTACTGAACTCTTGGGACGTAAAACTAGTGCCTCGGTCACTAATAATTCGACGCGGTCGACTGTAATAGCCGAAGTACCGCTCAAGGGCATTAACTGCTTCCTTCGTCCCGGGTGTGTTTACTGCATATAACTTCACAAACTTGGTAAAAGCGTCTATCACTACAAGGACATATTTACTTCTAGAATTAGTCGACGGCAGCGGGCCGAAGTGATCAATATGTATTGTATCAAAGGGCTCCGGACGCTTTGTCAAATTATATAAATTCCGTTCGGTATTCCGATGAGGTGCTGAATAAAAGATACATTTCAGGCAGTTTCTAATAAATCGGTTCAACTTGTCTTTTATATTTGGAATCCAATAATGCTTCAGAATCTGACTAGCACACTTATCAATGCCTAGGTGTCCACACTTTTCATGAATCGATCGAATTACGTTTTCTTCCATCTCCCTAGGAACATAAAGCTGTCGAACATTTCGTGGCCCAACACGAAAAACCAAACCATCTTCTAAAATATACCCAGGTAAATCATTTGTTTCTAAATTACATCGTATTGACTCGATTCTATCATCTCGTCCCTGAGCAATTTGAATATTTTTATCAAGTTCCTCCGTCACTACTACTGCGACAACGGGGACACGACTAAGTGCATCAACATGTGCCATACGTTCGCCCTTCCGATGTTGTACTTGATAGTTATAATTTTCAAAATTCAGGGCCCACTTAGCTATACGGGGATTCACATCTTTCTTTCTTAAGGTTTGCGACAAAGCCTCGCAATCAGTGACAATAACAAACGGTAAGCGATCAAGGAACGTCTTAAACCGTTCTAGGGCATAAACTACTGCCAGCGTTTCTAACTCGAAGCTAATCAACTTAGACTCTCCGTCAGAAGTTTTCCTGGAGAAAAAAGCAACTGGGTGAAACTTCTTGTCATTCTGTTTTTGCATAAGCACAGCACCAAAACCATGCGAACTTGCGTCGCAATGCAACTCTGTCTCCCGCTTCGGGTCGTATATTGCTAATACCGGTGAGCAAACTAACCTATCCCTCAGTTGTTCAAATGCAGCGGTACACTCCTCATTCCACACAAACCTGGCATCTTTCTTCAACAAATCTGTAATCGGTCTAGCTATACATGAAAACCCGGGGACAAAGCGGCGGAAATAAGAAAATAGACCATTACATCTTTGGACTTCTTTAGTATTCCGAGGCACTGGGTAAGTATGTATCGCCTCCAAATGACTATCGTTGGGTCGTATTCCCTCTCTGCTTACACGGTAACCGAGATAATCAATCTCATTATAAGCAAATTTACATTTCTTCATGTTTAACTCCAGGCCAGCCTCTCTCAACAAACGTAATACCTTACTGAGGATCTCAATATGCGTCTTCATGTCTTTTGTCGCAATGGAAATGTCATCGAGATAGACAGTGACTAAGCCCTTGTCTATCAACTGTTTCAATATTAAATAAATATACCTCTGGAAGACAGCGGGTGCGTTCTTAAGACCGAACGGCATATACACATACTCGTACTGCCCAAAAGGTGTAACAAATGCCGTATATTTCACAGAGTCCTCGGACAGCTTGATATGATGGAATCCTTCTCTTAAGTCTAACGTAGTAAAGATTTGTTTATCCGCGAAATATTCTAAGCAATCCTCAATCAATGGCAGAGGGAAATTATCTCTTACAGTTTGCTTATTGAGAGCACGGTAATCTACACACACACGAACCTCACCGTTCTTTTTCCTAACTAGCACTAAGGCCGCGGCATAAGGCGAACTACTCGGTCTAATCGTGCCTTTCTCTAACAGTCGGTCAATAGTACTCTGAACCTCGGTACGTTCATAATATGAAAGCCTTCGGGGTGAACAATACATCGGTACATCTTTCGTTAACCTAATCTTCATCGAATAATCAATCGGTTTAACCACTACATCAGATTTTAAATAGTGTTCGTCTACAGTGGCTCTAACAGCACCTGAGTCAGTCACATCCAGATGCCCACTTATATCTACCTCAGAAGTTTGTTCCCCGCAAAACTCAACTGCATTCACCAATCGGCCCAAATCAACGAAATTTACCATTTCCTTATCACTCTTCGGGTCTACTAATTCTATTTCGGACACACTATCCTGCAGGACAACTTCAGTCAGAACTTTACAATCTTCAATATCAAATTCTTCGTTTACTCTAACTACTTTGGGTGAGTCGGTTTCACAACTACTATCTACTTTCTTCGGAATTCTTAGTAAATCAAAAGACGCAAGTGCACTGGTAACTTCTTTTGGTAAACAAACATATTTATTTTTTATTTTTAAAAGAAGTTCGCGACTATATACTTTTTTCAGGCGACAGAGATATATATTTAACTTAGGTAATATGTCACGTCCAAAAAGGAGAGGCACAAACGTTTCATTGTCTGGAAGTATAATAAATGAATGGATTATTGTCTTTCCTCTGCACAAAATTTTGCAGCCTACTTGGCCGTACGTACTTAAGGGTTGATTTCCCATTCCTCTAAATAGGGTTGACTTCTTTATTGGACATGAAAACGGGACTATCGACTTCTTTATAAAACTATTTGGACTGCCGGAATCAAAAAGAGAAACAAAAGATTTAGCCTCAGTGCACTTGCTTCGTTGATTAAGGAAGGCAACACTTACCATTTGGAACGCCGTCATTTTCTCGGCTACTTCTTCAAGTCCTCTGAACACTTGTTCTTCTTCTTCGTTCTCTTCGCTTGGGCACCCCTTCACGACAGCGGCTACTTTCATCTTCTTCGGACAGTCTTGGTGGAAATGCCCAAGCTGGTGGCACGTAAAACAGGAATTCGGTGGGCGCTTTGGTTTAGGACACTGGCTTTGATAGTGCCCGAACTGGGAACAATTGAAGCAGCATATTTGTTCGGACGGGACACTCGAAGTTCCGGCAGTAGTGGCGGCGGTGCTCGTGATTTTCGGCTTCACACTTGGGACAGCGGTTGCAGCAGGGACACTTCGGGCACGTTTCTTCTCATAACGGTCCAGCAGGGACTTAAGTTGCTTCATACTCGTGGTACCCATCAGAATGATGACATTAGGGCTGTGGTCGTTCAAGCCCTCAATAATACAATCGATTACGTCAGCCTCGGGGATGTTGGCATGTGACGCAATCTCCTGCATCTCCAACACGTATCTCCTTACTGACTCGGTGTGCTTCAGCGTGCGTGCTTTTAACTGTCGGAATACTTCGTTCATCGTATATGTCCGACCAAACTCCTCCACTAATGCTTCCTTCAGTTCAGCGTAGGTGTGTGCAGCAGTCGTTCTCAAAAATATTTTAGCCGTGCCAACCAGTACACGTCGGATACTTATAAACTTATCGCGATTGCTGCAACCAAATACATCAAAGGCATCCTCAACATCGTCGAACCACTTCTTGACGTCATACGTATCATCACCACTGAAAGGACTCACTATAGCCTCGAAAGCAGAAAAATCAAACTTCTTCGTCTCCAATATACCCAATTCTTCCTTCAACAACTGAAGCTCTCGTCGTTTGGTTAGCATCTGGATTTCCTTCTCCACGCGGGCCATCTCAGCATCGGTATCTTGGGTGTCTGGTGTTTTGCGGAGTACTCCGCCGTCCGGGCGTCTATCATCGTCAACATCAGGTCGTCGGTTCATACTGGATTCTGGGCGTCGGTTTTCATCATCAACATCAGGTCGTCGGTTTACACTGGATTCTGTGCGTCGGTTTTCACCAGCTGCGGGTTGCTCTGCGGCCACCAACTGGTCATAAAGAGGCCGTAACTCGGCCACTGTCGCTCCCACGTCGAATTCCACATTGGCCGCTTCTAGAGCTCCAATAAGTACTGGGCGTTGAATATAGGACATTTTCCGTTTCGTATCCCACTTCTGAATTGTAATACACTTCTTTATTAATAGTTTATCTTTATTTTCGTTTAGTAATTTTTACAAAATCAAACTTTTCTTTAACTCTACTATATTTCCAACTTACTGGATTGGCCGTTAAAATTCAATTCATTCAACCAAGCACAAACATGTTCTATTTTTTGACAAGACAGGTTTTCTTACATCTAAGGAACAACAATCGTTACTCTACCACTAGCGCCACCTCTTGGATGTTACGCAGTAACCACGCTACTACAATTTTTATTACAATTTCTTCTTTTTTTTCAGATAACATCCCATATTTATTAAACCATTTCATGAGATATTTGTGTTTTGTATGTTATTCCATTATATTTTTCGTTTATATATCACTTTAATCGTGCTGAACGTGGCCAGTAGCTTTGACAATTGTAATCTCAACCACATAGTTTATTTACGGAAATAACTACTAGTCAGCTTTTACATTGGCCGAGAAAGGTCGGCTGACTTATCGTTATTCTCTTTTGGGCTCGGGCCGTACTTATACACGTCCCGATTCCGACAGCCGACTATTTAATCCTTTTCTCCCTTCATTCTTAACGCGCTGTGTTCGGAAGATGTTGCTATCAGTATAGAACTAAAAACAAAAAAAGTCTTTAAAATGCATGGAAAAAATATTGAAATTTTGAATGATTAGTCGGAATCCACACGTTGACCCATGAGTCACGACTCTTTTCTATTTTCTGTTTTCATCTGTCATTCGGTGAGGCGCTTGCATCCACACGTTGACTTTTGAGTCACGACTCTTTTATAATTTCTGTTTTCGTAATTTGACAGTTCTCTTTTATTTTATTTTCGCTTTTGAAATGGTTACAGCTCTTTATTTATTGGTTTCTATGAAAAAATATTGCTTACATTTTTCAATTTTCCTAAAATAGTAGCTTGGGAGGCTATGTACTAGGTGTTATACAAATTTGGATGTATTTCATACATGCATAATTATTTAAAACATCAATTTTTGTTCGTGAAATGAGATTCTTTCATAATTTTCATGACAATTGCGCTTTACGCACAACGAAAAGAAATGAAGCGAAATAGCAGAATAACGAACAAGAAAAAGAGAAACGTTAAAAAGAGTCACGGAAAATTCTGCCCGCGATTCACCGGGCAGCTTGTTTTCTATATCATCGTTCTTCTCTTTCGTACTCATGTGAGTCGCGACTCATGAGTCAACGTGTGGATTGGGACTAAGATATAGTGTATTCATGGTTTTATTGACGTCTTGGATCTAGACGGTAGCAATAACCAGCGAATACTCCTTGATTTACTTAAATGCTGTGAAACATCACCAGATTTACCTAAGAAAAGGAAGAAAAATCAAAATTTCAGTAATTGAATTTGCTTTCTTAACCATTTTAATATAATCTAGATGAGCTAGATTATAAAGATTTTCGTGCATTTGAACATGTTAAATCAAATGTTTGATTAAATCATGAGACCACTCAAAACTTTCCATAAAACACAGAACACTCACCGAACACAGTCTCTAAAAAAATTCCTCCGGCGACACGCACTCAACTCTGAGAACAAAAGAATAAAGCAAGTGAATGGAAATAGGAAACGAGATAAAAGAGAACACGCAAAAATCGTCTCGGTTGCGCTACCCAGCCGAGGCGAGCTACCCCCTGCACTTCTCACCTCCCTTTCCATGACATTCGGGTCCCGGCCAATGTAAAAGGTGACTAAGTCGGAATCCACACGTTGACTCATGAGTCGCGACTCTTTTCTATTTTCTGTTTTTATCTGTCATTCGGTGAGGCGCTTGTTTCCACACGTTGACTTTTGAGTCGCGACTCTTTTATAATTTGTTTTCGTAATTTGACAGTTCTCTTTTATTTTATTTTCGCTTTTGAAATGGTTACAGCTCTATATTTATTAGTTTCTATGAAAAAATATTGCTTACATTTTTCAATTTTCCTAAAATAGTAGCTTGGGAGGCTATGCACTAGGTGTTATACAAATTTGGATGTATTTCATATATGCATAATTATTTAAAACATCAATTTTTGTTCGTCAAATGAAATTCTTTCATAATTTTCAAGACAATTGCGCTCTACGCACAACGAAAAGAAATGAAGCGAAATAGCAAAATAACGAACAAGAAAAAGAGAAACGTCAAAAACAGTCTAGGAAAATTCTGCCCGCGACTCACCGGGCAGCTTGTTTTCTATCTCATTGTTCTTCTCTTTCGTACTCATGTGAGTCGCGACTCTTTTCTATTTTCTGTTTTCAACTGTCATTCGGTGAGGCGATTGCATCCACACGTTGACTTGTGAGTCACGACTCTTATAATTTCTGTTTTCGTAATTTGACAGTTCTCTTTTAATTTTTCTTTCGCTTTTGAAATGGTTAGTCGGAATCCACACGTTGACTCATGAGTCGCGACTCTTTTCTATTTTCTGTTTTCAACTGTCATTCGGTGAGGCGATTGCATCCACACGTTGACTTTTGAGTCACGACTCTTTTATAATTTCTGTTTTCGTAATTTGACAGTTCTCTTTTATTTTTTCTTTCGCTTTTGAAATGGTTACAGCTCTGTATTTATTAGTTTCTATGAAAAAATATTGCTTACATTTTTTAATTTTCCCAAAAGAGTAGCTTGGGAGGCTATGTTCTAGGTGTTATACAAATTTGGATGTATTTCATATATTCATAATTATTTAAAACATCAATTTTTAATCGTCAAATTAAATTCTGTCGTAATTTTGAAAACAATTGCGCTATACGCCCAACGAAAAGAAATAAAGCAAAATAGCAAAATAACGAACCAGAGAAAAGAAACGTCAGAAAGAGTCACAGAAAATTCTGCCCGCGACTCACCGGGCAGCTTGTTTTCTATCTCATCGTTCTTCTCTTTCGTACTCGTGTGAGTCGCGACTCATGAGTCAACGTGTGGATTGCGACTAATATTCCCTTATTAGGTCTGTTTGGTAACTCACGAATTCGTACGAATTCGTAAGTTCTTACGAATTTCTTGTCTTGTGAGGGGAAATTGAGAGAGTAAAAAAATTCCCCACCTTACGAATTCCTACACTGTCTTTTTCTTTGGGTAAGCTTGAACAACACTGTCAAACCTCATTTTAGTGGAAAACAAAAACAAATTTCCACTGGCTGAGAGTATGTTCCCCCACTTCTCAAATTATTTAGGATTTCACAGCGATGTTGGGCATTACACAGAAAAGATAACAAACAGACCTATTAATTTGTTCTGTCATTGTCATTCAGAATCATTCAACTGCATTCAAATTAAGTTTGTTCGATTTTATTTTCACATAATTTTGAACGAATTTCAACGAAATTATGTTGAAATGAGAAACCTTCGATATGTCAATTCGTATGGTAAATTATCTCATTTCGAGCATAATTTGGAAATTCGCAACGAAATTAGCTGTTTTTCCCTGATGTGAATACCGTATAAATCGTTTTGCTGAGTAGGTACAATTAAGTAAATGAATTTAGTTTGCAGGGAACAAATTAAAATGATACAATGGAAAAAAAATAAAATAAGAAGAATCTAGCCCCTGGAGGATGAAGAGTTTAGCATTGTATTGTGGGAGGAAACATTATGGTGATCTCCGTGGTGCTAGAAAAAACAACCGCAAAGAAATGGCATCATATTCCAGAGTGTCCACGTTAACTTAAGAATTGCTCCCCAGGTCCATCAACTTCAATTCCTTCTGGTCCGATTTGCTCCCCAGGTTACTTCTTTTTCTCAGAAAGTACCTCTGTAAATAATATATTTTTCTTTATAATTGCATTTTATTAATTTAAAATAAACATTGCACTTACAAATTGTACAAACTTTTTTGCTGTTTGTGTTTTCAGAAAAATACCTTCACAACTATTTTTTTCTACTGTGAACTTGATGTGTCAAATGAAATCTTTTTTTTTCAGTGTAAACACCTTTTTGAGGTACCAAGATTTCAACCGTGAAATCTCGGATTTCGTTTTGGTGTAAACGTAGTATAAGGCCGTGTGCCAATTGCGTTAAGTTTTTATCCTCTGGCTAATTTTTGACGCTGGAGCTGCATAAAAAATTATCCTGAGGCTAATGTTTGACATTTGTATATACCCATGAAGGAATGAGAGAGACGACGGGAGCTTTGTGTTTGTTTCGGTTCTCCAAGTCGATTGCCGGTTGACAAATGTAGTGCACTAGTGTTCACATACGATGGGAAAACTACCCATTGTGAAAATTATGTACAAACCAGTTCAACATATTTTAATTCATATGAGCAATATCGTGTAAAAACAAGTAAAATTGATAGTTTGAATAATATTGATTGGTGAAATTTTTATCTTTATATTTTCCATTTACAAATGACGAACTTTGTTGTTCAATCATATACACAAACTAGATATAATTTACAAAGCAAAGCATTAACACGGAAAATAATTATTAGTTATGGTTTTTATGTTATTTTTTTATTCAACCCTTTGTTTCCTAGTGGTTTCATTACATTAGCGTTGAAATGCAGCAAATACACGATACAATCGTTGTACAACGGTTATATGCGATTTGCCGTTGTGTGCGACGATTGTATCGTGTGTTAGCTAGCTTACGACGGTTGTACCGATATCGCACGGTTGTAGGCTTTGATTCGAATACTCGCGGTTGGATGCGCCGTTGTATCGAAATCGCACGCAGATTGTATAGCGTGTGTGCTACTTACAACGGCTGTACCGATATTGGTACAACCCGCGGTTGTACAATGATTGTATCGTGTATTTCCAGCTTTGATTTTCTTTTTTCCTGTAAAATGTTTAGAAAAACATTATAAAACAAAAAATCCCAAAATCTGGCTCTGATTTTACTGATTATCATGAATAAATAATATTTTTTGGAGTTTTTTTGACTTACGAGGTCCTGCACTTTAGCCCTCGGTATGCTCTTTTTAGAAAAGAAGAGCGAAAACAAGCTTTATATTAATGGAAGAAGAGGATGAGGTTCTATGTAAGTTAACATTAGTTACACATTAGCCGTGTTTTATTATCCCCGTGATCTGATCGGGATCTTATCACAATAATAAAACAAACTGTAGATAAAAGTTCTAGAGTTGAGCTAAGTCGTGAATTTATGTTCACAGGTATAACTGTGAATGTGATTTTTTATTCACTGTGAATGTGAATTCACGATGATGCGACTATGAAACTACATAAACTACTATAAAACTACATATAATTTACATACATTGAATTATTGACTATGTAATGTGTAAATATGCATGTACATATGTTTGCATGTATATTATCCTTATTAGTGCCGTTAAAAACATTTCGACGCAATAATTCTAAAATTAACTTACCCCAAAAACTAATGATATTAATGGATGCTTGATTTCCATATGCCTTTTAAAATTGCACAAATTATATTTTGCGAAACTTTCGTCTAATGCTGTAAAAAAAATTCCACATAAAACTTATTTTTCTTCGCTATGTTATTGGCGGCACCTTAAGTCTTTTTCTTTTGTAAATACGTAGTCTTAAACACCAAACAAACAAATGCATGTAAATGTTCTTAAAATCACATATTCGCATGCACAGAACTATACAAGCACACACAAATTCTTAGAACCGCTACGAAGTTCAACCTTCATCCCTTTTTCAGCGGCAATTCTCATTGCAACCCAGCGAACAATGTACATAACACACTATACATACTGTTGCTAAGTTTTTTTTCAAACTTTTCTTAGCTCTAAAATTGTAGCTTTAATTAAAATTCTATATTATAAGTTAGGTTACGTCGAAAGACATAGTATAAGTATTAAGTTCAGCTTAGAGTGCCCGTGTGGGGCCAGTAAGTTAGAGTAAGATAGTTAAGTTAGTTAAGCTAGTTTTAATTACTTTTTTCTAGCATTTAAGATTTAGTTGAATTGATAAATAAAAATGAATTAAAAAAAAAAAAAAAAAACACTATACAATACATACATGTGTGTGTGCAAGGCAGCATTATTCAGAATAGTATACACAATATCGTTCGACGCGTTCTGCTTTGTTCTACGTATCATTCACTGCCTCGCACCTCACGTTCATACTCACGACCGCGACTTTTGTTGTGAAATCGTTATTTGCGAATTCCAAGCTGTGACGTGAAACTATTCACGTTTTAGCAATTCACTGTTTATTTCCAAGTCGTTAACTGACTGCGACTGTTATTTTTCGTTCACGGTGAATAATTCACTGGTAGTGATTTTTTGCTCATCACTACAAAGTTCTGTGTTGTGGTGATTGTACAAGCTAAGTTCATTTTGGCATTTAGTGCGAAGTTGCCATGCGAATGAATATTTTCTTTTAAATGAGAATTTGATACGCATGATTTATTTTTTTAGCAGGAAATTGTTAATTTTGATTAACAGGTACCGAATGAGATTAATATTTTGTAGCTATAATTTCAGTTTCACATCGCTTAGATATCATTATGAGCAGAAAAATTAATTTATTCGAACAAAACAACATTTAATGATATTTGGATTGCCATTAATATTTTTATATTCTAATCTGGCAACATGTCGATAATACAGCGGCATTCACAAACGAAAGTGTATGTGGCTGGCTACACGATCAATTCCATACCGATTCTTTTCAGTGAGACAGGTACATTTTAGGTCTGTTCAGTAACTCTGTGCTGGACAGAAAAGTACAGGTTTTGGTGTTCAGTAAAAAAAGTTTCTTTCTGAGACTGATCTTTTTTGTGTTCAGTAACTCTGTGCTGGACAACTTTTCTGCACCTACTTTTGAGGTAGAACAGAATCGTGAGAAATGTCAAAATCAGCTGTAATTGAATATGGCTGTATTTTTCTGTGCTGACTTGATCTGACATTTTCCCACAAATCTGTGCTGTTCTGATCTGACTTTTTTTTACTGAACAGGACCTTTTATGTGAGTTAAGACGAGAAGCTACACGGTCAATGGCATACTAGGTATTGAAAATCTCCCCGTGGCTACACACAAGATGTGTTGAGGGAAACACTTTGAAAACACACAAACAAACAGAACACACAACCTCCGTGCTCCGTCCTGCACAGAGAATTATTTTTTTGAGTTTTCCGTGATGTGAACCCTCCGACAGTCGGAAAAAAATTAAAAAATTTATGAGAAATGAAACGCTTTGAGACAAGAACATGCATTTTCCACCGAGAATTATTATCAAATCGGATTTTCGGTGTGCTTTTGGTGAAATCAACCCTTCTTGTTTTAGCTCACATAAAATCTACCTGTCTCACTGAAAAGAATCGGTATGGAAATGATCGTGTAGCCAGCCACAAAGGGTGTCAACTATTTAATTCACTGCCCATGAATATAAAAAATGAAAGTAACTTCAATAGATTTAAGCAAATGACAATTGAATATATAAAATGTAACTTTCCTCATAACTAAATATCAATGTACATAGTTAAATGCATACTTAGGTTAAGTTCAAATTGTTAATTATAATTCCTGATATGAATTTAAATAACAAAATTATGCTAAATAAACGAACGAATAAAAAAAAAATAATGTATTAAAACATTTGAAAGTAGCGCTACTACCAAAGGTGACCATAATAACCGATAAAGAAGAAATTGCAGCCATAATGTTGAGATACCATGGTGACCCCGCAGAAGGAGGTCATACAGGCATTACACGAACGCACAGTGTTCCGCGTAGTAGTTATTAAGTGGACAAAAATATTTGTTTGACTATTTCATGTTATTCTTATGAGTTAAGTATATTGTAATAAAAAACTTATGTTTTAAGTGCTTTATTTACGTTTTGATACTAACTACTTTATAGGGTAAAAAAACAAAAAAAATTAAAAAAATTAAAATTTCTTTGATATTTTTTTTTATATTGTGTATATCATATTCATCATCACTACTGCTGTTATTGAGTGAGTCTTCAGAATCGGAGTCTTTATCTGATTCAATATTTCGATTCTGAGGTAATGATGGGACAGCAGGGCCGACTAACCGAGCCATAGCTTGCGCTATTGGGGTGACATACAAAAAAAAGGATTACTTTTTTTGCGCACGTTTGCGCACTCTGATTTTTTCACGGCCTATAATTAAGAAGTCGAGTTTTGTATCGAAATAAAAACTGACCCGGGGCAAGGTGGGGCTCATATTTAAAAGTCTATGCAAAAAAAAAAATAAAAAATGCCCCAAAAAAACTTACATCTTATAATTAAAAAAATCTTTAAAAACAGTTAAATAGACTTTCAAAAATTATTAGAATAATCTATTCACTTTGATTACTTGAATCTATACAAATTTGGTTTAATTTTTCACACAAGAAAATAAAAAAATGAATTAAATACAAATTGAACACTAATTGTGCACTCGACCTATTATGGTAACACACTCCACTTTGACTTGCCCTAAAATCATTTCCACGCTCTAAAATAAAGAGAAAATGTGATTTACTTATCTTTCAGTTATGCTTTATAAGAATTGTGTTAGCAAGTACTCTCAATTTTGTCATGAATTTTTTGAATTTTGTCCACTTATTGGTGTGAAATGGAACACTGTGGAACGTACGGAAAAATTAAAAGACATTTCTATTGAAAAAAATTAAACAAGACATAACAAAATATATAAAAGCATGCAAACAATGCCAACTGGCAAAGACTACAATACATACCAAGACTCCAATGACTATAACACCAACACCTCCATCAGGTTTTGACACTGTATTGGTAGATAGCATTGGTCCTTTTCCAAAATCAGAACACGGCAATGAATATGCAGTAACATTCATATGTGATCTTACAAAATAAAGGGTTTTCCAATAAGAGTTGCTATTTTGGTATCCAAAGAAAAATGCCATTTTTTGAGATAAATGATCGGATGTTTATTTCATAATAAAGAGGAAGGTATGCCGTTAATAATGAAGAACAACATCAGCCAAATGGACCATATCCTTTTCATGAAATTTTCCATAACCAAATCGCAAAGTGGCTGCCCTATGTCCTCGATAGCCTCACGAATTTTATCTTTGAGGTCTTGAATCAACGCTGAGCTGTTGGCGTAGACCTTATCTTTCACGTGGCCTCAAAGGAAGAAGTCGCAAGGTGTTAAATCACAAGATCTCGGTGGCCAATTGTGATCACCTCTTCGAGAGATAACACGGTCCGGAAACTTTTCTCGTAAAAGATCAATGGTTTCGTTGCTTGTGTGGCACGAAGCGCCGTCTTGTTGAAAGTAAACGTTGTCCAGATCAATACCATCCAACTCCGACCATAAAAAATCATTAATCATCTCTCGATAGCGCAATCCATTCACCGTAACTGTTGATCCAACCTCATTTTCGAAAAAGTAAGGTCCAATGACCCCGCCGGACCATAAACCGCACCAAACAGTCACACGTTGAGGATGGAGAGGCTTCTCAACAATAACTCTTGGGTTTTCCGAGCCCCAGATGCGATAATTTTGCTTTTTGACGTAGCCACCGAGGTAGAAATGGGCCTCATCAGTCAAGATGATTTTTCGATTGAATTCCGGATCATTTTCATGCATTTCAAGGACCCAATCAGCAAAGACACGACGTTGTTGAAGATTGGCCGGCTTGAGTTCTTGTGTTAACTGAACTTTATAAGCCTTAAAACCCAAGTCTTTATGTAAAATACGGTGTAATGACGTTTGTGGAATGCCTAATACCAAAGAACGACGAGGAATGGACAAACCTGGGTTTTCTTCAACTTTTTGGGCTACAGCAGCAATATTCTCAGTTGTTCTTGAGCGACGTGCACGGGTTTTATTCTTCACATCACTAACTTGTCCCAACAGCTCGAATTTTTCCACAAATTTCTGTATTGCGGTCCGACAAGGTGCTTCACGACGACCAAAAAATGCTTTAGTTTTGCGAACTGTGACTGCAAGATTTTCACCATATTTGTATTGAATTTTAATAATTTCAATGCGTTGTTGAAGCGTGTATCGTTCCATTTTTAGTAATGGCGTAGTTTCTACTTGTCAAATGTCAAAGAATAAAAGCTTCAAAAGTGACAGCTACCGAAATAGCGGGCCATTCACAATAACACCTCTCATTGGTAAACTCTATATCTTGTAACCATACCAATACCGAACAAAAGTTCGAAAACAGTTGCGAAGGCGATATTTGAATCTCATATACTAACGTACGGTCCAATGAAGACGTTCATTACGGACATGGGAACGGAGTATAAGAATTCCATAGTAAATGACTTATGTAAATACCTCAAAATAAAAAATATTACTTCAACAGCCCATCATCACCAAACTCTTGGGACTGTAGAACGCAGTCACCGCACATTTAATGAGTATATACGCTCGTATATATCTGTAGATAAAAATCACTGGTATGGCTAAAGTACTTCACGTACTGCTTTAACACAACACCATCTGTAGTACATGAATATTGTCCTTATGAATTGGTTTTTGGCAGAATCCCAAATGGATTCAAAGTCTTTAACACAATAAACGACATAGCACTACTTTATAACGTAGATGACTGTTCAAAAGAAGTAAAGTATGGATAAGAAATAGCTTTCAAACGAGCTAGATTAATGCTCGAGCGAGCAAAATTAAAACAAAAAGAGCTCTATGACAAACAAAGTAGGGAAATACAATTACAAGAAGGTGACCTAGTACTTCTTAGAAACGAAGTAGGACACAAATTAGAAAATAGATATTGAGGTCCTTTTACAGTAGTAGGATTACCAAATAAAGGTGGGTGTCCATTTGAGAGTAAAAATGCTGCGAGCAGCTCTCAAGCAGCTCTCGAGAGCAAACTCGCAAGTGGACACAGTCTTGAGAGTAGCTTGCGGAGAGCTGACTTTTCACTCTCGACATTCGAACTTTTTGAGAGTCACCCGCAAGTGGACACATGTTTTGTTCGCTATCGGAGATTAGCTCGCAGAATTCCAACACAGTTCGTATTTTGCGAGTAGCTGTCGAGAGTCAATATGGCAAAACAGTGGATATCGTAGGATAGAGCGTTTGAGGACTTGTTATAATTCGCCAATTCATATTTTTTGATGATAAAGCATGTTTTTTTTTTGTTTTTACTTGTAAATATTTATCTGCCTAGATCCATCCAATGTTTGGTTTTCTCAAGAAGGTCTATGATAGGTCTCCTTTTCCTAAATTATACCTGAATGACTCGCCGATTGATGTCATATATTTGAAAAAACAAGATACAAATATTGAAAAAACATATTATTCAATTAAAAATTAATAAATACATTTTTTTTTAATTCAGAGTTCTATAGAACGGTAATAGTGATAACAGCGAACCTCGCAATAGTTTGAAAGTTCCTAAGCCAAGAATTTATTTCGATATTATTGAAAAAAGTTAGATACTTATCTTAATCAACTGCACATAATCTTGCTGCCAGACTAAATAGTATAATACAGTCCACTACTTAAAAGAGCATTTTTGTTGTCCGCCGTGATTTTGGCAATTTTCACTTGCTAAACACTTGTCGACAAATGCCGACAAGTCAAAGGAAATTAGTGCAACGGTTAGAATTCTGTTACAAAATTTATTTGTACTTGTCGGACAAGCATAGTTCGATAAGGAATTTAGACTTGTTGACTTATCATGTTCTGTTACAGGCCCCAGGCGACAGACTTTCCAGCTACGTGCTGGTATGCCTTCCCGGATTGTATTACACATTCTATTTCACTAGTTGTCAAACGGCAAAAATCTCTTAATTGTCGAGCATCTTCAATTTGAAGCTCTTTTGTAAAAGTAGACCCCGCACACAATTGGGCCTAACCCAGCTTTTTTTCTTTTTTAAGAATAGTACCAATAATTAAAGCAGCTGTTTTAATCTAACCACTTGTAAGACCTTGTAACCTTCCACTTGTAAGAATACATTTCACTTTCACTACTTTCAACTGATGACTAGCAGAAGAAATATATGTATCAAGTGGACACGGTTATGAGAGCACTCTCAGGAAATTAACTCTCAGACTTCTACCATAGAACTCGCGACATTAAAATCGCGGAAATATTACTGTCAAATGGACAGCCACCCGAGAGTCACTCTCGAGAGTTTACTAGCGAAAGTACTCTCAAATGGACAGGCACCTTAAGAGTAATGTAATAATAGAAGATGCAAAGAAGAAGAAGACACAAACTGTACACAGAGATAGGTTAAAACATTATAGCACTTAAGAAGGAGCGTACGAAGAATTCGCTTCTATGTATTTATCACAGCTGACAGTGCATCGATGTTTTTTCTCTGAGAAACAAAGATTTTTACTTGTACAGAGAGCGGCCAAATAGATGGGTGCATTGCACTGTGGATCATATTTGCTGGAACACTGACCTTGATGTTGATGAATCTCAATTTCGATTCTTCTGCATCTTTTTTTATTAGTTTAAAACATTGAATTAAAGATGATGGGATGCTCGTTTTAGCTGAGATGTGCTTGATAATATCATCAGGATTTGTATCAATTCGAAATTTAGATATATGAAACCATTTAAAGTTGTGCACCACATTGAGAAGAAGAGAGATCTGTTCCGAAAGTTTTGTTAATTTTTCGGGGTTTTGTCACTTTACTCTTTTGATTTATAGCAGTTTCCTGATCTATGTTATCGTTGTTGTTGATGACGGTGGAAAAGCTTTCTTCCTGAGATGACTCAGAATTTAAGAGGTTATAAGAAATTTCAGGTGATAGCTGAGAATTCTCGTTGTGGGAATCAAGATTCTCTTTGTTTAACTCCAATGGTTGAATGTTTTTTTCGTGATTAATCGGCAAGGTATTATGAATGTCACTATCATTACGGCACTGAATAACATTAATATTGGGGTTAAATGGCGATTCAACAGTGTTTAATGAATGATTTTTATCGATTGTATTAATAGGAATATTAAGAGACAGTACAGATTTTATGCATTGGAGCTCTTTATTGAGATCTAGCACCAAGGACGAAAGGTCACTTAATCGGTGCAATAAACTGGAGAAATCAACCGAGGCACAAGAGTTACACTTCCAGAAAATGTTAGAGTTATTAAGACAATTAAAATCAATGTCACGCAAGTTAGCGCATTGTTTATGATAAGTTAAACCACAGTAAGAACCACTAATAACACGACCGTGTGAGCGACGGATAGGTTGATTGCAATTCGCACAAATCGAAGATATTTTAAAAGAGTTTATTAGAATAAATAAGAACTTGAGAAAGAAGATTGAGAAGGAAAAAAAAGCATCAATCGACCACGGCACTACTCAAATGGATGATAATAATAATTTACTAGTTTTATACACCTTAATTTGTTAAAAGATATGTAAGCTTAAGGACATATACTATCATTTTCATAACTGATAAATAATGAAATAAATTGTTAGTTTACTTAGAATAATTGCATTATTCTTTCAAAAAGGGAGATGTAGTGTACATAGTGTGTCTTATTACAGAAATAATATTAATTAAAAACAATATTCCATTCCCACACTTTGTTGCACTGTCCATGCAACGGGAATTGGACACCGCACACAGCAACGGCACTTGAGATTGTCCAGGTGAGCACGTTCTGCTGAATTCACAATAAAGTTCACCCATATGTACACTACGCTTCTTCAATTACATGCGCTGCGTCGCTATGTAAAATACTTATGATGTATTCCAAATAGAGATAAGAGATTATTTTGAATAAAGCTACAGAACGAAAAAGAAGTCGGTTGTTTTACTTCGCTGCGACGGGAAGAAAGTTTTAGGTTTTAATCGACGGGAAGAAAGTTTCAGAATGTTTCAAGTAACATTGACAAGTAACATTTTCGTAGATATTTGCACCCCAGCGCCACCTATCAGGTCCTAATTTTACCAACGACTTTTTTTTTATTTCGATATTATATGGTGTGAATTTGAGCCAAATCGGTCCATAAATAAGAATTTTGAAAAAGCGACCTCAACGCCACGCTAAGAAGTGATTTTCAAATAGCTGTGATCACAGTGAGCAGTTGAGGGAAATAGCAGCTAAGAATAGCAGTGATTTAATCACTCCTAAAATCACAATTTAGGGAAAATCATGTTTTCTCTCTGTAGTTCTTAGCTTTCAGGTGTTGCACTTCTTCCCGCCGCGAATAATTATTTAATTTAAAATAAAGAAAACCGAGCTGCGCCACATGCAGCAAAATTACGAAACGTCAAAATAACCGAATGGAGGAGAAAGTGCAACGACAGCTGATCCACGGGGCCAAATAGAAAAGTAGGAAATGGGCGCCACCCAATCTTTTTTATAAGGGATTGGGAAACCTTTGGGAAAAAGATGGTGAATTCGGAAATCAATAGAAAAACAAAACGAAGTAGGATTTTTTTTTGGTACCACGTTATAATGGTTGGTCGATTTATTGAAGGAAAAAATTATGAAAAGAAATTTATGGAGGGGCCGGAAAAATCCACCGGGCGGGGTGGATGAAAAAAACCGACCGGGACAAAGAACAAAAAGAACAAAATCGCGGTTGAAAACACTAAAATGGCCCGCTATCGTACGGTCCCGAACTAAACACAAAGTATATTTAAAACGGTTGCGGTTACGGGCAAACTCCTACCAGAGTATACTATTACAAAGTTTCTGACCACGAATTTCACTAATAAATAACACACTACTTATCTTTTTTTGTATTTTTCGATTCCTTTTTTTTTTCTCCTTCGATCTTCTTCTCCTGTGATCTTTTCATCACTTTCTCTCGTGTTCTTTCTTCAGGTAACCTTTTTGTTTTCCTCTTCTGTTTTTCTTTAACCCTTTGTTGACCGACGGTACTTATAAGTACCAGCATGTTTAACTTCAAATGAAATCCCTATTAGAACATACTCTAATACCAAACAAGACTTTTAAGTATCATATAACCTTACTGAAATTAGTTTTTTATGTATGTTTACTTTATTTTAGCCACAGATATAACGGTTTTTCTGACAGCATATTCGACTTTGAAGAAATTAATTTTAGTGGATCTTGGTACTTACAAACTAAATTGGTATTTTTACGCAGTTGCGATCCTTAATTTTATTAAATGCTTTTGTATTCGAAAACAAAATATATCATAGTTAAATAAAAAAAACTTTAAAAAAAAGTACTTATTATAACTTTAGTTATAGCCTAACGGTACTTTGGAGACTGACCTTCATATTTCGTCCCTATGAGTCATTGAAAAATTCAAAAACTAATCTTCCACCTTAAAATATCCTCAACTAAACAATTCTTCAAAAAAAATGGAGATTATAACTTTTATAACTAGCTTGGTCAACAAAGGGTTAAGCTCGTTTTCTAAATTTCTTTTCTTCGTTCCTCTTCCTGAACGCTTTTTTTTCCTCAACAAAACTTCCTTACAGCACCTCGGTCAACCAAGAAGTGCGCATTCCAGTGGATTCCTTTGTCACACAAAGAATCCCACACATATGCACTCACACACACATGCATTCAGCCACAGTGGGATCCATTTGCGGCTTATCAAGCGGTTTTCTGCTCTTTGGCTAGAATACGCCACCGTTTTTCGTTCCCCACTGTGCTCTCTCATGCATCGCATCTATATTTTGAATTGAATTGATTTAATTAAGACTTCATAGTTACAATTGCTTATTCACCTAAGTATACAGTTTGTTAACGTATGGCCTTCTCCTTCAGTTAAATGTAAAAATGTTAATGCCTCGTGGCAACAGTTATATAGTGTGTATCTGCTCTTGTTTGCGGAGCTGAGGGCTGTTACTTTTGACGTATTGTCTGTCACAGAGCATTGCTTACTCTACCTTAACCTAACCTAAAACTAAAAACGAAAAGAGAAGAAGTAATACTGTTCCGAATTCATGTATTTATTATTGCATTCCTCCCTGTCTTTGACTGTTATGAAGTATATTTTTTTTTTATCGATTATACGATAGCAAAAAAGAGTATGTAATGTACATTTGAATTCAAATTCGAATGCTCTTTATAATATATGAATATATATATGAATATATGAATTTGAAAAATATTTTTTTTTTTGTTTAACGAAAAGAAAGGGAAACATAGATGCCATGTAACGTGGCGTATAATCCTTCCCTGTCTTAAATGTTATACTAACATAATAGATATTTCAAAATGATTTGTTTTTTTTAAAATACAGTAAATCTTACAACAATTGAGGACCGTTTTCGCAAAACTCAACAAGCGCCAAAAAACGAAATATGAGATATGGGTAGCGAAATTTTCGTAATCACAAGGCCCGTTGACTAAGCCAATAAAAATTTCACAAAACTCAACCAGTACAATACAAAAAAATATTTTAATCGTGAAGGTTTGCAGAGCTAATATTGAAAAAAATGTTGATTTTCAGGACAAAAAACTGTTGATTTTCAGGACTCAATATACTTCATTGCTAATATTTTTCCGTTCTTCAGTGATAAAGTCACCATTTATGGGCTTGCCATTTTTACATTTGTAGTAATCTTTTTCTTTTCTTATTAAAACACAAAAAACCTAATGCAAAACTTGCAAAATGCACTTGTTGAGTTTTGCGAAAACGGTCCTCAATTTGGAAGAAGGAAAATCCATTCTTTCCAAAAATTTTAATAAACTGGTGTTTATTCCCCGTTGTTGCTGCTGATGCCGTTGTTAATATTGGTGCCGTTATTGTTATGGTGCCTATGTTACTGTCGATGCCGTTGATGCTGCTGATGTCTGCATACTTCATTGACGGTGCCGCGTTTTTGCCGTTGGTGGGCGATGTTGCCCCCATGTCGCTGATATTGAGGTCTTGCGGTGTAGCAAAGTGTTAGATGCACGGTAGAACTGCTGTTACATCTGTATCTCTTTTTCTTAGGGATACAGAAAGGTTACTGGAGGTCATCTGTGTGGACTTCCATGTCGTGTCAGTGACACGGAAGATCGTACTTGTAAGATCTATGTTGCTGGAGCTCTTACTTTGAAGCTCCTGTGTTACCACAATTTTATGGGAATTGTAGAAGTATAAGGGCGCTTTTGTTTCGCAGCCCGTTGATTTATTGGTCCCCACGTGCAATGCATCGAGGAGACCTGATCCGTTAATGAATTACGATGTCTGTATTCTTTATGGAATCAGCCTTGTGATGCATTTCGCCAGCCGAATTCCTCCTGGTCACTTAAATTGTTAATTTGTTATTTACGTTAAATGTTTTAAACTTTCTGCGTGTGAGAAAGACCGTTGCAAACTTGGAAAAAAAAAAGTTTAAAGTTTATACCGCGTTTTTAAACGTGTCCATACTGTTTGACGATCCATCCCACTATCGCATCGCATCTATACAGGAATTCGCAGCTCATTGGGACATTTCCAGTGCCTGCAAATCCCATGGTTCAGTTCAGCGATTTTATTTCGCTGACTTTTCGGAGTAAAAAAAGTGCTCAGTTAAAAAAGAAAAAAGTGCTTTGGGCTTTCTCCCAATTAATTAAATTTTACTAACTTACTTTTAATTTACCGATTGAACCGATCGCAAAAGAAGCTCATCACCACCGAGAAAAATTAATCCGTACTTTTAATTTAAATTACCACGCGAACTACGCCGGTGGACTTTCGTGCAGATTTGGCTGGTGGGGGGGACCTACACCTAGCCTGCCATTTTATACAAAATAATTTTAGTTAGGTTGGGCCATTGGCCATTGTTGATCGTTGGGGACCATCCGTCCCTTGTTGCTTACTCGTCTCGTTCTTGGTGATGTATTTTCGTTGGTGGTGGAGACCCATCCGTCTCATTTATGTTTACTTATGTTTATTGTTGTTTAGTATGAGTTATTGTGTTGGTGGTAGTGTATGTTTTGGTTTGTTTCTTTTGTTGTTAACGGTGGAGACTCATCCGTCTCGAACTGTTTTGTCGGCTTATTATTTCTGTTTGTTTCTGCTCGTTAACTGTTGTGTTGCGAAGGACCGCCTGTCACTTCCGAGACCGTCCTTCTCCTCTTAGACAATCAGTCTTTTGGTAATGGAGACCTTCTGTCTCTTCTTGGGGAACCTGTTTTGGTGTCAATTTAATATGCTAGGGAAAGTGGGCTTATGGCTGATGGGACCACGACTGCCCTCCACTTTCCCAGAATATTGAAGAGGCACGGGGAAATACAAAAGTTAGTGGGGAGACACTCGTTTCCGGGTGCGAAAGGAACCCACAAACTTATTAGCCAGTTTAGCTGCATAGAAATTAGCGGCATCTGACAATACGAAATTTCTGCGCCATACCAACTCGTTCGGGAGATATTAAACATCTCTCCGTCGAAGGTTATAGGCTTTCGCGGACTTTTTGGTTGCCGCTTGTAGTTTCCTAGCTATTTCCTCTCTAAATTTTCTAAACTGCTCTCCTACACCTGCGAAATCCTGGTCACTATCAGATGGTTGCTCACTCAACGTCACCCAACTGCTTGCGTGAGTAGTCATCTCCCTACCAAACTTCGCGTAGTGTGGCGAAACTCCTAATACCTCGTGTTGGGCTGTACGAATAGCACACGCAACTTTCGCCAACTGCGAATCCAAACTACGATGGTTCTCTGAAACATAGGCCTTCAACGTCGTCTTTATAGTTTGATTAATGCTTTCGGCTGGATTCGCTTGCGGGTGGTAATGCGCTGTGTATCGCAGCGTAGAACCGTAACCCTCGCACAGAGTTTTCAACTCCTTACTCTTAAATTGTGGCCCGTTGTCACACACTACAAATTTGGGTACCCCAAACAAAAGAAAAACGTTACCCTCTAGTTCCTTACAAGAAGTTTTAGCAGTAGCCGACCTCAAAAAGAAAAGTAATGGGAATTCAGTGAAGTAATCAACGACCGTCAGAATATAAACAAACCCCTTGGTAGACTTCGGAAGTGGACCGACAAGATCTACACAAACCATTGCCCAAGGCCTAGAAATCCCTACCCTCTCCGTCATCAGACCAGCTGGCTGCTCGTTCACTGGTTTTACTTGTTGGCAAACTTTACAATTCCTAACATACCTAGTTATATCGGCTCTCATCTTTGGCCAATAGTATTTAGATCCTACTCTAGCAAACGTTTTCCTAACTCCCATGTGCCCTGCTAATAGGTTATCATGGCACTCCTGTAGAATCCCTACTCTATCTGCTTTACCTACGACTAACTTCCATTCATCGTTGTTTTCGAGGACTACAACATGATTCGATTTAACGAATTTAAAAAGTCGACCATTTTCTACTCTCCACGCCGGATAGTTTTAAGGTTTTGACTCGACTTCTGAGATCATTTTTACCACCCACGGGTCTAAATCCATACCCGAGATCTCGGGCACTAGCACAACTCCTCGTGACAACATGTCTGGAAGGAACTACATGTTCTTTACCCTTACGATGGATGATCTCGAAATCAAACTGTTGCATCCTCACGGCCCAACGAGCTAATCTATCTTGCGGATCCTTGATATTACTCAACCACACCAAAGACTAATGATCTGTCACGACCGTAAAATGCAAACCTTCAATGTACGGCCGCAACTTTTCTACTGCCCAAATGACAGCCAAACACTCTTTCTCCGTGGTTGAGTAATTCCTTTCACACCTATTCAAAGAACTACTTAGGTAGCACACTACCTTTTCCCCACCCTCTAACTTCTGCGAAAGTACGGCCCCAATACCATAGTCCGACGCGTCTGTCTGAACTACAAACGGTTGATTGAGATCTGGACATGTCAAAATGGGAGCCGTAACCAGACGCTCTTTCGCTTTCCTAAAACTCTCCTCACATTCCTCTGACCAAATAAATTTCCTACTCTTCCTTAACAAGTCCGTTAAAGGCCTAACTAACGTTGCAAAGTTCGGTACGAAGCGTCTGTACCACGAAATAGTCCCTACAAAACTCCTACCTTCTTTAACATTTTTCGGTGCTGGGATCCTTACCATACTTTCTACCTTCTCTGGATCTACATGCAACCCATTACGATCTACAACATACCCCAGGAATTTCAAAGACGGCCTACAAAAGCTGCATTTTTCGCGACTAACTTTTAACCCTGCCTCACACTATCGTTTAAAAACCTCTTCCAGTATAGCCAGGTGTTTCGAGAAAGAGTTTGTGACGATGATGATACCGTCTAAGTACACAAAGACGTGTGGCTCAAGATCGGCACCTAAGACGCTGTCGATAAATCTTTGCCACGTAGCCGGACAATTGTGTAAGCCAAATGGCATTCTATTGAACTGAAAAAGGCCCCTATTCGGAACCGTGAAAGCTGTGAGCGGGCGAGATTCCTTTTCCATCGGAATCTGCCAATAAGCCAACTTGATATCCAGAGACGAAAGATACTTTGAACCTATAGGAACCATCTTTGTTTTTAATAAGGACTATCGGAGACACCCACGGGCTACTCGACTTTTCTATTACCGCCGCTTCTAGCATCTCCTTAAGCTCCTTGTCAATATGTTCCTGCATTGCCGGTGACACCCGATAATCTTATGTTCTACCAATCGTGTAACACCTAAGCCCTCCGGCATAGTTCTGAAAACACCTTCAATTAAGGTTTCTAAAGCCTTAGTGTCTTTGTCATCCAATTCAGATTTATCCGCAATTGCGGTAATCGAGGCCACTACTTCTTGGCTCGAAAAGCTCCACATGCCTGATCATAAATCCGGGACGATTCCCGTAAGTGCCCAAAAATCTGCACCGAGGATCATGACATGTGGTAACGTTGGGATGACTAGACACTCTAAAAATACCGATGTGTCCTTAACCACGATTGGTAGAGACACAACCCCCAAAACTCCTATCCCAGCACCATCTGCTAACGCTACCGATTCAATATTACTTTTACCTAAAGCTAACCCTAACTCTTTTAAAACCTTCCACCCGTCCCTACGTACAATTGTGCGTGAAGCGCTAGAATCTAATAACCCTAACAACTTAATCCCATAAACGCTAATCTCTAAATATGGACGTCTATCCTCACCGTTTGCCTCCAAAGTGAAACCTAATCGAACTAGCTAATTGCGACGGCCCTCTTGTCCTGCTGGCCCAAGAGTCCGTTGCGCGTTTCCCGAACAACGCCTACAATTCCTACGACTAACACCTACCGTACCACAACCAAAACAACGCCTAGGAGCGAAACAACTACTAGCGAAATGACCGCCTTCCCCACAATTAAAACAACGAATACTCCTATCAGGTTGCACGTCCCTCGACATGACGACAACTCTGGGTTCCTCTACTGTGACGTACGCCAAGTCAGCCTCGAGTAGGTTCCGACCTCGATTGCCAGGAGGGGGAGCAAATGTCTCTACATTCGCTCGGACTGTCTCCAACCTCCTTCCCAACGCCACGAGATCGTTGACCGACTTAGGGTCAGCCAAAACCAGTTGCGTCTGATAAAAGGGGACCAGAATCCTTTGGAGAATGGCCAACTTCCGCCTCTCCCCCGAGGTTCCGAAAACTTTCTAAACATGTTCCTCATCGTCACAACATAGACCCCGATCATGACATGTGGTAACGTTGGGATGACTAGACACTCTAAAAATACCGATGTGTCCTTAACCACGATTGGTAGAGACACAACCCCCAAAACTCCTATCCCAGCACCATCTGCTAACGCTACCGATTCAATATTACTTTTACCTAAAGCTAACCCTAACTCTTTTAAAACCTTCCACCCGTCCCTACGTACAATTGTGCGTGAAGCGCTAGAATCTAATAACCCTAACAACTTAATCCCATAAACGCTAATCTCTAAATATGGACGTCTATCCTCACCGTTTGCCTCCAAAGTGAAACCTAATCGAACTAGCTAATTGCGACGGCCCTCTTGTCCTGCTGGCCCAAGAGTCCGTTGCGCGTTTCCCGAACAACGCCTACAATTCCTACGACTAACACCTACCGTACCACAACCAAAACAACGCCTAGGAGCGAAACAACTACTAGCGAAATGACCGCCTTCCCCACAGTTAAAACAACGAATACTCCTATCAGGTTGCACGTCCCTCGACATGACGACAACTCTGGGTTCCTCTACTGTGACGTACGCCAAGTCAGCCTCGAGTAAGTCCCGACCTCGATTGCCAGGATGGGGAGCAAATGTCTCTACATTCGCTCGGACTGTCTCCAACCTCCTTCCCAACGCCACGAGATCGTTGACCGACTTAGGGTCAGCCAAAACCAGTTGCGTCTGATAAAAGGGGACCAGAATCCTTTGGAGAATGGCCAACTTCCGCCTCTCCCCCGAGGTTCCGAAAACTTTCTAAACATGTTCCTCATCGTCACAACATAGACCCCGATCATGACATGTGGTAACGTTGGGATGACTAGACACTCTAAAAATACCGATGTGTCCTTAACCACGATTGGTAGAGACACAACCCCCAAAACTCCTATCCCAGCACCATCTGCTAACGCTACCGATTCAATATTACTTTTACCTAAAGCTAACCCTAACTCTTTTAAAACCTTCCACCCGTCCCTACGTACAATTGTGCGTGAAGCGCTAGAATCTAATAACCCTAACAACTTAATCCCATAAACGCTAATCTCTAAATATGGACGTCTATCCTCACCGTTTGCCTCCAAAGTGAAACCTAATCGAACTAGCTAATTGCGACGGCCCTCTTGTCCTGCTGGCCCAAGAGTCCGTTGCGCGTTTCCCGAACAACGCCTACAATTCCTACGACTAACACCTACCGTACCACAACCAAAACAACGCCTAGGAGCGAAACAACTACTAGCGAAATGACCGCCTTCCCCACAATTAAAACAACGAATACTCCTATCAGGTTGCACGTCCCTCGACATGACGACAACTCTGGGTTCCTCTACTGTGACGTACGCCAAGTCAGCCTCGAGTAGGTTCCGACCTCGATTGCCAGGAGGGGGAGCAAATGTCTCTACATTCGCTCGGACTGTCTCCAACCTCCTTCCCAACGCCACGAGATCGTTGACCGACTTAGGGTCAGCCAAAACCAGTTGCGTCTGATAAAAGGGGACCAGAATCCTTTGGAGAATGGCCAACTTCCGCCTCTCCCCCGAGGTTCCGAAAACTTTCTAAACATGTTCCTCATCGTCACAACATAGACCCCGATCATGACATGTGGTAACGTTGGGATGACTAGACACTCTAAAAATACCGATGTGTCCTTAACCACGATTGGTAGAGACACAACCCCCAAAACTCCTATCCCAGCACCATCTGCTAACGCTACCGATTCAATATTACTTTTACCTAAAGCTAACCCTAACTCTTTTAAAACCTTCCACCCGTCCCTACGTACAATTGTGCGTGAAGCGCTAGAATCTAATAACCCTAACAACTTAATCCCATAAACGCTAATCTCTAAATATGGACGTCTATCCTCACCGTTTGCCTCCAAAGTGAAACCTAATCGAACTAGCTAATTGCGACGGCCCTCTTATCCTGCTGGCCCAAGAGTCCGTTGCGCGTTTCCCGAACAACGCCTACAATTCCTACGACTAACACCTACCGTACCACAACCAAAACAACGCCTAGGAGCGAAACAACTACTAGCGAAATGACCGCCTTCCCCACAATTAAAACAACGAATACTCCTATCAGGTTGCACGTCCCTCGACATGACGACAACTCTGGGTTCCTCTACTGTGACGTACGCCAAGTCAGCCTCGAGTAGGTTCCGACCTCGATTGCCAGGAGGGGGAGCAAATGTCTCTACATTCGCTCGGACTGTCTCCAACCTCCTTCCCAACGCCACGAGATCGTTGACCGACTTAGGGTCAGCCAAAACCAGTTGCGTCTGATAAAAGGGGACCAGAATCCTTTGGAGAATGGCCAACTTCCGCCTCTCCCCCGAGGTTCCGAAAACTTTCTAAACATGTTCCTCATCGTTACAACATAGACCCCGATCATGACATGTGGTAACGTTGGGATGACTAGACACTCTAAAAATACCGATGTGTCCTTAACCACGATTGGTAGAGACACAACCCCCAAAACTCCTATCCCAGCACCATCTGCTAACGCTACCGATTCAATATTACTTTTACCTAAAGCTAACCCTAACTCTTTTAAAACCTTCCACCCGTCCCTACGTACAATTGTGCGTGAAGCGCTAGAATCTAATAACCCTAACAACTTAATCCCATAAACGCTAATCTCTAAATATGGACGTCTATCCTCACCGTTTGCCTCCAAAGTGAAACCTAATCGAACTAGCTAATTGCGACGGCCCTCTTGTCCTGCTGGCCCAAGAGTCCGTTGCGCGTTTCCCGAACAACGCCTACAATTCCTACGACTAACACCTACCGTACCACAACCAAAACAACGCCTAGGAGCGAAACAACTACTAGCGAAATGACCGCCTTCCCCACAGTTAAAACAACGAATACTCCTATCAGGTTGCACGTCCCTCGACATGACGACAACTCTGGGTTCCTCTACTGTGACGTACGCCAAGTCAGCCTCGAGTAAGTCCCGACCTCGATTGCCAGGAGGGGGAGCAAATGTCTCTACATTCGCTCGGACTGTCTCCAACCTCCTTCCCAACGCCACGAGATCGTTGACCGACTTAGGGTCAGCCAAAACCAGTTGCGTCTGATAAAAGGGGACCAGATTCCTTTGGAGAATGTCCAACTTCCGCCTCTCCCCCAAAGGTTCCGACAACTTTCTAAACATGTTCCTCATCGTCGCAACATAGACCCCGATGGTCTCCCCCTTCCCTTGCGTACGTCTCTTAATCTCATCTATAAGTAAATCGTCATAGTTGGGTGGTAAAAACTCCAACTTTAACTCCCTAACCAATTCCTGCCAAGTCCCTACACTTTCCCTAATCACCCTATACCAAATGAGTGCCTTCACAGTAAAAATATCGACGGCTGACCTATAAAGATGGGCTTCCGAAACGCCCGTCGCCTCCCTCAGCACCTCAACACGTTCAAGGAACGAGTTTACTGATGCACCACATCGTTCACCCGTAAACTTCACGTCCCATTTTTCAATGCGTACGGTGCATCTCTCATAAGTCGGAGGAGCTTCTGCTCGCACTCCGACGGTGGGTTCTGTTGAACCCCTCTCCTTCATCCTTGGGGAATTCTGCTTTGATGTGCTTGTTTTATCCTGCAGCAAGTCCTCTAAGTCTTCTTATCCTTGTTCCTCAGTATCTGTTAACGTTCCTTGTAATAAAATCAATTGGTTTCTAATCCTAAAGTCCTAAAAGTTAATTTAAGAGACTTAAACCTTGGATCTCTAGGTACTTATTGAAAAAAGTTAAGGCTAAAAACAAACTTAGAATTAAATGCCTTAAGTACCCTGGAAATCTGAGGTTCAAAAGTGATTACAAAAAACTGTGCAATGAACTTAAAAGGGAAATTCCAGTTTGTCGAGATAGTTACTATCGTTCTCAATTTAGTTCTGCTAGTGGTAACTTAAAAAATGAATGTCAATTGTTAACAATATCTATAATCTATAATCTATAATCTATAATCTATAAATTCTATAAATATTATAAAACTGTAGAGGTTTTTTTGTTGGTTACCTAATGGCGTTTAAGCCGCTGAACAGATATCGATGAAACTTTTTTTGCAATGCTTCTTAAGTACCCGGGATGATCACAAGCTATGTAATTTTTCGCTCAGCCTACTGGTTCCTACATAATAGTCAAAATAACTATATATCGGAGAGGAATATTATCATTATACAGCCCTAACTCAATAATGGCTTATCGGATTGAATATCAAAAAAATAGGTGAAATTAGTAAATCTGTCGCTGATTCATTTGAGATATAAAACATCCTCCTGCGTTATCCTGAAGCTGAGCAATGTTCAAAACAATTATTCAAAACATCGCCCACAATTTTCCTTCAGCGGAGACCACCGCCAGCAGTCGTGCAGCAGTGGGTATCGTTGCAGTAGTGTGTGTGTGAGTATGTTTGCGCGCTCTAACATGATCATATGCTTTGTACTTCAATGTGCTACAATCATTATCACAATTTGCTGCTCTCCCACTCAACCAATCTTAACAAATGAGGTGTCAGAATTTTCTAGAGCAGTGAATTGCATTTTCAATTTATAAATATTATTAATAAATTAAAAAAAAAAACGATCAAAAACAAATATTCTACCCAAAGTGAACTTCTGTTGTTTTAAGAGTTAATTTTGGTTCATATATGTATTTGTATGTATGTATTTGCTATGTGGATGTTTGGTTTACAGTGCTTTTTTGCCGAGACTTTAGGCAAATGTTATCAGTAGTGTCACGAGGCACATCCGAACGTACAACATTTCTCTGATTTGTTATTTAAAATTGGTGGAGGAACGCTTCCGGAAGAATTTCAATCACCCGGGTTGTGGACCAAGAAGTAACAACCAGATATCTGGTCGAATTTTTAAACTCTCGCTTTTGCTGCCATCACATAAATTAAAACTAAAAGTGGGTGTACCTACTATTCTTCTAAGAAACTTGAGCCCGCCTAAGTAATGTAATGGCACCCGACCTAGAGTTACAATTTTGCAATGACATCTGGTAGAGGCGGAAGTGTTAACGGGCTACGGTGCGGTGCGGTTTTTGAGAACTATGAAATCTGCAGTTAGGGGCTGAAAGTTACACAATGAAACGTTTTTGATAAAACGCAGTTAATCAACAAAATTTACTAAACACTTTTGTGGACTTAGACAAACACTTTGATGTTTCTACGCTACCACTGAAATTGCATATTTGCAGGCATAAGAAAGTCCTTAGAATGCGAAGCAAGACGAGCATGGGTTCAACTAGTTCTAAATAAGTCCTCAGTTGCAAAAAAAACCGACTGCTAATCGTGTCGGTGATTGTGTTATATCTGACAAATTGGTAATTGTAGATGCTTTTAACAACTATTTTATGAAGATAGCCATCAGTTTACAACTGGTTCCTATCCAACCTTCTTGTCTGTCCTGTTTGACAAATGATTGCTGTTCTGAACCAATACTTTGTAACAGTTTTGTTTTTGAACCCATAACTCCACTTGAAGTCTTTAAAGTTATCGGTACTCTTAAAAATACAAACTCGTGTGGTGCTGACGGTATTTCAAATATCTTTGTTAAGAAAGGAGGTAGCATGCGACGCTGTACTCTTTGGAATACCTGCACAGCCTGATGAGAATCTTAAGAACCTGTTTAATCGGCTCTGTCATACAATCGACCACAAGCCCCCTCTCTTAACAAATATCTTCCGTACCAACAAATGGAATAACCACAACAACATTAGCAATAACACCGCTACTACTACATCTCCAACTATCATGAAATTCAGCAACGCTCAGGAGAGAAACGCCTTTTTGACATCGGCTGCGTACTACCGCAAACAAAATGTTACGGAACTTGGACTCCACGATTTGGGCATCGACTCAAACAACACATGCTATGCCAATGAGAGTCTCACGAGACAAACGCGTTATTTACTTAATAGTGCTCTCGTACTTAGAAGGAAAAAACAAGTGTTTGCTGTCTACACCAAGTATGGAGCTCTTTTTGTTAAGAAGTCAGCGAGTGGTAAAAGCTTTCTCATCGAAAGCTCTGCTGATTTACTTGCTACTGCTGCGACGCATCAATGATCATCGTACACATATTGTAATTGTAAGCTTATTTACTAAAATTGTTATTCTTTTCTTCTCTTCTATTTTCCCTCTTTTATTTGCTCCTAAATTCTTCCTTAGTCGGACTGCACTTTTTTTTTGTTTACATTATTAATATTGTTAGTATTTCGAATAGTCTCTTCAGTGTACACGAAGAATCGACGAACATAATGGTGAATGTCATCTCCAAGCGTTATGAGGGTCTAAATGTTTGCTACTTAAATGCACGCAGTCTTAAGAATCGTAAATTCGACTATCTAAAGTAATTATTCTCTAACTCATATGTCGATGTTATCTGTGTAAGCGAAACCTTGTTCAAGCCATCTGTTGATGATTTCTTCTACAAAATTCCGAACTATGAGATATTTAGAAATGATAGAGTTACCGAAACCACAAGCGGTGGAGTAGCAATTTATTGTAAATCATCACTCAAATGTGAGGCAGTCACTAAGTCTTGTGGTAATGGGATTGAATTTATTGTCGTTGAAATACGCGACTCCCATACTAAATGTATTGTTTCATGTGGTTACAGTAAAAATCGGCTCTGCTCCCATGCTCCTTTCTTTTCGGCTTTATCTGATATCTGTACGCTCTACCAACACATTATCATCTGCGGTGACTTCAATACAGATCTGCTAAAAAACGATTCCCTAACTTTTCGAATGAAGGACTCTATTTCATCGGTAGGACTAAATATAGTAAACACAAACTCCCCAACTCGATTTGCTCATAACCGCTCATCTAGTCTTCTAGATCTATTTATCGTCTCTGATCCGTCATTAGTTCTTTTGTTCGATCAACTATCGTTTGATTCTGTTTCTGACCATGATCTCCTGTTCTGTACCTACAATATCAATCTATCTAAATCTGCTGTCGCCGAGTGTTTTACTTTTGAAGATTTCAGCTCTATTGATTTAAATGCGCTTCATATGCAAGCGACAACAGCTCGTGGCAAGAATGTTGGTTAAGTTCTAACATAAACGTTAAACTGAACTGTTTTCAAGCTATTTTGTCTTCGTTGTTTGACCAATGTATTCGTGGTGAGTGCAATCAAAAAACGCAATAAGGTATACAGTAAATTGAAGCATCGGCCCACGGATACAAACTGGAATGCCTACAAGGTGGCTCGCAATCTCGCAACATCCATACTGCGCACATCGAAGAAAAACGGTGTCTCCAATAAGAATAATAGTCCCAAATGTAGTCTGGATCCTAATGATTTAAATCAATTATTTCTTGGGAGTGATTCTAGTGTAAGTGATTTTGATTTCGACTTCAATCAACCTGTAAACTCAGCACAACCAAATGTGAGACTTGAAGATTTCGAAGTGGTCACGGAAAATGGTGTTGCAGAGTGTATAGCTGCCATAAAGTCCGACTCCATCGGAGAGGACGGTGTGCCAATACGCTTTGTTAAGCTCGTTTTACCAGTTATCATAACCCATCTCACCCATGTTATCAACTGGTGCTTTATAACTTCAACTTTTCCGGACTCTTGGAAAATTGCACGAGTCCTGCCAATTGGTAAAAAAACAAAAGCTACCTCCCCAGCTGATTACAGACCGATTAGTATTCTCCCCTGCTTGTCCAAAGTTTTAGAAGGCCTTATATCTAAGCAGCTAATGAGATATATTTCAAACAATAGCTTGCTAAGTTCTCGACAGTCTGGGTTTCAAGCTAACCACAGCTGCTCCACAGCTATGGTCAATCTACTGGAGGAAATCAGGCTTGATTATGATAAAAATAATACCACGTTTCTCTGTTTATTGGACTTTTCGAAGGCCTTTGATAAAGTGAACCATAAAATTCTGCTTTGGAAACTTATACATTTTTTCGGACTCAGTGACAGAGCTGTCAAACTTATAAATAGTTTTCTCTCCGGAAGGTTGCAAAGAGTTATCACCAATGAAAATCATTCTCAGCTGAAGCCTATCATACAAGGAGTTCCACAGGGATCAATTTTGGGACCGATCCTATTCTGCATTTTCATAAACGACCTTCCAAATGTCTGTAAACGCACATCAGTTCATTTGTACGCAGATGATGTTCAACTTCATGCTGCAAGGTCGTTTCACAACCTAACCGAACTGGCTGTCCTTGTCAACAAAGACTTAGAGCGAATTTACAGCTAGTCTCTAGTGAATGGACTTCAATTAAATCCAAAAAAATCGCAAATTATCCCCATCTCATACAAAAAATTCAATCTTAATCTTGTACCGGATATATGGCTGAACGACAGTAAAATTAAAGCAGTAGAATATGTCACTAGCTTAGGCTTCGTAATAAGCCGTAGCCTATCTAGTTACAATCACATCAACATGGTTGTTGGTCGAATCTACGGATGTCTTACTGCTGCCTTTACTCCTATCGAAACTCGGCGTAAGCTCATAATTACCTTAGTACTACCTCTCATTACATACGCTGAGGTTGTCTACTGCACTCTCGACTCATTATCGCGACGTAAACTCCAGGTTGCTTTCAATGATGCGGTGCGATATGTACATCGCCTTCGTAGAAGTGATCACATTTCCGTTTATTCTCGTATGCTACTGGGTTGCTATCTGCAGAATTATGTAAACAGCAGGAACTGTATATTCCTCCATAAAATCATATACAACCAATGTCCTGCATATCTGTTCACTAGGCTGAATTTTTCACGATCTTCCAGAACCATGAATATTATCACCTTTCGACACACGCACCTTAACTCGTCACGTTTATTCTTCATTCACGCTGTCAGACTATGGAACTCTTTGCCTACTCGTATCAAATCAATCTTTAATTTCAAAAGATTTAAAAGTGCTGTTCTTCTTCATTTTTCATCCACTACCTCTTTTTAAATTAATTGTAATTTTATTTAATTTAGTTTTAAGTACTTGAAATTATATAAAATCAATTCTAAACTCTAAGTACTATAAAAGACATTCCTCTTAATGTACAAACCAATGAAATTTAATAAATAAAAATTGAAATTGAAAGTTGCATGCTATGTAATGGAAGTACTGTCACATATATTTGTATTGTATTTTTGAAGGGTTTTTTCCAGAAGAGCTTAAGTGTGCAGACGTAATTTAAAAAAGGTTCTACTATAGAAATGGGTAACTACAGGCCTATCTCTCTTCTTCCATCTGTAAGTAAAATCTTTGAAAAGTTTGTAAAAAATAGGATAGTATGTTATCTTCTCAAAACGAATTTCTTTAATCCAGCTTAATTTGGCTTCCTGAAAGGTAAATCGACCGAAGACGCTCTTCTACAGTTTTGTGCTAAAGTAATGTCTAATCTTGATAGTAAAAAGTCCACTGCTGGTCTTTTCATCCATATCACTAAAGCGTTTGATATGGTCGATCACCTTATTCTGCTCAACAAACTTGAAAAAGCTGGATTTCGTAGCTTCATGTTAGATTGGTTCAGGTCGTACCTAAAAAATAGGTCACAGAGAGTGAAGATTGAGGAAATAAGGAGCGACCTCATGTTATTAAACTTGGGGGTACCTCAAGGCTCTGTCTTGGGTCCTATTCTCTTCCTTGTTAACATCAATTCTCTTTTTGCACTTAATTTCAAAGGCTCACCTACTGCTTTTGCGGATGATGTAGGTTTCTCATATGGTTCGGATAGTCGCCTAGACCTGATTTCTGACATAAATATGAACCTCCATCTTCTAAGAGTTTGGTTTTGCAAGCACAACTTGGTTATCAGTGCCAAGACTAAGATTATGATTTTTAGTTTGTCATCTATACCGGATATTGAAGTTAATGTCTATTTTCACTCACCAGAGTGCACAAAATTTAAACTTCCTGTCTGCAATTGTAGGCCTGGCTTATCTTCTCCTACCTTTGATGATACACACTACAGACTTTTTGTCGGCCGACAGTTTAGTCGGGCTCTTAATCAGTATGAAAATATATGAGAGTGCGCACACTACAACGATTCGATATCGGCCGATAAATAAGTTTGATAGGCTACACGATTGCCTTCAAACTAAAGTATCGGCAAACTATCGGCCGACTACTTAATCAGTACGGCGCTCTTCTACGTGCGCACACTACAGACTATAAAGTCGGCCGATTTTTTTCGATAGCTCAGTTTGCTCTGACTTTTAAATTAATTTTCTTTAAGTTCTGGATATTTCGTCGTATTTAAATATGGAATAATGGACATATTTGGGCGTAGAGCAATTACTACCTCTCTGGAACATTTTTTACTAACTACCATTAAGCGACTATTCTCTGTAAAATGTGTTTAACGACAAGCAAAACCAAATCGTTCGAGAACAGTCGGCCGATTGTTTGTCTAGTGTGCACACTCGCTACCGACCCGACTATTTAATCGGCCCAGTGTGCGCACCAACCAGCCCAACCCGACCAAACTATCGGCCGATAGAAAATCTGTAGTGTGCGGGGGCTCTTAGGCATTTTTACTATTTACGAAATACCTGTTCAAATACGCTCCTAAAAATTATTCATTATGGTATTTTCCGATCAAAACTACAATATGGTATTACTTGCTGGGGAGTTACTTTTAAGAATAAAATAAATCCTCTATTGATCCTACAGAAATATATCGTTCGAAAATTATGCCGTAAACCTGTCAGACATCCTAGTTACCAGGGTTGCCGCTGAAAAATTTGAAAAAGTCGCAAAAAAAGGGTCATGGAGCACAAAAAGTCGCGACAAAAACAAATAATAGGTCTGTTCCTTTACTGCCCCTATTCCGTAAGACAATTTTTGTTAAGTTGAGTTGAAATTTGGTTGAAATTTGAAATTCGATATTACTGAACACAACTCTGGGAAAAAGAGTTGCCTGTCAACATAAAACCAGGAGGGCGAATCCTCTCTAGAGTTGTGTGGGAATTTTTCTGGTATTATGGTAGACAACGCAGTTATGTTTTGGTCGCTAGAGCTGTCAAAAGCTAACAACTGGGTTTAAGCAGTTGTTTGAGAGTAAATGTTGAGATACGAAAGGTGGAAAATGAACAAAAAGACGTATATCGGACAAATAAAATAATGCAATATTATTATTAACGTAATTAAAAAAAATGTGTGCAGTTTAAAAGCATATAGTCCACATCAGTTGGAGAAAATAGTTTTACATCTTCAGCACTCGGAAGTGGTAGTGGTATTGCAATTGCAGTCGAGCGTCCATGCAATTTTAACAAATCTTCGGTTTCGATTTGAACGAAGCAAAATGCTTCTGTGTTCAGTACAAAAACACTTGTAAATATTTAAAAATAACATAAGTAATTTACACATTGCAAATGCATATTCTTTACTTAGCATTTTTTCTAGTTGGAATTGGAATATGTCACGGATAGATTTTCATATACGCACAACAATAACAATATCATCTTCATCATTATTATCATTAAAAATACCAAATCAAAACTTCTTTTCATTCTGTTTTTATTGAATATTGAGTTTCTGTTGGCAAAATTATTTTCTACTTCGACCACCAGAGGTCAGATTTACGTTAAGTAGTCAATTTGTAGTTGTTATTCGCATCTAAAAGTATGCAATTTTTTTTACAATCACAACTGAAAAAGGTTGTTTTATGTAATATGAAAAATTCGTTGAGTTGCGCGAAAGTGGAGTTGAATGACAGCCAACTCGAATAAATTGAGTTGTGTTATGGAATAGGGGCATAAATTCAATACAAGTGTTGCCAACCTAATATAATAATATCTGTCGTGGCGGAATGCTGCCAATGCGCTGGTTGATATCTACTTCAATTCTCAACACATATGACCGAAATCACACACACCAACTTGGAGGTAATACTACGTTTACACCAAACGAAACCCCGAGATTTCAGCAAATTCATCCAAATCTCTGGGGTTTCGCCATACATTTTCGAGTTTTCGAAATCTCGAGATTTCGGCGAAATCTTCTTGAAATCTTTTTGAGTTCATCCGTCCGTGAGAGGTTGTCAAAGCGAACAAGTCTACAGCGTGAACTTCGGTTTATTTTGGTGTTCATGTATAGATATCAAAATATTAAATGCCAAAATAATTGTGTCCAATTGACAGGACACTGGTAAGTTTGCAAGAGAATATTTATTTTACATAATTTGTTAATCTTTTCAGGCAATGGGCAACGAAAAAATTCAAAAAAAGAACATTTTGGTCGCCAACTGAGGAATGTCAACAAACAATTGTTTGCCTAGAGATGGGCTCTCTGTCTCTGTTATATTTTTCCATAATTTATCCGTTTCTCTTATATTTTTATACTCTGAATGAGGTAAATAAAAGAAAATTGGATTTATTTTCAATTTCAATAAAAGTTTCACAAAATATTTTGACAGGTGGTTGACTGGAGTCGATTGTTCTAGCCCGATTGTTTTGGACGATAGTTCGATTGTAAAAGAGGTTATTAAACTAAAATTGAAGAAAATCTTTTTATTTTAAAAATCAATGGTTGCATGCGTTCAAATTTCAGATCTAAATTCAAAAGTCACACTGATACCACGATGAATAAATTGAGACATACATTTCTAAAATCGACCATTAGTATACTCGCCTAGTAAAATAAATTTACTAGAATACGATTTGATAGTTACTCGATTGTTTTCTGCTAACACCGAATTGTCTTTTTATTCGATTATGAAACTAATTCTCAATCGTCCATCCCTAGTTTTGCCAGCCACTTCAAAAATGACAGCTGAAACCACTTCAACTCGGTGTAAACGGGTTACTGATGTTTCGGTGAATGTTCATCGAAATCTCGAGGTTTCGGCTCGGTGTAAACGTACTATAAGGTATTTGATGAAAAACGTTTAAACAGAATTTTACTGAATGTCGAAACAAATATTAATCGATTAAAAAGAGAGTTTTTAATTAATGCCCCTATTCCGTAAGACAACTTTTGTTAAGTTGAGTTGAAATTTGGTTGAAATTTGAAATTCGGTATTACTGAACACAACTCTGAGAAAAAGAGTTGCCTGTCAACATAAAACCAAGATGGCGAATCCTCTCTAGAGTTGTGTGGGAATTTTTCTGGTATTATGGTAGACAACGCAGTTATGTTTTGGTCGCTAGAGCTGTCAAAAGCTAACAACTGGGTTTAAGCAGTTGTTTGAGAGTAAATGTTGAGATACGAAAGGTGGAAAATGAACAAAAAGACGTATATCGGACAAATAAAATAATGCAATATTATTATTAACGTAATTAAAAAAAATGTGTGCAGTTTAAAAGCATATAGTCCACATCAGTTGGAGAAAATAGTTTTACATCTTCAGCACTCGGAAGTGGTAGTGGTATTGCAATTGCAGTCGAGCGTCCATGCAATTTTAACAAATCTTCGGTTTCGATTTGAACGAAGCAAAATGCTTCTGTGTTCAGTACAAAAACACTTGTAAATATTTAAAAATAACATAAGTAATTTACACATTGCAAATGCATATTCTTTACTTAGCATTTTTTCTAGTTGGAATTGGAATATGTCACGGATAGATTTTCATATACGCACAACAATAACAATATCATCTTCATCATTATTATCATTAAAAATACCAAATCAAAACTTCTTTTCATTCTGTTTTTATTGAATATTGAGTTTCTGTTGGCAAAATTATTTTCTACTTCGACCACCAGAGGTCAGATTTACGTTAAGTAGTCAATTTGTAGTTGTTATTCGCATCTAAAAGTATGCAATTTTTTTTACAATCACAACTGAAAAAGGTTGTTTTATGTAATATGAAAAATTCGTTGAGTTGCGCGAAAGTGGAGTTGAATGACAGCCAACTCGAATAAATTGAGTTGTGTTATGGAATAGGGGCATAAATTCAATACAAGTGTTGCCAACCTAATATAATAATATCTGTCGTGGCGGAATGCTGCCAATGCGCTGGTTGATATCTACTTCAATTCTCAACACATATGACCGAAATCACACACACCAACTTGGAGGTAATACTACGTTTACACCAAACGAAACCCCGAGATTTCAGCAAATTCATCCAAATCTCTGGGGTTTCGCCATACATTTTCGAGTTTTCGAAATCTCGAGATTTCGGCGAAATCTTCTTGAAATCTTTTTGAGTTCATCCGTCCGTGAGAGGTTGTCAAAGCGAACAAGTCTACAGCGTGAACTTCGGTTTATTTTGGTGTTCATGTATAGATATCAAAATATTAAATGCCAAAATAATTGTGTCCAATTGACAGGACACTGGTAAGTTTGCAAGAGAATATTTATTTTACATAATTTGTTAATCTTTTCAGGCAATGGGCAACGAAAAAATTCAAAAAAAGAACATTTTGGTCGCCAACTGAGGAATGTCAACAAACAATTGTTTGCCTAGAGATGGGCTCTCTGTCTCTGTTATATTTTTCCATAATTTATCCGTTTCTCTTATATTTTTATACTCTGAATGAGGTAAATAAAAGAAAATTGGATTTATTTTCAATTTCAATAAAAGTTTCACAAAATATTTTGACAGGTGGTTGACTGGAGTCGATTGTTCTAGCCCGATTGTTTTGGACGATAGTTCGATTGTAAAAGAGGTTATTAAACTAAAATTGAAGAAAATCTTTTTATTTTAAAAATCAATGGTTGCATGCGTTCAAATTTCAGATCTAAATTCAAAAGTCACACTGATACCACGATGAATAAATTGAGACATACATTTCTAAAATCGACCATTAGTATACTCGCCTAGTAAAATAAATTTACTAGAATACGATTTGATAGTTACTCGATTGTTTTCTGCTAACACCGAATTGTCTTTTTATTCGATTATGAAACTAATTCTCAATCGCCCATCCCTAGTTTTGCCAGCCACTTCAAAAATGACAGCTGAAACCACTTCAACTCGGTGTAAACGGGTTACTGATGTTTCGGTGAATGTTCATCGAAATCTCGAGGTTTCGGCTCGGTGTAAACGTACTATAAGGTATTTGATGAAAAACGTTTAAACAGAATTTTACTGAATGTCGAAACAAATATTAATCGATTAAAAAGAGAGTTTTTAATTAATGCCCCTATTCCGTAAGACAACTTTTGTTAAGTTGAGTTGAAATTTGGTTGAAATTTGAAATTCGGTATTACTGAACACAACTCTGAGAAAAAGAGTTGCCTGTCAACATAAAACCAAGATGGCGAATCCTCTCTAGAGTTGTGTGGGAATTTTTCTGGTATTATGGTAGACAACGCAGTTATGTTTTGGTTGCTAGAGCTGTCAAAAAATAACAACTGGGTTTAAGCAGTTGTTTGAGAGTAAATGTTGAGATACGAAAGATGGAATATAAACAAAAAGACGTATATCGGACAAATGAAATAATGCAATATTATTAATAACGTCATTAAAAAAATGTGTGCAGCTTAAAAGCATATAGTCCACATCAGTTGGAGAAAATAGTTTTACATCTTCAGCACTCGGAAGTGGTAGTGGTATTGCAATTGCAATCGAGCGTCCATGCAATTTTAACAAATCTTTGGTTTCGATTTGAACGAAGCAAAATGCTTCTGTGTTCAGTACAAAAACACTTGTAAATATTTAAAAATAACATAAGTAATTTACACATTGCAAATGCATATTCTTTACTTAGCATTTTTTCTAGTTGGAATTGGAATATTTCACGGATAGATTTTCATATGTGCACAACAATAACAATATTATCTTCATCATTATTATCATTAAAAAAAAAAATCAAAACTTCTTTTCATTCTGTTTTTATTGAATATTGAGTTTCTGTTGGCAAAATTATTTTCTACTTCGACCACCAGAGGTCAGATTTACGTTAAATAGTCAATTTGTAGTTGTTATTCGCATCTAAAAGTATGCAATTTTTTTTACAATCACAACTGAAAAAGGTTGTTTTATGTAATATGAAAAATTCGTTGAGTTGCGCGAAAGTGGAGTTGAATGACAGCCAACTCGAATAAATTGAGTTGTGTTATGGAATAGGGGCATAAACCCTCACTGTTCTCTAGAAATGACCAAATTGATGAAAAAGTCATATTGCTCTAGTGGTATTTTAGTGGTCGGCCGTAAAAGTTCTAGTGGTCGGCCAGGTCCAATAAATCACTGAAAAGAACATATTCAATGATCATTTAAGGGTTTATTTGAATGCAAAACATTTAATAAATAATAATTTATTATTTTCAGTAGCATAGAACAAACAAAAAAGCACTAAGTTGGCAACAGTTTGTTGAAATCAGTTTTGTTGTATCAAATCATACTACCCATGCTTATTTTTCTTTTTTCTTATTTAGAAATAAGTTAAATAGTTGCTATTAACCTTAAAAAAAATTGAATAGCTTAAGAGATTAACAAGGTTTAACAATAAAAGAACAAAAAATACATAGTTAAGGAACTTCAAAAATGTTTGCAATAGACCGTATTTATAGCTTCGCTTATTCCTTCTGCTTTCCTTGAAGCAAGTACAGGATTTCGTTTTAAAAATAAAGAAAACCAGGCCTGCAATCTTTGAAGGGTGTTTTCTTTTTACTGTCTTTAATTAACTTCTGAACAGTGTATTAGTAAATGAGACAAATAGGCCGAAACCAATCGAAATAGGCTTCAGTGGCCGAACACTAGCTTGTTAATTTCAATAGTCGGCCGGCAGTGCGCCGACAACTTAAGTACCTGGCCGAGCACTAACATTTCTCAAACATTTGTGTGCTTAACGGTGAAATCAGAGCAACTCATTAATAAACATTCAATATTGAACGTCAAAAGATAAATTTCAGCCATATAGTGCATTTCTTTAGTGCTCGGCCATACTAGGCCGAGGACTGAAATTCGCATTAAAATGGGGTGCTAGTGGTCGGCCATACCAAGCCGAGGACTGAAATTCGCATTAAAATGGGATGCTAGTGGTCGGCCACCTAATTATTTACACTGATATTAATATTTTCTAGTCTTTGCACCACTAAATACACTCCTTATGCTTTTTAGAACAACACAAATTCATTAAAATGTTATCTTCCAAACAAATTATAATATAAACTAACACTTTTGTAAATACGCATAACTAAAAAAAAACAAGAAATCACCACATTTTTACACTTTCGCAAATGTGCACGGACTTATGTGGTTCAACCAGCTGGAGTATTTGCGTAATAATATAATATTTGAGGATAGTTGTGTACGACATGTATCTGCTTGTATCTGCATCTTCACATTAAGAAAATTCCTAACGGTATTTATATTACATGAGGAAAAGGGTTAAAGTGGCCGTCCACTAGTGCCTTTACCCTACTTTTCTCGCCCTTCTGTTGAGCCATCGCATATACATACATATATGTACATACATATATGTACATACATATGTATGCACAAATGAATACGCGGTAGCAAAATTTCCATTCAAAAAATTTGAACAAGTGCTGCAGCACTATGAAAATCACACAGCTATGGTATATTCACTATTCCCCTTTCATATGCCCTTTTAAACTTGCATTACGCAACGAAAAGAAAAAAAAAAACAATATTATTACATCACACACACATACTGCTCGTGTATTCGTTTTGTATGCGAAAACAAACAAAAAAAAAACTAACACCGGTTTTCGTGAAACTAAAGAAAACGAATTTAAGCAGCAAGGGGAATACAACAACAACATCCACAACACACAAGGAAGTCCAACACAGAAAAGGAAATTAAGAGGAACGAACATTTTTGCTCGAATTATACACCATTCTTTGAGTTCGTTCATGTTGCAGGCATTTCAAACGAGGTATTGTATGTGACTGGCTTCACGATCATTTCCATACTGATTCTTTTCAGTGAGACAGGTAGATTTTATGTGAGCTAAAACGAGAAGGGTTGATTTCACCAAAAGCACACCGAAAATCCGATTTGATAATAATTCTCGGTGGAAGATGCATGTTCTTGTCTCAAAGCGTTTCATTTCTCATACATTCTTTCATTTTTTTCCGACCGTCGGAGGGTTCACATCACGGAAAACTCAAAAAAGTAATTCTCTGTGCAGGACGGAGCACGGAGGTTGTGTGTTCTGTTTTCAAAGTGTTTCCCTCAACACATTTTGTGTGTAGCCACGGGGAGATTTTCAATACCTAGTATGCCATTGACCGTGTAGCCAGGGCCAATGAAATGAACAGAGAATGACGCTGATTACACGACTCTTTTTTTCGTTCGTTTCGTCTTTCGTCTTTTTGACAGGTACGTACTATAGTGATTACACGATTCTTAATAGTTGGTGGATACGTGCATACGTGATTCTGGCGTTTACTAAAATTCACTTAATATTTAGGAAGTGAATAGTAAAATTTCAGTTGGAATCAAACTAATGTCGATTTCGATTGGGCGAAAAAAGCACTTTTTTATCTGGAGCAATTTTTATCGCTCTTGTACAATTTTCATTTACCAATCGACCAAAAAAGCACTTTTTTTTGCTCTAGGTCAATTGTTGTGAATCTCGGATTCAGCTCGAGATTTACACCTACTTGCACTGAAATTGTATTTATTATTTTTTTTTCTTATTTATTTCCTTTTACGAACATGATGTGAAATGTCACACTAATATAATTGCAGAAAAACAGATCAATCTAGTTTTCCAACCAGCACGAAAAATCTGAAGTCTGAGAGTAAAATCTGAAAAGCCCAATCGGAAACGACATAAATGTACTTATTATGGTGTATAATAGCCGTGTTTTTTTGCACGCGTATATACGCTTATTTTGCAAATTTACATGTAAAATACAACAAAAGTAAAATAAGCGGCGATAGTATCCCAGCTTAGCTAAGCGGATATAAAAAACAGTGAAACTAAACGCAAAGTTCTTCTTTTGCGATGAATTCCCATAAAAAAATGCATTCTTTTGACAACCGGAGAAACCCAAACGTAAACAAAGAACAATCAAAAATAATTCTTTCATCTCTTATTTATTCTATTACCGACGATTGGCTATGTCAATGAGCAATAAATTGATTATTTAAGATAATAAATGATTTCTTTTATCGGAATTAAATATATTTGGATGTGCATTCCCTGAGTTTTCCATCTTTATAATTTTATTTCTTCAAAATATATTTTTTTTTCAATTTTGTCAACAGCTGAGAGCTCAAGTGTCATTTACCACGTTTACATGCAGGTTGAGAAAAAGAAACTGAGCTGAGATTGCGACCTGAGTATTTCTACACACGAGTTGAATCTGGCACTAAATAAAAAAGCCGGCTATAACTTTTTGTTATTCATATACACATTTTTGCCTGTGTATTAGTTAGTATCGACTTTGGTATGTTTATGTTAAGTGATTTGAACGAACAAACCCAAACGTCAAAATATGATATGAGAAATTTAGAGCCGACTATAATTATTTAAAGTGATGTTTGGGTCATTTTAAATTTCGAGCCGGCTATATGTGACTATGAATAGCAAAAAGTATATTTTAGGCTATGTAGGTGAATAAATTCTTTTATCTGACTATGAATTAGATGACTAGGTGGGAAGTCTGCTTTTACACTTAAGACTTGTGAGTCTAGACTTTTTTCGAATTTCTCTTTGTTATTTACATCCGTGAGTCTTGCGCTTTTACACTTTAGACTTTTTTCCTTGACTCAAATTTGACATTCCTCTTTTATTTCGTAGTTCTTGTATTGTGCAGATGACTAGGTGGGAAGCAACACAATGATAAAACGAAGAAGAGAAAAGGAAAACGTCAAAAAGAGTCGCCAAAAACTTTACCCTCGACTCACAGGGCGAAATATTTTCCTTCTCATCTTTTCGAACTTTCTTACTCTTTTGCACCCATGTGAGTCTAGACTCACCAGTCTAAGTGTAAAAGCAGACGAAGCAACACAATGATAAAACGAAGAAGAGAAAAGAAAAACGTCAAAAAGAGTCGCCAAAAACTTTACCCTCGACTCACAGGGCAAAATATTTTCCTTCTCATCTGTTCGGACTTTCTTACTCTTTTGCACCCATGTGAGTCTAGACTCACAAGTCTAAGTGTAAAAGCAGATTATCACTGCTCTTTTTAAATAGGTCTGTTCAGTAAGTCTGCTTTTGCACTTAAGACTTGTGAGTCTAGACTTTTTTCGAATTTCTCTTTGTTATTTACATCCGTGAGTCTTGTGCTTTTACACTTCAGACTTTTTTCCTTGACTCAAATTTGACATTCCTCTTTTATTTTGCAGTTCTTGTATTGTGCAGATGACTAGGTGGTAAGCAACACAATGATAAAACGAAGAAGAGAAAAGGAAAACGTCAAAAAGAGTCGCCAAAAACTTTACCCTTGACCCACAGGGCAAAATATTTTCCTTTTCATCTTTTCGATCTTTCTTACTCTTTTGCACCCATGTGAGTATCGACTCACAAGCAGTGCCGGTTTTAACAGTTTTGGCGCCTGGCGCAGGAAAAAAAAAGCGCCCCAAAAGCAACTTAAAAAATGTTTGATCTTTTCCACATCTCCCGAGGAGAGAGAGTAATTGACGCGTTGACATAAAATTCAACCCTAAATCTTTCTTGATGGTCTAAAATTACCTCACTCCTATCCTCATAGGAAAACTGAACTACTTTTTTTCGGGACCGTTAAGTTGAAATTGCTGGAAAAGGAACATTTATTTCATTTGCTATAAGACTCGCCATATCTAAAAATTCAAAAAAACTTGTCATTAGTTCTTAGTTCGACTAAAAACTTTTTCATTGAGCACAAAATTTCAACTGCAAGCATAAGGCAAATACTGCTTTTTGTCTAATATTGTGTACCAAATAATAACACAACAAATAAATTTAAATTCGCTTAGCTTACTACCAAGAGTTTGAGGCATATTTTGGACTTTTTGATCATAATTTATAATAAACAAAAAACATAAACATTTCCCAAGTTTATTGCATCTATTCTGCTTAAGGCTGCGGTTATATAGCAAACGTGTGATACAAGCGCTTGCTCGCGCTTTAAATTAAATGCATTTTATTAGAGGATGGTGGTTGTGTAACAAATTTTTACGAGCGCGAGTAAGCGCGTGCAAGTGCGAGATAAAATGCTCTGATAATTTAAAGCGCTTGTATTACACGCTTGCTACATATATAACCGCAGCCTAAGAGTCAAACTAAAAAGATGTTTTTTTTAAAACCGACCATCTGCCTACAGAACTTGAATAGAAAACATAGATACTCTCAACTTTATCGAAGAATGCAACTGCATCAGTAGAGCATTGAACATCATCAAAGCTCTAGGTTCCAAAACCTTAGTTCTCGCTTGCATACCACAATGTTTCGCTCTCATATAAGAACCTACCATTATCATACCCTTGTCCTCTACAATTCACTAATAGAATATCCAAATCAGCAAGTTCATTCAAAACTAAATCAGTTAAGCCAGACCCAGTTGTTTTTTTTCGCAACAATCCCAAAAAATATTCTCTAATTTTAAACTTTTTCGTATTTTGGTCCACTATTCTAACTACTAAAGTTAATTGCTCCTTTCTACTTATGTATATCAAGCGTACAATCTACTATGATCGAAGCCAAGGAGAATCAAGGCATTAAATATATTACATACTAATTTTCAATATTTTTAAAAATGTGCTATCTACCACTTAAAGTGCTAATGTTCTGAATTGAAATTTTTTTTTTATTTTCGTAACCGCAGGTTGCATTTTTTTATGTAGTCTTGTTTTGTTATCAATTAAATATTAAATGCACAACATATACGAAGGAAATGATTTTTTTTATTGGTTGAAAACACGACAATGCAAAAGGGATCCAAAAAAAAAGGAAATGTGCTATCTTTCTGTCGCGATCTGTACATACATAAACAATACATTTTTATACGTATGACCTGAGTTTGACTCTCTTTCTCTTCAGTCAAATCGAACGTTTTGATATATCGAACAAGGTTGTGAAACCAAATTTGAAGTTCGCATCGTTTTAGGTAGGCGCATTGCCTTGGCGCGAGATTTGAATCCTGCTCCACAACTTCCGACATGTTTGTTGATTTGTATGGATTTTGGTAGGCGCAAATGGAGCGGTATGATAAGACTGCTCCACAGCATGTTGGCAGTGAAAATTTCGTTTTTGGCAATGGGCTGAAAGGGTCGACTGGATATTTAATATGAAACAACAGAACCTACTATGGTTGCAGCAGAGTCAAATGTTTATCTCTGGTTGTAGTTGGGTACAGATAAAAATTCTGCTAACTAGTCTGTTATACCAATTAGCAGCTCTGGAGAGAAAGAGAATGAAATGTTGTGGGAACGGGAAGGGATAGAAAAAAAAAACATTATGTGCATATTTATATGGAAATTTGGTGTTTTTAATGTACAGTGATTGAAATGTGTGTATTGTTATTTGAGAAGTTCGGTGAGAAATATTTGTTTGTGAAGAATATAAATACATATTAGCAAACAAGTAGATTTGTTTTTTGGATAGTATTTTTTTTTAGTTTTTACGCCTCTTGCTTTCTAGCGCCTGGCGCGGCTGCGCCACTCGCTCTTATGTAAGGTCCGGCCCTGCTCACAAGTCTAAAGCTAGAACCCCACTTGTCTCGTGTGGTGTGTCGTGACGCTAGCTGTGCACACCTATCTCGTGTGGTGTGTTGTAACGCCAGCACAAGGCGTGTTTTTTGAAACGTAGCTAGCCAGTCGTTCATAAAAACGATTCCCAGCCAGCCGAACCCAGCTGACTTACCTCCAAGTTGGTGTGTGTGATTTCGGTCATATGTGTGTGATTTCGATCAGCTGTTAAGTGTGAACTGTCAAAGTATTCGGCACTCAACCAAATCGAATTTTTGTTATTTGTTGTGAAAACAATTAATTTCGGTAATTTATTCAATGGATAATTTACATAAAGTGATATGAAATCATAATATAGTGGACTATTTCTGTGAAACACCATTTAGTAATTGAAATTATATAATTTTCGTACACGGCGGTTTGTCAAATGTTCTACAAATCGTTTTCAGCGCCCCCTGACGATGAGTAGGCGTAAAATTCCTAGCCAGCTGCTTTTGGCTGGGGATAAAATCAAGAGTTGTAGGCAGCTGGTTGTTGTATTTGTTTTACGTGTGAAATTTGACTTTGCTAGCAACTACTGGCTAGCTACGTTTCAAAAAAACACGGCTACACTTAGATTTCATTCTATTGTAAATATTTAAAAAACAAGGTTTTTTTTATTTTTCCATTGCAAAAAAAAAAAAAAACAAATTGGGCTGATTTCTAGAGTAGGTGAATTTTTATACATTTTCATGACATTTTTCGAGTTTTTCCAACGCATTAAAAAATACCTCCTAAAAAAATTTATATACAGACAGACGGACAAACATGGCTCAATCGATTCTACTAGTGGTGCTTATCATTTATTTAGCAAAATCTGTAATTTAGCGGAACTTTTTAGTTCAACGCCAGTTCCGAATTTTGTTTCGAACTGCTATGACGCGACACAAGCCCAACCACACTTGTCTCGTGTGTTGTGACGCGCCATAGCGCCATAGAGCTCTCTGGCGCAAATCGAAAAACGAGTGATGGCGTCACGACACACCACACAGAGACACACCACACGAGACAAGTATGTTTCTAGCCATAAGAAATACATGAAAGCCATAGCGTCAGAACACACAGCGACACACCACACGGGACAAGTGTGGTTCTAGCTTAATTGAAAAAGCAGACTAACTCTGTGCTGGACAGAAAAGTACAGAAAAATACAGGTTTTGGTGTTCAGTAAAAAAAGTTTCTGTCCGAGACTGATCTTTTTTGTGTTCAGTAACTCTGTGCTGTACAACTTTTCTGCACCTACTTTTGAGGTAGAACCGAATCGTGAGAAATGTCAAAATCAGCTGTAATTGAATATGGCTGTATATTTCTTTGCTGACTTGATCTGACATTTTCCCACAAATCTGGGCTGTTCTGATCTGACTTTTTTTTTACTGAACAGACCTAATAGGTGTGTTTGTTATCTTTTATTAACACAAATGGCACATCTGTCAAATAGTAAAAGTGGGGGAAAATCCTCTCTTCTTCTTTTTTAACTTTTGAATATTTTCACGAAAAACTAATTTTCTTTTATTTTGTTAACAAGAAGTGATTGACATTTCACAAATTGTCAGATTGCTGTTTGAAGGATGTGCCTCGGTGACTCCATGAAAAAGATATAGCACGATTTCGCCAGAGGGGACATTTTTTGACACTGTCATTTGGCTCTCTCTTCTCTTGATTTTTGACAGTTGGATGTAAATTCTCATAAATTAACAGGTTACCAAACACCACAGTACACGTATCTAAGGTAGTATATTGCGCATCTGTCAAACATTTTCAAAGCAAAAAATGGCCGACAACTGTGTGGCATTTCTATGGGATTTAATTCAAATTCATTGTTTTCGTAGTTTTTCTTATCATTTCTTAATAAAATAACATACGTTTTACTTTATGAAATCGATTTATTCGTTTATCTTTTCATTTTCCTTGAGTTTTCTATAGTTATTGTTCGGATATTTCAGTCGGTCATATTTTCTCATCACAGGTCTTTTTATTATTGTTCACACAACATTCGTATACGACACAACACATTTTTCAAAGTTTTGACAAAAAAGTTAATTAAATAGTATAGAAAACATTAAAAAAACGAAAATTAAATGCAAATATCCTCACAGTTGGCGGCCATTTTCTTGAATTTTTGACAGATGCGCGAACTTGGACGAAAATGAACACTCTAAGTATACTACCTTAGATACGTGTACTGTGACCAAACACACCTAATAACAGCGTGATCAATAGCAGCTATAGCAATCATAGTCTCACCTCTATATTTATATATTATCTTTAGTTTCGTTGTCGTTTGCGTTGGTATAAAGTAGTTTTTTATAGATTTTTGATTAGTTTTCGTAGTAAAGTGTTTAAATACCAGCTTGCTTGGTTAAAGATTAAGATAGACCGAACATTAATATTGTAATAAGTACATAGTTTTTAATATATGAGCAACATGTTGAACCTTCTAAGAATATCGAGAAAAGAAATATTTCAGAGGACAGTATATCGCTCTCACTTCACTTATTACCCTGAAAAACTAGAAAATAAAAATGCGGTAGTGCAGAAAATGAATATGTTTCAGTCAATCAACAATGCCATGGACACCGCACTGGAAGCAGACAAAACTGCACTCGTTTTTGGCGAAGATGTTGCTTTTGGAGGAGTATTTAGATGTACAATTAACTTGCAAAAAAAATATGGAAAAGATCGGGTATTTAACACTCCTCTATGTGAGCAAGGAATAGCCGGATTCGCTATAGGTGTTGCTAACACTGGTGCTACTGCTATTGCGGAGATTCAGTTCGGAGACTATATTTTCCCAGCGTTTGATCAAATTATCAACGAAGCGGCTAAGTATAGATATCGAAGTGGGAATGCCTTTGACTGCGGTTCGTTAACTATCAGAGCTCCATGTGGAGCAGTAGGACATGGTGCTCTATATCATTCACAAAGTCCTGAAGCGTATTTCGCGCATACTCCAGGTTTGAAAATTGTTATTCCTCGCGGACCCTTGAAGGCAAAGGGACTTTTATTAGCTTGCATAAAAGAACGAGATCCTTGCATTATTTTTGAACCGAAAACACTATATAGGGCCGCAGTTGAAGAAGTTCCAACGGATACTTTTACTTTCGAGTTAGGAAAGGCTGATGTCCTGAAAAAAGGCACTGATATTACGTTAATTGGATGGGGAACTCAAATACAGGTTTTGCTCGAGGTTTTTGTTTACATTATAAGCTGATGTAGCTTCGAATGATTTGTATTCTTTTTTCTTTCAACAGGTTGCGCAATTGGCCAAAGAAATGTATAATGCCAGCTGTGAAGTAATTGATTTAGTATCAATTTTACCATGGGACAGGGAGACTGTAACCAATGTAAGTAAATATACAGGGTGGTATTGAGTTGCATGTGAACTTTCATTATATATGTTACCGACCAAACCCGATTTTAGGACAAACTGGTTTAGCCTAGGAAAAACTAGTTTAGCTTAGGACAAACTAGTTTAGCCTAGGAGAAACTAGTTTAGCCTAGGCCAAACTAGTTTATCCTAAGTGTGTTAGGCCAAACTAGTTTTGCATTATTATTCAAGTAATCTATTTGGTAAAATTAAAAAGCAATCAATTCAATTAGCAATATTTATACAAATAAAGTCTATCTTAATACATCACGGCTGAACCACCGAAGCCATCCACCTTACATTTACACCATACGTTCGTGTGGTATTCTGGATGGTTTTTTTTAGGTTAGAGCCCCCTAGGTGGCGTTGAGGTCGCTTTTTCAAAATTCTTATTTATGGACCGATTTGGCTCAAATTCACACCATATATAAATAAAAAAAGTCGTTGGTAGAATTTGGACCAGATACAAGGGTGGCAAGCTAATTAGCACACCCATTGAAATTGATTTTCTTTCTGTCGACAAAATGCATTAAAAAAGTTCATTAACGCATTCCAAATACAAATATTTAGTTTTATTTGAACACATTATTATATTTTACGAAAAATAAAAAACAGAAAAAGAAAATGTAGCTATAATTTCGAGAAAAAAAAGACAATGATCAAGATCAATGCTTTATGGACGTGTTATTATGTGAGGCAGCTGCTCTCTAAAATTATACTTAGAGAGTCTGAAAAATAGTGAGAACAACTTAAAAGTAATTTAAATGTGATTTTGGCTATTCAGATTTACTTAATATTTGATTGGGTATCCTTTCTGAACAGTAACGGCAGCATATCTCCTGCTTAATGACGTTATTAGGGCAGCACAGACTTCAGGAGGAATTTTGTACCATTCTTCCCGAAAAGTGGTCTATAACGCGTTTGCCGTGGTTGGTTGTAATGCCATTACATGTCGTTTGAAGATGACCCATAAATTTTCTATTAGATTGATATCCGGGCTTTGTGGGGCCAAGTCAGAAAGGTAATATCGTTTGCATCATACCACTCCTTAACTGTGCGGGACATATGGCATGGGACATTGTCTTGCTGAAACACAATTTGCCGATGTGTTGCAAGTGGAAAATCATCATAGAAATGTACCAAATTGTTGGCCAATATGCTCTGGTACATAAGCCCATCCATTTTTCGTTTAACTTGGACTATTGGCCCAACAGTATTCGCGGTAAAGCAGCACCATAACATCACGCTGCCACCTCCATACCTAACCGACTTCGTAGTGTACTTTGGGTCCAAATCCTTGTTGTGAGGATGTTGTTCGTAGGTTCTGCCATCGGTTCCATACAGATTAAATTTGGATTCATCACTCCAGATGACAGATTTTCCAAGAAACTGAGTATTGAAGATATGGCATTTTCCGAAATCCAGCCGTTGTCTTCGATTAGACTATGTAACCTTCGGTTTTTGGAGAATCTGACATCCTCGAAGATCATTTTGCAAAAGCCGAGCTCTAACAGTCCTAGCTGATATATTCACACATCAATTTTGGTGCATTTGAGCTCTTATTTCCATTGAAGAGGCGAAGGGGTGCCTAAGAGTATGTCTGACTATCGGTCTATTCTCATGTTTTTAGGTCTTTTTTGACCTGGATTGGTTCTGATTTGCAAAAATCCCACGTTAATGGTAATGCTTAACTGCATTCTGTAATTTTTGTAAGTGAAAAGCCGATTAATCTTGCAATTTCGGATATGTTCTGCTCTTTTTGTTGCAAATTCGATTTCATTCTGCCTTCATTGAACTCTTTTTTTCCCATATTTATTCTCAAATCTTAAAAAAACAATGAACAACTAAGGGAGATTCGAAAAAAATAGCTCTGATCACAGAATTGGAATTTTTTCAGTAAAAACTTACTTGAATGCTTGGGTGTGCTAATTAAAATGCCACAGTAAAACACAAACACTTACGGTAAATCTTATATAACACGGAATCGTATTGCAAAACGATATATTTTTTTCTCGATTAAGTTTTGTCACTGATGTAAAGGGTGATTTTTTAGCTGGTTTGGTTTTGGCAACACTGGTTTTGACAGCTGACGTGTGTTTAGTACCTTGTGTCACTGTCAAACAGCTTCAGTTTGGTTTGCAATTTAACCATGGATCGTCTTACAAATGAACAACGCTTGCAAATTATTGAATTTTACTATCAAAATTCGTGCTCGGTTCGAAATGTTCATCGCGCGCTGCTTCCATTTTATGATCGACCTTCTGAGCAGTCTATTCGGAAGATTGTGACCAAATTTCGCACCAAATTTACTTTGTTAGACATTAAACCACCAACACGTTTACGTACTGTGCGTAGTGAAGAAAATATTGCGGCCGTATCAGCTAGTGTGACAGAAGACCGCGAAATGTCGATTCGGCGCCGTTCCCAGCAGTTAGGCCTTTGTTACAGCACTTTTTTTTGCCCGAAATGGAAGTTCTTGACTTGCATGATATGTGGTTTCAACAAGACGGTGCCACATGCCACACAGCACGCGAAACAATGGCGCAATTGCGAGGCGAGTTTGGTGAACAGTTAATTTCACGTTTCGGGCCGGTCAATTGGCCGCCTAGATCGTGCGATTTGACACCATTAGATTATTTTTTGTGGGGGTATGTCAAGGCTAATGTCTATAGGGACAAGCCCGCTTCGATTGACGCACTGGAAGCCAATATCCATGCATTCATTCGTGAGATACCGGCCGATATGTGTGAAAGAGTATGCCAAAATTGGACTCAGCGGATGGGCTACCTGAGACGCAGCCGCGGTCAACATTTGCATGAAATTATCTTTAAACATTAAATTGCAAGGTTCAAACTATCGATTCAAATAAATATTTCATTCATTTTTTCGAATTTTTTGTGTTTTTTTTTTAAAAAAAGTTCTCAACCTCTTAAAAAATCACCCTTTACGTACTCTTAAGCATTTGATCGCTTATAAGTAAAAGAAATTGCAGAAAAAAACAAAAGTTTGAATTTTCATTGGGGTGTGCTATGTAGGTTTCCCGTATAGAATTTTCATATCAACAATAGCCGTGTTTTATTATCCCCGTGATCTGATCCGGATCAGATCAGAATAATAAAACAAACTAGATCAAAGTTCTGTGTTGTGGGGATTGTACAAGCTAAGCATTTTGACATTTAGTGCGAAGTTGCCATGCGAATTCTTTTAAATGAAAATTTAACGCGCTTGTTTTATTTTTTTTAGGAAGAAATTGTTAATTTTAATTAACAGATACCGAATGAGAATAATATTTTGTAGCTATAATTTCAGTTTCACATCGCTTAGATATCATTATGAGCAGAAAAATTAATTTATTCGAACAAAATAGCATTAAATGATATTTGGATTGCCAATAATATTTTTATATTCTAATCTGGCAACACTTACCCTTGACAATTGTCGATAATACAGCAACATTCACAAACAAAAGTGTATCATAGTGAGAAATAGCCGAACTAGTTTTTGGATCACGAAAATTGGGTCTTGATAAAAAGCAAGATCTCGTATTTTTGTAATGCACACAAACTTATGAGTTGATCTGATCCGGATCAGATCACGGGGATAATAAAACACGGCTATTATTAAATTTAAATAGAATAATATAGTTTGGTGTAGTCACAAAAACTTCCCACAGGTGGCGTTGGCAATTACCTGTGAGTAAAATGGCTGCGTACACGGGCGAAGCCGGGCGGATCAGCTGTCTATATAAATATATAGAACTGAATCGTGGTTTGTTCAGATGCTTAAAACTTAAAAACGACTGGACCAAATTGGATACTTCCTTCTGCGAGTTTGGATGTAATTGCAACGCGAAGATTTAGGAAAAAAGAAAATGTAGAAACACAAAAATTAAAAGCGGGAAATCGAAAAAATCATAATTTGGGTTTTCTATGGGAATTTAGACTTTTTTTTAATTTTTTTTTTTAATGTATTTAAATAAAAGTCAAACAACGCACAGCAGAAATACAGACAGATAGATAGATAGATAGACAGATAGACAGACAGATAAATAGATATATAGACAGACAGACAGACAGATAGATGGATAGATAGACAGACAGACAGATAGATGGACATAACATACAGATAGATATACAGACAGACATAGACAGAAAGGCAGATAGACACAGCTAGGTAAATAGATAGATAGATAGACAGACAGACAGATAGACAGGCAGACAAGCAGAAAGACGGACAGGCAGATAGATAGACAGACATACAGACATAGACAGACAGGCAGATAAATAGATCGATATATATACAAGCAGACAGATAGATAGATGGATAGATAGATAGACAGACAGACAGACAGGCAGATATAGATCGATAAATAGATAGATAGAAAGGAAGGCAGGCAGATAGATAGACAGACAGACAGATATAGAGACTGGCAGATAGGTCGATAGATAGGCAGACAGACAGATAGACATTTCATTTCGATTTTTGTTCATTAATGAAATTAATTCATTTTGAGTATTTATTTCACATTAATAAAAAAGTGAATTTAATTTAGCTTATAAATGGACAACATTAATTTATTAATTTTGAGGCGGTACGAAGTTCGCCGGGTCAGCTAGTTTATTTATAAAAAAAAATATTGAGGGAAATTTTCGATTTTTTTTTTTATAAAGGAGACCTAGTGCATTGAACCTACTGCAGCTATCAGTTCATTTATTATTTCGCTTATCAACAACTCGTATTTTGTTTCTTCACAGTTTTTATTTGGAAAACTTTCATTTAGGTTTATAATTATTTCGCCATAAAATATTCTGCAGTCTGCATTCTGCAAAAATAAAAAAATAATATTTTGCCAAATAAAATAAAGCAAAAAAGTGAATGCAGAATATTTCATGGCGAAATAGTTACAAACAAATAAACTGGTAGCTGCCGCAAATTCATTGTAGTAGTTCTCCTTTATTGAAAAAAAATATTTTTAAAATTTGAATAAATATTGCTCATCTAATTGATTTGCCTTTTAATTTTACCCAATAGATTACTTGAATAATAATTCAAAACTAGTTCGGCCTAACACACTTAGGATAAACTAGTTTGACCTGATATGCTTAGGATAAACTCGTTTCGCCTAGGCCAAGGCCAAGGCAAAGGTTTGACAATGCCATTTTGTAGATCTCGGTGAAATAAGCACAAAATATAAAACTTAAAAAATACTGATTATTCGCTTAGTTTAGAAGATATCAAGGTTTAAAAAAAAACGAATACCCGGTTTCACCAACATTTACAAAAAGTGGCTTTAGATAACAGGCCGTTAAAATATATCTATCCATTAAATTAAATTCTGTTTCACCAACCCCATTTATTGAATTTTTAACTAACGCTGTTAGCGTATTTGGTAAACAAATTATTTTTAGTGTAGTTCAAATTCTCATGGGGAAAGAGTGAAATAGATATAATATCCGACTATATATCACAAATAAAATAGAAAAAGTCAGAATATCGATGAAGTAAGGCCGTGTGCCAATTGCGTTAAAATATTATCCTCTGGCTAATTTTTGACGCTAGTGAGGTGAATATAGACTTCAAAATATTAGCCGGCTCTGGAGCTGCATAAAATATTATCCTGTGGCTAATGTTTGACATTTGTATATACCCATGAAGGAATGAGAGAGACGAGGAGAGCTTTGCGTTTGTTTCGGTTTTCCAAGTCGATTGTCGGTGGACAAATGTAGTCCACTAGTGTTCACATACGATGGGAAAACTACCCATTGTGGAAATTATGTATAAACCAGTTCAACATATTTTTTTATAAAAGCAATATTGTGTAAAAACCAGTAAAATTGGGGGCATTCCGAAACTTAGATACTTGCAAATGCAAGTAGTTTACGGCCTTCTAAGTTGCGGAACGCCCCAATGACAAGATATTTAGTCGACAGTTAAAATGACAAAAACGTAGTTTACTTTCTATTTTCGCTCTGAAATTGTTTGGAGGATTGTGATTGCAGTACAAGAAATTAATTTTTTTAATGAAAGTAAGAACAAAAACAAACATCCAAATATTAATGGACGACTTAGAGGATGAACGATTTGGAGAGTTCGTCGAACTGAATGAAAAATTAATAAAATAAAAAATAAAATAATTCATAATTTACTTAAATTTTAATTTTTAGGCGTATTTTTTTTTCAAATCTATAGACTAAATTTGCAGAGATCGTCGATTGTATATGAACTGCATGAAAAATTAAAAAAATAAAAATATCCCTTCATAATTTACTTAAATTTTCATTTTTGACGTGTTTTTTTTCGAATCTATATAAACTAAACATGTTTCCGCAACATGTTTTCAATGTAAAATACAACAAAACCTTAGCCTGGATATTAATCCAGTCTTATTTTTACTTGGAAAGCTTTTTCAAAGTTTATATAGATTTGAAAAAAAAAACGCGCTTTTTGAACAAAGCAAACAACAGCCACGCAGTATATTCAAACAAATCAGTCAGCTGTTTTCCACGTTTAGTCAAGATTTTCATATTTCATATTTGTTTCATATCTATTTCATGTGTCAATTTTTCGGGCTCTCGACAAATCAGAGGCCTTAAACTACTTGCATTTGCAAGTATCTAAGTTTCGGAATGCCCCCATTGATAGTTTGAATAATGTTGATTAGTGAAATTTTATCTTTGTATTTTCCATTAACAAATGACGAACTTTGTTGATCAATCATGTTAACAAATTACACATAATTTACAAACAAAAGCATTAACACGGAAAATAATTATTAGTTATGGTTTTTATGTTATTTTTTTATTTAAAACTGGGAAAACAGTTTGGTAATTTTAGTTCTAATAAAATGTGATATGAATAAATTGAAAGGGACATTTTTCAATTATGGTGGGAAATTAATGAAAAAAAGTACCAAAAAAAAATCCCATTTTATCCAATCGACACAGCAAAAAGCTAAAATTTTATCCACCTCTGGTAGAAACGTCAAATATTAGCCAGTGGATAAAAAATTAACGCAATTGGCACACAGCCTGGCTAATTTTTGACGCTAGTGAGGTGAATATAGACTTCAAAAAATTAGCCGGCTCTGAAGCTGCATAAAAAATTATCCTGTGGCTAATGTTTGACATCTGTATATACCCATGAAGGGATGAGAGAGACGACGAGAGCTTTAGTGTTTGTTTCGGTTTTCCCAGTCGATTGTCGGTGGACACTAGTGTTCACATACGATGGGAAAACTACCCATTGTGAAAATTATGTAAAAACCAGTTCAACATATTTTTTTATAAAAAAAGTAATTCATATGAGCAATATCGTGTAAAAATAAGTAAAATTTATAGTTTGAATAATATTGATTGGTGAAATTTTTATCTTTGTATTTTCCATTAACAAATGACGAACTTTGTTGTTCAATCATGTACACAAATTACATATAATTTACAAACAAAAGCATTAACACGGAAAATAATTATTAGTTATGGTTTTTATGTTTTTTTTTTATTTAAAACTGGGAAAACAGTTTGGTAATTTTAGTTATAATAAATTGTGATGTGAATAAAATGAAAGGGAAATTTTTAAATTCTAGTGGGAAATTAAAGAAAAAAGACACTAAAAAAATTCCCATTTAATCCAATTGACACAGCAAAAAGCTAGAATTTTATCCACCTCTGGTAGAAACGTCAAAAATTAGCCAGAGGATAATATTTTAACGCAATTGGCACACGGCCTAAGTTGTGAAAATTATAAGGTTTGTGTCATGGGCTAATGGTTGTGTTCTGTGCTAAAGAAAAAAATAATGAAAACAAATTACATAAATAATAAAAAATATGAAATGCTTACAAATGGATAATAAAGGGGATGAAATGCTAAAACGAAAAAAGGGTGACATTTTACTGATAGCAAATTCACTTCCTTAATGAAGAGAATGTCACAAATGTGATACAATTTATTTTTTTAGGTTGAAATCACACTTAAATTTTAAATTGGCGTATTCGGCCTGTTAGTTTAAGGGGCTGTTTAACGCGATTTTAAAATTAAAAGTGGTTGGTGAAACGGAAAAATTTAATTTTAAAATTAAACAGCCTGTTAAATATTTCATATTGGTTGTTGAAACCGGGCATAAGACTATAAAATTTCTTTAAAAATCAATTCTTTAGTTTTACGCCTAGATGTGTGCAACACTTTTTTGTACCGAAGCAAAAATAATTTCATTGGAATTTCCATGGAAAAATATTAATTTTGAAACCTCGATATCTCCTAAACTAAGCGATTAAGCAATATTTTTTACCTTACATTTTGTGTTTATTTCACCGAGATCTAAAATATGGAGTTTTCAAACCTTTGCGCCACAGTTATCGTAATAATGCCCATGGTGGTGCATATTTATTTATGTATAAACATACATCTCCTTTTAAATTACAGTCCGCGAGAAAAACTGGTAGAGTTTTAGTAGCCCATGAAGCGCCCTTAACTCAAGGTTTCGGAGCCGAGATATCTGCCTATATTCAAGAGACATGTTTTCTTCATCTAGAAGCTCCTGTTCAAAGAGTTGCAGGATGGGATACACCTTTCCCACATGTTTTCGAGCCGTTTTATTTGCCCGATAAACACAGGTGCTTGGCGGCTATTAAGAAGATTTTAGACTACTAAATTCCTTAGTTCATGTACTATGTAGAATATGTACATATGTAAATATTTAATTATATAGGAACAATCGTACCTCTGTTAATGCATTTATCAAATACATATGTATGAAATATATTCATTTATGTATGTGTACATACATGTACATATTATACATTGTTTTAAAATGTAAATACAGTTATATAAAGATAATTTTTTGGGAATTGTAATATTCTTGAAAAATGGCTTGTGCAATTGTAATTAATGCAGTAATCAATAATTGATAGCTATAAGTATAAGGTCTGTTTGGTAACCCACGTATTGGTACACATTCGTCAGATTCTTACGAATTTCCTTTTTGGTATGGTAGCCAAAAATATTCGTAAAAGAGAGCCAAATGACAGTTTATGGCTGAAATACATGTGCAGAATTTAGCATGCAGCGAAATTAGAATACAAGATAATTAAAGACAACTTGTTTGAACACTATATTGCTGCTTATTTTGGAGTCCGATATGAACTTATTCTACTTCTAACAATGAATTGATACTTAGCCCTAAGTGAGGATAGGAATTCGCTTAGACGATGAAATCTGCTATTGCGCGTGGAAGGTAAGTTGATCCGCTTGAACTGGTAATGCGCTGAGTTGACGCAGCTGTTGTTGCGCATGAAGGGTAAGTTGATTCTTTTTGACTTGATGTATTGCTGGGACGACGGAAGTTGCTGTTGCGCGTGTAGGGTAAGTTAATATGCGCATGTAGGGTACGTTGACACTGTGACTGACAGCGGGCGAAATGTTACCATAACTCTTCCCCGTCTTAAGCGGAACCGTCCGCGGTTTCCTGAACATTGTTTATAGCGCTAATTGTGGCCGCTTGGACTTCTTCAATGGTGAGCGATGACTTGCCTATGTTACTCGAAACATCTTTAAGCCGAATTTTTTCTCGAGTTGATTCTATTTTAATACGACAGATGTAGAGAAGTAAGGCTGCGGATATGATAAGGGTTACACCGTAGGGCGTAACGGTAATGATTTGACCTTGGGATCCAAGCTTCCTTATGTGCGCATATTATTGATGTGCATTTCTTTAAGCATTTGCAACGAAAGTAGTTCTCCCATCTCTATTTCTCTGGGTTGCGATTGAATAACTGCAGGAATCGCCTGGAGTAATAAGACTTGCTGCGATCTGTGAGTTCGTCCATTTATAACTACGGTAGGGTTGGTAAATTTAATAAGATATGTTCCGTTGAGGATCTGTACTTCATTATCGATTATAATTCTGCCATCGAACATGTTTAAAAGTATTACGCCGGCCTCAATTTCTTCCACTGTTGGCACATGTTGATTGTTGGTAAGGACACAAGTCGCGTTTCGACCTTTCGGCAAATTCGGGATACAAGGTGATTCGGTAATCACTATAATCTCCTCATGAATTAAAACTGAGTTTAATGTTCTATAATCATTTTTTAAATACCTATCGTTACATACTAATACATAATTGTTTAGATAATTACATTATTTTATTATTTCTTTTTGCTGTTTTCACAATAATTTTCTCGCAATTCATACTTTCTGTTACTGGAATATTTTAAACATTGTATAAAAAGGTTTAATTCGTAGGTAATTCATAATTCGTACATTTGAAAATATTTCTGTATTGTTATGGGGTAAATTGTTTTTACTCTGTGGCAATTTATCAACGCCATCTATCCACCACATAGAGTATTAACAACCCTGTATTTTTATTTCTTAAATTTATTGTTTTCACGTTGAGAACTATGAGTTCAGCAAAACGTTTCATCATTTTTTTAGAGTTTGTAATTGTAACAACATGAAGTAATTAAATAAATTTACGTGGACAAAAGACCACAACTCATTGTGTCTATAGCAATTTGCATTTCATTTTTGGGAAGAATTACAGAGTTCAAAATATCGGCCTTAGCCCAATGTATTGCATTTTTTATAATAACCAACTCTTCCTTGACAACTTTCATTCTATATTTTAAATTTAATACTAATGCGTCTTATTGCATTCAAAATTTGGTTGGTTACAAAATTAATATTATTTATTCTCTCGTTATATTTCTCATTAATTACAAATTATCGAGTGATCTTTTGTTCCTGTTTGGCTTTATATAATTAATTAAATCTTGCATCTGTTCAATTTCATATTTCAGAAATGGAAAGAGCGGGTGCTGTTTCGTAATGACTTTATCAACGACATTCCTCGCATGGTCTACAAATTTTGTTTACTGGTCAAGATTAATTCCGTGTATTAGTCCAAAATGTCCGTCTTGTAAAAAATTGTTGAAGTTTGTCTGTTCTACGTCTACTATCTACTATCTACTATCTAAGGTGGTTGACGCTGGTATTTCGCTTCTTTACAGATTTTGCAATTGTCTACTATTTCTTTTAACTTCCCCCTTATTTTTGGAAAATATAAGTCATTTAGTACCTGTTTTGCGCTTTCCCGAGCAGATCTATAAGCTCGATTGTGCTCGCCGACAAGTATTTCCGATTGATCATCCCGATTGAATATGTCCGTAACGAATAGTTCCGTGTGGACAAATTTAACTGAAGGAAAGGTTTTCGTAATTTCATCTTGAATCTGTGCCAACGTATGTAAATCACAGTGCAGTGTATCGCATTGACCACGTCAGGATTTAGCAGTTCTTTAAATAATAAAAAACAAGTCACAGAGGACACCAAATGTAACAGTATGCTTTATTTGCTGTCGAAATATAATTTTTGTTATTTTCGTCACCTCTGCGCCTTTGGTTAGTATGATCTGGTTTTTGAAACAATTTACCGGATTCTTGACACTACGAATAGAGGTAGGTAAGTGATTCCTCGCTGTTCACTACTATCCAGTTCGAATTCTCATAGCGGTCTAAGGCATTAATATGCTGTCTTGACAAGGCAATTGTAACATGGTTCTCCATACCCGGTTTGTATGGCGACCGTGAAGGTCTTATAATTTCCCTTTTTATCAAGTCACTTACTTAGTTGGCGCTACAGCCCGAGGTGAACCTGGGCCTGGTTCTCGCAACCATTTGTGTGTGCGTGTTATATTTTTGCACGAATGGAAGGGACCTACAGTTTTTTGCCGACTCCGAACGGCGAGTTGAGAAGCTCAATCGTGACAAATGATACTCTTTGATGCTTGTCAGACAATCGAAAGAGGTGGGCACTGTGAAAAACTTTAAGGTGTTTGCGGCGGGATTCGAACCCAAGACCGCTGGCTCAGTAGTCTGACGCACTAACCACTTGCGCTACGGTTATCAAGTTAGCGATTTCTTTATTAACAAAATCCGTAGCACCGAGGGGATAGGGGTAAGCTCTTGAGTAACTAGGTTCGTTATCCGTTGTCTTGTTAGTTAGTTGTTGTTAGTTGTTGTATTGAACGGTAAAGATTCGTTAGGCTCACCAAACACTTTTGACTGGCTATCAATCATTGACAGAAATGATTCACGTGTTTCTGGGGGATGTTTGTCTGATCTATAGAGATATTATTAACACTCTTGCAGTATAAATACAATAATTTCCCCCTGTTCCCTCATTATAATGTAAAATTCCTTTCTTCGCATCTATAGTATATATGCGTCAATTTGTCTTAAAAAATCAAACCCTATGATACCGTCAAATGTCCCTATGTTCGGCAGAATAAAAAAAAGTGCGTTTCTATTAAATATGTTAATGAAACATTTAGAAGTCACTTGGCTCAGCCGTGGATTGAACTCAAAAAAAATGGTTTATCAATTTCTTTTATAGATTTTAGACTGCAAAATTGCTTTATATAATTTTTCGCAGAGCTTAAATTCCCTACCTGCTAATGTCCGTCTGACATACGGCAGGAGGGATTTTCCCCTAAAAAATTAAGTTCAGAATCTTTCAAATCGCTAGGTTCGTTGGCAGTGTCGGAGAACCTATTAGCATACCACTGATCCGAAGTATTCTTATGCTCCCAATAATTGTCGTAATCTGGATCTTCCTGTTGTCTCGAAAAATGTAGCCTCTGAGCTTTAGGTAATGTTTGCCTATCTGATTCCCTTTCTCTTTTCATGGCCCTATTCTGATAATTAGCTTGGGCAGGGGTGAACTGGTTATTTGAAGGTTGACCAGTCCCTGTTTGGTTGTAGCTATTTTGGGGAAAACGGTTGTTGCAAATGTTTTGCCTACTTGGGTCTGGTCTTCTATAGTGTGAACGTGAGGGGTCAACGTCCATTGGTGTGGACATCGGCTGCGGTTGTTTAACCAAAATTCGACAGTAATGTGGTGAGTTAAAAGAAGTGGGTTGGACCCCATCAATGAAAGGGCTTCTACCATAATTTCTGTCAAATGAGTTAGCGAATGTGTAACGAGCTTGGTTCGCTTCCAGCTCTTGGGCAATTGCCAGTGCTGTAGGCATATCAGCTGGTTTACAAGAGAACAGAATGTCTTCCATTGGTCTATTAAGACCTGAAATAAATATCCTCAGGGAATCCTGCCGATATTTTTGACTAAGGGTTGAAATTAATCAAGGATTGCCCTCATGGGCCATTATAGTGTCAGCTTTTGCTCGACCCTATCGTAAAATTGAGTTATTGACATCCTACCCTGTCTCATTGTTGACATTTCCTGTTCAAGTAGACACACCGGTCTCTTATCCGAATATGTAAAATCGAGACGAGCCATGATGGCCTTGAAGTTTAGAACAGTGTTGGAGGAAGACAATACCAGGTCAGCGGAACCTACTATTTTATTTCTGATAATAGCGACTGCCTGATAATGTTTCGAACTTCCATCATAATCTTCGAAAATTTTGTATGCAAAGGCGGCCTGCCTCCATGAGACATAACGTGTCTTATCCCCATTAAATTCCGGCAAGGACTTAATTATTTTCAGGGATTCTTCACATGCTTTATTTGCCTGAATTGTTACTGGTTTATATTCTTCAACTACTGTTGTTGTCTCCAATAATTGTAACCTATTTGTTAGTTCGCTTATTCCTTGCTCAAATCGAGCTCTAGTCTGGTCTGTCGCGGCCTGAACGGCTGCAGTTATGATTGTTTGGAGTTGCGCCGCGACCATTACGAGTCAGCTCTAAACACTAATCCAATAAAATCTATCAAAATGCAGAGACAAAAGATCTCGGTACATAGAACCTTTCCTAAACTTATAACTTAGATATAGAAAACTTTTCCTTAAACTAGTTTCGGATATTAATGGAATAAAAAAAAGATAAAAACTTACAGTTCCAGTAGACACAATATATCCATATAATTTTAATTTTCCTATTTATTTAAAATTTATTTCGTAGATTTAGTTTTTTAACAATGGGCGCATCCTGAAAGTTAGATACTTGCAAATGCAATAATCTAAGTTTCGGAACGGCCCCGCGACAAAATAATTTAGTCGACAGTACAAATGTCAAAAATGTAGTTTACTTTTCATTTTCGCTCTGAAATTGTTTGGAGAATTGTGATTGCAGCACAAAAAATTAATTTTTTAAAGAAAATAAGAACAAAAACAAACATCCAAATATTAATGGACGTCTTAGAGGATGAACGATTTGGAGAGTTCGTCGATTGTATACGAACTGAATGAAAAATTAATAAAATAAAAATATAAAAATAAAAAATAAAATAATTCATAATTTACTTAAATTTTAATTTTTAGGGGTATTTTTTTTTTTCAAATCCATAGACTAAACATGTTTCCGCGACATATTTTCAATGTAAAATACAACAAAGCCTTAGCCTGGATAATTATCCAATCTTATTTTTACTTGGAAAGCTTTTTCGAAGTCTATATAGATTTGAAAAAAAAACGCGCCTTTTGTAACAAGCAAATAACAGCCACGCAGTACATTCAAACAAATCAGTCAGCTGTTTTCGACGTTTAGTCTAGAATTTCTCGACTAAAATCCAGTCCCCGACCTCAATGAAAGTAGACTAGATGTTCTGTCAATTTTTCGGGCTCTCGACCAATCAGAGGCCGTAAACTTGCAAATGCAAGTTATCTAAATTTTGGAATGTGCCCAATGTAATATTTTTTATTCCACTTTATAATCTAGTTTTTTAATAAATTTTCTTTATTCCACTTTCTAATTTGACATAGATTTAGCTTTTATTCCACTTTATAATACGATATGAATTTAGCTTTTTAATAAATTTTCTTTATTCCACGTTAAAATTTGATATAGATCTAGCTTTTATTCCACTCACTAATATGATATTGTATTGTATTGTATTTTATTTCGTTTGTATAAATTTATAATACGTTATCGCACAATTTACAGATATTAACAGAGATTTAATATTAACATAATAATATTTTTCTTCTGAAGCATTGTATGTAAAATTTTAATGAGAAATATGAAAGATGTAGTTTTCGAGAAAAAAAAAACGAGAAAAAACCTCAATTTAAGCGTGGTACGCGTACCAATAGTTAAATTAATAACATCATAATATACATAAATATAAGTTAAAGTATTAATAAATAAATACTAAATAATTGAATAAATAGAATTATAAATAAATAAATAAATAAATATATTAATAAATAAATAAATTAATAAATAAATAAATATGCTAATAAATAAATAAATATTAATGACTAGATTTAAAAATTAAAAATTTAACATAAAGTACATATAAAGTTAACATAAAAGTATCTATAAATATTAGATATAAAACTGTAGAGGTTTTTTGTTGGTTACCTAATGGCGTGAAAACCGCTGGACAGATTTCGATGAAACTTTTTTTGAAATGCTTCTTAAGTACCCGGGATGATCACAAGCTATGTAATTTTTTGCTCAGCCTACTGGGTCTTACATAGTAGTCAAAATAACTATATATCGGAGAGGAATATTATCATTATACAGCCCTAAGTCAATAATGGCTTATCGGATTGAAAATCAAAAAAACAGGTGAAATTAGTAAATCTGTCGCTGATTCATTTGAGATATAAAACATCCTCCTGCGTTATCCTGAAGCTGAGCAATGTTCAAAACAATTACTCAAAACATCGCCCACAATTTTCCTTCAGCGGAGACCACCGCCAGCAGTCGTGCAGCAGTGGGTATCGTTGCAATAGTGTGCGTGTGAGTAGAGTATATGTGCGCGCTCTAACATGATCATATGCTTTGTACTTCAATGTGCTACAATCATTATCACCATTTGCGGCTCTCACACTCAACCAATCTTAACAAATGAGGTGTCAAAAGAAAGAGAATTTTCTAGAGCATTTTCAGTTTATAAATATTATTAATTAATTTAAAAAAAAAAACGATCAAAAACAAATATTCTACCCAAAGTGAACTTTTGTTGTTTTAAGAGTTCATTTTGGTTCATATGTGTATGCTCATATGTATTTGCTATGTGGAAGTCATCTGGGATGTTTGGTTTACAGTGCTTTTTGCCGAGCCTTTAGGCAAACGTTATCAGTAGTGCCACGAGGCACATCCGAACGCACAACATTTCTCTGATTTGTTATTTAAAATTTGTGGTTTAAAGTGATATATCACAACTAAAAAACCGTAAGAATTCTTAGCTTTGTGATCGAGCTATTTTGTTGCCTCGGAATGATTAAGCTCCAGCAATTAACAGCGAGATATTTTCACCTGCTGATGGTCAAAGTGCAGAATGTATTTCAATCACCCGGGTTGTGGACCAAGAAGTAACAACCAGATATCTGGTCGAATTTTTAAACTCTCGCTTTCGCTGCCATCACATAAATTTAAACTAAAAGTGGGTGTACCTACTATTCTTCTAAGAAACTTGAGTCAGCCTAAATTATCTAACGGCACCCGACCTAGAGTTACAATTCTGCAACGACATCGGATAGACGCGGAAGTGTTGACGGGCTACGGTGCGGTGCGGTTTTTGAGAACTATGAAATCTGCAGTTACGGGCTGAAAGTTACACATTGAAACGTTTTTGATAAAACGCTGTTAATCAACAAAATTTACTAAACAATTTTGTGGACTTAGACAAATACTTTAATGTTTCTACGCTCCCACTGAAATTGCATATTTGTATGCATAAGAAAAGCCTTAGAATGCGAAGCAAGGCGAGCATGGGTTCAACTAGTATAGAAATAAAATAACATAAATTAAGTAAATTAACAAAGAAATAAAATAAATAAATAAATACATATGAATCAAGTTAATATGTATGTACACAAATAAATAAATATAAAAATAATAAATTAACATAAATTATATAAATAAACAAAGAAAAATAAATAAATAAATAAATAAATATAAAATAAATTAATAAACATAATAAATAATACATAGAATAAATTAATTAAGATAATACATTTTACATATGCATATAAAAGGTTTGACAGTGCATAAGTTATGGTACATCAGGTCATATTGCTTTCTGGAATATTTAATTGGTTTATGAGTGTATTATCGGACAATTCACACCGAATCATGAATGTACTATTAAGTTTTCTTATTCTATCAGAGATCAAATCAACACCTGCTCTCATGTGTAAGTCTAATGTGGAGTGATGCCAAGGTAAATTCAACATCATTTTCAGTAATTTGGTTTGGGAGATTTGCAGCTTTTTAATATAACAGTCAGTGCAATCACCCCAAACTTGGCATCCGTATAGCAAAACCGACTGAAAAATAACTTTACTTACTTAGTTGGCGCTACAGCTCGAGGTGAACCTGGGCCTGCTTCTCGCAACCATTTGTGTGTGCGTGTTATATTTTGCACGAATGGAAGGGACCTACAGTTTTTTGCCGACTCCGAACGGCGAGTTGAGAAGCTCAATCGTGACAAATGATACTCTTTGATGCTTGTCAGACATTCGAAAGAGGTGGGCACTGTGAAAAACTTTTAGGTGTTTGCGGCGGGATTCGAACCCAAGACCGCTGGCTCAGTAGTCCGACGCACTAACCACTTGCGCTACGGTGCCCACTTTATGAATAATAATTTTATTTTCATTAGACAGAAGAGATTTTCTGTTTATAAAGGGATAAAGCATTTTAATAGCAATATTTATTTTACTAAGTGTTCACCTGTTATGTTCTCTAAATGTCAGTTTTGGGTCAAGGAAAATACCCAAATATCTCACAGAAGGCTCCCATGTTATTTGATATCCATTAATTGTTAGAGGGTTTGCCGGAAGAAAGCAAGATTTTCTTTTGCGCGTGAAAAAGATAGCTTGCATTTTTTCAGCATTTAGTTTTATTTTCCATTTGTTGTAATAATTATATAATATTGTGGCTGCATTTTTAAGATTCGTCTCAATGTTGAGACTGAACTTGTTGCGGTAAATTTTATCGCAACAAGAGGCATCCTCTGCTTTCTCTCCTCTCCCGCTAACTTTTGAATCCCCCGTGCCCCTATATTCTGGGAAAGTGGAGGGCAGCCATGGTCCCATCAGCCATAGGCCCACTGTCCTAGCATATCGAATTGGCACCAAAACAGGTTTCTCCGAGAAGAGACAGGAGGTCTCAACAATAAAGACTGATTGTCTAAGAGGAGACGGGCGGTCTCAGAAGCGACAGGCGGTCCTTCATAAACACCAACAGTAAACGAGCCGAAGCAAACGAAAGAACCAATAAGTCGACAAAATATTAATGAGACGGATGAGTCTCCACCGTAAACAACAGAAAAAAAACCAAACCAAAACATACACCAACACAATGATCCATATTAAATAACAATAAACAGAAGTAAACATAAATGAGACGGATGGGTCTCCATCATAACGTATCACCAAGAACGAGACGACACGAGACGATAACCAACGACCAACAATGGCCGAGGGCCCAACCTAACTTAAATTATTTCTGTATAAAATGGCACGCTAGGTGTAGGTCCCTTCATCCCCAAATCTGCACAAAAGTCCACCGGAGTAGTTCGCGTTGTAACTTAAATTAAAAATACTGATTCCTTTTTTTGGGGTGATGATTCAGGTGAGCTTCTTCTGCGATCGGTTTCGATAGTAACAATAAATAGTACGAGATAATTAAATCAATTGGGAGAAAGCTCAAAGCACTTTTTTCTTTTTTTGATTGAGCGCTTTTTTTTCACTCCGAAAAGTCAGCGAAATAAAATCGCTGAACTTAACCATGGGATTCGCAGGCACTGGAAATGTCCCAATGTGCTGCGAATTCCAGTATGGATGCGATGCGTGAGAGAGCACAGTGGGGAACGAAAAACGGTGGCGTATTCTAGCCAAAGAGCAGAATACCGCTTGATAAGCTGCAAATGGATCCCACTGTGGCTGAATGCATGAATGTGTGAGTGCAAGTAGGTGGGATTCTTTGTGTCCGAGGTGGACAAAGGAACCCACTGGAATGGTCACTTCACTTCTTGGTTGACCAGTGTGGTGTAAGGAAGAAAGTACAAGAGAGAGAAAGACGAGAAAGAAAAAGCGTTCAAGGAAAAGAGAAGAAAAGGAAACCAATTAAGTTAGAATTTTGAATTTAGTTAAAAACAAAAGGACTAGCGAGGAAATAGTCGGAAGTGAAACGGATCATAGAAGAAGAAGAATCCAGGAAGGGATACTTAACCAGGGAAGGACAGAAAGAAGGAATCAGGAGAAATAATTAAAAGATAAGTAGAGTGATAGTTTGGGTTTGTTTTTCATAGTGTTCGATCGTTAGGGTTTGGTTGTGCAGAAAGGACTCCGGTAGGCTTTTGCCCGTAAAAATCCTAGTGAATTGCGGGACGCGCGACCTTGTTAAATATACTTTTGTGCTTAGTTCGGGACCGTACCATAGCGGGCCATTTTGTGATCTTAACGGCGATTTTTCTTTTTTTGTTCTTTGTCACGGGTTGGTTTTTTTCATCCACCCCGCCCGGTGGATTTTTTCCAGCCCCACCCAAAAATTAACTTCGTAATTTGGTTTAATTTACCATTTAATAAATCGACCATTGCTTATAACGTGGCACAAAAAAAAAATTCTATTTCGCCTTCTTTCTTTTTCATTTCTCCAATTTCAGAATTCACCGTCGGGTTTCTCCTTTTCTCGCAAAGGTTTCCCAATCTCTTTTATCAAAAATTGGGTGGTGCCCATTATCCCCTTTCTTGTTTATTTGGTCCCCGTGTACCGATACTTCGAACCCACCCCAGCTGAGCGGCCGGCAAAACAGCTTCCAGGCGATCAGCTGTCGTTGCACTTTTCTCTCCCATTCGGTATTTTTGACGTCTTATCAATTGGCTGCATGCGGGCAGTATTATTTTAAATTAATTAATTCGCGGCGGAAAAAGTGCAACAATTGGCGCCCAACGTGGGGCTCGTCTTTTACATTAACCAAATCGAAAAATAAGTGGTGAAATTACTTTTGACGGTGAATACCTGTTGGATATTTTCTTGGTGCATTAGCTGTCTTGTGTTCTATTAGTCAGGGAAGTGTTGATATCATATTTGTTTTGTTGGTTGGAGCATTAAAGTGATTTCTTTTGGTATCAAATTGTTGAGCTGTAATTTGGAGAAAAGAAGCGGAAGTTTTCACAATTTACCAGTGCTTTGAATCTCTGGATTTCCAAGTAGGTGTCTGTTTTATTTTTTTTTCTCTGTGCTTTTGCTTTTTGGTGCAGTCAGGCACGTCAAATACGTATTTATAATACACACATACATACATATTTGGAGTGGTGTATAATATATTAATTTTGTGTTCATTATAGTTATACCTTTTTAACATATTCGTACATATATACCTACCTACATAAATACTTTATTCCGCCAGTTATTTTTGTTGTACGGCATAATATTTTAACGGGGTTGTTTTGATTTTTTTTTCTTGTGCTTTGGCTGATTGTCAATTCAGGGGTAGCGAACCTTTTCTTGGGTCGGTATTATACTGCGGTTTGAAACCTTTTTGGGTCGGTGGATTTTTTTTGTATATGTAAGGGTTTTGTTTCGTGGGTTTTTTCTAATACATGCTGTAGTTTTATATTATTATTTGATATAAACATATTATATATTATTTTATACATTTTGAACATACATATTATATATTATCTATACTTTATTACCGTTTTATCATGATTAAGAGAAGGTAGCAATTTTTTTAGCTCCGCAATAATTCAATAATTCTCCATTAATAAATTAAGTAATTTAAAGTAAAATTTGTGTTTATAGAATTCCAGTAAAAAAGTGCTTTGTTTATTAAATAAATAAGTGCATTATTCTATAAAAACAGTACAAAACAAAACAAAAATAAAGTAATAATGAGAAAAATTTTCATATCAAAACATTGATTTGGAAAAAACTGTAAGTTACAAAAATAAGTGAATAATAATAATACAAAATGGCAAACACCAATGCAAATTTAACTGAGCAACAGAGAAAACTGAGATCGGCAGAAAGATTTTCCAGCGCTTTTCATTCCGAATCACCAATAACATCTGCTTCTTCTGTCAAGCTATGGGAAAAAATTGAAAATCGGTTAGAAGAATTAACCAAAAATTTAACTGAATCCATTGCCTCACAATTGAAGAATGAGATCTCTCTAATGCACAAAAGCCTATCTGATCGAATCACCGCAATGGAAAACGACTTCAACACAAAAATCAAATCTATAGAAAAAGAGCAAAATGATAGATTTAGCTCAACTAATCACACAATTTTCACATCTCAAAATAGAATTGAAAACTTGGAAAGTCACTTTTCTCGAGTTGATGTGCTGGAAACTGATTTGTCCATGCTAAAGGAGCAAATGTTACAAAATGACAACGCACAATTAAAACTACAGATTGACGCACTTGCTCGGAAGAATATTGCAGGAGATCTTGTTCTTCACGGAATTCCATATTCACCAAATGAAGACCTTGCGGACGTATTCAGGAAATTTTGTACAACAATTCATTCAGTTCCTGTTCAACCGAATCATATTATTCGTACTAAACCAGTGAAGAATACAGCAAATAGTGCAATAATAGTGAAATTACCGCATCAGCATCTCAAAACAAATATTCTGAAAAAAACAGCTGAGTACTTCAAAGCAAATTCCAAACCAGTGTCTCTCAGTGACCTTGGATTTGACAGCACTAGATTTGTACGTATTTATGAGAGCCTCACTAAACATAACCATGCACTTTTCCGGAGAGCAAAAAGAGCTTCAACAAAAAAACTGGCTTGACTCTGTTTTTACGAGAAACGGGAGAATCTACGTCAAGCAGACTGCTAACAATAGACCCATATGCATCGTAAACATGCACTCCCTGGAGCAATTAGTGCATCTTGAGACTAACATTTCTTCTGAAGCTGTTGTTGACGGTGAAGCTGGGGTATCATAATCATAACATTAAAAATTTCAAATCTCTTATATTTTATTCTCTTTAGTCACATTTGTACACTATTTGTTGTTCATTTTTCATTATTTACTGTAAACATAGTCTCTTTTCTTCTCTATTGGTTTTAGTTTAGTTCGAATATCAGTGTTGTTTTTCTTTATTTTGTTTTGTTCAATAACTCTGTTTTAATTTATAATAATACTAAAGTAATAATATAACGAATTTTGCGTAGCTCTAAAAAATTAAGCTTAGTGTCTAAAATTATTATTATGAATTATTGCTTTCTTGAAAAAGTATTATGCTCTTATTTAATTTATTTTTATATCCTTATTTACTTGCTTGTCAAAATACGATTCTGCTTAAATGGTTGTTTCCTGATTGCGGTAGTCAGTATTTCATTATTTTTTTACTATGAGCTCAAAGTATCCTGATGACATAAGAAGTGTTCTCAATGTTATGTGTGGAGTTAGCCGCGGCTTAAATGTATGTCATATTAATGCAGGAAGTATTCCTTCAAAATATACCATTTTATATCAAATATTTAGCCTCTCTAAAATTGATGTTTTGATGGTTTCAGAAACTTGGCTTAATTGTAGTAAATCGTCACAAAGTGTGTTGTTACCTGGTTTTGAACTGTTTAGAAATGACCGTGCAGAGCGTGTTGGTAGTGAAGTATGTAAGATCCAATGTAAAGTCCAAATTTATTTATTCTTCGTCTAAATCAATTATTCAGTTTATATGTGTGGAAGTGTACAACGATTTTAGTAGTAGTTTACGCGCACCGCCTTCTTGCTTCAAAACGGAACACCTAGAAGAACTTGAAGCTGAGTTAACCATTTTAAGCTCTAAATATCAAAACATCTTAATTGGTGGTGACTTCAATGTTAATATACTTAAGTGCAATAATACAACTCGACTTTTTCAATATTTCTGTGATAAAACAGGCCTTTTTCCAGTTAATACACGATATCCTACATGTTTGCAATCCCTTACTAACCCATCATTAATTGACATATTTTTAACTAACCCTGGAACCAGTATCTTGTGCTTTGATCAACTGACACCGACAAGTGAATTTATTCACGATTTTCTGTTCTGCTCTGTGAATTTTAATGTTAATCAACCTAACTGTGATAATAGCTTTACGTATAGATCTTTTTAAAATATAAAATATGACGATGCTGTAGCAGATTTTTACAATCTTAATTGGTTTGACATATATGTTGTCTCCAAAGTTAATCAAAAGGTTGAGATATTCAATAGTCTTGTAAATTTGTTGTTTAATAACTTTGTCCCCACTATATCCAAACGTATAAAACCAAAAAGCTGTCCTTGGTATAATAATGAAATTAAAACCCTAATTCAGGAAAGGGTACGTTTTTTTAAAAAATATAGGAGAAATCCAACTGAATACAATAGAAGGCAATATTGCGTCTCGCGCAAAAAAGTTAATATTCTCGTCCGGAACTCCAAACGATCGTATTATTATAGTAAACTGGACTCAAAAATGAACTCCAGAGAGCTTTGGAAAAATGTAAAAGCACTTGGTATTACAGTTAAAAAGGATTCGGTGAAATGCTCGCTATGTCCAAACGAAATGAAAGCTTTTTTCGTACCAGTTTCTGTTGATTCTCCGAATAGTATCTTTGATCAGGACTCATCAGAACTTGCCGATAATCCATCGTTTTCTTTTGAATGCATTGAGCAAATCGACGTAGTTAAAGCAATTGTTTCAGTTAAATCAAATGTTATGGGTCCAGATGGAATCTCGCCACGATTTATCAGACTATTTATTCCTCATTTACTCCCATATATTCATCATATTTTTAATTTTTGTTTGTATAGTTGTCAGTTTCCTAACCAATGGAAAGCTGCAAATATTATTCCTGTTCCTAAAAAATCGAATCCTCTCAGTCCTTCGGATTTCAGACCGATCAGTATACTTTGTTTCTTATCCAAAGCATTTGAAAAAATACTCTCAAACCAGATGCTAAATTTTTTGAGTTTAAATAATTTGATGTCGAAGTGGCAGTCTGGATTTCGTCGCAAATACAGTTGTGAATCGGCCGTTTTAAAAGTTACTACCGATCTTCGTCTGGCGATGGATTCTAATGAAATAGGAATCTTAGTTTTGCTTGATTATTCCAAAGCATTTGCATTGATCACTCGATTCTGCTTTCAAAATTAGTAAATAATTTCAAATTTTCGCCAACTGTGGTTAGATTACTGCAGGCATATCTGATGAACAGGGTCCTTTCTGTCGTCACAAGTAAGGGAATTTCAGTTCCTTATTTGGTTAATACTGGTGTCTCTCAAGGATCTGTTTTGGGGCCACTTTTATTTTCCTTATTTAATAATGATCTGCCCAGCATTATTAGAAACTGCAAAATTCAGATGTATGCTGATGATGTTTCGATTTATTTTACACGTCCAATTGGTTTGGTTGAAGATTGTGTTGCCAGGATAAATGAAGATCTTGAAAATATCTCAAAGTGGTCTATGTGTAACAAACTTAAACTTAATCCGGCTAAAACTATTAGTATGATTTGCTCAAGAAGTGCTTTCCATTTCCCCGATTTTCCCCCTATAATTTTAAATGGAGAGCCAACTCCTATTGTTGATGTAGTGAAATATCTTGGTTTCTACATTAACTCCTCACTTACTTGTTGTAATGCTGTATCTCAAACAATCCGTAAGGTATATGCTGGTTTGCGGTGCCTGAGCAAATCGGCTACCCTGATAGATATAAATGTTAAAACGCGTTTAATCAGATCGTTAATTATGCCATTTCTTATTTTTAACTGTACTGTGTATCTTAGCCTTGATTATGAATGTAAACGAAAATTAAATGTTGCGTTTAATGACTGTATCCGATTTATTTATAACATTCCCAGATATTGTAGTGTTTCTCATCTTAAGTCTTCTGTCCTTGGTTTGAACTTAGATAAGTATTATTGTTACTGTAACATTCTGAAGCTATTCAAAATTATTCACTTTAAATGTCCCACTTATCTGTATGAAATGCTTATTTTTGCTCGTTCAACTAGAGGTTTAAAACTTCTCATTCCGCGTTTCACACACTGCATTGGAGAGCACTCCTTTTTCGTGTTTGCTATTCGTCTGTGGAATCGCCTTCCGCATGAATTGCAGACATTAAATTCGATTACCGTATTTCAGAAGAAACTTTTCATCTTTTTGTCTGACATCAGTTGCGCAATTTGACATTTTTTTTTCTTTTTCTTTTTGTTTTTTTTTTCTTATTATTCACATAAATAGTTTATAAGTCTTAAATTCAAATATTCTATGTTAATTTCAACTGCTATAAATTAAAAAAAGGATTTGTTTGTTTTTTAATTATATATTAATGTAACTTTAAATTTAATACTTCTAAAAGATACTAATATCTTGTAGTATAATGTAAAATATAACTCCAAATACAAATACAAATATACTATTTATAAAGACGTAACTACTTTTATGTATGTTCTGGCTAATCTCGGGAACTACTGAACGGATTTCGATAAAACCTTCGCTAAAATATTTGCTGAGTTCCTCTCTAATGGATTGCAGATTTATTATCGTGCTTTATACTTTTAATTATGCACAAAAATTATTATTTTTATTTGTATGCTTACAATTTAAACACTTCCATGCACTTTACGTGATAACGCGTGCACATATTTCAATGAAATTAATTTGGTTGATTTCAGCATTTCTTGTCAAAGATTATAAGGTATAAATCATCTTCCTACGTTACCTAGAAGCTGCGAAATAGACATAAATAATGTGATTGTTAATGGGTTTAATTAAAAAGCACAGAAAACCATTGAAATTGTCCGTCAACCTGCTGGGAGAGGATCACGTTGTTGCATTACGAGTATGTAAGCTTTTCTCTTCGCTTTTGGTCTTGTAGTATGCTGGGTAACTGGCCGAACACAATGGTGAAGCTGTAGTGGAAGTAGAAAGTTGAAGTTGGCTGAACTTTGCGCTTCACCATACAATTCATACAACAGCATCAGCTTCGCATTGTGTTCGCGCTATAGGGTTTACGTGTATTTTAACTTTGACAGCGCTGCCTACTTCCACTACAGCTTCGCTATTTTGTTCGGGCAGTGAATCGTGTTTTGTTTTTCTGTGGTCGGTCTGACGATCATTTTCATCGCTCATCCGATGGTGATGATGATGGCTGCTGAAACTTTGGGGAGTTGCTGTGTGGGTGTGCATACTGGTGAAGGTTATACATAATCTTTATTCATACATGTTCATATAAAAATGAATTTCTGTTTGATTGTGTTTTTTCGATAAATTCCGATTTCTGAACTACTTTGCCGATTGAGCTCAGACTTGGACATAAAGTATGTTTTGAAGAGAGAAAGACTAAGCACATAATACAATTACTTTACGGTAGGTGAACAAATTTATATTAAGGACAAAAAAAAAACTTTTTGCACAACTGAGTTATAAGGGAGCCAATCTAATATGTACAAATTAAAGTTTGTTTGTTCGACTTTTCTCCGTTCGCGCATCGTTCATCTGATTGCCATGAAACTTTGGCAAGTTATTATATGAACCGCGTTCGGAAAAATTCTGGAATCGGTTCAGTAGATAGTTTCAGAGATTACCCCTTACATACAAATTTCACCTCTTATTTCAGAAACCTACCCCGGCGTGCGTACAACAACTCCTTTTGAAAAATGATGCTTAACCTACCTCAGTACCACTCCGCTATTGACCTGCATTTGGAAGCCAATGTGGTATTCATTGTAATCCCTGTGACCAGTCCTGTGAGAGTTTTAAGGTCACTTCTGTGTATGTACCTTTTTAAGAAGATAATGACAAATGAAATTACATAATTCATAGAATTAAAGGTCATTCATCACACTACCAAACGCGTGCCGTGCGTGGATATGACGGAGAGTGGCCGGGGGTTTAGGTCAACGCAACATATTTAACATAATTAACGTTTGACAGATTTTTCAAACAAAATCATCTTCAGCGATGAGGCGAATTTTTATCTTGATGGCTTTGTTAACCATCGAAATTGTCGTATTTGGGATTCAGAAAATCCAGGAGTGATTGTTAAGAAACAAATGCATCCACAAAATGTCACTGCATGGTGCACATTTTGGGCTGGACGCATTGTCGGACCATTTCTCTTTGAAAATGCGGCTGGTCAGACAGTAACAGTAAATGGTGCTAGCTATCGCGACATGATAATCCAGTTTTTTGTGCCTAAATTGCAAGATATGGATATGGATGACATGTGGTTTCAACAAGAGGGTTCCTTTACTTACTTTATGAATCGATAAAAAAAATAAGAACCGGTGTTTTATATCAAAATTACTTCCTGCGTGAACTTTGGGACACCCTTTATACATATACAGTGAACTGTCTCATAACCGGACACTGACGGTACCGAGAAATTTGTCCGGTTAGAAGAGGTATCCGGTTTTACTTTTTTAAAAAAAGTAACACAATAGACATGTTGTATTAATTTTATTTTATAAACGTATTCATTTTTATGTGATAAACACAAATTACCGAAAAATATTTATTTCTGGAACATACATTTAAAATACAAACCTATTTAAAAAATGCAATAGGATTTATAAATGCACATACATAGTTGTTGAATAACACGTTTGCGGACAAGACAGCATATGCCGTCAATGGTTGAGGAAATTAGCGGGGCCATGACAATTTAAGGTATGTTAGGACAAGACGGGATACCCTGACGAGAAATACAGGATGCTTCCATATTCCGGCATAATTTGTCCTATCGGAGACAAATTTTCACTTCACTGTGACCAGCACAATATATAATATAAAATATCTCTCAAAATGTCGGAAACATGCGTGTGTAATTCTAGCGTTCCCCACAGAAAATCAAGTGTCCGTGAACATGATAGTAAAGCTAAGGCACACTCCATAGCTTACATTTTTGTTTCGTTTCTTTGCAAAGTGTAAAGAAGAGGAGAACAAAACAAAAACAGAATAAAGTATTTGTCAATTTGTCCATTTAAGAGAGAGAGCGACATTCTATTGCGGTTACGAAAATTGGTGTCCGTGTACGGTTATGAGAGAGTCCCGTTATGGGAGAATTTTTTATATGGAAAATCGTGTATTTATTTCCGTTCTTTGAAATCTGTCCGGTTTTAAGAGGTGTCCGTAAGGAGAGAGTACACTGTATACATATAGCAATATATTAGAAGAAAATATTTTGCTTTCTATTCAAAGTTGCTGGAAGGCGAAGCAAGGCGAGCACGGGTCAGATAGTTTTATATATAGTGCTGCCTACTTATATTCCTTATTTTTGTGGGTCTCCTTTCGTAAATAAATTACGTTTTTCTCTGAATTTTCTTGTCAATCTGCTTTTATTCCATTCGTGGGGTCTTGAGCTACAACCTAATCACGCTTTAGCATACGCTTTAGTTTCATTTAAATTTAGATTGTTGGTTAACATTTTTTTGTGTTGTTAAAATGGGGATAAATATGTTATCTCACGACGAATTGGCGTATGAGATGGAAGCTCGAGGGCTTCAGGTCGCCACCGTCGAAGTGATGAGGAAGTCGTTGAGGGCGACGCGAGTCCTTGAACGGAGAGGGTCGTTTGGCCTTAGTCAGAACTACCCATTTTCGTTTGACGAGGATCGTGAGGCAGTAAAGAAAAAAAAATAGAGATAGGAAATCTTCTTAAGGATTCACCAAGTGACCCGAAGTCGTCGGAGTACTTGAAGATCCTTACTAAGATTGAGTGGGCGATGGGTAGGATGGATAGGGCACAAGCTGTGGAGAAGGAGGAGATAGATGAGAAGATGAGGATTAGGAACCATTTAATTATTTTGCTAGGAACATTAACAGATACTGGGGAACAAGAACAGGAAGAAGAAGACTCAGAAGACTTGCTACAAGATAAAGCAAGCACATCAGCGGCAGTGGCAATTGCTCCACCAAGGATGGTGGAGAGGGGTTCAACCGAACCTACATTAGGAATCCGAGCTGAGGCAGTTCAAACTCACGAGCGATGCCCCGAACGCATTGAAAAATGGGACGTGAAGTTTACTGGTGAACGGTGTGGTGCATCAGTAAACTCGTTCCTTGAACGTGTAGAGGAGCTTCGGGAGGCGAGGGGCGTTTCGGAAGCCCATCTTTATAGGTCAGCCGTCGATATTTTTACTGGGAAGGCACTCATTTGGTATAGGGCGATTAGGGAAAGTGTAGGGACTTGGCAGGAATTGGTTAGGGAGTTAAAGTTGGAGTTTTTACCACCCAACTATGACGATTTGCTTATGGATGAAATTAGGAGACGTACGCAGGGAAGGGAAGAGACCATCGGGGTCTACGTTGCGACAATGCGCAACATGTTTCGAAGGTTGTCAGAACCTTTAATGGAGAGGCGGAAGTTAGCTATCCTCCAAAAGAATCTGGCACCTTTTTACCAAACGCAGCTGGGTTTGGCCGACCCTAAGTTGGTCAACGATCTCGTGGCGTTGGGAAGGAGATTGGAGACAGTCCGAGCGAATGTGGACACATCCACCTCCTAGCAATCGAGGTCGGCACCTGCTCGAGCCTGACTTGGCTTACGTCGCCGTAGAGGAACCCAGAGTTGCCGTCGTGTCGAGGGACGTGCAACCTGATAGGAGTGTTCGTTGTTTTAACTGTGGGGAAGGCGGTCATTTTGCCAACAGTTGTTCCGCTCCTAGGCGTTGTTTTGTTTAAGGTACAGTGGGGGTAAGTCGCAGGAATTGCAGGCGTTGCTCGGGAAACGCACAACGGACTCTTGGGCCAGTAGGACAAGAGGGCCGTCGCAATTAGTTAGGTCGCCTGCTGATGACCAGTTGGCGGCTAAAACAGTTCGATTAGGTTTTACTTTGGAGGCAAACGGTGAGGATAGACGTCCATATTTAGGGATTAGCGTTTATGGGATTAAGTTGTTAGGGTTATTAGATTCTGGCGCTTCACGCACTATTGTATGTAGGGACGGGTGGAAGGTTTTAAAGGAGTTAGGATTAGTTTTAGGTAAAAGTAGTATTAAATCGGTAGCGTTAGCAGATGGTGCTGGAATAGGAGTTTTGGGGGTTGTGTCTCTACCAATCGTTGTTAAGGATAAGTCAGTATTTTTAGAGTGTCTAGTCATCCCAACGTTACCACATGTCATGATCCTTGGTGCAGATTTTTGGGCACTTACGGGAATCGTCCCGGATTTGCGATCAGGCAGATCAGATTTTCGAACCAAGAAGTAGTGGCTTCGATTACCGCAATTGCGGATAAATCTGAGTTGGATGACAAAGACACTAAGGCTTTAGAAACCTTAGTTGAAGGTGTTTTCAAATCCACGCCAGAGGGCTTAGGTGTTACACGATTGGTAGAACATAAGATTAGGGCGTCCGCGGAACCTATCAAGCAGAGGTATTATCCGGTGTCACCGGCAATGCAGGAACACATTGATAACGAGCTTAAGGAGATGCTAGAAGCGGGGGTAATAGAAAAGTCGAGTAGCCCGTGGGCGTCTCCGATAGTCCTTATTAAAAGGAAAGATGGTTCCTATAGGTTCTGCGTTGACTATAGGAAATTGAATAAGGTTACAGCTAGGGATGCATACCCGTTACCCTACATTTCATCCACTTTGGATAAGCTACGAGACGCAAAGTATCTTTCGTCTTTGGATATCAAGTCGGCCTATTGGCAGATTCCGATGGAAAAGGAATCTCGCCCGCTCACAGCTTCCACGGTTCCGAATAGTTGCCTTTTCCAGTTAAAGAGAATGCCCTTTGGCTTACACAATGCTCCGGCTACGTGGCAAAGATTTATCGACAGCGTCTTAGGTGCCGATCTGGAGCCAAACGTCTTTGTGTATTTAGACGACATCATCGTCGTCACGAACTCTTTCTCGAAACACCTAGAGAAACTGGAAGAGGTTGTTAAACGATTGTGTGAGGCAGGGTTAAAAGTTAGTCGCGAAAAATGTAGCTTTTGTAGGCCGTCTTTGAAATTTTTAGGGTATGTTGTAGATCGTAACGGGTTGCATGTAGATCCAGAAAAGGTAGAAAGCATGGTTAGGATTCCAGCACCGCAAAATGTTAAAGAAGTTAGGAGTTTTATAGGGACTATTTCGTGGTGCAGACGCTTCGTACCAAATTTTGCAACGTTAGTTAGGCCTTAAACGGACTCGTTAAAGAAGAGTAGGAAATTCATTTGGTCAGAGGAATGTGAGGAGAGTTTTAGGAGAGCGAAAGAATGTCTCCCATTTTGACATGTCCAGATTTCCACCAACCGTTCGTGGTGCAGACAGACGCGTCGGACTATGGTATTGGGCCGTACTTTCGCAGATGTTAGAGGGTGGGGAAAAGGTAGTTTGCTACCTGAGTAGGTCTTTGAATAGGTGTGAAAGGAATTACTCAACCACTGAAAAAGAGTGTTTAGCTGTCATATGGGCAGTAGAAAAGTTGCGGCCGTACATTGAAGGTGTTAATTTTACGGTCGTGACAGATCATTATTCTTTAGTGTGGTTGAGTAATATTAAGGATCCGCAGGGTAGATTAGCTCATTGGGCCGTGAGGATGCAACAATTTGATTTCGAGATCATCCATCGCAAGGGTAAAGAACATGTAGTTCCAGACATGTTATCACGGGGAGTTCCGGTAGTGGCCGAGATGTCAGGTATGGATTTAGACCCGTGGGTGGTAAAAATTATCTCAGAAGTCGAGTCAAAACCATTAGACTATCCGGCGTGGAGAGTAGAAAATGGTCGACTTTTTAAATTCGTGAAATCGAATCATGTTGTAGTCCTCGAAAACAGCGATGAATGGACGCTAGTTGTAGGTAAAACAGATAGAGTAGGGATTTTACAGAAGTGCCACGATAATCCATTAGCGCGGCACATGGGAGTTAGGAAAACTTCTGCTAGAGTAGGATCAAAATATTATTGGCCAAAGGTGAGGGCCGATATAACTAGATATGTTAGGAATTGTAAAGTTTGCCAACAAGTGAAACCAGTGAACGAAAAGCCAGCTGGTCTGATGACGGAGAGGGTAGGAATTTCTAGGCCTTGGGAAATGGTTTGCGTAGATCTTTTCGGTCCACTTCCGAAGTCCACAAAGGGGTTTGTTTATATTCTAACGGTCGTTGATTACTTCACTAAACTCCCATTACTTTTCTCTTTGAGGTCGGCTACTGCTAAAACGGTTTGTAGGGAACTAGAAGATAAGGTTTTTCTTTTGTTTGGGGTACCCAAATTTGTAGTGTGTGACAACGGGCCACAATTTAAGAGTAAGGAGTTGAAAACTCTGTGCGAGGGTTATGTTTCTACGCTGCGATACACAGCGCATTACCACCCGTAAGCAAATCCGGCGGAACGTATAAATCAAATTATTAAATCTACGTTGAGGGCCTATGTTTCGGAAAACCATCGTGGTGGATTCGCAGCTGGCGAAAGTAGCATGTGCCATACGCACAGCCCAACACGAGGTATTAGGAGTTTCGCCGTACTACGCGAATTTTGGTAGGGAGATGATTACTCACGCAAGCAGTCGGGTGACGTTGAGTGAGCAATCATCTGATAGGGACCAGGATTTTGTAGTAGTAGGAGAACAGTTCAGGAAGCTTAGAGAGGAAATAGCTAGGAAACTAGAAGCGGCAACCAGGAAGTCCGCGAAAGCCTACAACCTTCGACGGAGAGATGTTCAATATCTCCCGAACGAGTTGGTATGGCGCCGAAATTTCGTGTTGTCAGATGCCGCTAATTTCTATGCAGCTAAACTGGCTCCTAAGTTTGTTGGTCCCTTTCGCATTCGAAAACGAGTGTCCCCTTCGACGTATGTTCTCGAAGACGAGAATGGTAAAGAGCGCGGTACGTGGCACGCGAAGGACCTTAAGTCGCATAACGACGAGAACTAAGTCTATAAGTCCCAGTAGAGTAACATTTTTTTTTCTTCTTTTTTTTCACTCTTACAAATAGACTGGCAGTAAGGCCTTGATGGAAAATCTCTCCCCTTGGTGTGTTGTGATCCTAGAAGGGCCTTGGAAATGGCTTACGGTTTTTTCATAACCGTAAGCTCATTTCCCTTCGAGGTAAGGGTGGGGTTTGTTGCGGTAAATTTTATCGCAACAAGAGGCATCCGCTACTTTCTCTCCTCTCCCGCTAACTTTTGAATCCCCCGTGCCTCTTTAATATTCTGGGAAAGTGGAGGGCAGCCATGGTCCCATCAGCCATAGGCCCACTGTCCTAGCATATCGAATTGGCACCAAAACAGGTTTCTCCGAGAAGAGACAGAAGGTCTCAACAATAAAGACTGATTGTCTAAGAGGAGACGGGCGGTCTCAGAAGCGACAGGCGGTCCTTCATAAACACCAACAGTAAACGAGCCGAAGCAAACGAAAGAACCAATAAGTCGACAAAATATTAATGAGACGGATGAGTCTCCACCGTAAACAACAGAAAAAAAAACCAAACCAAAACATACACCAACACAATGATCCATATTAATTAACAATAAACAGAAGTAAACATAAATGAGACGGATGGGTCTCCATCATAACGTATCACCAAGAACGAGACGACACGAGACGATAACCAACGACCAACAATGGCCGAGGGCCCAACCTAACTTAAATTATTTCTGTATAAAATGGCACGCTAGGTGTAGGTCCCTTCATCCCCAAATCTGCACAAAAGTCCACCGGAGTAGTTCGCGTTGTATTTTAAATTAAAAATACTGATTGCTTTTCTGTGGGTGATGATTCAGGTGAGCTTCTTCTGCGATCGGTTTCGATAGTAACAAGGGACAAAAAGAAGGAATCAGGGGAAATAATTAAAAGATAAGTATACTATTATAATGTACTATAAAAGACTTGAATCTTACTTGTACTTCCGAATAGTAATAATAAATTGAATTGAATTGAATTGAATTGAATTGAATTGAATTGAATTGAATTGAAGTAGAGTGATAGTTTGGGTTTGTTTTTCATAGTCTTCGATCGTTAGGGTTTGGTTGTGCAGAAAGGACTTCGGTAGGCTTTTGCCCGTAAAAATCCCAGTGAATTGCGGGACGCGCGACCTTGTTAAATATACTTTTGTGCTTAGTTCGGGACCGTACCATAGCGGGCCATTTTGTGATCTTAACGGCGATTTTTCTTTTTTTGTTCTTTGTCACGGGTTGGTTTTTTTCATCCACCCCGCCCGGTGGATTTTTTCCAGCCCCACCCTAAAATTAACTTCGTAATTTGGTTTAATTTAACATTTAATAAATCGACCATCGCTTATAACGCGGTACAAAAAAATTCTATTTCGCCTTCTTTCTTTTTCATTTCTCCAATTTCAGAATTCACCGTCGGGTTTCTCCTTTTCTCGCAAGGGTTTCCCAATCCCTTTTATCAAAAATTGGGTGGCGCCCATTATCCCCTTTCTTGTTTATTTGGTCCCCGTGTACCGATACTTCGAACCCACCTCAGCTGAGCGGCCGGCGCAACAGCTTCCAGGCGATCAGCTGTGGTTGCACTTTTCTCTCCCATTCGGTATTTTTGACGTCTTATCAATTGGCTGCATGCGGGCGCAGCTCGTTTCTTGTACTATTTTAAATTAATTAATTCGCGGCGGAAAAAGTGCAACAAACTCATGCGCCGACAATATTGCGGTGTTATCGGCGTATATTACCGCTTCACGATGTGGTAACGTTGGGAAATCAGACGTATATACATTATACAAATGTTGTAAAGTGCACCACTCCACAACCAACCAATTGCCTTATCTCAGTACTTGCCCCATCTTATCTCACCCCATTCATCTTATATCTTATCTAACGTCATATTTCTTACTAATCTCGCTTGTATTGACATACGCATAAATGCATAAATCCATTTCCACTTCAAGTCAATACACTTGCGATCAATTACCCTTGCGATCAGTGTCGCAACTTCCTCTTGTTCCACTTTAACTTCCTTCTATATTGCTTACTTAGCTACGTCAAATAAACTCTTTTGACCTAAGTAAACATCGTAAATATCCGCCCAACCAAACAATTAATGCAAACAACAAAATGCTGATGTCACACTTGAACTGCACCGACTTTGTATTTCGATACGTGAAGTGCGACGAAGTATTTCGACACTGCGGCGTATTCATAAATTATAAGTGGGTCATTCTTTTCATTTTCCTTTTTCCTCTTTGTTCGATATTCTTGGATAGGTCAAGAATATGAACACGGGCATTACGAGGCGAGATGGAGTCATTCTTAATCGGGATCCAATATCGGGCGGTCGAGTTTCTCTTAAATCATATAAAGTTAATATTCCTAAATCTTACCATCAACTAAATATAAAGAACATATTACTAAATCTTACCATCAACTATAAAGTTAATATTTCTAAATTTTACCATCAACTATAAAGTTAATATTCCTAAATCTTATCATCAACTATAAAATTAATATTACTAAATCTCATTGTCAACCAAAGTTAATATTATTAAACCTTATTGTCAACTTACTAAAATTAAATCTTAATGAATATAATAGTAAAAAGTGAATGTTAATTAAGAAAGTACTGAGTGATGTTAAATGTTAATGTAATATAATAGTAATAAATAAATGTTAATTAAGAAAGTGCTGAGCGTTGTTTTGAACTAATTAAAGATACACTTAAAAAGGTAACAACCCAACTGAGTAATAGTACCTCTCAGTTAAAATAAAAAACGGTACAACACAAAACTGGTCCAAGGACTGAGCCTTGGGGTACGCCAGCGTGAAATTCAATTATACTAGAAGCACTATCATTAACATGCCACTCTAAAACAATGACAGGACAAAAAACTTTGAACAATTCGACAGAGAAATGGGGGGAAATTTAAGTTTAGCATCTTATACACGAGGCCATTGTGCCATACTGAATCAAATGCTTTCTCAATGTCAAGCAGTAACATACCAGTTGACTTTCCTATTGCACGGTTTCTTTTAATGCTATTAGATATTCTAAGCACCTGATGAGAAGTGCTGTGACTACGTCTAAAGCCAAACTGTTCATCAGGATATATTCTAAGATCATATATTTTTTTTTTTTTTTTTTTTTTTGGTTGCGCCTGGAGGTGCAGGAATCTTCAAAAGATACCAATGGTCCGTACCATTGGTTATGCCCGATTCATATATCTGACAATGCCATCAGTGCTAGTCAGTATATGCCTACGGGCTAAACCTCACCCCCCCCAGAGAGGCACTATGAGAACCGGCTGCGCGTACTCATAGTAGTAGGAAATTCGTCCCTCTCATTTCTTCATTTTTTGTGATGACTACGACTAAGTTGCCTTAACAAGTAGTTTACGCTTCTGTAGTGTTAATCGCGTTAGGTAGGTAGCTTTCCAGTGAAAGCACCTACTAATACCGTCATTAAATGCGGTTTTCCTTACGGCGCTAGGTCGAAAAGTCTTGTTCTTTGTAGTCGGCGCTCAAGAATTGTCACGTCCATAGTACGGATTATTTCATTATTGCAGTGAACATGAAGACGGGTACGAAGTCTGCGAGCAAAGTTTGTTACTTCGTCTCTCACGGTAGCAATTCCTAGATCTCTGTGAATATCACTATTCCTTATATACCAAGGAGCATTCACGATTGCTCTTAGTATTTTGTTTTGAAATGCTTGCAGTAGAGCCATATTGCTTGGTTTGGTACAACCCCAAAGTTGTATACCATATGTCCAAGACGGTTTTAGCACTTGCTTATACAGAAGCAGTTTGTTATATGTGCTTAGCTTCGAGTATTTCCCGAGTAACCAATACATTTCTCTAAATCTGATTTCGAGCTCTTCGCGCTTCTTTTTAACGTGTGGTTTCCACTTAAGTTTTGCGTCTAGGGTCATTCCTAGATATTTTGCCTCGTTTGCGTACGGTATTTGCACCGAGTTAATGTATATAGGTAAGTTGTTTATCTTTCTTAGCGTGCAATTTACATGCGTTGATTTTGTCTCATTGAGGACTATTCGCCAGGTTTTTGTCCATTCGAATACTTTGTTCAAAGCTCGTTGGAGTTTTCCCGTTGATGATTCGACTGACTCATCCGTTACGAGGATAGCCGTGTCATCTGCGAACGTTGCTACAACGGGCCCTTCATCTTGTGGTATATCTCTTGTGTAGAGCAGGAACAGAATTGGGCCGAGAACACTTCCTTGTGGAACACCGGCGTAGATTTCTTTGAAATCCGAATATTCACTCCCGTGTCTAACACGGAAAAGTCTGTTTTCAAGATAAGATTCCAATAGTCTGTACAACTTTTCCGGTAAGATTACCCTTAGCTTATACTTTAGGCCTTCGTGCCATACCTTGTCGAAGGCTTGCGATACGTCGAGAAAAGCGCTAGAGCATACTTTTTTCCCTTCTAAAGCTTTTTCAATTTCGTTCGTTATTCGATACACCTGATCGATTGTGGAATGTTTGACCCGAAAGCCGAATTGATGATCCGGGATCAAGTGTCTTTCTTCAATTACTGGTTGCAATCGTTTCAGCAGAAGTTTCTCGAAGACCTTAGATATTATTGGCAGAAGTGAAATGGGTCTATATGATTTCTTGTCATTTGCACATTTCCCCGGTTTTGGAACCATAATAACTTCGGCGACTTTCCATTGCCTTGGGACATATAATAGTCTTAAAGAAGCATTTATGATGTAGAGCAACTTAACCAGCACTTTTTTCGGTAGCTCTTTCAAAATTTCGCCAGTGATTAAATCATATCCCGGGGCCTTGTTATTTTTCAGTTTTTTTACTGTCATTCGAAGTTCGAACAGGGATACAGTTTTTACTTTAAAATTGTCGGGTGCCATATTATCATTCGGATCTTCGATCAACGGTTGCCCATCGAACGGCTTGAACGTTTCCTCTAAGTGATCGGCAAATAATTCTGCTTTCTCTTTGTCTTCTTTTGCCCATTCCCCGTTAGCTTTCCTAATTGGCGGCGAGTGCACTACAGGTTTCTTTATGGACTTCAAGGCTTTCCATAGAGAGTAGTTTGAATACTTATCAGCGGTCAGACCCTCAAGGTAAGTAGAAGTCTCGTGATTTTTTAGGTCATGCAGCACATTTTTAAGCTTGTTACAAAGGTGGTTCAAATAAGTTTTATCCGGTGGCGCGCGGGATTGTTGCCATCTCTTGCGCGCTCTCCTCTTTTCTCGTATGAGGTCTTCGATTTCAGGCGGGTATTTGACTTTATTGTTCCGTGCTGCTGTCTTTCGCAGAGGAGTGTTTTTCCACGCTGAGCTCTGGATGGCTTCGACGAGTTTGTCGATTTCTTCTTCAATTTCGAACGGTGTCTTTAGCGGTACATTTAAAGCAACATTTTCCTTGCAGTCTCTTCTGAAAGTGTCCCAGTTAGTTTTGTTACTCGTTAACCTAGGCGGTCCTTCTTTTTTAACTAAACTTCCACCTATTTTCAGAGTGACTGCTGAGTGATCTGAGCATAGATCATAGCATTCTTCGATTTCCGTCAAATTTTTAGTTAACCCTTTTGCGATAAAGAAGTCGACGAGGTCAGGGATTTTATTTTTGTCAGTTGGCCAATAAGTTGGCTTTCCTGTCGAAAAAAAATTCACCCCACGTTTCATGCTGGCTTTGTACAATAATCTGCCTTTTGTCGAATTACATCTTGAACCCCAGAAAGTGTGTTTCGCGTTAAAGTCACCACCTAAGACAAAATTAGGTCCGAGGGAGTCAAAGAGACGAGCTAGGTCGTCTTCTGCTAGCTTATATCCCGGAGGGAAGTAGCTAGACCCGATGTTGTAGTCTAAGTGGCTTATTTTTACGGAGACTGAGCTTATTTGCATAGAATCAAATTCTATTTCTATGCTTTCGGAATGCTTAATACAGTCTTTGATGTAAAGAGAGGACCCGCCTCTCGCATTTTCCGAAGGATGATTCGCATGGTAATCGCTGTAACCCTTTATTTTGGGTCTATGTCCCTTTTTTAAGTGCGTTTCCGATACCAAACATATATCGATATTATTTTTCCGTAGAAACACTTCTAACTCGTCGATTTTTTTCAGAAGGCCGTTTGCGTTCCACGTTAGTATCTTAAGTAGCTGTTTCATATTCATATTTTTTGGATTGCCTTGCGAGGTTTGAACTCGAGCTTGCTCAATTTGTCAAGTATTGTTTTGTTAATCTTGTTTTGCTCCTCAAATTTTTCCAATATAATAGTAAATATTTGGCTGACCGGGTCTGTTGTAGCTGATCGTAATTTGTTTTCGTTTGAAGCGACTTGCGCGTACGATCTCGCGTCAATCTGTGGTGGTTTTTCCGCTGCGCTTGGACCAGCGACGTTTTCTTGCGCAATTTTTTTACTTTCCTTTATCGGCTTCGTCGTTTTGATCGGCTTAGCGGTCTTAGGCTTATCGGCTTTACGATATCTTAAGCTTGGGTTCGGGTCTATCGGTTTCTTGAGAGTATCCCGCCTTTTTTGAAGCTCCTTTGCTACATCACAACTGTTGGAACAAACCAAATATGCTAGATTAAAACAACGCAGTGATGTTACCTTTGTGCTTTATTAGAACGACTAAGAGGCCAGTTTAGATTGAGTTTTGTATTTTATAGTGTTTGGCTGCTTGAGTGTGTTAGTGTAATTTAAGTTATGTATAATGTATATAATATGTAAGAATATATAAATGCAAAATCTAACAAACCTTCCCTCAAAACTGGCAACTAACAATGTTCAAACAAATTATGTGTATGATGTAATTCAAAACTTCAAAAAAATAAAAATAACAAAATTGATAATTTAAAAAAATTCAAGTTTACAATTAATATTATAATTTTAATCCTAACATGTGGGTGAACTCTTTATGTTTAATTTTCTTTAAATTTTTTGTGAACACATCAGCTGTCATCTTATTAGTTGGTATAAACTTCAGCACAAGAAGCCCTTTCTCGTAGACCTCACGAACGTAATGCGCCTGGATGTCGATATGCTTCGTTCGGTTGTGGAACACAGGATTTTTTGCCAACTTCTGTGCACTGATGTTGTCCCCAAATAGTTCTGTAGGTTGATTTACTAGTTCCTTGAATCCTAGTTCATCCAAGAAACGCCGGAGGTACACAATTTCCTTCGACGCTGTTGATAGGGCGACGTACTCAGCTTCTGTACTACTTAGGGCGATGGTGGTTTGTTTTTTACTGCCCCATGAAATAGCGGCTCCGGCAAGGAAAAAAGCGAAACCAGTGTAAGATTTTCGGTCTACGCTATTGCCACCCCAGTCAGCATCTGCAAAGCCCTTTAATTTCTCACCAGTCTGAAAATATTTAAGTTTATAATTAAGTGTTGAACTTAAGTACCTCAGCACATGTTTTGCAGCATTCAAATGTTCCACGTGCGGATCAGTGTTAAATTGAGCAAGCTTGCAGACAGAATGCATGATATCAGGCCGTGAGCAAATACTTAAGTACGTTAAAGACCCGATCAGTGATTGGTACTGCTTCTGGTCCACCTTCTTGCATCTGGTACAGTCATCGCATTTGAAAAACTTTGACCCTGGCTCTAATGGAGTAGCACTGCTTCTACAGTCCTTCATACCAAAGTCATCAAGTAGATTACGAATCAGCTGCTGTTGTGAGATTTGTATTCCATCTCGCCCTTTCGTTATCTCCATTCCAAGAAAATGGTCGATTGGTCCTTTGTCGACCACCTCGAATCTTTTGCCGATTTTTCCCTTTATCTCCTCTACTCTCTCAAGATTAGAGCACGCCAGCAAAATATCATCAACATAAACTGCAACGATGATTACCTCACCTGGTTTTCTTAGCACATACACACAAGCGTCCCCGTGGCATCTCTCAAAACCAATACTTTTCAGAAAATAGTTCAACTCTTCGTTCCAATTCCTTCCCGATTGCTTCAATCCATATAATGCCTTCTTCAATCTGCACACTTTAGTTTTGTTTTCTTTATCCACAAAACATTCTGGCTGGTACATATACACCTCTTCTTGAAGACTTCCGTTCAGGTAGGCTGATGACACATCCATCTGGTGCACAATCAACTTATATTCAGCCGCCAAAGCCAAAATCAATCGGATCGACGAGTATCTGACCACTGGAGAAAAAATGTCTGTGTAGTCGACTCCGTATCTCTGGCTGCACCCTTTTGCCACCAACCGCGCCTTATAACGGACTGCAACACCATTCTTGTCACACTTGACATTGAAGACCCACTTGCATTTAATAGGGGTTCGTTTTTCAGGTACAGCCACCAACTCCCATGTCTGATTCTTAACCAGTGAGTCGTACTCTGACAACATTGCAGCCCTCCACTTATCTGCATCTGGTCTTTGCAGCGCCTCTTCAACGGTGATTGGATTCGTTGCCCGCTCCGTATGGTTTCTCTGCATATAACTGGTAAAATTTGGGCTTACATTTTTTCGAGGGCGCAACTGCATTCGTAGAGATCCCAAACTATCGTCACCAGACACAGTTCTAGCTCCATCGGCAGCTGGATCATTTTCAACAGGGTGAGCAGAAGCATCACCTACTGTTACAACAGCACCTTGCCCTATCTCAGATGACGTATCCACGTCGCACGCATCAGCAACCTCGTTTTCACCAGAAGAAACTGTGGCATCTTGTTCGTTTGTCAACTTATCTATTACGATACTCGGCTTAGATTCGCTGGTTCCTGCTCCAGCACTAAAAATAGATTCATCGAAATCAGCAGCATCGTTGAAATCGTCATCGTCCGAAGACAGTGGATCATCTTTAGGTGAAACTGTACACATGGCAATGGTATCAATTACTTCACTGAAACAATCATCCAATACAACCTTAGATGGACGAGACACATTGTCCGAATGAAGGAACCTCACATCTCTTGCTATAATTACAGTCCTCCTACTTTGATCATAGAGCCGATATGCCTTCGATTCTTCTGCGTACCCCACCATAAAGCACTCATTGCCCTTTGCTGAAAATTTCGACTTTCTTGGCATCTTGTCCAGAACAATACCCTTCTTACCGAAAACCTCTAAATACGAAACATTTGGTTTTCTACCACACCATGCCTCATACGGTGTCAATTTATGCAAAACTTTCGTCGGTGATCGGTTTCGCAAAAACACGGCAGTGTTTATTGCCTCTGCCCACAGAAATTCCGCCATCGAAGAATCAATAATCATGCATCGTCCCATTTCCACCAACGTCCGGTTTACCCGTTCTGCGATACCATTTTGCTGTGGGGTATAGGGGACAGTAAATTGTCTTCGTATACCCTCTTGCCGTAGGAACTCAGTGAATTCCCTGTTAGCATACTCTCCACCATTATCTGACCGTAAAACCTTCACTTTGCGACCGGTTTCTAATTCTACAGCTGCTTTAAAAATCTTAAATGTTTTAAACACTTCGCTCTTGTTTTTTATAAAATAAACGAATATCTTTCGACTATAGTCATCAATAAAGGTGACGAAATATCTGGCTCCACTAAGGGACGCAGTTTTCATTGGCCCACAAACATCACTATGGATTATGTCCAAAATGTTCGTGCTTGTTTTACTTAAGCCTTTCGGAAATGGTAGTGCACTTATCTTTCCTTTCAAGCACACATCACACTCAAAATGTTTCACCTTTTTCACATCCATGCCACGGACCATATTTTTTCTGCACATAAGCTCAAGGCTCTTTATATTTAAATGCCCGAATCTTCGATGCCATTCAAAAACATTCACATTTGCCGCCGCTAAATACAGCTTATTGTGTGTCATCACGTAAATAAATAAATCACCGTTTCTTTTTAATCGCATGACTTCCATCCCACTAGTTGACTTTACAAATGCAATATTTTTTTCGAACTCTACTTTGCAATTGTTCTCAGTTATTTTGCTCACTGACAAAAAATTTGCTTTAAGGTGGGGAACATAAAGTACATTATGTAAATCGATTTTACAGGTTTCCGTCTCCACACAAACTTGACCTATACCTTCAGAAGAAATGTATTTGTTTCCCGCTAACTCGATCTCCTCTCGATGCTCTTCTATGTGAGTGAAAAAAGACTTATCACAACACATGTGACAAGTTGAACCACTATCTAAAACCCAAACGGAACTATTGACTTCTGTGTAACTATATTTGGAAAGGTTAAGCAAAGCACAATTTATATTAGGTTTAACTGCAGTATTATTTCGACATGAAGCAGCATAATGCCCTCTCTTTTGGCATTTGTAACACTTGCCTTTTGAATTTTTGTTATTAAATTGGTATTGTTGCTGCTTGCGTTCGTTCCACCCATGTGACACAGTCCGTTGCTTATTGGCAAAAAAAGCTGTTTCATGTGGCTCATCTCTCCTTTTGTCACTCTCTCTTCTTTTTTCTTCTTCCATTAGTTTAGTTTTGAGTACCGTCGTGCTGGGCAAACAATCCCTCGATTCGATAGCAATGATAAAGTTTTCGTAGCTTTTCGGCAATCCCGAAAGCAAAATGATTGCAAGCAACTCATCGTTTAATTTTAAGTCTAGCTCCGCTAGTTTTTCAGTCAAATCAAAAAACTTGTTAAGGTGCTCACCCATCGGCGTTTCTTCATACATCTTCAAATTTATCAGCGATTTAAAAATTGTTACTTTTCGTGCAGGTCCACTGGGTGCATGTAATTCCGACAGCCTGCTCCATGCGTCCTTAGAGGTTCTGGCGTTTTTAATATGGATTAATTGACTTGGCTTGACGGACAAAACCAACGTCGCCAACGCCTTTTCGTCTTTAGCTTTCCATTTCAATAACTCATCTGAATCTGTCGGTTGTACATTTCCACCCGATACATACTCCCACAAATCACAGTGCACTAGTACGGATTTCATTAGAATTTTCCAGCCATCATAATTGCTATCGTCAAGTTTCTCTATTTGGTATAGCCCGGAACTCATCATTAGGGTTAGTGAAGTGACTCCTTTGTTAAAAAAATCAGTTAAAATAAACCTGGGCCCATAACCACTGTTGGAACAAACCAAATATGCTAGATTAAAACAACGCAGTGATGTTACCTTTGTGCTTTATTAGAACGACTAAGAGGCCAGTTTAGATTGAGTTTTGTATTTTATAGTGTTTGGCTGCTTGAGTGTGTTAGTGTAATTTAAGTTATGTATAATGTATATAATATGTAAGAATATATAAATGCAAAATCTAACAACAACCTCGATAGTTTGCTGGGTGCTTGCCTTTGCAGTTTATGCAGGTCGCCGGAGCCTGCTTATTTAGGTCACACCTTTCTGATAAATGGTTCCCGGCACATTTCACACATTTCGGTTCTTTTTGGCAATAGGACTGGGTGTGATTAAAACCTTGACAGCGTTTGCACTGAGGTATCGATCGTGTATTCGTACGCATAGGCTCGATTTTAACTACGATATTCAAAATACTTTTTACATTATAAATATCGTCTATATTTTCGCTTCTATCGAAGGTTAGCATAAAGAGCGGGAGTCCATGCTTGACAAAGATTTCATTGCCTTGTTCCGTTTTCTGCTTTATCTTCTTTAAGATATTATTTGCGTCGATAATTTTCAAGCCTTTTCCTTTAAGGTCATTTATAATGTCATCTTTAGTGCACGAGGGGTGGAGACCCCTTGCTATAACGCGGAGTGGTCTTTCTGATTTATTTTCGTAGGTGAACCACTGGATCTTTTCCGCGTTTAGTTGTTTAGATATTGCTCGGTAGCCGTCAGAGTCAACTACATTAATTTTCCAGTCATTGTTTCGGAATGACGTTACTTTAAATTCCGATGTCACAGCTCCCTTGAGAAGGCTATGCAGTTTATTGTAGTCCGTAATGCCGACGACGTTTATTGCAGGCGGAGGACGTAATTTGTCGTGAGTTTGTTTCTGTTTCGAGTCTTTTTCTTTGTCTTGCTTTCGTGGCTCGATTTCAGGTGAAGAACCGGCTCTTCGTTTTTTGCTGGGTCTTTTCTTTGAGACCCTATTTGTTTCGCGTGCTAACTCTTCTTCATCCGTGTGATATTTGGGACTAGGTGCACGGGGTGGAGTAACTTCGCGTTCTCTTTGCAAAAGTGAATTCTTTAAGGCCTTGTTTTCCTCTTTTAGGGAGTCTACCTCTCTCTTAAGCTCTTGGTAGAGTAAATCCATTTTATTTAGCTTAATTCGGAGTTCATTGTTTTCCTCCTCAATGCTATTACGTTTCACTGAGTCCCGTTTCTCTTGCGCTTGCGCTTCCGGCGGACTTCTTTTTCCGGAGACATTCGGTCTTGATGGTGGAGACCGAGTTACCCTTGATGTCTTCAAAAAGGGGTTTATTAAATGCAACAATTGGCTCTCCCCAGAATCCGTAGAGCCTACCTCCGAAGAGGGTGGATTTTCCAGAGAACCTGGACTGCCACCTGGGGTACTAGATCTATTTGTTTTACTCATTGCATGTTATGTATACATTTTATCCCCAGTATACGAAGGGTGGATTTTAGTCGCCTCTTACGACAGGCATGCCTACCTCGGGTATATTCTGGCCCCTACCCGAAGGTGATCTTAAGCATTTTCTCTTTTAAACCTTTTTCATAAATTACTTAGAATGCTTATTGGTCTATAACTTTCTGTTCTATCAAGAGGCTTACCTGCTTTTGGTATTGGTACTACCTTTGCTACTTTCCAGGAGTCTGGAAAGTATTGGACCTTAAGGCAAGCATTAATTATATATGTTAAAAATTGTACTCCTATTCTAGGCAGTAGGCACCGTAGCGCAAGTGGTTAGTGCGTCGGACTACTGTGCCAGCGGTCTTGGGTTCGAATCCCGCCGCAAACACCTAAAATGTTTTTCACAGTGCCCACCTCTTCCGAATGCCTGACAAGCATTCAAGAGTATCCTTTGTCATGTAAAGCTTCCCAACTCGCCGTTTGGAGACGGCAGAAAACTGTAGGTCCTTTCCATTCGTTCAAAAATATAACGCGCACACACAAATGGTTGCGGGAAGCTAGGCTTGGTTCTACCTAGGACTGCTGAAGCCAAATATTTATTTTTTTATTCTAGGCAGTTGTTTAAGATATATGTTTTTGATACAGTCCAGCCCACCTGTTCTTCTAACATTTAAGTTGTCCAAAAAAAATTGTGTGTCTATTTCGGATACATATACATTGCTAGGCGTTTCAAAACAGACCGCATTGAAGGCCTGTACTTCTTGGTTTACAAGAATGTTTGTACCAGTATCCCCTAAATTTTGGGATACAACGTGATTCCGCGAAAAATTTAAGGCAAGTGCCTTGGCCTTGTCAGTGTCTGTGAAATAGGTGTTTAAATTGGAATTGTTTTTAAGGCAGGGCTTTTGTTTATTTTTATTTTTAACAATTTTAACTATGTTGCAGAAGGGCTTGGATGCTTTATCCAGAACATTAAGTTTTTTGTTCCATATCTCATTTCGTTGAGCCTAAATACATTTATTTATTAATTTGTTAATATGGTTTACCTGATCTGAAAAATGAAAAACGGTATCTCTGCCAATTCCTCCTGTACATATTCCTCATTTTGATCAGCTCTAAGACGTAATCTGGCAATTTTACACAAAAGTCCATTTTTGCTACCTTAGGAATACTAATGTTAGCAGAGCTCATGACCTCATCTTTGAATAATGGCATCAACGTCTTCTTTAGTTGAAATAGTTACAAGGGTAGTGGGAATATTTCGAAGTTTTCTCTTAATTTCCGAGCGAAAAACTGTCCAATTGGCGTTTTTCAGGTCTTGAAAATATTGCACTTTTTCCTCACCCGACCAAAAAAGTTGACAAATAACTGGGTTATGGTCAGAATTTAATTCATTAAGAGAAATTGGCTGAGATAAGAGACTAGTAACGTTTGTTATAAATAAGTCAATGACAGAAGGACTTCCACGAGAAATGGCTGGGACATAGGTAGGACTGGGTGGAAACAAAACAGAAAAAGGAAGTATAGCTGAAAGGTCAGACAGTATATTACCCCAGGAATTCGCTCTGATGCATCCCCAATCCCTGTATCTGCAGTTAAGATCGCCCCCCATTAGAAAGGCTCCTCTAATCACACTAATATTATAAATGCGAAAGTAACTCTGTCTGTCTGTCTGTCTGTCTGTCGATTACCTTTTCACGCCTAAACCGCTGAACCAATCATAACGAAATTTGGTATAGAGATAGTCTGGGACCTGGGAAAGGACATAGGCGGAAATACAGCTCGCTAGGGGGCGCTAAGTTAACAAAACCCAGGAGACCGCTGAGCAGTCTCAAACCCGTCGGACTTTAGATGCTAAGCATCACTCATCTGTTAGAGCTGCTGAAACTTTTGAGCAGACTCAGACACGTCAGATGTTAGATGCCGAGCGTCACGCGTCTGTTAGAGTTGCTGAAACTGTAGAGCAAACGCAGACACGTCAGATGCCAATCGTCACGCGTCTGTTAGAGCTGCTGAAACTTTAGAGCAAACTCAGACGCGTCAGATAATAGACTCCGAGCGTCACGCGTTTGTTAGAGCTGCTGAGGCTCTAGAGGAAATTCAGGCGCGTCAGATCTCAGATGCCGAGCGTCACGCGTCTGTTAGAGCTGCTGAAACTCTAGAGCAAACTCAGACGCATCAGATGATAGACACCGAGCGTCACGCGTCTGTTAGAGCTACTGGAACTCTAGAGGTAACACAGGCGCGTCAGATATCAGATGCCGAGCGTCACGCGTCTCTGATAGCTGCAGAGTCGTTTGAGGAATCACAAAGACGTCGTGTTGAAAATGCCAAACGCCAAGCAGAAAGGAGACGTGCGTTTAATCATAGTAAATGGGAGGCTTTTAATGTTAGTACATTTTATTATGATGTAAACTGTCAAACTATGACAAGCTAACACGTATTTGCAAAGTGCAATTTAGTTTGAGTTTAATTGAAGTACAATTGTTTATTCAAGTAAAAGAGTTGATTCATTCAGTTCATAAACATCCAAGCTACACGTCTGCATTTGTTTCTTCATTCGATACTGTGCAATAAGTTAATTTGACGTGATTTTAATTTCTCGGTTTACGCTTTTGCTTTGTTCAACTGTCAACCATGTCAGCCTCCCAGCAACAACAACCACTGCGACCCGAGACTCGCGCTACTGCTGTGAAAAATAAACAAAATAATTCACCCGTGCAAAAAACAATTCCTATAGTAGATGACAAAAAATCGAACAATTGCATTCAGTTAAGATTGACAAAACAAATCGAGGAACTAAAAAGACTAATTGTGAACGAAAACATAAAGCTGACTTCAAAACTGGATAAGATTGAGGAAGATTTTAAGCTGCGGTGTGCGGAAGTCAACAAAGTTGCTGCCGATCTCTCATTACGAGTCCAACAGCTTGAAGCGACCTCCGCATCACCTGCACAATCCAACACAATCTTTCTTGCCCAACGTATAGATGAACTCGAGCGGGAAAAAATGTCTGCGGATGCTATTATTCATGGAATACCTAGAGTATCAAATGAAAACCTTAACACTCTTTTCTCAAAATTATGCTTCTCCGTTGCCTGCGATCCTGCACCTACTCCATTAAGTATTTTTGGCGCAAGAGATAAACAAACATCCTCTGACGCTGCCATCATAGTGAAACTCAAAACAGCTGGAGATAAAATCAATTTGCTAAAATCTATTCACCAACGATGGAAAACAAATAAAAAGAGCTTTCTTTGCCTTCGTGACGTTGGAATGGAATCTGACAGCCGCATTCATGTCAATGAAAGTTTAACGTCATACAACAATAACATTCTTCGGAAAGCGCCTGTGCTGAAGCGACGTAAGAAGCTTTCGAGTGTTTTTACCAGAGGTGGAAGAGTCTACATTCGAGTTACTGCAGCTGATAAAACACTTTTAATCAGCTCACTGGAAAGCTTAAACTCAATTGCCGATGCCGATGGAGATGATCATGCTGGTATATCATAATCTATGCTCTTTGTTAGATGTATTCTATTTGTTATTTATTATTATTTATTATTATTATTTATTATATTATTTTTTCTTAAATCCATTTCAGTATAAATCTTTGTTAGATGTATTTTATTTACTTGTAAACTCTCTTTTCTTGGTTTTGTTCTACTCTATGTTTAACTCTTTTCAGTACTCTGGTCTAAAATCTGTTTTTTTATTTACTTTGTTATGTGTTATGCTTTTTTCATGTCCTAGGGTTGAAGATTTGTTTTTTATCTATGTAAATGATTAGTAGTTCCAATGTTTATACATCTGACAATATTAACAATAATAATTTGCGTGTTATGCTTGAGATTCTTTGCAAGCAGTGCACAGGGCTTCAGGTATGCCATATCAATGCACAAAGCCTTTATCCTAAAATTGACGAATTTCGTGATGTGTTTATGGGGTCAAATGTTGACATTGTGTGTGTATCTGAGACCTGGTTTAAACCAGACATTCTCAATGTTGTATATGAACTTAAAGGTTACAAATTGTATCGAGCTGATAGGAAAAGCCGTGCAGGTGGGGGAGTGGCAATGTACATCCGCGACGGTATAAATGTTGTGTTTGTCACTAAATCGAAAGCTTCCTCGTTAATTGATTACCACTTTATTGAGATAATTAACAATGACTCAAGCAAGCTTTTGTTCGGAGTAGCATACCGCTTTAATAAATCTGTCAATTTATCAGAACTTTACTCTGTCCTTGAAGACTTGTCACCCCTTTACACTGACATCATCCTGTGTGGAGGCTTTAATTGTGACCTACTTGAAAATACTTCGCAGTTTTTCACAAATAAAATCAGTACCCTTGGCTTAAGGTCTATAAATACCGCTTATCCGACGCATTTTACTAGTACCTCGTCAACCCTGTTGGAACTTTTTCTTACAAGTAACTCTGAAAACACTCTTTTATACACCCAGTTGTCAGCGTCTGCGTTCTCGAAACACGATCTGATCTTTGCGACTTTTAAACACGCTTTGCCACAAACAATACCCTCTGTGTATAGATATAGAGATTTAAGAGCAATTAACTTAAATCAGTTAGAGGAAGACATTCTTCAGGTGAGTTGGCAAAATGTTTATTTCATGGCCTTTGCTGGCGATCAAATTGATTTCTTGCAGAATGCCATACGTCATCTCTATAGTTCACATGTTCCGTTAAAAACAAAATATCTGCGTATAAATACCGACACAAACGGTGGAAACGTTTTAGACTCCCTGAGTTTCTAGCAGATTTCCGGGCTTTAAGAAACATTGTTTCCATGAAAATAAGGGAAAACCTTATGGAAAAATATCCGAGAGCTTGGTGTTGGTCGACAAAAGGACATAATCGCTGAAAATATAAGCCCTGATATCTTAAATTCTGAATTTGCCAAAGTTCAAAGTACTTTACCAGACGTTGGGGAACCTAGTACGTTTGATTTTCACGTTGACCATGAAAGTAATGATTGCTTTCAGTTCACCAGAGTAGATGAAAATGACGTTTTGAGCGCCCTACTACAAATAAAGTCTAAGGCTATGAGCCTTGATGAAATACATCCACACTTTATTAAAATAATTTTGCCTCACATTCTTTCCACACTTACACACCTTTTTCATACAATTATCACGACTTCTTTTTTTCCCCCTTCCTGGAAGGTTGCTAAGGTGATACCGATAGTTAAAAAGCCTGCTACCCGTTTGGCACCACCTGAGTTTCGACATATTTCTATTCTCCCGTTTCTTTCCAAAGTCTTCGAGAAATTACTGCATAAGCAAATGTCAGAATTTATTAAAACTAATAATCTTTTGAATGTTCAACAGTCAGGATTTAGGGTAAATCATAGTTGTGTCTCTGCTATTTTAAAAATAACAGACGATCTAAGAAGTGCGATGGACCTCGATTTCATATCATTTCTCGGGCTCCTAGATTTCTCAAAGGCATTTGATACTATTAATCACGGTATACTCTTCTCAAAATTAAAGTGGAATTTCCGTTTCAGCAACTCTGCAGCTAAATTAATACTTTCGTATTTGAGTGAAAGAAGCCAAGCGGTGTCTGTTGGTGATAATATCTCCCGATACTTACAGCTAATGTCAGGAGTACCACAGGGGTCAATTCTGGGGCCATTGCTGTTTGCCATGTTCATAAATGATCTTCCGCAAGTAGTCCAACACTCATCAATACATTTGTATGCTGACGATGTGCAGATACGTTTGAGTTGCAAGCTGGGTATGTTAGAAGATGGAGTTGACAGGCTTAATAGCGACCTTAAGCTAATTTCAGACAGGTCGAGTAAAAATCACCTACAATTAAATCCAACGAAGTCAAAATGCTTAATAGTCTACAAATATAAGCTTGACAGTAGCTATTTCCCAGCTTTATATCTAGGGAACACTGTTCTTAAATATGTCGAAACTGCGAAAAACCTTGGTATTTGGTTCAACTCGATACTCACATGGGACCAACACATCCAAACAGTTATCGGCAAAATATACGGATGCTTACGTGCCCTCTCATTGACCAAGCACTTTATACCTCAACATACAAGGCTTAGTTTGGCAAAAAGCTTGATTTTACCAATCGCTACCTACGGGTGTCAAATTTTTTGTTGTCATAACTCAGAAACACGAAGGAACCTTACAGTGGCATTTAACAACATTACACGATATGTATACAATCTTAAACGATTTGATCATATTTCTGGTTATTCTAAGAGGATTCTGGGTTGTGACCTACACACCTATTTAAAATTTTGTGCCCTTAAAACACTAAACAATATCTTGATTTGCAAAGAGCCTCACTACCTGTATGAAAAACTTCATTTCTCAACTTCCTCTCGTTCGTTTGTTTTTATACAACCCAGGTTTACATGCAGAAATTCTGAGAACCAATATTTTGTTTATGTTGTCGGAGAATGGAATGCTTTACCCTTGGACATTAGAAGGCTTCGTGGAACAAAGTCATTTCCTAAAGTTTTATTTAAATACGTAACCGAAGGTGCTTAATAGAGTTTTAAAACAATAGAGTATAACTATATTATAATTTAATATTTTATTTATTTAATTTTTGTTCCTTTCTTTTCTTTTCTATGTAATTCAGTTTTATTTTTTTTTTTTTCTTTTTTCGAACACTATTTTTTTCCGGTGTTAATATACATGTACTTCTTCACTTATAATTAGTAACGCCGAATATATATATGTATAAATTGCTCATATATCAATTGTTCAAATGTATTAACTTTTGCTACTAAAGACTATTGTAGTCCATGTAAAAGATGCAAGATGTTGTAAATAAATAAATAAAATAAATAAATTGATTGATTATGCCAATCATCGATTAGTAGTCATAGGAAGAATGGATCAAAAATGTAGGCATTGCAAAGCATTGAAATGGAAGGAAGAAACTCCTGGTATGTGCTGTTCCGGTGGAAAAATTGTAGTTCCATCGCTAGGCGAACAAAAGGAACCGCTAAAAACGCTACTTTTGTACGACTCCAAATCATCACGGAATTTTTTAAATAAAATAAGGAAATACAATTCGTGCTTTCAAATGACGTCATTTGGTGTAGACAGGGAGGTTATAATGCCTGGATTTTCCCCTACCTTCACAATTCAAGGACAAGTTTACCATAGAATTGGCTCTTTGCTTCCTTTAGATAATCAGCAACATAAATTTTTACAGATTTATTTTATGGGGGATGAAAATGCCGAAGTAGACCGCAGGTGTCAAAATATTCAAGGTGTCGGAAGAGACACTGTACTGAAAATTCAAAGAATGTTGCATGAACATAACCATCTTATCGCCACTTTTAAAATTGCTTTAGAGAGAATGCCGGGGGAAGATTATAAATTAGTGATGCACCCAGATCGTACGCCAAGTGGGGAGCATGAGAGAAGATATAATGCACCTTCGATAAATGAAGTCGCAGCCATGTTTACAGGCGAACAGTTTGCAACCAGAGACATCGTTTTACATGCCCGTGATGACCAATTGAAGAGGGTGCCGGATACACATAAATATTATGACGCACTGCAATATCCACTGATTTTTAGCAAGGGGCAAGAAGGATATCACTTTCAAATAACGCAAATTAACCCTGTAACAGGCCTCTCCTTGCCAAACAAAAAGGTTTCTTCTATGGATTTTTATGCCTACAACATGATGATTCACACAGTGCCCACCTCTTTCGAATGTCTGACAAGCATCAAAGAGTATCATTTGTCACGATTGAGCTTCTCAACTCGCCGTTCGGAGTCGGCAAAAAACTGTAGGTCCCTTCCATTCGTGCAAAAATATAACACGCACACACAAATGGTTGCGAGAAGCAGGCCCAGGTTCACCTCGAGCTGTAGCGCCAACTAAGTAAGTAACATGATGATTCGCGAAAACGATTTCAATATGATACCACGATGTAAGCAATTGGCCAATCAGTTTTATGTCGACATGTACGTTACGGTTGAAAGCGAACGTCTCAGATATATATCACTACATCAAAATAGATTAAGAGCTGCGAATTATATTCATCTTCAAGATGCTGTAGCAAATGACGCAAATGTAAATCCTGATGATTTAGGGAAGATAGTTATATTGCCGTCTTCGTTCATTAATAGTCCACGATATTTACATGAATATACACAGGATGCATTCGCATATGTGCGCACGTATGGTCGCCCAGATTTATTTGTTACTTTCACATGTAACCCAGCATGGAAAGCAATAGTCGATGAATTGATGCCAGGACAAACCGCTAATGATAGACACGATATAATTGCAAGAGTTTTTAGATCAAAAGTAAAAAAGTTAATATCGGTTAAAACCAAAGGAAAAATATATGAGAAGTGTTGTGCTTTATGTACTCCATAGAATGGCAGAAGCGTGGCTTACCACATGTCTACATTTTAGTCTGGTTAAAAGAGAAGCTGAGACCCAATCAGATTGATAACATTATCAGCGCTGAAATACCTGATTCAAGCAATGACAAGGAACTACAAGATAGTCCCTTATTCCCCAATTTTGTCAAAATTGTTTAATTCCCACATCAATGTAGAGGTTTGCTTGGTGCGTGCGATAAAATATCTGTAAATATATTAACAAAGGTAGTGACCAAGCCATTTTTAATTTTATAAATACAGAGCTCCCAAATCCACTAAATAAAGTACGCACGTACCAGTCCGGTCGTTATATCAGCAGTAACGAAGCCGTGTGGCGTGTGTTACACGAAAGGCACCCCGCAGTAATACACCTTAATGTACATTTAGAGAATGGTGAACGTGTCTATTTTACTGAAAATAATTGCCGTGAGCGAGTATCTACCCCGCAAAAAACAACACTTACCGCTTTTTTTGAACTTTGCAGTAGAGATGACTTTGCCAAAACTCTTCTTTACGTTAAGGTGCCCAGATATGACACATGGAATACAATCCGAAAAGAATGGAAACGCAGAGTTCAAGGAACCCCAGTTCAAAATTGGCCTGGCGTTAAATCCGGCGACGCTTTAGGCAGAGTTTATACGGTGCATCTCAGCAACTTGGAATGCTTTTGTTTGAGAATGATGCTGCATCATGTACGAGGGCCAACATCTTTTAGAGATCTTAAAACACACAATGGTCAACAAATGTCAACATTCAGAGAGGCATGTGAGGCAAGGGGATAACAATCATTGGGAGTCAACACTAGAAGAGGCCATACAATGTAGATCAACTAATAAAGTAAGAGAGCTTCTCGCTATATTAATAGCGACCTGTGGACTTTCAAATCCTCAGCAACTTTGGGAGAAATACAAAAATGATATGGCTGATGATATATTGCACAGGATGCAAGTAGTCAACGAGAATCTTACGTACAAAGATTCAATTTATAATGAAGCACTGACAAAGGTGGAAGACAAAGTGATGATAATAACTGGAAAACATTTATCAGATTTCGGGATGAATAGACCACATAGAACGGGGGAGATTAGTACTGATTTAGCTCGAGAACTGAATTACAATACTGCTTTATTGCAACAGCAAGTAATAGAATATATTCCACGTCTGAATCCAGAACAGAAAACCGTTTTCGATAGTATAATGCAGCAGATTGAAAGTGGTGAAGGTGGTTTGTTCTTTTTGGATGCCCCAGGAGGTACAGGAAAAACTTTTCTACTGAATCTACTTTTAGCCCGGATTCGGAAAGACAAAAGAGTTGCTGTTGCAGTAGCGTCCTCTGAAATAGCTGCCACACTACTCGATGGTGGACGAACGGCGCATTCAGTACTTAAATTACCATTAAATTTAGCTCAGATTGAAACACCCATTTGCAACATTAGTAAAAATAGCGACCGCGGACGAATGTTGCAGCAATGTAAGCTGTTGGTTTGGGATGAATGTACAATGTCCCATAAGAAGGCAATAGAGGCACTAGATCGAACCATGAAAGATATTAATAGCAACCAAAGTATCGTGGGTGGAATGGTAGTATTGATGGCTGGTGACTTTAGGCAAATTTTACCTGTTATAACTAGGCCTGCAGACGAAATAAATGCATGCTTAAAGGCTTCTACATTATGGCAGCATGTAAAGAAATTTAGCCTAACTACAAATATGCGAGTGCTGCTGCACAACGACACAGAATCAGGACAATATGCGGCTGATCTGCTTAAAATTGGCGAAGATAGAATTGCCATAGATACTAACGGTATGATAACGTTAAATCATGGATTTTGTAATGTTATCCAGAGCACGGATGAGCTGATTAACAAAGTTTATCCTCAACTGCAAGCTAATATGGGAAATAAAGAATGGCTGTGTGAAAGAACAATTCTAGCGCTGACTAATGAAATAACAGGACAACTAAATGAAAAAATTATGTCACAAATAGAAGGAGATATTGTAGAGTATCTATCGGTAGATACTGTGATGGACATTGAACAAGTCACTTCATATCCTGTAGAGTTCCTTAATTCTTTGGAATTGTCAGGAGTGCCTTCCCATAAGCTGAGATTAAAAGTTGGTGTTCCCGTCCTCCTAATGCGTAATCTTAATGCACCTCGATTGTGCAACGGTACACGGCTACAAATCACACACATGGGACGCCATATTATACAAGCGGATATTATGACAGGAATAGCAAAAGGAGAAAGTGTGATAATTCCACGCAATCCGATAATACCAATTCAAGAGGCTGCAATTCCCTCTGAAAATAGCATTTTCGATGACAATAAATAAAGCACAGGGACAGACACTTAAAGTGGCTGGTGTGTATTTAGAAAAAACATGTTTTTCTCATGGACAACTATATGTGGCATGCTCACGAGTATCCAGCCCACCAAACCTTTACATCCTGGCAAAAGATGGCGAGACCAAAAACGTAGTGTACAGAACGGTGTTAATATAAAATAAAGTGAATTTTTTTACTATTGCAGCGAATCACTAATTATATAATTAAATAATAATAATAAATATACAATCTTATGTATATAACTAAGAAAAACTTGGCAGTCAACCAGATCACAAATTGGCAAAGCGAACCTTAACAGAGCGAAGAAGGAACTTAAGACCATACCGAAAGAACACAATAACCGCAGCATTAACAACTTCTTATCAAATCTCACTGCAACTTAAAAAAACCCATTTTTCACTATGGAAACTAAACAAAAGACTTGAAAACGGAACTACCCATCAACCACCTTTCGCAAACGCTGACGGTACTTGGTCTAGGGCAAGCAAGGGCAAAGCGAAAGCATCAGCTGACTACTTCAAAACAACTTTAACAAATGCAATCAATGGACATGGACAGAATATTTCACTTCAACAAAATAACACAAGGATCAAGAGTGTAACCACCAAAAAAATAAAACATCACCTGAATTACAGACTAAATCATAAAAAATCTGCTGGATATATCATAACTGGACAAATACTAAAACATTTACCTAACAGTGCAATCATATACCTAAGGAATATCTCCAACGCTAAATTACAAAATTACTACTCGAAAGCCTGGAAGGTTTCGAAAGTAATCGCAATTCCTGAACCTGGCAAGGATCCTACAAAGAGTCTTAGTCTAAGTTTGGTAGATTGTTTAAGTCTTAGTTTGTTTAAGTCTTAGTTTGTTTAAGCCTTAGTTTGTTTAAGTCTTAGTTTGTTTAAGTCTTAGTTTGTTTAAGTTTTTGCTTGCATTAAGCTAAATAAATAAATAAATAAGACTACCTTATATAAGCCGATAAGTTTATAATCAATAATTTCCAAAATATTCGAAAAGCTGCTACTTAACCATATTGACAAAGTTGTAATACAACAACTACTAATTTAAATTAGTGTCCGGTATGAGTTTTTGTTGTATTACAACTTTTGACTATACAATTTCACTATACAACAAGTCCATCGAGTTACCAATAACATTTTGAACGACTTAGATGAACAAAAAAATACTGCGTATCAGTTTATCTAGACGTAGCAAAGGCTTTTGATAGTGTTTGGCATGCATCTACACAAATTAAAAAATATGCTGCCGGACGGACTCCTTTGAGCTAATTAAAAGCTATTTGGACGACAAACACATCTACGTCTCACACAACGATAAGTACTTAGAGCTATACCGAATTAGACGCAGGTGTCCCCCAAGGATCTGTTCTAGGACCAACGCTCTACCTTTTATATACAGCAGGCATACCTGAACCAAGAAACTCTATTATAGCTACTTTTGCAGACGACACGGTAATCCTATCTTCGAATAAACGCTTAGATCTGACAACTCAACAAGCCAGAATAGCACTTGACAGGACAGTAGTTTGGTTCCGCAAATGGGGAATCAAGATAAACGAGAAAAAAGAGTACAAGCGTAAACACTACAAAAAAAGAACTATAACGCAGAAAACATCATCCTAAACAACAAACAAATAACTATTGTCAAAGAAGCTAAGTACCTGGATGTACGAATAGATAAAAAATTGACTTGGAAGTCATACATATTTTATAAACGGAACCAAATAAAAAACAAATTCAGACAACTCTACTGGCTCCTGGGGAAGAACTCAAGGCTATTAACAGCGAAACAAATTTCTAATCTACAAAACAATAATAAAACCAATATGGACGTACGGGATTTAAATCTGGGGAACCACCTGCATGGAAAATATTAATATCATTCAACGACTTCAAACAAAAATTCTTCGGACAATTGTAAATTCACCATGGTACATAACCAATGCAGACTTATACCGTGACCTCAATATCCTCACCGTAAAGGAAGAAATAAAAATAATCAGCAGACGACATCAAATAGCGGTGACCACACCATCTCTCATATACGAAGTTTAGGTACCTGAGCAGAAAATGAATTCAAGAAGACGACTTAAAACACGCAAGCCCGTAGACCTTAAAAATATTTAAAGTATTTGAAGTATTTAAAAAAAAAAAATAAATAAATAAAAGTACAAAATTGTGAAATTGTACATAGCGTTAGAAATGTATCTAGAAACAATGGTCTAAGTTTACATATGTATCCCACAAGACAAATGTAATATTTAAACTTGGGAAATAAAAAAAAAAACATACTGCCACAAACATACATACATACAGACCAATTTTCGTGCACTCGCACCCACCTACCCGGACATGGGGACAAAGAAGGAAGCAGCTTCGGCTGAAAACCCCCCCGATACGGGGTTGGACGCAGAGGTGGTTTTAGTTAGGGTTCAAGTCCCACACACAGGCTTTTGATGCTTTCCACCTTCTTAAAAAAAAAAAAAAAAAAAACCGGAAATAGCTGACATGTTTCTTTCATGTTGGATGGTAAAAAGTTTTAACTAACTCTCAACTGCAAGACTTTATGGTGACAGTCTGATGGAATTTTCATTTCATTAACCACGAGAAACGGTAAACGCCATCAAATTATCTTAGGAAATCGAGATAAGTAGTGCATGCTGTGGCAGGGCACGATACTATTACATGGCAATGCTAAGCCACCTCACGTGTAACAGTACAAAAACTCTTATATTTGGGATTGGAAATTCTTCTTCATCCACGGTACTGTCCTGATGTTTCAGTCACCCTGAAGTCATTCAGCCACTAGAAAGTCTTCCGTACCATGCAAAAGGCCATAAAATCCTTTGAAGATATCATTGCGTTCAAAATTCAGAAATTCTTAAAAAAGTTGATACTTGACGTTTGACGTCTGAAGAGCTTTGTAGATGCCAACGCTTTATATTTTGATTAAAGATAAATGTATAAAAAAAGAATGATTAGCTTTAAAATGTTTACTACTAAATCAAGCATTTCACAACCAAATAATAGTAGAAAAATTATGATGTTGTTTGTGCACACTTTGAACACTTGGTGTGATTCAAAAAGGTTTGGCGAATTTGGCTCCTATTTTTACCCAGAACCACATTACTAGAGCAGCGTTTTGACTAATAAATAACGCCACTGTTTTAGTACACTGGCGAAGCCGGGTAGAACAGCTAGTACTCAATAATTTCCTAAAATCTGATTTCAATGTTTGCCTTTTTTCATCTGATGTATTATTTCCAGGAATATTCCCTGGAAAATATACACAGTATATCTTTATTGGTCTTTGGTTTCTTAGTTTCACCTCAATTCCTACATTTTCTACACATTGAGTTTTTACACTAGATAAGAGCATGTGCTGAATTGATCTCCAAATTAGAATAGCTACACCTCCACCTCTTCTATCAGTTCTATCTACTCGATAGCATTTGAAAACCGACGTGGAGATATGAATTTCTGGCGTTAACCATGTTTCTGTAACTAATGCAATGTCTATTTTATTGGTATTTAAAAAATTAATCAGTTCGACATGTTTATTACGAACACCCCTGGCATTCCATGTCATAATATTTTACTTACTATTAGTTAAATTACTTATCATTATTGTACAAAAACTAAGTCGCTAATTGTGCGATAACATTAAATTGTTCAAGCTTACTTTTACATGAACCTAACTTTGTAACCATCTCCATTACCAGCGAATTCAATTCCTTCATGTAGAAAAGCTCATCACTGCTACCGGCGTAAGCGGTCGGCACGTTATTGTTGTTGCTGACTGGCGGCATTGAGGCTGGTGTGGTCAGAGTATATCTAATAATGAGTAGGGACACTCTTCCAACACATGCAACTGCTACTAGTACGAAGAACTATCGCCCAATAATAAAAAGATTTTTTTGCCCTTTGGAAAATGAAAAAAGTTATACTAGAGCGATAAAAATTGTTCGAGATGGAAAAAAAGTGCGTTTCTTTCCAACCCAAAACCACATAAGTTCAAATAAAAGCAATGTTAAAAAGTAAAGTAAAAGCTGAAGATCGTTTTTAAAAGTTTAAATTAAACCATGCATAATAGTTTTTTATAAGTGCTTGGCCGTAGGAAAACTAAAATTCAAGTGTAAAATATTTTAGCGTACCGAAAAATTGTGAGATTTAAGCAAAATTACAAAAAAATTAATTAATTGTAATTACATGTGTGCATACGAAAACTTTATCGTCCTTTCCATTTTTTTGATTAGCGAAAGTTGTTCCACTGTTTCAAGAAACCACAATTTTAACATAAACAAATTTCGAGGGATCAAAGAAGCATTTCTAAAAAAACATGTAGTATTTCAAGTGTTGGAATTATTCGGGTAAACCTGATTTGGTAATTTAAAAAAAATAGCTAATATAACAGAAGGTAAAAACGAAGATCGAGAGGCAAAAATGTATACAAATATTTTTTAACAATAATGTATTACAAATTCATTTTTTCGGATTTTGAACAGAACACCCTGTTTCAAATTCTGAAATAATTTTGCTTCTCTTCTATCTCTCTTTCACGACAACACTTCTTATTACCGTCTATTTCTCCGTGTCTGTGTGACTGAAAATGGAACTGATAAGAAACACATGGAGAGTGTCCCTACTCATTATTAGATATACTCTGGGTGTGGTGATCTTCCAAGCTTTGGGCGAGAGATGCTTGCATTGTTGTTTTGAACACACTGCATTGTTGTCCGTGTTGGAAGCGCGGGGAAATCGGTCATTGATAGCAATGATACATTTGAATTGTTATTACTCGTATGATTTGTATATTTATTTGAGGAGCGCTTTTCTGTTGTTGCTGTTTTGTGCCTCATTTCCATGTATTTATTTCTGATCGCGCATGCGCTGTCTGTGGATTTATGGTTTCCATTGCAGTTAGCGCATTTGTGCACGGTGGAGTTGTTGCGTTGGTCGGTCGTGTGAGGACCGGCGCAGATAGAACAGTAGCTTTTCACGTGACAATTTCTTTCGCCGTGACCAAACAATTGACAATTTCGTCATTGCGTCAATCTGTTTTTTTTACTTTCGTTGAAAGTTCCAGTTTACTTGAGTGTGGAAGATGGAACGAATATTTTTTTTAATCTCATTTAATTTAATTGATCCACTTTCAAGTGAAACTATGTAAAAAATGTCGGTATAACGTTCATATGTTTTTGTAACCATTTTAATTTCTTTACACTTTAGTCCAACTCATTTTGGAGTTTAGTGGTATCATATGCTTCAAGGCCAAACAATACTACTGTAAAAGCTTTTGCACTTTTTAAATCGTGCGTGAAATATTGACAATTTTCTTCTTTTAATTTTACGAGAACCGATTTATATGAATCTATAGGATACACACACATGATTTTAATGCCGATCGACATTTTTTTAATGGAATAATCCGAGACACTGATAGCATTCATCAGATTATGCACATATTCACTAGGTTTCTGGAGTAGCTTAATAGGGGAAATAATTAGATTTGGGGTTTTAATTGGTAACACATGTTCGTCCATAGTTTCGCTTTTTTTTACCGCGCGTTTGAGGTAGCGACCTAAGTTTTTTATCGGAGGACATATTGTCCTCGATATTTGGCGATCTCGGGCGTCTACCAATTTTGGGCGAAGTAAAGACAATGAAAACTGAGAAAATGCGTAACTTTGTTTTAAAGAGCGGTGCGTATAGCATAAAAGCTGCGGCCAAACTGACTAATATGATATAATTTCTTTTTTATGGACCGATTTGGCTCAAATTCACACATCACACAATATAATATCTAAATAAAAAAAAAGTCGTTGGTAGAATTTGGATCCGATAGGTGGCGCTGGGGTGCAGATATTTACGAGAATGTAGTTTTCCCATATAGAATTTTCATATCAACAATATCAAATTTATATGGAATAATATTGTTTGGTGTAGTCACAAAAACTTCCCACAGGTGGCGTTGGCAATTACCTGTCATGTGAGTAAGGTGATTGTTTGCGTACACGGGCGAAGCCGGGCGGATCACCTATCTATATATATAGAAATGAATCGTGGTTTGTTCAGATGCTTAAAACATAAAAATGACTGAACCAAATTGGATACTTCCTCCTGCGAGTTTGGACATAATTGCAACGCGAAGATTTATGAAAATTGAGAAACACCAAAAGGAAAAGCGGGAAATCGAAAAAATCATAATTTTGTTTTTCTATGGGAATTTAAAATTTTTTAAATTTTTTTTTTTTTATGTATTGAAATTAAAGTCAAACAACGCACAGCAGAAAGACAGACAGATAGGTTGATAGGTAGACAGATAGACAGACAGATGGCCAGAGAGACAGACAGATAGACAGACAGATAGACAGATAGATAGACAGACAGATAGACAGACAGAGAGACAGACAGATAGACAGAACAGACAAATAGAAAGACAGACTGATAGATAGACAGATATATAGACAGACAGGCATAGACAGACAGGCAGATAGATAGATGGATAGATATACAGACAGATAGATAGATAGATGGATGGATAGATAGGTAGATAGATAGATAGATAGATAGATGGACGGACAGATAGATAGACAGACAAGCAGACAAGCACAACGACAGACAGATAGACAGACAGGTAGATAGACAGACAGATAGATAGATAGATAGACAGAAAGACAGACAGACAGACAGACAGTTGCCAAACATTGGGGGGCCAAGAAGTAGCAGAGTTGTCAGCTCAACAATGCTCTATGCAGCTCCAATCTGGGCGGATGCGTTGAGCACTAAGAAAAACCGTTCGCTGATGAATGAAGCACAAAGAGCTCAGACGGGAGGAGAGTCACAGAAGAGATGAACAAGCGCAAAAAAGATCGGCTATTTAAAAATGGAAAATCCGCCCCGCGAAGTAATACCTGACGGTAGTCCCGCGGGGCGAGGATCTGAGCTACCGGAGGCTAGGTTTAGTGAGTAGGAATCTCACACTACCGTACTTCCTGGAGAATCGGTGCCTATGCAAGGTTCCCCCTCCGCTTACCAAAAAAAAAGAGAAAAAAAGACAGATAGATAGATAGATAGCTGACAGACAGATAGATAGATAGACATGGGGCCAGGCTCAGGCTACCATGGGGGTTAGCAGGTGGCAGATAGCTGAAAGGCCTACAGATATGTAGGCTAGCTGCGAATAACAAATAAGCAGTCCCCGATCAAGAGCGGCGAGGATAGAGGGTGGGCGGAAAAAACCCAGAAACCCAAAGAAATCCTCGTGACAGGGCGAGTGCACACCGCCCTTTAAATAAGTGTCTCACACTTAGTTAGAGGTAGTATGAGTAGTATGCGTATATACTATACTAATAAATAAAATGAAATCCAGAAGCGTCTGACCCGAAATGGGCGGCTCCCTGGTCTGCGTTTGAACCGAAGCGGTCGGCAGAAACCAAACCTGGCTGAAGGTTAAAACGGTTATGGGAAGAAACCCTGAAAATAAATCAAATATGGATAGTAAGAATGGAGTTAACCTTACGGTGCAGGGAGTCGGATCCCCAGTACTAGCGGCCGAGAGTGAGCGAGCAGGCTCGGAGTCGTCGGTATACAATGACTGTAATGGAAGACTTGGCTGGAGTAGTAGATATAGTTACAAGCAATCATCTTACTTACTTAGTTGGCGCTACAGCTCGAGGTGATCCTGGGCCTGCTTCTCGCAACCATTTATATGTGCGTGTTATATTTTTGCACGAATGAAAGGGACCTACAGTTTTTTGCCGACTCCGAACGGCGAGTTGAGAAGCTCAATCGTGACAAATGATACTCTTTGATGCTTGTCAGGCATTCGAAAGAGGTGGTACCGTGAAAAAACTCTTTTAGGTGTTAGACCCGGCCAGGAGTTGAACCCGCGCAGCATTGCGTGGTAGTCCAACGCACTAACCACCACGGCCACGGCGACCACAAGCAATCATCTAGACCCCTTCAAAAGGAATTTGCGTATCCAACGTTCGCCTAAAACGGTGGGGTTATTAACGGAACAAGTGTGCACTGAAAGGCACGGAAAGGAGAGTCCTGTCAGCGACCTTGTTAGAGGCACCCCAATACGGCAGTAGCACGCTTCTATCCTGCAACCCGTCAACTGTGCACCGCCAGCTGCAGTCCTAGTAGACGTGAACATAAGTGATGCTGTCAACCAAAAACTAGGGACCATGAAGAAAGTCATCGAGGGACTAGCGGACTATGTAAAAGACAGGAACAACGTCCATCATGAAATAAAAAAGATGATTAGACAAATTAGGACTGCATTTGCAGATATAGAAGAAGAAACTAGAGCGAGCTTACCGTTAAATCGGAAATCGCTAAAAGAAGAAAAAACACAGGCTACGCAAACTGAGGTACCTTTCAACCAACCCTCTATGGTTAGTCTATGCCCCCCGAAGAGATCCACAACTTCACCACCAGTGAAGCAACTCAAGCTGACAGAGCCGATTTCGGCAAAAAGAAGAAGAGAAATCAATGACGACCCAATAGGGCAGACATCAAAGAAAGAGAAAGTAGGACCACAGCCTCAACAAAGAAACAAAGATGAAAGATCCCGAACACCCCAGGAGTCCAAAAAACCTATATGTGACAGGATTGAACAGACACCCACGCAGTGGTCAATGAACACTAGAGGTAAGGACAACCATCGAAGGCATGCAGGGAAAAAAAAGACAAAAACCCTAAAGAAGCAGAGATCAGATGCTATCCTTATAGCAACGCGAGAGGAGAAATCGTATGCGGATATCCTGAGACAAATAAAGAGCGATGCTGCCCTAAAGGAGATTGCGGATAAGGTAGCACGCATCAGAAGGACCCAAAAGGGCGAGATGTTGCTGGAACTCAACGAGAAGACATGCGAAAAGACTTTTAAGTACAAGGAACTCATAGGAAAAGCCTTGGGTGAACAAGCCGAAGTAAAATCTCTGACCCACGAAGTAACAGTGGAATGCAAGGACCTGGACGAAATTACGACGAAAACGGACATTTTGTCTGCTTTGAAGGAACAGTTTGAGATACCAGACCTGCAGCTATCGGCGGTTAGGAGCATAAGAAAGGCCTACGGAGATACCCAAACAGCGCTTTTAAGTCTACCAGTGGAAGCAGCCAACAAGCTATTAAAAGCAGGCAAAGTTAAAGTCGGATAGTAGGTAGTGGGTCGGTTGAGCATGGGAATTCTGAGCCAGAGCGAGAGGGAAGATGTTTGTGTGTGAGAGTGAGCGAGATAGCTGATATTTGTTTACATAAGGAGGGGTATCGGGTTACATTTTTGTTTACATAAGCGTAGGAACATTTTTAATTGCCCATTAAAGTGTCGTGGAATGTGATTGATGTTTGCCGCTTCCGGTTTTTGTTTACATAAAGTTTTTTTTTTGTTTTTGTTTACATAAAGAATGTATCGGGTTACATTGTTTTTATGTCTGTCTGTATGTATGTGTATATGTATGCTAGTGTATATGTATGTATGTATGTACATATGTTTGTTTTTATGTATGTGTGTATGTATGTACGTAGGTATGTATGTATGTGTGTATATTTGCATTTAATGTGGCTGTATATGAGTCATCTTCAAAGCAGTCGCGTATCATATATGGATGTGTGTACATATGTATATCGGTGTTTTTGTTTTGTTTATTGGACGAGGGAAGTAAGAAGCGTCAGAGGGAGAGGAAAGATATGCGGTTGTTACGTTTTTGGGCAGAGGGTGATCAATGATGAGGGGGGGGGGGGTAGAATTTGGATCCGATAGGTGGCGCTGGGGTGCAGATATTTACGAGAATGTAGTTTTCCCATATAGAATTTTCATATCAACAATATCAAATTTATATGGAATAATATTGTTTGGTGTAGTCACAAAAACTTCCCACAGGTGGCGTTGGCAATTACCTGTCATGTGAGTAAGGTGATTGTTTGCGTACACGGGCGAAGCCGGGCGGATCACCTATCTATATATATAGAAATGAATCGTGGTTTGTTCAGATGCTTAAAACATAAAAATGACTGAACCAAATTGGATACTTCCTTCTGCGAGTTTGGACATAATTGCAACGCGAAGATTTATGAAAATTGAGAAACACCAAAAGGAAAAGCGGGAAATCGAAAAAATCATAATTTTGTTTTTCTATGGGAATTTAAAATTTTTTAAATTTTTTTTTTTTTATGTATTGAAATTAAAGTCAAACAACGCACAGCAGAAAGACAGACAGATAGGTTGATAGATAGACAGATAGACAGGCAGATGGCCAGAGAGACAGACAGATAGACAGACAGATAGACAGATAGATAGACAGACAGATAGACAGACAGAGAGACAGACAGATAGACAGAACAGACAAATAGAAAGACAGACTGATAGATAGACAGATATATAGACAGACAGGCATAGACAGACAGGCAGATAGATAGATGGATAGATATACAGACAGATAGATAGATAGATGGATGGATAGATAGGTAGATAGATAGATAGATAGATAGATGGACGGACAGATAGATAGACAGACAAGCAGACAAGCACAACGACAGACAGATAGACAGACAGGTAGATAGACAGACAGATAGATAGATAGATAGACAGAAAGACAGACAGACAGACAGACAGTTGCCAAACATTGGGGGGCCAAGAAGTAGCAGAGTTGTCAGCTCAACAATGCTCTATGCAGCTCCAATCTGGGCGGATGCGTTAAGCACTAAGAAAAACCGTTCGCTGATGAATGAAGCACAAAGAGCTCAGACGGGAGGAGAGTCACAGAAGAGATGAACAAGCGCAAAAAAGATCGGCTATTTAAAAATGGAAAATCCGCCCCGCGAAGTAATACCTGACGGTAGTCCCGCGGGGCGAGGATCTGAGCTACCGGAGGCTAGGTTTAGTGAGTAGGAATCTCACACTACCGTACTTCCTGGAGAATCGGTGCCTATGCAAGGTTCCCCCTCCGCTTACCAAAAAAAAAGAAAAAAAAAGACAGATAGATAGATAGATAGCTGACAGACAGATAGATAGATAGACATGGGGCCAGGCTCAGGCTACCATGGGGGTTAGCAGGTGGCAGATAGCTGAAAGGCCTACAGATATGTAGGCTAGCTGCGAATAACAAATAAGCAGTCCCCGATCAAGAGCGGCGAGGATAGAGGGTGGGCGGAAAAAACCCAGAAACCCAAAGAAATCCTCGTGACAGGGCGAGTGCACACCGCCCTTTAAATAAGTGTCTCACACTTAGTTAGAGGTAGTATGAGTAGTATGCGTATATACTATACTAATAAATAAAATGAAATCCAGAAGCGTCTGACCCGAAATGGGCGGCTCCCTGGTCTGCGTTTGAACCGAAGCGGTCGGCAGAAACCAAACCTGGCTGAAGGTAAAAACGGCTATGGGAAGAAACCCTGAAAATAAATCAAATATGGATAGTAAGAATGGAGTTAACCTTACGGTGCAGGGAGTCGGATCCCCAGTACTAGCGGCCGAGAGTGAGCGAGCAGGCTCGGAGTCGTCGGTATACAATGACTGTAATGGAAGACTTGGCTGGAGTAGTAGATATAGTTACAAGCAATCATCTTACTTACTTAGTTGGCGCTACAGCTCGAGGTGAACCTGGGCCTGCTTCTCGCAACCATTTTTATGTGCGTGTTATATTTTTGCACGAATGAAAGGGACCTACAGTTTTTTGCCGACTCCGAACGGCGAGTTGAGAAGCTCAATCGTGACAAATGATACTCTTTGATGCTTGTCAGGCATTCGAAAGAGGTGGTACCGTGAAAAAACTCTTTTAGGTGTTAGACCCGGCCAGGAGTTGAACCCGCGCAGCATTGCGTGGTAGTCCAACGCACTAACCACCACGGCCACGGCGACCACAAGCAATCATCTAGACCCCTTCAAAAGGAATTTGCGTATCCAACGTTCGCCTAAAACGGTGGGGTTATTAACGGAACAAGTGTGCACTGAAAGGCACGGAAAGGAGAGTCCTGTCAGCGACCTTGTTAGAGGCACCCCAACACGGCAGTAGCACGCTTCTATCCTGCAACCCGTCAACTGAGCACCGCCAGCTGCAGTCCTAGTAGACGTGAACATAAGTGATGCTGTCAACCAAAAACTAGGGACCATGAAGAAAGTCATCGAGGGACTAGCGGACTATGTAAAAGACAGGAACAACGTCCATCATGAAATAAAAAAGATGATTAGACAAATTAGGACTGCATTTGCAGATATAGAAGAAGAAACTAGAGCGAGCTTACCGTTAAATCGGAAATCGCTAAAAGAAGAAAAAACACAGGCTACGCAAACTGAGGTACCTTTCAACCAACCCTCTATGGTTAGTCTATGCCCCCGAAGAGATCCACAACTTCACCACCAGTGAAGCAACTCAAGCTGACAGAGCCGATTTCGGCAAAAAGAAGAAGAGAAATCAATGACGACCCAATAGGGCAGACATCAAAGAAAGAGAAAGTAGGACCACAGCCTCAACAAAGAAACAAAGATGAAAGATCCCGAACACCCCAGGAGTCCAAAAAACCTATATGTGACAGGATTGAACAGACACCCACGCAGTGGTCAATGAACACTAGAGGTAAGGACAACCATCGAAGGCATGCAGGGAAAAAAAAGACAAAAACCCTAAAGAAGCAGAGATCAGATGCTATCCTTATAGCAACGCGAGAGGAGAAATCGTATGCGGATATCCTGAGACAAATAAAGAGCGATGCTGCCCTAAAGGAGATTGCGGATAAGGTAGCACGCATCAGAAGGACCCAAAAGGGCGAGATGTTGCTGGAACTCAACGAGAAGACAGGCGAAAAGACTTTTAAGTACAAGGAACTCATAGGAAAAGCATTGGGTGAACAAGCCGAAGTAAAATCTCTGACCCACGAAGTAACAGTGGAATGCAAGGACCTGGACGAAATTACGACGAAAACGGACATTTTGTCTGCTTTGAAGGAACAGTTTGAGATACCAGACCTGCAGCTATCGGCGGTTAGGAGCATAAGAAAGGCCTACGGAGATACCCAAACAGCGCTTTTAAGTCTACCAGTGGAAGCAGCCAACAAGCTATTAAAAGCAGGCAAAGTTAAAGTCGGATAGTAGGTAGTGGGTCGGTTGAGCATGGGAATTATGAGCCAGAGCGAGAGGGAAGATGTTTGTGTGTGAGAGTGAGCGAGATAGCTGATATTTGTTTACATAAGGAGGTATCGGGTTACATTTTTGTTTACATAAGCGTAGGAACATTTTTAATTGCCCATTAAAGTGTCGTGGAATGTGATTGATGTTTGCCGCTTCCGGTTTTTGTTTACATAAAGTTTTTTTTTTGTTTTTGTTTACATAAAGAATGTATCGGGTTACATTGTTTTTATGTCTGTCTGTATGTATGTGTATATGTATGCTAGTGTATATGTATGTATGTATGTACATATGTTTGTTTTTATGTATGTGTGTATGTATGTACGTAGGTATGTATGTATGTGTGTATATTTGCATTTAATGTGGCTGTATATGAGTCATCTTCAAAGCAGTCGCGTATCATATATGTATGTGTGTACATATGTATATCGGTGTTTTTGTTTTGTTTATTGGACGAGGGAAGTAAGAAGCGTCAGAGGGAGAGGAAAGATATGCGGTTGTTTACGTTTGTGGGCAGAGGGTGATCAATGATGAGGGGGGGGGGGGGGGGGGGGGGCTGAACGATTTCCTGGGTCTACTCATCCAGATCAGATTGTTTATTTTGGGCAGCTGGGAGAACAATGGTGAGAGGGGGTGACCGGTTTCCTGGGTCTGCTCATCCAGATTAGATTGTTCATTTTGGCTGTTGGTTGAAATGTTTTTTTTTATTGAACGAAGGACGTAGAAAACACAGTCGGAGCGAGAGAGAAGAAGTATATTTGTAGGCGGATGGGAAACAATGATGTGAGTGAACGATTTCCAAGGTCTACTCAACCAGATCTGATTGTTTATATTCGCTGATGGAGGGGAAACAATGATTAGAGGGGGTGAAAGATTTCCAAGGTCTACTCATACAGATCAGATTATTTATTTTGACTATTGGCTGAAATGGGTAGGTAGTAGTGCTGACTATAGTTTTTCAAAGAAAATTGTTTTTATTGGGTCCACTCATTTGTTTCGGGTCCACTCATCCAGTGGGAGTATTCATGTTTCGACATGTTTAAAAGTCTTGGTCTCTTTATCATTCGACCATATTTTTTTTTCTAAGGAATTTGCTGACGGATATGAATATTTTGTTTATTTATCTTTCGACCATATGACGAAAACAGTGATCAGAGGGGGTGAACAATTTCCAATGTCCACTCATCCAGTGGAAATATTCATGTTTGAACATGTTTAAAAGTCTTGGTCTTTTTATCTTTCGATCCTTATCTTTCGACAATATTTTTTTTTATTGAATTTGCTGACGTATACAAATATGTCGTTTATTTATCTTTTATTTTCTACTAGCTGACCCGTGCTCGCGTTGCTTCGCCCACCTGCAACTTTTAAGAGAAAACAAATTGTTTTCTTCTAATACATTTCTATAATATGTACCAATAGGCAGCTGTTGCCCGCCCGCCATAGCCCGTGCAGTTTTTTAAAATTTGAATTTGCTTTTACAATCATTTATCGTAGTAGGCCCGGCACAAAGCATCAATAGAATGTTTTATTTTTTTTATTTATTTATTTGTCACCAAAGATTACACTTTCATAGACAGAAGCAGAAGACAAAAATACAAAAATTTATAAATATACATGTATATGAAAAATAAAGTTAAAAACAGGGCAAACAATTATGACTGAAGACCATCAAGTAATATTCTTTTTATTGATGAAATCGATAGGTTAAAGTCAATTAAATTGACATTTACATTATACGAAATCATCAATCCATTAATTGAGGAAGAACGACCGTAGTTTGTACGAGAGTGTGCTACTCTAAAGAATCTAGAGCTTCGAAGATTGAGTGAAGGAACGTTTAAGTTGAGAAGGTCAAGAATTTCTGTAGACTCAATCTCACCTATTAAAACCCTATGAATAAAAACAACTCGTGCCACCGTTCTCCTCACCTCCAGTGATTCTAAATTAATTATTTTTAACCTGGATAAATAAGGAGGTAAGTGATATGAGTTCTGCCAAGGAAGTCCCCTAAGAGCCAACCTAAGGAATCTTTTTTGAATTGATTCAATTCTAGATATATGAACTCTATAATATGGATACCAGACAATTGAGGCGTATTCTAATATGGAGCGCACAAATGCAACATATAACGATTTAAAGACATACACGTTAGAAAACTCACAAGCATAGCGCCTAAGCATTCCCCATGTTCTGTTCGCCTTGTTTGTGATGCAATCAACGTGATTGTTGAAAAATAGCTTAGTATCTAATAACACACCCAAATCTTTGATTACATAAACACGAGGAATGACTACACCATCAAAAGAATATGTATTCATGAGAGGAGATCTACAACGAGCAAAGCTAATGACGGAACATTTACTAACATTTAAAGAGAGATAGTTTTTAGAGCACCACAGATTAAACTTTTGAAGATGAGAGTTTAAGAGGTGAAAACAATGCGGCTCACTGCCCGACGTATAAATCTTGAAGTCATCTGCAAACATTAACAAGGAGCATTCCGGGAGAAATTTAACAATATCATTTACAAACAAGATGAAAAGCAGGGGTCCGATATGACTGCCTTGGGGAACTCCAGAAGTGACAGAAATTTTGTCAGAAATATTGTTACGAAACCTAACATGTTGGAATCTATTGCTGAGGAAAGAAGAGAGCCAATTTAAAAAGAAGATAGGAAAACCCAGTCTCGTAAGTTTGTAAAGCAAAACTTTATGGTCAACTCGATCGAAAGCTTTGCTAAAATCCGTATAAACAGCATCAACCTGGTAACCTTTACCAATCTCTGAAATCACAAAATTTGTGAACAATATAAGATTAGTTACAGTTGACCTTTTTTTTACAAAACCATGTTGATTATTGCAAATAAGGGATTTGCAAAAGAAGTTTAATCTTTCAGTGACTAGCGAATCAAATAATTTAGGTAGAGAAGATTGCTTACAAATACCTCTATAATTCTCAATTTTATTTTTCCGACCAGACTTAAAAATAGGAACTATAAAAGAGGTTTTCCAGCCAGATGGGAATAAGCTAGTTTTCAAAGATAAGTTGAAGATATGACATATGATTTTGTGTAAAGGATAAGCACATTTCTTGAGAAAAACAGAAGGTAGGCCATCAGGACCAGGGCTTAGACTGGAGTCAGAACCAGCTAACTTATTCAAAATATCGTCCTCAGAAAATTCAATGGTATTGAAAAGAGGAGTGGGGAAGTTATTATTATGTTATTTCAGTAAATACGCAGAAATTCATATTTGCCACATACACACACTATGACGTCACCCACTGCTGCCTGGCTGTTGGCTTCGGTCTCCGCTAATGGAAAATTGTTGTCAGTGATTTCATGAATTGTTTTATGTTTTTAAAATAGTTATTTATTTATTTCTCAGCATGTACGCAGAGTTAAGAAAAGATTAAGGTCTTAAATTTGCGTATATATATTGACTTTATGCAAACATTTTTTGTTCGCCAATTCGTTTAACGGCTTTAAAGTTATGAGTTAATATGTGAGTCAACCTCAATAAAATAGGTATAAAAAAATATAAAAAATGCATTTTCTTAAGAACAATCAACATTTATACAAAAAAAACATACGCTAACTGGTTTTAACGAAAATAACGATTATTATAGAATTTATTTCACGTTAATCGATACAGTATTTGCGGAGATCATTCGGGACAAAGTTTTTTGAAGTTACGTCTTTATATAATAGTAATGATACCAATCCTAAACCAACCATATAGAAATTAGAATGAGAGCGAGAGAGAAAACAAATTATTTTATTCTAATACATTTCTATAGTAAAGGTACAGCTGTTCCCCTCCCGTCATTACCGAGCATTTTTTTTTTAAATTTGAATTTACTTTTACTCATATTTATCGTAGTAGGCCGGGCACAAAGCATCAATAGAATGCTATTTCAGTAAATACGCAGAAATTCAAATATGCCACATACACACACTATGACGTCACCCACTGCTGCATGGCTGTTGGCTTCGGTCTCCGCTGATGGAAAATTGTTGGCAATGATTTCATGAATTGTTTTATGTTTTTAAAATAGTTATTTATTTATTTCTCAGCATGTACGTAGAGTTAAGAAAAGATTAAGGTCTTACAATTTGCGTATATATATTGACTTTATGCAAACATTTTTTTTTGCCAATTCGTCTAACTATTTTAAAGTTAGGAGTTAATATGTGGGTCAACCTCAAAAAAATAGGTATAAAAATATAAAAAAAATACATTTTCTTAAGAACAAACAACATTTAAACAAAAAAAACATAGCCTTACTGGTTTTTAAGAAAATAACGATTATTATACAATTTATTTCATGTTAATCGGTGCAGTATTTGCGGAGATCATCGGTAACAAAGTTTTTTGAAGTTACGTCTTTATATAATAGTAATGATTGTTCTTGTTATTGTTATTGTTCTTGTTGCTGTATTTGCTATTCCTCTCATTCGCTGACTATGATGCTTTTATACAGAAATTTATGCAGGAATATTCATGTTTCGACATGTTGAAAACTTTTTTTTTATGAAATTTGCTGACAGACGTGAATATGTTGTTTATTTATCTTTCGATCATATTTTTTTTTATGAAATTTGCTGACGTATACAAATATGTTGCTTATTAATATTTTATTTTCTATGGAATATACCGATATGATTGGCTATACGGTTTCAGAGAGAGCGGGGCGTGTAGAAACCATTCCAAATTTCTGCTATATAAGCTCCAACGTAAGAACTATTGAGCATCAGTTTTATTCAATTAAATCAAGTGAACTCATCTAAAATGGAACAATCGAAAGACCTCGGAAAAATTAAGCCTTTAAAAGGATTGAACACATTGGAGCTGCAGATAAGGTATAAGGTCCTCAATGTGCTACGTTACCAGACGAAATACGGGCCTAGAGTTCTCATTGAGTTGGACACAAAGAAGGTGTTTTTACCGACTCGATTCAATGCTATGGACGAGAGCATGATGAAGGCGCTATCATCAAGCCAAATGGAGGTAGTTAAGCCCGTGGGGAATACCTTCGAGCTGGAGTTCTACTCAATTCCGGAGGCAGACCTTTCTGTTGAAGAGGTAGATATACTGTATTCTCAATCCTTTTTTAAAAAAAAAAATTGTTAATTGTATCAACAACTTGAGATGTAACAAATAAATAATTCGTAAACAAAAATTATTTTGTTAACGTTTTTCTTAATTTTCTTCTATTTAGAGTTTCGACTATTCCACGCACATCAGAAGATTTAATTTGAAAGGACGTAAAACTCAATTTCGTATAAAGAATGTGGCAGACAATAAGGAACCAACAACCTGGATTCAAAATGCTATAAGGGGCATGTTCGAAAGAGTTACTGCTGATCTGGATCCTTCCGACATGGTAGGAATAACATTTACAGGCAAAGATTTTGAACATCAAGGACATGGATGGATGAATTATAGAAAGGCATCTGACGTGAAATGGCGTGAAGTATGGGAAATGATCAGCAAAATATTCCAAAGCAATTCATCAGGCCTAAGTACGGATACTTTTCGTGTTAATGTTACATCAGTAAAGATTCCTAAGGGGAGAGGAATGGATCGAGCAAGGAAATATAATTCATTCAATGAAGAATGTGCGAAACGAAGAGGAATAATTGTAATAGAAAACAAAGACAACCTATGTTTCCCCCGTGCATTAGTTGTAGCAGTTGCTCTTGTGGACAAGGATTCGGAATATGTAAAAATACGCAATAATACTGGTAAACTTCAAGATTTTACGAACTGCAGATCTAACTAGTTTGGTCGGTCTCAGTATACCTCCCGAAGGTTGTGGTACTCCAGAGCTTCACACCTTTCAGAATCACTTGAAAGAATATAAGATTGTCATTTACGAATATGAACAGAAAGGTCGAAATATTATATTTGAAGACACCAATAACAACAGTAATAAGAGATTGAATTTACTGTAGTTCAACGGTCACTTCAATGTTATAAGATCTCTGACGGCAGCATTTTGTTGTATCTATTATTGTGAAAATTGTAACATACCTTACAATAACAAAAACGATCATAGATGTGTAAAGTCATGTCCACAGTGTCAAAAATCACCTGCATGTCCAACGAATCTAACCGAAATTGTATGTCAAGATTGCAACAGAAGTTTTAGAGGACAAGAATGTTTTGACAACCATAAGGCATCTGGATCAATTGGAAACCGACCGATGTGTGAAATAGTTAAAATATGTGTCGATTGTCTGAAAACCTATAAATCAGAGAGAGAACATACTTGTGGTGAATACTATTGCAAGAAATGCAGACAACACGTCTCTCAAGAACACTTGTGTTACATTCAACCTGACGATAGAAGACTAAAATGTACAAATATTCTGTACGTGTTCTATGATTTGGAGAGCCGTCAAGAAACGGTTATTGGTGAAAAAGTGATAAATGATGTTGCTGACCCGATAAAACTCCATGAACCGAATCTATGCGTTTTCCAACAAAGATGTGACCTTTGTTTAAATGAACAAAATCTACACTTTTGCCAGACATGTAAATTCAGATTGAATATCAAAAAAGGTCAAAATGTTATATCAGAATTCCTACAACACATTCTCAACGTACGGAAAACATTTAAAAAGGTTATTGTTTTGGCACACAATGGTCAGGCGTATGATCATCAATTTATTCTGAATTATATGCTGCAAAACACAAAATTTCAACCAGAATTAATTATGAGAGGAACTAAAATAATACTCATGGAATTGGGAAACGTGAAATTTCTAGATTCGTTAAATTATTTCCCCATGGCTTTATCGGCGCTTCCAAAAGCTTTTGATCTGACACAATCATTGAAAAAAGGATATTTTCCACATTTCTTCAATACTATAGAAAATGAAAATTACATTGGTCCATTGCCACCCGTGGAATATTATAATCCAGATGCCATGAAGGTAAATGAACGGGAAGTATTCTTGAAATGGTACGAAGAAAATAAACACAGCGAATTTAATATGCAACATGAGCTTGTGGAATACTGTGTCAACGATGTACAAATCTTGTCTGAAGTGTGCATAAAATTCAGAAATATTTTCCTGGATCAGTGCAATGTTGAACCGTTTTTGGAAGGTTTGACTATAGTATCCGCGTGCAATCTTGTATATCGTCGTAATTTCCTTATACCAAATACAATGGGATTCATTTCAAGAAATGGATACAGATACGCCGATAATCAGTCAGTCCAGGCAATTGAATGGCTGATTTGGGAAGAAAATAAGCGAAACTGTAACATTCAACATGCAGCTAAACAAAAAGAAGCGGTAGTAGCAGGTGTGAAAGTTGATGGTTTTTGTAAAGAAATCAATCAGATTTTCGAGTTTCATGGATGCTATTATCATGGACATACATGCTTAAAAAATAATCGATATATGCCTTTACACGATGACCCAGATGACACATTAAATCTACGCTATGAAAAAACCCTTGCTAAAACAACTTGGCTAAGACAGTTTGGATATGAATAATAGAAATGTGGAGCTGCGACTTTGAAAAACAACTGAGTACTGATGATATAAAATATTTGAAAACACATCCCTTAATACTATGTACGCCTTTAAATCCCCGCGATCCATTTTACGGAGGACGTACAGGAAACACATATAATTATTATAAATGTAAGACGGGTGAAAAAATCAAGTACATAGATGTATGTTCCATATATCCATGGGTTTGCAAAATACGGAAAATTTCCAGTGGGCCACCCAAAACTTCATGTTACAAACTGTTCTCAATTGGATTTCAAAAACACCGACGGAATTATAAAATGTAAAGTACTACCACCTGAGCAATTTTTGCATCCGGTACTGTACGGTACAATATGACAAAATTACAAAATCAGAAGGTATTTTCACCCAAATGATGAACAAATTTATTAAAATGAAACAGGAATCGTCAGGATGGCCAAATAAATGCGCTACCGACGAAGAGAAAAACAAATACATAGACGATTTCCTAAATAATGAAGATGTTCAACTAGACTATACAGAAATTTGCAATAACCCCGGAAAAAGATCTTTTGCTAAACTCATATTAAATTCATTTTGGGGTAAATTCGGCCAAAGAGCAATTCAATTAATTTTTTAATTCATTTATTTAAAACATAATGGTTTGTACATTAAGACTTAGTCTTTTATAATACTTAGAGAGTAATGTTGACTTTAAACAATTTTAGATTTTAGATTAATTAACATAATAAATTAAAACTAGAGAAAGAGAAAGAAGGGAGAAAGAAATGATAGTAGAGAGAAGAATATAAAAGTAGGTAAACAAGTAAAGAGAAGATGCAAAAATCATTGCAGAGAAAAAGTCTAGGGGAAAGAAAAAATAAATAAAGAGACGGATAGACAATATAAGTGAAAGCAGGACAGAATTAAAGCAATACATTATAATAATTCTTTTATCAATAATTTAATTAAAAGTATTTACGGCAAAGTTGTACTTGAAGTTCATTTGTGCGTCACAGCAGCAGCAAGTAAGTCTTCAGAGCTTTCAATTAGTAAGCTTTTTCCGGTTGCAGTTTGTTTAATGTATATTGACCCATACTTTGTGAATGCAGAAAACAGCTGTTTTTTTCTCTTCATACCAATAGCGTTTTGAAGAAGAAGGCGTGATTGCTTGGTTAAGCTCTCGTTCAAGTAACAGCTGCTGTTGTGTGTTGATTCAATGCCAATATCATCTAGTGGAAGTTCTCTTCGATTCAGCTTGCGGTAAATTGCTGCTGATTTGAGAACTTCATTTCTGTCGTTGCAGCTGAAGAATTTGATGATGATTGATGATGGAGCTGACTCTGTTGCAGTTGGGCTGCGCTTTTTTGTGCGGAAGATGTTTTTTAAGAGCGGCGGCTTACAATCAATTGAATGGCAGAGTAGATTAAGCATGGACTTTAAGTTCTCATCAAGCCCTTCCGGTACTCCAAAGAGAATGGCATCAGCGGCGATTTCTTTTTTCTCAAGTGTGTTAAGCTGACTATCAGCATTTAGGGCTGGAGACACTGCATTTGTATTTGTCTCCATTTTCTCAACACGCGCAGTTAAGGAGAATAGTGCATCGCCGATTGTGTCAAACCGTTGCTCCTAGCTTCGGTTGATGTCATCAATTTTTTGAATCATGTCGCTACGTAACCTTGCAATTTCATCCACTAGGCTAAGTCGGAGAAGCTCAGATTGTTTAGCTAATTGTTTCTCAAAAACCTTCAGCGTTAGCACAGTATTTTCATCTTTTGGCTGCTTAAGTGAAGGCGAATTCGAATTTGTTGGTGTAGAGAGACCAGTTTTTGTAGAGCGGAGATTCATTTGATTAGGGCGGCATAGTTTGTAATGGATAGATTTTGCAGTGATGTTGATGATTTCGAAGTGGTGTTGGTGATTACAAGGTTGTGTTGGTGATTTCAAGGTGGTGACGGCACTGGCGGTGTGAGAAACTCAATGATCAAATTTTCGCGAAATTAATTTAATGCAAAGAAAAAGAAAACCAACAGAAAATATGTATAATCGCCCCTATTCCCGTTGTCGTTTGTCGTTAACGCCACTAGTCGTTTGTCGTGTTGTGTCGTTTATTAATCGGTATTCTTTAACCTTTTCGACACGACAGATTTGTAGTAGAATCGTCAACGACAAAATTGTAATAAAAACTATAAATACATGAAGTTGGGTACTCTTGATTTAATCGTCAGTTTGTATTTATTTGGAAACTATATGAATTTATTTCAAAAGTTACGTTAGCATTGATAGTTAAATAACAAAATAAAGATTGAAATATGGACAGTATTGCGACTTTTTTTTCTTCTTTATCTTCTGATGATGAAAATCATGAGTGCAAAAAAAAGGAATTTGACAATTATTCGAAAAAAAAATAAGACATCACTCGAATCCTTTTGATTTGCCTAATGAAAAGTAAGTTTGAAAGCTAAAGTAAAATTTGATTTTTTAATAGATGAATTTGTTTATACAATATTTCCGGTTGTCCAAGGAAGCATTTCAAAGTGGGCTGGAGGTTGTAATTAATAATCTTCCCGGCAGTCTGCGATCATCATCGGTACCTCCTATACTCAAGCTAGCGGCAACGTTGAGGTTTCTTGCTGAAGGTTGTTACCAAAGTGGAGCGGGCAACGATTTTAACTTGGGACTAGCTCAACCAACAACAAGCAAAATATTTGGGCAGCTAATCACAATTCTTGAAGCCCATGTTTGCCCTCAGTGGATCAAGTTTGAAATGACAGAGGAGGAAAAAAACCAAACAAAATTGAATTTTTTCCAAAGAACTGGCTTTCCTGGGGTAATTGGGTGTATTGATGGCACGCATATCAAAATCCTACAACCGAAAAAAGAAGTGCAGCACGAGTATTTGAACCGAAAAGGATTTTATAGCCTAAATACAATGATTGTAAGTTGAGTTTTACTTTAATTGAACTTTTCAAATATGTATACCCTTACTTACTTTATTTGAGGCTTGCGATAGTAAAATGTCTATAAGATATATTGACGCCCGACAGCCAGGTTCCTGCAACGACGCTCTTGTGTGGAGTTGCAGCGAACTATATCGGACATTACACGCCAAACATGAAAGCGGGGAGAGAAATTATTGGCTTCTAGGTAACTATCATTTGATTAAAAAAGGTAATCTTGTACAAAAACGAAATAATTTCAAACTACGCAGGTGATGCAGGATATCCTCTCCAACCATTTCTTATGACGCCGTTTAGATCAACGCAGGTGGGAACTCCCCAAAGCAAATACAACACAGTGCATGCAAAGGCGAGAAACATCGTTGAAAGGACAATCGGAGTTTTGAAAAACCGCTTCCGTTGTTTAATTTGTGCTCGACAAATGCACTACAGCCCAAAGAAAGCTGCGCAAATTACAAATGTATGCGCAGCTTTGCATAATATTTGCATTTTCTATCGAACTGATATTCCTGTGCATTCAGATAATTCCGAAAGTGTAAATGGCATTGAAATTGAAGAGACTGCAGGAAATAACACCGAAAATGAAGAATCCGCAACAATTAGAAACCACATAATGAATTCGTTATAAAAGTTTTATTAAAAGAAAATATAATTAATTCATTTAAAAAAAAAATACTAAAAACGACTTAAAAATTCATGCGTTCATTCATTCATTCATACCACTAACATCACAAAAATAAAATAAATATATAGAAAAAAAACTTAAAAGTCGCCTTCATTACGATGTCTAGCTTTTAACTCAAGCTCTTTCGCCTTCAAATCTAGTTTTATTCTTTTTAACTCCAGCTCTTCCTTTTTTAATTTTATTTCCTCCATTCGCAGTATTTCGTTTCTTTCAAATCCTCTTTGTACACCTGAAGTTTTTCTTCTTTCAGTTTAACAATTTTTCGTTGGTGCCTCCCTGTTTCCCTCATATGGCTTTCAATACGTCGTACGTTTCTTTTCAGTTCCTGGTACAGATCGTCCTGTATATTGACTTGTCTTGTCCAGATTGCCTCCTTATTATTTTTTTCAATAGCACGCTTCTTGAAGTGAGATCTATGCAACTCCGGTGCACTATTCGGAACTACTTGGCACACATCACTGGATTGTTGTTCACTTTCCACCTCATTTTCAACATCCTCAACGGCATGATGTTCTGGTGGAGCGGAAGCAGACGATCCAGACGATGACGGGAAAAGTGAGGCGGCCGATGTTGATGGAATTGATAAGCCAAAAGCTACACCTTGCGGATTTATAATTTTGTTGAACTGCATTAAATCAGCAACCGTTTCTTCCAATGGAGAGAGAATATGTTGGTTAAACTTTCCTCCTCCTGTTGCTTTATTTTCATTTTTATTATGAATTATTTTTTTTTTTATTTTAAACTTCATGTCAGCCCAAACCTATGAAAAAACAATAATAATATTGAAATTGTTTTAAAAACAAAGGTTTTTACTTACTTTTTGCCAGCCCTCCCATTGTCTCATCGGTGGTCCCAGGCTATTCAAACTAGTTGCTACAGAATCCCATTCATTTTGAAAATTAACTTTATTAAATTCTTTGCTAAATCCCCTAGCAAGGTAAGATTTTTCGTGCATCACAGAAACAAGATATTCAAATTTTTTCTTTTTTGTAATTTTTGTCCTTAAAAATTCAAAATAAATTGAGATTTGAAATAATAATTTAAAATAATAAATCAAAAAATGAATTTTACTTACACTTTTTCAGCCATCTTTCTCACTGTCGTCAACTTAAATGCGAACGCCGAAAATAATCGTTTTTTACGACCTGCGGCGTTACGACAAAAGGAATACCGATGTAGTCGTGCCGTTTTTTATGCAGTCGAAAACGCCAACGGGAATAGGGGCAAATGTATACCACAGATGAAATCCTAAAACTAAAATACCTAACAACTTGACTAAAATAAATAAATAAATCACAACGAATACATATTATGTATACATACATAAATATTTAATAAATAAATGACTATAATAATGAATAAATAAATAAATATGTGAATACTGAATACATAAGATATGGGAACCAAATACATAAAGGTAAATAAATAATTTATATGCGTATATACATACATACAAAAAATACGGTAATGATAAATACTACCTATAACCATTTACATATGCATATATATGCGCATGCAGAGAAGACATCTTCTCTTCCGTCCATTGCATGAACTGATCCAACTATTGTTATTATATTTTTTTTTCCTTTTTATTACCACTAAAACTCATTCCCCACTTGTCAACCTTTTTTCGCTGACAGACGTTAGGGTGAGGATTTGCGTCGAGAGCACTAAATGGAGGGCTTGACTGAAATGCCCTACGAGCAGGTATTTCAAAATGCTGTGGTATCCAATCAGTTTGATAAAGAGTTACTTCTTTCAACTCAATATTTGGCATAAAATTACTATTAGTTCTTTCACCAGGAACACACACAATAGGTTCTCGAACTTTTTGGGGTTGGGAATGACAGTCTGGTGTTTGCCGAGGAACTTTGAACTGTCCTTCGACGACAGCTGTGTATGGTGTTGGCCTTGCCTCAGGATTTTGGTGAATGGCTATATTAATATCTCTCAGGAAATCTACAAAGCCATTTTTTATTTCTCTTTTCAGGCTTTCAGAAATGTTTTCACTGAGGGAGTCCGTGTAGGGTGTAAAGGCGTTTACGACGGCTAAGTTCACGTAAGTTTTGAGGTTGTTAAGTATGTTGTTGTTACCTATGTTATCGGTGACTCTTGTCTGTTTTTCTTTTTCCAGTGGAATAGCAGCTACACCTTGGACCGAGCTGGTTAGAGAACTCCCAGGCACCGGATGCTCTGGACAAGGAGAGCATTCGTGGGTGGTATTTGATACCTGTTGGGACGTATTGCTACGGGTGGATGACGGACAGTGTCGAGTGCACGACATTGTGGTGGTATTTCCTACGCTATCTAATGCCTGTGACATAAAGCTAGTATAGACACCATGGTATGCAAATGTACTACATGTCTGTCACGGTATACGACGCTTATACCAGCCGAGCAACATGAGCCGTGTTTTTTTGAAACGTAGCTAGCCAGGAGTTGCTAGCAAAGTCAAATTTCACACGTAAAACAAATACAACAACCAGCTGGCTACAACTCTTGATTTTATCCGCAGCCAAAAGCAGCTGGCTAGGAATGTTACGCCTACTCATCGTCAGGGGCGCTGAAAGCGATTTGTAGAACATTTGACAGACTGCCGTGTATGAAAATTATATAATTTCAATTACTAAATGATGTTTCACTGAAATAATCCACTATATTATGATTTCATATCATTTTATGTAAATTATCTATTGAATAAATTACCGAAATTAATTGTTTTCACAACAAATAACATAAAAACGATTTGGTTGAATGCCGAATACTTTGACAGTTCACACTTAACAGCTGATCGAAATCACACGCATATGACCGAAATAACACACACCAACTTGGAGGTAAGTCAGCTGGGTTCGGCTGGCTGGGAATCGTTTTAATGAACGACTGGCAAGCTACGTTTCAAAAAAACACGCCTATAGTATACACCATGGTATCTATACTAGGATTTTTTGCGTAGTATAGCCATCTCTCAAGCGAACCCAGCGCCATTCTCCTAGAGTAGAGAATAGTTGCCCTTGAAAGAGTTGTCAGTTTTATTATTTATATGAATGTTTTTCATATTGAACATTCGAATATTTTTGAATCATTGCTTTTGTAAATCTGTACCGGCAAATAAAATCACTGAATGCCATTATACTAGATGTGTGTCCCAGGCATTATGCACTATGGTATGAATACCGTTGTATTCTCAATACCATGATAGGTGAGACACTGCAGTACCTAGTATAGGTTGACAGGTTGTCGTTTTTTTTAAATTACCCAATTGCCATTCTTTCAAGCTAAGGATATTTAAGTCTTGTGATGGACTTGTTGGGCTTAATCATATCTAATATTGAAAAAATAATGGCATTCAGTGATTTTATTTGCCGGTGCGTCGTATACCGTGACAGACATTTGCATACCATGGTGTCTATACTAGCTGTGTGTCACAGGCATAAGGGGTGAGTGAAATTAATATTCCTATACAATACAGTTTCTCTTTTTATTTCCTGATTTCTTAATTTTCAGATGAATCCAATCAAAAAGAGGAATTTAACAATGAAAGAACGGAAATCGAAGGTGAAAAAAATTCTAATATTAAGCACCATGATAACTAAATTAAACTTAAATCTAACTAAGTATATAATACAAAATATTGCATTGTATAACCAGGAATATTATCCAATTATCTACATAACGCGCATAAATTAACGCAAAACAAAAGAAAAGTTATATTAATGGTGAATAGTAATAACAAAAACGAACTGTAAATAACAAACGAACTATGTAAACAAAGGGAAATGTAAACAAAAATTCAAAAATATAAATAAATATGTAACAATGTAACTAAAGCAAAATGAGTAGACCTATGAAACGTAAAGTGACTAGAAACGAAAAATTAAAATAAATAAGAAAATATGTCAGTAATGACACGAAAATGTAAAGTAAACCTAAATAACAAACGAAAGTAAATGAATACAGAAACGAAAAGCTAACTACAGTGGCTCACAGTCAAAATGGCCCACTGCTGACCAAGTTCAATTCGTTACGAAAATTAAGTGAAATCAATTAATAAAAATAACGAAAATGTGTACATATGAAAGTTTATTGTATTCTTATTCTAACAAAATTCAGTCTCCAAAACAACAACAAAAAATAATAAAGAAACAAAGATGAACAAATTTCATGTCACAGTGAAAATGGCCCATGATGAGATTATATAAGAAATATGAAGAAATAAAAAAGTTAAAGGGACTCTAGTGCTTTGTCGGGTATCCTTTCTGTTTTATTACGGATTTCAAACGATTTGGAATTGATTCGACGAGTTTTTTCGTGTATTCTTACTTACTTACTTAGTTGGCGCTACAGCTCGAGGTGAACCTGGGCCTGCTTCTCGCAACCATTTGTGTGTGCGTGTTGTATTTTTGCACGAATGGAAGGGACCTACAGTTTTTTGCCGACTCCGAACGGCGAGTTGAGAAGCTCAATCGAGACAAATGATACTCTTTGATGCTTGTCAGACATTCGAAAGAGGTGGGCACTGTGAAAAATATTTAGGTGTTTGCGGCGGGATTCGAACCCAAGACCGCTGGCTCAGTAGTCCGACGCACTAACCACTTGCGCCACGGTGCCCATTTTTCGTGTATTCGGGGCTGATTTTATCCCATTCTTCCAACAGGACCCGTTTTAACTCCATTTTGCTTAAAATTTGATGTTTTCGTATTTCGATCTCCAGCTTTTGCCATAGATTCTCAATTATATTCAAATCTGGTGATTGCGGCGAGGTTTTAATTGTTCTTGGACAGTGGTACAGTAGCCATTCTCGGACAATTCCAGCGGTGTGCTTGGGATCACGGTTGCCAGATTGGGCGATTTATCGTATTTTGGGCTATCTTTTTTCAAAAATTACGATGAAAATTCAAAAGCTAGTAGCCCAATGCAATTTGGGCTACAAATATTTTCCATTTACGATCTTGGGCGACTTTTTATTTATAGTTAAAATTCTTTAAAAAAGACATACAAATTTGATTTTAGTGACGCGCATTTGGACACAATTTGAGATATGCTGTGGTGAATTGCTGATCGCCTTTAAAGTATCTTTTGATCACCTCGGTATTGGCCCCTTTAGTTGGTTAATAGGCGTAATTGCCGTAACTTGAGGACAAATGAAAACTCAGGCAGTAACACCGAAGATAGCTCAAATTAATTCTGATTTTATTCTACGATTCCACTTCACACGTTTTCGTCACTCGTGCTTAGTTTGTGTATGTGTGCTTTACAGTTTACAGTGGTGGTTGATACACCACAATACGTACTGACCAATGCAACGTGATAAATGCTGCAGGTAAGTTGATTTTTAGAGATATGTACTGGTCATTTTGCTATGCAGTTACTATCTTTACCAGTAAGTAATGCTGTTGTCGAAAGGGTATTTTCAGTTTTAAAAAAACTGAACTAAAAACCAAACCAAATATACTGTCTTTGGCATCTCTTGGTGCAATTATACGCATAAACATTGATTCAACGGTTAAAAACATACAAATGTTGCAATGACTTCGAATCAACACCACATATGGTAGCTAAATGTACATCAGAAATTAACAAGAGTGATGATGATACTACCAGTGATTATTAATTATTAATTACTTAATTAAATATCATTATTAATTATTTATACTATTTTTGCTAAAAAAAAAAACTAAACATGTTGCCTTCAAACGTAACTGCCAACACTTGGCTAATTTGTAAACATAGAATATTTTCAAATAATTACAGCCTGACTACAGCGTTGCCAGGTTTTGGTGGAACAAATGCCCTTTTTTGCATGAAAAACAAAATTTTTCCCCGATTTAACGTTTCACTTTCCCCGGTTTTTTCCCCGTTTTGCATTTCTTGCGATTTCAATAAAACACTACTTTTTATACAGTCTTATTTTATTATTAACAACATAACAGAGTAAAAGCATTTACAGTATATAAGCAACTGAAAACCCCATTTAAGTTGTACATACATACAGTGCACCGCAAAAGTATTCGTAATTTGGTTCTATCTGCCTTTTAATTGATAAAAAAAGAATTTCATTCAGTCATACATAGTTCATTGTTTATTTTTTCTTACCATCTGTTTGTTCTTTACATTTATGCTAAAAATTACAAATTAACTGCCTTTTTGATTATTGTAACAAAAGTTACAATAACAAAAAATCTTCACTTTAAACACCGCAAAAGTATTCGTAAAAAAGGTTTTTGATCAAAATTTCAGACTATATTAATACTTATAGTATCTCGTTGGATATCCACTATACTTTAGAACTTCCTTAAGTCTATTCGACATAGAAAACACAAGCTTTTGCGTCCGTTCTGCGGTGATACGATCCCATGTCTCCTTTAAGGCTTCTTTCAGCTCACTTTTTGTTCTTATATTAATTTCTCTTATTTCCCGCTCCAAATCGGCGCAAAGATGCTCTGTGGGGTTAAGGTCCGATGACTGAGGGGGTGTTTTCAATTGGTTCCGTGCGTTGTACAATAACCACAATGAAGTATTTAATGCGGTAAGCTTCGGATCGTTATCTTGTTGGAATTGATAACTCTCCGGAAGTTCTAATTTCTCAACACTTCATGGTAGATTGTCTTTGAGAATATTTATGTAATAGTACTGATCCATAATACCATTAATAAATTGCATCGTCCCGGTTCCAGATTCCGCCATACACCCCCACAGAGTCAACGAACCACCACCATGTTTTACAGTGCCAGCCATGATTTTTGGACAAAGTTCTGCATTCATCTTTTCCTATACACGGACTTGTCCGCCAGACCTCATGATATTAAATTTTGTTTCGTCCGAAAATAAGACCGTTTTCCAGAAATCTGTGCCTTTATTTATATACATTTTGGCAAATTGTATGCGTTTTTTCCTATAAGCAATGGATACAAAGGGCTCCCTCCTTGCTACTCGGTTTTTGTACCCGTACTTATGGATAACTCTTCGTACAGTATCAGTGCTTACCCTCGAACAGCCGGCTTCAATTAAGTCGTTAACGATTGTTGGTGCACTAACTTGAGGATTCTTTTTTACTTGGCGAAGTATTTGCCTTTTGTCAATGCTGCTAAGCTTTTCGGGTCTTCCTCTTCTGGGTTTGTCTTCTACGCTGCACCTTTCTTGGCATCTCTTGATAATGGATTGCACTGTTTACTTGCAATATCACGTAATTTACTTCCATTTTCACGCATTCTTAAAATAATTTTCCTCTCCTCCGCGTTAGATTCTTTTAATTTTCGGCCCATTGCACTTATTTCTTCAATAAAACTTCTTAAGCAGATTTATTGCTGTTAATCGATATAAATTTCGCTTGTGAATGCACTCAGAAAAAAAAAAACAAGTGTGCCAGCAATTCCTAACGGTTTCTTTCCCGTTGTCTCAGATCCAGGAATTGCAAAAGCAAAAATTACGAATACTTTTGCGGTGTGTAAAACGATGATTGTTTGCTTGTTATTGTTGTAACTCTTATTATAAAGGTAGTAAATTTGTAATTTTTTGCAATAACATAAAGAAATAATAGACGATTAGAAAAAATAAGCTCTAAAGTATGTACTTATGCCTGCAATTGGTTCGTGTCACTTCAAAGATAGATAGAACTAAATTAGGTACGAATACTTTTGCGGTGCACTGTACGTCATTCAATAATCGTTCTTTCTATACTAGATATATGAGTAACAAAATATAAAACTTAAAATAAAAAACAAAATTAAAAACTGAAAGTTAACATAAATCACCTAATTTTAGTATTAAAATATTTTAAGGGGGCAAATACACATCCTAAAATCAAACTGGATATCATTTATCAAATACAGTGGACGGCCAATATAACGAATTATATAATGCACAGCTATTCGTTCAATCGAAAAATGTGTTAAATCGATCGTCGTCTATCTATCTAAAAATGTATTTATCATACCAATGTATACCAATACCAATGTGTTTATTATAAGAAAAGAGAAATCAATTCACATAGACAAAATAACAGAAGTAGGGATAAATGCACAAAAATTACAAACTATTTTTTTTTAACCAGAAATTGTAAAGCATCCGTTAAACCGACCAGACATTTTTGCACCATTCGTAATATAGAGCCATCAATGGAAAAATCTGATTCGTTGTATTGGAAATTTGTTAAATCGGATATTCGTTAAACTGGACATCCACTGCGTATATAGAAAGTGTTGAAGTCAGTCCCGCATGCGCTGTGGGCAGTCTTCAGCCAAACGCAAATGTGAGATTGTGTGTCTCAAATTGTTTGCACTGCATTCCTGTGATATTTCCAATCTATTGCTTTACTAAATAGTATTTATTTATTGAAAATGTCAACGTATGGAAACATTTTTTAATGCAGTTCATTTTCCCCGTTTTGAAATCTTTTTCCCCGTTTCCCCTTTTGGGTTGAAAATCCCCGGAAACGGGGAAAAATCCCGCAACCTGGCAACGCTGCCTGACTATATTAAATAGTTTATTCATTTATTTTTCGCTGTTTCTTAAAAGAGGTCAATTGTTTATTTTTATTATTTCTATTGAATTTTGTCTGAATATGGTATAAAGGAACTTTGAAAAAAAATTTATTTCATACGATATTTGGGCTACTTATTAGGCAACGATTTTGGGCGAAAAAATTTCTAAAATTGGGCTCTTAAGGCTCTAGAGTTTCTGGCAACCCTGCTTGGGATCATTATCTTGATAAAAATGAAATGAGTCCTGAATTCCCAGCTACTTTTCAGTATGTTCAAATATTGGTATTTGTCCATGTTACCATCAATGAAATGTAATTTACCTACCCTGGCTGCTGAGCAGGCACCCCAAACCCTCACATGACCTCCTCCGTATTTTACTGTTGGACGCAAATGCTGTGGGTTCATTTCTTCGTTAGGCTTTCTCCAAACGTTGACTCTTCCGTCGGACCCAAAAAGATTGTTTTTACTCTCATCCGTAAATAAAACGTCTTTCCAGAACGAAAAATCTTTCATTGCGTAGTTGTGAGCGAATTCCAAACGAACCTTTTTATTTTTCTGGCTAATGAATGGTTTTTTCCTGGCAACTCTACTGTTTAAACCAGCTTTGCGCACGACTCTTCGGATTGTTTCAGCACTACACTTAATTTTGAAATGTTTTTCCACCATATCACGAAGCTTTGGTCCACTCAGTCTTGGATTATTCTTAGATTTCTTGACGATCCAGCGCTCATCGCGTACGGTAAAAATCTTCTTTGGGCTTATTTTTGGCTTATTAATAATTCTTTTCTCCTTGGTGCACCTCGCAATTACATTTCTTACTGTTTCTCGAGCTTTATCAACTATTTCAGCGATACGTTTCTGACTTTTTCCTTTTTTGTAATGTTCAATAATTAATTTGCGGATCTCAATAGATATGTGGCTCCCCATTTCGCAAAACTTAGTCAAAAGAACACGTATCGGCGACTAATGCAGTTACATTGAAAGCAGGAATGCGACTGAAAAATCCAGAGAGGGAAAGAAGCAAAATAATCAAAAGTACTGTTATTTGAGAGACCGTTATTTGGTTGGGCCATTTTCACTGTAACATGAAATTTGTTAATTTTTGTTTCTTTATTATTTTTTGTTGTTGTTTTGGAGACTGAATTAATTTTTTTTTGTTTTGTTAGAATAAGAATACAACAAACTTTCATATATATACATGTACTCTCCGTAACGAAAATAACTTAATCATTAGTGGGCCATTTTGACTGTGAGCCACTGTAGAAGCACAAAAGGTAAGTAAATAAATGAAATGAATGTATGAATAATGTAAGGCAATTGTAACTCAAAACAAAAATGTATATACATAAATGTGTATATAGGTGTGTAAACATACGAGAATGAAAATATGGATGAAAACCGAAAGTAAAAAAACAAAAAATGTAAACAGCTAAATGAGTAAATGTAAACGGAGGATCGTTGGTTCTTTCGTTATATTGTATGCGTGTAACCAATGTAAACAAAAACACGATTTAAATAAGTAAACCTACAATAAAAGAAATGAACGATATTTGAAAAAAGGTATGTTTTATTTGTGTATTATAATACCAGTATGTAGACATTAATATATTGTTTTGTTGTTTTTTTTTTTTTTGTGATGCTGTGATCGGCGGTGCTTCTGGACGCTGTCTTCGGCGGAGTGTTGGCGATGTTGACTGGCTTGAGCTGTTTCCGGCATCCAATATATCGCGTGATGTGCGGACTGCGGACGGACTTAATTTTTATTTATTTTTTTTTGTAAATTCCTCAATGTGGTAGGTGGTTAACTATACTAAACACAAAACTAAAATTAAACAAGGACACACACCGTTGTATTTGTCTCAGGCTCGCAATACCACTCTGTCCCATAATGGACTTATGGTGGCAGACTTGGCTCGGAGACGGTTACAACACACAAAACAAACCCCAGAAGAAACTAATACTAAACTTACAAATCTAAACACCCACAGAACCCATACTACAACTAAACTAAACTAGACACCCACATAACCCATACTAAACTAAGATACGAGACAATGAAAAATTAAAATTTTGAAGATAGGAAAGCTTAAGATACAAACAAAAGATTGAGAAGATAGAGAAGGCGAACACAAAACAGGTTCCAATTGTTGTCGTTGCCACCACCAATTATACTCGTCGCAATTCAAACATGGCAATTCAGAGACTTTCCAGAAGAAGACTTACGAGTTTTTTGGTGGTAGCAACAAGAACAATTGTGGACTTAAGACGACATAAAGGACAGGAAACGGACACTGTACGTTGGGCGCCATTGTTACGTAGGAATGGAGGAGTGGGAGGAGTTAGGAATTTGAAAATGGGACAGGAAAATAGGATGTGGATGGGACCTTAGGATAGGATGTGACTACGATGCATTATGTGGTGAATCACATATCACTACGTTGAATATAATTTTGTATATTTAAAGGTGAGACGATCCCAATATCGATTCGATTTGTGGCCGCCTAAATGCACTATAAAAAAAAAAAACAAACACTTCCTATAATCCATATAATATATAAACTAACAAGAAAATAAAATCACTCACCATTATTATAAAAACTGAATTTATCTAAAAAAAATTTCAATATAACTACCTATATGCAATAGGACTTTATATAAAAAAAATGCACCACTCACTTGGGACGTTTGGTCTCATCACCCACTGTATTTTAATTAAATTGTATTGCAATTGATTTTGTCCGCTGATCTCCAAAATCGGACCACCCACACTCTCTTTTTGTACAGATCACCCGATTTTCGGAAGGATTTTCTCTTAAAATTCTCCATTACCATAGCAGCTATCCCTGAATTTAGTACTGGGTTCTGGGATTGGGAACCACAACATTTTGTCTTGCCGCTATCAGTCACTAGGTGGATTTGTGGATTTCAACATATAACACAAAAAAGTCAAGAACGTCGAAGTGACAGATCGGAACAGCTGTTCGGCAATCGTATCGACTTGTTTATTTAATTATTTCTCGATTTTCATTGTTTCTACTTTATTTATTTCTATATAGGTGGACGTAACAAAGATTTATCGTATTTTCATTTTAAGTTTTATTCAACAAAAAACAAAATCACATTGAAATGTCAAACATGTTAGTGTAACACTTAAGACAGGGAAGGATTATACGCTATGTTACATGGCATCTAACCTTCTCTCTCTTTTCGTTTTAAAAAGAACTATTTTTCAAATTCACATATTGTAAAGAGCATTCGAAATTGAATTCAAGTGTATAGGTACTCTTTTCTTACTATCGTATAATCGATAATTTTTTTTTTTTTCCTTATATATACTTCATAACATGTCAAAGACAAGGAGGAATGCAATAATAAATACATGAATTCGGGACAGTATTCCTCCTTCTCTTTTCGTTTTTAGTTTTAGGTTAGGTTAAGGTAGAGATGTACTGTGATAGACAATACGTCAAAAGTAACAGCCCTCAGCTCCGCAAGCAAGTGCAGATACACTATATAACTGTTGCCACGAGGCATTAAAGTTTTAACACATAACTGAAGGAGAAGGCCATACGTTAAAGCCTCTCACTTAAAACATTAGTATTAATGAACAAACTGTATACTTAGATGAATAAGCAATTGTAACCATGAAGTCTTAATAAAAATCAATTCAATTCAATTCGCGTGTTTTTGACAGCTCTCTTTCATAAAATCAAAAATGACATTTGAAGACCTAAATAATTTATTATACTCTGCAGAAATGATTCTTGAATGCATGGATACCAAATCAGGTGCATTTTATAATTAAAAATTAATTCGCTGTTAGTTCATTGCTCCATTTCAATTCATCCGCCATATTCAAATGTTTCACTCATATCAACAGCCAAAGAAGAATAAAGCAAATTTGAAAAAAAAGAAGAAGGAGAAAAAGAAATGTCAAAAACATGCGAAGAAAATCTTTGCCCACTTGCACCGGGCAAATGTATTTTTGTTTCAATATCTCTCTCTTTTGCACTCATATAACGCAAAAGCGCAGTGTAAAAGCCAACAAAGTTGTATTTTTACGCTTTCTCCACAGAAAATCGGTATAGCTATACCAAAAATTCAGCTGTGTGAACACGGAAATTACCAGACGCTTTTTTGCTACTGCACTCAGCCAAACACACATTTGAACTCAGTCTTCTACTACTTCTGTTAGTTTTTCATTTTTGGCATGTTATCATATGAGATTCTCCAAAAAGTTAAATTTTTAATCGCAGTTGGAAATATAGTGAGTTATTGCGATAGAATAAAATAAATTAATTTCAGCAATAATGCCATCACAAACAAAAATGTTGTGCACTGAAAAGCAACTGCAGACGGCTGATGCGTCGAAATTAACATTTGAAACTGGTAAGAAATTTTGAGCTTGTTTTCAAATGTATAAACAATAAATATTTTGTTAGGAGTGTCATGAATTCCTTTTTTACCGCAGCTATGTGCAACTAGCATAGTATTAATGTGCTATGTACGTAGGGTGCAATGACAAACATATGTACATATTTGTTGATGCATGCAAAGAATTGAGTAATCAATACATATCTGAAAGGAAATACTTGAACTTCCCAGCGGGAAAAATAGTAACCGCTTCCATAGGATGAAGTGTGTTTACCCTTTATATCCGGAGGAAGAACTTCACAGTATCATAGTCAGCGCTTTCCTTTACCTTTTTTTGAAGCACGTTAGCGGCACTTCATTCAAATCTTGCCATCAGTGCTGTCTGCGGACATCATATAATAAAAACGAAACGGAGGGTCATATAGTCGGTAAGCGCTTCTAGCTTTAGTAAGTACATAGTAAGCACGAAGCTCGCTTACAAAGAAGCTCGAAGTGCTTGCTGACTATAAATATGACCCGTTTTGTTATTATTATATGATGTCCGCAGATGGAAGCACTGATGGCAAGATTTGTATGAAGTGCTGCTAACGTGCTTTAAAAGAAGGTAAAGGAAAGCGCTGACTCTACGATACTGTAACATCTTACATGGAAGTTCTTCCTCCGGATACGAGAAATAAGCGCTTACACGCTGCAGCATATGGAAGCGCTTACTATTTTTCCCGCTGGGTTTGGATTCACTGAATATCACATTACTGCAGCATATTTTGTCTACATATTATTGTGCTTTGTGGTGCTGCAGTCTGAAGTATAACTGAGCCAGAACGTTTTTTACCTTCATACATACATTAGGTCTATTTGGTAACACGCTACTCTTCGTAATACCACAGACAATAAATATAGAGATGTCGCATTCATATGGGAAGAACTAGTATATGAAAACGAAATCTGCTTTAAAAAAAAACTCTTTTTTTCTCCTTCCCTCTGTCTTCTCCACTCCGTCAAAAGTTCGCATAACACAGAAAATTTTTACTCCCATATTAGGTCTGTTCCTTTACTTTCTGCTCCAAAAATAGTAAATTATTGAATTTCAAGGAGTGGGGGCAAAATTCTCTTAGAGTAAGGCAAAATTACGAAAAAGTAAAGGAACGACAGGTCTGTTTGGTAACACACTATTTTTCGAAATACTATGTAAATCACATCAATCTGTGTTTGTTAACTCGAAAAAATCACAGTACCTACATCGCAAGCAGAGAGCGAAATGAGAGCGTTAAATATAAAGAGCGATTAAACTTTACGCAACATCTTTTTTTTGTAGTGAGCTGGACAAATCTGTCAAACCAGCCATCTGACAGTTTGTGAAATGTCATAATCCTCATTGGTTCGGGTTTTTTTTTCTTCAGGTCAGACTGAATGTTCATTTTCATCTTTTAAATTGCGAAAAATCTTCTCTTTAATTCAATATAAGATCGCACAGAAACGCACTCCGCCTCTGTGATTTTCTTCCATGGCTCTCGTGATACCGGAATAAATTTAGTCGAATTCGGTTCGTTTTCTTCTCGGCAAAGACATGGAATTTTCTCACATTAAAATCATTTATCCCACAGCCCCCGTGCAACCTTCTTCTTCTTCTTAAAGTTCCACTCCGTTCCGGAGGTTGGAAATCATCGATGCAAGTGTTTGTTTGTTTGTCACTCCTCTAAGTATTTCTACCGTTGAAAGACCGAGCCATTCTCTTAAATTTGACAACCATGTCGACCTTTGCCTTCCGACGCTCCTTCTTCCTTCGATCTTTCCCTGTAGAATTAGTTGGAGAAGTTGATATTTGTTATTTCTCATTATGTGTCCTAAGTATTCAAGTTTTCTTTGTTTTATTAACAGAAATATTTCCTTTTTTCTTCTTATTCTTCTTAGAACTTCTTCATTTGTAATTCTGTCAATCCATGATATTCGTAGAATCCGTCTATACACCCACATTTCGAAAGCTTCTATTTTTCTTATTGTTGCGCTTTTTAGTGTCCATGTTTCTGCTCCGTATAATAGAACTGACCAAATGTAGGATTTGACAAATCTTATTTTTAGATTTAAGTGTATCTCTCTACTCAGTAACACTTTCTTTACTTTGCAGAAAGCTGCCCTCGCCTGTTCAATTCTGCATTGGATTTCTTTGTTAGGGTTTGCATTGCTATTTATAAATGTTCCCAGGTATTTAATGGTGTTAACTCTTTCTACCTCAACGTTGTTTATCTTCAGCTTATAATTTCCTGCTTCTTGACTTTTATTGAATACTATGAATTTTGTTTTGCTTATATTTATTTTCAAACCGAATTTGTTGCTTTCCGCGCTAATTCTGTTCATAATAGTGTTTAGTTCGTTAATGTCATTTGCCATTATTACCGCATCATCTGCATATCTGATGTTATTTATCTGGACTCCATTAATTTTGATTCCTCCATGTGAATTTTCTATTGAGTTCTTGAATATTTCTTCAGAGTACATATTAAAGAGGAGCGGTGATAAAATGCAGCCTTGCCTTACTCCTCGGCGAATCTCTATTTCCTCGGACTCTTCACCTTCTATGGTTATTTTTGCTTTTTGGTTCCAGTAGAGATTCTCAATGACTCTGACATCATACCTGTCTATGTTTTTGCTTCTCAAGATTTCCACCATTTTCTTATGTTGCACTTTGTCGAAAGCCTTTTCATAATCGACGAAACATACAAAGACAGTTGTGTTCATCTCTAAGCTTCGCTGTATTAACATATTGAACGCAAATAGTGCTTCACGTGTTCCAAAACCATTTCTGAAACCAAATTGAGAATCACTTATATCTGCCTCAAGTTTATTGTATATCCTTTTGTGAATTATTTTCAGGAAGATCTTCAATGCGTGACTCATCAAACTTATTGTTCTGTAATCCGAGCAGTTTATTGCTTTGTTCTTTTTTGGCAACGTAACAAAAGTTGATTTCAACCACTCATCTGGAATTTTGCCATGTCTGTAAATAGCGTTGAAGAGATTAACTAGTGTTGGAATGTTTTCTTCCCCGACTAGCTTAAGAACTTCGTTCGGTATTCCATCAGGACCTGTCGCTTTTCGGTTTTTCGCTTCTTGAAGCGCTTTTTCAACCTCGTCTTTTATTATTTCTGGTCCCTCGGGTCCATTATAGGGTTCTAGTTGGACTTTTTCATCCCAAAACAGGTCCTCGATGTATGCAACCTTATAATATTATACGTATGCAATATTATACAGCACTAAATGGCGAGCTATCGAATTTGTGCTTCGATCGACGTGCAGTCACCAAAGACTGGAGAATAGGAAAGTTTAGCCAGAATCTATAAAGTAGTTCACGAACTTGTTGGCGAAGAAGAGAAGCTGGGAATCCCTGCCGAAAGAATCATAGTTGGTGTTGGAAGTTAAAGGACAAACATCGCAGTTGAATAACAATGCATGAGTTGAAGAAGCGTGAATTGTTGGACATTCCTGAATGGATCACGATGAAACTGCCCCCACAGACCGGAGACATACAGAAAGTTATAGATAAGGGGCATAGGCAAATGTAAATTCTTTTTATAAACTAAAAGAGGTGTTGCATCGGCTGAAAACCTAGTCTCTGAGTTTCGGTTGGCTGCTCTGTGTTAAGGGGAATTTTATTTCTATTTTAGATGAAACTCTAGATGAATGTACGAACATAATATGTATGTATGGGATAATAATAAAACCTGTAGCGATAAAAAAAACAAAAACAAATTGACAGGTTTGAGCAAACGTAGTTTCAAAAGCGTTTGTTTACTTTTCTGTGGGTTTTCTGTCCTTGAGAGGATTTCTCTCTCTTTGAGAGGATTTTACTTTTTGACAGGTCTCACTCGCTTGTGCTTAAAAAAGATACCAAACACACCTAACGTTGCGTTGGTTACCTCCATTGCAAGAACAAAACAAAAATTCTGTATGCTTATTTTCACTGATGGAGATTGGGAGGGGACTGCGGACGCGGGGTGCTGATTCCGGCACGTTCGTTGGTACGGTGGATTTCGTAAATATTGACCCATGTAGATCGTATACGTGTGAAGATGTTTGGGTGTATACATGCTTGTTATTTTGTTTGTAGCTTGATGTGAATATTTTTTGTTTTTCATCGATATCGTGTGATTTGTAATTTCAAGAAGTGACCATAAGTTTAAAATACTTTTTAATGGATTATATCTTGGTTGACTGATTTGAACCAAATTCTGTAACATGCTACTTTTTATTTATATATATCATTACCTACATACAAAATATTAATTTCTCTGTGTAAATGAATTAAGAGTATTTTCATTCAGATTAAGTTTACTATACAGCGTGTTATGAAGTTAAATGTCAATTCTTTGGGAACTGATTTTTGGGTATAATCTAAGAAAAAAATCGTTCAACAGCAAGGGTCTATCTCCAATGCAGACATCATTTATCGAGAATTTAATAAAGACCTACTTTGTTGTACCTTGACCAATGCTAACACAAAGATCTCCGCTAATAATTACTACAGAAACTTCATTTAGGGCTTTCATTTTAGAAAAAATAATACTCTTTTTAACTGTTTTTAAATAAAACCGATAAATTTTTTGGCTTCCCAGATATTTTATTTTTAAGTCAGTTTCCGTTAAATTGCCTATGCAAATTTTTGACAAAAAATGCGTAATAAGCAGGGATAGGATTTCGTTGACCTAAAAAAGTAAAAAAAGTCAAAACGAATGACTTAAAAAGGCAAAAAAAAACCATTTATTAAAAAACAAGAAAATGGAACGTAAATGCACATTTATTTAAGGTAGCATTAAACTACCAAGAGCTTTTTGAAAATTGCTGGTAATAATCTTCCCCGGTTGTCTCTTAGAAGCGCCTTGAAGGAGCTAAATGACCTTTCTACTTCAGCTGAAACGAGTGGAGCCCATCTAAAGCTTTCAACATTATTTACACCAATGTTTGATGGTTCTTCTGGAAAATATTTTTCAATTTCTATGGTGGGCGGTAGAACGAGTATAAGTCAAATATTTCTATTTTTCAGTAGAGGGAAAAAACTAAATAAACCTTCTACTATATCACATACAGTAAGGCTACTTTGCACTGCCTTTTTTTAACCATTTGTGTGTGCAATAGACCGATACAGCTTTTACCAAACATGATATATAAAATTTGCAATCGAATGATGTATTTATCTCATTTTGACAATTTGACTTATACTCGTTCTACCGCCCAACATAGATTTGTCGAATATGGTAGATATGTACAAACATACATACATACATATATACATATATAGATCAGTGATCGCAAGGCAGCGACACTTTTGGTGGCGGCAATGCAATATGTATTTTTTATAAAGCGTAGCAATGCACGCATGGTATTCGCTATTGTACGATATTTCCATGTTGACTCTCCCCACAGACTAGACATTTTAAATTTTAATCCATCTAGGAATGTAAATATGCATATTATGTACGTATTGTGGGGAATAAGCATAATGTTTGCACAGATGAACAGCATACATACGAGCATTATTTTTTTATGGAACAAACTGAGAAAGAAGCAAAATATGCAAAAAAGGCGGAAAAAGGCAACAACGGCAAGAAAAGGCAATAATGGTATAAAAAGGCAAAAAAAGGCAAAATAAAATACATATATTTGTACATGAAACGTGTTTGTCTTAAGTCGATACTATCTTCCAAACAAGCAAGAAAAAAGAGGCAAAGTTAGCAAAATCCTATCTCTGGTAATAAGCATACCATTTTATTATTTTTTTTCTTATGAACGTAACAATTGAAAATAAAAAAATCTGTGATAAGTATGCTGAAAAACCCACAGATTTTATGATACTTGGAAAAAACCGCAGTAGGAAAAAAGGAAAAATATGTTTATTTACCACCTACGTTTTTAACCAAAGTTGACAATAAGTGCGATTCCAACTAATTAATAATTTTGCAATATTTTTTTAAAAATGTATGGCTTTACGAAAGTTTTAAAGCATGCTCATTTATTAGCTACCCGTCAAAACCGTAATTTCCATACCATTTTCACTTAAAATCGCAGAAAGAGTTAAGTTTGAATATGTAGGCCTAGTTGGAATATATACAGTGACTCAACTTTTTGATCACATGATAAGTACAAAAATTATTTTTCGTTGTAACTTCTTTATTTATTAAGATAATTCATTGAAATTTTGAGGAGAAAATAAAAGTAATGTTTTTATTCAGCAACAAAAAAAAAATTAAATATCCTTTTTAATTCCAATATACTACGAAAAAGTACAAAATATTATATGTGATCAATTAGTTGACTTTGACAAACGTTTGTAGTTTAATATTCAGTATGACCTCCTTTTGCTCTGAGAACAGCTTGAATTCTTTTTTGCATAGATTCTACAAGTGTTCTGCACTCACTAGAGCCTAAATTGTTCGAAACAGTTTGAGTCCGGTCGCACAAATCGCTTGGATTTGGAAAGTCTCCTGGCATTTTTGAAATTGCACTTTTGACCTCAACCCAAAGATTTTCGATCGGGTTAAGATCGGGAGATTGTAGTGGCCAATCAAGCGTTTGAAACTACTCACCTTCAAGTCATGTTTAAGCCACTCGGGTAGTGTTTTTCGGATCATTTTATTGCTAGAAGATAATGTCCGACACGGTCGTATTCCAATCATTCAGACATTTTCGCAGTCCTCGTTCAAGGATGCTGACGTACTGATTGGCATACATTCTCCCTTTAACTTCCACACATTGGCCAACACTTTCCATGACCATACGCCCCCATATCATCAAATATCCGCCACCAAACTTAACGATTGATTTTACGTGACGCTACTGGGTTGCTTCATCAGTTTTTTTCCAAGTCCATTGACAACCATCAGAGCCAAAACAATTAATTTTGTTTCACTCGACCACACTACCCTTGCCCAGTCACTAAACGTATAAGTTGAGTATTTCTCTACGAACTCTAGCCTGAGTTTCTTATGTCGTTTTGTCAACAGTTGTTTTTTCACTTTCACACGTCCGTGTAAACCGTTTTTGCGTAGAATTTTCCCGACAGCCTCTGTTGATACAACTATTCCGTCATTTTGTCGCAAATCTTTGTTCATTTGGGCTGCATTTTCGTGCGCTCCGTACTTTATTTTTCTCTAAATACGCCTTTTTACAATAGAATTTAGGATGGGTTTTGTTACCGGGCTTTGTTTTTGACATCTTCAGAGTTGATTTTTTTTCTTATTTTGGTGATAGAACCCAATGAATATCCAGCTTTTATGTAAATATACGGAATATAGACTCATACGAGCCATCGAACTAGAAAATCTTATTTAAACATATTTTACAATCTAGCCGAAAGCCCTGGCAGCTAGCGCTAATTAAAAAATTTAAGTATTAATAGTGTAATTTACTTACGTATTAATAAATTTATAGTAATAATAATAATAATGGAAATTTCACGGTATGTGCACTTAACATCAATAAGCATTTTGATTTCTTCTATTTAAGAGCGGTTTAGTTCTTTCATCTGATCTCGAAAAAAAACAAACGTAAACAACTTAGCAAATGCAAAAATGATAATTTTTTTTTATCAATAAAACAATACGTACATAGAACTAAAATAATATTTGAAAAAAACTTCAACTTCTCCAAGTTTTATTATACTGCGATCACACCCAATGCACAATTGACACTGTCTCAACTAATTGATCACATGCTTTCGAGAATAGATATCCGAAATCTAACGGAACATTTTTATTTTTTTTTACGTATTCTTATCTAGAACTTCTGTAACTATACTTCGTCAAAAATTCGTTGCATTAACATTTAGATTCAAAAAGTTACAACTAAAAAACCTCTTTTCTTTTAATCATGTGATCAAAACTGTACATATATACATACATAGTTGAATATATGCTTAAAAATATTTACATACATATGTACACCTAGTTTTTACCCTTAAAACTGATCACCGCTCTTAGCCTACTTTAATTAAGGTGACTTTACTACGGGTAAATACGTACCAAAAACTAATGTTCAAAATTCAAAATCATAAATTTAACAAAATAATCATTAACTTGAAGATATTGGAACGTATTTTTTTGAAGTAAAGTCACTTTAACTGAAATAGTTTCCAGGGGACACGGACGAGGACTTGACCCTCCCTCCCAAACTCCCAATAAATACCACCAATGTCAAGCTATTCACTTTAGGCATTATATATTGCAATTTTTTACATGAAGACGGCATACTTGAAAATATTTTTCGGATGGCCATAAGAGGATCGTATTTTCCTTTGAATTTTCATACTTTTAATTTTATTAGTATTTCCGTAAGGTCAAAATTGTGTTTGTCTTTTGACATTTCTTTAACACAATTTTCGCAGACTTTGTTCATTTTCTTTACTGCTTTAAAAAAGCAGTATCCTGCGAAATACCTAGTAGCTAGGTCGTTGACCTGCGGTACCTTGACTGATATTGCCTCTTCATCTGGTGGATTAATTACATTGCTTGTATTCATGTTAATTTCAAAGCCGTCTTCACCCTCAGGAATGTCTTCATTTTGTGTTACCTCCTGGGTAAGCATTATTTGTTCTTCTGTATCATTCTGCAAAATAGCATTCCATTCCACCTGTAGATATTCCGAATCATCTTCTTCGCAGTTGGAATGGAACATTTAAATAAAAATTGAAATAAAAAATTTAAAGATATAACTTTGGCTAGCAGAGAGCCAGATTCGGATACATTTGGATTACTTTTATTTATATTCCGCGCTCTTATTTTTCCAAATAAATTTTCTAATTGATCTTGATTGAATTTATTTACATAAATGTAGTATAAATCATTATGATCCTCGAATAATGTTTCTCATATTCTTAAAACGCTTTCAATAGTTAAGGCCAAGCCTTTGAAACAGAATGATCTATTTCTTGCGTTTATGGGTTCAAAATTTAATATATAATGCTTCATTTCTAGTATAAAATCCATATTTTGATCATTCCGTATAAGCGCTGGTTTTCCATTTAAAAGATCGAAAAGCCGCTTATATAAATTCAGCTGTCGCTTTCGCAAATTGAGCTATATGGCTTGGAAATTTGTTCACCTTTGTTAGAGCTTCAATTCCACAAGCTGCAGATCTGCTTAGAACCTGTGCAGCCAACTTCACGTTCATTTTTTAAAACTTAGTAGGATCAATATGTCTCGATGTCAGTTTTGGCCAAATTTTGGTAGTACTGTTTTTTTTTTCTATATTATAAAGGTATTCAATTGCTTTCCAACTAACAATTCCATCGAATGTGGTCAAACTGTACTTTAGTAAGTTGTTCCGAATACTTTTTATAAGATGAGGAATATCATACATTCCATATATTAATTTCTCTCTGTAAATGAAATTTGTAAGCGTGGACACCTTACAAAGAGAAAAAAAACCTTTGGGCTAAGAACTTTGGTCCGGGTTGTCCGTACGCAAAGTCAGCCAATCAAAAAATAACAAAATAAGCAAAGACTCTCGTAAATGAAAACACTTAGATGCAGTATTTTTCAATGTTTACAAGGTGATCTTTATTGTTTTTCATAGTATGTCTTATGAATAAATTTACATAAAGAGGCAGTGAATTATATTATTGAGAGTAAAATATAGGAGTGGAATAAAAATGAGACAGTTAAGCTACGTGCAGACGATATGTTTACTGAGCAAATTTGTGAGCATATCTGAGTAAAATGTTGTCCCAAACGTGAACATTTCGTGTGCACACCATATTTTTGTGATCATACGTATGTTCACGAAGCATATGCTCACATTTGAACACCTCGTGAACATACGTATGCTCAGGTCGCGTTCATATCGTGTGCACACTCTTTTGGAACCATATGAACACTATTGTGCAAATTCGGAAATTTGAACACAAATATGTTCACGTTGTCTCATTTGAACACTTTGGAAGTTTCAACTACGAGCATATGCCAAATGTATGCTCAATTTGCAGTAGATTTGTTGTTGTTTTTGTTTGCAATTTGATATTTTAAAATTACGTTGTCAGGTTACCACAAATTCCTATTTAAATTCGTTGAATGGTTGACGTTTTCCGGATTTAATTCATTTTTGTAATTCCCCGTCTCCACGAGACATTTTTCAAGAGAAGTTCTTCTACTTGATATACAAATGTCTCGTGGAGACCCCTAATTTGCAGACATAACCAAAAACATGTCCGCGATGTCCGCATTTTAGTTTTGTCTTCTCGGCGAACTGAAAACCATCTCGCTTTCGTTGTTCGATTACATTTTTTTTCCAAACGCTGCGCCGCTTCCGTGCTAATTGACCGCATTGGTCGTCGTGGTCGCTGTCTTCGAAGATATATGTAGCTGGCCAATATTATAGCAAGAATATTCTCTTCTTCGTCCATTTTATTGTTGAATTTGTATATTATTTTATTTTTTTATTATTTAACAAAACAAAAACAAATGTCAACATCAGTAATGTCAACATCAAAATAAATTGTTTTTTCATATGTTCACATTCGTGCACATATCTGTCATATGAACCAAGTGAACATATCGTGTGAACATCAATCATATGCACAGACAAAATATGAACACAACGCATTTGAACACATATGTTCACTCCCAAAAATTTGCAACTTTGGGACAAAGTGTTCATATCGTCTGAACACCTATCATACGCCGCATGAACATATGGGCATTTGTTACGAATATGAACACATATGCACACCCAAGCGTATGCTCACAAATTTGTTCAGTGAACATATCGTCTGCACGTAGCTTTATGGGTGAAATTACAAATGAGTATATTGAGTGAAATAAAATATGAATGAATATATAAAATATTCGATCTTTGATTTCTTCCGTAATCAAGAAAACCTTCGATTCCATCTTTGAATTTATTGTAGGTTAAATTCGTCTGGAGGCTCATTTCGTCAAATATTATCAGAACTTGTTTTTCTTTTGGTGATAATGTCGATGTTATTTTCTTTATTTCCTCTAGAACATTTCAATTTAATCCAGGTGATATATATACTTTTAATCTTAATCCACCTATGCAATGAAGATGGGTGCGGCAAGTGCAACCCAAGCTGATCCCCTAAAAAATTGTATCCGGAAGATGAACGGAAAAAAATGCACTGCGAAACCCACTTCTCCTCTTCGGTGTATTCTTTTGTATTCTGTGATAGAATGAGCTTCGTAAATGTCTGGGAATTTTCATTAATACCAAGCAATAAATTAATCTTCTCTTTGATATTCCGTTTTTCATGTGCTTGTAGCCTTTTTTTGTCCTCTTTTAGACGACGAATTCTCATAAGACTGCTTTTTCAAATGAGCCTCACAGTTGCCGCAAGTAAATTCAGAGTCATCACTGAATCTTTTTCTTGATAACCTTTCTGAAGCCAGGTTTAATTCCTCCACTGAAACTTCATTCGAATCCAAAACTAAATTATTGCGGTTTTCATATGTTATTCTAGCTTTGGTTGGATCAAAGGCAACGGAATCGTCCTCAGACACATATGGCAACACTCTCACTTCGTTGCAAAATATCGAGGGATAAGCATTTCTTTTTAAATATTTTGTTCCAATGCAGTCATTCTTAAAATGCTTGCTGCATATATAGGGATATTTAAGACATTCTATGTGCCCACGAGACTCCTCTGCTAAGGCTAGCATTCGTCGTACTTTACTGTCCCTTTATTAGGGAATCTTAATAATTTCCTATCTGTAAATTAATTTTTAGTTGCACGACAATGTACAATTGCACAGTTCGTTCTTTTCCAGGACATGTTTCTCTCGCAGACAACTTTCGAGGTGTTTTCAAGTTTTTAATGTATTATATAATTTAATATTAATAACATTAATCTGCAAATCTAAATTTGGTGAAATGTATCAATGTGTACATATGTACATAGGTATATATACATATGTATGTAAGATAAACTTAAATATTTATGAAGAGTTTAATAATATGGATATTAATATAATACATATAATAATTTAATATAATAAAAAATATTTAATTAATTTAATTACATATGCATATGTATGTAGGTATAGCATATATGATATAATAATTTAATATACATAGTATGTAGAATATTTATTATTTAAACCTTAGCACTTCTTTATTTTAAAATCAGTGCCGTCTTATAGATTCTTGATGCACTATCAAACAAATCACGCACTTTTACAAACTGCTGTCAAAGAAATTATTTTTTGCAATCATAAAATCCAACGAAATGATCTACTTTTCCCGCTCTTCTTTGCTTACTTTGCGCCTTTGCATATACATATGTATGTGTCCACATACGAAACGCCGCAACAAAATTCCCATTCATGAAAACTTGAACACTTGCTAAAAATCACACAGACAATACATTTATTGTCTGTGGCCATGGTAAAGTTGCTATTCCCCTTCCCACTTGCCCCTTTACAATTGCCTATCTCACGTTGGCTGTGTTACACACGTCAAAAGCGTGTGTGTGTATAGGCCACATTCCAATCACAACACATGATGAGAGGGGACTTTAGCTGAGTGCCCGTGTAGGGCCAGTAAGTTAGAGTAAGTTAGAGTAAGATAGTTAAGTTAGTTAAGCTAGTTTTAATCACTTTTGTCTAGCATTTAAGATTTAATTGAATTGATAAATAAAAATGAATTAAAAAAAAAAAATTAACATGATGAGAGGGAGAACATTTTCCCACACAAGTGAACGGAGCGAGTAAAAACAAATAGCTTTATTTGTTATACCTATTCTGAAAGCTTTGTCTGCGGGATTCAGTCTGCTGGGTTAAAAAAATGGAACCATTTTTTTGTACAGGCATGATGTATCTGTATATTTATTGTCTGTATTAATACTATATAAATTATATGGAATCACATGAATCTGTAGGTCTGTTTGGTGTGTCTTTTTTTCACAAGGAATTGAAACCTGTCAGATAGCAAAATCCTCTCAAAGAGAGAGCACCAAACGCTTTTGAAACAACACTTGGTCACACCTGTCTATTTGTTTTTGATTTCCATTAAGTCAGCTTTTACATTGGCCGAGAAAGCTCTGCCGACACCAGAATGTCATGGAAAGGGAGGTGTAAAGGTCAGTGGTAAGCTCGGCTTGGCTCGGTAGCGCAACCGAGACGTTTTTTGCGTGTTCTCTTTTATCTCGTTGCGTGTTTTCATTCACTTGCTTTATTCTTGTGTTCTCAGAGTTGAGCTCGTGTCGCCGGAGGAATTTTTTTAGAGTGTTCGGTGAGTGTTTTGTGTTGTATGGAATGTTTTAAGTGGTTAATTTTACATTCTCAAATGCAAGAACATCTTTATAATCTAGATCATCTACATTATATTAATAGGGTTAAGCGAGCAAATTCAATTACTGAAATTTTGATTTTTCTTACTTTTCTTAGGTAAATCTGGTGATGTTTCACAGCATTTAAGTAGATCCAAAAGTATTCGTTGGTCATTTCTATCGTCTAGATCCAGTACACTATATTAAATCATTGAAAAGTTCAATATTTTTTTCATGCATTTTAAAGACTTTTTTCGTTTTTAATTCTATACTGACAGCAATAACTTCCGAACACAGCGCCTTAAGAATGAAGGGAGAAAAGGATTAAATAGTCGGCTGCCGGGGTCGGGACGTGTATAAGTACGGCTTTCTCGGCCAATGTAAAAGGTGACACAGAGAGAGAAATCCTCTCAAAGTCAGAAAACTTGCACAAAAGTAAACCAACGCTTTTCAAACAACGGTTGTCCAAACCTATCAATTTGTTTTTGTTTTCCACTCACAGTGAAGATTATGACATTTCACAAACTGTCAGATGGCTGATTTGACAGAGTTGGCTCGGCCCACCCCGAAGAATAGGTCTTGCAAAAAATACATCATAAGCTGAGAGCCAAATGAGAGTAAAAAATTGAGAGCCATGACACTGTCATGATTCTATGTAGTTTTCATAGAACTTTCGCAAACTAGCGTGTCACCAAACAGACCTACAGTCTTCTTATAGGCCAATAATATTCTACATTAAAAACGCAAAATGCGATGTAAAGCTGCATTTTTGGTATGTTATTTGGATCCCTTAGGGGGGTCTTGCAAGCAAAAAGAAGTTGTGCTACCTGCGCAATACGTGAAAAACTGCAAAATTTACGGACTTTTTTCAGTTATTGCATTTTTTGACATTAGTTGCCACTATCATTTTGAGATGGTTAAACTTAAGACAATTTAAGCCCAGCCACAGCTCCGTATGTTTTTGAGATATGAGGATTCAAAAAGTGTGTGTTTTTTTTGTAAATATTTTAATATTGAGTTTTGCTTATGTTTTGAGCCGAATAGCATGAGCGGTTACATGCTTAGAGAAAAATTGTGAGAAATAAAGTTTTAGCAGATATAATTACCATGCATTTAACCCTCATCCTGTAAAGAAAAAACACTTCATATTCAGTGTTTTGGGTGAATTGTTCTTAGCACAATTTTATTGCATTATTTGCACTTTTTACAATTTATTTTCGTAAATGAATGTTTTCTACTCTTAACTGAATTACATTTGTTACATTTGGTAGCGTACATATTATAGAAATCGCGCGAGTTTTTTAAGTCTCAAAATGCGTTTGGGCAAAATTTGCCCAAAATACAGGATGAGGGTTAAGCGTAAAACGGGGTCAGTAACCCTTATAAATCTCTTGTAATTGTAATACCTACTTGCGTAATAGTACCCGTGGCCGTGGTGGTGAGTGCGTTGGACTACTACGCATGCTGCTTGGGTTCAATCCCAGCCCGGGTCCAACACCTAAAAAAAAGAGTTTTTCACGGTTGCCACCTCTTTCGAATGTCTGACAAGCAGTCAAAGAGTATCATTTGTCAATAAGCTTCTCAATTTGCCGTTCGGAGTGTTCAACAAACTGTAGTTTCCTTCCATTCGTGCAAAAATATAACACGCACACACAAATGGTTGCGAGTAGCAGGCCTAGGTTCACACCAAACTGTAGCGCCATCTTAAGTAAGTAATAGTACCCAGCTTAATAGTAATTTCAAATGCTATAGGCACGTCGGTCCGTGACTCAGTCTTTTATTCAGTTCGCTGTAGTGTACGTTTTATGCACCGAATTTCGTAATGTCAGTTTCGCGCGAGCTTGTTTTATCATTTGAGGAAAATGAAGTAATAGTGGTGAAAAAACGAGGTATCTTTTCGTTAATTGAATTGAGTGTGCCTTAATGAAAATAAAGATTTTTTTCAAGCATTAAGTAGGCTACACACTATCATTTTTGAAATTACATTTCTATACTGTCATTTCCCATCATTTCATTCTAGGCTATACACTATAATTCCAGGAATGACTTTTCTTCAAAAATATTCTCAATTTTTTTGTTAATTGTTGAGTTTATCGTTTTTTTTTTTTAAATATTAATGATAAAGAAATTGCTTATGCGTGCCCCAAAGAACGCTGTGACGTCTATCACAATTAATAAATCCCTCCAAAAGTTGTTTTGGATCAGTAGGAGCCACTATTTTCAAAATATTGCTCCGCAACACGTGCAAACTCGACTGAAAAATGCTGAATGATGAGATTAGCCTACACATTAGCTGCCAACGCCAAGGTTCACTTGGCTCGCCTGCCCCAACCGAAGAGGCTGCAGCTCAACATGCATATCGAGCTTACCACCAGGTTCAGGAGTGGTTGAAGGTAGACAAAGAACTCTTCTAAAGAAGAGTTCTCTAAAAAAGATGATCAACCAGGACCCTCAAAAAAGACTAAATCGGATTCGTAAGCAAGAGAACTTACTTGAGCATTTGCTTAGTTCGAAAATGGCGTTTGCTGAGATTCGTATGAATATAAGGCATAAATCTGAGCATTTGCTCGGAGAATTCCAAGTCTGCTATTTAGCTGACTCAGAGCGTTTGCTCCGTACTTTTTAGCCATAAACCGACTGACTTGCCGTGAGTTTTAGTATATAAAAATAATTAAAAGGTAGCAGAATGGGTAAAATTGCGATGCTGATTAAACGATAAAAAACGGTGGTAAAGGCTAAAGTTTAATGTCGAGATATTCCACTTTTGTTTCATACAAGCTATGGTCGTCGTCAATTTTGTCTAATTCGTCGATAAAATTGTTTGATACCATTTTATTTGTATTTCTTTCGCAACAGATGCGCTCGAGATCATACGAATTAAGTGATTTGTGGACATGCTCTCTCATCTTCCTGCATATAGGAACACCGTGCAACTGACATTTTTTAGAAATTTAGGTTTCAACACACCTATTTCTTCAAATACTATTGCAAACTCATTTTTAAAATGAATTTGTCTAAGGCAGCAACATCAACAAGAACAAATTGGACGGACAGCAACAACATAAACAGAATAACATCGGACGATGGGAAATTCCATAGTTGACCGATGCCCACAATGGTCAACGAGATCGCAAAGAAAAACAATTAACTACCGTCATCAAGTTAACTTCACTTCACAGTCCATTGCATTTTTTTTTTTTTTTTATAATTTGCGCGTACAAAAGGGATTGTTAGCACCCTTAAATCACATTTAAACTCATATTAATTTAGGTTATATCAATCTTAATAAGCATACATTTCATTTATTTAATTCCAATTATTTCTGTAGGAAATATTTTTTTGTGTCTCCTGAATAATTTACAAAATGTCAGTTGTGCGATATGCTGTCAAAGGTCAAGCAAATGCTCACTTCAAATTTTCGAACTTGCTCAAGTAAACTTAAGTTTTATTCACACCAATTTCGAGCAAATGCTAAATGACTTTACTTTGCTCAGAGCTTTTACTTGAAGTAATTGCACATTTTAGGTCTGTTCCTTTACTTGAAAATTGTTATTGATTCTTACTGGTTTTAGATAAATCGCGTTCCTTTACACAAAAAAGTAGTAAAAGAGAGAGGCAACGAGAGAGTAAAAATTTCCTCTCACTAAAAAATCTTACTATTTCTTACTGGACAAATTTCTTCCAGTAGAAATTGAACTATCTGTCAAAGTCAGCTGTTTCGCTTGTTTGAATTATTTGCATTTTTTTATTTTAATTCAAAAAGTAAAAATATGGAGAGAAAAGGAACATAGATGAAAGTTGAACGTTCTGAATGTTGAAATTTGCATTTCGCAATATATTGCATACTGTATTGGTTCTGGGAAATCATCAGGGGTGGACTTTTCTGTAAAATCCAAAATCATACAACAACACTCTGTTTACTTTTGCTTCACATGTGTTTTTGACGCGTTCCTTTACTTTTTCGTGATTTTGCCTTACCCTGAGAGAATTTTACCCCCACTCCTTGAAATTCAATAATTTACTATTTTTGGAGCAGAAAGTAAAGGAACAGACCTTTTTATTAATACGGCCCATCACAATTATTCTGTGTAAATGTGTGTGTTTTGTGTAAATGGCTATTAATCCCAAATAATATAAAACAAAGTAAAATTCCTTTGCATGGACCTACACACCAAACGGCTGAACGGATTTTGATAATTTATTGTTGATTAGGTTTTGATAAGGGGCAGATTCGTGCATAAAAAAATATTTGATTTTAAGTGTTTGTGTATGTGTCTGCTCTGCTCAGTCAGCGCTTAAGCGCAAAGGTTTGTCAGTGCGTATTTTTTTCTTTTTGTTTTTTGTACATTATGTTCATGTAGGTGCTTGTACACTACAAAAGTTAGTTGAGTTGCATTGCAGCATATGGTAAAGTTTTGTAGAGGCGTGTGTTGTATTCGTGTAACCATGTTCGTGTTTCTTCGTGTGTTATACTTGAGTGGAACTTTAATATTATTGAGTTGGATTGGAATTGAGTTAGTTCTTTTTTTTTGCAGCATTCTTTATCTGTTCTGTTTTATCTTTTATCATTTAGTTGGCAATTGTATTTCAAAGTGGAATATAGTCAATATTTTTGCGAACATGAGTAAGCGATCAAATCCGTCTGATATTCAAAATTTTGTATGCGCTTCTGACTGCCTCTCCAAAATGTACAAAACTGTTTTTGTATCTGAAGTAGTTCAGATGTAATATCATTTAAAGTTGTCTTACCACCAAATCGTAGGTCCCTTACTTAGATAGGCTATAGTTTAGAGGGGGGTGAAAAAACTCCCCTTGTCATACGATTTTTTGTTCGCTAGAACTTCAGGAATCTACAGTTAACGGATTAGATCAGATTAGATTTAGCAGCCACCATATTGAGCTGTCAGACGGTTTAATTTGAGATCTCTTTCATCGAGGCTGCATATTAATATGTATGTCTTTTGGTTACCTTTGGCAACTAAAAATTACTGCGGGTTCTTGGTCTATTATCATGTTAGGTTAGGCTCATATTTTAAAACTTGAAGTATTGCGATTTTTGTTTTGTTTACGATTACAAGAGAACTGTAAGGGTTACTGACCCCGTTTTACGCTTAAATGCAAGGTAATTATATGTGCTAAAACTTTATATCTCACAATTTTTCTCTAAGCATGAGCAGCTATGCCGATATTCGGCTGAAAACATAAGCAAAACTCAATATTACAATATTTTTGAAAAAAAAAAACACTTTTTGAAACCTCATATCTCAAAAACTGTTAAGCAATCGGAGCTGTGGGTGGGCTTAAATAGTTTTAAATTTAACCATCTCAAAATGATAGTGGCAACTAATGTCAAAAAACCCATAGTGCATAGTGCAGAAACTGAAAAAACCCGAAAATATTGCAGTTTTTCACGTATTGCGCAGGTAACACAACTTTTAACCCAAATAACGTACCCAAAATGCAGATTTACATCGCGTTTTGCGTTTTTTTTGTCTGCTTTTGTAAGATTTTGCTGGCCTATTAGTACTAGCACTAAGATATAGGTCAATGAACAAAATGATACCTGAAAACTTCAAGAAGTTGGTGACACTAGGGCGTTTGAGCTATTGAATTGTTTCGATGTGGTTTATATACAATGGGACAGTTTTAAATTATCCACTGTTATAGCAGACCACTGAACCATTCTAACGAGAAATTTTTGTTTCAAAGTTAGTACTTAAAAAAATTGCTTGTTTCCTAGTTAATGATTTAGCCCATATTTTCAATAACGGCATTATCCCGGGTTTATTTCCTGATGTTCTTAAATGTGCCGATATTTCACCGCTTTTTAAGAAAGGATCTGCTGGTGAACTGGGTAATTATAGACCGATCTCACTTTTACCTTCATTTAGTAAATTTTTTTGAAAAAGTTGTAAAAAACAGAGTGGTGTGTTTTTTGAATAAAAGCAAGTTTTTCAGTTCTTTGCACTTTGGTTTTCAAAAAGGTAAATGTACAGAAGAAGCACTTTTACGCTTTTGTTCTGAGATATTTGTCAACCTACTAACAGCCTTTGCGGATGATGTTCGTTTCGCTTATGGCTCAGACACTGTTTTAAATCTCAGCGCTGATATTAATTGGGATCTTTATTTATTAAGGCCTCGTTCAGACACGACCGAAAACGTGCGGTTGCAACCGCGCGGTTTGAACCGCTGAATATTATAATGTGTTCAGACAGCTGCGGTTTGCGGGCGGTTTGCGAGCGGTTTGTGTGCGGTTGTGTACGAAACGTTCGCTTCACTTCAAGTATAGAAATCGAAGAAGCAATATGTGTGTGGTTGCTCTTAAAAAAAGAAAAGAAAAAGACAGTATTGGGTACACCCAATACTACGTGATCGTCGGTCATATGGGCTATTTGTAACATTATATCCCAAATTAAGTGAATTTGAGCCCAAATTCTTTAATTATTTGAGAATGTCGATATCTTCATTTGATATATTAGTTATCATATATGTTAACCTATAGCTAAACGCCTCCTGTTTCATCCATTAGTATTAAAATACTATTCAATTATTATGTACAAACGAATCATAATTTCATAAAAATTTGAAATTTTATTCAAACCGCACAGAAACGGCAAATAAACTGAACAGTCTCATATAACGCAATAGAACTACAACCGCGCGGTTTCCGCTCGGTTTTCGGGCGGTTCTATTTTCAGGCGGTTGATTTGCGGGGACCGCGCGGTTTGCCAAACCGCCCGGTTGTGTGTGAACGAATATAAGGACTTAAATGTAAATAGGAACCGCAGCGGAAACCGTGCGGTTTGAAACCGCATGATTTCCGCCCTGTCTGAACGGGGCCTAAGATTATGTTTTGCTAGTAGTACTTACTTACTTAGTTGGCGCTACAGCTCGAGGTGAACCTGGGCCTGCTTCTCGCAACCATTTGTGTGTGCGTGTTATATTTTTGCACGAATGAAAGGGACCTACAGTTTTTTGCCGACTCCGAACGGCGAGTTGAGAAGCTCAATCGTGACAAATGATACTCTTTGATGCTTGTCAGACATTCGAAAGAGGTGGGCACTGTGAAAAACTTTTAGGTGTTTGCGGCGGGATTCGAACCCAAGACCGCTGGCTCAGTAGTCCGACGCACTAACCACTTGCGCTACGGTGCCTACAGTAGTACTACTAGTCATTAATTCAAAAACGAAAATAATGTTTTTTAATGTCAGCACAAAACGGTGTTGAACCTGAGGTCTACTTACATGCAACTGACTGTCCTAGATTTGAACTGTCTTACTGCACTTGCAATACAATTTTGTCCTCTCGCACTTTTCATAGCTGTCTCAGATGCAGTAATAAATGTTTTCGGGTTGAAAACGTTAATGAATTTAAATACTTGCGGCTTATCATTGACTCAAGAATCAGCTTTAGCAGACATACAGAAATTCTGAGAAATTATTTTCGTGGCACTCTTAGAAACGTCTATTTTCTGTGCAATATTTGCTCTTCCCAACTTTTGTTAAGAAGCTACTATGGAATTTTTCATTCAAGATTACAATATGGGATAACATGCTGGGGAGGAGTTTACTTCAATAAAATTCAACCTCTTTTCATAGTTCAAAAACACTTTTTGAAAAAAATTTCCCGAAAGCCTCGTTTACATCCTAGTTTTCCATTTTTTAAGGATTTAAAGATTCTTCCAGTCCGCCACTTGTACTGTTTTAAAGTGCTCAAAATATTCTTTTTGCGCTCAGGAAATCTTAATTTCAGACAAATCGACAGTTATAGTTTGCGAGGAAATTCTTTAAAGCAAGTATCGATACCTGCTTTTCGTACTACCGCGTTTCGTAACTTTTATAGTATAACTTCATGTCGAATATTTAACAAACTTCCACACTTGATCAGAGCCATCACACATCATCATTCATTTCAAAATCATGTAAAGAAATGGCTTTTTTGCCTCAATCTTGAAACTATTGAATCTCTGTTTAATGTTCTCTCCTGATATTCTGGTGTAATGTTTTGTTTGCTATTATATTTTGTAATATGTATAATTCATACTTTTAATTTTGAAAATTTAAGGGACACCCCACCCCGCCCATTTTTTAACAATTTATGTTCAATTTTTAAAGCCTTTAAAGTGGCATTATCTCTATTTTTTTCAAAAGAAATACCTATGTCACTTTTATTTCTCTTTGTTTATTTATTGTAACAAAAATTATTGTGATACATATTTGAATTTCAAGAAATGATAAAAAATTATCTTATTCTTATTCTTAAAAAAAATGCCCAAAATGTTGGCCATCAGCAGTGTTGCCACCGAGAAAATGTGAAAAAACAGGAGATTTACTGTTGGACTTACCAAAGTAACAGGATATTTCAAATTCCTTCCAAAAACCTCTAAAATACGTTTTTTTTTAGTAAAATGTCTATTGTATTAGGAAAATGTTTTTTGACACTACATTTATGTTAAATTGCTGTTGCGCTAAGTTAATTTTATTGATATGTCGTTTCCCTTCAGCATGTCGTATAATAGTCCACTTTTGTCAGATTCGTCGAAAAAATGTTTGTTGTGTTGTAAACAACGTAATTCGCATTCCATAAAATTGTCTGGATTTTCACTGAGCCAATTTTTAAAAAGGGACCTCCTTAGCCTTCTGTTCATATTTTGCCTTTTTTCCTGATTTTTTATTTTTTATTTTTTTTATAATCTACACACGCTAAAGGGGATATGAATACCCTTATAATGCTTACACACAGCGCGAGCACATGAAGAACAAAAACGAGAAACAGACAAATCGACGTAGTGATAGGAAACTCAGATGCCAGGTTTCAACGAACTCTATGGGTGGTGTCCAGAATAACTGGAGAATTGTGTATTATTGAAAGCCATGCCATTGCTTATGATTCACAGAAGTTTTTCCCAGATGTTTCCTATTATAGTTTGTGCGATCAATTTCTTCAGCCATACCACCATCCTCCTGCCAGTGTTTTGCCTCCGCAGTAGATTTTGATATTAACTTTTGAAACTAATCGACTTATTTTTATTTCGTGAGAAATAAATGTTTCGACGACATCTGAATTTGAACCGTGAACCTTCAGCGTGACAAGCGTCGACGTCTACCACTACGCCACGGCCACCCACACTAACTTGAAAATGGATTGGATACAAAGCAACAATAAATACATAATACATTATGTGCTTATGTTGAGCTTACATTGCCAATAAAAACTAAAATCACGGAAATTAGCAACGGCCACCTTAATTTATTCAAATTCAAATTGTGAAATAAATGTCAATGTTTATGTCACTAGGTCCTTTCGCGTACTTTATGCACCAAATATGTGTTTTATGTCAAACTAGCTGTTGCCTGCCCGGCGTTGCCCGTGCTTTAAATCAGCCGCGTTGTTTGATTGTAGTATGATAAAAATGAAGTAGTAGGAAGCGATATTATTTAAATTAAGATTCTAAAGAATTCTGAAGTCAATACATTATAATCTGAACTTAGTGGTTGTTCCCTATAGAAATAGATAAAACGATTACATAAAAAATTGATGGAAATGTAGTATACCTGTGTACAAACACATCTACACACATACAGTATTGTTAGAAACCTAAGCAACTTTTTCCTCTGAATTATTCGAAGTCGAATATTTATGTATTATTTCTTTTTAATAAAAATAAGATAATTTTTAATTACTACATTAAGGCCGTGTGCCAATTGCGTTAAAATATTATTTTCTGGTTAATTTTTGACGCTAGTGAGGTGAATATTGACTTAAAAATTAGCCGGCTCTGGAGCTGCATAAAAAATTATCATGTGGCTAATGTTTGACATTTGTATATACCCATGAAGGAATGAGAGACACGACGAGAGCTTTGCGTTTGTTTCGGTTTTCCAAGTCGATTGTCGGTGGGAAAACTACCCATTGTGAAAATTGTGTAAAAACCAGTTCAACATATTTTTTTATTAAAAAATGTAATTGATATGAGCAATATCGTGTAAAAACAAGTAAAATTGATAGTTTAAATAATGTTGATTGTTTGTTATAGTTTGCGAGGAAATTCTTTAAAGCAAGTATCGATACCTGCTTTTCGTACTACCGCGTTTCGTAACTTTTATAGTATAACTTCATGTCGAATATTTAACAAACTTCCACACTTGATCAGAGCCATCACACATCATCATTCATTTCAAAATCATGTAAAGAAATGGCTTTTTTGCCTCAATCTTGAAACTATTGAATCTCTGTTTAATGTTCTCTCCTGATATTCTGGTGTAATGTTTTGTTTGCTATTATATTTTGTAATATGTATAATTCATACTTTTAATTTTGAAAATTTAAGGGACACCCCACCCCGCCCATTTTTTAACAATTTATGTTCAATTTTTAAAGCCTTTAAAGTGGCATTATCTCTATTTTTTTCAAAAGAAATACCTATGTCACTTTTATTTCTCTTTGTTTATTTATTGTAACAAAAATTATTGTGATACATATTTGAATTTCAAGAAATGATAAAAAATTATCTTATTCTTATTCTTAAAAAAAATGCCCAAAATGTTGGCCATCAGCAGTGTTGCCACCGAGAAAATGTGAAAAAACAGGAGATTTACTGTTGGACTTACCAAAGTAACAGGATATTTCAAATTCCTTCCAAAAACCTCTAAAATACGTTTTTTTTTAGTAAAATGTCTATTGTATTAGGAAAATGTTTTTTGACACTACATTTATGTTAAATTGCTGTTGCGCTAAGTTAATTTTATTGATATGTCGTTTCCCTTCAGCATGTCGTATAATAGTCCACTTTTGTCAGATTCGTCGAAAAAATGTTTGTTGTGTTGTAAACAACGTAATTCGCATTCCATAAAATTGTCTGGATTTTCACTGAGCCAATTTTTAAAAAGGGACCTCCTTAGCCTTCTGTTCATATTTTGCCTTTTTTCCTGATTTTTTATTTTTTATTTTTTTTATAATCTACACACGCTAAAGGGGATATGAATACCCTTATAATGCTTACACACAGCGCGAGCACATGAAGAACAAAAACGAGAAACAGACAAATCGACGTAGTGATAGGAAACTCAGATGCCAGGTTTCAACGAACTCTATGGGTGGTGTCCAGAATAACTGGAGAATTGTGTATTATTGAAAGCCATGCCATTGCTTATGATTCACAGAAGTTTTTCCCAGATGTTTCCTATTATAGTTTGTGCGATCAATTTCTTCAGCCATACCACCATCCTCCTGCCAGTGTTTTGCCTCCGCAGTAGATTTTGATATTAACTTTTGAAACTAATCGACTTATTTTTATTTCGTGAGAAATAAATGTTTCGACGACATCTGAATTTGAACCGTGAACCTTCAGCGTGACAAGCGTCGACGTCTACCACTACGCCACGGCCACCCACACTAACTTGAAAATGGATTGGATACAAAGCAACAATAAATACATAATACATTATGTGCTTATGTTGAGCTTACATTGCCAATAAAAACTAAAATCACGGAAATTAGCAACGGCCACCTTAATTTATTCAAATTCAAATTGTGAAATAAATGTCAATGTTTATGTCACTAGGTCCTTTCGCGTACTTTATGCACCAAATATGTGTTTTATGTCAAACTAGCTGTTGCCTGCCCGGCGTTGCCCGTGCTTTAAATCAGCCGCGTTGTTTGATTGTAGTATGATAAAAATGAAGTAGTAGGAAGCGATATTATTTAAATTAAGATTCTAAAGAATTCTGAAGTCAATACATTATAATCTGAACTTAGTGGTTGTTCCCTATAGAAATAGATAAAACGATTACATAAAAAATTGATGGAAATGTAGTATACCTGTGTACAAACACATCTACACACATACAGTATTGTTAGAAACCTAAGCAACTTTTTCCTCTGAATTATTCGAAGTCGAATATTTATGTATTATTTCTTTTTAATAAAAATAAGATAATTTTTAATTACTACATTAAGGCCGTGTGCCAATTGCGTTAAAATATTATTTTCTGGTTAATTTTTGACGCTAGTGAGGTGAATATTGACTTAAAAATTAGCCGGCTCTGGAGCTGCATAAAAAATTATCATGTGGCTAATGTTTGACATTTGTATATACCCATGAAGGAATGAGAGACACGACGAGAGCTTTGCGTTTGTTTCGGTTTTCCAAGTCGATTGTCGGTGGGAAAACTACCCATTGTGAAAATTGTGTAAAAACCAGTTCAACATATTTTTTTATTAAAAAATGTAATTGATATGAGCAATATCGTGTAAAAACAAGTAAAATTGATAGTTTAAATAATGTTGATTGGTGAAATTTTATCTTTGTATTTTCCATTAACAAATGACGAACTTTGTTCATCAATCATGTACACAAATTACACATAATTTACAAACAAAATCATTAACACGGAAAATAATTATTAGTCATGTTTTTTATGTTATTTATTTATTTAAAACTGGGAAAACAGTTTGGTAATTTAGTTCTAATAAAATGTGATATGAATAAAATGAAAGGGATATTTTTCAATTCTAGTGGGAAATTAATGAGAAAAAGTACCAAAAAAAATCCCATTTAATCCAATCGACACAGCAAAAAGCTAAAATTTTATCCACCTCTGGTAGGAACGTCAAAAATTAGCCAGAGGATAATATTTTAACGCAATTGGCACACGGCCCAAGTACTGGGACAGATATAGTAAAACCAAAAATCCAAAATCAATTCATTCAAGTAAATAAAAAATTAAATACAAATTCAACACAAAATAAAGCTGTTCGAAACCTAAGCAACTTTTAATATTCATTGTGATAACCAGGGTTCGGATTTTGTTAACCAAAAAAAGCCAAAAAAGGCAAAATAATACCGCAGAAAAAGGAAAAAAAAGGCATTTAATAAATAAATGTTTTTATGCATTATTATTAACATTGTAACCCAAAATTTTTTGAAGCTCTCCGGTAACAATCGCCTGCGATTATCTCTCAGGAAAGCCTTCAAGGAAATAATGGACCTTTTAAAATGGGCAGAGCCTAGTGGAGCCAAGATAAGAGATGTCACGTCATTGACTTTAATATTTGAGTCCAATTGGTAATTTATAAACTCTTAAATATGTGGTCTTTCGGGTTAGCTAAAATCTTTTTCCAATTCCACTACAAACTTTTGCCATGGCTTGAATCTTTACGCTGGTCTTGGGGCATGTTGTCTTTCAATGACAGGCAACAAAATATTTTGGAAACAGCACGCTTTTATGCAAACGCAATATTCAACAGACTAGCACTAAGTATGACCAGTATGTCACAGAATATGAATCTAGATGAAAAGGCGCACAGTTACGAAAAATATACTTCCCAGATGTCTAACGGTTTTTGTCAGATGGAAAGATGGTAAACAAAACTACGGCGAATGCCTGAGATTGCACGTACGGCGCAAGAAAGAGCGCATGTATGCTGAGTTGATACAAATGTATTAAGGGTTGTATTCCTGTGTAGGGTTTTTTTTTATGCGTGCTAGTGTAAACAACGCGTGCAGTTATGTATGTGCTAGTTCATACGATAGTTCCTACTGCTAGTTCCTACTCTCATAGGTGTGGACACTGAAATTTCTTTCGTGTGAGCAAGGGTAAATCGTATAGTTAAGAAGAAAGTGCACAGCTATTTTGACAAATAGTAGTACCAAAATTGCAAAAAAGGCAATATGAGTAAAAAAGGCAAAAAAATGCAATATGAGTAAAAAAAGGCAAAAAAAAGGCAAAGTCAACAAAATCCGTACCCTGGTGATAACCCGCTGAGTCCCAACTCTACGCTTTAAAATGCCAAAGAGATTTTCAATGGGATCCAAGTCCGGGGATCGGGGCGGCCATTTCAAAACTTGTATCCCATTGGGTGATAACCACTCTTTGACCACTTTCGATGAATGCTTCGGGTCATTGTGGTGTTGAAACACCCATGGAATTGGCATGTTCCATTCGGCGTATACATTAGCTCATTTAAGATGTCTCTGTAGACAAATCGATCCATTAATTTTTTTTTTTATGAAATAGTCCAAGTCCAAACGCTTAGCAAGTCCATACCATTACTCTTCCCCTCCATGCTTTACTGTGCCTTTGCAATACCGAAAATTCAGCTTTTGACCCTTTCCTTTAAGAACATGACAGATACCATCTGAGTTTACCAAGTTGAACTTCGATTCATCACTAAAAAGAACAGTATTCCAATTGTCTAGGGACTAATTTATATGTGCTTTTGCTAAATCGAATCTACAAATGTATAAAATTTTAATATTCTAGAGTTCTAGACAGCAAATTCAAGTTATTTAAATAGACCTATATTTTTAAATGCTTCTTTGATAATAATAACATTTTAGATGGCCAATTACTTTTTAAGTCGTTTTCAAGTACACGTTTTCTTGCAGTGCTGGATCTCACATTGAGCTGGAATTCATTCACATTGTCTCTCGATGACATAAAAGGATGCTTTTGGATCAAATCGACAATTTGTCTATCAGTTCGACGTGATGATTTACGAGTACGTCCACTGAAATGCGTTTTTCCGGTTGTTCCAGTTGCTCTATATTTTTTAAAAAGCCGTGAAGTAATGGACTTGTTGATATCACACTTTTGGGCAATTGAGATCTGGGATGTACGCATACCACAGCATTCAATAATTTAAGATTTAAACGTTTTTCCATACTGTGTACGCGGCATAATTAGTTAATAGATTAATTGAATAAAAAGTGTTAACTTGGAGCTTATTTTTAAGACAAATACTTTAGGTTAACTAAAGCAAAAAGCGTTGCATGTAAAATTGCAAAGAATTTTAAAAAAAACTACCGTAAGATACCGTTTCTCGCTAAATGAAATGAAATGCTATCAACTTTTAAGTATCTTGGTCTCGAGTTTGATAGCAAATTAAATTTGAGTGCGCATACTTCTTAACTTAGAAAGTATTTGCTTAGAACGACTAGTATGATGTTTCATCTAAGACTGTTCTGCTCTCGCAAACTCTTAGAAACAATTTATTACAGCCTAGTACAATCTAAACTGCAATATGGTCTTGTTTGTTGGGGAGGTACATACAACAATAAAATTCAACCTTTGTTAGTCGTGCAAAAACATATTCTAAGAATTATTTGGAGGAAAAAACGATTAGAACACAGCTTTTTGCTTTGTCAGAACTCTTTAATACTTCCTCTAAAACATCTTTACTTTTACAAAGTGCTAAAAATATTTTATTTAAGGAGTGGTTATTCGATAAATCGTAGTCCCACTGTTTATGGGCTTCGAAGCAACGAAAGATTCCTGGCGATTGTTCCACCGCATAACACCCACCACTTCTTAAATTTTTATACCTCAGTTGGGCCTAGAATATTTAACTCACTGCCGCTTGATATACGCTGTAGTTCCAATGCTATTTCATTTTATCGAGCAGTAAAAAAATGGCTTTTTAATTTTGATTTTAAAGAGGCTACAGCTTTAATCCGGGTTATAGTTTAAAAGCTGAGTTAATTAATCTAGTTACAATAACGTTAGGCATAAATTATTCTCTATGCTTTGTTTTCAAAAATCACCCTCTTCACCTCACCTGTCTTTCTTTTAAATTAAATGTTTTCTTTTTGTATTACAATATAACAAATCTTTAATCGATACATTCGACACTAGTTTTATTAACTACTAGCTGACCCGTGCTCGCCTTGCTTCGCCTTCCAGCAACTTTTAATAGAAAACAAATTATTTTCTTCTAATATATTGCTATATGTATACAGCGTACTCTCTCCTTACGGGCACCTCTTATAACCGGACAGATTTCAAATAACGGAAATAAATACACGATTTTCCATATAAAAAATTCTCCCATAACCGGACTCTCATAACCGTACACGGACACCAATTTTCGTAACCGCAATAGAATGTCGCTCTCTCTCTTAAATGGACAAATTGACAAATACTTTATTTTGTTTTTGTTTTGTTCTCCTCTTCTTTACACTTCGCAAAGAAACGAAACAAAAATGTAAGCTATGGAGTGTGCCTTTGCTTTACTATCACGTTCACGGACACTTGATTTTCTGTGGGGAACGCTAGAATTACACACGCATGTTTCCGACATTTTGAGAGATATTTTATATTATATATTGTGCGAATTTTGTATAAAGATTAAAATGATCCCGCTGTGGAAGCATCCTGTATTTCTCGTCAGGGTATCCCGTCTTGTCCTAACATACCTAAAATTGTCATGGCCCCGCTAATTTCCTGAACCATTGACGGCATATGCTGTCTTGTCCGCAAACGTGTTATTCAACAACTATGTATGTGCATTTATAAATCCTATTGCATTTTTTAAATAGTTTTGTATAATGTAATTGTAATTTGTGTTTATCACATAAAAATGAATACGCTTATAAAGTAAAATTAATACAACATGTCTATTGTGTTTCTTTTTTAAAGAATGTCAATTTATTTTTTTTCTCCCATAACCGGATACCTCTTCTAACCAGACAAATTTCGCGGTACCGTCAGTGTGTCCGGTTATGAGACAGTTCACTGTATATGTATAAAGGGTGTCCCAAAGTTCACGCAGGAAGAAAACACCGGTTTTTTTTTTTTTATCGATTCATAAAGTGAGTAAATGAACCCCCTTGTTGAAACCACATGTCATCCATATCCATATCTTGCAATTTAAGCACAAAAAACTGGATTATCATGTCGCGATAGCCAGCACTATTAACTGTTACTGGCTGACTAGCCGCATTTTCAAAGAAGAATGTTCCGATAATGCGACCAGCCCAAAATGTGCACCATGCAGTGACATTTTGTGGATGCATTTGTTTCTCAACAATCACTCGTGGATTTTCTGAAACCCAAAAACGACAATTCCAATGGTTAACAAAGCCATCAAGATAAAAATTCGCCCATCACTGAAGATGATTTTGTTTGAAAAATCTGTGCAAAAAAGTTTTTTTTCTGTCCTTAATATAAATTTGTTCACCTACCGTAAAGTAATTGTATTATGTGCTTAGTCTTTCTCTCTTCAAAACATACTTTATGTCCAAGTCTGAGCTTAATCGGCGAAGTAGTTCGGAAATCAGAATTTATCGAAAAAACACAAACAAACAGAAATTAATTTTTATATGCACATGTATGAATAAAGATTATGTATAACCTTCACCAGTATGCACACCCACACAGCAACTCCCCAAAGTTTCATCAGCCATCATCATCACCATCGGATGAGCGATGAAAATGATCGCCAGACCGACCACACAAAAACAAAACACGATTCACTGCCCGAACACAATGGCGAAGCTGTAGTGGAAGTAGCCAGCGCTGTCAAAGTTAAAATACACGTAAACCCTATAGCGCGAACACAATGCGAAGCTGATGCTGTTGTATGAATTGTATGGTGAAGCGCAAAGTTCAGCCAACTTCAACTTTCTACTTCCACTACAGCTTCACCATTGTGTTCGGCCAGTTACCCAGCATACTACAAGACCAAAAGCGAAGAGAAAAGCTTACATACTCGTAATGCAACAACGTGATCCTCTCCCAGCAGGTTGACGGACAATTTCAATGGTTTTCTGTGCTTTTTAATTAAACCCATTAACAATCACATTATTTATGTCTATTTCGCAGCTTCTAGGTAACGTAGGAAGATGATTTATACCTTATAATCTTTGACAAGAAATGCTGAAATCAACCAAATTAATTTCATTGAAATATGTGCACGCGTTATCACGTAAAGTGCATGGAAGTGTTTAAATTGTAAGCATACAAACAAAAAAATTAATTTTGTGTATAATTGAAAGTATAACGATAATATATATGCAATCCATTACAGAGGAACTCAATAAATATTTTAGCGAAGGTTTTATCAAAATCTGTTCAGTAGTTCCCGAGATTAGCCGGAACATACATAAAAGTAGTTACGTCTTTATAAATAGTATAGATAGAATGTATCTAAATTTTATTCAATACATAGTGAAAAACACTTTAGACATCTGCTATAATTATGTACACTATATATTAATGGAGTCAGATTATAAAATGAACTATATTTTTGTACCTATGTAATTTCTTTTGATTTGTACTTTATTATTATTTGTATTGAATAAAACAAACTTTTGAATTGAATTGAAAACAATTGTGTTTACGTCGAAGTTGTTTAGGTTTCGAACAGCTGTATTTTGAGATGAAATTGTATTTGATTTTTTATTTATTTTGAAAGAATTGATTTTGGATTTTCGTTTTTACTATATCTATCCCAGTACTCAATGGGCCGTACTATTAAAAATGAGCAATTACTTCAAGTAAAAGCTCTGAGCAAAGTAAAGTGATTTAGCATTTGCTCGAAATTGGTATGAAAAAAACTTAAGTTTACTTGAGCAAGTTCGAAAATTCGCGGTGAGCATTTGCTTCTCATTTGACAGCACAACTGATATTTTGCAAATTATTCAGAAGACACAAAAAATGTTTCCTACAGAAATAATTTAAAATCAAAAGTCAACAAAATATTTAGCAAAAAAGGTAGCAGCTGAACCTGCCAAGAAGGCTGCTCCAGCTAAAAAAGATGCGAAGAAGGCTGAAGCACCAAAGGAGGCCAAAAAGCCTGCTGCTGAGAAGCCGGCTACCAAAACTGCTGCCCCAGCTCCAAATGCTTCCGCCGCCCCAGCAAAGAAAGCTGCCGATCCTGCTGCCCCGGAAACTGAGAAGAGGCACATAAGGCTGCCGCTCCCAAACCAGCCGCTGCGGCTAAATCCCAGAAGAAGGCTGAAGTTGCTTCAGCTGCTGCTGCTGCCACTGGCAAGGGTCGCGTCGTTAAGAAGCAAGTTCTCAGCGGCAAGGGTTTGAAGAAGGAGAAGGTCTCCCTTCGCTTTTGCATCGATTGCACTAACATTGCTGAGGACAGCATCATGGATGTGGCTGACTTCGAAAAATACATCAACCTCGCCTAAAGGTCAACGGCAAAGCGAATAACTTGGGTAACAACGTTTCATTAGAGTGCAATAAGATGAAGGTGTTTGTTAACTCCGACGTACGCTTCGCCAAGCGCTACCTCTAGTACTTGACAAACAAGTGTTTGAAGAAGAACAGCTTGCGTGATTGGATTCGTGTGGTGGCCAACAAGAGGAATCCTACGAGCTACGTTACTTCAGAATAAGTAAGCAATGACGATAACGAAGAAGATGCAGATTAACGCGGGTTGCTGTACATTTAGTTGGAATTTTTATATTAAAAACTTAAAAAGGAATAAATGAAAACAAATTGAAAAAAAAAAACATTTTTATTTAATTAATTTAAAAAATGAGTAGTATTTCAACAATTATTTTGTTGACGAATTGAACACAATTCACGAGGACCATAGTTTGCATGAAAAGTGGAATATCTCGACGGTAACCTTTTGCCTTTAGCACAGTTTTTTTTATCGTATTCAATTTCATCAGCATCACAAGGGAATTTTATCCAGTCTGCTGTCAGTCGATTTATGGCTAAAAAAATACGGAGCAAACACTCTGAGTCAGCTAAATAGCAGACTTGGAATTCTCCGAGCAAATGCTCAGATTCATACGAATCTGAGCAAACGCCATTTTCGAACAAAGCAAATGCTCAAGTAAGTTCTCTCGCATACGAATCTGAGCAAATGCTCAAAATTCGAGCAATTGCTTCATATTCGAGTAAAGTCAGGATTTATTAATACGACGATAAAAATGATCCTTTTTTTTTATTAAATCGAATTAGTACATAAATATTCGAATTTGAATAATTCAGAGGAAACAGTTGCTTAGGTTTCGAACAATACTGTGTGTAGATAATATGTATTTTATGAGCATCAAATAATGGTACGTTCTGGTATCTTATATCTAAGAGTTGTACTTAATGTTCATAGTTAAAGTAGAATTTTGTATTCGCCGAAGATATAACGCTTTTATGTAAGCATTAATCGTGGAGTAACTGGTAAGGTTTGTCTGAAATCACCAATTATTTACTGATTTTAAAACTCAACTACGCCTACCTACCCCTACTATAATATATGTATTTGTGAATTGACTTAACTTTAAGGTAACCAAATACCGCTGTAAAGTGACAATAAAAAAAGAAAGTAAAAAAATCGTGCATTTCCCCCTTTCCGTCAACACAACTAACTAAAGTCGGTAGCAAATACATATCAGCAAAATCATCCCTTCTCTACTTTGTGCCACAATCCCACAAACCATTAATATTAACACGAACAACCCTTTCCCAACAGAATGACGATAAATGGCAATGGTTTACGGTTTACCCATCATTCAATGCGCGTATGGGTAGAAAGAAAATTAAAGAGTAAGCGATAGCGATGGGTTTGTGGCGAAGAGAAGAGACTAATATCTACACGAACAACCCTCTCCCAACAGAATGACGATCAATGGCAATGGTTAACCGATCATTCAATGCGCATATGGGTAGAAAGAAAATTAAAGAGTAAGCGATAGCGAAGGATTTGTGGCGAAGAGAAGAGCATAATATCTACACGAACCACCCTCTCCCAACAGACTGGCCATCAAGACAATGCTTTACCAATGCCCACCTCTTCCGAATGCCTGACAAGCATTCAAGCGTATCATTTGTCATGTAAAGCTTCCCAACTCGCCGTTCGGAGACGGCAGAAAACTGTAGGTCCCTTCCATTCGGGCAAAAATATAACACGCACACACAAATGGTTGCGGGAAGCTAGGCTTGGTTCTACCTAGGACTGCTGAAGCCAAATATTTATTTATTTTTTTTTAAATTCGCAGCATGCTGACATTTCTTACTCTCTCGTAAGTACTCTCTTTTACGAAAAATTACGAAATGTTTGCATAAGCGAACGGGTAGTAACAGGAGAAATAATTTTAAAATTATCTGGGAACAGGAAACATTAGATTTTAGTTTTTCATAGCTAAATAACAGTAGACTCCTGTTATAACAGGAGAAACGGCAACACTGGCCATCAGTAAAATTATCAGTATAAATGTGAAGCTAAACGAATTAGCATTCCGAGCCGCATCGTTGCTTATTTGTTAAATATGTACATAATTTATTACAAGTAAGTAAAGTATAACAAGTAATTCAAAATAATAGATATTGTTATTCAATATTGTAAACTAAAATGAAATGAAATTAAATAAATACTAAATACTAAATACTAAAATTACAAATTACCCGGTAATTTTACTTAAAAATACCGGGCAATTAGCTGCGAGGCTTTCGGCCCTATTTTCTAGTTAATACATGATAATATTTAATACTCTTACGGCCGATTTCTTGACAGAGTACTAGCCCCAATACTGGGGTTTAAACCAAATGCTAGTACTCAAATCGGGACTAAGTCATTTCTTCACGAGGTACTAACTGCCTCGCTCCCTGAATTTGGTACCGAGTACTAGTTAATGCTCGTACTAGTACTAGTTAATGCTGCGAGTAGGTACAAATCTAGAGAGCACAACCTCAATTATACTCAGTTCAGAACAATAAAAAAAAAATGACAGAAAACGGCCGAAATTATATAAAAACTAGTTGGCCCGGGGGCAGACGTTGTCCTACCCTTTCCTGTATGTTGCATTTGATTTCTTAATTACATTTAGTATCTTAGTTAAGATTAAGAAAATATGAATGTGATCTTACTTTGATTGATGAATTAGGGAAGTAGAAGAATGAACAAAAACAGAAACATAGAGCTGGTTACCTTTTTTAATTTGATTGGGAAAATATTCTTGTTGATTCGACCTTGGAATTAGTTTATTCGAAGTTTCTTTGTATATTAAATGAAGCGTTCGTTTGGTGTAACAAACGCCTTAAGAATCTAAAAAATGCTAAAAACAAAGCCTTTAAAAAATTTAAGAATTCAAAGGCAGTTATTGATTTTGAACATTTTAAAAGATTGCGTCGGGAATATGATTTTTTAAACTCTTTTCTGTACAAGCAATATGTTATGCAAACTGAATCTTACATAAAAAACGATTCAAAATATTTTTGGAAATTTATATGTAAATTCTAAAAAAAAAATCCAGTGTATTTCCTTCCAGCTTCGAATATAATGGAAATATATCTACAGACGTAAAAGGAGTCTGTGATTTATTTGCTGAAGTTTTCCAATCTGTTTATCTCAAACCTGAAGCTTTGCCAGTGGTGGAGAACTTCGAAAGCGATCCTCGACATCATCCTCCCATTGTTAATTGATAACATTCCATCAATTCTTCTTAAAAACTGCAAGTCTTCTCTTTCTACTCCTCTACGCATTATTTTAAACTTGTCGCTTTCCAGTGGCACGTTTTAGATTCATGGAAACTCTCCTTCATAACACCAATACTTAAGTCAGGTAGCAAACAACATGTTAAAAATTACCGTGGAATATCCAAAATATCTGCCATTCCAAAGTTTTTTGAAAGTTTGGTAAAATAATCTAAGCTGTCCTTTGACCTAAAAAATCTGATTTTTACAACTCAACATGGATTCGTCAGTGGTAAATCAACAACCACAAATCTTATGATCTTTTCCAAATATATTCTTGAGGCTCTGGAATCTGGTGCTCAGGTTGATGCCATTTACACCGATATTTCAAAAGCCTTTGATGCAGTGGATCATAATATTCTTCTTTTAAAACTTAAATTCTTCGGTTTTAATTCCGTTTTTTTGAAATGGATATCTAGCTACCTAAAGGGGAGAAGACAAAAAGTAAAAATTGGTACCCATGTCTCCTCGGTTATAGAAGTTAGTAACCTAGTAAGCTATGCAAAAATTTAGCTATTCGCTATTTTTCTTAAAGTTTATAGCAAAGAAGACTGCCGTAAATTGCAATCAGACTTAAATAATGTTGTTCAGTGGTGCAAATTAAACCGGTTATTATTAAATATCAGTAAATGTTAAGTTTTCTCTGCATACCGTTGCTTTAGTCCTTTTCGCTCTACATACCTCATTGGTAATAATAATAACCATTTATAGGTAACAAATGAAATAACTGACCTAGGAGTTATTTTTGATTCGAAAATGACTTTTGTTCCACACCTAGAGTATGTCGCTGCAAAGTCTAATTCCTTGCTAGGTTTCTAAAAAGCGAAGCTGTAAGTACTTCCAGGATCCTTACACTTTAAAAGCGCTATATGTGGCTTTAATTCGTCCATCAATGGAATACTGCTCAACTATTTGGGATCCGTACTGCGCAGTTCATATTAACAGATTGGAAAGATTTCAAAAATCATTTAAAAGATTATTTATTAAGAAACAATGTTGGAACTTTATGCCACCATACACTACAAGATGCACTCTTATCAATATAATTTCTTTAGAAAAGAGACGTAAAATTCAGTCCATATTGTTTGTACATAACCTATTTTGTTTTAAAGTTCAATGTCCTGAGATTCTTTCTTTTTTCGATATATATGCGCCAGAAAGAAACCTTAGAGAACGTCTATTTTTATGTAATCGAGGTTTTAGGTACAATTATGCTCGCAATGAACCAATCTCTAGATGCTCTCTATTATATAATTCAGCAAGTATAATTATTGACTTTAATTTAAATAGAAACCAATTAAACTGTCGTCGCCTTGAAAATGAATATCTTCTTAATAAAATTATGTATATAAAGGGTGATTTTTTAGCTGGTTTGGTTTTGGCAACACTGGTTTTGACAGCTGACGTGTGTTTAGTACCTTGTGTCACTGTCAAACAGCTTCAGTTTGGTTTGCAATTTAACCATGGATCGTCTTACAAATGAACAACGCTTGCAAATTATTGAATTTTACTATCAAAATTCGTGCTCGGTTCGAAATGTTCATCGCGCGCTGCTTCCATTTTATGATCGGCATTCTCGACCTTCTGAGCAGTCTATTCGGAAGATTGTGACCAAATTTCGCACCAAATTTACTTTGTTGGACATTAAACCACCAACACGTTTACGTACTGTGCGTAGTGAAGAAAATATTGCGGCCGTATCAGCTAGTGTGACAGAAGACCGCGAAATGTCGATTCGGCGCCGTTCCCAGCAGTTAGGCCTTTGTTACAGCACTTTTTTTTGCCCGAAATGGAAGTTCTTGACTTGCATGATATGTGGTTTCAACAAGACGGTGCCACATGCCACACAGCACGCGAAACAATGGCGCAATTGCGAGGCGAGTTTGGTGAACAGTTAATTTTACGTTTCGGGCCGGTCAATTGGCCGCCTAGATCGTGCGATTTGACACCATTAGATTATTTTTTGTGGGGGTATGTCAAGGCTAATGTCTATAGGGACAAGCCCGCTTCGATTGACGCACTGGAAGCCAACATCCATGCATTCATTCGTGAGATACCGGCCGATATGTGTGAAAGAGTATGCCAAAATTGGACTCAGCGGATGGGCTACCTGAGACGCAGCCGCGGTCAACATTTGCATGAAATTATCTTTAAACATTAAATTGCAAGGTTCAAACTATCGATTCAAATAAATATTTCATTCATTTTTTCGAATTTTTTGTGTTTTTTTTTAAAAAAAAGTTCTCAACCTCTTAAAAAATCACCCTTTATATCTGTAAGAACATGTTTTCAGTAGATAATAAATAAATAAATAAGTACAGTTATGAGAGCTGTCTGTTTATAAGAACGTATTTTGTATGGAAAATTAGAAATTGGTTCCCCAAAAAGGTGTCCGTTAATAAGAGTTGTCCGCTAAACAGAGTGTCCGCTAATGAGAGATTTCACTGTAAATAAAATTTGTTACCTCGTAAATTATGTGCAGAAACACTAAACTATTATGATCATCATCACTACTTTTATAAAAGGAAGTCTAAAAAAAATTATGTATATATATGTATGTGCCGCAAAAACAAAAAAAACTACTGAACTCTAAAACCACATTCTCATCAAAATTTTTAAATTTTGTCGAATTGTATGATTATAATTCGCTAAAATATAGCGTGTTCCATATATGGAACATCATGCATTTAGGCATCATAAAATTAAAACTTGAACGTGATTGATTAACAAAAGTGCTCATTATGTTATGTACATTTTATTTTTAATATAATATTTATTTTTAATATTAATATTAATTTTGCAAAAAGGAATTTTTATAGAAATCACAGGTTTTTAGTTAAAAATGATAACGCGTCGCACGTGTTTTTCTTGAAAAATTCTAACGGGACCCAAATGAAAATTGTATCCTTATATTCATCTAATGTCCCAAATGTGGTACTTGATACATTAACATAAATTTTTTGCTACATGCCATATATAGCACACCATGCATTTAAGGGTTAAAATAGAATTTAGATATTTGTTTAGATTATTTCACAACAAAGATTTTGATATACATATATATCTTCTCTGTACATTTTCTGTGAGAAAAGTAATGACATAAAGAAATACTGTTTGTATGTTTTCGCGACAACGATCAGTGGATACCATTGCTATCGTTAATGCATCAGCGGGTATGCGTGTACATGCGCGTAGTATACGTAATTGGGATTGCTTCGTGCTGACATTATGTATATGTCCAATGGCTGTTTGAAAAGTTCCCGGCCTAACCTAGATTGAGTGATCATATGGAAATGAATTTATATTCCTTCAATAGCTTAATATTTAAGTTAATTGTGTGTCAAGTTTCGTTGTAGTTGGTCGCACAATCATTTTCTACGATTTTTTGTTTGAACGACTCTTTATTACATTTACATTTACATTTAAAAAAATGGAGAAAACTGAAATCAGAGCCGTGATTAAATATTTTGTCAAAAAGAATATGACGCCAAGTCAAATGAAAGAAGACTTTGATAGTACATTGGGGGAATCTCCACCTTCGTAGAGAGCAGTTTTTTGAGGAGTTGGGGGAATCGGCTTATAAAAAAGGTATAGAAGCCGAAGGATATTTTTGCGTGGTCCTAGACTACAGAATACACATGAATACGTGTGAATATGTGTGAATGAATACACGAAGAATACATATGAATACGTGTGAATGCACTGTAATTCACCATGAATACGTACAGAAATACACTGAATTACTTGAATACACTGATTACTCTCCCCTCGATAGAAGCCCTGGAACATAGATGGAATAAGTGTATTGAATAAGAGGAGAATATGTAGAAAAGGAATAAAAAAAAGTTATCAAATTTTCAATGTTCTATTGGTCAGGCCGAGCACTTTTCAAATAGCCCTCGTTTGTATGTATTATAATTGTTCGATCATCTCTAATACAATGACTGGATAAATTTGGTACAAATTTCTTCTATGATAGGTAGATGCAGGGCTTGGAACAGATATTATATTAGCACGTGCTGTTTATTTAAGAGAGTGATTTATTTTTATAATACATACTCGTAAAGTGGTCAATCGTATTGAACTTTTTAGTAGCACTGCAATCAGTATCGATCAATTTTACACAAAAAACTCGCACAATTGAAGGATTGGGCAGTACAGTCCAGAGTATATCTAATAATGAGTAGGGACACTCTCCACGTGTTTCTTATCAGTTCCATTTCTCAGTCACACAGCCTTTAGAAATCGATGATAATAAGAAGTCTCCTCGTGAAAGAGAGATAGAAGAGAAGCAAAATTATTTCAGAATTTGAAACAGGGTGTTCTTTAAGAAATCCGAAAAAATTAATTTGTAATACATTATTGTTAAAAAATATTTGTATACATTTTTGCCTTTCGATCTTCGTTTTTACCTTCTGCTATATTAGCTATTTGTTTTAAATGACCAAATCAAACAGATCTTGTACTTGAAATACATGTTTTTTCTAAGAAATGCCTTTCGGATACTCTTCAATCCTTCGAAATTCGTTTATGTAATCAGTGTGTTTTTTTAAAATAGTGGCACAACTGTCGCTTATCTAAAAAACGGAAGGGGACAATAAGGTTTTAATATTCACACATGTAATTACAATTATTTAATTTTTTGTAATTTTTCTTAAATCTCACAATTTTTCGGTACGCTAAAATATTTTACGCTTGAATTTCAGTTTTCCTACCGCCAAGTACATATAAAAAATATTTCTAATGGTTTAATTTTAACTTTAAAACACGAACTTCAACTTCTACTTTTCCTTTTTAACATTGCTTTTATTTGAACTTATGTGGCTTTGGATTGGACAAAAAAGCACTTTTTCTATCTGGAGCAATTTTTATCGCTCTAATATAATTTCCATTATATAGACTTTCTTACACTGAGCAGCCACCTTACCTCTGGTGGGGGGATAGCTCTCAGTGAGTCAACAGTGCTAAGTCTACTACTTAGCTTTTCAGTGTTAAGTCTACTACTTAACTTATATATACTGAACAGCCACCTTACCTCTGGTGGGGGGTTAGCTGTTTGTAAATGACAGAAAGACTGAACTTGTCAATGGTTATAATCGATCTATATTTATTTCCAATAACTTAAAGACTATTTATACATAAAAATTGCTTACTACTACTTATTACTAATTGCAGCCGCAAACAGCAGGCACAACGCTGAGTCAGCGACAACAGCAAAACACTTAATGGGGCCAACCGCTGAATCAGCTGAAACAGCAGAGCCAATAAATTGAACTTAATATAGGTCGTGATTGAGCAACCAACAGAATCGCTTAATGAGGTATAATGCTGAATCGGCTGAAACAGCAGAACCAATTAATTATAGCTGAAGAATGTCGTGAGTGGGCAACCTTTTGTCGATGGAGCCAGGGCTGATGTTAATTGATTTAGGTGTCACTTTTTGTTGACGAACTCAACATTTTGCCTCCTCCAGCGTTGGTTCCCAATTGATTTCGAACCCCTGATTGACCTCCGTTAACTCAATGTTGGTTGAATGGTTATTCTTCTTGCGACGACGGCCGTATTTTAGAATCACAGCCAGTAAACAGATGATGACCATGGAGGCCGCAAAGACTGAACAGAATCCAACTGTCCAGTATTGATGTCTTTTTATGGTATTCCAGTTGTGGTCATATAGCCGGTTGAGTACCTCAGTTGCTTCTTGTTCATTGACTTTAAGTTCTCCTCTCAAGTCCTTTATTTGCCTGATCTGATGTGTTAGTTGTAGTCTGCTTACAGTTGAAAACACATTTTTCCACTCTTCTTCCATATGATGTTGTTGTAATCCTCGTTGAATTTTGGCATTTTGACAACCGTTTTCAGTTTGCTCTGCAACTTTTCCACTGTCCGGGTGAGCAATTGTATGACTTGTAGCTCCCAGCATGACAGATGCAAACAGGAACATAATCCCTGGGGCAATAGAGACATTTGATGACGTAGCGGTTGACCTCTGTCTTTTATCTCGCAGATTCCTTCCGGGCCTACCGGTTGGTAGTGTCTTCGGGGGTTGTTTCATTTGTTGATTTCCGCCATTATCGGGTTTCGTCAGATTTTCTTCTTTCGGCAGCAAACACACCTTTGCTATTGGTTGTTTGAATGATCCCTTTTCTGTCTTGATTGTAACAACTCTAGCTGGTTGGTCTACTCCTCTGTGTAATTCAACTTTTTTTCCCAAAGGCCATTTTGATGGTATCAGCAGCTCCTTTTTCAGCACCATTTGACCAATCTCCAACTTTGTTGCTGATTGTTTCCACTTTGATCGTGGTAGTTTGGCAATGTATCGCCCTGTTTCAACTCGTTTGTATGTAGCCTTGTAATCGGCCTCGCATATTTCTTCTCCTGATGGTATTCTAGACACTTTCTTTTCTCCCCAAAACTTCCACAAGTCTTCGCTTTCACTGCATGTATAGACATATGACGTAGTTACGTTTTCTTGAGCCTGCTTCCTAGTGGTTGACCGTATTATTATTATTATATAAAGCTTTATTCACTCTAGTATATATGTAACAATATTAAATTAAGATTAAAGTATAGATTAAGATTAAAATAAATTATTTTGTAATATTGGTTAACATTAGTAATTAATTTTTTTTTTTTTTTTTAATTTATTTTTAATTTATTTTTAATTTATTTATAATTTATTTTATAGTTTAATTATATCTGGAAACAGATGTTCATTGTATACTACGAGTATAAGCCTCCCCCAAAATTTTCCACGACTCTCTGTTCCTGGCAGTTTGTTCCCATCTAACATCTAATACCTTTGGCGGTATTACTGAGAACATGAGAAGTAACCAAAACTTTACTACCAACGTTTATATCTGGCTGAGGTCGTCACAGTACTTCTTGTTTTTGTCTTGCATCTTCTTTTCGGTTTCTTTGGCTATCTGTAACGTGTATGTTAGTGACTTTAGGTATGGTGTGATCTGTGGAATAAAGTTTTCGGACTCCACAACTGCTCGTAGATCATGTGAAACATCGTCGACTGTTCGTAGCTCACGACCAAATGTCGTGAGTTCATAGCAAATCGAATAGCGGACAGGTTCAGAGGCCATGTGTTGTGTTTGTTGTTTACTAAAATTGCTAGTTGGGCTTTTAAGTCTCCAATAGCTCCACCCAACGAGTCGCTAAGTCTTCAACTATAAATATCCATTGAAGACCATCAACAAGTCCACGGCGATGACCTCAAATCGTTGACTGCTTGAAACACTTTGTAGAAACCCGGAAAGTTTCAAATTGGTTGCTTTGTATCTCTGGCATTGCCATACTGGTTTACATATTTTGTTATCTGTTTTCGCATTCCTGGCCAATAATATCTACTTGTGATCCGGGATATGGTACGCTGGACTCCATAGTGACCTGCTGTTGGATCGTCGTGATAAGACTTCAGAATTTTATGCCTTTCCATGTATGGTATAACTAGTTGTGCTTCTTCGATATCGGTGTTGGAATGGCAGTATAAGACTCCGTCAATCAAAATGAACCCTCTGTAAGTCCATCGAGTAATACTTTCGTCGTTATTGTCGAAAGATGTAATTATAATGTTCAACTCTGGATCTAGTAACTGTTGATCGCGTATCTCTTTAGCCCCTCTTCTTGGTAAGTCAACTTGGAATGAGCATATGCAGCTAACATCATTATGGTCTTCCATGCAAGGTGGTCGTGATAACGTGTCTGCGACTGCATTCGTTCTACCTGGGATGTATTCTATGTTTATATTGAATTGCTGGAGCTGTAAGCCCCATCTCGCTAGACGTCCCGTCGGAGATTTAAGAGTTATTAACCACTTCAATGGCTGGTGATCGGTTAACAGAGTTATTTGTGATCCTTCAATATAACCTCTAAATTTAGCAACGGCCCATACTATGGCAAGGGCTTCACGCTCTGTTGTGGAGTAGTTTTGTTCTGCGTCACTTAAAAGTCTGCTCGCGTACTCGATCCGATGTTCATCTTTACCCTCCCCTGGAGTAAAACAGCTCCAATGGCATATGCGCTTGCATCAGTTTTCAGCATGAATGGTATATTATTCTGCGCCTGGCTCAAAACTGGAGATGCTATCAGTAGTTTTTTAAGTTTATCAAAAGCAGTTTGTTGTTCAGTTCTCTATTTTGGTGAAAGTCGGTATGGAACCGTTGAAATAGGCTCAGGATTCTCAGTGTTTATTTGGTGTTCAGCAAATTTGGTCACTTCATCAATATCGCCAAACATTGGACTATATTTTCCGAGAATTGATTCCAATACCTTTTTCTGCTCGACAGATAGTTGTGATCCATCAGAATTCTGTACGCGACTGAGTTCGACTGACATAATTGGAATACAATTTTCTTTTATATATTGCTCTTCCGCAGCTTGGCTCATGAGTGTAGACTTTGGACCGCAAAATAAACTATCCATCTTTTCAGGGGTTTTTTCATTTGGGCGTAATGAGTCCGCGAATACAGCCTGCATGGAGTGCGGTGAATAATCATTATCAGTAGTTTTGCACTTCTTCGATTGTTTATTATCATCTTCCAACATATGCTTTGGTGTACCCGCAAGAGGACTTATTGCTTTATGGTTTCTTATCCAATGGTTAAAGTTTTGTACTTCCTTGACAATCTCATTGGATGGGCTCAGTTTACGCTTAGTTGTTTCTTGAAGATTCGCATCTATCGGAACTGGAATGTTCTTTATTTCAATGGTGTTGAGTTCCAGTGGAAGGGCGTCTTTAAAACCGAATTTGTCCTTTGGGTTGTCATGAAAATACTAAAATCGTGCCATATTTAAAACAATTCCTGCTTGTTCTAGAAAATCAACGCCAAGCAATGTGCGGTCATTTGTTGCATTTGGTAGTGTAATACATCGAATATTTTTTGATCGTCCTCCAATTCTAATGGGGCATATGCATGACTTGCAATTCTGTAGGCTTTGACTACCGTCAGCCAAAACTATCGAGCACCTAACATACTGGAATATACATCGATTTTCTGACAAAATCTTTCTCAGATTTGCGCTAGCTACACTGGTCCTTGCTGCTGAGTCCATATAAGCTTCTCCTTTCAGTCCGAATAGCTCTATATGCGCGATGGGAACTTGTCTTCCAATGACAGTCGTGTTAATCGCATTAAAGTTGACATAGGCTGGACTTTCAGATGTTCTGTTTCTGCATGTTGGACAGTTGGCTCTAGCGACACCAGGAGCTCCACACCCGTAGCAGGCAAATTTCGTATTCGTACTTCCAGAAACAGATGTCTTGTTTTCTTTGTGCTGTTTTTCATTTTTTATCCACAATGTGACCCTGTTTTTTACAATATGCGCAGCGCAAACTTTCTGTTGGATCCTTCCATGAAGTACTTCGACGTTCTTTATGGCTTCTTTCCGCAATTGCAAGTTCAGCTTCTCTTGCTTCTTTTAGCAATGCTTGGAATGTAGTGCATTTTTCTTTTGGGACTCTATCCCGAATATGCATAGCCAGAAGTCCATAGACCATATTAATTTGTGCGTCTTCTGTCAGAACATCAGTCAATTCCGAAAACAGTGCACGCTTTTTACAAATAAAAGTATCCGTTGGTTCATTCTTTTGTTGCTTTAAGTCGAAGATCTCAGCATAGACCGATCCACCAAGTAGCCGCTTGACCTTCAAGCACAATTGGAATACCCTTCAAGGCGTCTTTATCGCTGATATTCTCCATTGCCTTGTACGTCGTAACTGCTGCCAAAAATTCATTTACTTTGACGGGATCTCGCTCTCCAGCAAAACGAGCAGTGCATCACGTAAATGATCCAACTCGAACGCTATTCTTCGCCATTGCAGCTAATACTACCTTAAACTGCTCATCACTGAAGACCGCCATACCAGATGATGATGATGATTTTGCTGTCTTCAGGTTCAATCGCTTACTTCTTCCCGCCGTTTTGTGTTTTTTTTTCTTCAAAAAAAAAATTTTTGCCACTAGTTGGGTGCCACTTGTAATAATACTTTTCAAAAAAACTTAGTCCAAAAATTGTCTTTATTTTATCAAAAAATTACGTGGGTTAACAAAATAAAAAAAAAGGATTGAAACTTTTAGTAAAATGGTCAGCGATTAGTGGTTTGATGGAGGAAAGACGGTTTTAGCCCGGCATGCACCACAGCTCCCAATAATTCCTCTACCAAACTTAAATAAAGACACTCTTCCCAACAAGGCATAGACGGATCAAGGATCAAATTAATGATCACGGAGATCCAGGGTACGACTTGTCGATCAAGAGCCTCCTCACCCCAAAGGCTGCCAGAACAGAAGTGATTTTTGACTAACGATTGACGATTTTTATTGAATAAATGTACGATTGTCTTAATATAAACTTATAGCTATAAGATACATTGATAATACAAATTTGTTGGCACACTGGGGGCCTAACCTTATATACATTCCCTTAGAAATAAAAAATATAAATATATATTGTACATGTTAACTTAAAATTAAAAGTCGGTTGACTTAGATGTCCTCGGGGTGTTCCGTCCCGGTTGTCAGTGTGTTATTTTTGACTGGAGATTCTTCCTCCTTTTATACTTCTGAAAATTCAATACATTCAAACTTAAAGCTAACACGATTGTTCATGAAACAAACGAAGCCATACAAAGTGTATGCTTTGCAACAATGTGTGTGATTCTCGAAAAATGTTTTTTAAGTTCTAACAATTATACACTCTGTTTGACAAGAAAATTATCGTTTAATTATAGTGTGTGTAAAAAGAAAGGATCTTTCAAGATGTACATTTCATTTGTTTATAAAATAACAAAATAATAATAAAAATAAGAATACAAAATTATAGTATTACACATATGTAGGTACATTTCATTCATTTAAAATAAATAATAAAATAACTAAAAAAAAGCGAACAGTATGAAAAAGAACAATATAGATAAGTAAATGTGCAGGCCGCTACAGAAGCCATTAGAAATACCAAAGAGCCTAGTAATCTAAAAGAGTTAAAATCATTTTTATTATTAGCATCGTATTGAGGCGCCGATTATTTTCGGCGCTGATGGAAAGCCAGAAAAAGAAGAAAGAATCTAAACGTCAAGTGTATGACATTCACTCCAAGCCCTTTGTTGGAGCTAGCGCCCTCTAGTCGCTGACTATGAAACCACGATTAGTGCTGCCATGGTAGTTGCTGCCGTAATTAGTGTTGCCATGCCACGTTTGAAGTGGTGTCTCATTCCCCCGACGCTAAGATGTTTTCGGATCTTGGCCGAAATCGCTGCGGTTGTGATGAGTGGGCTGCTGATATGCTGGTTATTTGGTTGCCCATGATGAATCCATTTCGGAATGTTTCGGGTCCAAGTGATCGAAGAATGACATATGGTCCGGTGTTGGTTGGTGATAGCTTGTGCCGTGACGGGTTGTTGTCGGCAATCCTTCGTATAACGAGGACACCGATCCTCAGGCCTGATGACTGGTGAACTAGGTCATGTTGCTCCTTACGTATCGCCTTAGTTGAATAAGAATGCGTTATAGCTTCCGAACGGGCTTCAGCCGGGGAAGTGTCATCCTTAGCGGCGTCCGAAGATATACCAAACTGAAGGAATTGTGGTGAGAACCCAGTTGCGCTGTGTGTTGTACGGTTGTAATTCGAAACCACTTGTGGTAGTAGTTCCTTCCATCTTCTTGTTGGTGAATTAATGACAGCTAAGCGTAATCCGCGAACAATGGTGTCGTTAGCTTTCTCACACAAGCCATTCGCCTGTGGATGATAAGGTGACGTAGTTTGGTGTTTGATCGATGATGCACGAAGAAATCGACAAAATCGCTTTGAAGTTAAATTTGGTCCTCTGTCGCTGATAAGAACTTCTGGAGTTGGTACATTGGCACAAATTTTGTTGATGACCTGGATTAAGGTGTTACTCGTGTTACGCCGAGCTGCTCTAGCCCAAACGAATCTCGAGTGATGGTCGATAACGAGTTGGATATACTTTTCTCGGTGTCAGAAGAAGACTATGTTGTCAATCGCCCAGACCTTGTTAGGTGCTTCTGGAGTAGGTATCAATTGAAGCGAGCCGAGAGCTGGACGGTTGCTCGGTTTAACCAATTGACAGGTTGCACAGCTCTGCACATAGTCACGCACATCAGTAGTCACTGATTTCCACCAGTAATGTCCACAAACAAGTTGTTTAGTTGTCGCTATTCCCGGATGACTATGTTCATCGTGATAGTGTTGCAGAACCTTCAGCCAAAGATTTTGTGGAACAACGTATTGTGTTATACCTCGATGTCGGTGAACTTCAAAACCACGGGTGTCCATAGAGACAGTAGGGTCATTTGAATGGTTTTGTTCCTGAGCACGCTTAAGTTCAGTCGTTTCGATGAGCAATGAAATCGGTTGTCGGGATAAGGCGTCCGCAGCTGCGTTTAGTTTTCCAGGTCTATGGTGTATGGTGTACGTGTAGACAGAAAGACGAACTGACCATCTGAAAAGCCGATTCGATGGATTCTTTATTTGGAAAAGCCACTGTAGTGCTGAGTGATCCGTATAGATGTCGACATGTCGCCCATGAACGTATACATGAAAACGTTCCGTCGCGTCAACAACTGCGAGGCATTCTAGCTCCGTTGCATCCGTAAAGGAAGACGGGTCATCGCTTCTAAAGATAGCGATAACTGGTGTTGTTGTGAGGGCTTCTTTGATTGCATCAAAGGATTGCTGCTGCTGTGAGTCCCAGTCGAATTTTACATTCTTCCTTGTCAGCCGAGTAAGAGGTTCCGCTATTGTGCTAAAGTTTTTGATGCGTCGTCGGTAATAATTTGCTAAGCCGAGAAACCGTTGAAGTGATTTGACATCCGTCGGAGCTTCATATTCCTTGACTGTCGTAAGTTTTTTCGGTGATGGACGAACTGTTCCGTTGAAGATGACATGCCCCAGGAATTCTACTTCAGCTTCAGCGAAGCAGCATTTTTCACGCCTAAGTCTCACGTTCGCTGTAGTGAGGCGCTTGAAGATTTCACGTAGAAAGCTAGCATGATCGTTGATGCCGTCTAAATATGGAATGACGCCGTTGTTAATCAAGTCTCCGAGAATCTGACGAACAATTCTCTGAAAAGTACGAGGCGCATTTTTGAGGCCAAATCATTATCCAGAGCGACATGCCAGTAGCCCCATGCCATATCGAGGGTTGAAAAGACGTTCGAAGTTGACAATTGGTCGATGACATCTTGAATGCGGGGAATAGGTTCTCTTTCGTCTACGGTAAATGCATTGATTCGACGGTAGTCAATGCAAAGTCGACGAGTCCCGTCTTTCTTAGGAGCAAGCGTGACTGGGGAAGCCCATGGCGAGGTGGACTTCCGGATGAATCCTTTCTGAAGGAGAGTTGTGAATGTGATCTGTTGTCTAATTTCTTTAGCTTCTTCATCTGAATGACGGTATGGACGTTGAGCAATAGGCTGTTGCGGTGGTAACAGTCGAATGTAATGCGAAACATCTGGGATTCGCCCAACGTCGTTGCTCTCTGTGGCGAAGAGCTGCCGGAAATCTAGCAATATTTCTTGAATTTCAGGATTGACTGGAGCAAGCGGTGATGCTGTGAGGCAAATGTGTGAACGCTTGTCGAAAGGATCTGTGCTGTAGACTAAATTGCGATTGAAGTCAAGTTTAAGACCAAATAGCTTACCTGTGCTGAGGCTGATAATGAAGTCGTGAGGTGAGTATACTAAAATGTGAGCTGTGACTCTCCGAATTGTAGAGCCGATTGTGAGACGGAGTGCGAGGCGGCCGTCGGTTTTTGTGTTGCCGTTTACGTGCGTTATTTCAATAGTTGAGTGCGGATCTGGCTTTAGTTGTAGTTTTTCGGCAAGTGATGAACTGATAACATCAATGGTACTGCCGGAGTCGATTATTGCACGTGTTGGTAGGTCATTTATCCGCACCGCTATATCTATTAACGACGGCCGCCCAGGAAGTTTTCTTGGACCGAGTTGTTGTCCGTATTTGACATCTCGGTGTTAAGTGTTGTTGCTGGTTGATCACTATCTGTCGATTGCTGTCTTCTTCGTGGACACTCCCGATTCCAGTGCCACTGTGTTTCTCCTAATTGCGCACAATGACGACATGGACTTGGGAGTTTCTGTTTCTGTCGTTGTCTGAAGTTGCCTTGAGTGTTAAGCACAATTTTTAGCTGCTTTTGTGGCATTAGTTGTGGCTTCACCTGGGACGTTGACTGTCATCCAACTGTTGCCTCAAGTTGGAGTGCAATCGCAAGCCATTCGACTGATGTTTTTGCCTTTGCACATAGCAGAAACCCGCGATAGCGTTGAGGCATACCTTCTGTTAGCTGTGCGACGACATCATCATTAGATAGTTGCACGTGTCGCAGAAGAGGCTTTTTGTCCTCGTAGTAGGTGGTAACGGTCTCTGAAGTCTTATGAAATCGATGTTGCGCTTCGACAAGGGGATTAGCAACCGCTGGCCCGAATCGTGAAATAAGTGACATTCGTACTACTTGCCAAGTGAGGGTCGACATGTGTGGTGCTACATCTGACGCGCACCAGTTGAGTGCATCGTCCACCAGATAAGTCATTAGTTTGAAAATGCGTTCTTCATCGGATTTGCCGCGTGTTACCACTTCAAAAAGATTACACCAAAGATCAGCTCTGATGATGGTTTTATGTCCGGAAAATTTCGCTAGTTGTTGTCGTCCATTGCAGCCATTCGAAATCCCTGAAATGGGGGTGTTCTGGCCGTCATCGCCGTTTCCAACCGGTGGTGTCGTGTTTATAACGATGTTACTGTGCGCAACCGTATCTTCCAATTCTGTCATACGACCGTCGGCGTCGTTTCGTAGAATTTTGAAGAATCTTCGAGAGAGTCCGCTTGATGAATGCTTGGACACATGCACGTGTACTTGTCGGCCAAGAATAACTCTGGCTGTCGGTCAAAAGTAATCTTTTTTTTCGAAGTAATCCGATTTGTAATTTAAAATTTACGACTGTTAGAGGTGATCCTGTCCGCAGCGCCAAATGAGGCGCCGATTATTTTCGGCGCTGATGGAAAAATAAAGAAAAGAAGGTTAACAATTAAAATATCTTTATTAGGGTTAATAAAACACGTCCCTCCACGATGGCAGCCAGAAAAAGAAGAAGGAATCTAAACGTCAAGTGTATGACATTCACTCCAAGCCCTTTGTTGGAGCTAGCGCCCTCTAGTCGCGGACTATGAGACCACGATTACTGCTGGCATGGTTGTTGCTGCCGTAATTAGTGTTGCCACGTTTGAAGTGGTGTCTCAGTATTATAGGAGATTCATTCAGGACTTCGCGAAAATCGCGCGACCACTCACTCAGCTCACAGGAGGAGAATAGGCAAGAAGAAGGAAAACCCAATCTAAAAAAATACCCATGAAATTCAAAGAATAACAAAAAAAAGCATTCCGTCAACTCAAAGATCATTTCACTTCAACCGATTTACTAACTTTCCCAGACTTCGAAAAACCATTCGTACTTACTGCAGATGCTTCGAATCACGCAATAGGCGCCGTACTATCATAGGAAGAAATAGGAAAGGACAGACCCATAACATTAATACTACGGAACAGAACTATGCAACTAACAAAACGGAAATGCTAGCAATATTATGGGCACTAGGTAATCTACGAAACTACCTGTATGGCGCAAAGAAAATCAGAATTTTAAGAGACCATCAACCACTAACCTTTGCTCTAAGCAATAAAAACAATAATGCCAAATTAAAGAGATGGAAAGCAAGACTAGAAGAATATAACCACGGACTCATATATGTATAAACCCGGCAGAACAAACTACGTAGCAGACGCATTACCCAGACTCAACATAAGTGAATGCAACCCAACGTCAGTAACACAACGTAGCGCAGAGTAAGACGGTACCGAACTGATCATATGTACAGAGCTCCAATTAATGTTTTCAAAAATCAGGTCATACTTTTAGAAGGATTAGAGGAGGAAAGAATATACGAACTCCTACATCCTGGATACCATAGAAAAACATTATAAAAAACCATTTTACCACGGGAACTATGTATAAAGGAAATATTCAAAAACGAGATGCGACCAGACGTTATAAATGGACTTAAGGCACCGGAACATATAACGCAGTTAATTCAAGATGTCTATAAGGCACATATCGCACGAAATTTAAAAATAAGATACACCCGGAAACAGGTAACAGACGTTATTGACGAAGAACAAATCCTCCAACTAATACACAAATAACACAATAGGATTCATAGATGTTTTAAAGAAAATAAAGAACAGAGGCCCTACTCTGTATTTCGTTTCGAAAGTCAATCCTATTCGAAATTGCTTTTCGTTTCGCTTTTAAATTGGTACTCTGTAACACTTTCGGAATGTAAAAAATACTACTAGATGCTTTTTCCACTTAGAATTTTTTTTTGTCGAGTCTCGATGTATTTCTTATGAGATATGTCAAATAAATAAACCCAGAATAGGAGGAAAATATTGTTATGATTTTTAAATGAAGAATTTAATATAATAAGACAGAAAAATGTATTCTGTTGCACTTCGGATGGACGAAGAAATAAATTAAGAACGGATTGAGCGGAAAATTATACGGGACAAATCCAATATTATTAAAAAAGGTAATAAAAGGTAAAACTCGGTTGGTACCAATGATTCATATCACCATTACTTATCATTTATTATTTTAGTTTTGTTCAGAACTTTCACATTTCGAAGGATGCTGTTTTGTATGTTTTGAATTGCATACGAGATGAACTTCCTTCTCCTTTGGGATCCACTGGAGTTCCTCTAAATTTAAAATACCCGATGATGCATCATCAATCAGCATTGAACAGCAACATGGAGAACATTGCTAAGAGAATACGGGAGCAAATCAAAAATAATTTATTAAATCAATAAACACAAAAAATAAAGCACACATGAATGGCTTGCTTGTTTAAATTGTTATCATCACTAAAATTTTCTTAAAAATCTTGCATTTGCAGGTACTTTTAAATCCTTCCGTTAGCGAATTAGTTGTAGAAAGAAATTTTCCGTTTTTCAATGCTTTTGACATTAGGAAACGAATTACAGAGTATCAAAATTCCACTTTCGGAATTGTAAATCCGAAAGTAGTAGATTTCATTCCGCTATCGAAATAGAGAGTATAAAATATTCGTTTTCGGAAAATTTCCGTTTCGAAACGAGATACAGAGTAGGGCCCCTGTATTGGTAAATGGTGATGAAATTTGCGTCCTTTCTAACGGTTAAGCTCCCATTATTTGAGTTTGCACTTTTTTTTTGAATGAAACATGTTTTACATAAACGGATGTGCTTTTTAACTAAGTTTTTCAATTTTGGTATCCAAAATTCACTCCGAACCAAGGGAATTACTAATTGGTTACTCCCATGAATTGAGATGTCATGGACAAATTTTACCAAAAGAGCAGTTATATTCGCTTGATAAGAAAGAATAATTGGATACTTTTCGTTAAAGGATAGAGTTGATATTAGTTCTTCTAATACCGAAAAAAAGAAATGAAAGTTATCAGATCTAGCATTCCATTGAATGCATAGTGTTTTTGAGATACTTTTGTCTTCAAGCTTAAGAAAATTTTGACTGTAGAGATGCGAAGGTGGGAATTCCTTAATTAAATCCAAGCAATTGGACGTCCATTTTCGTAAGGAAAATCCTGCGGAACTTAGAGCATTGATAATTTCTCTTTGTGCATGTAATGCTGACTCAATATCATGGGCTCCGGAAAGCACATCGTCGACATAAAAGTAATTTTTAAGGATTGACGAAGCAATAGGCAAAGTAGATTGCACATCAACTGCAAGACGTAACAATGTATGTATGGCTAAAGATGGCGCGCAATTGACGCCAAAGGTAACCGTCTTTAGCTCATAGTCCTGAAAAGGACTATCGCCACGATCGGATTTCCAAAATAAAATCGATACATCTTTTCAATATCGGCATTGAAAACGTACCGATAGAAGCGCCATTTTAAAATAAGGGTTGTTAAGTCGGCTTGCAAAACTGGACCCGTGTACAACATATCATTTAAACTAGTTATGTAACGGAATTATAGAACTTCTCGCTCATGAAGGAATTATAGAACTTCTCGCTCACAGATGTACTATACCAGCAGGTAGAAATCCATATCCAGCCAGGCTAGCACACCCGGATCGTGACACAACCGCAAAAGCGCGACCGAGTTCCTTTATAAAAACCTTCCACCTCATAGGCTACCTTTATGACTCCAGACCACAGGACTCCTTGAGCCAGTCCAGGCATCTGAGGCGGAAGGGTGTCCGCGGTTCCGCAGCAGGAGGCATGCTGGCTCTCGCACGCACTAGCTCGTCGGATGGGGGGGATCTTGCTGTGTCATCCACGGACGGTTGTTACGTATATTCCATGCCTACAAGAGACGTTGTTTTTCTGAAATATGTATTAAGAGAGAGGCCCGAAATGTCTCGTTATCTTTTTCCGTTGTCCAAGTCAACTTTCAGTGGGGGAGAGCGAAAGATGTTGAAGCTCCCTCTGAGTGTACCCACCCCTACTTCGTAAAGACCAGGTCCATACGAAGCATCCATGGCTACCACACCACTTGATTCTAGTGGTAGTCCCAAACACGACCCTCAATCCGAACCTAATCCTTCATCCTAAAATAAGTAACGCGAAAGCTCCGCCACATCCGCACCTAAAACTTCCTTCTACATCCCATGATGCTTAATCGGTATCTGAACTAGGAAATATCTCAAAACAAACATACCATGCACAGTACTAGAGAAATAAAACAATGCTCATACGCCTCCGCGTGACTGCGATCGCAAACCAAAAACCGAAATCGAAATAAAATAGAGTTTTACACTAGAATTCAAGAATAATTCATATTTTATTAAATATTATCCTTAATCTATCAATTCTAACTATAGCAATAAAGTTTATAATAATCATAACAATAATAATAAAAATATAATATGGTATCAATAATATATGTCTGCACATTTGCGTCTAAACAATGTTTTCAAATAAAAATAAAAATGGATTGATCTGTGCCAAGAATGCACTCAATAATAATATGAATAGAAAAAGGTACACTGATTATCTATTGATGGTTAATCCAAACACAATTATTGCAATTCTAAATAATCTTTAAACTCCATTTCAACACGTTTAAATTTAAAGCACTTATTACATTTTACAATCATTTTGAACTGTAAATGAAAAAGGTATGGCTTCGAGCCCACATGGTAAGCAAACCATTGACAAAATCAATACAAAAAAATCTCGATCAGCTGTGCCAACCGAGTGCACTAATACAATCTGTGCTGTTAATTCTCTTTTAATACAATTAGAACTCTCTTTCGGGTTTTTTTGATTTTACACATTAGACCGCATGTTATTGTCGAAAATAAAGAAATAGTTCGCAAAAAAAAAAAATAGAACGTGCATAAAAAGGAATAGTGAAGATCACTTACCGATATAACTTTTTTTAAAAAAAAAACACAAAAAATTTGAAAAAATGAATGAAATATTTATTTGAATCGATAGTTTGAACCTTGCAATTTAATGTTTAAAGATAATTTCATGCAAATGTTGACCGCGGCTGCGTCTCAGGTAGCCCATCCGCTGAGTCCAATTTTGGCATACTCTTTCACACATATCGGCCGGTATCTCACGAATGAATGCATGGATGTTGGCTTCCAGTGCGTCAATCGAAGCGGGCTTGTCCCTATAGACATTAGCCTTGACATACCCCCACAAAAAATAATCTAATGGTGTCAAAGCGCACGATCTAGGCGGCCAATTGACCGGCCCGAAACGTAAAATTAACTGTTCACCAAACTCGCCTCGCAATTGCGCCATTGTTTCGCGTGCTGTGTGGCATGTGGCACCGTCTTGTTGAAACCACATATCATGCAAGTCAAGAACTTCCATTTCGGGCAAAAAAAAGTGCTGTAACAAAGGCCTAACTGCTGGGAACGGCGCCGAATCGACATTTCGCGGTCTTCTGTCACACTAGCTGATACGGCCGCAATATTTTCTTCACTACGCACAGTACGTAAACGTGTTGGTGGTTTAATGTCCAACAAAGTAAATTTGGTGCGAAATTTGGTCACAATCTTCCGAATAGACTGCTCAGAAGGTCGAGAATGCCGATCATAAAATGGAAGCAGCGCGCGATGAACATTTCGAACCGAGCACGAATTTTGATAGTAAAATTCAATAATTTGCAAGCGTTGTTCATTTGTAAGACGATCCATGGTTAAATTGCAAACCAAACTGAAGCTGTTTGACAGTGACACAAGGTACTAAACACACGTCAGCTGTCAAAACCAGTGTTGCCAAAACCAAACCAGCTAAAAAATCACCCTTTACTTTATTGATGGTGAAATTTCCTCAGGGGTGTGGGGATGTTGTGCGCACAGCATGACCAGCCCGTGTTAACTTGTATGTATGTACGTTGATTATGTGTGTGTGTATGATTTTATTGAATGTTGATGTAGCTAAATAGGGGAATTTTATGGACATTTTTTTTAAGGCGAACTTTACAGGTTATATCTAAATACTTAGCTTTTACTTAAAATATCCCTTAAACTCATGTGGACGATTGGACTGTTGTTCCGATTGCTGGTGAATATGACGTTGCTTCTGATGATACCGATGACGTGGTGTCTGATGGTGCGGATGACGCCGCTGTTGTGGCGCTGATGACGTTGCTGCTGGTGGTACTGATGATGTTGCTGCTGTTGGTACTGATGATGCTGCTGCTGTAGCGCTTAAAGATGCTGATGACGTGGTGCTGGTGAAGGATAACGCTGCTGCTTTTGCACTTAAAACTGTTGATGACGTTGCCACGTTGCGGCTAATGGTGCTGCTGCTGGTTGGTGGCATGAATATTTATGTAATTCGCATGCGTTGATGACGTCACACGTCAAACAAAAAAAGCGTGGGCGCTGCACAATTTGCGCGCCTTTTTCTTATATAGGCGAATTTTTGGTACATGCATCGAGTTTCACTTTTGGCGGGGTGCGTTTTTTTAAAATACGGTGGAGGGGCTAGTGGCACTATATGGGGGTAGTTGGGGGCAGGAGAAAACACGTGCTATTTTCGCTGGATACAGAGGATGGTGATGAGGTCGATAGCGAAAATGTTCTTTTCACTGTGCGATTATTGAAAAGATTTCCAACTTAATTTGCCCAGATGGCATACTATTCACACCTTGCTTTCTTAACTTTTAAAAGTACAATTTTTGTTCTTCTAATGGGACTGTACGTCCATCTGCGAATTTTTTCACCCGCACTACCGGCCAACCGCACTCACACGCGTATTACACCAAACTGAAGTTAAAAGAGAAAGTTCAAAAGCGCGTCTTCAATTTATAGCATCGGTAACGCGCTTCTCAAGTATTCGGTTGCGGTGATTTCTGAACTGATGAGTTTTGGTGTTACATGCTGATTGGCTCTGTAGTAAAATAGTAGGTTTGTCGATGTACTGGTGGTCGGTTTACTCAGTACAAGTAAATGTTTCGTTCTCGGTCTTTAACGTCCGCCTCCCCCTCGTTGAATAGGGTTTTTCACCTTCACGCCGCCCACATTCCTCGATCTACATATGTAAATATAACATCGCATATTTGAAAAGGGTTCTTGCCCATGATAGATCTGAAATTCTCAAACTTCTTCGCGCAGTTTGTTTATTTTTTTACACGATTTGATTTTAATTTTACGTTGGATCTGAAATCGTTTCCTTCAAAACTTGTCGTTTTTAAGAGACTAATCGAATTTAAAAGTAGAAGAAAAAGAAGGATGATCTATACATCCGGCTGAAATCTATCCGCACCTATATATCTGGAGTCTCATGTGTTTGTTTATGTAAATTCACTTGAGCCAAAATTATTTCCTTAAGTCCTTGCAATGGAAGACGCCCATTCTTCGACCTGAAAAATCTTCTAACTCATACAGATTATTTCCAACGTTTTTCCTTATTCTCATCTTTATAAACTTTGAACAAGCTTTGCATTTATTCTTTTCGATGCATTACTCAACACAAAATTCTTTTGAACACTTCATCGCCTACCGAGTATTTAATATTTCTGGGTGTTGTATACTTTTTCATAAAGATTATGAGCCATTTCTAGCGATTGCTGTATATATGAACAAGCTGTCCCGCCCGGCTTCGCCCGTGTCCAAAAAAAATATAGTGTTACTTTCAATACATACATTGTCATTTAGTTCAAAGAATCGGACGCTCTGTATGTCTGTCTGTTTGCCTGTCTGTCTGTCAATCTATCTATCTATCTATCTGGTTGTCTGTCTGTTTGTCTGTCTGTCTATATTCATTGACCAAAATGTTTCATATTCACATTTCACCTGAAATTACGAAATTTTGTATGACAGGTACCAGAACCGCCGGTTGTTGAGTAACCGCACTGATGCTACATATGTTGTATTCTATATTAAGAAAAACGTTCTCTGAAAATTTTACCAAAATCGGTTGAGTAGTTTCCGAGTCTATAAAAAGCAAACATAAATACGTACATTGTACATACATATGTACATTCATTTTTATATATACTTATAGATCTAATAACATAACTCCAGCGCCACCCATCGGGTCCAGATTTTATTATATAATTTTCTCTTTTGGCACTGAACCAACATATTTTGTGAATATGAACCCTTTTGGTCCATAAATATAGAAGTTAGTAATAACTTGACTCCAGAGCCACCTATCGGGTCCAGATTTTACAATTTTCTCTTTTGGGTTTGAACCAACATATATTGTGAATATGAGCATTTTTGGTCCATAATTTTAGAAGTCATTAATAACTTGACTCCAGCTTCACCTAGCGAGATGAAATATACTTTACAACCTATTCTCATACCTTACCTACCAAATTCATATGTATACACAAAAAATCTCATGAAACTCGGTCGAGCCGTTTCGGAGGAGCGCGACTTACAAAAAAAAATCATCATCAACTCCACACGATTGCCACTGTGTTCTGCGACTATGATACACATTAAAAGTCACTCAGTATGCTTTGCAAAAAAAGTCATAAACCCACTACGCGTACACCATGTTACAAATACGAAAATGAATGCAAAGAGAGAATTCACAAAAAAATTATCATCAACTCCACACGATTGCCACTGAGTGCTGTAATACACATAAAAAGTCACTCAGTATGTCGCAATTCACACGTTGACTCATGAGTCGCGACTCTTTTCTATTTTCTGTTTTCAACTGTCATTCGGTGAGGCGCTTGAATCCACACGTTGACTTTTGAGTCACGACTCTTTTATAGTTCCTGTTTTCGTAATTTGACAGTTCTCTTTTTTTTTTCGCTTTTGAAATGGTTCTATGAAAAAAATATTGCTTACATTTTTTAATTTTCCTAAAATAGTAGCTTGGGAGGCTATGTACTAGGTGTTATACAAATTTGGATGTATTTCAAATCAATTAAATTCAAATTAAATTCTGTCGTAATTTTCAAGACAATTGCGCTCTACCCGCAACGAAAAGAAATACAGCGAAATAGCAAAATAACGAAAAAAGAAAAGAGAAACGTCAAAAAGAGTCTCGGAAAATTCTGCCGGCGACTCACCGGGCAGATTGTTGTCTACCTCATCGTTCTTCTCTTTCGTACTCGTGTGAGTCGCGACTCATGAGTCAACGTGTGGATTGGGACTATGCTTTGAAAAAAAATCAAAAACAATTGCTAGAAATACGAAAAGGAGTGCAATGATAGAATGAAAAAAAAAAACTCGTCATCAACGCCACCCGATTGCCACTGAGTTCTGTGATTCAGCTTCTGCTTGAAAAAAAATTTAAAAAAAAAAACGACTTTGGAATGCATTTTGTACTATTATTCAGCTTCTAGTGATTGCACAGATATGATTTTGGTCTTTAAATCTGCGCATTGAATGTTATTAAGCTGAGAATAAATATTAATCACATGGGAGAAGCTGTTCTGAAGTAATAGCCGTTTGTTTTAAATTTAATTTTCGTTTTCTCATTTGAAGTCCCTTAAACTCTAAAACTAAAAATTTATCTAATTCAAAGCTAATTGATAAACCTTCTCCAAGAAATTAGTAATCTTATACCAAAAGAATCGTTGAAATCTATTCAGTGGTTCTCGAGATCCTTTACTACTAACATAATATGACACCGATCGGGACTTTGATTTATACTATGTAAGGATGTAAAATATTTATTTTAGACGCTTTCGAAAGAATGCTTATCTCTGAATTGTTCACCGCATCTAACCTTTTTAGAACTTACATACATCACAATTCGAGGACAACGCTTGTACTTGCGCTGCCATTTGGGGCTAGAAGAATTGTTGTTGAAGCTTATAAAGTGTTTAAGCTATCTCTACATGCGAAGCTCGAGCGGGCCTGTGTGCCAGGAGTTCGGTCAGCTGCTCCGGAACCCAAAGTTTCCCCGCCAGATCGTCGTCTATGTTTGACCTTCTTGTATACGAAACAGTTCGAAACTTGAAGGTCAGGTAGCTGGTCTTTATGCTGTTCGATGTTGTCGATGATTTTCAAGTATTCCTCAGATTTAAAACTGGGATCTTTCAGATCAATGTACAGCACATCGGAGGGATTTTCTTTGATTTGAACATCGAACTTCAAAGCGTCAACCTCGTACACTCTAGACAGAGCATCCGGGACGACGTTTAAAGAGCCTTTACGATGGTGAAAGTGAATCCCTGTAACTTCAGGCTGCATCGGGCTAACCGTCCACTAAGGTCCTTCTGGCTCATCAGCCACTGCAAGCTCGCATGGTCAGTGACAACTTTAAAAGGTTGACCTTCAATGCAAGCCCTAAACTTTTGAACCCCCATGACAGCTGCAAGGCATTCGCGCTCAGTCACGCTGTAGTTGCGTTGTGCTGCATTCAGCTTATGAGAATAATAATATAGAGGCCGTTCAGCACCATTCTCGTCCTTTTGGCACAACAAACATCCGATGCCTGATTCAGACGCATCGCAAAGGACGATGAATTCTTTTGCGAAATCCGGATTAGTGAGAATACAGTGGGTGATCAAATTATTACGGCCACCTTAAAAAATAACTTATTTTCACGATTAAGCCCAAATAAGTGCCAGATATAACCTTAATAGATTTATTTTCTTTTAAAATGAATATGCGGGTGATAAACTTTAAAAAATAAAAAGTGGTCAGACTTAGTAGTGTTTATTTTTGTGGTAGTTAACTTTTTAAGTGGATACCTCATTTTGGTATAGTTTCAGTTTGTATTTAAAATATTTTATCGAGCCATTTTTGATAGGAAGCCGTTTAAGCCATGGATATACGAAAAGACCCTTCCCAGGGAAAAATTTTCCGAAATTAAGACTGATATTAAGCACTGAGCATTCTCAGAGGAAAATAGCAACAATCGAAGAGTGGCAAATTCGTCGGTGGACAAAATAAAAAATAAACTCAACAAAAATGCCGTCCTTTCGCCTATGAGAGCCGGACAATCTGGTCGAAAAAAGTTACAACGCTACGAGATGAGCGCAAAATAAAGAAAATCTGTGTTCAAAACAGAAAGAAGCCACTAAAGGATCCTGACAAATTTGATCCAGGAGATCCAGGAATTGAGATTTCCGGCATGACAGCCCGACATCGCCTTAAAGATATTTTTATTTTTTTTTTACTTGCCACTGTCCAGCAAAGACGTCACTTCTAACAAAAGCGATGATGAAAAAACGTCTTAAATGGGCTAAGTCACATATGGACTAGAACGTCCGAAGGCCGGCTAAAGTTAAGAACGTATTCAGTCGACTTCTTAATATGTTTTTTTTATCTTTTGAAGGAATATTTTTATGATTTTCCTTACATGTGTTTGTATTGCGGGTCTGTTTTCCAATGAATCAACAGTTTAGATTTTGTCGGATAAGTCTGAGTTTGTAAGGAGGACAGCGAATGAGAAGTGTCAGGAAGAATGCATGCTATGTAAAAATGTCGGATAAGTCTGAGTTTGTAAGGAGGACAGCGAATGAGAAGTGTCAGAAAGAATGCATAGTGGAACGGGTGAAACATCCGTTAAGCATTATGGTCTGGTCAATCATTAGTGGACAAGGATCTGCACGTCTCCACATTGTTGATGGAACAATGCGTCAAGACCAGTATATTGAAGTCTTGACACCGAAAATGTGCAGAAATGGTTTCCAAATGGCAGTTTCGTGTTTATGCATGGCTTTTCACCTTTGTCATAACTTAAGGCAAAAAATGTATCTGCCTTTTTGCAGGAAAAAATGTTGAGGTTCTGGAATGGTCGGGAAACTCTCCACACCTTAAACCCATAGAGAATCTATGGAAACTGGTACTGATGAAAAGAGAAATAGGCAGTGAAAAAATAAGGAATGTGAGCACTGATAGAACGCCTCACTGGTGTATGGCATAGGAGCGAAAACATTAAAAATAATTGTTTAAAATGCATTCAAAGTATACCAAAAAGGGTTCAGTCTGTTATATATTATTTTTTTTTTTACTGTACGCTTTCTTAATAAAACTATTTTTTTTGTTAGTTGATAAGTCCTTTCTAACTTAAAAAAAAAATTGTGTCTAAAAATTAAAAAATATAAAAGTTATGTGCGTTTCTTTTTCAAAAAGTCGTATTCTTTCTAGTGGCCGCAATAATTTGATCACCCACTGTAGGTGCCGTGGTCAGCATGGATTTGTGTTGGTGTTAAATGCGCTAATAGCCCTATCTCCAAACTCGAATTTTATACCTTTTTTCAAAGTATCAGTAAGAGGTGAAGCTAATGAGGAAAAGTCTTTCACGAATCGCCGATACCAACCGGCGAAACCTAGAAAACGTCTAACCTGCCGCGGGGTTTGTGGAATAGGAAAGTCATTAATCGCGGTGATTTTATCTGGATCCGTTTTGAGACATCCTTCTCCCACTATGTATCCCAGATACTTCAGTTCCTTAAAAAAAACTTAGATTTTTTTACATTTATTGCTAAACCGGCATCGGTTAACCTTTTTCTATATGTTGTTTTATTGCCCACAAGTTGGTAAACAATTCATGGAAGACATTTTTTATTTTATTGATTTTTTTTCATTGACAAAGAATGAAGAAATGAATAGAAATGTGGGTTTTTTGTGTTGCACTTTCTATGCTCGGAACTGTACATTATACTTTTCTTTATAAACTGAATTTAATGGTTATTCCATATAGATGAAACGATGACACGAAAATTTTATGGAAATGTTAGAACTCAGAGCAAAACCAACACTCAAAACACTCGATTTCTCGCTTAGCAACTTCAACATCCGTTTGTTTATTTTGTATTAATTGAAACAGGACATCGGTCTTAGCAAAAATTTCGGATAGAGTATTAAGTAGAAAACAGAAACAAAGTTACAAGTAAGAAACATCTAATTAGAATTATTTGCAAAAAGAATCGTTTAACTCGGAGTTGGCCTCTATTTAGAGACCTACGTATTCTACCACTGAGATACCTTTATGTTTTTAAAGTACTTAAAGAATTTTTTAATCAAAGCGGAAATATTCGTAGCAGAAGTACATAATTCTATGGTACTGAGATACCTTTATGTTTTTAAAATACTTAAAGAATTTTTTAATCAAAGCGGAAATATTCGTAGCAGAAGTACATAATTCTATGGTCTGCGTATAAATTACACGCATCTTTTCAATGTTCCAATGGCTTACAAATAAATTTTTTCTCAGTTTTACACCGTGATATCCCCTACAATGTTCAATAGGCTACCCTTTTCTTTCCGGACAACCAATAATTTTAAGTGCTGTCTAAGAAAGGTTAAAGACTGGTTATTCACTGTCAATTATGATGTCCTTGAATCGTTCCTTAAAAGTGATCTGCTAGATATCTGTAAGTCATCAGTATAAGTCAATTTCTAAGTTTAATGCCAGTTTGTTATTTTTCATTTATTAATTATGATTTGTTAAGGGACCCCCCCATTCTCGGTTTCAAAAAATCGAATCATTCGAACTATAACTATTCAAAAATGTTCCTTTAAAATTTCAAGTGAAAATTTGAAAAACTCTTGAAGATATAGCCGATTTATGGTGGAACGTAGGTAGGTTTTATACCCAAGAATTTGCTTCTCAAATCTTTGAACGCGTTTTTACTCAAAAACTATTAATTCAACCGGTTCCAAATTTCAATACGTTATTCTATACATATATAGCTATAGTATGAACTAGGATAAATCAAATCGGTGAAGATCTTCTTTACTTTTTAACTTGATTTGTGACTGAAAAAGGGCGATTTAAGGTCAGCGATTTTATTAATTTTTGTGCGAAATTAATAATCCTAGTTCATACCAGAGCCAAACATGTACTCTTTCTAATCCTGTTGGGATTTTTGGTGTCAGATGTTCCAGTGAGCGGAAATCACATGCGCCGCCGAAAAGATGGGCTTTTGTTTGATCACAAAAAACAACAAAAAAAAAATAAAAATGATGTAAAATTGTTTTCTTCTTTTTTAAGTCTTCAAATAAATGTATGCAAAGTTACAAGCCTAAAAAATAATTTATGTTCATTTACCAGCCCATTGAAAGTCGTCAAAATTTGAAATTGAGAATGGGGGGGGTCCCCGTAATACATATTATCATTTCTGAATTGCTTTTTTTTTTCTCTTTTTTGCTTACTTATCTTTCATTTTTCTTTTTCTGAATATATATTACTTAATCTTCCAACAGAAAAACAGTTAAGCAACAATCTACACATAATAATGCCGTTTTCAGCTAACAATAATTAGAAATTAATTAGCTTTAATTGAAAATAACGCGATTCCTTAACCTTCAGAACTTACATAATGGTTTTATAAACAAACTTTTCACACTTTTCACTGTTCTTGATTTGATTTTGTTCTAATTAGCTTCACATCAATACGCTAAGGTTTTGTTGAATTTGACATTGAAAACATGTTCCTGAAACATGTTTAGTCTATAAAGGTTAAAACAAAACACGCCTAACAAATACCTACTTAACACAGCAGGGCAAATGTGTATATACAAAACAATACAAAATTCACCAATAAGTCGGAGAAAAGCGTGTTACTTACTTACTTAGTTGGCGCTACAGCTCGAGGTGAACCTGGGCCTGCTTCTCGCAACCATTTGTGTGTGCGTGTTATATTTTTGCACGAATGGAAGGGACCTACAGTTTTTTGCCAACCCCGAACGGCGAGTTGAGAAGCTCAATCGTGACATATGATACTCTTTGATGCTTGTCAGACATTCGAAAGAGGTGGACACTGTGAAAAACTTTTAGGTATTTGCGGCAGGATTCGAACCCAAGACCGCTGGCTCAGTAGTCCGACGCACTAACCACTTGCGCTACGGTGCCCAAAAGCGTGTTATTTTTTCAAACAATTAAAATGAAACAGAAACCTACCTCTACCTGACTCACTCAATCTGGGTGCACGGTAGTGGACCGCCAAGTTCCACGCGGCACTACCAGTACTCTTTACCCGAAGCGCTTCGCGGCTATTTACCTACCCTTATAATTCAGCTTCCTAAGTTACTGGGAAAAGAAGAAGTGGAAATAATGAAAATCTGCTTACTTATCATTATTTCCAATTGCCAATTTTCTAATTGACTTAAAAATACGTCGTTTGTCAATTTCAAATCGACAAGTGGAAACCTAGCATAACGCATAAAATATTAAACAAAATCAGTTAAGCCAGACCCAGTTGTTTTTTTCGCAACAATCCCAAAAAATATTCTCTAATTTTAAACTTTTTCGTATTTTGGTCCACTTTTCCAACTACTAAAGTTAATTGCTCCTTTGTACTTATGTATATCAAGCGTACAATCTACTATAATCGAAGCCAAGGAGAATCAAGGCATTAATAATCGCAGGGAAAATTGAATATAATATTACATACTAATTTTCAATATTTTTAAAAATGTGCTATCTACCACTTGAAGTGCTAATGTTCTGAATTGAAGAATATATTTTGTTTTCGTAACCGCAGGTTGCATTTTTGTATGTAGTCTTGTTTTGTTATCAATTAAATATTAAATGCACAACATATAAGAAGGAAATGTTTTTTTATTGGTTGAAAACCCGACAATGCAAAAGGGATCCAAGAAAAAGCAAATGTGCTATCTTTCTGTCGCGATCTGTACATACATAATGTAACAATAAATTTTACTACGTATGACCTGAGTTTGACTCTCTTTCTCTTCAGTCAAATCGAACGTTTTGATATATCGAACAAGGTTGCGAAACCAAATTTGAAGTTCGCATCGTTTTAGGTAGGCGCATTGCCTTGGCGCAAAATTTGAATCCTGCTCCACAACTTCCGACATGTTTGATGATTTGTATGGATTTTGGTAGGCGCAAATGGAGCGGTATGATAAGACTGCTCCACAGCATGTTGGTACTGAAATTTTCGTTTTGGCAATGGGCTGAACGGGTCGACTAGATATTTAATATGAAACAACAGAGTAAACTATGGTTGCAGCAGAGACAATGTTTGTCTCTGGTTGTAGTTGGGTATAGATAAAAATTCTGCTAACTGGTCTGTTATACCAATTAGCAGCTATGGAGAGAAAGAGAATAAAATGTTGTGGGAACGGGAAGGGATAGAAAAAAAACATTATGTGCATATTTATATGGAAATTTGGTGATTTTAATGTGTGTGTATTTTTTAAAGTACAGTGATTGAAATGTGTGTATTGTTATTTGAGAAGTACGGTGAGAAATATTTGTTTGTGAAGAATGTAAATACATATTAGCAAACGAGTAGATCTGTTTTTGGATAGTAATTTTTTTAGTTTTTACACCTCTTGCTTTCTAGCGCCTGGCGCGGCTGCGCCACTCGCTCCTATGTCGGCCAGGTTTGAAGTTTCTATAGATACGTTTTATCAATTCTAGGCATAAGGCTTCAACTTACTTATCTATCTTACCTCTATAATATAGTTCTGCAAGAACTTGGCCGCTGTTATCTCACCACTTTTTGTCATATATTTGCATACATTTTCTAAAGGTAGGAACTTGGCTTGGATAACTTTACACAGCAGCCCAGCGACACATACAAAATTCGCCAACAAATAACCCGAAGAAAAGCGTGTTACTTTTTTGCATAAGAAACCGTGTATTGAACAGAGAGGAGTCAAACTCAGTGAATATATTTTTTTTGTTTTGTTCTTGCAATAGAGGTAACCAACGCAACGTTGTGTCTTGTGTGTGTATGACAGAATATGGGTGAAAAAAAATGTTCTGTGCATGACCATACACCATTTCAACTCAGTTGAACTGTGTGTGTGGGGAAGTCATTTGATTTGCTGTCACATTGAGGGAAATTTGTACTAGGTTTGTGAAATCTGTGAAAGTGTGTGTGAGCGAAACGTAACCAGTAAGATGACTTTAAACGCACACATAAAGAAAATTCCAGATATTTGTGGTATTTTATACAAAGTCCTTCAACTTAGTTGGTGTAGTGTGTGACCGAATATCAATTCAGTTGTAAACTCAATTGAAAATTGAATTGAATTGTGTATGGGCTGCTTTAAGCGAACTTTTGACGGAGTGGAGATTTACAGAGGGAAGAAGAGAAAAAGAGCTTCTTTTTTAAGCAGATTTCGTTTTCATATACCACTTCTTCCCATATGAATGTGACATCTGTATATTTATTGTCTGTGGTAAAATATTACAACTGTTAGAGAGAAAAAAAAAACAATATGCACAACTCAAAGCAGTACGAATTTGAAAAAAGGATGATAATCTAAGGCTAAGCTATTAGTTCTCGGTTTGGCACAAAAGTCTACATAGTTTTTTTGATTTAGTAAATCAATTTTAGTATAAATTGTTAATTAAGATGTAATTTTTATTAAAACCTGTTTTGTTTTTATATTTTTTTAGACCCAGAGAACAATGCCGAAAGCAGAAAGCGACAACAAATTAACAATTTGATTGTCTCTAATCGAATAGCATTGGAAGATTGCCAACAGATTGCTCGTACGGAATATGGACTTGTAAGCGATGACTTGAGAAAAAAATTATGGCCAATTCTCGTTCAAATAGATACATTAAATATGGAATCACCTCCACACATCGATGAGTTAAAGATGCACTCAGAATATAATCAAGTCGTATTGGACGTAAATAGATCACTTAAGCGTTTTCCGCCGGGTATTCCATATGAACAAAGAATTGCTCTTCAAGATCAGTTAACAATTCTTATTATGCGCGTAATCAATAAATACCCCAATCTAAAGTATTACCAAGGATATCACGACGTAGCAATTACATTTTTATTAGTTGTGGGAGAAAGTGTTTCTTTTGCTGTGATGGAAAAACTTTCAACAAGCCACTTTGAGGAGTGCATGTACGACACAATGGACCCCACGCAAAGGCGGCTAATGTTTATGTATCCAATAATAAACTACGAAAATCCCACATTATATATATTTTTGAAGAGGTCATCAGTCGGAACTCTGTTTGCTTTACCATGGGTTTTAACATGGTTTGGACACAGCTTAAAGTCATATAAATGCGTTGTTCGATTGTATGACTATTTTCTAGCATCACCAATGTATTTTGCAATTTATGTTACGGCAGCGATCGTCTTACATCGTGCCCAGGAGATTTTAAACGAAGATTGTGACATGGCCTCAATACATTGTCTTCTTTCTCAGGTAATTTATTTTAAATAGAATATACATAAATGTTATTCAACCCGCCAAAATATTCTTATTTCTTTGAAATTGTTTCTTTATCCAACTAATATCACTCATGGGCGATTTTTCATTTAATAGTACGAACATTAACTTTAAATGGTTACATGGGTTTCCTCGGGTAAAAAACGGCTTATTTTTGACAACTTGTTTTTTATATAAAAAATTAAATATTTCCTTTCCTTTCCTTTTATTTCCTTAAATATAAACATTTGACAAAGAATTTCTGAAATTTTTGTAGAAAATATTTAAAACTGCCATTCGACGTCATTTCCGTTGACCCATCAGAAAAGAGGTGCTTGCGCGTTGACTGCAGAACTCACGACAGGATCAACTGAAGTAAAAAAAAATACATGTTTTATACCCCTATTACGGTTAGCGAATCGAACGTTCGACTCGAGACGAATTCCCAGGCGAGTTTCTGCTTTCGAGGTATCACGGTTAGCGAACGTTTTCATTCGCTAAGAGAATTCAGGGCTGTCTGAGGAAAAACTTCAAATATTAGATGTGAAGTGTCGGAAAGCAGAATTGTTTTTATTGTTTGTGAAATAAACTGGAATTGAATTTGAGATAAAAGTTTAAATTGATTTCGGTGGTTCAAGAAAAGATTTGTCCCAGAGGAACCTCTCTATAGGAACGTTTAGTTACTTTCGCAGTTTCAGAGTTCATACACTGGCCGCGTCTCTGGTCAACACATCACCGGACTGTGGAAAGCAAAGCAATGGCAAGTAGAAAAACTATTACCCAAATTCTACAACGATGCCTTATTATCAGAAGCAAATGGAAAAGATCCTAAATTATTCGATCCAGGTAAACCAGTTAGACCATCACAAATATTGTACTAATGTTAAGTGTTTATTTAAAAAAAAAAAATACATTGTTCTATAATTGTTTGGTAAATACATATGTATATACACGTATATTCAATGATATCAGAAGGAATGCCTAGTGTAGCAATAAGATTTTTGGTTTCCATTGTTGGTTCTATATTAAAAGAAAATTCTCCAATGGATGACTTAAAGGCTTCTTTCCAGATGTTGATCACGTCTGTTTTGCACCTTTCCTGGCTGCTTTTGGTGGCTTCCAAGTAGAGTTGTGTAACTCCTGAAGGAGCCGTTCAAAAGATCGGCTCACTTTGGTGAACTAAATGAACTAGTTCAGATATGTTTAGTTCAGTAGTTCAACGGCTCACCTCTCATCTGAATCTGTATCTGAACTAGTGAGTTGTGAAACACAAACACAATGCAGATGACGGTGACGGCTCAGTAGTTCACTACGTCTACGGCTCACCAGATAAGAAGTATGTCCATACAAAACCGGATTTTTTTACACGAATTCTTTGGGAACGTATCCTTTGTAGTTTTAGTAGTACAGTAGTAGGTATAATACAATTCACTGCCGTATGAGAGAGAAATAAAATTCGCAAGCACAACCCAAAGGATTGTTGCATCGATCCAATTAAACCATTTTGAGTTGCATGGTCGTGCGAGTCAACCGTACTCCAGTGTGTTGTGTCTTTGGTATACACGCATTTTTTTTATATTCCACCCTTAATTTCGTATTTCCTCTCAATCGAACTTGTAAAGGAACATATACGAACGACTGACTAGTCTATTTCTGGATATAAACTATACCTTATGGATGAGTATGAGAAATGAGATGAACGTATATTGTGTCTGTGTACTGTGTAAGTGAGAGGTGAATGGTGAAGCTGAGTCTGAACTAAAAGAACTACTGAGCCAAAAGAACTACTGAGCTAAATGAGTTACTGAACTACATTGGTGAACTAGTTCTTTTTAGTGAACGAGTGCTACTGGGCACCGTAGCGCAAGTGGTTAGTGCGTCGGACTACTGTGCCAGCGGTCTTGGGTTCGAATCCCGCCGCAAACACCTAAAAGTTTTTTCACAGTGCCCACCTCTTTCGAATGTCTGACAAGCATCAAAGAGTATCAATTGTCACGATTGAGCTTCTCAACTCGCCGTTCGGAGTCGGCAAAAAACTGTAGGTCCCTTCCATTCGTGCAAAAATATAACACGCACACACAAATGGTTGCGAGAAGCAGGCCCAGGTTCACCTCGAGCTGTAGCGCCAACTAAGTAAGTAAGTAAGTAAGTGCTACTGAACTACTTCAGTGGAGTGAACTAGTTTGCCCAACTCCACTTCCAAGTATCTTTTTCTTATTCACAATTTTTTGGAGAATGTCTTCTTTTTAGTTAAATTTTTGTTCAGGTCAACTCAAACGACTGCCTCCATCAACTCAACCAGATTTTCAAATTGGCGAGGATTGGTTTTATCAAAGATTGATACACATATTTTACACATTATTTTACTGTTAATGAGGTATTTGATAATCATTTTATTAATTTTACATTTTTCTTCCATTCATTACATTACACTGTCGCACCACGTAGTCACCAGAAAATTTCATTCGACCGATTTTGACAGAAGAAATTGATTTCTAGTCGAACGTTCGCTAACCGTAATAGAGTGAGCACACAATTCGCCAAACTTCTGCGATTGAGGCGAATGTTATCTTAGCGAGTCGCTAACCGTAATACGAAATAGTCACATTCGCCAACTTTTTCGTTTGACTCGCTAACCGTAATAGAGGTGTTAGATAATACCTTAAAATAGAATTTGGACGAAGGAGAAATTGGATTTTTGGTAGACCTTTTTACAAAAAATTAAAAATTTCGGTAAAATTTGCTCTACATTACAAAAAAAAAAAAAAAATAGTTGCATTAAAAAAAATTCCTTCATCCAAGGCCTTGTCAATAATATCTCGAAGACGTGTGTAAAATTTCATCAAGATCGGTTCAGTAGTTTTCGGGAAATCTTGACAACCGACTTTGAAAATACAGTTTCGAGAAAAACGCGTTTTAAGTTTTGAGTGACAATAAGCTTTGAGCGCGCAACTTCATTTGCATTTAGAATTATGCAAAGCTTATTAATAATATGCAAACAAAATTTTTGATGTGTAAACATCTAAGCGCGCGTTAACACAATTTCTAGTGGAGTAATTCCGCGATTTCGGGGAGAAGTTTCGCGATTTCGGGGACGAATACCGAACGGTTACGAAATTTGTAACTCAAATTTCATAGCAGCGCGATGAAATATTGATTGCTTATGTTCCTGGCCATTTTTTATATATCACTTTTTATCCCGGAAAATGTCATGGTTTTCAGAAAATAGTGAAAATACTGCACATTGGAAGGGGAAATTATAGTTACACAGCCCTAACTCAATAATGGCTTATCGGATTGAAAAACAAAAAAATAGGTGAAATTAGTAAATTTGTTCCTGATTCATTTGAGATATAAAACATCCTCCTGCGATGTCCTGAAGCTGAGCAATGTTCAAAACCATTATTCAATTCATCGCCCACAGTTTTCTTTCAGTTGGACCACTGCCAGCAGTCGGGCAGCAGTGAGTATCGTTGCAATATTGTATGTGTGAGTATACATATGTGCGCGCTATAACATGATCATAATGCTTTGCATTTCAATGTTCTGCAATCAGTATCACCATTTGCGGCTCTTCCACTCAACCAATCTTAACAAATGAGGTGTCAAAAGAAAGAGGATTGCATTTTCAGTGAATTGCATTTTCAGTTTATAAATATTATTAACAATCTCGCATGTAGAGAACCTACAACCTATTTACGAAGAAAATGGCTACCTACTGCCCTCTTTTGTCCTAGTGGCACCTTGTTTCTAAAAATAAGAGCTACTATACGTGATAGAGATCCTGATAAATATTAAGATTAAGTGTAAACAAATTGTTTATATTTAGAAAATCAGAGTGAATTTCGTCATTGCTCCAAGACATTATTTTGTTTAGCCACCTCATTTGTGAATGTAGTTACGTTGAAATAATATTTTTACATAATAACTTCATTCATATGTTTTTTTTTTTGAAAATTATTTATACTGATGAAGCCTTCAATCATACCTACAATCTGATATTATTTATGTAAGAACTTGGATGAAAAGTTTTTATAACCGCGACACAGCGGTTGAGTGTGTAGCGCGTCGGTTTTTCTACTTTTGGCGCAGTTCTACTGAGTTTAGGGGTCCCAGGTTCGTTTCCTGGCGTCGACTGCTGCGAATGGAGTGGATTCGATGAGTATACATAAATATATGCGATTGGCTTGAATTTGATCAAACATAGACTATTTATAATTTACTTTCTTTCCAATAAAGTGGAGCTACAAACCCCATTCGCGTGATGTTTACACATAGCTCGGGACTGTTGGATACAGTCGCATCATTTTTTTATTTGCATTTAAAATTTTGTCGTGCATATAAATTATAAAAAATAAATAAAATGAATCGTTTTGAAGCAAAGAGTTGTTTAATTGAGAACAAATTTTGAATTTGGAAATTATCTTTCAACACTGGAAAGCTTCCGTCTAACAGAGGCTCAAATCGAGTTTGTTTTATCCAAAATTAAAAATTCCTTGCAACAGCTTTTATGTACACTACGTTGGATTGGAAATGGAGTTCAATACCATGGAATCGAATTGATGCACGGAATTAGTAAGTCTACAGTCTGCAGTAGGCTTGTACTTTTTAGTTCAGTTCAGAGAGCGCTCAATTTAGTTCAAATCAATTTAGTGAACTAGTTCGTTCATCTAGTTCATTTAGTTCAATATAGTTCAATGCCCAGAAAATTGGTCTTGTGTGATATTTACATCATATTATCGTTGCATAGCAGTGCTACCACTTCTTGAATGAGGGAAAAATTAAAGTATAATAAAACTATACCTACTAACATATTAAACAAAATTAAAACATTTATTTTTAATTCATTCATAAAAAATGTAAATAAAACATCAGCTACAATAGACAAAAACTCACATCAACGCCAGGATAAATTTCAGGGAAGACCTTTTAATGCGAATCGAATGAAGCGTCGCTGGACGGCTTCAATACGAGTATTGAGATTTTTCTGATAAGGTGTCCATACTTGCGAAGCATATTCGAGGTGAGGACGGACAAGACTGTTAAATAGTGAGAGGGTGACATAAGGATTTTTAAATTCTTCACACCATCTTTTAACGAAACCAAGCATTGAATTTGATTTATCCACAATGTGGTTTATATGCTCTTTAAAATCAAGTTCAGGGCTAAAGTAAACACCCAGGTCCTTAAAACTATAAACCCGACTGAGAGAGTGATTCGATATCAAGTAGTTGAATATAGTCGGTATCCGTTTCCTAGAAAAAGTCATGGACTGACACTTGAGTGGGTTAAGGACTAAACCATTTTTACAGCACCAGGTACTGAAACTATCAATATCTGATTGCTTGTAATTGCTTTACTGATCTTCATATCGTCGGCAAATATAAGGATGTTGCTATGTTTTATGATTGATGGAAAATCATTGATAGCAAGAATAAATAAAAGTAGACCTAGGTGGCTCCCTTGCGGGACGACGGATCCTGGTAAGAAGGAGTCTGAAAGACAACCTCTAAATTTAACCTGATATGACCTCTGCTTGAGGTAAGAGCCAACCCACGAAATAAATATTGGGGGAAAACCTAACGCCTCGAGTTTGTAGATAATAATATCATGAAAAAGCTGATCGAAAGCTTGGAGAAGTCAGTGTACACACAGTCCACCTCATGACCACTTTCTAAGGCATTGGAACAGTTATGGGAGAATATTAACAGGTTTGTGACAGTAGACCTGTTTCTAACGAATCCATGTTGTTCTGTACAAATAGCACCCCGACAAAGAAAAGTAAGGCTTTCACACACAACTTGCTGAAATAATTTTGGTATGCATGACAACTTTAAAATCGGTCTGTAGCTCGTAATAATATTTCTATCGCCTTTCTTAAAGATGGGCGTAATAAACGATTGCTTCCAGAAGCTAGGGAAATGTCCAGTTGATATGGAGATCTCAAAAAGAGACTTCAACGGCAGAGCAAGGACATCACTGCATTTTTTCAGGACTATTGGATGAACGCCGTCAGGACCTGGTCTCTCTCTCATTCTCTCCTAGTTTAGTTAGTTAGTAAGTAACGTAGTTTTAACCCTAGATTACTAATCTTATTTCATAGTACCTTATTACTAACCTTCGTCGATTAGACGACGGAATATTAATTTTTATTTCTTTTGAAATTATTTAGAGATACAAGTATTTTTTTGTGTCATAAGAACTTATTTATTTAGCGATATGAAAAATATAAAAAAAACCCAAATAAAATCGGGTATAATTCAGATTTTTTTGAGAAATTCAATAGGCACCTCAAAATAAAAAACAAGAGAAATTGGAAAAAGCGTAGTCGATTCGACGAAGGTTAGTAATCTAGGATTAAGAGTCAGTCACGCTTTGTCATTTGTCCCATACACATTAAATAAAGTATTGTTCTCTGTGACTACAGATCGTCTCGTCTTTTTCACAATCTATAACACATGGTGTCAGATGTGAACAAAATTAAAAAAAAAAAATTATAAAAAGTTTACAAAAGTTTCCATAAAGCAAAATTTTTTTTTTTTTTTTTTTTTTTTTTTTTTTGCCGAGGGTAGGTGAAAATCTTCCATAGACACTATGAGAATAGCAAGCGCGTGCTCATAGTAGTGTCAGATTCTTACTGACCAAAAACACCACCCTTCGATATAAATTTGTTAGATACTGCAACTAAGTTATACTACTTATCAAGCAATTTTTCTATCACGAAATATAAACGTTTGGCAGGTTACTTTCCAATGAAAGATCCTGCATGTTCCACAATTTAGACGCGGTTAATCCTTATCTCGCCAAGTCGAAAGGTTTTGTTCTTTGTAGTCGGCGCAATAAATTGCTCTCATCCAAAATAAGTAGGACTGTATTATTAACATGTCCGATTAGTCGGTTTCTATGTTTTCGCGCGAAGCTTCTACTTTCAGCTTCGATTGTCGGAATTCCGAGATCCCTGTGGATATCGTCGTTTCTAGCATACTTCGCAACATAAAGCAAAATGGCGAATGCAGAAAGTAATTCAGCAAGTGTATCAAATAAAGATGTGATTATTTGTGATTATTTACAACAATAATGACGTCATCGTTCACTCCGCCTATTTTACAATTGGATTTGAAATCAATGAATATGTAATAAATAAATAGTGGGCACCGTAGCGCAAGTGGTTAGTGCGTCGGACTACTGAGCCAGCGGTCTTAGGTTCGAATCCCGCCGCAAACACCTAAAACTTTTTCACAGTGCCCACCTCTTTCGAATGTCTGACAAGCATCAAAGAGTATCATTTGTCACGATTGAGCTTCTCAACTCGCCGTTTGGAGTCGGCAAAAAAAAACTGTAGGTCCCTTCCATTCGTGCAAAAATATAACACGCACACACAAATGGTTGCGAGAAGCAGGCCCAGGTTCACCTCGAGCTGTAGCGCCAACTAAGTAAGTAAGTAAAAATATGTAATTAGCATGGAAAAATTGGTATGCACAGTTCCAAATATATCTTCGTGCGTCCAGTTTGGATTCTCAACCAGATCAGAGAAAGGTGGCTCTACTTCTACACCACATGGGTCCAGAGTCTCTAGAAATGTTTAATTCATTCAACTGGATCTGGACACGGTCAAATTTGATGTTCTTGTACAAAAAATCAATTCTTATTTCCTGCCAAAAGCTAACATTGCTATGGAAAGGCATAAGTTTTTCACGAGGACACAGCAATCAGGTGAATCAATCGACGAATATATAACTTAACAACTTAAGAATTTAAGTCTTTCGTGTGATTTTAATAAAATACGAGAAGATTTGGTAAGAAACATTTTTGTGTGTGGATTAAACAATAACTGGTTAAACATAAAGGAACGTCTCTTGAATGAAGGCACAATAAAACTAGAGACGGCCATTGAAATTGCAAATACGATAGAAATAAAAGACTACACAAAGCAATTACTACAAGGTGATTCAAGCAATACAATAAACGCCATGAATCGCTATCCCGCCAAAAAAAAAAGCTAATTATCAGGCAAAAAATGGTCACACTTACAACAGTCGCACACACAATCCCCAAAAATCAAAGACGCTTACACAATACAATCAAAAGCCAAACAGTCATTTTTCTAATTCAACGCAAAAAAAAGTGTTCTCGTTGCGTAGAAATTCACCGCTACTGATACCCTGCAATTGGAGTCACTGTAATACATGCAAAAATAAAAACCATTTCTCTAAAGCAGCCCATACACATATCAATTCAATTGTCAATTGAGTTTACACAGGAATTTATATTCGGCCACACACTGCTCCAACTGAGTTGAAGGACTTTGTATAAAATGCCACAAATATCTGGAATTTTCTTTATGTGTGCGTTTAAAGTCATCTTACATCTTACGGTTGAGTTGAATGGTGTATGGTCAGCATAAGATGTGTCGTTATAATAAAACAACTAATCCTCAAGATTCTTGTGTAAAAAGTTACAAATCAATTTTTGAAAATTATAGTGATGTTTTTCATGGTCTCGGGCTATTAAAAAATAAGTGTCATTTAAAGATTCTTTCTGATGTGTCTCCTACTATCGATTGTCCCCGAAAGATTCCATTAGCACTGGAAAATTAATTAAAAGAAGAATTAGATCGGATGGAGGATTTGAAAGTGATAGAAAAAGTTGAAGAGCCTACTGAATGGGTTGATTCAATAGTTTTGGTTAAAAAGGCTAATGGAAAATTAAAAATCTGTCTTTACCGAAGAAATTTGAATAAGGCCATTTTGAGAGCACATTTTTCCTTCCCTACTATTGACGAGATCTGGGTTATTCCATTAGACGACGAGTCTTCCAAACTGTGTACATTTATCACACCATTTGGAAGATATCGTTTTCTTCGTCTTTCTTTTGGAATCAACGCAGCCCCCGAAATATTCCATGCTGAGATGGTCAAACATTTTAGTGATATAGAAGGTGTGGAAATTTACATCGATGATTTTTTTTTGTATGCTGCTACTTTGGAAGAACATAATGTGATTCTAGAAAAAGTGTTAAAAAGAGCTCGTGCGATTCGTCTCAAATTTAATAAAGAAAAATCTCAAATTTGTCTAAATGAAGTCAAGTTTATTGGCTATATTTTTAATCAGAATGGAGTCCGCCCAGATGACTCAAAAGTCAAAGCAATTTGTGAAATGCCCCGTTTAAGGGTTGGGTGCTGTTATATCGCACGATAATAGTTGTCACTTCATTGTAACTTATTAATTGCAACGTTGTCTGTTCCGCCAGAAAGATTACAAAAAATCAAAGAAGCTAGTAATAGTGACGAAGTTCTTTCAAAAGTTAGAAACTACATAAAAATTGGTTGGCCGAATGACAAAAAATCTGTTCTTAAAGATTGCATGCCATACTATAAAGTCATTGACGAATTGCATGTGATTGATGATATCATACTGAAATCAAACCGCGTAGTTATTCCTTCTTCCATGAGACTTGGGTATTCAAGGATGTCAAAGTCTTGCTAAGGACATTGTCTTTTGGCCTAACATAAACAATAATCGCTCATTACATCCCAAAGAGCCTTTACAGCTGCATGAAATTCATCCAATCCCATGGTACAAAGTTGGTACAGATTTGTTTGAATTTGATGAATCTAGATGAATATTTTCATAAGAAACTGGTAGACCTTGAGAAATAAAAGGAAATACTGACTCAAGAAATTCAATGTAGTTTATTATAAAGTTAGAAAGGAAGTGAAAAAAGTAAAATGTACAAATGTATATGAATGATGTTCTTAACGAAAAAGACAACGTTAAGTTTAATAGATAAGTTTACTTTAACAATAGTTCTCAAGGTTGAGTTAGTGATGTGCAATAAGTATTGGTTTAGCATTTATTATCATCAGAATTTAACAAATAAATGTATTTACTTGTCCTTGACTATTGGTCAAAATACGTAGAAATAGAGCACTTAAGCTCAGGTTATAGCAGTTTATTCGTTGTAAACAAGCTGAAAGCTATTTTCGCCCGCCATGTAATTCCTCAAATAATGATTTCAGACAATGAGCCTCCATATAACTCCAAAGTTTTCAAAAAATGTTGCCAAGTTTGGCAGATTGAACATATAACGTCAAGTCCTTACCTTCCACGTTCTAATGGTTTGGCGGAACGCTCAATACAAACCATTAAAAAACTTATGGTAAAGAGTAAACAATCAGGTTCAGACCTACATATATGTGTCATTGTTACACTATAGAACAATTTTAAAAGGTAACTTACCTTCAACTTCAGAGCTTCTAATGTCAAGAAAGCTTCGAACAAAAATACCTGCCATGTCGAAAGACTATCTTTCAAAAATAATTGACTGCCAAAAACTAGAAAAAGACGTACAAAACAGAAACAAGAAGACAAAAACTAACTACGATAAAACGGCCAGATCTCTTAAACTTTTAAGTAGAGGTCAACAAATACACTACAAGAAAAATCCTATGTCATATTGGACTCCTGGTATAGTTATTGAAAAATGCCAAGAACCTTAGTCATATATTATTAAAGACAAAGACGGCAACACATATAGACGAAATAGACAACACATAATGGAAACAGACTTAAAAAAAAAGTTAACTCCGACTCAGCGTAGACCAGTCTTAAACGATGTTGAAGAGACCTCACCAAGAGCAGAAAATGACACTCCTTCAATAACAAGTAGGTTCGGCAGGCGAATAGTTCCATCCACGAGATTTACGTATCCCCGAGACCACATCAAATAAATGAAATATAAAACTAATCATCAAATAAATGAAAATGAAAAAAAAAAAAAAAAAAAAAAAAAAATTGAAATAATTTATGAATTTTGAAGTTTTTATATTTCTTTTTATATTTCGTACACATACATTATGCATTAACTAACTATCTGAAGTTTTTTAATTTAATTCATGATAATAGATAAGTTTGTTAAGCTAATTTTGTATCTTATATTTTTTATATCTTATTATAATTTATAAAATATATCTTTCTTTTAACGGTAAAGATAGTAACGATATTTAAAATGAATTTTATAATTTGATTTAAATGTCTGAAAGGGAAAAGTTATATGAAGTCTATATCTCTCTCTCATTCTCTCCTAGTTTAGTTAGTTAGTAAGCATCGTAGTTTTAAGAGTCAGTATTGTTCTCTGTGACTACAGATCGTCTCGTCTTTTTCACAATCTATTACACAATGACAAGAGTAGATAAGATACACATGAAATGCATACGTGTATAATACCTACTACTACACACAATTTGTTTTGTCTTCTGCTCAAGTCACACCACACATGTTGCTGGCACGGAGGCGCACCGCCAGCGTTGCCAGGTTGCGGGATTTTTCCCCGTTACCGGGGGATTTTCAACCCAAAAGGGGAAACGAGGAAAAAGTTTTCAAAACGGGGAAAATGAACTGCATTAAAAAATGTTTCCATTCGTTGACATTTTCAATAAATAAATACTATTTAGTAAAGCAATAAATTGAAAATATCACAGGAATTCAGTGCAAACAATTTTAGACATTAAATCTCACATTTGTATTTAGCTGAAGGCTGCCCACAGCGCACGCGGGACTGCCTTCAACCCTTTCTATATACAGTGGATGTCCAGTTTAACGAATATCCGATTTTACAAATTTCTAATACAACGAATCAGATCTTTCTCATTGATGGCTCTACATATATTACGAATGATGCAAAACATGTCTGCTCGGTTTAACGGATGCTTTACAATTTCTGGTTAAGAAAAAATACATAGTTTGTTATTTTTGTGCATTTATCCCTACTTCTGTTATTTTATCTATGTGAATTGATTTCTCTTTTCATATAATAAATACATTTGTATTTGTATATAATAGATAAACGACGATCGACGATAAACGACGATCGATTTAACACATTTTTCGATTTAACGAAAGGCTGTGCATTATATAATTCGTTATATTGGACGTCCACTGTATTTAATAAATGATATTCAGTTTCATTTTAGGATGTGTATTTGTTCCCTTTAAATATTTTAATACTAAAATTAAGTGATTTATGATAACTTTAAGTTTTTAATTTTCTGTTTTTTATTTTAAGTTTTATAGTTTGTTACTCCTATATCTATAGAAAGAACGATTATTGAATGACGTATGTATGTACAACTTAAATGGTTTTTTCAGTTATTTTATATACCTACTGTAAATGCTTTTACTCTGTTATGTTGTTAATAAATAAGACTATAAAAAGTAGTGTTTTATTGGCAAATTCACGAAATCGCAAGTAAATGGAAAACGGGGAAAGTGAAACGTTAAATCGGTGAAAAATGTTGTTTTTCATGCAAAAAAAGGGATTTTGTTCCACCAAAACCTGGCAACGCTGCGCACCGCAACCGCGTCGCATATGTATTTTTTAGGGGTTGGTTTATTCAACAAACACACATCTCTTGTCTTTTGGAATTTAGTTCCATTGTAACAGGCCGTCTCCAAGAACTAAAAGCTATGCAAATATCTAATGGAGACGGCAAATAGCAAGGTAATTGAGATAGCAAGCTATCCATAGCAGGATATTTAGCTAATCTCTGACATTTGAGTGAAAATTGGTTGCATTCGATGAGTTTGAATAAGAAAAAAATAATTATGACCGACTGGAAGATGTCACAAGAAGAGATAATTAATTTAATAAAAAAATTTCGGCAGTTTCCATGTTTGTGAAATTATAGAAGTGCTGAGTACAAGCGGTTGGATCTAAAAAAAAAATTAAATATCAAGCGTTAATTTGCCCACACACAAATTTGACAGTTCTCTTTTTTTAGCTTGCTATGAAATCCTGCTATTTGAAATAGCACGTGGAGACGCGGTGTAAAATGAACTAACGAGCGGGAGAGCTTGTAGCTTTTGAACTATACTCTGTTCCATAAAAATTGTCAGTACAGGGAAGATAGGACGTTTGCCTCTCATTCTGGTTGCAATAGCTTTCATAAATCTGTCCCTCTTTTAAGCTCTCACTGGGCTACCATAGTATGCTTTACAAATCGTCGCAGATCGGAAAGCAATACCCTTAGGGCTACCATCTGCTGATTTAAAAATAAAATAATTTGTTGAACGAAAAAAGATAATTGTGTACAAAGTAGACACCACCTCGATTTTGATGAAATTTTAGTAGGTGGTAAAGGGCGTGTTTACGAGTATTTTGATGTATCACTGTTATAAATCGGAAACGACTACTTTACGAGATATAAGCTAAAAACGAAAAAACTCACTCTTCGTTTCCGCACCCAACACTCATCTCGCGCAAATAGCCTTCATTATAAATCACAAAAATCAAAAAATTGTTGAGCTGCATCTTAACGAAAAACATGAAAACGGAAAAACAAAAGCCAAGTGGCAACACGCTCACATAATCAAATTCATTTATTGGTTTTCAAAAGCACAAAATCCCAAAGCTCTTCGACAAAAACTGAGGAAAAAGCTGTAACGATTTACTTGAACTTAGTAATGGGAACACTGTTTTTATGTTCGGATATTTATACACACAGCGATGGTTGATGGCGGCCACACGACCACAGTATGCCATTAGCTCTGGTCATGATGGGATGTATGCGCATTGGACGAAAATTACAAAAGCAAAACCTGTGTAAGTCAGTGGTTTTGTTTTTATTTCAGTGGCAACTTTTCTGATTGACTGCCAGAAATATATGTACTGGCACTAGTGTCTAAAAAAAGCTCCCTCTCTTGAACTAGTTCATTCATGAACTACACAAGACTAGTCTGCAGAGTAGTTCACCGAGGATCAGATGCAATAATAGATAAGTTGCTTGCAAACAACAACACCATTTGCTGGCCAGAAATTGTTCACAAATAGCTACTTAATTTTTTGCTCAGGGAGGATTTACTCGTGTAGCTGGGTGCGTTGACGGTGTGGTGATAAACATCGATGCACCCAATGAAAATGAAGAGTAATTTTTCAATTGGCATAGAAAGGATTCATTGAATACAATAATGATTTGTGGGCCAGATCACTCTTTTTATGCTGTTAACGTAAGCTGGCCAGGTAGTTTGCATGATTCAAGAGTGGTGAGGAATTCCCGTTTGGCAGCAAATTTCAATGCAGGATATCGATCATTTCCAAAATGCAGTAATTTTAGAAGACAGTTAATAACACCACAAAGGACAAACCTAGACAATCTAGTGGAACAGAGATTTAACCATGCTGATAATAGGACTAAGCGCATTATTAAAATAGTTTCGGTATGTAACGTTATTGCTTGCATTCTCAAACATAAGTTTGTTTAAGGAATTTTGAAGGAACATTTTTCTGGTTTAAATCACCATCATCCCATAAAAAATTCCATTTGCAGTTGAGCATTTGTCGCGTAAAGTTCGTAAATATTTATATACTCAAAAAAAAAAAATTATGCGACTGTATCCAACAGTCCCGAGCTATGTGTAAACATCACGCGGATGGGGTGTGTAGCTCCACTTTTATTAAAAATAAAGTAAATTATAACTATAGTCTATTTTCGATAAAAATTCAAGACAATCGCATATGAACTCATCGAATCCACTCCATACGCAGCAGTCGACGCCAGGAATCGAACCTGGGATCCCTTAAAACTCAGTAGTACTGCGCCAAAAGTAGAAAAACCGACGCGCTACACACTCAACCGCTGCGGTTATAAAAACTTTTCATCCAAGCTCTTACATAAATAGTATCAGCTTGTAGGTATGTACTCTGTTCTGTCATCTCATCACGAATAAGAAAACTAGAAAAAAAAACAAAAAAAAATGTTGTGCGTAGAAAGCTGCGCGATAGAAGTGAAACTTCACCTGAAAAATACGATGTTAATAACTAAGCTTATTGTTTGTCGTAAACATAACGGTAGTCCGCCATGTTGGTGGACCGCCATGTTGAATTTCTAATGACGTCAGGTTAGGTTAGGTTAGGTTATGGGGTGGCGGCTTAGCCTCACATAGACCAGTGTTGGTCCATAGTGATACCACAACTCATCAGAGTAATCAGTTAATTTCTGTTGCTTTGTTTAAACAAAATGAGTTTGTCTGTTGAGCAAATTTAATAAGAAGGTGAAGTTTTATGTATGCCACTTCTACGAGTGAGTTGAAATAGAATTTTCCCATTAGTCTGTGCCTTCTTTTTGCCAGTGCAGGACAAGCGCACAGGAGGTGCTCTAATGTTTCTACCATACCCGGTTCATTGCAGTTTCTGCATATGTCCGATGAGACTAGTTTGAGCCTACGAGCGTGATAACCTATAAGGCAATGCAATCGAATGACGTCACTAAGTGTATTGTTTGTCTTGTCAAACCCTTTCAATTGATACCCATATTAAGAAAGTCGTGAAGATACCGGTAACCCGCCATCTTGGCTTGTCCGCGATATTGAATGTTTCTATGACGTCATATAACCTAAGATACTCTCCGGGTCAAATCGAATCCAACGACACTCTATTTGTTAAAATCGGTTCTCTTCTGTGAATATTTTCGTTAACTTTTGTCAATAATTGTCATTTGTCATTGTCAATGAACAAATAGGCTGTTTTTTTTTAAATGATTTTATTTATATACCCCTTTAAATTTCTTTTCTGTGAATATTTTCGTTTCATTTGAGTTGCATTTTACTGCCCTCCCGCGACATAAGAAGTTACACCTCAAAAAACCGCCTCATCTTCTATATAATTAAATCGCTAGCACAAGAACTTGTGAAATGATTCAATGATTCTAACACGGATTGAAGGCTTCATCAGTATTATGAAAATTATCGAGCAAAAAAGACAAATAATGCTTAATCTCTGAGAGTCAAAAAGGAACTGACAGTGTTTTATTAATGTGTAATGAAAAAAGTATAAACGGAATATAGTAAATTCAAAGTGTTAGAAAGTAGTAGAGTACATACATATTATGTTACCAAATATCACATTTCAATTTTAAGTATTTCTAACACTTCCACTTTTGTCGACATAATTCTGTGGTCACAAACCATAACAGCCTAAGTCGAGTTAGGACGAAATTGAGTTATAAGTTTCATTGGATTCACAATGCTATTATAATCATTTTTTTGTAGAATATTAGCAATAGAATGGCTCTTAGGTTTTTTGAACATAGCAAGAACCTAACAGCTTAAGTCGATTTATGAAATACAAGACCGATTTAAGACTTCAAACTGTTCTCCTGAAAAATGTGCAAAATCGACTTTGGCAGTTATGGTTTGTGACCACAGAATTATCAACAGGATAAAAAAAAAACAATATGTAAGTTTTTTTTAGTATTCAGTCTACGACTGATTGTTACGAAAATACCAAATTATTTTAGTATTCAGTCTACGACTGATTGTTGTTTAGTTTTTATGAAAAAACCACTTTTCAGTTGCGCAGTCTATGACCGTGTGTGCTTTATTTTATTAACTTAATTCTAATTATGCTAAGTAAGGGAAATGGTTAGTGCATGGGGTGAATGGCTGGAAAATGCTGACAGTGAATTTGATCAAGGTGAATGGGTGAACGGCTGGAAAGTGCTGACAGTGAATTGGATCAAGGTGAATGGGTGAATGAGCTTGGGTTGAATGTGCTCGGGGTGAATGTATGGGATAGGAAGGGAAGTGCGGAGGTGTCCGGTGTCCGGTTATGTTGTGTTGGCTTCTTGATCGTGTTCGTGTTCGTGTGTGTTAACTCCTCCCCCTGATAAGTTCGAGACGTCCTCGTTTCGACATTTGACTTGCGTAATTATTGCGTCAATTTGGTGTGAGGTGACTGTATTTTGCCTGTTGCGTCTAAGGAGAATTAATATTGTGCAAACAATTATTGCCACTGGGGAAATAGTGGTCCACCAGATAAGTTTTTGAGTCGATATTTCTTCTCTAAGTGTTTTGATGTGGTTTGTGTTGTCGATATGAATATGGTGCAAATTTGGAAGCGATAGTTTTTCTTCATGCTCAAGGTGCGTTATAGAAAGAGCCTTCGGTGGATGCGGTATGACATAGGCAGCTTTTTTCTTTAGTCGGTATAGGGTGTCGTAAACCCTTATTGAATCCGAAAATGTTAATAGATATTTTCCCTGGACTTCTAACTGAACCGGGTCGATGACTGTTGTTTTTGGTACATCGTTGAGGATTATAACTCCGTCCTCAATCTGTTGTACGAGGGGTACGTGGTATGCGTTTTGGGAGGTGCATAGAGCCGTATTGTTATTGAGCAACTGTGTGACGCATTCTGAAGTTGTAGGTTGGCAAATGTAGACATCTGGCGTATAAACGCATTCTTTTACGGTAGTGTGTAATTCTTACATCTTCTTCTATCTAGCTTAAGAATAGTTTTATTACGGACTACCGGATAAATTTCAATAAAATCACAAAAGTTTTCAATTTTAGGAATTTTCAATATATAGTTAATGACATCTGAATTTTGAAGTATTTTAATTTTGGCAGCGGAAAGTAAGTTACTTATACTTATCGGAAGGTTTTGAGAATCAATTAAGTGACTTATTTCTATACTAGTTGAACCCATGCTCGCCTTGCTTCGCATTCTAAGGGCTTTCTTATGCATACAAATATGCAATTTCAGTGGGAGCGTAGAAACATCAAAGTATATGTCTAAGTCTACAAAAGTGTTTAGTAAATTTTGTTGATTAATTGCTTTTCATCAAAAACGTTTCAATGTGTAACTTTCAGATTTCATAGTTCTCGAAAACCGCACCGCACCGTAGCCCGTCAACACTTCCGCTTCTACCAGATGTCATTGCAAAATTGTAACTCTAGGTCGGGTGCCTTTACATTATTTAGGCAGGCTCAAGTTTCTTAGAAGAATAGTAGGTACACCCAATTTTAGTTTTAGTTTATGTGATGGCAGCGAAAGCGAGATTTTAAAAATTCGACCAGATATCTGGTTGTTACTTCTTGGTCCACAACCCGGGTGATTGAAATACATTCTGCACTTTGAACATCAGCACGTGAAAATATCTCGCTGTTAATTGCTGGAGCTTAATCATTCCGAGGCGACAAAATAGCTCGCTCACAAAGCTAAGAATTCTTACGGTTTTTTAGTTGTGATATATCACCTTAAACCTTGTGATAAATTTACGTTTCCATTTTCTTCCGGAAGCGTTCCTCCACCAATTTTAAATAACAAATCAGAGAAATGTTGTGCGTTCGGATGTGCCTCGTGGCACTACTGATAACGTTTGCCTAAAGTCTCGGCAAAATAGCACTGTAAACCAAACATCCCAGATGACTTCCACATAGCAAATACATATGTGCATACATATATGAACCAAAACTAACTCTTAAAACAACAGAAGTTCACTTTGGGTAGAATATTTGTTTTTGATCGTTTTTTTTTTAATATATTAATAATATTTATAAACTGAAAATGCAATTCACTGCTCTAGGAAATTCTCTTTCTTTTGACACCTCATTTGTTAAGATTGGTTGAGCGTGAGAGCCGAGCCGCAAATGGTGATAATGATTGTAGCACATTGAAGTACAAAGCATATGATCATGTTAGAGCGCGCACATATACTCACACACACACTATTGCAACGATATCCACTGCTGCCCGACTGCTGGCGGTGTTCTCCGCTGAAGGAAAATTGTGGGCGATGTTTTGAATAGTTGTTTTGAACATTGCTCAGCTTCAGGATAACGCAGGAGGATGTTTTATTTCTTAAATGAATCAGCGACAGATTAACTAATTTCACCTTTTTTTTTTGATTTTCAATCCGATAAGCCATTATTGAGTTAGGGCTGTATAATGATAATATTCCTCTCCGATATACAGTTATTTTGACTACTATGTAAGACCCAGTAGGCTGAGCAAAAAATTACATAGCTTGTGATCATCCCGGGTACTTAAGAAGCATTTCAAAAAAAGTTTTATCGAAATCTGTCCAGCGGTTTTCACGCTATTAGGTAACCAACAAAAAAACCTCTACCGTTTTATAATATTTATAGATTATCTAAGATTAATGGGTTAATTATGTTATTTTTTCCTAACACAATTGATAGCGCTATATTATATAAATGGTTAATTACAAGATTATTTCTTACAGATAGATATTCCAAAAGTAATAATTCTGATTCGGATGATTTACTTATATCACTGTGTTGTGAAAATTATTGCGTTGATTTGGTTTGTTATTTCATTAATTTTGTCTTGTATTTGAGAATTTATTTTTGTTTGCCTATTACTGTTTTCAATAAGTGCGTTTTGTTTCGTTAAAAGGAGTTCAAAATCGTTGTGGCCAGGTGTTCCGACTAAAAATATAGTATTAGCGGAGGTTACTCTTATAAATCTTCTTGCCATCTATTAAAACGGTTGTGCCTAAATCTTTTTTTATTACTTTTTCGATAAAGATTTTTTCAAATTTGTTTCCTAAGCGCCTATTTCTACGGACGAAAACGATTTCGCCGGGGTGGTAGATTTTATTGGATGTGTTTTTGTTTATTCGGCCAAGTGTTTTTTCTTGAGCAGTGGCTTGTTTTTTTCTTATGAACTCTAGCTTTTCTGTTTGATAATCATGCATTATATCGGTTGGTTTTGCGTTCGTAATAGATTGGATAGTATTATTATATTTATGAGTTTCTAAAAGCACAAGATCTACTGTATCACTTATTTGTTGTTGCGCTTTGATACAACGTGAAATTTCCAAAAGCGTTGAATGGAATCGTTCAATTTGGCCATTACTCTCACTATGAAGTGTCGGGACGAAAAATTGTTCAATGGAAAATTGATCTCTGAGGAGCGTTTTAATATTACTTGATGAAAATGCTTTTTCGTTATCGGAAACTATTATTTTCGTACTTTTGAATTTTCCCAAGATTTGAAGTAATGCTTCTTTTATTTCAATGGAGGAACGTGAGGCTATAGGGATTACTATTACGAATTTGGAGAATTTATCAATGCATGTTAAGAAATGCATATCGATATGTAGGATTTCTCCAGGAAAACTAGGCAACGGTGTTGCGCCTATCTCGGGCTTAGGAGGTTTTCTTTGGTATTTGTTTTCCAAGCATATTTTACAATTCATAATAATCGTTCTGAATAGTTGCTGAACGTTTTCCTGAAGGGATCGATGTGCACGATTATGTTCCATTGTAACTGTCTCTAATTGGTCGTCTTTGTTTAAAAGGTCAATTACCAGTTTTTCAGTGTGAACAAATTTAACGGCTGGGAAATTTAATATTAGAACATTTTGAATCTGGGCCAGAGTTGGAAGATAGCATCGAACAGCATTAACCACATTAGGATTTACGCATTCTTGCAGATATTGTATTATTACAGCAGTAGTACTAAAGTTTATTGTATGTCGGATACATTTCTGAAATAAGATTTTTGTACTCTTATGGTCATAGCCACATCTGGATATTACCAGTTGGTTAAACTTTTCTTTAAACAAAGGTTTTGTTAATATATCTGCAGTTTACTCATCAGAAGAAATAAAATCTAGCTTAAACAAATTATCTTCGATAATTTCTCTATTAAATGATATCGCACGTCGATGTGTTAAGTGCGTTTGTGAAATTTAGGATTTTTAATTAATTTTATAGCACTTTGATTATCCATATACAAAGTGGATATGGCGTTTTGATTTTGTGTTAACTCTTGTAAAAGTTTCTGCAATCTGATCAGGTCCTTTACGGCTTCGGATGCTGCGACATATTCCGACTCAGTTGTAGATAATGAGACGCATTTCTGACGCTGCGACTGCCAAGATATTGCTCCTTCACATAACATTACAACCATACCGCTTGTCGATCGTCTAGTCTCTATGTTACCAGCATAATCAGCATCGCTAAAACAATTTAATGGCATTTGGTTAACACTATTATAAATTATACCGTGATTAATGGTGCCTTTAATGTATTTTAAGATCCGCTTCACTGTGCTAATATCTGCATCATTTGGTTGTTCTAAATGCCTGCTTACACAGCCAATAGCAAGCGAAATATCAGATCTAGTAGCGACAGCCAGGCAGGGTTGCCACGAGTAAATTTCAAAAAGCGTCTAAAAAGGGGATTCAGAAGCAAAAAAGGGGTCCCACTTATATTTGTATGAAAAATGCAATTTTTCGAAAAACTGTATCTTATTGCTGAACTTAAAATAAAATAAATATTGAGAAAAAAATAACAAAGATAAAAAAAAAACAGCATGCAGAACGAGTTTTTGGAAGGGAAATTCTGACTAACAAAAATACTTTATTGATTTCATCACTGGTTGAACAAAATGGGTGTGTCTTAAGAGTAAAGTACCATGTTTTACAAGTAAAAGAAACATGAAATGAAAATAAATTGAAAAAAGGGTCCTATATTTTCAAAATGCGTCAAAATCGGAGTTTTATTGAAAAGTGGGGTCCCGGGTCCCATCGCCGAAAAAGCGTCAAAATGACGCCAAAGCGTCCCAAACGGCAACGCTGCAGCCAGGTATGTCAAGCTGCCGACTGCTTCTCTAAAAGAAAATTTCCCCTTGTAAGCACATCTGTTGGTCTCACTTGAAAGTTTTTCACACGGTGTTGGAACAGCTTTAACATCTTCCATGTTGAATTTCTTTAACAGCTATTGGACATATGCTGCTTGATGATTTAAAACTGCTCCATCCTTTCTGATTATTATTTTCAGGCCCAAAAAGTAATCAGCAACATTATGTGTGACCTCAAACTCCTGCTTTAAACATTTGAGAAACACGTCTACATCTTCTTTGCTTGAAGCCGCCAGTAATCCATCATCAATGTAGATTGCCAAAAACATAGTCTTTCCTCTGGAACTACTGATAAATACACATGGATCGGATGCACTCACTTTGAATTGAAATTTTTGAACAAAGTTGCTAAACTTCTTGTTCCAACATCTTGAAGACTGGTTCAACCCATAAAGGCTTCTTTGCAATTTGCACACCTTCCCGCTGTTATCGTCGTAGCCTTTTGGCTGCACCATATACATATATATCCTCATGAAGATCACCATTTAAAAAAGCGGTTTTAATGGCGAATTGAAATAATTTCAGATTTTGTGCTGCAGCTATAGCCAAAATCGTTCTCAATGAAGAAAACTTAACATCTGGGCTGAATGTTTCTGAATAATCCAGGCCATACTTTTGGTTGAAACCCTTTACTACCAAACGGGCTTTATATCTATTCACTTCACCATTTGCTGACAGTTTCACTTTGTACACCCATTTATTATCAATGGCTTTTCTGTTTTTCGGCAAATCAACAAGCTTCCACGTATTATTTTTTAATAAACTCGAAATTTCCTCGTCCATCGCAGACTTCCATTTATTCGATAATGGCGACTGAATAGCATTCTCGTAGCTGGTAGGTTCACTTAATTCAGCAACAAATGCAAAACCTTCAGAAATAACCACGTTTGTTTTCTTTTTCGTAGTCTATTTTTTATTGAGCCGTCCGAAATAATTTCTAAAGCAGCCCATACACAATTCAATTCAATTGTCAATTAAGTTTACAACTGAATTGATATTCGGCCACACACTGCACTAACTGAGTTGAAGGACTTTGTATAAAATGCCACAAACATCTGGAATGTTCTTTATGTGTGCGTTTAAAGTCCGTCTTACTGTTTACTTTTCGCTCACACACACTTTCACAGATTTCACAAGCCTAGTACAAATTCCCCTCACACACAGTTCAACTGAGTTGAAATCAACTTCCAAAAATCAAAATCTTTTAATTTTACCCCAACCAACTCGTCAACCGTCAAATCTATCACTTGATAGCGCCACACACGGGTTGATTTCACCACGAACCGACTAAGTTGACGGTTGAGTTGAATGGTGTATGGTCAGCATAACGCACTGGAATCGCTGCGTGTATCAACTATAGTATCGGCAGTCATTTGGTTTGTTGATGTTTCGTGTACAGGACTACCGCCATCGCTTACTGTTGGATTATCAAACACGTCTTAATAGAGGTGGTCATCTCATTCACTCTCACACTCTGTTGTGTCAATTGCCTCTTCATCTTCCGTTTCGCTTGTTCGGATGTCAAACATCCCTGCGAGTGTGACGTCAGCGCATTGGTCGTCTCTATTTTTGTTGGAAACACCTTTTGAAGTGAAACTTCTATAGGCGCCTTTGGATGTGAATCGAATATATGCGATTCCCTATGTTACAAAAACCGACACCATTGGGGAGGGGGAAGCGCCATATATGGAGTGCGTACGTACTCAACAAAGCAGAGACAGCGAACATTCATCGATAACCAGAAATTCAGAAACAGAATCAGTGTGCCATCGATTGTGCGATAGGCTGGTCATGGTGGAATGTATGCGCATTTACGGAAAATAACAAAAACAAAACATGTTCGCAACCGAAGAATTCTTGTTTTAAATTACATGGTCGCGCGAGTCAATCATTCTCCAGTGGGTTTTGATTTCGGTATACACACAATTTCTCACTCGACTCGACTTCGGGCGGTTGCTTCAAATGGTTGAGTTAAATATAGTTGGCTTGGTGGCAGCGTTGCCAGGTTGCGTTTCCGGGGATTTTCGACCCAAAAGGGGAAACGGGAAAAAAAATTTCAAAATTTCAAAAATGTTTCCATTCATTGACATTTTCAATAAATAAATACTATTTAGTAAAGCAATAGATTAAATATATAAACACAGGAATACAGTGCGTCAATCCAAACAATTTTAGACACACAATCTCACATTTGCATTTGACTGAAGGCCACAGCGCATGCGGCATTGACTTCAACCCTTTCTATTTATATACAGTTGACGTGCAGTTTAACAAACATCCTTTTTAGCGATTTCCCAATACAACGAATCAGATTTGTTCCCATTGATGGTTCTATATTACGAATGATGCAAAAAATATCCACTCGGTTTAATGGATGCTTTACAATTTCTGGTTAAAAACAAAATACATAGGCGCAAATTCATAGTCACCCCATGAATAGTGCCTATAGCCGACTATAGTTACAGCCGGTACTAAATAAAAAAGCCGGCTATAACTGTTCGTTATTCGTAAACACATTTTTGCCTGTGTATTAGCTAGTATTGACTTTGGTATGTTTTTGTAAAGTGATTTGAACGAACAAACCCAAACGTCAAAATATACGATATGAGAAATTTATGGCCAACTCTAATTATTTAAAGTGACGTTTGGCTCATTTTAAATTTCGAGCTGGCTATAAGTTTAAAGACGACTATAAGGTGACTATGAATAGCAAAAAGTATATTTTAGGTTATGTAGATGAATAAAATCTTTTATTGTCGGCTTTATCTGACTATGAATTTTCGCCACTGTATTTGACAAATGATATCCTGTTTCATTTTAGAAAATTTATGTATTTGCTCCCTTAAAATATTTTAATACTAAAATTAAGTGATTAATGAACTTCCTCTTAAGTTTTTAATTATCTGTTTTTTATTTTTAGTTTTATCGAATGTTCTGCGCATGCCGTCACTGGTGACCAGCGATTTGACAGCTGGTTATTTTTTATATGAGTTCACCAATAATTGCTTTGAAATGTAATCAAATTTTGTCTTTTGTATAATTAAATTATCGTTATTGATAAAAATAAAATACAAGTGTATTTTGTGATGGCTTTATTAGTGCATGTTTTGTGTACCAGCTAATTTTCTAAATATTGAAGATTTTTGAAGTAAAACTTTTATACGGACGTTAGTCAAAATTTTTTGTAACGAAAAAGTGTGAACTGATTACGTCATAGCTCCGACTAGCTTTTCGAAGTAATGGAGCAGATACTATGCCTTAGAGGTGGAGAACTATCGATTATAATCGATAGTTTCCACTATCGAAAACAATCGATACTTTTTTACCACTATCGATTGTTTTCGATAGCCATTTAAATAAAGAATTTCAAAAATTTCTTTTAATGGTCGATACCTAACGAACTGAGTATATTTAAAGTTTGACAGAGGAACCCGATCTAATAAGCCAACTATCAAAATGGCTTTAACTTAAAAAGGGGTTTCCCCGTTTTATAAGTCAGTAGCATAGGAATAGGGACATTATTATTTGTCTTTCTCTTAACTTAAAAAGGGGATTCCCCGTTTAATGAGTCAGCAACGTATAAATAGGAGTTGGTCTCTGAATTCTCTCTGTCTATACGTAGGTAGGTATGCTTTTTATGATATCTAAACCTGGACCGGGTTTCTTTAAAACGTGGAATCTAATCTCTCTCGCTGAGAGAAGTTTATTTAATATGGTGCATCTAACTTTTTTTTATTGTTTCCTTAAGAGAAAAAAACGATCGATATATATCGATAACTATCGATAGTCAAAAGCCAATTATCGAAAACTATCGATGCACTGACTATCGATATTTCTCCACCTCTACTATGCCTGTTGGTAAATATAATATATGTACATATGTATGTTTAGTTGCGGTCAAAAAAATAGAAGTGTAAATTAAAACTTAATTTGTAAGTTGTTCTTTTTCTGTTTAGACTGTTTTTTATGTCATTGATAGTTGAAAATAGTTATAAAATGAGAGCATCACATATTTTTTTACAACTGTATATGCTCACTTTTATTATTATTGCGTAGATTTGTGAAATGTGCATCCTTTATTAAAAGAAGTTAAAAGGAGGAGTAGATTTCTGCCGGTCAAAATAATAGTAGTGCCTCGCGTCATTGTAAATAAAATTTAAATTTTCCTATTTTATAGCGTCGAAAAGTTCTGAAGAGGTTAGCATTGTGTTCTCTGATTAATTGGTAAAAGCATGTATCCAAAATTTCTTTAGATTTTCGTCAACAATTGGAAGAGCTAGACATTGCACACCTGAAAAGCGCGCCCTTATAAAGAGCTAATTTTGAACGGTAAAACTTGCTCCGAAATTCAAGACCTTGTTTACTGCTCACCAATAATGATAAGAAATGCGATAAAATACTTACCAAAGCTAGATACACGTGGACGTGAGCCGGTTATGTATCCGAACTTAAAAAAACGGGTGGTCGGGCATTCACGGCCCAATCCTTTTACTCCAACAACGCAGCTTAAGGTCGTATTTAGCGCTAATGCTGGTATGGAAAAAGTTAGTAGACCTTTGCGAGAGAATGATTTAGCAGCCCACGGAAAGTCCGCGGAAAGTCCCTTATCGACAAAAAAACAGGTGACCAAGAAAATAAATGTTGTCAAAGAACACCTAAAGTGGGCGGTGGAGAAATGGAGGAATATTTTGTGGTCAGACGAATCCAAAATCGTGTTGGATGGCGGAAAGGGATCTCGTCTGTATGTGAGAAGGCCTCCAAATACCGAATATAATCCACAATTTACAACGAAGACAATACAACATGGAGGATCTAGCATAATGGTTTGGGCATGCTTTTTGTTTTATGGTGTTGGTTCCATCTACTGATTCGAAAAGATAATGGATCAACATCTATAGGCCCAAATCATGGAGGAAATCATGCTGCCTTATGCTAAGGAGGAAATGCCTCTAATATGGGTCTTCCAACAAGACAATGACCCAAAGCATACTAGCAAACTTGTTTAGCTGTGGTTTTTTGGTAACAAGGTCAATGTATTGGAAAGGCCCGCACAGTCTTCAGATCTCAACCCGATTGAGAACATTTGGTGCGACGTTAAGAAGGATGTTGCTTGTTGTAAATCAACTAACAGCAATGACCTTTGGGCAGCTGTGCAGCAATCCTGGGGGTCGATAACGGCAGAAAGGTTTGAAAACCTAGTCAACTTCAAGCAACGACGTTGTGTTGCGGTTATCTCAAGCAAAGGTCATGCAACTAAGTATTCGAGTGATAGATAGATTTTTATTGTAGCAGAGAAATAATACATTGTTCTTAAAACTATATTGCACAATTTACAGAGATATGGTATAAGCTACCTTACTACTGAAAAATTATTAACAATTGTGGGAAAGAAGATATTACAATTAAATTTTAGAAGGAAAAGCTACTTAAAAACCTTCCATTAAAACTAGAAGCTAGCCCAGCTACCCAGGGAGAGAGAAGAGGAGGCCAAACTTGATTTCGAACTTTTACAGTTTATCAAAGTGATGATAGTAAGTATATAATAACAAATTTTAAATATCTTATAAAAACAGATAGTAGGTAAATAAATTAACAATTACAAATGAATAATAAATAATAAATAATAAATAATAAGTAATAAATAATAAATAATAAATAATAAATAATAAATAACAAATAATAAATAATAAATAATAAATAATAAATAATAAATAATAAATAACAAATAATAAATAATAAATAATAAAAAATAAATAATATATGACAAATAATAAATAATAGATATTAAACAATAAACAATAAATTAATAATAAATAATAAACAATATACTAATAACAAATATGAAACATAATGAATAAATAAAGAGGAATAAAGCAATTTATTAAGCAACAAGGTTGGAAATCAAGTGGTTGTCAGAAGAACTACACGATATATTATAACGATCATTTAGTTTTAAAATTCTTTGCGGCACTTTTTCAATATTTGCCAAGACATGTAGGTCTTCAGTGGAAAAATGCCAGGGCAAATCATACATCATTTTTAAGAGTTTATTTTGCGTAATTTGAATTTTTCTAATATGTGTTATTGCACATTTACGCCAAACGGGAGAACCATAAAAAAGTATTGCTTGGAATATAGCCTTAAATATTACTAATTTATTTTCTATGCTTAGCTGCGACTTGCGGTTTATGAATGGATATAATGATCTAATTGTTGTATTCACCTTATTTATAGATTGCTGTATATGTAAGCTAAATGTCAATGTTTTATCCAGGTGTACACCTAAATACTTTGCGCTGTGTCTCCACTCTGTCTGCACTCCATTAATTTGAAGTCTGTTACTTGGTAGAAAACAAGCTTTTCTTTTTCTAGTAAAAAAGACAGCCTGAGTCTTTGAAGCATTAATTTTTATCTTCCAATCATTGAAATATGTTTGGATTGTATTCAGTGCAGATTGCAAATTGGTTTCAATATTAAAACCAATTGTATCTGATGAAAGAATACAGGTATCATCGGCAAACAAGGCGGATTCACAGTGTCTAAGTCGTGGAAAGTCAGAGGTATATATTATAAATAGGATTGGGCCAAGCACTGAACCTTGGGGTACACCTGCAGCAACAGAAAAATTGTCCGAGAACCAGTTATTAATGGAAACCTTAAAAGTTCGCTCAGATAGAAATGACTCAATCAATTTAATCAGGTAGGTCGGAAAATTGAATGTGATTAGTTTGTGTAGCAAACCGTCATGCCAGACAGTATCAAACGCTTTTTCAACATCCAGTAGCACCATACCTGTGCTTCTTCCTAAAACAAGATTATTTTTTATGAAATTGCTAATGCGATGTACTTGATGAATCGTATTGTGATGAGCCCTAAACCCAAACTGTTCTGGTGGTAGTATGTTATGAGTACTTAAATGAGCTAACAATTTATTTTTAATTACTTTTTCAAAGCATTTGCTTAAGCAGCTCAACAAACTAATAGGTCTATAGCTACCGGCCAAGGCGGCATTTTTACCCGGCTTCAAAATCGGGATAACTTTTGCTGATTTCCACTGATAAGGAAAATATCCTAACTTAGAGCACCCATTAAACAACCGTTGTAAGAACTTTATCCCTCGATTTGGGAGATTTTTGATGAATAAGTTTTTCAGTCCATCAAACCCGACAGCTTTATTTGGTTTTATGCTTGATAAAATATCTTTCAACTCAGTGAATGATACAACATTCTCACCTATGGTTACTGGAAGTGAATAAAGGAGGTTCATGGAATGCGCAACTGTAGAATTTGTGCTATTGCTGCCAACTAAGCTGTTTGTTGTGTGATGATTGGAAAAGAACTCACGCGCTAAAGTATTTGCCTTTTCTGTGTTGGACAATATTACAGAATTTCCATCTTTTAGTGCAGGAATAAGACAATGTTTTTTTTTAATTACTTTCACGATATTCCAGAAGGGCTTGCTACCCTTCTCCAGTCGCTGGAGCTTATTGTTCCAAGCAGTGTTTCTAAAATTTGAGATTAATATTTTTATATGAGCATTGAGGATTTTCATTTCGGAAAGGTAACTATGGTTTCTAGTCCTTATCCAGTACAATCTGAACAAGTTCCTCACTTTAATAAGCGTAAGTATATAAGATGGTAGTGTGCTCCCACTGTCTCGATTTCTCGGTTTTTTGGGTACTGCTTGGTCAATGCTCTCCAGTACTGCAACCGTAAAGTTATCGATGGCCTGATTGATTTGAGGTAGATTTATTCGGTCTACAGTTACTTCATCAAAGTCACTTAGCCTTCGTGTCATAATTCTTTTAAAAATATCCCACTTGGCATTTTTAAAATCAAACACTAAATTACTGGTTTGTACAGGGGATAACAGGACACTACATAACACTGGTAAATGGTCTGAGCTAAGTTCATTTATAGCCATGGGCTGACTGAAAAGATCTGGAAAATTAGTCAGAAAGAGGTCAAGCGTTGATGGACTTGATCTACTGTTTGTAGGGATATAGGTGGGATGAGGAGGATACAGGATATGAAACGGATGTCTAGCATTTAGGTCAGCAAGCAAGTTGCCCCATGTATTTGCTCTCACGCATCCCCAGTTTCTGTGCCTACAATTCAAATCTCCACCCAGAAGAAAGGTTCGTCTTAAATTTACTAATTTTTGCAAGTCATTTTTTAAAATACAGCGTTTACTCGCAGATGCGGAGCCACCAGGAAAATAAACTGAATATATTATTATGGATCGACCATTAGTAAATGGTATTTCTATACCAATATTTTCAATTAGTTTAGTTTTTATCACAGGTAGGACTTTATGTTTGATATTTCGCTTAATAACCACGGCAACTCCACCCCCTCTTCTCTCTTCTCTGTCTAGGCGATAACATTTATAATCTTTATTCGAAAGATTTACATTTGAACTTAACCAAGTTTCAGTAACTAAACAAACATCGATATGAAACTTGCTTAAGAAAGCAAAAAATTCTATTACTTTATTTCGAATGCCTCTAGCATTCCAACAAATTATATTCAAGTTTGTATTCATTATTTACCTTGATAGAGATACTTAATAGCTAATTGTGCAATTGTATTAAATTGTTCAGCTTTTGTAGTACAGTTGCCCAGAAGCGTGATCATTTCAGTAGTAAGCGCATTAATCTCTTCCAAAGAAAATAGTGCATTGACTTCTTTCGGTCCGGCGTTGATGTTGTTGTTGGTCCATTGATTAGGAATATTTTTGCAGCCAGTTGCTGCGGGTAACACGGTGCTGCTCATGCTCCTACGCTGCGGTTTGAGAGCAGGGAAGTCATGCATGTTCGCTGTGAACGATTGTTGGTTCTGCACATGCACAACTCTCTGCGATGGTTGTGTTTTGTTTTTCGCTGATAGCCTCTCTCTTAATTCATGGAAAGTTTGGCGACTAACGCAAGATGGATCAGTTGATTTATGTGTTCCCTTGCAGTTAGCACACTTGATGTTTTTAGAGTCGCATGCTTTGGTTTCGTGGTTCTCAGAACAAATAGCGCAGTGTGTTTTGATGTGACAATTGCTTTCACCGTGGCCATACATCTGGCAATTGTAACACTGAGTTAGTTTATTTTTTTGCCTACGAGCGAAGTCCCATTTCACTTGTGTTTTAAATATGGATCGCACATTTTTCTTAAGTTCATACAATCTTATTGAACCGATCTCTAGACTAACCAGATAAAAAACATCGGTTATTTTATCGTACTTCTTTTTAATTGTTTTAATGTTTTGACATTTAAGTCCACGTGCAATAAGTTCATTTTTCAGAGTGTCAGTAGGGAGTTCGTCTAGTCCGTAGAGCATGACTTTAAATGACCTTGCTGATGGCAAGTCATGAGTGAAAAATTGCCAGTTTTTAGATTTCAGTGCTGAACAAACACTATTGAATGTATTAACTTCTTCACAATTAATTTTAATGCCAATAGACATTTTCTTAATACAATAATTTTCCAATTTTACTTCACGTAACAAACAGTGCACATTTTCACTAGTTTTTTGTAGGACACATATGGATGGAATTTTTGATTTTTTGTTTGATACCGATGGGGCAATAATTTCATCACATTCGATCTCGTTATCCGAATCCGGCAGACATTGCAGAGGTGCAAAATAGTTTGTCTTGGAGACTTTATCCTTGTCTTTTGAAGACATTTTCAGATTTTTCGTATTTGAAGACAATAAATTGTCTTCAATACTAGGGGAACGATTTCTTTTCGGAATTATGGATTTGTTTTGTTTTTAAGTACTTTACAGAACAGAACAGAACAACGTCAAACGGGTTCAAAGCGCCGATTCGTACTGAACAACTAAGTATTCATTTTAGGTAAAACACATGAACTCTTTTTATGATTGAAATTTTCAACTAAAATTGACTTTTTGTTTTTTTTAGATATAAATGTTAAATGCACTACTATTTTTTTGACCGGCCGTTTTTCGTACTTATTTGGATATGTTTTCAAAATTTATACTGAACGTTCATTTTTAGTCCAAATTTATTTCTAAAAGTTTAGTTGCAAAAGCATGAATTTCAGAAAAATTAATATTTGTTTATAAAAAGTCGATGAATCAGTTTTTTATACGTTTTTCTTATGCTATTAGTAGCACTACTATTATTTTGACCGCAGCTGTATATACATACATACATACATACATTACATACATAGCATACATACATTACATACATACATTACATACATACATTGCATACATACATAACATACATACATTTCATACATATATTTTATATATGTACATATGTACATACAAACATATGTATGTACATACTTATGTACATACATACAAACTATCTGTCTGTCTGTCTGTCTATCTACACACCTTTTCACGTCTAAACCGCTGAACCAATCATAATAGGTCTGTTCCTTTACTTTTTGCTCCAAAAATAGTAAATTATTGAATTTCAAGGAGTGGGGGTAAAATTCTCTCAGAGTAAGTCAAAATCACCAAAAAGTAAAGGAACGCGATTAACCACAAAAGCTGCTACAAACGAAATGTCATAAACATATGTGAAGCAAAAGTAACCAGAGTGTTGTTGTATGATTTTGGATTTTACAGAAAAGTCCACCCCTGATGATTTCCCAGAACCAATACAGTATGCAATATATTGCGAAATGCAAATTTCAACATTCAGAACGTTCAACTTTCATCTATGTTCCTTTTCTCTCCATTTTTTTACTTTTTGAATTAAAATAAAAAAAATGCAAATAATTCAAACAAGTGAAACAGCTGACTTTGACAGATAGTTCAATTTCTACTGGATTAAATTTGTCCAGTAAGAAATAGTAAGATTTTTTAGTGAGAGGAAATTTTTACTCTCTCGTTGCCTCTCTCTTTTACTACTTTTTTGTGTAAAGGAACGCGATTTATCTAAAACCAGTAAGAATCAGTAAGAATCAGTAACAATTTTCAAGTAAAGGAACAGACCTAATGTAATTTAGTACATATAGAGATAGTCTGGGACCTGAGGAAGAACATATGCAAAAAAAACTATTCACAGTTTATGTTGGTATATTGCTTAAAGAGACAACTACTGCCCCTATTCCATAACACAACTCAATTTATGCGAGTTGGCTGTCATTCAACTCCACTTTCGCGCAACTCAACGAATTTTTCATATTACATAAAACAACCTTTTTCAGTTGTGATTGTAAAAAAAATTGCATACTTTTAAATGCGAATAACAACTACAAATTGACTATTTAACGTAAATCTGACCTCTGGTGGTCGAAGTAGAAAATAATTTTGCCAACAGAAACTCAATATTCAATAAAAACAGAATGAAAAGAAGTTTTGATTTGTTTTTTTTTAATGATAATAATGATGAAGATAATATTGTTATTGTTGTGCGCATATGAAAATCTATCCGTGACATATTCCAATTCCAAATAGAAAAAATGCTAAGTAAAGAATATGCGTTTGCAATGTGTAAATTACTTATGTTATTTTTAAATATTTACAAGTGTTTTTGTACTGAACACAGAAGCATTTTACTTCGTTCAAATCGAAACCAAAGATTTCTTAAAATGGCATGGACGCTCACAACTCTAGAGAGGATTCGCCATCTTGATTTTATGTTGACAGGCAACTCTTTTTCTCAGAGTTGTGTTCAGTAATACCGAATTTCAAATTTCAACCAAATTTCAACTCAACTTAACAAAAGTTGTCTTACGGAATAGGGGCATACAAAATCTGGACGCAATAGCTGGGGTCAAGTTATTAACAACTTCTCTATTAATTTCTCAAAATGATTCATCATATTTACAGGTTGTTAGTATAGTGCCTAAAAGGATCTAAAACTTACTGTAAGTAAACTAACTATTCATAGGCATCTCATAGAAGATCAAATTCTTGTACGGAGTCATTGAAAAGCGACATTCTTGTATAACATGCATGAAGAGATAGTTTTACTTCTGCCGCGCGTAGTTGACACACACGAAATTTCTTTAACACCGTGATACTGGACCGTGTAGGACGTTATTGCAACAATTATCCGTAGTTTTAATTGTACAAAAGAGTCTCAATTAGTTCCTGCCATGACGTGTGTTGTGTCTCTGGCAACACCGCCAGTCAATCAGTCAGTGTTGACAACTTAACGTGCAATTGAAGACATCCGCCAAATTCTGCCTAAGCTAACGTCACTCTTTTCTACGACCTCGTGGCATTCACATCAGCACTTACTTTGTTTGATGCAGGGAAAGAAAGTTGGGAAAACTACCTTTTCCAATTGCAACAGCATTATTCGGCGAATTCTCTGGAGAACGAAGACCTACGAAAGTCAGACTTTCTGTCAGAGTGCGGCCCGGAGGTCAACGAGTTGTTGAAGAAGCTTTTTGAAACTGAGAACGTAAGTACACACACTTTTAAAGAACTGACGGAAAAACTAACACGGCATTTTTCCACAAAACTACATGTAATGGCGCAACGATGCAAATTTCTTCGTACCAATCGTATGCAGAGTGGATTGCAGAGCTTAAAGGTTTGGCACGGAGCTGTGCCTTTGTATGCACCAAAGAAGGTTGTGGTCAGTCATACACAGATATGATGATTCGTGATATGCTCGTGTTCCACACGCCTCACGATGCAGTTCGTAGTGCGGCTACCCAACGTAAAAATCCAAAATTACAGGAAATTGAGGATATCGACACAGCGTACGAGGCCACTCAATTAGCAACGGATATCCTTAAAAGTACCGCAAACCCTTTTTCAGCTGAGGTAAATGCATTGCAGTTCACACGGAATTTTAGTAAGTCGAACGAAGGTCATGGAAGAAAGTCTTGTCCAGGATGCAACGTACATCACGATCGTAACAATTGCCGCCATCTTGACTCAGTATGTGATATCTGCAACAAAAAATGGCATATAAAAAGCGTATGCTTATTCGTACAGAAAACAGAGGGTGGAACATCTTTTCGGAAGAAGACTCAGCATTTCAGGAGATCGAGATCACGAGGCAAAGTCAGCGGTCGACGCAGGACAGGCAGTAGAAGCACAGGCGAAGAGGCAGTCCACTCCATTAATCAAGTTTATGAGAAAACATCAATAGCAGAAGTTGGAGGAGGAAACGTACCCTCAATTCTGGATGAAGTTTCATCGGCTTGGGAAGCCACACGAAGTGGACGCAAAATGTTTGTGAGGTTAGAAATCAATCAACATCCAATGACATTTCAGATCGATACAGGTGCGACGTCATCACTCATCGGACTTGAGGGTTATCGAGAGCTGAACGAGCCTTATTTAATGAGCACTTCCAGAGCTCTCAAGGCGTATGGTGATGTCTCCGTGCCGGTAAAAGGTATAACAGAAGTGACAGTGCAATGGGAAGATGAAAAAAGGCAACTTCCATTGTTAGTGGTGGACAGTGCCAAAGCCTCTAATATCATGGGACTTGATTGGTTTGATGAATTTAAGTTCATGATAGAGTTTACAAAAGGGGAAAGCATTTTACAGTTAGTAGGGGATTCTCGTAAGCAGCTCGCAGTTCAGGCACACGCTCTTTGCGAGCAATATCGAACAGTATCCCAACTGGGATGTAGCAAGCATTTTGTTGCTCATCTCACGCTTAAGTCCGTCAACCGTCCGAGGTATTTTAAGTATCGTCCAGTGCCTTTTGCTCAGAAGGAAACCGTGAAGAAGGAGATTGTGCGATTAGTAAATTTGGATATTTTCCGAGCTGTGGAGACTAGCCAGTGGGCAGCACCAATCGTAGTGGTAAAGAAGACCAGCGACTTCCGTTCGGGACAGCCAGTTCAACGGTAATTTTTCAGCGATATATGGAACAGCTGACGGCTGACCTTGATTTTTGCGTTTCATACTTGGACGACATTATTGTGTCAGGTCGAAATGATGCTGAACATTTGAAAAATCTTCAAACTCTGTTTAAGCGTTTCGAGGATCATGGTTTGAAATGTCGTTTTGAAAAATGCAGGTTTGCCGAGCGCGAAATAGAGTATTTGGGCCACATAATTAATGAGAAGGGGATCAGACCATCCGAGACGCGAGTGAAGGCCATTCGAGACCTGCCGGAGCCCAGAAATCTTAAGGATTTAGAAGCTTTCATGGGTAAGCTAAATTATTATAATCAATTTATAGAAAACTTCTCTCAGTTAGTAACTCCGCTGAATAAATTAAGATCCCAGCAGAACCTTTCATCTGGGGTATACAGCAGCAGCAAGCTTTCGACGATTTTAAGGAGAAAATCATGAAAGTATCACGGTTGGTTTACTTCCAAAGCGATTTGCCAATTTCATTGGCTACGGACGCCTCTTCACATGGCATTGGAGCGGTGATTTCTCATACTTATCCTGATGGAGTGGAAAAGCCAATCAGATTCGCTTCAAAAACGTTGAGCGAAACACAGAAGAAGTACAGCCAAATAGAGAAGGAGGCTTTATCAATAGTGTATGGTATAAAGAAATTTCACCAATATCTCTACGGTCGTCAGTTTGAGTTCATCACCGATCACCAATCATTGGTCACTATATTCAGCCCGAATAAGAAACTGCCACTTATGACAATTCAGCGATTGCAGAGGTATGCAATAGACCTTATGAGTTCCACATATACCATTCGCTACCGCTCTACGAAGCTGCATGGTAACGCTGACTGCCTGTAACGTTTACCTATCGGACCAGATGAGGAGTTCGACAAATCGGAGGAAGACACTGTCCAGATTCCAGATAATCGACGATAGTATCTTGGATGATTTCCCAGTAAACGCAGAAGACATAGCAGCGGAGTCGAAACGTGACGGCACCTTACAAAGAGTCATGACTTTTGTTCAAAATGGTTGGCCAAAGTCTTTGCCTGCCTCCGAAGCTATTTTATTGCCGTTTTTCCGTACAAAGTTCTCTCTCTGTGTGTGTACAATTGTTCTTCTTTTTCAGAGCGAAAATTCCTGTAGAGTAGTCATTCCGGACAAGCTGCAATCAAAGGTGTTGCGGATGCTCCACCATGGTCATTGGGGAATGACGAGAATGAAGCAGCTTTCGAGGAGGTACTGTTGGTGGCCAGGTATCGACGAGCACATTCATAAAACCGTGATGCAATGCAATGCGTGCCAGTTGAATGCAAACCGATCACGGAGGGAATACTCAAGCTGGCCTACCACTGCAGAAGTTTGGGAACGCATACATGTCGATTATGCCGGCCCATTTAAAAAAAAGCATGTGGCTGATAGTCGTCGATTCAAACTCTAAATTCCCTTTCGTAGTTAAGATGTCATCCACCACGTCATTAGCAACAGTCCAGGCGTTGTAATCTATTTTTGCTTTGGAGGGTTTACCAAAAGCGTTGGTCACCGACAATGGCCCTCAATTCGTTTCCAAATAGTTTGGGGATTTTTGCAGAAGGAATTCGATACAACATTTAACGTCTGCTCCTTTCAATCCAGAGTCCAATGGAGCTGCCGAACGAATGGTACGCACTTTTAAAACGTCGTTATCGAAGATACTCTAGGATTCGTCACAAAGCGATGACGCTTTGGCTATATTTTTGGCAACATATCGATCGTCACCGGATGGCACTGGAGTTTCACCAGCCGAAAAGCTGCACGGAAGGAGCCATGGGACGATTTTGGCCGCGATCGGGCCTAGCAAGCAGGAGATGAATCGAGATGAGTTTCAATCAAAATTTGCACTTTTCCAACAGGTATTCGTTCGACAATACCTTCAGAAAGAAAAGTGGAAGCCAGGAGTTGTGCTAAAGATTATGGGTAGAAAAATGTATTTGGTGCAAGTCGAAGGTGGCAACTGCAGAAGACACCAAAATCAACTTCGAAATTGTTTGGAGAATCAAACAGCCCAGAAGATGAATGGTAACTCTTTCTCATTAGATAATCCTTTATCATCTCAATTCCCAGAAACTGTGCCACAACAACCAGAACCACAAACCTCGCATTCCGCAGATGATTCGGTAGTTTTGGAGAGTCCAGAGGCCTCTGAAACTGGATTTGTGTCCGCCACTTTTGACGTCTCTAGTTTCTCCACTACCTACACCAGCAACCAGAGCCAGGCGGAATGTAGCTGAGCCTTCAAGTACACCAAGAAGAGCGGAGCGTTTGCGCGCTAAGCAAGTTCGATTTCAACGTTAATTAAGAGCGAGGGAAGCTGTTGCGTCTCTGGCAACACCGCCAGTCAGTCAGTCAGTGTTGACAACTTAACTTGCAATTGAAGACATCCGCCAAATTCTGCCGAAGCTAACGTCACTCTTTTCTACGACCTCGTGGCATTCACATCAGCACTTACTTACACTTTGTTCCCTAGTAGTTTAAGTTTAGAGTTTAATAAATGAATTTTGTATGAGTTGATATAGCACTCTTGTTTCATTGGTATTAAATCTAACAACGTGGAATGTTTTTAGAGTTAAAGCAGTTGACCCAGACAAATCTTAGCAAACATTTTAACAAGTCTACTTGACTACTATACAGGAAAACAGCAAGGATCTAGCCAAATGTCTGTTACAAAATAGAACAATAATTAGTTCTGTATGACGATTTTTTAATTTAATATTTTGTTAGTTTCTCTTTCTTTTATAAGAATTCTTAGTGATTTCTCCATGTAACTTCGTGCTCTAAAGAACCGTTTCACTCTCTCCTCGCAAATATTATGTTCGCCGCTAGCTTTAAATGCGTTTTCAAAAAATCTACAAATGAGTAAATAGTCTCTGTTGACCTCAATGGATTCAAAGCCGTTTGTTTTAATAAATCTCCTTCGTTGAGATGATTTACCCAAATAAAAGTATTATCCCTATCCGGAACAACTCGAATGTCTTCGACATTACCACGTAACCTGTGGCAAATGAATCCTTGAAATTGGATCCCGTTGGAGAAATATGAAATATGATCCCGTTGGAGAAATATGAAACGGAAACTATTTCAGCATATGGGTCTATAGTTGGAATAGTGTTTAGCTTCAATTTATACCCATTTTTCTGACTAAGACCTATAAATTTGCCATTATTAGGTTCATTTCCTTTTGAAATTAGAGATTCCCTTGATATCATCCCGGACTAAAATGAGCGCAACAAAGTCGAGACGTTTTCACACTGAACTCGTCTTTTCGTCGGCAAAAATGAACCCATTGATTCATCAAGCCTCTGTCTTTAGGAAAGCAATTACATCGAATAGGATTTTCATTGCTCACATTATTTTTATTACAGCTGAAACCTATTTTTAAATCCTATATCTTCACTATACTTTCACAATTGTGGGTCACCACTTACGTCACACAGCTCTCAAAAATAAAAATTAACATGGCGGACATGCGCAATGCGTAATCTTCTATCTTGTCATTCTTGGATGTAGCTAACAAACAAATCAGCAGAAAGGGAGAGGAGTGCGTACGTACTCAACAAAGCAAAGACAGCGAACATTGATAATCAGAAATTCAGAAACAGAATCAGTGTGCCATCGATTGTGCGGTAGACTGGTCGTGGTGGGATGTATGCGTATTTACGGAAAATAACAAAAACAAAACATGTTCGCAACCGAAGAATTGTTGTTGTGGGTTTTGATTGCGGTATACACACAATTTCTCACTCGACTCGACTTTGGCCGGTTGCTTCAAATGGTTGCGTTAAGGATAGTTGGCTTACGTACTTGGTGGTGGTATAGAAGAAAGAGACAGAGGTATGCGTATGAGTTTTTTTTTTTTTTTTTTTTCCGAGGGTAGGTGAAAATCTTCTCTGAGGTGGGAATGTTTCCCGATCAACCAGTACATTTCTCTATATTTGATTTCTAATTCTTTACGTTTCATTTTCACGTGCGAATTCCACTTCAGCTTTGCGTCAAGTGTCATTCCCAGGTATTTGGCTTCATTTGCAATGGGTATTCGGGCCAAATTTATAAAAATTGGCAAGTCATTAATTTTTCTATAAGTGAAATTCACGTGAACACGTGATTTGCATTTCAAGCCATCGTGCCACACCTTATCAAAGGCTTGCGAGACGTCAAGAAATACGGTTGAGCATATCTTTTTTTCTTCTTGTGCTTTTTCGATTACGTTAGTAATTCTATGCACCTGGTCAATAGTTGAATGCTTACTTCTGAACCCAAACTGGTGGTCAGGGATGAGATTATTTTCTTCTATAACCGGTTGAAGATGCCTTAGTAATATCCTCTCGAAAATTTTGGATATGACTGGAAGAAGCGAGATTGGTCTATACGATTTTACTTCATATGACGGTTTTCCTGGTTTAAAAACCATTATGCCTTCCGCAACTTTCCATTGGCTCGGCACGTGTTTTAATCTGAGCGCAGCATTTATAATATGGTGAAGCTTAATTAATGCTTTTCTAGGTAAGGCTTTGAGAATTTCTCCGGTAATCAAATCATAACCAGGAGCTTTCTTTGGTTTTAGTTTCGCGATCTCACGTTCGAATTGAGCGTTAAATCGTCAGATGGTGGAACTACCATCCTCGTGATGTTGATGTTGTCATGAACCACTTGACCATCATTCGGTTTAAAGGTTTCTTCCAAATAGGCGGCAAAAATATCCGCTTTTTCTTTATCTTCCCTTGTCCATTCATTTTGATTTATTTTAAGTGGCGGCGCGGGAATTTTGGGCCTTTTGGTGCATTTTACGGCTTTCCAAAGGGAATAATTGGAATCTTTTTTCGCTGTTAAACTTTCAGATATGTTTTATGCTGTGGAGCACGACTCTGTTGCCATCTTTTACGCGCTTTTCTTTTTTTTTTCCTGATTAATTCTTTTATTTCAGAAGGATATCGTAGACCGTATTTGTCCGGCATTTTTCTTGGATTGGGCGTATTATTCCAAGAGGCGAGCTGTAGTATATCAACGAAGCGATCGACTTCAACCTCGAGTTCATAGGGTGTCGTAAGCGGTACGCTCAGTTCAACATTTACTTCGATTTCGTTCCTAAGGCTTTCCCAGTTAGTTGTTCTACCAGTTAATTTCGCTGGCTCTCGGTTATATACTAGTTTTTCGCTTGGGAATGATCAGACGACAGATCAAAGCTCTCTTCAACTTTTATGTGGTTGTTAGATATTCCTTTCACCACGAAGAAATCGATCACGTCAGGTATTTTCAAAGTATCAGCTGGCCAGTAAGTCGGTTTGCCCGTCGAATGGAAATCACAACTGCACAAAAGCTGCCCCATAGAGCATTCTACCTTTTTGCGAGATGTATCTAGAGCCCCAGAACGTATGTTTCGCGTTAAAATCGCCGCCAATAATGAAATTAGGTTTCAGCGATTTAAATAAGTTAGTAAAATCACTTTTTTGAAGCGCGGAATACGGTGGACCGTAAATAGATGAGATTTTAATAGTACGCTGACTATTGTAGAATTGTGCACAGTTGCAGAGTTTCAAGCTCTATGTCTTCGCATTGTTCAATGTAGTCTTTAATAAACAAGGAAGATCCGCCTCTCGCTTTGCCCGAAGGGTGACAAGCGTGGTAATCAGTATAGCCTTTTATTTTTAAATGCGATTCCTTTTTCACGTGAGTTTCAGAAATCAAGCAAATGTCAATATCTTTTTCTCGCATGAATATTTCCAATTCGTCAAGTTTTTGCAAAAGTCCGTTTGCATTCCTGTGAAACTGTAAGAAAAAATGCCGACCAACTTCTATGAAGTACAAAGAGAAACTAACTTTATTAGAATTCAATTCAATGGTTTAAGTTAGAGTTTTAGTACAGTATGAAGTGGGAGCCAGTATTGCCAAACTAAAATAATTCAAATAAATATTAATTCAATATTTTCAACACTCCCACTTTTGAATTAATTTAAACAAAATATAATAAGCATTATTTAATTACTTGAAACTCCAATCAAAAAACGAAATTTTTTAAATTTATCTTTACTTAGTGCTTTAGTAAATATGTCTGCCTTTTGAAATTCAGACGGAACATAATTAATTTTAAAATCGCCTCTATCATAACGCTCTCGGATGAAGTGGTATCGAACATCAATATGCTTTGTTCGCTTATGAAATTCAGGGTTTTTAATAAGTCTAATTGCACCCTGATTATCCATATTCAAACATGTTTCGCCAATACCATTTGGAACCAATTCCAAAAGCAGCTGTTGAAGCCATACCATTTCCTTCACTGCTTGTGAAGCCGCTACGTACTCCGATTCCGTTGTGGATAAAGACACACTTTTGTCTTTGTGATGACCAAGACACTGGTCCATTTCCGATGGTAAAAACGAACCCAGTGGTCGAACGTCTAGTTACAGGATCGCCCGCATAATCAGCGTCACTGAAACAAACTAAGGCAAAGTTATTACATTTTTCAAAAACTATACCCATTGTCCTGCTCCCGCTGATGTACTTTAGGATTCGCTTGACTGCATTAATTTGCACCTGGTTCGGCTTATCTAAGTATCGAGAAACAACTCCCACTGCATATGATATATCCGGACGAGTTGCAATTGCCAGGTACATGAGACATCCCACAGCTTCTCTATAGGGAAATTTGACACCTTCCGAAGACATAGACTCTGCATGCGAACAAGTTTCAGCTGGAGTTGACACCGGCTTGCAGCAATCCATATTAAATCTTTTCATAACATATTCCGCATATCGTGTCTGACTAACAAAAATTCCACCATTAGACTTCCTTGCTAATTCCATTCCCAAGAACACCTCTGCATTTAAAAAGTGATTTCAAAGTGTTTCTTTAAAAATTTAACCAGGTTCATAGCATCTTGTTTTTCTCGCGCTGCAACCAGTCCGTCATCAATGTATATCGCCAGAATCATACGCCTGTTTACATTCCTGGAAATAAAAACACACGGGTCCATTTCGCTTTGTTTTAGGTTGAACTCCTTTAGAACGTCAGTAAACTTCTTGTTCCAGCACCGAGATGCTTGTTTCAAGCCATACAGACTCTTCCGCAGTTTACATACTCTTCCGGATTTGTCATCGAAGCCTTGGGGTTGCCTCATATAAATCTCCTCACTCAAATCTCCGTGTAAAAATGCTATCTTCACATCAAATTGAGTGAGACTTAGACCTTCGTTTGCCGCAATATTTGATGTGAATTTTGCCACAGGGCTGAAAGTCTCCCCGTAATCAATTCCATGTTCTTGACTGAAGCCCCTAATTACCAATCTGGCCTTGTATTTCTGCCTTCCGTTCGAACCTAAGCTTTTCAGCTTATAAACCCACTTGTTGTCGATGATCTTCCGTTTCAGTGGACACTGTACCAAATCCCAGGTGCGGTTCTTATGTAGGCTATCCATTTCCTCTGCCATTGCTTCTTTCCAATGAGCTGCATCATTACATGCGATTGCATCACTGTAGCTGTATGGTTCACCCTGGACAAGGAAAGCATGTTTATCTAAGAAATTGTACATACCTGTACTTTTATTCTTCCTGCTACGCAGACGGTCTTTCAACGGAAGCGTCTCATCACCACCATCCTCGTTTGAATCATCATCATCTTCTCCTGCTGATTGAAAAAAGTCCTCTCTTCCATTTGCATCTTCCTCATCAGCTATAGATCCGCACTCATGAGTATCGTTATTCTGTGAATCGACATCCAAGGCTGGCAAAACCACTGCTTCTTCTTGCTCCTCACTCGTGTTATTCCTCCGCAATATGCAGTTCTGTGAATCGACATCCAAGGCTGGTAAAACCACTACTTCTCCTTGTTTCTCATATGTGTCATTCGTCCGCAGCATGTTTTGATGTTTATCCTCTTCCTTTTCCTTAAATATCACATCCCTGACTATTTCCACTTTCCTCGTTGCCGGTATCCAAATCCTGAATCCCTTGGTGTTATCCGCATAGCCCATAAATATACCCTTTTCTGCTTTCCTATCCCACTTTTGCCGTTTTTGCTTTGGTACATGTATGAAAGCTTCGATGCCAAATACCTTAAAATCTTGAACACTGGGCCTACTGCCCCACTACAACTCATATGGATTTTTACCTTTAATAGAACTGGTCCCAGTCCGATTAAGCACATACACCGCGGTATTTACAGCCTCCGCCCAAAATTTCTTGTGTAAATTCTTACCATACAACATCGTCCTGGCAGCTTCAACTATTGTCCTATTCTCTCTCTCAACAGAACCATTTTGTTCTGGAGTGTAAGGCACAGAAGTCTCGTGGCGAATACTATGCTTTGCCAGAAGAGATTTCACACCTTCGTTGACAAACTCTGAACCATTGTCCGTTGGAAGCGTCTTAACAGGATTTCGAGTTTCACATCTTACCCTATTAATGAATTGTTCAATCGAGCAGCAAACTTCTGACTTATGCTTCACGAAGAATACCATTTTGTAATGCGTAAAATGGTCCTTGAAGAGCACAAAGTACTTAGCTCCACCTAAGGAAGATTCTTCCATTGGACCGCACACATCAGCATGAACAAGCTCGCCTGGTTGGTTTGCTAGAAAATCACTCCTTGGGAAAGGTAATCTGTGTTGTTTACCAAAAAAACAGGAATCACACGAAAAATTTGCATCGTCCTCAAAAACGATCCCCTCCTTCTTCAGTTGGGTACGTATATGTGTAACATTTTGGTGGGCCATCCTCTCATGCCACACTTTCAATGACAGAGTTTGATTAGATGCCATATTCGCCGTTCTACCAACATTACTTTGCACCCTAATACACATTTCAAACAATTGCTCACGCCGTTCTCCTACTGCTGCAATAGTGCCATCCATATTTACAAATTTGCAGCGCACACTATTAGAAATAAACTTCAAACCTTTCTCCAAAGCACGACTTTGTGAAAATAAATTAACGGAAATCTTTGGCACATAAAGCACGTTTGAAAGGTGTTTCTCAATCCACATTTTGCCATCTGAAGCTAGAATACATATATCTCCTACTCCCATCGCCGAAATTTTTTCTCCGCTTCCAATTCTTATACCAATGGGATCAGAAAAGCTTCGATAGTTTACTAGCCACTCCCGTTTAAAAGTCATATGGTCGCTTGCTCCTGAGTCCAAGTACCATCGATTATTAATTTTTTCCTCGCTCACCATCAACGCATTTGCGGTATTTCTGTCTGGTCTGTTTTCGTCATTTCTGCTTCCAGTCCTCTTTTGATTAGTGATCGTTGTAGATTTGCAGGTCAGTGCATTCCCCTTTGGTACCTCACCTCTACCACCATCCCTCTTTCGCTCAGCAATTCACACTCTCTTTTCCAGTGCCCGTGCTCATTGCATGCAAAACACTTACCAGGCTTTGAATTTTTTTCTTGTTGCTTGCGACCTTTTTGCTTAGCCATCAGTGCGGTTGTATTGGTTGTATGAGGTGACTGAGATAACATGCGTGTCTCTTCCATTACTAGTCGTGACGTTAACTTTTCCAAAGTTTGCTCTTCTTTGACTGACGACTCCCATGCACAAAAGAAATGTTTGAAATGCTCTGGAAGAGTCATTAATATTTTCGTGATTACCATACTTTCCGAAACTTTCTCTCCAACATCTCTTAGCTGCCTAACAATATTCTGCAATTTTGAGATGTGAGTTGCTACGTCATCATCCGGGTCTTTCTGGAAACTATAGAACCGTTGTAGCAGCATGTGAACATTTGCCTTAGATGTTTGTTCATACACCGCTCGCAATTTCAACCACATTTCCTCGGCGGTTGTACAATTTACGATATGCCGTAGTGGTGTTGGACCAATGCTCGTTGCAATGATTCTTTGAGCCTTGCTGTCCGACTTCTTCCACGTAGTTAAACGTTCACTAAACGCTGTCTGCTCCTCATTTTGTACCTTAATTGGAAATGGGCTTAACCCATTCACATATTCAAAAAGCCCTGATGCGTTTAATAAGATCGTTACTTGGAACTTCCATACTGAGTATTGCTCAGAATTTTGCAATTTCTCCACTTTAAATAGTTCACTCTCCATTTTCCTTTTTCTTACGTACTTTAGGTTAACCAAAAAAAACGCGTTCCAAAAAGAAATCGATTTAAACCAAGGTGACCTTTATATGTATGATATATAACCTTATCGAATTTATTTTCTGGCGTGATCTGGGCCCATAACCTGTGAAACTGTAAGAAAAAATGCCGACCAACTTCTATGAAGTACAAAGAGAAACTAACTTTATTAGAATTCAATTCAATGGTTTAAGTTAGAGTTTTAGTACAATATGAAGTGGGAGCCAGTATTGCCAAACTAAAATAATTCAAATAAATATTAATTCAATATTTTCAACAATTCCAAGTACATATTTTTAACATTCTTTTTTCATTCATATTCTAGGTGAAGTACGCGTTTTCCGTGAATAACTCTCGAGCTTAACCAACCTATCGAGAATAATTTTATTTATTTTGCTTTGCTCTTCAAGTTTCGCGAGAATAATTGAGAAAACTTGAGAAGCAGGTTTTCGAGGTTTTTTGATTTTTCCGGATGCTGCAGCCTGGGCGTAGGTCTGCACTCCTAATGTCCGAGGGCTATTACCCGATGTCTTTTCTAATGGCTTTTCATTACCGTTTATTTTAAGACCAGAAGTCGAGGGCTTTTCTGCTGTCACCACCTTCTTCCGCTCTGAACCCGGTGGTTTTTGTTTGTCTACGTTCTCCTGACGATTTGCCGAAGATTGCAGGTTCGTGTCCTGTCACGGTCGCCAAAATGTTTTGCGAAGAATGTTGTTAAGATAGAGAGAGAAACGTTAAAAGAAACACAACTGCACAATTCTGAATTTAATGATTCGATTTATTTATGGGGATGATGTTTCCCGCACTAAAACTTGACAAAGAATGAATCTTATGATAAAACATAATAACTAGTTGACCCCTTGCATCGGGTTTAAAATTTTTACGAGTCATCACTTAATATTAGATTACAAATAAACGTGAGAACAGACGAATTGTGCGAAACCCATTCGCCGAAACACGAGATGCGTGAATTCGCTAAAACCTGTCTGGTGCCACGCTTGTACAATTACAAGAAAAATTTAACGCTGATAAAGAAAAACTAAACATGATACAAAACTAAACATACTCCCCCTTCTTGAGGGTTCTTAACTCTCTAAACTTAAAAATATACTAATTAACTATAGTATTAAAATCGTTTACTATAAAATGTGACGATCTTGGTTGCGGGGTTGGCTTTGATCGCCTCTGCTTGTACCAGTACGCGATCATTATCCCTATCATGCCAGCGAGGAGAACATAGCTGATCCCAAGTAGTAATAATCGTGGGCGTTTACGTTTAGATTATTGGAAAGCGCTTTGGATGAGTTTACATAGTCTTCAACCTTGCCTTTTAAATCAGCTAGCTGAATCTTACCAATGTCATTTACCTCGGGTGGAACTAAAATCTTCGTCGTCGAGCTTCGACTGACCGCATTGTCTAAGTTTTTCATCATAATTGCATTATTCCCTTTTGCTTGCGGTGTTGGACCTACTACTAGAACTATAAGAATCGTAGATAGCCATACAGTCTTGGGTAATTTCCTTTTTCGAATATTTCCAGATTTGCTCGGTAACCTTTCGGTTTCGTTAGTTGTATTGTTATCGATGTCCTTTGACTCAATTCTCTCGTCTTCCAGTTTATTTTCTATTGGCAGAGGACATAGATTATGTACGGCACGTTGATATATACCCGTTTGCGTCTTCACGTTAACTACCCGTACAAAGTCATCGGTTCCCTTAAACACTTCTGTTACTCGTCCTAGTTTCCACCTCATCGGTGGAGTATTTGCTTCTTTAATGACAAATAATGCCCCAGGTTCTATGTTGTTTGATTCAGTTTTCCATTTCATCCGTTGCTGTAAATTGTGCAAATATTCAGCTGACCATCTTTTCCAAAAATGTTGCTGAATGTGCTGTATTTGACGAAACTTGCTTATGTTGTTCAATTTTTGATCGGTGATGTTTGGTTCAGGCAACGCTGCTCCAATCAAGAAGTGCCCAGGAGTAAGTGCCTCTAAATCGTTGGGATCAGACGTCATAGGTGTTAATGGCCGTGAATCTAAAATTGCTTCTATTTGAATTACTACCGTTAACAATTGTTCATAAGTAAGAGAGGCTTCTCCTAAGTAACGAATCAGCAGTCCCTTTGTCGACTTCACTGCAGCTTCCCAAAGTCCTCCGAAATGTGGGGCTCGTGGTGGTATATATTTCCAATGAATTCCTTCTGTTAGGCAAGTCATTTTTAAAGCGGAGTGTATATTTTCTGACTCAAACGCTCTTCTTAGCTCTAAAATTTCGTTCTTTGCACCCACAAAATTTGTCGCGTTGTCACAAAATAACGAATGGCATACCCCTCTTCTTCCTATAAACCTCTTCAATGAATTAATAAATGCCTCAGAAGATAAGTCGCTTACAACTTCAATGAGTACAGCTTTAGTAGAAAAACACACAAATACAGCCAAATAAGATTTCGTCGGAGTTTTGCCTCTTACCTTGTGATGTGTTTTTACCATTCTACTAACACTCAAAATCCAGTATTGTTGTCTTGAAATTGCAATCAATGATCTATGCGATGTATGCAAATATGTGTTATGCAAATGGACTAAAAGCATTTTCGCAATAATGTTATTTTTTGGCAATAAGACCTGATGTTTAGCATCCAACGTAATAGTTGCGTTTTTTAATCTTCCACCTACCATTATTAGTTTTGTTTTATTATCAAAGTATGGAGATAAGGATGCAATACTTGAAGTTTTTTGTACTCTCAGTCCACTTTCTATGCTACGATAATCCTCTGGAAAAGCACACTTTTGGGTGTGTACCAAGATTAAGCGTCTGTCCTGCTGAAGTTCATTTGTTGTCAACTGACCTCCATTTCGAAATCCTTTGGATGTTCTACAGTTGTTATAAAATCTTAAACAATAGGAAAATATTTTTTGAAGTGTATTGAATGAGTTTTTGTGATTTACACATTCAATTAAAATCCCATTAAGGAAACTTGAGGTAATTAACACCGATTTTTTCTTCCGACGTTCTTGCACTGTCGTCGGCAGAGTGTATTCTGTCGTTGTCCAAGTTTTAACATCCTGACTTAGGAATTCCGGGCCTTTAAACCAGGTTGTGGCTTTAAGTAGTGTTACTACATTAAGGCCTCTAGATAAAAAATCAGCTGGATTACTCTCACCCTTAATATAATTCCATTGATGAATATCTGTACTATGTTGAATTTTTGCTACTCTATTTGCGACGTATGTTTCCCATGTATAGGAAGGTGACTTTATCCAAGCCAATACTGTCGTGGAATCTGTATAATAACATACCTTGTTTATTTTCTTGGGCAAGATTTTCAAAATCCTGTCTACTAACTCTACCATGAGAACCGCGCCTTGTAGCTCCAACCGTGCAATGCTTATAGTTTTAAGAGGTCCAACTCTCGATTTGGAACACAACAGGTGCGAGTTAATGTGATCATCTTCATCTATTGATCCCAAATATACGCAGGCTCCAAATGCACTTAAACTGCTTTTAGAAAATGCATGGAATTCACTAGTGGTTGCCGAAGTCGTTAAAACATAGCGTGGGATACTTAATTCGCTCAACAATGAAAACTGCGATAGATAATTTAACCATTTGTTAGCTTCTTTTAAAGGCAAAGTTTCGTCCCAAGATAGTTCTGCCTTCCAGACGTCTTGTAGAAATAGTTTGCCGAGTACCACAACTGGTCCGAGTAAGCCAAGCGGATCAAAGAGCCGGGCTAGGTCTGCTAGAATTGTTCTCTTAGACACAGCTGAATCATCACCTTTATTGACGTCAAGTTTAAAACGAAATACATCTGAAGATGGATCCCAAATCAATCCTAATGTTTTAATCACCTCCGATTGATAAAATGGTACGAGTTTTTCTAATGAGGAAAGCGATGGTTTTGTCACCACATGACAATGCGCACTTTCTTTTGGTATTGGAGCACTTCCAGCTACAATCCATCCCAACTTAGTGTTGCGTAGCATTGGTAGTTCGTTTGAAACTTTAAGTTCACCGGGCAAGAGTAGATCAAAGAAAATCTCAGCTCCTATTAACATGTCAATACGTTGAGCCTTTGAATACTGAGGGTCGGCTAGTTTGACATCTGTAGGAATACTGAATAAGGATACGTCTAACTGTTGACTAGGTTGGTAATCACTTATTCGAGGAATTAGACTTGTTTCAATTGTTGTTTTATATGAAGAATTTCTAGACTCAAACGTTAGTGTTACGGCAAACTCAGTTTTACTTTCCTGCGCTGCAATACCACTGATTGGAATGTTCAGTCGATGCTTCTTATGCCCTAATTCATGTGCAAATGATGAAGTTATAAAATGAAGCTGTGATCCAGAGTCCAAAAGTACCCGACACAGAATTCGTGTCCCGTACGAGGTAATGACATTGACCACAGCTGTTGCTAGATAGACATAATGTTTTCTAACTCTTAAACCTATAGCAGCATTGGCGGATGCGCCCAATGGCTGATCTTGTTTTATAATTTTCTTATCTGTATAGCGCTTACCACATTGATTATCTTGATTGTTGACTTTCTGCTGCGGATGGGCATGATGTTGCTGTGGCTGCTGATAGTTTTGTTGCTGTTGCTGATGGCGTTGTTGCTGCTCATGGTGTTGTTGCTGCTGCGGATGGTGTTGTTGCTGCTGCGGATGGTGTTGTTGCTGTTGCTGATGGTGTTGTTGCTGATGCTGTTGCTGATGGAGGAGGGTGTTGTGCTTGCCATGGCATTTTTGGCAACCTCTGGACTGGCATGACTGGGAGTAATGACCCGGTTTTAGGCAGTTTCTGCAAAGCTGGAGCCTGCGTGCTGTTTTGTCCCGTTCAATATCTGAAAGACATAAAAATTGTGAGCAATTGTATATTCTGTGTTTACCTGATTGACACATAGTGCAATTGATACTGTTGTCACTATTCGCTGCAACAAGCACCGAAGGCTTTCTCCTCTCGTCTCGATTGTTAATGGCTTCCAGCGTCTGAAATCTTGATTCTACAAACTTGAGGAAATCCTCAACTGCTGGGCTGCTTCTAGGATCTTCCAGAGATTGCTCAAATAAAATCCTGCTTTCCTTGTCCAACTTCTGCAACATGAGATGGACGACTAATGGATCCCAGTTCTCTGTGTCGTATCCCAGGTTCGTTATAGCCTGCATTCCTTCCTTCGTTGTGTCGTGCAGCTTTCTCAGGCTGGAAGCCGTTCCAACTGTGGAAGCTTGTGACAGCAGCCTCGTCAATTGGGCTGTCAGTAAAAGTCTTTTACTGTCGTCGCGTTCAACAAGAGTTTTCCAAGCCACTTCGTAGTTGCTGTCGGTGGCTTGAAAATGTTGTATTAAATTGTGCGCCTCGCCGGTTACATTTGCGCGCAGAAAATATAGCTTTTGTGCTGGTGGAATCGGTTGTTCGTGTATTAGCTGCTTGAAGAGATCGTAAAATTGCCGCCAGTTGAGATAACTACCATCGAATTTTGGCAGTTCTATTTTCGGCAATTTCAGCGCTGAATTCATTGGCACCTTTGATGGTTTCGGGGTCTCCAGCTCTTCGTACAGCTCCATCAAGGTACTCTCCACCCGATCCTGCATTTCAAAATATTGTGAAATTTGGTCGATGGAGGCCTGGTCCTCCAATCGTTGGTAGAGTTGTGCGATTTCTGTTCAATTTTGTTCTATCGACCTTGCTTTGATTCTGCTGAAACTTTCACTTCGTCGTTGAGGAAATTCTGCACTGCATTTTTCTAAGGCCTTTTTCAATATGTCCATCAGCAGACGAAGCCTCTCCGACTGAGCCATTGTCCGAGGTTGAAAGGGCAACATGTACTTTTCTGATTGAACCGGTGCTTCAGGGAGTTGACGAGTCACTGGCGTTGGAAGGGTCTTAACCTTTTCCTTGGGAATCGCTCCTGCAAGCCCGCTTAGTTTTGGATCACAAGCGGCAGCTGCATCTGCTAAATCATCTCGTGGTTTGCGTTTGGGTGGTTCAATGTCCACTCGCTCCATTGCTTGTATGTGTTCTATACGACGGTGAATATCACTTCGCAGGCGCTCTGCAACTCTTCGCACGGCCTCAAAGTAATCCTTCTTGAAGTAAGGATGATCCAACTGGTCGGGAAAGCCTTCTCGGATTTTGTTGTCCGTTTCATCAAACTTCTCCCAGTTTTGATCCAAACTATCACGACGTGCAGTCAAATAGTCGAGAGTTTTTCTGTTTTCCGGATCCTTTCCGTAATTCCGGCTGATGCGGATGATTTCATCTCCTATCTGCTCTTGTTGAGTCGTGTAGTACTCCAATTTTTTCACTTCACTTGCATTTGCTGAATCTAGTTCCGACATTCTATTATTTAACACACACTCGACACAAACAAATTAAACTAACAAAAAAAACTAGTCCTGTCACGGTCGCCAAAATGTTTTGCGAGGAATGTTGTTAAGATAGAGAGAGAAACGTTAAAAGAAACACAACTGCACAATTCTGAATTTAATGATTCGATTTATTTATGGGGATGATGTTTCCCGCACTAAAACTTGACAAATAATAATTCTTATGATAAAACATAATAACTAGTTGACCCCTTGCATTGGGTTTATAATTTTTACGAGTCATCACTTAATATTGGATTACAAATAAACGCAAGCGTGAGAACAGACGAATTGTGCGAAACCCAGTCGCCGAAACACGAGATGCGTGAATTCGCTAAAACCTGTCTGGTGCCACGCTTGTACAATTACAAGAAAAATTGAACGCCGATAAAGAAAAACTAAACATGATACAAAACTAAACACTGACTTAAGTCAAATTTTAATTGATTTCTGTAAAAATAATAATGGCTTAAGTCGGTTTTTCAGAAATATCTTCTTAATTTAACTTTTTTTTTAAATATTGAAAAGTCTCCTAATAGCAATTTGGCTAACTAATTTTGAGTAGCAATTGCAGCTTTGTATTACAAGCGGTTTTTATTCAATTAATTTTTAAAACTTAAAACTGCTCTCCTGAAAAATGTAAAAAATTGACTTAAGCCACTTTACCTTATTTGTAAAGAAATGCGCACTCTTGCCCCGAACGACTATACAATCAAATACATTTAATCGTTTAATTGGACCGAACCGCTGGACCTAAAGGGCTGAAAGTACATTCAGTACACAGTATATTTCCATAATGACATAGACGTCTGCTAAGGGAGGATTTTTTGAGCAGTGGGGCGAAGCAAGGCGAGCACGGGTCAGCTTGTGTAATATTAAGGTGGCCAAATTCTATAGTAGCGACGGCAGGGCCCAACGATTCCCGATTCAGCAGAAGAGTAACTGATCTACCGGATCCTTTGATCACCTCTGTTTTTTGACCTTTCAGTCATGAGTTGGAAGGTCAGGGTTTTGCCTCTGTATAAGGAGCAGAATGTATTGTGGATAACTGTGCTCCATGGGGACACAGGCGCGAGCCCTTGGTCTGAGTTGGATCTTGTCCTTACTGACAGCGTCCGGCTTTGCACCTTCGCAAAGATTGCCTACAGCGGTCCTAATAAAGGTAACAGCACTCACGTCGTCGCAGGCGATCAATTTGTAGCCCCCGTGGAGCCAGCTCCTGTCGCTGAAGACGTGTAAGGTCTTGCACAGGGAGAAGTGGCTGAGGTTGATTCTGAGCTCCATAGCCTTCCAGTGCTCGCGACTGACATAGCTATCCTCATGACCACGGTCTATGGCCGCAATGTTGCTTCTTTTCATTCTGACTGTTTGGAGTGAGTCCCTTAGAGGTCGACTCTTCCATTCTTGCACTAGAACCATTGCCTTCTTGAACGTGTTGTGGGCTCTAGCGTCCCATGTACCTTGTTCTGTTTATCAAAACGACTAAGCTTATGTATTATGTATTTTCTGTATGTAGGAACTTTATCTGTCGTTTCATTGGTTCTTTATTTCCCACTGTTTGCTAGTGTCTTACATAGTATCGATTTTTTGTATGCCTAAACTTTCGCGTTGTGCACCCTGATTTGTATCAAGGTTTCTGTTTCGGTGATGGCTGGTAGCCCTATGTATTCTTATTGATTTACGGGTATCACTTTGTAAATTGATTTACTTTTTTTTCTTGTCTAATAAGATTCCCGATGACCTCCCATTTGAAAAGCTGCTTAAGGATGCAAGAGCTCTATATGATAAGTATCCATTGAATGAAGTGGAAAAGGACGTTGACAATATGATACGGAATGAGTAAGTTATTTTATTATGAAATATTATACATTAGTTACTTTATTAATTTACTTCGTAGTTTGGAGGAAAGAAAGCGTCAAGATGAAAAAGATACTGCTGTCCGAAAAAAGTTAATCGATGGGCGTAGATACAAGAAGACCCTTCCTAATAATATAATTCCCACGTTTTTGCTTAAGAAATCTTTTATTGTTACTACAACATTCTCTATTATTTTTGGTATCTGTGCATATTACTACAAAAATCAGTATTGGTCTTCAAGTGTTAGTTGATTTATATCGAAATTGGGTACAACATATATCCCTTTAAAGCCTGGATTTAAAATAGAGTTTAATATATGTTAGCTGCAAATAAAAACGATTTATGTAATATACAAGAATAGGATAAGAATAAAAATAAATCTTTATCTAATTTATAGCCGGAATTTGTTAAAAATGGTTATCATGTGCATGAATGAAAATAAACGTTTTGTACAAGTTAGTATGTATGTACATACATATGTACGTCGTTTCTCATGTAGAATTTGGGCATTACCATTATACATTTATACTCGTACATAAAGAGATCATGTAGTAGTAGTAGTAGTATTGAATTTATTTCATCATTAATTGTTTGTACCAATTACAATTTTTACTAATTCTATTTAGCAATGGCAAAAGCCGTCAGCCAGATTGACAATTTCATTTTCATTTTTGCAGTTAAATTCATTATTTTTAATTACAATTGTTGAAACATATTTTTATCTTTAGGATGGCAATTTTAATGATTTGCTAACATAAAAAAGAAAATACGTAATTTACAATGATTTGCAAGATATAACAACTAAGAAATGATTTGGGTTTTGTAGCGTTGTATGTAGTACATATATACTTTGGCAATTTTAATGATTTGCTAACATAAAAAAAAAGAAAATACGGATTTTACAGCGATATACTTTAGCAAATTTAATGATTTGCAACATAAAGATAAGGGAATCTATTCCTCCATAAACTGGTTCCTATACGCAAGGGCATCCGATACGTAGTTGCAGAGAACGTTCCAGTTAGATCCGTTGAGTATCTGAATTACCTCGTCCATTGCGATAGCTGATTGGTTGTAGTGGTATCTCCTCGTCTCTTGAAGAATTAGGCATTTTCCTAGAAAGTGATATGTATCTTCTTTTTCGCGCAAGTTACACAAAGAACAGAGTGCTGGAAGATCTTCCCTGTATGGCCTGAAATTTAGAGGTAGCAATACTCCTCGAGTCTTGAAGATAAGGCCCACATTCCAGCTGGATCTATCTTCCCATCTCAAGGATAACTCAACTCCTAGTTCCTCGCTCATTTGTTGCCACTTCCGGAAAAAGTTCGCTCTCCTGGAGATAAGGTATCGGAGGACTACTTTTGGAAACCGATGATCAGGAAGTTTGATGATTTTTAAAACATATTTGAAATGGAGCCTAAGGGTGAATAGTCGTAGGAGTGGCAGGCCGGTTTCGACATAGAGTATGTATGTTGGTAGCCTAAACAAGTGCTTGAGGTAAAATCTTTGCAGCTTTTCAACTTCTTCGTACTCATCGTGTCCCCATATCTGGCTTGCGTAACACATAACGGATCTTGCAGTTGCTTCGAATAGCTTGTATTTTGATTGGACTGGCACATCTTTCCGACTGAGAACATTTTTCCATGAGCAGCTTAAAGCTTTCTTTGATTCCTTAAGTTTGTTTTGGAGGTGTAGATTGAACGACAGTCTAGGCGTAAGGATTACACCAAGGTAGTTATACTCTTTTACTACTTCTAATTGGACCGCACCTAGGTTCCACTTTTCTTCTCTTGAATATCTCCCAGAGCTGTTACGAAATATCATCACTTTTGACTTGCTTGTGTTCACAAAAAGATTCCATTGGAGACAGTACTCTTTCAGTCTGTTAATCATGAGTTGAAGCATGTTTGGTGAATCTGCTAACAGAACAATGTCATCTGCAAACAATAGGCCTTTAACCGTCGTGTTGTTGAATACTATGCCCCCGGGTAAGCAGGAGAGAACATCATCCAAAAATAGGCTGAACAAAAAAGGGCTTAGTTGGCAACCTTGCTTGACGCCTGAGGTGGTTCTAAACCATTCTGACAAGGAATTTCCATCCCAAACTGCAGATTGGTTATTAGTGTACATGCCTTCCAGGACCCTAAGTATTTTGGAAGAGATTCCTAGATTACTCAGCTTTAGGAAAAGAGCTCTTCTATCTACCGAGTCAAACGCTGCTCGAAAATCGACAAAGAAGGCATACAGTTTTTTCCCCTTGTCGAGATAAATTCTTCCAATATTTGTAAGGACAAAGATGTTATCCACTATCGAGTAGTTCGACCTGAATCCAGCCTGGAATTCACTCAAAATACCACTGTGTTCCGCCCAAGTCGTTATTCGAACTAGAAGTACGCTTGTAAATAGTTTAAGAAGGGTGTTCAGGAATGATATGCCTCTGTAATTTCCTGGGTCATTTACGTCTCCTTTCTTAAACAATGGAAAAATTATACTTTCTTGAAAGCTTTCTGGAACTGTCCCCAAAGTGAAAATGTTGTTGAAACCTTCAACCAATTTCTGAACAAAACCGGTGGGAGCATTTTTGTAGAATTCAAAGGGTATTCTGTCTTCTCTTGGAGCCTTGTTATTTTTGCTTTTATCTATGCGTATTGTACTTCGTCAATTGAAATAGGTCTATCTAATGCTTCATCGTGTACTAACGGAAAGGCGAAGTAGTAAGAGGTTGCCGTATAGTTTATATTCAAAAGTGATTTGAAGTGTGTTGCCAGTGAGTTTGTATATATATTTGTACCCTTTATATTTTTACTTCCATTTAAGAATCTTATTAGCTTACAATATGTTTTCGAGTCATTTACATGTGCAAGTTCACAGATTAACTTGTGAATAAAATGTACCATTTTTTGACTACAAAGCTCCTTGTATGCGTTATTGCTTTCATGATAGATCCTTTTAGTCAGGTCAGTGTTCCATCTTCTTGCCATCTTCAAATACTTGAATGATTTTTTTCTAGCTTTCAAACAGTCAAGATCAAACCATGCTTCTTTACCTGTAAATAATGACTTCCTCTGTAAAGGTTGGGCAGCATTCGTTATCGCCGAAACGCAAACATTTGAAAAATTTTCCGGGACTAGGTTTACAGTTAATTCCGAGTAACTTCGCCACAAAGATTTCGCCGATAGATTCCACTTTTCGATTCTTTCTGTAGTATCTGGCCAAGTGGCAACACTTTAATATGTATTAAGAATGGATTGACAGATGTGACATCTGAGAATAAAAGGGTATTCGACAGCGAGCGAGCAAAGAGAACGGTTGTGTTAATACGGATGTACGAAACTTTACATTGGCGACGAGAGGATAAAAACAAAAAAAAAAAATCAAGTAAGAAGAATTTCTTTTATTATAATAAAATATGGTGTATGTGGAAAAAAATAGTGTGAGTTGTAATTTGAAAATGTTCGAATTTGTACTACGGCCTCAATTAAATGCATGGTCGTCGGTATTATACACACACTATTCGGGTGATACAAAGGAATGAACAGTAATTTCAGATTTACAGCTAGAATGCGGAAAAGAAAAAAAATCGAAAACATATTTCATAAATGAAGAACAAACCGCAATTCCTACGATATTTGAAAAAAAAAAATTAATTGAATTGAGTATCGATTGGTGCCGGTTAAGTCTTGTGAAATAAATGCGAATTAAATTTCGCAAAATGGAAAAAAAAGAGAACTGAAGTTAACATCGACTGGGGCGAGTTAAATCTTGCAAAATAACTTGATGCGAATTAAATGAAAAAAAAAAATTAAAAAATAATAGAAACGAAATTAATATCGATACGTGCGAGTTAAATCTTGTAAAATAAGAAGGTGTTAGCTATTTATTTATTATTATTAGTTATTATTACTAATGTTATTGGTATAATCGTTATATAACAGGTCTTCTAATAATAGGTCTTCTCAATTAGGTCTCTAGGTCTTCTCCAGGTCCTCACTCGTTGCCGGTTGTCTCAGTTCTGTTCTCTATACTTGTAGTTTTATTATGATTTGTATTTATGTACGTAGTATGTGAATGTCTATGTATATGTATGTATCAGCCTTCTATGTTTATTGCTTTCAAATGTGTGAATTAAATCTCACAAAATGGAAAAAAAAAAGAAAGAGTGCGAATTGAATCTCGCAAAATGAGTGTGGTCAATCACAAGAAGTGCAAGGGTATCTCGATCTCCTCCATCAAGATCGAATAACTCCGGGAAAAAAAGTCCGCCGGGAGCGCCGCAGCGCGAAAATCAGGACTTAGCGAAATATAAAAGCTTTGAGGAAGAAAATAAAGTACTCCGAATAAAGCTTAACGAAATGGATCTGCTCTATCAAGATCTTAAGAAAGAGATAGATCTATTAAAAGAAGAGAATAAGGTTCTAAAGAACACACACTCGCAGAAAGAGCGCGAATGTGCTCCAGCACTATTAGATAGTCGGGAGTACCACACCGATGAAGAAGAGCTAGCACGCGAAACGAATCGCGTCCCTAAAAAAAGACCTACTAAAAAACGGAGAGCCGGTTCTTCGCCCGAAGTCGTGCCCTTAAACGAAGAAAAGCGTAAAGAACTGCAAGAAAATCAACGTAAAACGCAATTTCGTTTACCGCCACCAATAAACATCGTCGGGATAACGGAATATAATAAGTTGCATAGCCTCCTTAAAGGGACGATAACATCGAAATTTAAGATCACATCTTTGAGGAATAATGCGTGGAAGATTAACGTCGATGACCATGACGACTATCGCGCACTGTCCCAGAAACTTAATATCGATAAGATTCAGTGGTATACTTTCGAAATCAAGTCAGAAAGGCCACATCGTGTTGTAGCAAGGGGACTTCACCCCTCGTGCACAAAAGAAGAGATTATGAGCGACCTTCAAGACAAGAGCTTTAAAATTCTTGATGCCGTTAATATCATCAAGAAGGAGAAGCAACAATCCGAAATAGATAAGGACATCTTGGTAAGGCGTGGACTTCCGCTTTTTATGCTAACATTCGATAAAGCTGATAGTATCGACGATATTTATCGAATAAAAACCATATTGAATATCGTGGTCAAAATCGAGCCCATGCGTAGAAATTTAAAAATAATTCCGCAGTGCAAACGTTGCCAAGGATTCAATCATACGCAAACGTATTGCAAAAAAGAACCACGGTGTGTGAAATGCGCCGGAAATCACCTCTCCCAAGACTGTCCAGTAAACAAGCAAGCCTCTGCAATCTGTGCTAATTGTAAGGGAAAGCACCCGGCAAATTATAGAGGCTGTGAAGTAGCCAAGGAGTTGCAAAAACGAAGAGATACACTCCATAAGCCTCAAAATAAAATAATAAAACCGCTAACTAAGGCAAATGGTAAGATCGGTCAGGAGAACGTAAACAAACAAAAACCACCGGGTTCAGAGCGGAAGAAGGTGGTGATAACAGAAAAGCCCTCGACTTCTGGTCTTAAAATAAACGGTAATAAAAAGCCATTAGAAAAGACATCGGATAATAGCCCTCGGACAGCAGGAGTGCAGACCTACGCCCAGGCTGCAGCATCCGAAAAATCAGAAAACCTCGAAATCCCAACGGACCCTGCTTCTCAAGTTTTCTCAATTATTCTCGCGAAACTTGAAGAGCAAAGCAAAATAAATAAAATGATTCTCGATAGGTTGGTTAAGCTCGAGAGTTATTCACGGAAAACGCGTACTTCACCTAGAATATGAATGAAAAAAGAATGTTAAAAATATGTACTTGGAATGCAAACGGACTTTTGCAAAAACTTGACGAATTGGAAATATTCATGCGAGAAAAAGATATTGACATTTGCTTGATTTCTGAAACTCACGTGAAAAAGGAATCGCATTTAAAAATAAAAGGCTATACTGATTACCACGCTTGTCACCCTTCGGGCAAAGCGAGAGGCGGATCTTCCTTGTTTATTAAAGACTGCATTGAACAATGCGAAGACCTAAAGATAGAGCTTGAAACTCTGCAACTGTGCACAATTCGAGTTAAAAATAGTCAGCGTACTATTAAAATCTCATCTATCTACTGTCAACCGCGTTCCGCGCTTGAAAAAAGTGATTTTACTAACTTATTTAAATCGCTGAAACCTAATTTCATTATTGGCGGCGATTTTAACGCGAAACATACGTTTTGGGGCTCTAGATACATCTCGCAAAAAGGTAGAATGCTCTATGGGGCAGGTATGGAGTACAGTTGTGATTTTCATTCGACGGGCAAACCGACTTACTGGCCAGCTGATACTTTGAAAATACCTGACCTGATCGATTTCTTCGTTGTGAAAGGAATATCTAACAACCACATAAAAGTTGAAGAGAGCTTTGATCTGTCGTCTGATCATTCCCCAGTTATTTTGACATTGAGCGAAAAACTAGTATATAACCGAGAGCCAGCGAAATTAACCGGTAGAACAACTAACTGGGAAGGCTTTAGGAACGAGATCGAAGTAAATGTTGAACTGAGCGTACCGCTTACGACACCCTATGAACTTGAGGTTGAAGTCGATCGCTTCATTCAGATAGTACAGCTCGCCTCTTGGAATAATACGCCCAATCCAAGAAAAACGCCGGACAAATACGGTCTACGATATCCTTCTGAAATAAAAGAATTAATCAGGGAAAAAAGAAAAGCGCGTAAAAGATGGCAACAGAGTCGTGCTCCACAGCATAAAGCATATCTGAATCGTCTCTGCAATTTGTTAAAGAATAGCATTAAGGATTTTAAAAATCGTGCGATAGGCTCTTACCTTGAGAGTTTAACAGCGAAAAAAGATTCCAATTATTCCCTTTGGAAAGCCGTAAAAGGCACCAAAAGGCCCAAAATCCCTGCGCCGCCACTTAAAATAAATCAAAATGAATGGGCAAGGGAAGATAAAGAAAAAGCGGATATTTTTGCCGCCCATTTGGAAGAAACCTTTAAACCGAACGTTGGTCAAGTGGTTCATGACAACATCAACATCACAAGGATGGTAGTTCCACCATCTGACGATTTAACGCGCAGATCTGCGACGCTTAGAGAAATCGAACGTGAGATCGCGAAACTAAAACCTAAGAAAGCTCCTGGTTATGATTTGATTACCGGAGAAATTCTCAAAGCCTTACCTAGAAAAGCATTAATTAAGCTTCTCCATATTATAAATGCTGCACTCAGATTAAAACACGTACCGAGCCAATGGAAAGTTGCGGAAGTCATAATGGTTTTAAAACCAGGAAAACCGTCATATGAAGTAAAATCATACAGACCAATATCGCTTCTTCCAGTCATATCCAAAATTTTCGAGAGGATATTACTAAGGCGTCTCCAACCGGTTATAGAAGCAAATAATCTAATACCTGACCACCAGTTTGGGTTCAGAAGTAAGCATTCGACGATTGACCAGGTGCATAGAATTACTAACGTAATCGAAAAAGCACTAGAAGAAAAAAAGATATGCTCAACCGTATTTCTTGACGTCTCGCAAGCCTTTGATAAGGTGTGGCACGATGGCTTGAAATGCAAACTACGACAAGTACTTCCCGCAAACCTATACGAGATTTTGAATTCATATCTCGGGAATAGACTCTTCCGTGTTAGAAATGGAAATGAATACTCCGAGCTCAAAGAAATTTTGGCCGGCGTACCGCAAGGAAGCGTTCTGGGGCCGCTTCTCTATCTGTTATATACTCGTGATATACCGAAAGAAGATGGCACTATCCTTGCTACGTTTGCCGACGACACCGCTATCCTAGCGGTAGGTAAAACAATCGAGGAAACGACTGCCAAACTGCAAAACGCATTAAATAAAGTAAATGAATGGACGAAGGACTGGCGGATCGCCCTTAACGGAACTAAATCTGTTCACGTGAATTTCACTTATAGGAAAATTAATGACTTGCCCATTTTTATAAATTTGGCCCGAATACCCTTTGCAAATGAAGCCAAATACCTGGGAATGACACTCGACGCAAGGTTGAAGTGGAATTCGCACGTGAAAATGAAACGTAAAGAACTAGATATCAAATATAGAGAAATGTACTGGTTGATCGGAAAACATTCCCACCTCAGTACCGAGAACAAACTGCTTTTATACAAGCAAGTGCTAAAGCCGGTGTGGACCTACGGTATACAACTTTGGGGTTGTACCAAGAAAACAAATGCCAATATTTTACAAACCTTTCAAAATAAAGTGCTAAGAGAAATTGTACAAGCACCGTGGTATGCTAGAAACGACGATATCCACAGGGATCTCGGAATTCCGACAATCGAAGCTGAAAGTAGAAGCTTCGCGCGAAAACATAGAAACCGACTAATCGGACATGTTAATAATACAGTCCTACTTATTTTGGATGAGAGCAATTTATTGCGCCGACTACAAAGAACAAAACCTTTCGACTTGGCGAGATAAGGATTAACCGCGTCTAAATTGTGGAACATGCAGGATCTTTCATTGGAAAGTAACCTGCCAAACGTTTATATTTCGTGATAGAAAAATTGCTTGATAAGTAGTATAACTTAGTTGCAGTATCTAACAAATTTATATCGAAGGGTGGTGTTTTTGGTCAGTAAGAATCTGACACTACTATGAGCACGCGCTTGCTATTCTCATAGTGTCTATGGAAGATTTTCACCTACCCTCGGCAAAAAAAAAAAAAAAAAAAAAAAAAAAAAAAAAAAAAAAAAAAAAAAAAAACCTGAAAAACTGAAAAAAAAAATTTCGAAGTTAATAATTCCAGTAATCCGAAAATGTAACTAAATGTAATTAAAATCGAGAAGATAATTCTGAAAAAAAAAAAAAAAAAAAAACGATGTAAGTGTGCTTTTTAATATAACGGCGTATTTTCTCTTATTTTAGACATGGATGGCCCAAGACATGATGGCATGAAACGATTTGACTATGATCAAATTAAGGACTGTGGATCCGAATGGCAAAGTTTTGTCAGAGATTTTGAGTGTTGGTGTGATGCCAACGAATTGAACGATGACAAGAAATTCAAGTAGCTTAAGTATTACATGGGGCCAAAAGCTCAGGAAATTTACAATAGATTGCCAGATCCGGTGGCTGAGGAAAAGCGAGGTCCACTTGCGGATATTGCCCAATACTTGCCACAGCGTACTATGTACGAGATAGCGATTCATAAATTAAATGAGCATTTCGCGCCATTGCAACATCAGACGTATGAGCGACACATACTGAGTCAAATGCAGCAAGAAGACGGTGAGAAAGTCGGTGGGTTTGCAATGCGATTATATGCGCAAGGAGAGCGATGTCGTTATGTTGAGGAACTAGAAGAACACATAAAAGATGTCATTATAGCGGAATGCCGATCATCTGCATTACTGAGAGAAATGCTCAAGAAAGATGGTATGACATACCAAGAAGTACTCCAAATGGCTAAAGTCTATGAAACCATCGCTGAACAGGAGAAACTGTTTAATGCCAGCATAAAGCCACCCACTGTCCCAGAAACAGTCAATAAGATTGTAACGAAGCAAGTTCCGAATAAGCAAAGCCAATCCGACGACGGATTTGGAAACTCAAAGGGTAGAAAATGTCAACGCTGCGGTTTCTCAGGCCATGAGACCAATGATATAAAGTGCCCAGCGAAAGGAAAAATCTGTCACAAATGCGGCGGCCGTGACCACTTTAGCCGAAAATGTTTTTCCAAGAAGCGATCACGTCAATTCGACGACAAAGCAATGCCACCAAATTCAAAGAAACAGAATATGGAAAACAACGAAAATAATTTGAAGCAAGGAGAAGCAGATACGGTCAAGCATATAACCGAATCTAAAAACCAATATTTGTTCTGCATCACATAGACGCAAAAGGTGTCGTGGATTCTGGATCAAAATATTATATAATTTGATGGACCGAGGAACTTGGGACGAATTGAAGCGCAATAATGTGGTGGTAACAAACCAGCGCAAGCAAACCGATAAGGTGTTCAAGGCTTATGGCGGATATACACTCAATATAATTGGGGTATTCGAAGCCCAAATCAAAATTGGAAGAAAAATTGAAGTAGCGGAATTTTACGTCATTTAGGGGACTGGCAAATTGCTGATCGGTCGAGACTCAGCTGAAGCACTTGGTGTACTAAAGATCGATTGCGGTGTGCACCATATTGCGCAAGATCTTGCTGGTGAGCTAAGCAAAATAAAAGATGTTGTGGTCGATATTCCAATAAAAGCAAATGCTGAAGCGGTGACTCAACCATATCGCAGAGTTCCGGTGGCTCTAGAGGACGCCGTGAGTAAAAAGATCGACGAACTTTTAAAACAAGGAATCATCGAAGAGGTGAATGGGCCATCGAAGTGGATTTCGCCAATAGTGGTGGTTCCAAAGGAAAATGATGTTCGAATCTGCGTCGGGCGAATAAAGCAGTAGAGCGGGAGAACCATCCATTGCCCACAATGGAAGATTTTTTGCCACATATCGGAAGAGGGAAGGTCTTTTCGAAAATCGACATCAAAAACGCATTTCATCAGGTCGAAATGTCAAAATTAATTTAATTTTTTTTATTCATTGTTTTCTTTAACTTTGAAAAGTAGCGGTTTGATGTCAGGACAAATATTTGCAATTCACATTAAATTTTATTTGAAAAATGTATGGAAAATTTTCAAAAAACAAAATGTTTAAATAATAAAGTACTAAAATCGATAATGTGAAAGTTTATTTAGTCTTCGGTGGTACGGAAACAAATGAGAGCACTTGAGTATTGGTATTTTCAGATTGAACTAGAGTATTACCTTAATTGAGCTCTAATATAAAAATTGCTTCTTTGATGAGAAAAAGGAAAAAAATATTGAACATAACTAATAGTGAAATCACAATTAGGCGTAATTGAATTGAAATTTTTCTTTTTAGGTTGAAATATCTGAAAAATCGAGTGAAATCACCATATTTATTACTCGAAAGGGCCTGTTCAGGTACAAACGGTTGATGTTCGGAATTATATGTGCGCCGGAATTATTCCAGAAAATTATGGAACGGATTTTGTGTGGGTGCATTGGCTGTTTGAACTTCATTGATGATATCATCGTATACGGGGCTACTAAGGAGGATCACGATGAGCGGTTGCAAAAAGTACTGCAGAAGCTGAAAGAAAATAATGTGACGTTAAATTTAGACAAATTTAATTTCGGAGTATCGGAATTGCACTTTTTGGGGCATTACCTATCAGCGAATGGCATTACACCGGATGCAGAAAAGGTATCAGCAATTAAAAAATTTCGGGCACCAAAGAACGCAGAAGAAGTGCGTAGTTTTCTGGGCCTGGTAAACTATATTGGAAAGTTCATTCCAGACTTGGAAACAAGTACTGAACCACTGCAGCAGTTAACGAAGAAAAATGTACCATTTGAATGGGGCCATCTCAAACAGAGGCATTCAAGCGCTTAAAAGATTTTATGTGAAATAAATTAATCTTGGGATATTATGATGTGGACGATGAAACACAATTGTACGCAGATGCTAGTCCAGTCGGGCTAGGTGCCGTTTTGATCCAGACGAACGACAAAGGACCACGCATAATCTCATATGCAAGGAAAAGCTTGTCTGGTGTCGAAAAAAGATATGCACAAACGGAGAAAGAAGCACTTGCGCTAGTGTGGGCTGTAGAGAGATTTCATTTTTATCTATTTGGGCGACAATTTCAACTCATCACCGATCATAAACCGCTGGAAGTAATCTTTAGTCCAAAGTCCAAACCGTGCGCTCGAATTGAGAGATGGGTTTTACGCCTACAATCATACAAATACATGGTGGTGTACAAACCAGGCAAAACAAACATTGCTGATCCGTTATCAAGGCTGGTGGCTGAATCCAACACACACACATCATTCGATGAAGGAGCCGAGCACTATGTGAATTGGGTAGCCACCACAGCAGCACCAGTAGCCTTCAAAATGGTTGAGATTGAACAAGCGTCAATACATGATGTGGAAATACAGGCAGTCAGACGGGGTATTCATGAAAACGATTGGAATGAATTGCCAGGGCCGTACAAATTATTCGAACGAGAACTGTGCTTCGCAGAAAACATTCTTTTGCGAGGAAGTCGAATGGTCATGCCAACTCGTCTTCGTACTCGAACCATTGAACTGGCCCACGAGGGACATCCAGGGATGACAGTGATGAAAAGACGAATTCGATCTAAAGTTTGGTGGCCAAAAATTGATCAGGATGTCGAAACGTGTGTAAAACGATGTTATGGATGCACATTGGTGTCGGCACCCTCAGCGCCAGAACCAATGAAGCGGACAGAATTACCAGCGGAACCGTGGCAGCATTTGGCAATTGATTATTTGGGACCGCTACCGTCAGGTCATTATCTGCTGGTGATTGTTGATTATTATAGTCGGTACACTGAAATTGAAATAATGGGAAAGAAAATCGATTCCACGGAAACAATAAAACGGTTGCGCGTTATTTTTGCTCGTTTCGGCCTACCAATTTCAATCACTGCTGATAACGGCCGACAATTTATTAGCGATGAATTCAAATCATATTGCAATCACAATAGCATCTCACTAATCAGCACAACACCGTACTGGCCACAGATGAATGGGGAAGTTGAACGACAGAACAGATCGATTGTTAAGCGACTGAAAATAAGCCAAAACACCGATCGGAATTGGCAAGACGACCTGCAAGATTTCCTGATTATGTACCGATCGACACCACATTCAACGACACTTAAAAAGCCTTCAGAATTGCTTTTTGGGCGAAATATTCAGGACAAATTGCCAAGTATAAATACGCCACTGGAAAAAGATGAAGAATTAGTTGATCGGGACGAAAAAAAAAAGAAAAAGAGAGAGAGTATGGAGATGCCAAGCGACATGCAAAAGAAATAGACATTCAGCCGGGGGATGAAGTATTGGTTAAACGAGGCGTAGTTACTAACAAATTATGTTCTACATTTCAGCAAGATGCCTATAAAGTCATAGCAAGAGAAGGAAGTGAGGTCACTATCGAGGAAAAAGATTCAGGGAAGCGGTATCGACGGAATGTTAGCCGCCTTAAAAAGATCAACCAGTTGGAGCTGTCGAATGAAATCAATGAAGAAAATGTACAAACAACTGATGATGCTGCAGAGCAACGACCAAGGAGACAAGTGCGACCATCGATACGATTGAAAGATTTTGTAAACTTAGATTTATAATAATTCAATATTGTGTTAAGAATTTTATGAATTGATTTGTTTATAAAAAGAAGGAAGTATTGTAGTATCTGGCAAAGTGGCAACACTTTTATATGTATTAAGAATGGATTGACAGATGTGACATCTGAGAATAAAAGGGTATTCGACAGCGAGCGAGCAAAGGGAACGGTTGTGTTAATACGGATATACGAAACTTTACACTTTTCATTTGAGTTTTGGAGGTATGCTCATGGTGTCGACTAGACGAGGGCTTGTCAATGTGTTTATGGAAGTTATCAGGGGCATGTTGATAAGATCATGTTCATCGTTTAGAACTTGATGCTCCCCGATTCTAATGTTGCAATCGCCTATGACCATAACATTTTTTGGGTCGAAAGTAAGGAGGACGTTATGAAGATCGTCAAAGTCATCAGACCAATTTGAACAATTGATATATACTGGAAGAATATGTAGTTTCTCGTTATTGAAACAACATTCTACCACAGTTTTTCCGTTGATATCGACAAATTTACACAGTTTTTGATTAAACAGCTCCATTTTGATACCGTATAAAGAACCTCCACTAGCTCTTCCTCTAGTATGCGATCGAGTTGCTGGAATTCAATGCAGAAAATAATTTGGGAACTTATTGATATATATGTACATTTATATGTTTATCTTCTACAAACGTTTTATGTAAAAAAATTATTAAATAGTAGCTTATTTAAAAAGTAGTATTGACTTAAATTTGCTGATTGGCTGACGGCACTAATATTAAAACCTATTCTGTGTTCGGCAAGCTGAAGACTGCACATCTCTAACTGAGCTTGTGATTGTACTAGATTTTCTAAAACCTGGTACAATGTCATACTGACTGCTTTCATTGGCTGTTGGTGTTGTTATGTCATCTACCAGCTGGTTCAATAATAACATTCCGTCCTGGGAGTTGCATTTCAGTGTTTTTCCTTCGTAGGAATATATGTACTCGCCAATAATAAGCTTTTCACCAGAAATTTTTGTTTTAAGAGACGGTTTTTTTTAAAGATCTGGGTTCGAGTTTTTATTATATTACGTCGCCCTTCTCTCTCTGCTGCTGGATAGTCTCTGTGGACCGATATGCCCGTGGAACGTAGTTTGCTGGCTTCTTTAAGAATTTTTAATGTTGATTCTTTTCGCTCCATTTCTACAACAACGTTTGCAATATTTTCGTTATTCGATGGCAAAAGACGTGCGGTTGAAACGAGTGATATATTGTTAGAATCAAGTAGCTCCAAGCATACATCTTTTGCCCTTTGAATGGGATCAACACCTGTTTGCACCGGAATGTGTACAATTAAATTTTTTTCGTGTAATATCTTTGACGGCTGTTCGATTTGTCTCTCTAGAGCTTGATTTTTTTCCTCGAGCATTTGGTTGTGCTATTTAAGTGCTGAAATTTGTGTGTTTATTTGTTCCAAATCGGTTTTAGTTACTACTAGCTGATGTACATACATTATCTTTGTATGTAGATGTGTATTTGTGATAAATTGTCTACTGGAAAAAGACTTCCAGCTAAATGCTACACTTGTCCTTGCATCTTAAAAGTTGGAATAAATACTTGCTTCACAATTTGCTTAGCACCAAATGACTGAATGAATTGCTTGGATTAAAGAATTTCCATAGACTATTGAAGAAAAAAGTGACGCAGGTGGGCTAGAAATTTCTTCCAATCTAACTTTTCCGCCTTTTTAAATATTTTATAGCACTTTCTTATCGCCAAAACGTCAAAAAATAATACAAACATATCTGTATCTGTTCCAAGCCCTGCATTTACTTATCATAAAAAAAAATTGCATTCTTTATCCAGTTATTGAATAAGAGATGATCGAACAATCACAATACATATATGATAGCACGAAGCAATCCCAATCATTTATACTACACGCATGTATGGCATACACGCACACCCGCTACCGTTGGTGCATTGACGGTGGCAATGGTCTCCACTGATCGTTGTCGCAAAAGCATACAAAGAATATTTATTTATGTTATTATTTTTCTCACAGATAATGTACAAAGAAGATATATATATCAAAATCTTTGTTGTGAAATAATCTAAACAAATATGTTATTTTTATTTTAATACGTTATTTAAGAACTAAGATAGAGCGAGATGAATGCCCAAAAATAAAATATAAACTTTTATTTTTCTCCTTTAGAAGTTTTTTATTGAAATATATTAATTTTTTTAATCCATTTTATCCAACCAGAATCGATTGCAAAAAACCGCATTCAAATCCGTTCAGTAGTTCTTTTGTTTTTGCGACACATACATACATACTTTTTTTTAGACTTCATTTTATAAAAGTAGTGATGATGTCTTTAAGTTTTACATCCAAAAGGCAAGACATAGAATCTGTGATAAAGGACATCAAGTTTTCCACAGACATATCGCCGACGGTCATTGTTGTTTTTAGTTTTTTGATTGACGTTTCGTTCCAATTTCGTTGTGATTCTCCAATTCGCCGATTAATTTCTCTCGTTATATGTGTATTATATACTTTTATTACCGCTATATGTTTAAATTATCGAACAAGATTCAATAAAAAAGGAATAATAAAACTCACTTGGCTTGCTTTTTTTTTCTTGGGATTTGAAGGAGTAGTTATTCCTTAATGGTGGCTACCAGTTTCAACAATAGTTTGGCCTAATTTACGGAGAAAAATTTAACTTTATCAGAGCACTTTTAACATTCGACTTCTTCTCACATGACACTTTGTCAAGAGATCATGTGTAATGGATGTAATTTAAGGGCCCTACTAGTAGAGGACTTATGGCTCCACTAAGCCGAAATAATGAATGGGCTACCCACTAGGAGTTCGCCGATATTATCAAATGAAACTTGCCGCTCGATATGAGTTTTAAGAATAATTTTATTGTGCCAAAATTCGTGCCTTATATACTAAACTTATTACATACTAGTACAGTACTGAATTGCAGTTATTTTGCAAACATTCCGATTACTTAGTTAAACTTATTCGATAAATAAAAATACAAACTATTACTTAATCATCGGTGGTTCACCTTTGAGGTGATTGGGCCTCTACAAACGGGATGAATTCTACCAGGAGGAAAATCAGTTTTATTCCACACTTCAAGCACACACGAGATGAACTATGTTGGGGGAAGAATGTGTATATATGAACCATTTATCATTGTATTTGTACTTTTTCCAGACCTCAAATATGAAAATTTGTGTGTGTATGTGTTTTCATCTTCGTCATTTCGGTTCAGAATAGGGGGAAGATTTTATGCCATATCTTCCGCGCTCTCCGTTTCCCTCACCAACGAATTCCATTTTCTGCCGGTACAATTCACCCCGTGTGTAGAGGCCCATAGCGCAGTGAAGAAATGGGTCAAGCATTTCAAAGCAATGAGCGTGTCATGTTACGTTAAAGCAATTAAAGGGCGCTTACGAATTGTGCATGAATGCATGTAAAAATGGAAAATGCTGAATGTGTAAGTTGATGTTTGCTTATCGAATGTTCAACAGGTGATCGTTACATCCACCTATAGGGTGGATAATATCACTACACATGCGAGCACAACTTTTTTTGTACTTAGTTGAGATGGGTGTTACTCTTTTATGTGATGTTGAACGTGTACAAAGGTAAGAAAGATGGTTTATTAATTGAGAATAATTTTAGTGGGTAAAGGAGAGTTAAAAAATAAATAAAAGCAACTAATACTGCTAGCTGGTACTTCTTTTCCGTTAATAGTGATAAATGTATATGTAGTAACTACACTACATGGACCCTACTCCATACCATCTACCAATACCACGATCTACCAAACTACCACCTATCGAACGCTCAGCCATTAAAATCAACTCTGTGCAGTGCCATTATCACTTGGTTCCCCCATACAGCCGAACCAATATGATTTACGACTCGCTCACATTTCTTTTATCTCATACCAAAATACCAAAGTGATGACCTCATAAATATGTCTCTCTTTCGGTATTAAGGATTATGATTACGAATCGCTTATCTCCTATCTATACGAACTACGAAAAAATGTTATCTCACAATCTGAACGGAATCGCAAAAAGCATTGCCACATAGAAATCTCGCACACTCATTTTCGAAATCAGCTGTTAAGTGTCAAAATTGTCTAATGTGTGAAAATTATTGAAATAAATTTGTGTAAATTATTAAAAAAAAAATTGGTTTTATTCTGAAATTTAAAAATCATAAAAAATTAAAAATGGATACTATTGGCTTCGCAATTATTGCTCCTCAAGCGGAATCCTTCAGGCGAAAAACCATTCTGAAAATTCAAAGAAAAATACTTCGAGACGTTTGTGACCCATTTGATCTGGATGAGCTAATATAAGAGTAAAGTAACTTTTATTTTCTTGTGTTCAAAAATTCAAATAAACTTACGGATTTCAAAGAAACTTCCGACTCAACAAATCTGCATTCAAGCATGTTTTTCGGTGTTCACGGCTTCTCCACGGTAACAGTCCCCATTTCGACCACCAGCCAGAGAGGAAGATCTTTCTCCCCTACACGCTGTCGCCGTCACACCGTGATCGTGACCTCAATGTTTCATCCACCCCGAAACACGTGTACTCCTTGGCCAATCCATCGACCGCCACCGCTTTCGCCATACCCGAAACCATCCCCTACATCACACACACACACAAGAAAACAAAATATCGAGTGCAGAAGGTACGATTTGAGTACCCCTATGCACGACCAAAATCGTCGACCCAAATCATATGTCATCAACCGCCGATCGCCAGCAAGATCATCTCTGCCGTTAACCATCTACCCAGTTGGACAGAAACAAAGATTGTAGGATCGACGAGCAGTAGATAAGTAATGTTATAATTTTATGATAGCGATTGTAGCATTATTATTGTAAAGTTCTTACTTGCTTAGTTGGCGCTACAGCTCGAGGTGAACTTGGGCCTGCTTCTCGCAACGATTTGTGTGTGCGTGTTATATTTTTGCACGAATGGAAGGGACCTACAGACTCCGAACGGCGAGTTGAGAAGCTCAATCGTGACAAGTGATACTCTTTGATGCTTGTCAGGCATTCGAAAAAGGTGGTACCGTGAAAAAGCTCTTTTAGGTGTTAAGCGCCGTACACACGATCAATGTTACTTGACAAGTATTATTGACGATTTTTGATGTCAAGTAACATTGATGCAAAACCGCATCCACACGTATCAATGAACATTGACAATGTTTTTCCCCATATTTTGTTCAGTTGCTTCGCATGTATTGCCGAACATGGACGCAGATTAATATCTTCTAGCTGTGAGCTATAGTAAATGTTCAATATGAATTAATATAATGCAACATTGGCAGTAATGGATGCGTTTCTGACGAAGACGATATATAGTGCACCGATTTCTATGATGACCTTATTAACAACAGATTGAAAATACCACCCCACAATGTCCTATTAACTTTTCTAATAACCTAATCGCTTCTCGCGGAGCTTTACATGTTTTTAATTTTTCTTCTTTATTCATACTATATTATACAGGGTGTTTCCAAGTTAAATGTCAAGATTTTGGCAACTGATTTTTGGGTTTATTTTAAGGAAAAAATCGTTCTATAGCAAGGATCTATCTCCAATTTGGACATCATTTATCGAGAATTTAAGAAAACACCTACTTTGGTGTACCTTGACCCATACTAACTCAAATATCTCCGCTACTACTTACTACATAAACTTCTTTTAGGGCTTTGATTTTAGAAAAAATAACACCCTTTTAACTGCGCTTAAATAAATTGGATACCTTTTATGGCTTTCCAGATATTTTATTTTTAAGTCAATATCCTAAATCTTGCCCATACATTTTTTTGACTTTCAGGTCGTTTTTCTACAAAAAATGCGTATTAAACATACTGTTTTATTATTTTTTCTTATGAACGTAACAATTGTAAACAAAAAAATGTGTAGTAAGTATTCTGAAAAACTCACAGATTTTATGATACTCGAAAAAAATCGCAGCAGGTAAAAAGCGAAAAAACTATTTTTTCCTATTTTTTTAACCACAGTCGGCAATTATTGCGATTTTTTAACTAAATCATAAGTTTGCAATTTGTTTTTTAAATAAAGTATGACTTTACGAAGGTTTTAAAGTATGCTCATTTATTAGAATACCCGTCAAAACCCTAATTTCCATACCAGTTTCCCCTTAACATCCCAGACTCAAACCTAACTGAATATGCAGGCCTAGTTGGAAAATTTAACTAGGAAAAGTGGTATAAATGATTAGAAAACAAAATTCAATTCATCAGTTTAATTTTTGAAGCCGAGGTTACACAACGGTTGCTTAGAAACGGTATTTGAAATGGCATCTTTTACAAACTAAGAATACGCAGATATTATCTACGTTTATGGGCTGTGTGACGAAAGTTCCAATAGAGCACGACAAAGATACCGTGAGCTTTATTCTAACCTTAATTGATAAATTGAATTTTGTTTTCTAATCATTTATACCACTTTTCCTAACTAAATTTTCCAACTAGGCCTACATACTCAGTTAGGTTTGAGTCTGGGATGTTAAGGGGGAAAATGGTATGGGAATTAGGGTTTTGACGGGTATTCTAATAAATGAGCATACTTTAAGACCTTCGTAAAGTCATACTTTATAAAAAACAAATTGCAAAATTATGATTTAGTTAGAAAATTCGCACTAATTGCCAACTGTGGTTAAAAATTAGGTAAAAAATCATTTTTTCTCTTTTTACCTGCTGCGGTTTTTTCCAAGTATCATAAAATCTTTGAGTTCTTCAGAATACTTACTACACATTTTTTTGTTAACAATTGTTACGTTCACAAGAAAAAATAATAAAACGGTGTGTTTATTACGCATTTTTTGTAGAAAAACGACCTGAAAGTCAAAAGTTTTTTCCAAGTATCATAAAATCTGTGGGTTTTTCAGAATACATACTACACATTTTTTTGTTAACAATTGTTACGTTCATAAGAAAAAAATAATAAAATAAAATATCTGGAAAGCAAAAAAAAGTATCCAATTTGTTTCAACGCAGTTAAAAAGGGTGTTATTTTTTCTAAAATCAAAGCCCTAAAAGAAGTTTATGTAGTAAGTAGTAGCGGAGATATTTGAGTTAGTATGGGTCAAGGTACACCAAAGTAGGTGTTTTCTTAAATTCTCGATAAATGATGTCCAAATTGGAGATAGATCCTTGCTGTAGAACGATTTTTTTCTTAGAATAAATCCAAGAATCAGTGGGCAAAGTTTTGACATTTAACTTGGAAACACCCTGAATATTCCACAAACATTCGTTTTTCCGATAAATTCGTTAAGGAACAATCTGCCACATTGCCGTAAAACAGACATTTTCCTCCACCGACAACCACAGGCGAATGACAACATTGACAAGTAACATTGATGCACCAAACACACGTTCAATGAAACATTGAAACATTGTCAATGAACAGTGAAGAAAACCAAATAAATTTTGGTTTCCATCAATGTATCAATGTTACTTGACGAAAACATTGAAACGCATACAAACGATCAATGTTACTTGAATGAGTCATGTTTCAAGTAACATTGTCAAGTAACATTGATGGTGTGTACGGCGCTTTAGACTTGGCCAGGAGTTGAACCCGGGCAGCATTGCGTGGTAGTCCAACGCACTAACCACCACGACCACGGCGACCATTGTAAAAATCGCATAGATATAAAAGCATATTGTTTCATCCCCTCAAATTAGCATATTCGCCAATTTACTAATAAATTGATTCACGTATTCCAAACTAATACGTATGATCATCATCGAATACCACCGGATGGAAATAATGTGCACGCCAATGGAGAACTTTTACTCAGTGGCGATTTCTCTCAGTTGGCTAGGTTGGCGGCGCCAAACCAGAATTTGAGATGAATAAATGCCATGAATTATATTTTATATGAAATGAATAACGAACTTCAGTAATTATGAAGAGTAGTGCAAGAAAACTAGACTTACCTATTTTCAAATAAATTTTTCTTGCACGCAATACAAAACTCCCATGCAAAAAGTATCCCTTGAAATATAGTTTGGCTCTAAAATTTGCGCCAACCAATTTTCCACACGTACTCCATGAGTCATCATTGCATCCCGAAAAAATTACGGTTTGGTGTGATTTATGGGCCGGCGGCGTCATTGGGCCGTACTTCTTCCGTGATGATCAAGACCGGCACGTTACTGTGAATGGGAATCGCTACCGTTCAATGATAACCGAATATTTTTGGCCCTAATTGGATGATATGGACTTGGAGGACATGTGGTTCCAACAGGACGGCGCCACAAGCCACACAGCGAATGTCACAATCAATTTATTGGAAACCAAGTTTGGAGAACGTGTTATCTCACGAAATGGTCCAGTCGCTTGGCCGCCTCGGTTGTGCGATTTGACGCCGTTAGACTATTTCCTGTGGGGCTTCGTCAAGTCTATGGTCTATGCCAACAAGCCAGCGACGATTGATGAACTTCGTATGAAGATCGAACGTGAAATTGCAGCAGTATCGGCCGATTTATGCTTGAAAGCCGTCGAAAATTGGGTTGAGCGTCTGGACTTTTGCAAGCGTGCCCGTGGTGGCCATGCAAAAGAAATCGAGTTCCATACATAATGGCATCGAACGTACCTTCACAGGAATAAAGAATTTCACTGATATCCAAAACCGTTTTTGTTTTATTTAAAAAAAACTTTTGTAGCGCTCTTATTGAAAAACCCTTTATAAGTATTAAGTTTAACCTAGAATGTTCGTGTGGGGCCAGTAAGTTAGAGTAAGATAGATAAGTTAGTTAAGCTAGTTTTAAGCAGTTTTGTCTAGCATGTAAGTAATAATTGAATTGATAAATAAAAATGCATTAAAAATGAAAAAAAATTATAATGAAAATGGTGTGATGTGTAGGTAAGGTATACCGTATACATACATACATTTTGTGTTCTTTTTGATTATGTATTTCGTTATTGTTAGCTTTGGCTCAGTGTATAGTGTTTTCATCCACGGGTCTCAGGTTCGTTTCTCGATGTTTAATTTTTTTTTTTTGGTTTTGTTGTTTTTTTTTTTATTTCTTTTCTAGTTTTCAATCGTGCTGATGGAACAGAAAGTTGTTTCCTTTGGTTTTGTTATTGTTTTTTTGCTTGTTTTCTATTTTTACCCGGCTATGTAGTCCTTACGGACTACTGCATGGAACCAGAGCTAAAAGTTTCCTTAAGACTCCCGGGTGCCTGCATCGTATTTAAAGCAGACGTTCTAGTAGTACTTCATGATAATGAAATTAACATTCACAGTCAGACTGCACTTAAGGCGCTAAAATAGTTCATTTTCAAATGGCACTAGTCAGGAGCTGCCGAATATTGCTAAGGGCATTAAGTATGCTGTTTGCATTATACAAAACCTTGTAAGACTATGTTGGGTCTTAGAGGGCAACGAGTTTGCCTATGAGCTGGCAAGGAAAGCTACCGACTACGGGAAAAACTGAAAAGTAGGGCTCATGATGAAATAAAGCGATGATGTTGAGAGCTTAGCCCTGGTCTCAACTTCTCTCAAAATTTTTTACGATTATTTTAATAAATGATTTTTAAAAAAATAACTACAAGGAAATATTAATGTTCCTTATGCACTTTCGTGCAGCGGAGAACTTTGTCTTTTTTGTTTTAGTTTCGTAGGTGCGCATGCGTATATGTATGTAGTTGTTACAATAATGCAGTGCGTGCGTGCTTACTTGTGACGTGAGACGGTAAGTTGAGTAGAGATGTCTTAAGCCGATTTTATATTTCGATAAATTGGCAATTTGTATACACTATTCCATAAAAGCATTTTTCTTTAGTGCATACATATGTACATACATATGTACATACATATATTGTACCTAGGGTTACCAGATTGAAAATGACGAAAAGGGGGACAAAATATGTTTTTGAAAAATATAACACCAGCGTAAAAAAATTGAAGTAAAAAACTTAAAGCAAATTAAACATGTCGCATATTCAGGACCTTCTTTGCATTTTGCGAACCACTCGAAACACTTTTCCCAGCGCTGATTATATGCACTCTTTCTTCTTTTATTCGCCTTTCAGACATTTTAGGACTATTAAACGCAAACGAAAATAATTTGTAAACAAAACTGACAAAGCACAGATAGCAGCAAAAATTATAAACTGACAGTTGAAGGAAAACTTTTGCGCGTTGAGTGATATGTAGTTCATTGAGTGGATGCGTTCAGCTTTGAAAGGATTTTGAACTTCAAATGGATGTGCTTACAGAGAATCTGTTGGTGTATCCACGCTGGTTCTGCTCGTTATTTTCGCCCGAACTTGGATAGTTAAACGTTAAACCAAACTGAGAAAAAAAACAATTGTATTCGATTTTAAAGTAATGCGCACAATTCAGAACTTTTGGACAACTTTATTTTTCGTCTTAATACAATGGCGGTTTGTGGTCTAATAACCATCTTCTTCATGAAAAAATTGAAAACGAAGCTCTCGCACCCGCAGCCAATATGAGTTTTAAGAACAGAAAGAGACAAGCATACACGGGTTTAGAACACAGTGATGCCCATCTCTCCGTTTTACCGCCCTCTATGAATGGGTGGAAACAACATGGGAAATGCAGAAGGCAAAAAAAAGAACGTACTTGAACATTACCGCCCGCCTTGCAGCGCCGGCTGCAAAATTAAAAACTGATCGAAATATTTCTGGAGAAGTGTTACTCGGATGCGAGAGCTATAGCATTACAAAGGTTATACAAGATGAATTCAGGTTAAAAATTAATTCAGGGCAAAATTAGCAATAATAAGATAAGATTAAAAATGTACAGTGGATTGATTTGATTCAAGACATTGATATAAAACTAAGTTTGATACAGGATTTCATGGTATAAAGGAATGTATAATATAGAAGCAACAGGAGTGCATTTATTTACTTAATTTTTTTTTATTTGTAATAATAAAGGTCCCCATTGTAAGCGTGTCCAGTGACAATATCATTTGGGTAATAATGGGGAAATTCAAACTAACAATTTTTAAATACGCGGTAGTGAAAGATGGACGCGACAACGAATTCATTGAGGGAGGAGAGCGCATAATTTGGCTATAGAACGGGTGATGATGCCTCGTTGAGTTTTTTCGTCAGCAACTCTTACTCGCTGGTCAGAGCCGTGGTATACCTTAAGAACACGCAAATTCTCGTTCCGAACGATGACTAAATCATCAACCTGAAGGTCCCTTTGGGGGTGTTTCCACTTATACCTTTTATGTAATTCTTTCAAATATTCCTCCTTCCAACGGAGGCAGAACTGATGATGAAGGATTTTCAACTTTCGCCATCTATTCATGATACTTAATGACTGATCGGAGTAGGGTGGTTCCGGTGGGCTCAGCAGTACGCTTCCAGTGAGGAAATGACCGGGGGTCAATGGCACGATATCCAGAACACTATCAGACAGGGGAGATATCGGTCGAGAGTTTAGACTTGATTCGATTCTGGTGAGAAGGGTGGTGAATTCCTCAAAAGTGAATTTTTCATTTCCAGCGACCTTTCGGAAGTGGAGTTTGAAACTCTTCACCCCCGCCTCCCACAGACCTCCCATATGAGGGGAACCCGGCGGAATAAAATTCCACTTAATCTGGGTGAAGTTAGGCGAGCAACGAACCGTGTAAACGCCGCCAGAAAGGCTTGAGAGGTTAAATCATTCACGGCTTCCAGGTGGATGGCTCGAGTCGAGAAACAGACAAACAGGCACGTATAGGCTTTGTCCAAACGGCATTTGCGGCCGAAATAGGTCTTTAAGAGAAACGGACCGGCAAAATCAATCCCCGTGTTGGTAAATGCGCGGTTAAGTGTAGTGCGTTCCTTGGCCAAAGTTCCCATTAGTTGGGTGAGTAGATGCTTTTTATACCGGATGCACACAGTACACTCGCGAATACACCTTTTGACTAAATTTTATAAGCGCGGAATCCAGTATTCAGAACGTATCATACGAGTCATGAGCGGTATCTCGCCGTGGAGTGATAGTTTATGCACATACGCTACATAAAGCTGGGTAAAGCGGCAATCATAGGGAAGCAGAATGGGAAACCGCTCTTTCAAGGTCAGGGTGGCAGAGGATAGTCGGCCATGGGATCGGACGATTCCTTTCGAGTCAAGAAAGGCATTAAAGTTTAACAACCAGCTTTTGGACGATAGCCGTTGCTCACGTGACAACAACTAATAGTCGTCAGGGAAATACTTTTGTTGGGTAAGGAGAACTAACTTATCCCTTGTACCAAGGATCTCTTCATAGGAGAGGGCAAGCGTAGCCTGATCGGCGCGATATGTCGCCCTTCGACACGAATTAAGGAATCGATAGACGTATGCCAGGACGCGAATGGCTTTATGCCAGGAAGAGATATGACCGAAGACCGTTTCAAAGTCAGGAGAGATTTGGTTGGTTAGGGTCCGTGCAAGCTTTCGTTCCAACAGCGATTCATCTGGAGGTTGTCTGGATAAAGACGGCCAAGTGGGTGAAGGCTGCCGCAACCAATACGGTCCTTCCCACCACAGTCGATTGGATTGCAATCCAAGAGGGGTGGTTCCACGTGTAGCTAAATCCGCTGGGTTATCACCTGAATCTACGTGAAACCAATCGAGTGAGGAAGTATGACTTAAAATTTCAGATGTTCGGTTAGCTATAAACGTCTTCCACGCACTCGGATGCTTATTGAGCCATGCCAGTACGATGGTGGAATCAGTCCATAACCGAACTTGCACTTCTGCCATAAAGGAAAGGTTCTCGGAGACTACCCGTATCATTTTTGATAGCAGGACTGCTCCCTGTAGCTCTAATCTGGGCAGCGAAATGGGACTCACGGGTGCGACTTTGGATTTGGCCCACAGTAAGTGCGATGTAAAGGTAGTCGAGCTGTGCTGAACACGGAGATACATACACGCTGCGTAGGCCATCTCCGAGGCGTCACAAAAACCGTGTATCTGCACACCAGACCAAGGGGTATAGTCCACCCATCTAGGAATGCGGATAGTCTCAATATCGGAGAGAGTGGACAAAAACAGTTTCCATCTATGTTCGGTAGAAGGTGCAAGCGGGCCATCCCAATCCGTTCCATCCCTCCATATCTGTTGCATGAGAATTTTGGCCGTCACCACGATAGGCGCAAGCCAACCTGCGGGGTCGTATAGCTTGGCTATAACGGAGAGAACCGATCTCTTCGTAACCGAATCCGTCATGGAACGGGACTGAACTGAGAAAGAAAATTGATCGGCCGCGGCGTTCCACCGAATACCGAGCATTTTAAGCGAGCTAGCGTCCTCTAATTTAAGAAAATCACGATTGAGAAGAAACTCTTGCGGGAGATGCCCCAACAAGTCGAGGGAGTTTGAGGTCCATTTCCTTAAATTGAAACTTGCTGACTTCAAAGCTGAGATGAGTTCGAGTTGTGCCTTGTGAGCGGTTGCTACGTCATGAGCCCCGGATAGGACATCATCGACATAAATGTGCTGATTGAGAATTTCGGAAGCAAGCGGATGAGATCCTTTAACATCCGTGGCGAGTTGACGTAAGGTACGAATCGCCAGGTACGGGGCACAATTGACACCAAACGTAACAGTTTTGAGTTCGAAGTCATTGACGACATCATGTGGTGTTTCCCGAAAGAGAATGCGTTGATAAGATGTTTGATCAGGATGTATCAGGATCTGTCGATACATCTTCTCAATGTCGCTATTGAAAACGTACTTATAGCACCGCCAATTAAGCATAAGTAACGTGATATCGCTTTGAAGGGTAGGCCCCGGGTATAACACATCGTTTAAACTCGTTCCTTTAGAAGAGGCTTGTGATGCGTTGAAGACGACTCTTACTTTCGTCGTGAGGCTGTCAGGCTTGACAACTGCGTGATGTGGCAGGTAATACGAACTGACCCGGCTATCGAATACCAGCTCAGATGAGAGCGTAGGCTGCATGTGACCCAGGGTTAGGTATTCGGATACGACCGAATCGTATTCCTGTTTTAACCCGTGATCAAGTCGGGACTCGTTGCGCAGAAACTGTCTCATGGCAGCAGGCCTGGAATAACCCAACTTAATGTTATCGGGAAACTCCTCTTTCAAGGGCAACCGAGCCATATAGCGTCCAGAGGCATCACGAACAGTGGACTCTGCATACAGCTTTTCACAAAATTGCTCTGCAGACATGAGTAAAGATTTTTGAGGAAGCTCCTCGAGCTTCCAGAATTTGTGTAGCTCTTCTTCCAGGGTCACCTCGTTGAAGAATGATACCATAGGTGAAACGGTGGAGACGTTATTGGAAGGGGGTTTCTGAAGAGGGCCGAGTATAACCCAACCGAACACCGTGTTCTGGGCCATAAGTGAATGGAGCACATTGCTCTTTATGCCATCGCGAACAATGGATGGGTATAAATCAGCTCCGATAAGCATATCGATTTAAGAGCTTTTGTAGAAAAAGGGATCGGCCATTCGAAGACCAATGTGGCGGTGAGGATCACCAACGTCAATAGACATAGAGGGTATATTGCCGGTTAACTTCTTGAGCACTAAAGCCTGTGCATTAAGAGAAAACTCTTTATCGTGCATGGAACTAAGAGTAAATAAACATAGCTTTGAGGAAGACGCAGTGGGGGTTGAGCTCATTCCGGAGATTTGAGCTCGAACGGGTTGAGTCGGGAGATTTAACCGGGCTTGAATGTCTTCCGAAAGGGTCACCTCGTTGAAGAATGATACCCCCAACCGAACACCGTGTTCTGGGCCATAAGTGAATGGAGCACATTGCTCTTTATGCCATCGCGAACAATGGATGGGTATAAATCAGCTCCGATAAGTATATCGATTTTAGAGCTTTTGTAGAAAAAGGGATCGGCCATTCGAAGACCAATGTGGCGGTGAGGATCACCAACGTCAATAGACATAGAGGGTATATTGCCGGTTAACTTCTTGAGCACTAAAGCCTGTGCATTAAGAGAAAACTCTTTATCGTGCATGGAACTAAGAGTAAATAAACATAGCTTTGAGGAAGACGCAGTGGGGGTTGAGCTCATTCCGGAGATTTGAGCTCGAGCTATGATGTCTAATTCGTACTATAGCTGTCGCTAATAGGACTTGGGAACGGGTCGTATTAAAGAGCGTGTTGGATGAGATATCTGGAGTGGACTGTATATCAGAGGGGCTTGCCTGAGGAGGTGTGGGTTCCGTTGAATGCAAGAGCGTGTGATGTTTGCCTTTGCATTTGAAACATGTGTTCGCACTTTTGCAATCAGCCACACTGTGCGTTACTGCTAGACAATTATAGCAATGCTTGAATCTTCGCACCGTATCGCGCCTAGTGTCGACATCCATTTTCAAGAAATCGGGACAGAGTCGTAGCGGATGTGAACCTTTGCACACTTTGCACAACGGTGCCAGTTTAGTGTGTAGAGTACGAGCGCGTGAGACAGTGGGATTGAGATTTTTGAGAGCGCTTGGACGAATTGGCTTATTCCCGGGATGCATGTCGGATACACTTTCTAACACGCGAAAACGATTCGAGAGAAAGGTATTTATGCTTTCTCATGAAGGAATTTCAGTAGGCTTTTTTAGAGATTCCTCCCAGAGAGCAAGAGTCGTCTCAGGAAGCCTAGTCGAACAGATATATGTTACCACCGCGTCCCACTTGTCTACCTCTATGTCATACGACTTTAACGCAAGCAATGCGTCATTGATGTTGCTTTGTAATTCTTTTATAGGTTTGGCAGATTCACTGGTAATGGGAGGCTGACCGAGCAATGCTTTAAGGTGGTTGTTCACTAAAATCCGTTTATTTTCGTAATGGTCTATGACGGCCGCCCAAGCTAACTTAAAATTGTCATCCGTCAGAGAAAACTTCTTGATAATATTCAACGCATCCCCCATTGTCTTTGCACGCAGATGAAATAATTTTTGCACGGGAGAAATTTTCGGGTGTTTGATATAAACAGCGGTGAACATGTCCCTAAATGCGGGCCAGTCCAAATAATTTACGTGGAAAATGTCCGTATCACAAGGGGGGAGTTTGGTAGTGTGCATAGGCATTTGGTTTGACATGACATTGTCGTTGGGTTTGGAGTTGACTGAAGAATCGGTCTGAGAAGTTAACCTAGCACTGACCTCAAAGGGTTTCATGTGATCCAAAATTTCACTTAAGCACGTGATGTAAGTGTCAGACGAGCACTGATATTTGGCTTTTACCGCGCCAAGAGATGCTTTGAGACTATCATCGGTAGACGAACTGCTCACAAATAGCATGTATGCCATTTTCACCTGCCGCCATAGATCGCTTAGTTCTGTTCTATACGCTTCCAACAGAGAGAGAGTATAAGTTACATTACGTTTATTTCGAAACGCAGCATGAAACTCCACTAACGTATCGCTAGCCAAAATCACGTCCTCCAAACTCATGATATTCGCAGGGTAAATCGCGAATTTACCGAAAAAAGTTAATTAAAATATCACCAATATCTACCTATTTTACCGCCAAAATTACACCGAAATGATTATGCACTTGATATATGATATGTATATGTAAAAGAACAATGGGTACCTGTACATATGGTTATAATTGAAAATTTTATTCAAAGACTACTTATATTAATGCTAAATATGCACATGCTTCTAATAAAGTAATTAAAAAGTACCTGTTCAACATAAAATTTTAACTAATTACTGATGGCTGCAACGTTGATTGTTGAGGTTAAATTTTGTTGAGACTGCTTGATGAATCTGCTGAACGGTGATGCTGATATCTGATGCTTCTTCGGTGGAATTATAGATGACAAATTAAAGATGAGGATATGAGATGATCTGGTGATTGTGCTGAACGTTCGGCAAACACAATGGGGTGCAAACAAAGTGCAGTTTTGGCGAACTTTGTCTGTTGCGATCCGATTGTGCTAGCGTGTTCCAGTGGCAGTGAAAACGACGTAATTTATGTAGCACTTTTGGGCGACGATTAGTGCGGTCACTATTTGGGTTCCTGGGTTATTAGGAGCTACTCCAATGAGTTTTGGGTAGCTGATGGCGAGGATATGCGAAGATTAAATTGGGGAACAGCGTGGTTGTACACTGCACGTTGGGTCGAGAACAATCCGGCTCGATTGGACCAAAAATGTTGGTGTATCCACGCTGGTTCTGCTCGTTATTTTCGCCCGAACTTGGATAGTTAAACATTAAACCAAACTGAGAAAAAAAACAATTGTATTCGATTTTAAAGTAAAGCGCACAATTCAGAACTTTTAGACAACTTTATTTTTCGTCTTAATACAATGGCGGTTTGTGGTCTAATAATCATCTTCTTCATGAAAAAATTGAAAACTAAGCTCTCGCACCCGCAGCCAATATGAGTTTTAAGAACAGAAAGAGACAAGCATACACGGGTTCAGAACACAGTGATGCCCATCTTGTGGAGACTTTGTCTCAACAATAAAAGATTACTTTTAAAACGAAAACGATTATTTATTTATTAAATTTATAAAAAAAGAAATCAGGAGAAAAGCTTGTGGCGTAATTCAATTCAGACGAATATAAATATCAAGATGACTGTTAATTCGAATTTTGACATGTAACAAGTGTGTAAGAGATGAACATATATATTTTCAATTTGAAAGAGATAAAAAGATAACTTGGAAAAATGAATGATTAAATAAATGTATTCTATGAACCGCCAGGGCGCGGGTGTGTTCCCACAATACTCCCTTCCGAGAAATTGAACTGGTTCAAGATGTTTTAATTGATACTTTTTTGTCATGCTTCAGATATGTCTTAGGTTGTGTCTGAGTTGGTATTGATGTTTCAGGTTGCTGCTGGACCTGGGAATCTGTCGATGATAGGTGAGCTGGTTTCAATCGTTCGACGTTGATATTAGCGATTTTTCCGTTTATGTCGATGTTGAAGAGTTTGTTATTAATCCGGTTTATAATTTTATGAGGTCCTGAATATGGTTGGTCGAGTCCTTGTTTGGTTGCGTCTTGGCGAAGGAAGACATGGCTGCAACTATGGAGTTCCTTGTGATAGAAAGTCTTGGATGTTGAATGATGAGTCGCAGATGCTGGTCTCAGTTTTCGCGTATGCACTCTGAATTCTTCCAAGAAAAAATTTGGATCTGATGGTGGATCTTCTTGTGTGATGAATTCACCAGGGATCCTGAGAGTTGTGCCGTATAGGTATGCAGCAGTTGATGATTTAAGATCTTCTTTATAACAGGTACGCAGGCCAAGAAGGACGACTGGAAGTATTACTGTCCATTCTGGATTCTGATGACAACGAATAGCTGCTCTGAATGTTCGGTGCCACCTTTCCACCATTCCATTCGCCGCTGGATGATACGCTGTTGTTCGAACACGCTTGCTTCCCACCAAATCGGTCATCGCTTTGAACAAAGTTGACTCGAACCGAGATCCTTGGTCCGTGGTGATTGTTTTGGGACATCCATATCGAGCAATCCAACCGGTGAAGAAATGTTTGGCGACACTATCAGCTGTTATGTTTGTCATCGGAATCGCCTCGGGCCATCTTGAGAAACGATCGACCATTGTTAAGCAATATCGATATCCATGGGATTCTGGTAGCGGTCCTACGATATCGATGTGTATGTGGTCGAAGCGTTGATCGGGTTCTGTAAATACTGAGGATGTAGTATGAACGTGTCTACTCACTTTGGACCGTTGACATGGGATACAATTCCGAGTCCAGTTGCTGACATCTTTATGCATGAGGGGCCACACATACCGTTGACAAATTAGTTTGCATGTGACTTTGGCTCCTGGATGTGAAAGACCGTGGAAAGTATCGAAAATTTTTTGTCGAAATGTCTTGGGTACCAAAGGTCGGATGTCGTGTTGAGATACGTCACAGAAGATTTCTTGCTTGTCTGCTCCGAATGTGAGTTTTTGTATTTTTAAAGATGTTGTATTGTCTTTCAGCAATTTTTGGATTTCTTCATCGGTTGTCTGTGCTTTTGCTAGAGCTGGTAAATCAATAGACATTGTGATATTGGCTGGCTGCAAGGCGTCGATTCTGGACAATGCATCTGCGACAACATTGTGTACTCCTTTTAGTGCTTCGATGTTTGTTGAATATTGGCTGATATAGCTAAGTTGGCGGACTTGTCTGGGTGTTGCTTTGTCGGATCTTTGCTTGAAAGAATGTATCAAAGGTTTGTGGTCCGTTTGAATTAAAAATTCACGTCCTTCTACTGATGGTCGAAAAAATTTTATGGCTTTATATATGGCAGTAAGTTCTCTATCATAAACGCTATACCTTCTCTCGGCTGGCGACAATTTCTTGGAGAAAAATCCTAGAGGATTCCAATCGTCATTATCCAGTTGCTCCAAGACTGCTCCCACAGCTTTATCGGAAGCGTCGGTTCTTAGGCGAAGCTGTGCGTGATGTGCTGGATGAACCAAGAGTGCTGCGTTTGCTAGGTTTTGTTTGCACTTTTCGAACGCTGCTCGTGTTAGCTCCGTCCATGGCACCGGTCTTGGGTCCTTCTTTCGAGAATCCTTGAGAAGTTCGTGCAGTGGTGCTTGGGTGTCAGCTGCGTCCTTGACATGTCGCCGATAAAAATTTATCATGCCCAAGAACTGCCGAAGTTGTGCGAGCGTCTGTGGCTCCTTGTAGGTTTTTAGCGCTTCTACTTTGTCTTTGAGCGGTTGTGAGCCTTCAGCAGAAATTTGATAGCCGAGGTACTCAACACTGTTTGCTCCGAATGTACATTTTTTCTGTTTATTGTTAGTCCGTATTTGTGAAGGCGTTCAAAAACTGCTGTTAGATGTTTTTTGTGTTCTTGCTGATTTGTTGATGACACCAGTAAATCGTCTAGGTATGCGTACACAAAATCCAAGCCTTCCAGGACCTTTTGAATAAAACGTTGAAAGGTCTGGGCCGAATTGCGGAGGCCGAATGGCATGACCATAAATTCGAATAATCCGAATGGAGTTATTACGGCTGTCTTCGGAATATCGTCTGGGTTCACGGGAATTTGATGATAGGCCCGTGCCAGGTCTATTTTGGAGAATACTTTTTTTCCGTGAAGATTGTTTTCGTAGTCGTAGATGTTGGCAATCGGGTATCGGTCGGGTATCGTCTGAGCATTTAACCGCCGATAGTCCCCACATGGTCTCCAGTCGCCAGATTTTTTGGGGACCATGTGAAGGGGACTGGCCCATGGACTACTTGACGGGCGACAGAATCCTTGGTCAACCATGAACTGGAATTCTGCTTTTGCCTTGCTCAACAATTCTGGTGATAATCTCCGTACTCTTTCGTGGACCGGTGGGCCAGTGGTCTCAATGAAGTGTCGAACGTTGTGTGCCGTTATTTGTTTCTGCGCGTTGTTCGCCAAGATATTCGGGAATTCTCTCAAAAGATCTGCATACTCCTCGTCTTTGCTGAGTTGTGAGATCCCGAGGAATGATGAAGGAGATAGTGTACCCTTGACTTTAATTTTCGTTTCGGCGTCTTCGATACGTCCTTGTTTAATATCTACGATGAGGCGGAAGTTGTGCAACAGATCTGCACCGATTATCCCATATGGTACGTCAGCCACTTTGAAAACCCAGCGTACAGGCCTTCGTGTACCGATGTCAAGCGTGAGAGCTTTTTCACCGTATGTGTTGATGTGGCTACCGTTTGCGGCATACAGTTTAATTGGTGATAGATGTTTTTTGTCGTTTCGGTTGGCGGGCACGACGGAAAGGTCAGCTCCTGTGTCTACCAGGAAACGTTGCCCTGTCGTTTTGTCGAATAAGAAAAGTCGGCGAGATGTTGGGCCACCAGTAATCGCCGATTGTACTGGTGGTTGATCTAGTTTTCCTTCTTCTGTTTGAACTGGCACGGAGCTGTGCACGTCCTCGCCCTTGCTCCGAACTGATGATGGTAAGAACAGTACTTTTGATCTTTCGGTGTTTTGTTGTCTGCGCGTGGGCGTGAGCGTGAGCGTGAGCGTGAACGTGGGCGTTGTCGGAATTTTTTTAGTTCATTTAACATCTGCTCTACTTGAAGGGATAAACTGTTTACTTTCTCCTCCAGCGATGTGTTTGGCGATGGTGCTCGAGCTTGTATTGTCATCAGTGAGTTGTTTGACAACGGGGATATGTTCCAAACATCGTCTGCGAGCTGTGCTAGTTCTTCGTTGCTCAGATTTTTGCCTGCTGCTAAACTCATTCGCAGTTCACGTAGCAGTTGGTCCAACCACAGCGTACGGACATAGTTTGCATCCAAGGCGCCGTTGTTGAGCGACTGCATTTCCGCCAGCAAAAAGGATGGTTTGCGTTCTCCCAGTGCTAATCCCGATACGAGCTTTCGGAATTTTTGTTCTTGACTGACGCTGAAGCGATGGAGAAGTGCTTTTTTGAGATGCTCGTACTTTTCTTTCGCTTGTGCGTTAAGGACTGCTTCTTTCACTAGTGTGAGAATTGTTTCGTCAAGTCTGGAAATAATAGCATTAAATTTGGTTGAATCAGAGGTTACCCGGTTGATTTGGAACTGTGCTTCTAGTGAAGCAAACCACAATTCCGGTTCTTTTGTCCAGAAAGAAGGCACATTGAGCCGTTCCATGCTGCTGACGGCGGCCAATATAGCCTGTGTTGTAATTGGCTGTGCGGCTTCTTTTATAGTTTTAGACGTAGTTGGAGGTGGCTGCTCCTCCTCGTTGATCTTAAGCTCTGGTGCGATTTCTTTGTCGCTGCTCATTTTGGATTCGACTGAGTCAGCAAATATTGAGCGTGCGGGGTCACCAAATGTGGAGAATTTTGTCTCAACAATAAAAGATTACTTTTAAAACGAAAATTATTATTTATTTATTAAATTTATAAAAAAAGAAATCAGGAGAAACGCTTGTTGCGTAATTCGATTTAGACGAATATTTCAAGATGACTGTTAATTTTAAATTTTGACATGTAAGCAGTGGGAAAGAGATGAACATATATATTTTCAATTTGAAAGAGATAAAAAGATAACTTGGAAAAATGAGTGATTAAATAAATGTATTCTATGAACCGCCAGGGCGCGGGTGTGTTCCCACAATCTCTCCGTTTTACCGCCCTCTATGAGTGGGTAGAAACAACATGGGAAATGCAGAAGGCAAAAAAAAGAACGTACTTGAAAATATTTTCTTTTCGCTTTTTTCTTATTGGAAGTAGGTAATACAAGTTTAAAGGGGCATATGTATGGAAGAGGAATAGCGACTATACCATGGCTGTGTGATTTTCGTAGTGCTGCAAGTGTTCAAATTTTCTTGAATGGGAATTTTGCTACCGCGTTTTCGTATGTACACATATGTACATATGTATATGTATGTATATGCGATGGCCCAACAGATGGGCGGGAGAAGTAGATCATTTCGTTGGTTTTTGTGATTGCAATAAAATAATTTCTTTGAAAACGTTATTTTTATTTCCAGAGAGAAATTAATATGTACATATATGTATATGTATGTATGTAATCTCTATATATAAAACAGTTCACTGACTGACTGACAGACAACACACAGACCAAACCGCTGGACCTAAAGGGCTTAAATTTGGACAGTACATTCCTTCAATGGCATAGACATCCCCTTAGAGATGATTTTTTAAATTTTTATCTCTAAGTGGGTAAATTCGGAAAAAAAAATCGGCTCTCATCTCCAATAGAATTTGTTTTGCCTTAACACTGGCAGCGGGGGCGAAGCAAGGTCAGCACGGGTCAGCTAGTCAAATATAATACATGAACATGATACAGAAAACAGTAGGTAGGCATTGTTTTGATTTCTAGTTTGTAAGCGCCTTTACAAAATATTTGCCCTCGATTTTAAAACTACATATATTTATGTATATGTCTATGTAATGTATGCCTCCACAAATTACTCAAATTTTTATTTTTTCAGTTGAAGGACATGCATAAATTGTTGGAGAAATATTCTTATTGATTTCTTACAAATCAAAAAAAATGACCTTTTACATTGGCCGAGAGAGCTCGGCCGAGTTATCGTTATTTTCTTTTGGGTTCGGGCCGTACTTATACACGTCCCGATTCCGACAGCCGACTATTTAATCCTTTTCTCCCTTCATTCTTAACGCGCTGTGTTCGGAAGTTGTTGCTATCAGTATAGAATTAAAAACGAAAAAAGTCTTTAAAATGCATGGAAAAAATATTGAAATTTTGAATGATTAGATATAGTGTATTTATGGTTTTATTGACGTCTTTTATCTAGACGGTAGCAATGACCAGCGAATACTTCTTGATTTACTTAAATGCTGTGAAACATCACCACCGGTTATAAGTGACTATGAATAGCAAAAGGTATATTTTAAATTATGTAGGTGAATAAATTCTTTTATCGTCGGCTCTATCTGACTATGAATTTGCGCCATTGAAAATAATAAAAGAGTAAGCAGTAGCGATGGTTATGGCCTACGAGAAGAGCATATAATATCTACAGTCTACACGAACAACCCCTGTCGCAACAGACTGACGATCGATGGCAATAGTTTACCCAAAAAATAATGAACAAATAATGAGAGCGATTATTATTGAATTAAACAATTATATTTTTTGGATAAGAAGTAGCCCATCCAGGAAGTAGAGTATCTATTCACGAAAGTTTCATCCAAATTTGTTGTTCCTTCCCCCGATCCGCATCCTCATGCTGATGAAGCAGAAACAGAACTAAAAGTCTTTAGCGCATATCAGCAGATTCATCCCCCTACTTTACTTGCATAAAGAGAATCCCATCAATGAATAATAGTGAAAATAAGAGTAAGCGATAGAGATGTTTATGGCCTTAGAGAAAGCACAATATCTACACAAACAACCCTCTCCCAACAGAACGACGATCGATGGCAATGGTTTTATGCCCAAAACACGTGTGCAGAAATTCTGTATGCAGTACTGCGCGCAGCACTGCAGGTTAAACACATGTGCAGAAATTATTTGATTTGAAACGAATCGGCTACTGTCAATTACTGCTACTGATATAAAATCGCACTTGCTTTGCGAAAATTATTATTATATGATTTGAAAAAAAAACGAATAGTATTACAAAATACAAAAAAATCAGAAAGTGACATTGCTTTTATATGTGTATCAGTCCTATTTGAAATACATTTTCTTTTACAAATTCCATTCATCTCCCATTTTGAAATAAAAATAAACAGAGAAACTTCAAACATCGGTGAAACTAAATACCTCAAACTGTGTTTTTTTTCTTTTGTGTTGTGTCAACATTGTCGATTGCAGAGAATTTAGAAATAGAGACATCTTGCAGAACAGCACTGCATACAGAATTTACATGTAGCTTCGCGTATTGAAACATGTGTGTTCTAATTTCTCTGCGCAGAGAATTCTGCACATGTGTTTTGGGCATCAGACATCGGTGAAACTAAATACCTCAAACTGTATTTTTTTTTCTTTTGTATTGTGTCAGCATTGTCGATTGCAGAGAATTTAGAAATAGAGACATCTTGCAGAACAGCACTGCATACAGAATTTACATGTAGCTTCGCGTATTGAAACATGTGTGTTCTAATTTCTCTGCGCAGAGAATTCTGCACACGTGTTTTGGGCATTACCCATCAATGCATATATGAGCGAAGCGTAATATCAAAGAATATATAATGACCAAGAAGTATTATCTGCCACCAAAAAATTATCGACAATGGAAAAGCTCTTTCGCAACGTAAGAGAAACAAAGAAAAATAACAATCCAATTGAGATTGAGACTGAGAGGCAAGACAAAAAAGTTTTTCTCTTGACATTTTGTAGGGTCGGCGGCGATCATAGTATATGTTATGTACCACGTGGTACACCACACAATACCTGTACAGCGCATAGTTGTTAAAATTGTGTTTATTGCCACCTGAAAATCCAGATACGAAGACACGAGAGAAAATACGACTACGATATTAGAATTATATATTTGGAATGAAAAAATAGTTCAAACTGAAAAGTATATCTCATTGATAGAAACATAAAAGATGTGTAGTATTTATTTAATAAGGTTGATAAGGTGAAAGTAGCGAATGTAGTTTCCAACACTCCTCCTCATTCGCTTAAAAGACCACATCTTTCCCTTAATAGTTGAATCCGAGTGGCTGCCAGTGGTTTTGTTAACATATCTGCTAACATATCGTTTGTTGGGCAATACTGGCATTCCACAAATTTTTTGTCTACGTAATCCTTGACAAAGAAGAATTTAGTGTCAATATGTTTCGATCTGTTACTGAGTTTCTCTTGACATATGAGCTTTAGACAGCTTTGATTATCCTCATAAATGAGCGTTGGTTTGTTTTGAGGATGATCGAAGTCGTTCAAGATGTTCCTGAGCCAAATTGCCTCCTTACATGCTTCAGATAGAGCAATAAATTCAGCTTCGGTTGTTGATAGTGAAACACAACTCTGCTTTCTGCATGACCAGCTTACTGCTCCTCCATTCACGAAGAATATATATCCGGAGTTCGACTTTCGGTTGGTTCTGTCTGCTGCCCAATTTGCATCGGCATATCCGATTAGTACTTGATCTGCTATGTTGTTTCTGCTAAGTTGTAGTTTTAGACTTGATGTTCCTTTAAGGTACTTGAGAACGCGCTTTAGTTCGATCCAATCAGCTTGACTTGGCGACGCAGTCTTGGTTGCCAAAATCGATACGCTTGCTATAATGTCTGGTCTGGTATTTACCGCTATGTATAGTAAGCATCCGATAAGTCTTTGGTATTCCTTGTTCTGAAGTAAAGGTTCTGCTTCATTAATTGACTTTTCGTATGCAGGTTCTATAGGAAAATTGGAATTCTTTGCATCCTGAAGTCCAAAGTCATCAACTACTCTTTCGATATACTGTTTTTGTCTGATGCTGTAGTTTGACTGAGTGTCTTTGGTGACTTCGATGCCCAAATAGTGATGAACTTCTCCTAGGTTATTCATTTCGAAGTGGCGCGTTAACAGGGTCTCTACTGCCTTGATAAGTGCTTCATTAGTACTGGCTACTATAATGTCGTCTACATAAACTAATATGTAACAACCTACGCCTTTGGTTGAGCTACTATATAGACATCGATCCGCTTTACTCTGAATGAAACCGCTTTCGATGATAACCTTATGAATAGCTTCGTTCCACACGTAAGCTGCCTGCTTTAGACCGTAAAGACTTTTCTTAAGCCTACATACCAACCCTTCTTCACCAACTTCGAACCCAGGTGGTTGCCTCATATATATCTCTTCCTTAAGTTCACCGTTTAAGAAAGCTGACTTTGCGTCCATATGGTGAACCGCCATTTTACATACACCCGCTATAGATAGAAGAATCCTAAAAGTCGTTTGCCGTACGACAGGTGCAAATGTTTGATCGTAGTCTTGTCCATATTTTTGGCTGTAACCTTGTGCAACAAGTCGAGCTTTACATTTTTGAATGCTTCCATTCGTGTCCCTCTTAACCTTATAGGTCCATCTACACCCGACTACGTTCACACCGTCTGGCGGAGGTACTAATTCCCATGTTTTATTTTTTCGAAGACTTTGAATCTCCTCCTCCATTGCAGTTTTCCATTGCCTGCGAAGACTGCAATTAATGGATTCTTTATAATTTCTAGGCTCCTTTATGAATTCTTCCTGAACCATATTAGCTTCGCTTGTAAAGCGTGATGGTGGTATTCCTTTATTTGATCTACTCGACTGTCTTGGGAGAACCTCCGGTGTTAGTGTTGGCTCATCCTCGTCACTTGAATTAACTGCTCTGGGTAAATCGTAGTAGCAACTATCATCCAGTGTTGGTGTTGGCTCCTCCTCGTCACTTAAAATAACTGCTCTGGGTAAATCGTAGTTGCAACTATCTGTTTCAAGATGTTTCTTACGACTGCTTAGTGGATATGATACTATGAGCTCAGAATCCTGTTTCTTGGCGTTGTCACGGATGATCTTTGTTTGGCTGACCTTATCCGTAATCATCTCAAGAATCACATCTCGGCTAATGGTTATCTTCTTGGTAGCCTTATCGACGAGACGATACCCCTTTGAGTGTTCATCGTAACCGACGAAAATTTTAAGACTTGCTCTGTCGTCCAACTTTCTGCGAGTCTCTTTGGGAATGTAAGCAAAAGCCCTTGTTCCAAACACGCGAAGATGATCTATGTCTGGTTTCTTGCCTGTCCATCTTTCATATGGTGTTGTTGGAATAACGCTTGATGGCAATCTGTTTTGCAAATAATTCGCGGTCATAATTGCTTCGCCCCAAAATTCATATCCCAAATTTGCATCCAGTAGCATACACCTAGCCATCTCAATCAAGTACCTGTTTTTGCGCTCGGCCGTGCCGTTCTGTTGAGGGGTATAAGGTGTAGTGTGTTGATACACAATGCCTTCCTTAGCCAAGAACTGTAAAACCCTCCTTGCAGTGTATTCACCACCATTGTCCGACCTTATTATCTTGGGCTTTATTGAGAAAATGTTTTTAACCATTTCTACGTATTGAGTTAATCTTTCATAGACTTCCGATTTGTCTTTAAGTAGATAAACTACGGTATATTTACTAAAGTCGTCAATAAACGTTAAGAAGTATCGGTTGCCACTTGGTGTAGTTGTCTGCATGGGACCACACACGTCACTGTGGATTAGGTCCATAGGTGCATGGCTTTCATTGCACGACTTTACAAAAGGCAAACGACTCATTTTACATTGTATACATATTTCGCAATCTCTACGGTGTTTACAGTCTATGATACAAAAGTCACTCACCAGTTTTTCTGCAGCCAGCCTCTTTATTGCTTCACTGTTGCGATGGCCAAATAAACGGTGCCAGTAATCAAGGCAGTGTTCCTGATTGTGGTTGCTGTCCTTTACCCACATCGCCTTTGAATTACTGGGCCGGTGCCTTAATTTGTACAGGCTGCCGGTCAAGTCTGCTACCGCTACTTCTCGTCCATTCTCTGTGATAACTTTGCAAATTGCGCCTGCAAAATTTACTGTATACCCTTTGTCTGTCAGCCTCTTTACAGACAATAGACTGCCTTGAAGATTAGGAATGTAGAGTACATCCTCTATATGGATTGTTGATTCTACGTTGCTGTTGTTCAACACTTGGACTTTGCAGATACCTCTCCCCTTCGGAGTGATTTCTTCGCCGTTGGCTACAACCACCTTCTCACATTTTTCCGAATTCAGGCTCAGAAAGTTGTCGATTCTGTTGGTAATATGAACCGTTGCGCCCGAGTCGATGACCCAGCCTGCGCAGATTCCGCCCCTCAAGTGGAAACAAAATTCGTTGGTAGACGTTACGGTATTTGCTTTCCCCTTTTTCTGATTGTTTTTCCACTGCATGTACTTGCGACAGTCCTTCTTCATGTGTCCCTTTTTATTACAAAAGAAACATTTAGTGGATTCGTTTGAAAATTTATTAGATACCTTTAACGCAATGTTATTATTCCCACTATTCTGTCTGCTGTACTCCTCCAGCAATTTCACCTCAACGAGCTCCAGTGTCAAATTCGCCTGATCTCTGGTTCGAGTGCAGTTACGAGTGTGTCATAGGACCTAGGCAGACTACTCAATATCATTGCTATCGTCCAACTGTCTGATAGCTGATCTTCACCGATAGCAATTAATTTATCGAAGAGAGTCGTCATTGCTTGGATGTGTTCTTCCATACTTGCGCCCTCGTCCAGTTTTAGGCTGCATATTTTTCTCATCAGCTGCACTTTATTGCTGAGAGTTGATTTTTCATGGTGCTGCTTTAGCTTATCCCATGCGGCTTTCGCTGTCTCAGCTTTCCTGACGTGATTAAGTTGATTGTCCTCGACCGATAGGCCAATGAGGACCTTTGCGCTGCTGTCTTTATTTGTCCATTCCTCTGTAGTTGGTTCCGGTTTGGGATTAATGATAACTTCCCACAGGCTGTCCTTCCTCAATAGAAGTTCAAGCTTGTATTTCCACACGTGGTAATTGTCATGCCCCAATTTGGTGATGGACGTCTTTAGTGAGTCGCTCATTTTCAAATAAAACTTTATATCCCTTTATGTATGTCTATTTCCTCTGTTCACTCGTGTCTTAAGATCTGGGCCCATAACCTGTTAAAATTGTGTTTATTGCCACCTGAAAATCCAGATACGAAGACACGAGAGAAAATACGACTACGATATTAGAATTATATATTTGGAATGAAAAAATAGTTCAAACTGAAAAGTATATCTCATTGATAGAAACATAAAAGATGTGTAGTATTTATTTAATAAGGTTGATAAGGTGAAAGTAGCGAATGTAGTTTCCAACAATAGTCACATGTATTGAAAGCAAAGCAAACCAATTCATTTCATTTTTTCAGTTTTTCATATTCCAGAAAAATTATAACCGAACTACTGATTTTGGTAATTTAAATGCCCCATCGGAAGAGTTCTTTGAGATAACCAAAAAACATATTTTAGTATTCGACTCAATTTTTTAATCACAGCCAGAAATCAGGAATATGAATGGTTTTGTATGGATGCATGCCATTCCATAATTGCAATTTCACATATTAACCTAAGCGACAACTAAAGGCACCTGTTTTCAGTGACGTAATCAACGCATAGTCTACATTGGGTCAATGAATGCCGATTGTCGATTCCTATTAAGTGTACGAATCATATTAGCAATACATCCAAAAAGACTATTCTATACTCGCACACATGCATACCGAGCTACAAAATATCAAAAGTAAACAACAAGCGAAGAAAATAAAATTCTCATTTTCAACCCCACCATGCAAAAAAAAAACCTAAAGGGACCATCCACTACAGAGCGTGCTGGTCCAACCTAGTATTGCTGATCATTTTCTCAACTTTTTACATGCGATACAACGGCATTAATCTGCCCACGCATAGCAAACACTTTTTCATTTACATCAAATCGTTGGACTGACCACATGGAATCGCAAATCACGGTAAAACAATTTGAAACGAAATCAAAGTTTATTGAAAAATCATGAAGTGTATACTGGCCCTTTTCGTAGGCACAAAATTGAAGAAACCGGTTTCTACTTTACACATTTCCACAGTCAATTCATTTTGTGTGTCATAAGAGAAGCTCTTAAGGGAAAGAGTAGAATGAGCGAAAAAAGCTCCTTTAATAAGTAATTTAAGAGAGCGGGTCCTGATATTAGGACCCGCCATACAAAAATTTTCAGTACAAAAATTTGTATGAGATGCGTCTTCTTGGTTATTATATATTCTTTGGTAATATCTACACGAACAACCCTCTCTCAACAGAAAGATAATCAATGACATACCTAATGGCTTACCGAAAAAATAATGAAAAAAAATAAGAGCTTACACTGAAAAATTGCGAATTACATATATAATTAAGGAATTATATTTTTAAAAAGTAGCGCATTGTACATTCATTTCCTTCTCTCGATCTGCATCCCCATGCTGATGAAGCAGAAACAGAACTAAAACTAAAAGTCTCTATAGGGGGGTACACACGATACGACCGATCTGACTGACCTGGTCGGATGGATGTCTGACAGACCGATGTCGTTAGCGTACACATTATCCGACATGTTGTCCGACCTCACTTTGCAATTGGATTTGAAAGATGTAGGACGTACTGAGAGCAGCGCTTATGATTGATAAAATTTTTAAAGAAAAAATCTAAGAAAGAAAAAGTAATCGAATTTGGGTACAGGAATGGATGAAAAAGCTAAGAAAGTTTTTTTTATATTAATTTGCTAACAGAATAACAAGATTGAATTCTCCAGACTATTATCAGAATTTTTTATATTTCCATTTTTTTTTCTCCAAAATTCAAAATTTCCATACACAGCCATTATTAATTCTCCGCCAACAACCACACCGCTTGATATACATTTCAGAAATGAAAATTGCTCTAGGTCGGACGGACAAGTGTACACATTATCAGATATGTCCGTCCGACCACCAAAATATCAAAAAAAATTGAAAACCATCCGACATGTCCGTCCGGCGGTCGTTTCGAGCGTACACACACGTCAGACTTGGCCGGACAGACCAAGTCCGTCAGATCGGTCGTATCGTGCGTACCCCCCTTATCGCATCCACATATCAGCAAAATCACCCCCCTACTCTATTTACATAAAGAGAATCCCATCAATGCGCGTGTGAAAAGGAAATAATGAAAATAAAAGCGATAGAGATATTTGGCCTAAGAGAAGAGAAGAGCATAATGAGGGCATTCAAGATCTTAGTTGACTAGATTTGCAGTCAAACTAAGATCCTGAATGCCAAAATTGACTGCATATCTAGTTGACAGTTCAGATGTCAAAAACGTCATCTACTTTCTATTTTCGCTTGGGATTGTTTGGAGAATTGTTATTGCAGCACAACAAATCTGTTTTTTTAAAGAAAAGAAGAGCAAAAACAAACTTAGAAATAAGAATGCACGAATTAGAGGATGACATTTTATGCAAGTAACATGTGTAACACATGTGTTCGGAATGTAAATTAGTTATTTCATAGGCCAAGTTGCATTTTTTGCTGTGAACGATTTGCTGAGTTCGTCGATTGTTCTACATAATCCAACAGTATATGAACTGCATAAAAAATAGAAAAAATAAAAATACTCCTTCATAATTTACTTGGATTTGTATTTTTGTAACAAGCAAACAACAGCCACACAGTATAACCACACCAACCAGTCAGCTGTTGTTGGCGGTTGTTAGTGGGCTAGTCAAGATTTTCTTGACTAAAAATCCAGTCCCCGACCTCAAAAAAATTGACTAGCTGTTCTGTCAATTTTCGGGCTCTCGACCAATCAGAGGCCGTGGAATTGACTGCAAATCCAGTCAACTAAGATCTTGAATGCGCCCAATATCTACACAAAACAACCCTTTCGCAACAGAATGACGATCGATGAACATTCACCGAAACATCAGTAACCCGTTTACACCAAGTTGAAGAAGTTCAGCTGTCAATTTTGAAGTGGCTGTCAAAACTAGGGATGGGCGATTGAGAATTAGTTTCATAATCGAATAAAAAGACAATTCGGTGTTAGCCGAAAACAATCGAATAACTATAAAATCGTATTTCAGAAAATTTATTTTACTAGCCGAGTATACTAATTAGTCGATTGTAGAAATGTATGTCAGAATTTATTCATCGTGGTACCAGTGTGACTTTTGAATTTGGATCTGAAATCTGAACGCATGCAATTTGATATTTAAAATAAAAAGATTTTCTTCAGTTTCAATTTAAGTTTAATAACCTCATTTACAATCGAACTATCGCCCAAAACAATCGACTCCTGACAACTAAAGGAGCTCACACATCGGAGCGTCACGCGGCAGCGGTATAATGGCAATAGTAATGAGCGGTATGAAATACTATTGCCGTAAATATAGGTGCACACACTGAGGTGGTTTAGAATTTTGTACCGCATCAAGCTACGTTGACCGCGTATCGCCTGTCAAAATGTTTTGTGAAAATTTTATTGAAATTGAAAATAAATCCGATTTTCTTTTATTTGACTCATTCAGAGTATAAAAATATAAGAAAAACGGATAAAATATGGAAAAATATAACAGAGACAGTGGAGAACAATCGAATTATTCGATTGTTTTTATTCGCAATTGCCCATCTCTAGGCAAACAATTGCTTGTTGACATTCCTCAGTTGGCGACCAAAATGTTTTTTTTTCTGTATTTTTTCGTTGCCCATTGCCTGAAAAGATTAACAAATTAAATAAAATAAATATTCTCTTACAAACTTACCTGTGTCCTGTCAATTGGTCACAATTATTTTGGCATTTAATACTTTGACATCTATAAATGAATACCAAAATAAACCGAAGTTCACGCTGTAGACTTGTTCGCTTTGACAACCTCTCACGGACGGATGAACTCAAAAAGATTTCAAGAAGATTTCGCCGAAATCTCGAGATTTCGAAAGCCCGAAAATGTATGGCGAAACCTCGGAGATTAGGATGAATTTGCCGAAACCTCGGGGTTTCGTTTGGTGTAAACGTAGTATAAGGTAGTATATTGCGCATCTGTCAAACATTTTCAAAGCAAAAAATGACCGACAACTGTGTAGCATTTCTATGGGATTTAATTCAAATTCATTGTTTTCGTAGTTTTTCTTATCATTTCTTAATAAAATAACATACGTTTTTCTTTATGAAATCGATTTATTCGTTTATCTTTTCATTTTCCTTGAGTTTTCTATAGCTATTTTTCGGATATTTCAGTCGGTCATATTTTCTCATCACAGTTCTTTTTATTATTGTTCACACAACATTCGTATACGGCACAACACATTTTTCAAAGTTTTGACAAAAAAGTTAATTAAATAGTATAGAAAACATTAAAAAAACGAAAATTAAATGCAAATATCCTCACAGTTGGCGGCCATTTTCTTGAATTTTTGACAGATGCGCGAACTTGGACGAAAATGAACACTCTAAGTATACTACCTTAGATACGTGTACTGTGGGTTTTACCCATCAATGCACATATGAGAAGAGCGTAATATCTACACGAACAACCCTCTCTCAACAGAATGAGCTGGAAAAATGCAAAATGTTGAATTAAAAAATTATACTTTTGGAATAAAAAGTAGCTCATTGGCTATTCCAGAAAGTAGAGTATCTATTCAGGAAAGTTTCATCCAAATTTGTTGAGCCGTTAAGGCGTTATTGAGTCCCAAGCATCCAAACATCCAAACTTTCACATTTATATATTAGTAGGATTAAGTTTCTGTTGGCAAAATTATTTTCTACTTCGACCACTAGAGGTCAGATTTACGTTAAATAGTCAATTTGTAGTTGTTATTCGCATCTAAAAGTATGCAATTTTTTTTACAATCACAACTGAAAAAGGTTGTTTTATGTAATACCACAGACAAGAGAAATATACAGATGTAGAATGGTAGAACAAAAGCATGTTACAAAAAAATTTTAAAACCAGCATACTAAAATCCAAAAACCAGCATACTACCATACAATACCTCGTATGAAATGCCTGCAACATGAACGAACTCAAAGAATGGTGTATGATTCGAGCAAAAATGTTTGTTTCTCTCAATTTCCTTTTCTGTGTTGGACTTCCTTGTGTGATGTGGATGTTGTTGTTGTTGTATTCCCATTGCTGCTTAAATTCGCTTTCTTTTGTATCACGAAAACCGGTTGTAGTTTTGTTTTTGTTTGTTTTCGCATACAAAACGAATACACGAGATACGAGAAGTATGTGTGTGTGATGTAATAATATATTTTCTTTTCGCTTTTTTCTTATTGGAAGTAGGTAATACAAGTTTAAAGGGGCATATGTATGGAAGAGGAATAGCGACTATACCATGGCTGTGTGATTTTCGTAGTGCTGCAAGTGTTCAAATTTTCTTGAATGGGAATTTTGCTACCGCGTATTCGTATGTACACATATGTACATATGTATATGTATGTATATGCGATGGCCCAGCAGATGGGCGGGAGAAGTAGATCATTTCGTTGGTTTTTGTGATTGCAATAAAATAATTTCTTTGAAAACGTTATTTTTATTTCCAGAGAGAAATTAATATGTACATATATGTATATGTATGTATGTTATCTCTATGTACTCAAATTTTTATTTTTTCAGTTGAAGGACATGCATAAATTGTTGGAGAAATATTCTTATTGATTTCTTACAAATCAAAAAAAAATTCGCTCAACAATAAATCAAAGAACATCGAAATTTCACAGAAATGTGAAAATAAAACCAAACAAAACAACAACCACAGATCAAAATATGACCACCATATACACACATAAACACACCACAGTTTAAAATCCAGAAACACCGACCAGCCAGTCAGTCGTTCGTATATGTTCGTTCGCAATATCGATTGAGATAAGTGGACAAAATAAAGGGTTGCAAGAAAATGAAATATAAAAAAATGTGTGTATACCGAAGTCACAACACACCGGAGGATGGTTGACTCGCATGACTATGTAACTTAGAACCTGCATGATCATAGAATAAACGAAAAACAGAACAAGTGGAGTCATCTACACAAAAGAAGAGAACTAAACTCGATGTATACCATATTCTACATCTGTATATTTCTCTTGTCTGTGGTAATACTAGTGACCTTTTACATTGGCCGAGAGAGCTCGGCCGAGTTATCGTTATTTTCTTTTGGGCTCGGGCCGTATTCCGACAGCCGACTATTTAGTCCTTTTCTCCCTTCATTCTTAACGCGCTGTGTTCGGAAGTTGTTGCTATCAGTATAGAATTAAAAACGAAAAAAGTCTTTGAAATGCATGGAAAAAATATTGAAATTTTGAATGATTAGATATAGTGTATTTATGGTTTTATTGACGTCTTTGACCTAGACGGTAGCAATGACCAGCGAATACTTCTTGATCTACTTAAATGCTGTGAAACATCACCAGATTTACCTAATAAAAGGAAGAAAAATCAAAATTTCAGTAATTGAATGTGCTTTCTTAACCATTTTGATATAATCTAGATGAGCTAGATTATAAAGATTTTCATGCATTTGATATGGTAAAATCAAATGTTTGATTAAATTATGAGATCACTCAAAACTTTCTATAAAACACAGAACACTCACCGAATACAGTCTATAAAAAAATTCCTCCGGCGACACGAACTCAACTCTGAGAACACAAGAATAAAGCAAGAGAATGAAAATACGAAACGAGATAAAAGAGAACACGCAAAAATCGTCTCGGTTGCGCTACCCAGCCGAGCCGAGCTACCACCTGCACTTCTCACCTCCCTTTCCCTGACATTCTGGTGTCGGCCGAGCTTTCTCGGCCAATGTAAAAGGTGACCTAGCTGACCCGTGCTCGCCTTGCTTCGCTCCCCTTCCACTGTTAACAAATGGTATCAAAAAAATCACACACTTTTATAAAATGCTGTCGAAGAAATTATTTGTTTGTAAATACAGAAAATCCAACCAATTTATCTACTTTATCTGTGCACAGGGAGATAGATAGATAGCCCGCCCGGCATTGCCCGTGCAATTTTTTAAAATTTGCTTTTACAGTCATATTCATCGTAGTAGGCCGGGCACAAAACATTTCACACAATTCAAATTTCAAATGCGCCACATACACACACTATGTATATGACGTCACCACTGCTGCATGGCTGTTGGCATCGGTTTCACTGATGGGAAATTGTTGGCGATGATTTCATGAATTGTGTTCAATTGTTTTTGAATTGTTTCGCGGGTGTTTTGAGCATAGCTCAGCTCCAGGACAATGCAGAAGGATGATTTATACCTTAAATTAATCCCAAAAGAATTTACTAAAAGTTGCTTTCTTAAGTTTTAAATCCAATAAGCCATTGATCAGTTAGGGGTGTTTGATGACAGAAATTTGAATATATATATTAGGGAATATTATTTTTCCGAATTCACCCACTTAGAGATGGAATTTCAAAAAATCCTCTCTTAGCGAATGTCTGTGTCACTTTAGGAATGTCCTGTCCGAATTTCAGCCCTAAAGGTCCAGCGGTTTGGTCTGTGCGTTGTCTATCAGTCCGTCAGTGAACTGTTTTATATATAGAGATGAAAAATTCGTTCAGTTGTGTGATAGTGGACTTGCCTAAGAGATAACACAACTAAGTGGAGTTGTGTCATGGAATAGGGGCAATAAAAAAACAGATCACTAATAAAACTCAAGAGCCACGGATGCAATAAGTTTAACGGTGTGCAGAACCGGAGGTTGTAATACATTTTTCTTAAATTTTTTTGTTATTTGGTAAATATTTAAAAATGGAAGATTTTTACTGTTCTTGAACTTTGTTTAACTATACTCTGTTCCACAAAAATTGTCAGTACAGGCCCTATGGGGAGCTTTTTTCAAACACTGGTGCCTGTACATGTCTTCACGGCACTCAATTGGAGAAATCGCCACTGACATAAAATCCAAAGCACTGACTTTCACAGGTTTTGTTTTTGTAATTTACCAAAAACTCGCATACATCCCACCACAGGCCATCTCCACAGTTGGTAGCTGAATGATTGTGTGTGGCTGTGTATAAGTGTATATAGAAAGCAGGGGTGTTGAAGATATTCGCATCCGCATCCGCAATCGCGGATTATTCGCATTAATTCCAACATCTGTATCCGCATCCGCATCCGCATCAACTCATGCGGAGTTTTTGCGGATGCGATTCAATGTTTTTTTTTAAGTTTCACACAATGCACACAATGCATTAAGAAACAGATTGGAGTCGGAGAAGGCTGGAATATTATTATTTATTAAATATAACTCACCTATTTTTAATTTTAATTACTAAACTTTATTCTTATTCAATAAGAAAATGAAATTCAATAAATGTTCATTTATATTCATATTCAAATAAAATTTTATAAAAATCAATCAATTTTCATTTATTTATGTATTTAAAATGTAATATATTTAACAAATTCTAAAATCCGCATCCGCATCCGCATCCGCGGATGTCAAAATTTTTACATCCGTAACATCTATAATAGAAAGTATCAACATCAAACAGTGTTACCATTAATAAGTTAATGCTAATCGTTAATGCTTTTTCTGTGGTTTTTGTCAAAGAGCTTTGGGATTTTGTGCTGCGGTGATTTTCCGTGCATACTATGGTAACCCAGTGAGAGCTTAAAAGAGGGACAGATTTATGAAAGCTATTGCAACCAGAATGAGAGGCAAACGCCCTATCTTCCCTGTACTGACAATTTTTGTGGAACAGAGTATAGTTTTGTTTACAGATGTAAAAAAAACTAACATGCCAACGGCCTATTTTTAGCAATTTCTTCGAAACTTTAAGTGATTTGAGCGAGCCAAAGTACTTTTCAAAATGAAAATTATAAATGTAGTAATTAATTTTAATCAGCAATGCAACTTTTGAGAGGTATTTGACATGGAAATTCAAAAGTTGAAAAATATGACACACCCTAATGTTCATACAAGAGAAAAACCTGCTCTCATACGTGTGGCAAGAATAAATCGTATATTAAAGAAGAAAGTGCATAGCTGCTTTGACAAATAGTACCAAAAAGGCAAAAAAAGGCAATATCAGTAACAAAGTCAAAAAAAGGCAATATGAGTAAAAAAGACAAAACAAGGCAAAGTCAACAAAATCCGTTCCCTGGTAATGAATCAATTCAGTTTCAAGTTTGAAACCGAAATGCTTTTATACGAAAATATTTTATTACTTAAAACAATGGCGAGAAAAAAAAAACTTTCGAAAGAGCATTGGCAGCACTTGCACGTTCGTGAAACTAATTCACATCCACATGTACACGCCTTTCGATTACCGCGAATAGAAATGAAATAAAATGGAAATGGAAATCGTGCAACTTAATGCCCAAAACACATGTGCAGAATTCTCTGCGCAGAGAAATTAGAACGCACATGTTTCAATACGCGAAGTGTTTGTGCCCAAAACACATGTGCAGAAATTCTGTATGCAGTACTGCGCGCAGCACTGTAGGTTAAGCGTGGTACACACTATCGATCAAAGCTGACAGTTTTGGTTGACGTCCATCAAAACTGAAAGTGTGTACAACTGGTTGATGGTTTGTCGATCAAAACTGACGAAGCAAAATGTTTTGCTACTGACTGACGATCAGCGGCCATCTTTGTTTTCGCTCGGTTGTATGTACACGAATTTCGTCATTCGAAAAGCAAACGAACGAAGTGAGGGTCGATAAAGAACAACAACAACGATGATTTGAGTGTCAAACAAAACCAATAGTGTGTACACGAGACTCTTCGATCAAAAATTACATCAGTTTTGGTTGTCAGCTTTGATCGATAATGTGTATCACGCTTTATGCCCAAAACACATGTGCAGAAATTCTGTATGCAGTACTGCGCGCAGCACTGCAGGTTAAACAGACATGCAGAAATTATTTGGTATGCAGCGAATCGGCTACTGTCAATTACTGCTACTGATTTAAAATCACACTTGCTTTTGCGAAAATTATTTTGATATGATTTGAGAAAAAACGAATAGTATTACAAAATACAAAAAAAATCAGAAAGTGACGTTGCTTTTATATGTGTATCAGTCCTATTTAAAATACATTCTCTTTTACAAATTCCATTCATCTCCCATTTTGAAATATAAATAAACAGAGAAACTTCAAACATCGGTGAAACTAAATACCTCAAACTGTGTTTTTTTTTCTTTTGTGTTGTGTCAACATTGTCGATTGCAGAGAATTTAGAAATAGAGACAACTTGCAGAACAGGCACTGCATACAGAATTTACACGTAGCTTCGCGTATTGAAACATGTGTGTTCTAATTTCTCTGCGCAGAGAATTCTGCACATGTGTTTTGGGCATTGGGCATAACCCGACTTTTTTTAATTGTGCAAATAGGTCTGTTTGGTATCTTTTCTGTGTAAAACTTTAGTCGCTGTCAAATAATAAATAATTTGGGAAGTGGGGATAAATCCTCTCAGCAGGGGAAAATTGTTTTTGTTTTCCATTAAAATGTGGTTTGACACTCGTCGTTCAACTTACGCGAAGAAAAAGACTGTGTAAGATGGTGTAGAGGGGAATTTTTTTGAACTGTCATTTGGCTCTCTCGCGTACGTTTAACGACAACTGTCAATCCTCATTTTAATGGAAAACAAAAACAATTTTCCACTGCTGAGAGGATATATCCCCATTTCCCAAATCATTTATTATTTGACAGCGACTAAAGTTTTACACAGAAAAGATACCAAACAGACCTAATATCTTGCAAGTTGCAAATCACAATTCTCTAACCGCTCAGAGTGAAAATAAAAAGTACATAACGTTTGTGAAATGTCAACTGTCAACTAAAGGCAAGTTTTGCGTTCAACATTTTAGATCTTAACTACTAGTTAAGTTCTAAAATCCGGAACATACCCAACCCATTTATATCCCTAATAGAATTATAAATTTAAGATTTGAAAGATCAAAGTCATATGTCGTTCTTATTTATAAGGACAACGAAGAAATTTAATAGTTCTTACTTGATAAAGTACAGAACGTACACAGAGAAAAAGTTCAAAATATCTAAATTTAAAGTGATGGACGGGATTAAGCAGAAGACTAAATATGCGCCGGGAACAGTGACATTACAAGTCTTAGGCTGCGGAGCACACGGAGCACCAGCTTCTGTGTACCTATTTACAGATCAGTCTAGGTATATAATTAACTATAAATATCTTTTATCTTTATAAATATTCTTTTCAGGTACTTGTTTAACTGTGGTGAAGGTACTCAACGGTTGGCACATGAACATAAAACGAAGTTATCAAGGTTACAGCACATATTTTTCACTGGAAAATGTTGGAGTAAAATAGGTGGCTTACCTGGATTGGCATTAACAGCGCAAGATGCCGGAGTAACACAATTAACTTTGTATGGCCCAACGGAATTGGTATTAACAAATTGAAATTAAATGAAAGTTTTGTAGTAAATTAAGTAGGTAATGATCTTTGGTGTTCTCATTTTATACTCTAAATTTATTTTGTTTGTCACCAATGTCATAAACATTTATTTGATAATTAAAATAACTAATCTCTTACTATAGACTTGCCTCGGGTAAAAAATAATTATATGTATTTTCTTTTTCCATTAGAATTCTTTATTTCAAGCCATGAAGTACTTTGTGGTGCTTAAGAAGATACATATAGAAATAGAAAGTTGTTCGACCGAAGAGTTGTTTGAAGATGAAGTAATGAGAGTTCAAGCAATACCCATAATTAGGTAAAATGCAAATATTTATTAATTGAATTCAGTTTTTAAAGGTATTTGTGTCTGATTTGTTTTTAGCTCCAACGATGAAAACGAAGATAGTCTAAGAACAACGATCTTATATGTTTGCAAATTAAAGGTAAAAAAAGTTCTTTACTTTTTCAAACTTTGGCATTTTCTAAGTTAAACTCAAGCAAAGCGCACACATTAGCTATTTTCTTTTTTTTTTTTATGTAGTTATTTTTGAAACTAAAATATTTTAGCTTTTATTAAATTTTAGCCAAAATTGGGAGCGTTGGATTTGAAAAAATGTGTTGAAAAAGGTGTTCCACCGGGTCCGTTACTTGGTTTATTAAAAACTGGAGCTGACGTAGTTTTGGATGATGGAACTGTTGTTAAATCTTCGGACGTAAGAGAGCCGACAACTGGGAACCAAATCATAGTGTGTGAGTTTTTTTTTGTTTAAATTTTAAAAGATTAAAGACCTCGTCAAACAGAACGCGTTTTCTAACGCCGTGTAAAGATTATTTAACGCCGCGTTAAGATTATTTCCTCTATTGTACTGAAATACACAGTCCCAGCCAAACAGAACGCGCTTTGAAGGCCGCGTAAAGATAATTTTACGCCGCGTTAAGATTATTTTTTGTATCGTACTGAAATACACAAACCCAGTCAAACAGGAAAAAACCGAAAAACAGAAAAAAGGCTCATTTATATTTACTACATTAAGTACTGAGATAGATATATACTCCGTTTATATGACAACTCAATGCGCATTGAATCGATGCGCATTGGTTCAATCCGCTCATTTAAACACCATTCCGAACCGCATTGAAATACTCAATCCGCATGCGTTCATTCCTGTTTATAAACCGCATTGAAAATTTGAAACCAAATTGAAATATCATATAAACACTTTAAAATCGCATTGAAACATTTTACTCTCTTGCGCTCTCATCATCCTCTTATCTTTCATATAATGGCAGGCAATTCAATAGTAGGTGTGTTTAGGTCTGTTTGGTGTGCTTTTCGTGATCCAAATGGGTCATCTGTCAAATAGTTAATAATTTGAAAAGTGGGTGAAAATCCTCTCAGAAACTTCTAATTACACAAACAAAAATGAAGATTGACATTTCACGAATTGTCAGATGGCTGTTTGATAGATGTCCCGGGACTACTACATGGATGTGGTCTAGCACGATTTCGTAGAAGGGGAAATTTTTTGACACTCTCATTTGGCTCTCTATTCTCTTGATTTTTGACAGGTTCAGTAAATTTACGTAAATTTACTGCACACCAAACAGACCTTTTGTTATCTTTTATTAACACAAATGGCACATCTGTCAAATAGTAAAAGTGGGGGAAAATCCCCTCTTCTTCTTTTTTAACTATTGAATATTTTCACGAAAAACTAATTTTCTTTTATTTTGTTAACAAGAAGTGATTGACATTTCACAAATTGTCAGATTGCTGTTTGAAGGATGTGCCTCGGTGACTCCATGAAAAAGATATAGCACGATTTCGCCAGAGGGAATTTTTTGACACTGTCATTTGGCTCTCTCTTCTCTTGATTTTTGACAGTTGGATGTAAATTTTCATAAATTAACAGGTTACCAAACACACCTAGTGTAATCTTATATTTTTAATAAATTAATTTTTATCTTATCAAACTGTCAGTGCAATCAGCTGTTTATTAAACTCAATTTTCTCACGTTTATTTTGGATTCGATTTTGAATAAACACTAACCCTTTTATGCGGATTGAACCAATGCGCATGGATTCAATGCGCATTGAGTTGTCATATAAACGGGGTAATAGTAAAAACAAAAATCCAAAATTAATTCATTTAAAATAAATAAAAAATGAAATACAAATTCATCTCAAAATATAGCTAGCTGTTCGAAACCTAAGCAACTTCGATGTAAACACAATTGTTCAGCAAGAAACGGTATCTTACGGTAGTTTTTTTTTTAAAAATTCTTTGCAATTTTACATGCAACGCTTTTTGTTTAAGTTAAATTAAAGCATTCATTCGTCTTATAAATAAGTTCCAATTTAACACTTTTTTTTAAATTAACTCATTATGCCGCGTACACAGTATGGAAAAACGTTTAAATCTAAAATTATTGCATGCTGTGGTATGCGTAAATCCGAGATCTCAATTGCTTAAAAGTGTGATATTAACAAGTCTATTATTTCACAACTTTTAAAGAAATATAAAGCAACTGGAACAACCGGAAAAGCGCATTTCAGTGGACGTACTCGTAAAAAATCACGTCGAACTGATAGACAAATTGTCGATTTGATCCAAAAGAACCCTTTTATGTCATCGAGAGACGATGTGAATGAATCGCAACTCAATGTGAGTTCCAGCACTGCAAGAAAACGTGTACTTGAAAACGACTTAAAAAGTTATTGGCCATCTAAAATGTTATTATTAGCAAAGAAGCATTTAAAAATATAGGTCTATTTAAAAGAACTTCAAATTGCTGTCTAGAACTCTAGAATATTAAAATTTTATGCATTTGTAGATTAGATTTAGCAAAAGCACATATAAATTAGTCCCCAGACAATTGGAATACTGTTCTTTTTAGTGATGAATCGGAGCTCACTTGTTTAACTCAGATGGTATCTGCCACATCCATAAGGGAAAGGGTCAAAAGCTGAATCCTCGATATTGCAAAGGCACAGTAAAGCATGGAGGAGAAGAGTAATGGTATTGACTTGCTTTTTAGCGTTTGGACTTGGACTATTTCATAAGAAAAAATAATTTAATGGAGAGACATCTTAAAAGAGCAAAAGTTACCATACACCGAATGGAACATGCCACTTCGATGGGTGTTTCAACACCACAATGACCCGAAGCATTCATCGAAAGTGGTCAAAGAGTGGTTATCAACCAATGGGATACAAGTTTTGGAGTGGCTGCCCCGATCCCCCGGACTTGTATCCCATTGAAAATCTCTTTGGCATCTTAAAGAGTTGGGACGCAGCGCTTCAAAAATAGGGATTAGCTCATGACATGTTTGAAAATAGAATGGAAATTGATACCAGCGTTCACAATTAAAAACCAAATTGAATCTAAGCCCCGTAGATGTGCGAAGGTAGTCAGAAATAAGGGTTATCACAATTAATATTAAAAGTTGCTTAGTTTCGAACAGTTGTATTTTGAGATGAATTTGTATATAATTTTTTATTTACTTTGAATGAATTGATTTTGGATTTTTGTTTATACTATATCTATCCCAGTACTTAATGTAGTAAATAAAAATTATCTTATTTTAATTAAAAATAATTAATACATAAATATTCGACTTTGAATAATTCAGGGAAAAAGTAGCTTAGGTTTCGAACAATACTGTATGTTAAGGACTCGTAGGGCTAAACTACTCAACCGATTTAACAAATAGTATCGTTGGATTTGTCTTGATCCGGAGAGTGTCTTCTGTTGTAATTATGATGTCACAGAATATGTGGCAGACGCCCAAAGATGGCAAATTAGCGTTATCTTCACGACCTCCTCAATATGGACATGAAATAAAAGGGTTTGGTAAGTAGAAAAGGGCGGAAATTTTTCCTCACAAACCTATTGAAATTGGTATACATACTTATACAGGGTGTCTTAGTTAAGAGGTATAATCCGTTAACTGGATATTCCTGAAGTTCTAGCGAACAAAAAATCGTATGGCAGGGGGGGTCTATTTTCACCCCCCCTCCAAGTTATAGCCCCTCAAAAGGGGCACCTTCGATTTGGAGGTATAACCACTTTAAATGATATAACTTTTGAACTATTAGTTAGTTAGTTAGTTTATATGACTTTTATTTTCATTTTTAATTCATAACATTCAATATAATTCTAAGTCTATTATGGTTTGGCCTATGGCTGTCTACCAGATTGACAATAGTTACATTTCTATTTTTGTTTTAAACAGAGAACAAAGAAAAAGGCAATATGTATATACATTAAACATTAAAAATCTTCTTCAACTATACATTTTCTATAACGAAGAGCATTTGCAAAGTAGTTGAAAAGTAAATCCCAGCCTCGGACTCCATTTAAGATTTCAATTGCTTCACCTAATTCCAGGGTATACGAATCGAAGAATCTCAATCGAATTTCTTTTAAAACTGGGCATATTGCAAGGAAGTGAAATATATCCTCTCGTATCTTCATACTGCAAAGATTGCACAAGACAGGTAGCTCTGGACGGTGTGGAATGAAATTCAAATTTAATAGCTCTCCTCTGATTTTAAAAATTACGCTGATCTTTTCTATTGAGTTACAGTTTAAAAAGTAAGTTTTTTCTGCTAGATCGTATTTCAACTTGCTGTAATATGTCCTATACTGGGAAGACTGTGCTTCCATTACAAATCGATCATACATAGTTCGACCTACTTTTTGCAATAAGACGTTGAGTTGTGCTTTTAGATGTTCAGGTTGCTCATCGGGTGTTATCGTTATGGTTTCTCCATAATCTGATGCAAGGCGTTCCCATTCTTGAATGAAGCTTGCTCTACTTCTTATTACACTCTTGAGTACAACTTTTGGCAGTCTGTCATTACTCATTGCCATAACTTTTACTATGTAGTCGAAATGTAGTCTCAGTGCTTCCAAGAACATAGGCGGTGCACCAGTCTCTAGATGCAGCATATAATTAGGCGTAGCACTTGGTAAACGAAATATTCGCTTTAAGAAATACCTAAGAAACTTTTCTATTTCAACAAAGGAACAGTATCCCCACACCTGCGCTCCATATAAAAGAACTGAAGCTGAAGTTGTGCGAAAGAGTTTCTGCTTCGAGCTATGGCTTAAATACTTGTTGTTGATGCAGCGACCCCATAGCGATGAGATTGCTCGTTTAGCTTCAGACAGTTTGGTTTCTAGATGTTTCTTCATATTCAAGTTCGAAGACACCAAAATTCCTAAGTATTTGTATTCGCGAACAACTTCCACCATTTCTTCTTGATACGTCCATCTTTCACTTTGAGAATATCTGCCACCGCCGCCTCTGAACACCATTACCTTCGATTTATTCAAGTTCACGCTAAGGTTCCAGTATTTGCAGTAAACGCTGAGCCTATTCATCATTAGCTGCAACCCATCTACAGTGTCGGAAAGAAAAACGATGTCGTCTGCATACTTAAGAGCCGGAATTTGTATGTTGCCAAACTCGATTCCATCTTTTACAGTATCTGATATGTCGTTGATGAAAAGGATAAACAGTAACGCACTCAAGATACATCCTTGCTTCACTCCCATCGTTGTTGTGAATTCTCCAGAAATGGACTCCCCATCCCATACATACGCACATTATTTGCATACATTGCTCTTAAAATGTTGATTATTTTCGTTGAGAAACCTATATTATATAGTTTGTAGATCAGAGCATCGCGCGCTATGGTGTCGAAAGCCGCTCGAAAGTCAACGAAAAAGGCATATCGTTTTTTATGTTTCTGTTTATATATCTCCGCAATATTAAGTAATGCAAATATTTGATCGACTGTCGAGTAATTCTTTCTAAATCCTGCCTGAAACTCCTGCAAAACTTTTTTATTTTCAACCCAGCAGGTAAGTCTGTTGTATATAGCGGCAAACAGCTTGGCAGAGGTGTTCAGGAAAGATATTCCTCTGTAGTTTGTAGGATCGTTATAGTCACCTTTTTTGTGCAGTGGATAGATAATTGCCTTTTTAAAACTTTCTGGAATATTTGCTGATTCAAAGATTCTATTGAATTCCCCTGTAAGCGCAGACATGAATTCATATGTGCAGTTTTTATAGAACTCGTATGGAATTCTGTCGTCTCCGGGAGCCTTTCTCGTTTTTGCTTTATTAATGACTTCTTTGATTTCTTCTAATGAAAACGGGCTATCTAGGAAGTCATCGATAATTAGTGGAACTGCATATTGGAGTGGTGGTGATATCTGTGGGGAATTAAGCAGATTGTTAAAGTGGTCCATTAGCTGCGTTGCTTTAAGCGACGAGGCGATGCTATTCGTTTGTCCATTTATATATTTTACAGCTTTCCAAAATTCCGCTGAAGATGTGGAGTTGTTTATAATAGCAATACGTTGCTGTTCAAATGCTGTCTTTTTTTCATAGCAAATGCGCTTGTAGTTCTTATTTGCTTCGCCATAAAGTGTCTTAAAGATGCTGGTATTATATTCCCTAAAAAGTTTTAGAAGTTTGAAAGAGTTATTTCTAGCTCCCAGACACTCATAATCAAACCACTTTTGTTTTGGGATTTTATTTTTTCTTATGGGCAAGTTCGGATCTGCTTTTTTAATCATACTCGTAAGGGCATCGACATCCGGTAAAATATCCACTGTGTGCAATCGCTCAAGTTCACTATTTAAATTACTGCGATACATATTTCGCGTTCGATCATTCCACACTAGTTTTGGTAAGAGTCCTAATTGCCTTATACTCCTCTCATTCGTAGGCCTAGATACCAAACATTTAACTTCGAGTGGCATATGGTCCGAGAAAGTCTCCATGCCTATCCGAAAATCACTAAGGAGGAAGTTCCAATTTCCAGAGATACAACAGTAGTCAATTACTGATCATGCCTTTCCACGGATAAATGTGTACTCTCTGCAATAATCGCCTTCACAACTTCCATTTAGAATACTGCAGTCGTATGCATCCGCAAGATCAAGTAATTTTCTACCCTTATGGTCACAAATTGCGTCTTTGGAAGTGCGGTTTATGCGCATTGTGGGTATTTTGTAACCGCTCACAAAATTATTTTGAGAAAGTCCTAGCCGACCATTAAAGTCACCAATGAGCATCAAATTTGTTTCCCTTAAGTTCTGTAGTACTTCCTTAAGATTGTCATAATCGCGTTGCCAGTGACTAACATTCAAATAAATGGGAATTATGAATAACACGCTGTTATTCGTTCTAACATCGAGGACATACGATTCTTCCACTCTTTTAAAATTAACCTCTGCGTAATTAAGACCCTTTCGATAACCATACAATTCTCCACCACTTCCTCTCCCAATTGTTGACGATTTAATTGCAGGTATCCACTTCAATTCGTAATTTAAAAATATTTTTTCAAATCTCTTCTCTTCATTTTCTAATACATGGGTTTCGAACAATACAAAGATGTCGAATTTTTTGACATAATTAAAAAAGTTTGTAAATAATAATTTATTCTTTAATCCAGCTACGTTATAACTTAAAATACTTAATTTAATATTATTTCTATTCTGGTAGACTTTTGTGTATCAAGCTAGCTTTATGTGAAGACGTACTTGCGTGTCCACCCAAACGGTTCTCAGCAATCACATTTTTTTTGATAGCGCTGGCAGCATTGACATTTTGTGACATATTTGACGTTTCACGAGCATTGTTTACAACTTCATTCATAAATTGTTTCGGTTGTAAAATGTCTCCAACTAAATTCTTTAAAACTTCAAATCCGCATTTTTCGCCGCATTTCAACCCTTTCGCGAAATCCCAAGTGAATAGTTTATCCGCGACGCACAATTTATCGTCTCTTAAGACAGTTTTGACCTTAGGCTTCTTTCTGCGTAAGACTTGCATAATTGGTACTAGTTTTGCTCTTTAATATATACATATACATATATACATACATACACACATACATACATATCTACATTAATAAACCGTTATCGTCTCGACTCATTCAATATGGGTGTTAAATGAAAGGGTTTGACAAGTAGAACACGATAAGTTAACTGACGTAAACCTAAATTCAATATGGCGGACGCACCAAGATGGCGGATGAGTTTCATCTTCACAAACTACTTAATATGGATATTGAATGAAGGGGTTTGACAAGACAAATATAATAGCCACATTATTGGTATCCAATATGGCGGACGCACCAAGATGGCGGATTACTGTTATCTTTACGACCTATATATGTACTTAATATGGGTATCGAATAAAAGAGTTGACAAGACAAATATATTAGCTACATACATATTTACGTAAGTGACGTCATTCGGAATTCAATATGGCTGACGCACCTAGATGGCGGATTTCCGTTATCTTCACGACCTACTTAATATGGGTATTAAGTGAAAGCGTTTGATAAGTAGAATACGATAAGTTAATTGACGTTATTCTAAATTCAAATTGGCGGACCCACCAATGAAAGACAAATACAGTACGCCCTCGGTAAAATCAACCCTCGATAAACGCAATACCTCGGTCGAAGCAACACCCAAATGTTTACCATTAGTGACTCAGTAATTGCAACTTTTCAAAAAAATGTGACTCAGTAAACGCAACTTTCCATACATGATCTCTTATTTTGTTTTATATTTGTTTCTATTTTTTGGTGTTTGGTTTTACTATAACTAGGCAGTTATTTTACAGTTACTTCTCTTAGAATTAAATATGCACATTGTTTTTCTTTTCTTTTACGACGAACATTAGTCTTTTATGTTTCATACTCTTTTGTGACTTGGTTATTGCAACAACCTCAATTAACGCAACTGCTCGAATTTTTATCGGTTGCTTTTACCGAGGGCGTACTGTACAATCGCTGCATATATTTTTATTTTTCTTTTTTTTGTAATCTACACACGCTAAAGGGGATATGATATATGAATACCCTTTTAATGTTTACACACAGCGCGAGCACATGAAGGACGAGAACGAGAGACAGACATACATACATAAGTGACGTCATTCGAAATTCAATTTATTTATTTATTTATTTATCCATTATATTTATTTATTTATTTATGTATTTATTATTTATTTATTTATTAATTTATTTATTTATGTATTCATTTATTTATTATATTTATTTATTATATTTATTTATTTCTGCCAGCTGATCGCGCCTTCCAGGGTCAATAACCTTCTTAATGGTGTTTCAATTTATTTATGTATACATGTGTTGAGTTACTCGATTACATTGACAATATGTACTTCCAATAATTTACACCTACATTAACATACATTTTTTCCTTAACCTATTCGGTAATTTTTAATTACCGATTTTCGGAACCGTGAAATGGTTCATTGCCACTGCATTGTGTTAGAGGGAGATATCATGCATGCATTGCGAAGACACGTTGCACATCTGACTGTTAAAAGTTTTATTGCTTGTTTTAAACAATGCATAGCACACCCTATTGTTTGAATCGTTTTTCTTCACTTTGCTATAATCTCTTATGCAATATTATTTTACAGTTTCTTTACTTTCTGCTTTTCCACTCATCTATGTAAAAGAGTCTAAGCACTAAGCATTAACCGTTTTAATTTTGTCATACGATTTTGTTAGCTAGAACTTATTGAAATAAATGAACATTGTTAGTTCCTCACGAAGTATTAAACCAAACCGTCGTTTTTTTTGCAACAGTTTATGGGCCCAGTTGCGTGTAATTGAATACGAGAATAATTTGGTTTGATCGCTAATCTCTGTAGAAAACGAGGAAAGTTTTTTTTTGTACTAAGACGCAAAATTATTGGGTATAATTAGACTTGCTGACGATTAGTACAATTGAAATTCTGCAGAAAATAATTAATTTGCCAGTAAATTTTTCGGTTTTGGTAAACTACGGTAAAATCTAGGTGTAGTGGCAAAATTATATATGTATGGTATTATGTCGAACGAAATCTATGCAATTAAAGTGGAGAAATTGATAAACGGTGATCAGTGGAATGTATGGAAGTTTCAGATCAAAATTATTTTGAGCTCCTCGGATCTACTCAAGTATGTAGTGGGGACGGAACGAAAACCATCGACTGCGACTGAGGATGACTCATCCAATAAATTGGTATTGTGGTCGCTCAATGACAGTAAGGCACAAAGAGTTATTGTTACTTCCATTGGTCAACAGCCTCTTCTCCATATAATAAATTGCAAAACGTCAAAAGAAATGTGGGATAAGCTAGAGAGTGTATACGAGCTAAAATCTAAAGCAAGCATTCATATGCTCCAGCAACAGTTCTACAGCTTTATCAAATACCCACAGGATGATATCGCAATGCATATTTCCAAATTACAGGCTATTGTACAACAGTTAGCTGATGTAGGAGAAAAAGTTTCCAGTTCCATGGTCAGCACCAAAATTCTAATGACATTACCACCGTCGTATAGTCATTTTTTTAGCGCATGGGAGTCAACAGACTCAAAGCAGCAGACGCTGGAGAATCTTACCACGCGGTTAGTAATGGAGGAGGCCCGTATGAATTTGCATAATAATCATGAACCGATAGGGAGCAGTGCATTAGTTGCAAGTAAGCAGTATTCAACAAAGAAGTGTCATAATAAAGGTAACAAGGTAATGAAACCTGGGAAATGCTTCATTTGCAAGAATAGTGGTCACTGGAAGAGGGATTGTCCGAAAAGACGAGATAAAGATGAGTATGCGAGTTCAAGTGGAAAGCGAGGAAATGCGTTTATTTGCGAGGCACTTTTGGCAGAAGGTGATGGTGGAGCTGATGAGTGGTTCCTGAATTCAGGTGCTATTGACCACATGACTAGCCGAAAGGAGTGGTTAATAAATTATAGACAATTTGAGCAACCAATTGTAGTAAGGTTAGGGAATGGGAACACCATTAATGCTTATGGCAGAGGGGATATTAATGTCATGTCGTATAACAATGCTACTTGGAGTGAAAATCATTTAGCGGATGTACTATTTGTTCCTGATATTCGTCTAAACCTTTTTTCTTTAAACTGTGCTTTGGACAAAGGCTTAAAATTATCTTCGGATAGCTCAAAATGCGAACTCTATAAAGGTGATACTGTGCTTGTAGTGGGAGTACGGCAAGAAAAGTTATTCAAACTACTTATGAAGGTCACAAAAGGTTCTGACGTTAGCGTGTGTGCTCATTTAGCTGAAGGGCAGAAGTCCACTCTTCGTAATTGGCATGAGAAGCTTGGACATCAAAACATTGCTCAGGTTAGAACTATTCTTAAAGCAAGAAATATTTCCTTTAATGATGAAGAACATTTTTTTTGTGAGGCTTGTATGTACGGGAAGCAGCATCGTGCAGTATTTAATAACAGCAAAAATAGAGCGAGCTGTGTGGCCGAGCTTGTGCATTCTGACCTGTGCGGACCAATGCAACAGACCTCAATAGCTGGATCAAGATACATTCTTCTCTTCAAAGATGATTTTTCGCACTTCAGAACGGTTTTCTTCATAAAAGAAAAGACTGAAGTACAGGATCGCATACAGAAGTACTTAAAATTAGTGGAAGCAGAAACTGGAGCAAAGGTCAAGGTTCTGCGAACAGATAATGGTCTGGAATTTACAAATAAGAACGTACAAAGCATACTGTCTCAGAATTGTGTACTGCATCAAAGGACAGTACCTTATACACCTGAGAAAAATGGTCGCGCAGAACGTGAGATGCGAACCATTGTAGAGGCAGCTAGAACAATGATTCATGGAAGAAATTTGGATCTTAAACTTTGGGCTGAGGCAGTAAATACGGCTGTTTTTATCCTAAATCGTACTAGCACTAGTCCAATAAAAGGAAAGACCCCATATGAGCTGTGGTTTGGGAAGCAGGCTGATGTAGATGGATTTCAGGTTTTTGGTGAAGAGATTTTTGTTCATATTCCTAAACGAAAGAGACGTAAATGGGATAGACAATCTAAGAAAGGAGTATTTGTTGGATATGGCGACGGGGTAAAAGGCGTCCGAGTCTACATTCCGGAAAGTAATACAGTAGAAATCTGTAGAGATGTTCTGTTTCACAAGGCTGACGATGTGACTATCCAAAATTCTCCAGAGGGTACAGTTCCAGTCCTGATTGGCACAGAATATCTCCAAAGCACATCGCGTTTGACAGAAGGGGAATGCAACGATGAAGAAAATAAAGTGGAGGTTGCTGATCATGCTGAGTGTAGTGGTGGTGTTGATGCTGTTGATGGTGTTGGGAGTAATTCTGATGATATTTTTGAAGACGCATTTGGAAGTGGTGATAACGATGGTAATGTTGGCGATGCTATTGTCGATGGTGGTGGAGAAGAACAAGAAGAAAATAATAGTATCAAGAGTCGTTTGAGAAGTAGAAGCAAAACCGTTCAAAGTGAGATGAATTGCTGCATTCAAGAAAGCTTTGCATTCCTAGCCGAGTCTTTTATACCAGTTTCTTTTGAAGATGCAATCAAATGCAAGGACTCTAAGAGGTGGAAAGCAGCTATGGATGAGGAGATTAATTCGCTTAATAAAAATGACACCTGGAATTTACTACATTTACCTAAATATCGTAAGTTGGTAGATACTAAATGGGTTTATCAAATTTAAAATGCAACAGAGAATGAAAGCGAACGTTATAAAGCTAGGTTAGTTGCTCGCGGTTTTAGTCAGCAACTGGGTATTGACTACTTTGAAACCTTCAGTCCAGTGGCAAAGTTTTCATCAATTAGAACCATCTTGAGCATTGCAGCATCTGAAAAATTACATATTAATCAATTTGACATTAAAACAGCATTTTTGAATGGTGACTGTCGTAAATAATCCAAACTAGCAACCATAAACACATCTTATCCTTTGAACGCTGCAATAGAACCAAAACTCATTTCTCTGTCTGGCTGCTGCCATTCATTTCGAAACCATTTTTTGCATTTACTTCGAACAATATAACTGTACCGTTACGCAGCCAGACGCCAACCAGACGAGAGCAGACATTTTTCATTTTAATACGTAGTTGCAAACAGATCTGATTTTTTATTTGGCGAGAAAAGACATGTTTAAAATAGTAACGTAATAATAAGATTTGTACTTTAATTTTAAACCACCCGCATTGAACGCATTTAACAATTTAAAGTAAAGAGTTTCAATAAAATAAACGTTCAAAGTAAAAGCTCGAAATCGGTACTTTTCTTTTTCCATTGGTCACAAAAAGTAGTGACATTTCTTAAAATTAAATTAATTATCTAATCGGCCAAAGAAACATGTCTCAAAACGATCAGATACCAGCAGCGACGCAGATGCAACAAAATGCACCGAGTCATCAAGAAGAACAACAAGGAAATTGCAGTCGAAGCCCAGCGAAGTGCATCATATGCGATCAAGCATACAACCAGGACATGATCTACTGTGACGGGGTATGTAAAAAATGGTTTCATTACGTATGTGTAGAGTTAAGTAGTAGTCAGGCTGTAGAAATGAGTAAATGGTTTTGCAAAGATTGTGCAGTTGGGAATGCGAGAAAGGTTGAAATTCTTCATAAGGAGCTGATGACGCAATACGAAATCGTCCAAAAGTACATTAGGTCAAATAAAAGAAAGACAGTGGTGCGTGCTGCCTTTGGTAAATGGGAAGGTATATCACAGAAATATATTGCTATGACCGGGGGTTTCGTCGACGTTCATGGAAATCCGCTTCCAGTTCCAGACCTACAAGAGCCAACCGCATCAGTTCCAGATATATCCGATAACGAATCAGATAACGAATCGTGTATATCTAAATGCAGTTCTACGTCACAAATAAATTTAAAAATGCGTTTATTGGACCAACAACGTACATTATTAAAGGAACAGCGGACGAATTTACAAAAGGAGCAGGAACTAATTGAACGACAAGAAAAGTTAGTAGATGAATTGCCAGAAAGTGATGTCGAAAGTGAATTAAATAATAAAGAAGATGAAGTCACAAAGCATGTTAGCAATATTTCTCTGAATCCACAGGCGCGTAAATTCACTCCGCATGTCAAAATAGCACATCAGTCAAGTTTTACTTTACCAGAACCAGCCACTAACTATGAATACGTACCTCAAGTTAATCAAAGGCAAATAGCAGCCAGAAAGATCTATAGAGGACTTCCAACATTTACTGGCGAACCAGAAGAATGGCCGTTATTTAAAAGAATGTTTGAATTGTCAACAAAGGAATGTTGCTTTTCAAATGAGGAAAACCTGATGCGAATCCAACAATCTCTAAAAGGAAAAGCAAGAGCTGAAGTACTAAGTCAATTATCTGAACCTTCATGTGTGCCCGATATTGTTGAATGTTTAAAAATGGCCTTCGGACAACCAACAACAATTCTGAACACAAATTGACAAAATAAGTAGATTTCCACCTTTGAAAGGAGATAAGTTGGAATCAGTGATTCAATTTTCGACAGCAGTAACAAACATGAATGCAGTAATGAAAGCATCAGGATTGGAAAATCAGTATGACAATCCATTGTTACTTAAGGAGCTGTTGAAGAAATTGAACAACGATATGAAAATGAAGTGGGCTTCATATGCTTATGAAAACAATGTATCTGGAGTACTAGCGTTTGGTTCTTGGTTGAATTTAGAAGCAAAAAAAGTATATTCTGTATTACCTTGTACATCATTTGATAGAATTGATAAGCCGCCTCGTAAAGAAAGTCAAATCAATGTGCATTATGAAAATAATCCAATTCCAGTATGTAAGGTATGTACCAAAACATGCAAATCTGTAGAGTCTTGTGAAGTATTCAAAAAGTTGTCTCCTGCTAATAGGTGGGAAAAAATGAAGGAGTTAAGGTTATGCCGTCAGTGTTTAACTGCCCATCGGATGAAATACCCGTTTATATGTAAGAAGGCAGTTAAATGTAATGTCAGCGGTTGTAGTCGAAAACACCACCCACTTATGCATCCGGATGATAAGCCACAGAACAACTTACCAGTTGAGGAAGCTTCACAGAACAGTCATACCACATTGGATGATGAATTCCAATTTCAATACATACCAGTAATACTAAGACATGGATGCAAAAGTATAGAGGTAATGGCATTCCTGGATGGAGGATCTAGCGGCACACGTATTGAGGAGGAGGTGGCTGATCAATTAGGGCTAACAGGTCCCAAGGTGATTTTGAATTTGAAATGGACAGCAAATGTGCGACGACAAGAAGAGTCAACAAAAGTATCCATGTTGATATCCGGTACACATGAAAGGGCAAAAGAGTATGCAATTCCTGAAGCTCATACAATAAAAGAACTGAATTTACCAAAACAAACATTGAATTATAGAGAGCTGTCCAAAAGATGCGATCATATTCAGGGTCTGCCAGTGCGCTCATACTCATCTATGCAACCCAGAATAATGATTGGACTCAGCGACTGGCATTTAGCGGTTCCCAGCAGAGCAAGATTGGCTGGTCGAAATGATCCTGTAGCAACAAAGTGCAAATTGGGATGGTCAGTGTTCGGTTCAAAGCGCTCATCCGAATATGAAAGCATCAACTATCACATCGAAGAACATCGCGAACCTGATGATGAAGACCTACACGAAATGATGAAACAGTTTTTCTCCATCGAAAGCCTGGGGGTCAAAATACCAAAAGATGACTTGTCTTCTCAGGAAGAGCGACGGGCCAAATCGATAATGGAAGATACAACTAAATTTGAAGGTCAACAATTTGAAACTGGTTTATTGTGGCGCTACGATGACGTTGATCTGCCGGATAGTCTGTTCATGGCAAAACACAGACTTAGGTGGTTGGAACGACGGTTGGAGAAGAACCAAAAATTAAGAATAGCTATGCAAAGGCAAATAGCTTCTTACCTAAGCAAAGGGTACATTCGAAAACTGTCATTGAAGGAGTTACAAGAGCAGCACAAGCGAGTTTGGTATCTTCCTTTGTTTCCCGTCATCAATCCAAATAAACCGGAAAGAATGAGAGTTGTCTGGGACGCGGCAGCTAAAGTAAATGGTGTTTCTTTAAATTCATTTCTTTTAAAAGGGCCTGATCAGCTTTCGTCGTTGCTTGGTATTCTTCTTCGATTTCGTGAAAACGCTATTGCTATAAGTGGAGATATATCTGAAATGTTCCACCAAGTCAAATTAATAAGTGAAGATCAACACGCTTGCCGATTTCTATGGAACGATCGAGAATGTGAGGAGCCAACCGTATATGTCACCCAAGTCATGACATTTGGAGCAACATGTTCGCCGAGTAGCGCTCAATATGTAAAAAATGTGAACGCTAAACGCTTTACAAATGAATATCCTAGGGCGGTAAAGGCAATTGTGAGTAATCATTACGTCGATGATTTACTCGACAGTGTCAGCACAATTGAAGAAGCAATAATACTGGCTCAACAGATAAGGAAAATTCATTCGGCTGGAGGGTTTCATATACACAAATGGAAATCTAATTCTCGTGAAGTGTTGTTAGCACTAGAAAGTTTTCATTGCTTGTCAATCTTAACAAAGAGGTTGAACAACAAACTGAAAAGGTTTTAGGAATGTGGTGGAATACTAAAACAGACTCCCTCACATTTTCACTGAAATTCAACAAAGGCAGCAAAAGTATTTTAAATGGTCAACATAAACCAACAAAAAGAGAAGTATTGAGAATTCTCATGTCGATATTTGACCCGCTGGGTTTAATTGGTCATTTTACGAGTTATTTAAAAATAGTCATGCAAGGGATATGGCGTTCAAAGGTAAACTGGGACGACGAGATCGAAGACGAGCAACATAAGAAGTGGTTATCCTGGCTGAAAGAACTCTATGAGGTAGAAAACATACATATTCCCAGATGCTACACAACCAAATCATCAATGTGGAATGAGACGGAAATACAACTTCATATATTTGTTGATGCAAGTAAGGACAACAGTGCAGCGGTCGCATATTTGAGAATGCAGTCAGAAGGAAATATAATATGTACGTTGTTAGGTTCCAAAACAAAGGTTGCACCAATTAAACTGACATCGATTCCGAGGCTGGAGCTTATTGCTGCATTGATTGGAGCTAGACTTGCGGAGAGTATTCGGCGATTATTGACCAACTCAATTACAAAGATCTCATACTGGTCAGACTCGGTTACTGTTCTAAGGTGGTTGAGATCCGATGCAAAGACAACCAAAGGACAGTTCGTCGCATTCAGAATTGCTGAAATACAAGAAATAAGCAACATTAGTAATTGGAGATATGTACCTTCAGAGATGAATGCTGCCGACGATGCTACTAAGTGGAAGAAAGGACCTTCACTCAACATGAACGATCGTTGGTTTACAGCACCGCAGTTTCTTTATACTGATGAAGTCTGTTGGCCAGAGGACATTTCACTGCAACCTAATCAGGACTCTGAATTCATTGAAGCAGTCCACCAAATTTACGAACCCGTTATTTCATTTCAAGATTTCTCCAGTTGGTTTAAATTAGTACGAGTGACAGCATTCGTGTGTAGGTTTATCAACATTTTGACAAAAAGACAAAATAATATTGAAAATATAAATTTCCTTCTGTCACATGAATATCAGGGTGCTGAGATCTTGTTATTTAAATTAATTCAGAATCAACTGTATGGGGATGAAATCAAGAATTTAAAGCAACAAGACAACAATCTATTTGCTGACGAGGGTTCAAGACGTCGCTGCAACGACTTGTCGTCGCTGAAACCATACCTAGATGAAGAAGGGGTACTGCGATCCATGAGTAGGATTGATAAAGCGGAGTGTGTAGGCATAGCAACAAGGCGTCCAGTAATTCTGCCACAACACTATTATGGAACAACATTATTAGTACGTGATTACCATGAAAGGTTTCGTCATATAAATCATGAAACAGTAGTAAACGAGATTAGGAAAAGGTTTTATATTCCGAGACTGAGACAACTCTTGAAACGTATTCGTAGTGATTGCAACCGTTGCAAAATATTAAGAGCCAAAGCAGCAAATCCTGAAATGGCGGAATTACCAGCAGTTCGTATTACGCCGTATACACCTCCCTTTACCTATACAGCAGTAGACTATGGCGGGCCATTCGAAGTAATAAATGGACGCAAGAAAGAAAAAAGATGGATTTGTCTTTTCACATGTTTGGTGGTACGTGCTGTTCATATAGAGATTGCTTACAGCTGCAGCACCGACTCCTTTGTTCTGTGCTATCGCAATTTCTTAAGCCGCAGAGGACCTGTAAAGAAAATGTTCAGTGATCGAGGTACAAATTTCATCGGAGCAGAAAAGGTTTTAAAGGCAGATTTAAAACAGGTAGATCCGCGTTCTATAGCTGCGACATTTGTCAAATCAGACTTTGAGTGGTATTTTCATCCGCCTGGTTCACCTCATATGAACGGATGCGTCGAACGTCTAATTAAATCTGTAAAGATAGCCTTATATGCTGTGAGCGACATCACTACCTACAAACCGAATGATGAGCTGTTTCGAAGCTACTTGATGGAAGTCGAGGATATGATCAACTCGAGACCATTAACATACCTACCAATGGATAGCGAGGAGTCTGAAGCATTGACACCTAATCACTTTTTGCGGCATCAAGCAGGAGGAACTTCCCCTACACCCTTCGAAGATATTGAAGAAGACGTTAAGATATATAAGACAAACGCACTCATGTCCCAATTATATGCAAAGCACTACTGGAAGCGGTGGATTAGGGAATACTTGCCGACATTGACAAGACGGGAAAAATGGAACCACGCTGTTAAACCCTTAGAAGAAGGAGATATTGTTTTGGTCATCGATGAGAGATGTCCGCGCAATCACTGGCCCAAAGGAAGAATTCTGAAAGTTAACATGTCAAAGGATGGCCAAGTCAGAAGTGCAACAGTCAAAACAGCAGACGGAATTTATGAGCGACCAGCTGTTAAGCTAGCCAAGTTGGATATAAATAAGGAGGTACATTTGTGCACAGCTCGAGACGAATGTACCGAGGGGGAGAATGTCGTAAATAATCCAAACTAGCAACCATAAACACATCTTATCCTTTGAACGCTGCAATAGAACCAAAACTCATTTCTCTGTCTGGCTGCTGCCATTCATTTCGAAACCATTTTTTGCATTTACTTCGAACAATATAACTGTACCGTTACGCAGCCAGACGCCAACCAGACGAGAGCAGACATTTTTCATTTTAATACGTAGTTGCAAACAGATCTGATTTTTTATTTGGCGAGAAAAGACATGTTTAAAATAGTAACGTAATAATAAGATTTGTACTTTAATTTTAAACCACCCGCATTGAACGCATTTAACAATTTAAAGTAAAGAGTTTCAATAAAATAAACGTTCAAAGTAAAAGCTCGAAATCGGTACTTTTCTTTTTCCATTGGTCACAAAAAGTAGTGACAGTGACATTAAGGGGGAAATTTACGTTCGTCAACCAAGAGGATACGATGACGGGACAGGTCGGGTTTGTAAATTAAATAAAAGTTTATATGGACTTCGTCAAGCATCAAGGTGTTGGAACAAAACTTTTTCAAAGCTTTTCAAAGATTTTCTTTTTCGTCCATGTGATGCTGATCCTTGTTTACATTAGTCGACAGAATGAAAGCAAAATGATCTTAGCAATTTACATAGACGATGGCTTAGTCGCATCGACTGATGAAAATTACATTGCTAAGCTCTGTAATTATCTGCAACAGAATTTGGAGGTGAAAGTTTTTCCGGCAAAACATTTTTTGGGTTTGGAGATAAGAAGACTATCCGATGGGTCTATTCACCTAAATCAATCGCAGTACGTCAAGAGATTGATAAATAAATTCAATATGAACGAGGCTGTTCCTGTATCAAGTCCTGCAGATACATCAATCAATTCATTTGTGGGTTCTGAGAATCCATCAGAGAAGATCAAATTTCCTTTTCGGCAAGCAGTAGGCAGTTTGATGTACTTAATGGTCGCTACTAGACCAGACATAGCGTTTGCAGTAGGATGTGTTAGTCGCTACTTGGACAGTTCAACTCAAGTACATGTCAACATGGTAAAGCGAATTATGCGTTATCTCAAGGGCACAGCTGATTATGGTATATCCTTTAAAAGTACTAAATTTGCTTTATACTATGCTGGAGATGTGATTACAAGACGTTTGACCAGTGGCTTTGTTTTTTTGATGGGGACGAGCTGCATTACATGGGCTTCGCAGCGACAAAAATGCGTTGCCCTATCGACAACTGAAGCTGAGTTTGTCGCTGCATGTCAGGCGGTCAAAGAATTGGTTTGTATTCAGCAGCTTTTACACGATTTGATGATAGACCGAAGCGTGAAACCAGTTTTGTATGTTGATAACCAGGGGGCCATCAGACTGATAAAAAGTCCGGAGTTTCATAAGCGGACCAAACATATAGATTATAGATGCCCGATATAAATTCATTCGAGAAAAATATGAGGATGAGTTCTTCGATCTCGAGTATGTTTCAACGCAGAATCAAGTTGGCGATATTTTCACGAAGGCGCTACCAAAAGACAAGTTTCAACGATTTTGCTCGATGATGGGTGTTACAATTAATTTTTATATAGAACAAAACAACACACAACTTTTTCTTGCTTCAAATACAAAATCGTTTTATTATCACACTGATTACTTTCCTTACTTGATACCAACGACAGAATGAATCTTAAAACTAAAACATTATTTATGGGAACCTGGGAATAGTTGGGATGGGTGTCTTATTCGAGCGTGCGACCAGACGCACTTGATCGTCTGGGAGCACATCGTTGATATGAGGAGAAGGATTGGGTGTCAAGGTCGGGCGTTGTACATAAATCTTATCGCTAACTTAAAAGAAACTTAATGCTATGGGAAGAACGACCACTTCATTATTCCCATAGTGTCAGCATTTGGTCTTTTGTCTACTAATAAAATGGAATTAATTACGTCGATTGCACTCATATTAGAACGCTGCTTTATTAAACCTAACAAATTCCCCCCCGTTGAGGGATTCTTGCCCTCTAAACCTAAATTCAGACAGTCACCTCAAATCGTGGCGCATTGCGCCTGGGTAATGGTTTTGGAGGTCGATGCTTATACCAGTAAACAAAAACAACTAGAATTAAAATCATCAATATAAAATATGTCAGACCGTAGTGGTGGTAATCGTGAATGTTCATATCCCCGGGGATCATGGATTCATTTAGAATCCTATTGATTTTATTGTGTAAACTGGACAAATCTGATATGTTAATATTGGACTCCACGGGAGCCGTCAATGCCGTTATAGAGTTACTTGGTAGTGTCCAATTGCTGATGTTTGCACTGGGAATGAACGAATTAGTAATGGCAGATGCATTATACGTTGCCTGTCCATTGCTTACGAGATTTGGCAACTTTAATGCGCATAAATTTCTTACTTCGATGATGCCAGTTTCTCATAGCACGATACCCTTTGTGATCCCATGACAAATGAGATGAGCTGTAATGTTTTTAGATATTGAGAAGAACCATCCGATTCCTCTTCTTAGTCGCACCCATTGGTCTTGCGTCGGTAATTCTTCGAACACACAACTTGATAATGCCGTGTTTTCATGAGTTAATAGCGACATTTCAGAGTTGTTGGTTACCGTTTGGTGTATCCTCGTGGGGGTCAATTGACGACATAGCACTTGAGTGAGCATTAGTGATTTGCATGCCACTAGGTCCATTTTGTTTAGATAGAAGTATCTGGTTCTGCCCAGAGTAACTGCCACCTGGGCAGCTGTGGTCTTGATGCAGTAAGTTATGTTTCTTTGAGTGAATGGCACTGTAATGATATGAAGCAGCTGGAATTCTGACTGTCTAGTAGTGGAATCAACATCTCAAATACTATTGAACCGTTGAGACTTCGACCCTTGACCGTGGCTAGTTTATACACATCCAATACTGAACCTTTTGGTAACCTTAGATCCGGAGGGCGATTATTACCAATGAGTTGTAATTGATCATTAAGCTGTGACGGCGTTATAAATCGCGGATTGATTCGGGCATGCTTTAGATTAAGTATAACATCAAGCAACACATCTTGAGTCCTCTCGAAATTGGTGATTACTAGAATCATGTAGGATGTTAACACATTCCACCTTTCCCTCAGGTTTGTAACTCCTTGCCGCTTGTCAAAAGCATTAAGCGTTTGAGCTAAGTATGCGTTCCAAGTATGGAACTCTTGATCAATTTCCAAAGTTTTTTGCTTGAAAATGTTTATAGTAGAATCTGCCATAGAACTCTGCTGCCTGATGAGACTTGCCAAGTGCTGTTCGTTTTTGCTCACAGAACTGACCTGGGTTTCTATATGAGAAGCGTAGTCTTGATCTAATACGCCAAGGAGACTATGCGCGATGTTAACTACGAAATCAAATGGTGACCTGGCCTGGTGGCCGTCGTGGTCGCCTTGGTGGCTGCTGAGGCCGTCGTGGCGGCTGTGCCCGTTGTGGCTGCTTTGCCCGTTGTTGCTGCTGTGCCCGTTGTGCCTGATGTGAACGTTGTGCCTGCTGTGCCCGATATGGCTGCTGTACCCGTTGTGGCTGCTGTGCCCGTTGTGGCTGATGTGCCCGTTGTGGCTGCTGCGCCCGATATGGCTGCTGTGCCCGTTGTGGCTGCTGTGCCCGTTGTGGCTGCTGTGCCCGTTGTGGCTGCTGTGCCCGTTGTGACTGATGTGCCCTTTGTGGCTGATGTGCCCGATATGGCTGCTGTGCCTGTTGTGGCTCCTGTACCCGTTATGGCTGCTGTGCCCGTTGGGGCTCCTGTGCCCGTTGTGGCTGTTGTGCCCGTTGTGGCTGCTGTGCCCGATATGACTGCTGTGCCCGTTTTGGCTGATGTGCCCTTGGTGGTTAATGGCACTTCGCACTTATATTCCTCTTCACTAAAAATTCGACATTGCTTCTCAACTAATTCACTTTCCTCAAACTTTCTAACGAGTTTATCTAATGAACTAAGAGTAGCCGCTGTCGCTGAATGGCAGTATGAACGTGAGCTCGTTCCAATAGCGTTGCCAGCCACGATCCAGCCTAATTTTGTGTTGCGTAATAAGGGAAGTTCATCTGAGACCTTTAGTTCTCCTGGTAAGAGAAGATCGAAAAATATGTCCGCTCCTAATAACATATCAATGCGATTATCCTTGGCATATGATGGATCTGCAAGCTGTACGTTTGGAGGAAGTCTCCAACTTTGCATACCATTCTCGGACATTGGCTGATAATCACTTATTTTGTGCATTATGCTCGCTTCAATTGTAGACCTATATGAAGAGGTCGTGGATTCTATTGTTATTTCTACCTCGAATTCTGCTTGGCATTCCTTTGCACCGATACCGCTAATAGGAATTTCCATTCGCCGCCGCTTGATTCCCAGCTGCTGGGCCAGGGCGGCCGTGACAAAATGGAGTTGCGAACCAGAATCTAATAGTGCTCGGCATGGAACTCGCATGCCATTTGATAACACTACGATAACCACTGTTTTGGCGAGATAAACTTGTCGATTTCCTACACTAAGCGCTAATGCAGCATTAAGAGACGAGCCTGCTGTTGGCTCATCCCCTTTTCCAATATGAGTGATCGACTTACCGACTTCATTTCCGCTATCAACTGGCGTCTTCTGAATCGGTTGAATGCTCCCTCGTTGCTGTGACGATGGGAAATATGGAAGAGTGTTGTGCTTGCCGGAGCACTGCTTGCATCCGCGGGACTGACACTTCGGGGAATAATGACCTGGTTTGAGACAATTGATGCAGAGCTGCAATTTCCGCACCAACTTGCCTCGTTCTTCCACTGAAAGAGAGAGAAATTTATTGCAAGTAAAACCTTTATGACTGTCTTCATTACAAAATTCGCACACTCCCCTTTGATTGCTTGCTACTACTGCTACATTACGCTTGTCCTCGCGGCTGCTGATGGCCTCCAATGTGTGGAATCTTGCTTCCACAAACTTCAGAACTTGGGTTAGTTCCGGAGCACTTCTTGGTGAATCCAGTGACTGCTCGAACAGGATCCTGGTATCCTTGTCCAATTTTAGGAGCAACAGATGCACGACCAATGGGTCCCAGCTGCTTGTATCATACCCAAAATTAGCTATAGCTTGCATAACTTTCTTCGTTGTGTCATGCAACTTACGTATACTGTTTGCCGTTCCGGCTGTATTTGTTTGCTGCAAGAGCCGGTTTATTTGGGCCGTCAGCAGAAGCCTCTTATTGTTGAATCGTTCCACCAACGTGCTCCAAGCTACTTCATAATTACTGTCCGTGGTATGCAAGTGTTGAATTAGGTTATGATCATTCCCCGTAACGTTCGCCCGCAAATAATACAGTTTTTGGGCGGGTGCTATTGGCTGATCATGTATCATTTGTTTGAACAGATCATAGAATTGTGGCCAATGTAGATAGTTACCATCGAGTTTTGGTAGCTCAATTTTCGGGAGTTTGATAGCGGTATTGGTTGTCGGCTGGTTTGAGTAGCTGGATTTGCTTCCAGCTCGCTGGTCATTCCACTCACCTTCAACTCCAGTTGCTCTTGTAGCTCGAAATAGGACTCGATTTCAGCTTCAGTTGCCGTGTCTTGCAAACGTTGGTAAGCTGTTGTCAGGTTCTCCCAATTTCGTTGGAGACTCTGGACGTTCACCGTATATTTGTATTTGTATTTTGTATTTATTTATTTAGAAATTATGTTTACACGTAGATACAATATAATCTTTTAATTGTGTAACATTATTAAAAGGTTGAAACAAAAATAGATAATTATAATTATAATAATAATAATAACAATTTCTTAAGATCAATAGAAAAACAACAATAAATTAACAGCATAATTAACATAAGTACATATTTATAAGAAAATTTTAAATTTTATTAGTCTTATGTCTTTATTAGTCTAGTAATTGAATGAAGAAAGAAAGAAATCCCTAAAAAAAAAAAACAACCCTAAAATCAGTTATTGTCTATTTTATTTTATTTTATTAGGTCATTTATTATTATATTTTATTAAGTCATTAATTATTATGTCATTAATTATTATTAGCTATGTTGAAAAGTGTTGCGTTAGTTGTCTCTGAAAGTCGCGTATGCCTGAAGATCTCCTGATATAAACCGGAAGCGAATTCCAAAGTCTTACGGCATATACGAAAAATTGTTTCTTTGTAACGTTATAGTTATGTATTGGTGGAATGAGACTTCTGCTTCTAGTGGACGATGCGAATTGTAATCTTTAGAAAAGATACTCTGGGGTCTGGCTTTCTTTAAGATTAAATAGGAAAGTCAGTATTTTGGCGTCAAGGTATTTCTGTAGGTCTAATCCCAGAAAATTCTTTACATGACCAGAGATGTGTTCCCTTCGACCTATGTTATAGACAAATCGCACTGTACTATTAACAGCTACCTTTAGCTTCCGCGAGCTGTAACTGTCTAAATCACAAAAGATCGGATGTGCGTAAAACAGAATCGGCAACAGCAGTGACTTAACTAGCATAGCTTTGATCCTTAATGGAAGACAGTTCCCTACTTGATGAATAGCGCGCAGAGATCCGTAGACTTTAGACACTGTGTTCGTTGTATGATTCTCCCAAGTAAGATTCCGGTTAAATATTACACCTAGATTTTTCACGGTACTGACGTAGGTAAGGGCTGATCCATCGATAAAAAGTTGGGGGAAGCTTTGGGTATCGGGACTTGATCGGCTGATTACAATTGCTTGACTTTTTTCGGAGTTGAGCATAAGCCTATTTTTCCGCGACCATGAAACTATAGATTTGAGGTCTTCATTGACTCGCTCAGTGGCATCCTCAACTAGAGCCAATGGATAGCTTAAGTACAACTGGACGTCATCGGCATACATCTGAACCTTGCAGTATTTTAAGGTAGAAGGAATGTCATTATTGAATAACGTGAATAATAATGGGCCCATTATCGACCCTTGTGGAACACCGGCTTTAGTAACAAGAAAGCTTGACAATCTCTTGTTTGCATGTACAGCTTGAGTACGACCCTTAAGGTAGCTATCCATTAGCTTTAATGCCGTAGTATTGAAGCTGAAATAGTTTTTTAGCTTAGCAAGTAATATCTCATGGGACACTGTATCGAAGGCTTTCGAGAAATCGAGCAATACAAGCGATGTTACTCGATCTTCATTAATTTCAACGCGAAGGTCGTCCACCAAATTCAACAGCGCAGTAGTACAGCTGTGCTTTGGTCTGAAACCGGATTGGTATGGTGAAAGGAGATTAAACTCATTAAGATATGAATGGATTTGATGGCTCATAAGTTTTTCGAAAACCTTCGATATGAATGGCAAATCGAGATAGGACGGTAGACTTTAATCCTTGAGGCTGAGTTTTTAGGAATTGGTATAATTTTGGAAGCTTTCCAAGCCATCGGATACGTGGAGTAAGTCAAAATATTATTAAATATATAAGTGATTTCAGGTAATACTCCGTGAATTATAATTTTTAAGAATTTTGGATGCATGTCGTCCAGGCCAATTGCGTTCGACTTGATAGCAGTGATGGCATTAAGTACATCATATTCATGAATTCTTTGAAAGTAGAAGTCTCTTGAGGTTGTCGGGTTAGGTAACGCTTCAATATTATAAGGCGTATTATTTCTATGGTCAAGTGATGCAGCTGAAGGAGCGGCAAAGTCAATATTTAATTCGTCAGGATCTATTTCATTAGTGTCTGTATTTGCTGTCTCTTTTCCGCCTATACCTAGCTCCCTTACATTATTCCAAATTTGCGTTCTATTGAGATCTGGCTTAAATTTAGACGAGTACAATCTCATCTTTGCATTTCTTATTGCTCTTTTGGCATTATTTCTTGCAGTCTTGTACTCATTGAAGAATTCGGGGATTTTAAATCTCTTCCATCTCTTGTATGCCCTGTCTCTGATTTCAAGAAGCTGTTCGATATTCTGAGTTAACCACTCACAATTTTTATTGCGAACGGTAAACGTTTTTATCGGGACATGCTGGTCAAAGAGACTATTAATTTTGGAAGTGAAAAAATTTACTTGGTCATCAATTGATGACAGGAGGCGAAGTTCTTGCCAGTCGATGGAAAAAGTGTCCCAGAGCAGAGAACTTTCATCTATTGCCTTGAAATCTCTGTATGTAATTGTTTTGACCTGAGCAGATTTATTAAAGTCTACATTATGGAAAATAATGATAAGGTCATGCTTTGAAAACCCCGGAACATCAAGTTGGCCATAAGAATTAATACGATTTAATTGGGTAACGATAAATACGTCCAAAAGAGTAGAGTTAAATGTGTAGGTGTTGAGTCATTCACTGGAAGCAGTCGTAGTGATTTTATGTTATTTACAAACCGATCCACATTGGAGTTTTTTTTATCCAAAAGATCTATATTAAAATCACCTCACAGTACTATATTACTGTGCTGTATTGATATGCTTTCAAGCAGGTTAGTAATATTAGCAGGATTTCTGATATTTGGTGGCTTATAGACTACTCCTACTAAGCACTTTTCTCGTCCACATACGATTTCAATAAATAGGTACTCAAAGATATCGTTAACCCCGGATGCATGCAGCGGCTTGCATTGTATACAGCTCTTAACAAAAATTGCTACGCCACCCCCTCTTTTACCGATTCTATCAGCGCGATATGCCCTGTATAGAGTTTCGGAGTTGTTTTGTTCAGACTGATGTCGCACTTGTTCAATGATGTTTTGAAAATTCTGGCTAACAATTGGAACCTTTTCAATGGCGTCAACGCATTGGTGGTGATGGTGGATTCTGTCGTTTTCACCTTTGCCGCCTTTGCTTTCTCCTCCCGTACTACTGCTGAGGCCGCTGCTGCTTTTTGATGAGCGGCAAGGCACATTCGAATGTTTGACCTTGCTTGCTCACAAATTTGCTTTATCACTTCGTAATAATCTTTCTTAAAATACTCGTGATCTATCTCCTCTGGGTAGTTGTCGCGGATCTCGCTGTCCACGGTGTCGAATCCATCCCAAAGGTCTGTTATTTTTCGGAGGTACTCCTCCAACCTTTCTGGTGTTCGCCTTTGCTTGCCCTCCTTACCGTAGTTGCGGGTGAGAGTTGCAATTTTTTCACCGGTATCGGCTTGGCTGTTGGACAATTCTTCCAAGGTTTGCACCATAATGAACGATTGATTTTTTCTGTATTTAAGTACACCACAAACTGTTTTTCAATTATTTTTTGTAGATCACCACACTAGTGATTCTTCAATGTTTCCTTTTGTTTTTGCAGATCACAAAACTGTTAATTTATAAATTATTTTCTGCAGGGCACTAAACTCTTTTAGTAGTTATGGGAACCTTTGAATAGTTGGGATGGGTGTCTTATTCGAGCGTGCGACCAGACGCACTTGGTGGTCTGGGAGCACATCGTTGATATGAGGAGAAGGATTGGGTGTCAAGGTCGGGCGTTGTACATAAATCTTATCGCTAACTTAAAAGAAACTTAATGCTATGGGAAGAACGACCACTTCATTATTCCCATAGTGTCAGCATTTGGTTTTTTGTCTACTAATAAAATGGAATTAATTACGTCGATTGCACTCATATTAGAACGCTGCTTTATTAAACCTAACAATGGGAGTAGAAGCTTTTAAGTAATAATTGTCTTTTATTTTGAACTGAATTTTTTTTTTGAATTATTGAATTTACATAGCTTTCGTAAAAATTTAAATTTTTTCGCGATCGGTTGTTGATCTTATTTAATTCGTGTCAGGTGTTTTTTATAATATATGTGAATAACTGGTGTCCTAATTGTGCGGTGTACTTTGGACTAGCTGTGGATTATGTGCTGGCTGTGATTGTAGCCAACCTAGGATGCATATCCACATCTACTTCAACGTACAACCTCGATGACGGTGGACACCAATGTTAGATGTGCCCTTGTGTTTCGTGTGGTTCGTCTACCTTCGTTGTTGGGAACCAACATGCTCCCCGCCACCGGGCACCGGGTTCAAGATCGGATGCGTTGTTTGTTTCTCATACTCCGCCTCTAGTGTAGTTGGTTGCGCCTTGCGGTGTCCAGTATTTTGATCTGGATATTCGCGTGGAATTCTCGTCCAATATCGAAGTTTCATGAGTGCCGGGAATGATACAAAAACAATGAATTAGTGATTTGTTATTTTCTAAAGGGTATAAATTAATTTGAAAGGTGTTATAATTAGCTGCAGATTTGAGATGTTCCTATCAACCAGAGATGTATATAAGGGTGAGTTGGCCTTGGTGGTTAGTGTATTGTTTAGGTGTTTGTTTTGTGATGTGTGTTGATTGGTGTATCGTTAATTGTGGTTGAATTAAGGGTTAGGTTTGTATGGGGTTTATTAATTCATTATGTAAAAGTTCATGGACGTTATATTTAAGGGTTATATGTTTTTTTTACATGTACAATGGTACATATGTGTGCACATACGTTATAGTCTACGAATTTACGATTCGTTCGATGCGTTACATACCGGCAAGGGGAACAGTTTTGCGATCGGGCGTTTTAGCGTCGATTTTTCCGTTTTCATGGTCACCACGCGCGTCAGACCATCCGCGCCGGGGTGAACTTCCATCACTCGAGCGAGTAGCCAAGCGGATGGTGGTAGATTGTCCTCCTTGACAAGGACGATGTCTCCTACCTTAATGTTTGGCTGTTGTTGACACCATTTGGGTCTTTGCTGTAGTTGGTGGAGGTAAGCCGTGCTGCACTGCTTCCAAAAATCCTGAGTCAAACGTTGAAGATATTTCCATCTGTCCAAACTGTTGATGTTCCGTTCGTATAGATTTCGGCCGGGCAGTGTTCGAAGTGGTGCTTCAATCAGGAAATGGCCAGGTGTCAATACCGTCAGATCGTCTGGGTCGGACGTCATTGGACATTCACATTGTTGGTGAATGGCCTGGAGATCATGACTCTTTCCGTTGGCAAACTCCCCATGAGTTGCTGCTGCATTTTTGCATTGTGACGATGGCATCGAACACATTTATGGATTGTGGATTTTACCAGTCTCTTCAGATTGGTTATCCAATAGTTGTTCCTGATATCAGCCATCATCATTTGCTGTCCGCCATGAAGGGTGCGTTGATGCACATCGAACACAATTACTTTGGCCATATGATGCGATTCCTTTAATATTATCGGATGTCTGTTATTAAAGGGAAGTGGTGCTCTTGTTAAGCGACCGCCTACGCGCAATAATTCTTCAACATCCAGAAAGAGATTCAAATTGGAAATCAGACTTCCTTTCGAAGTTGATCCTTTCTCCTTAAGAGCCTTGATGTCGTCGAGAAATAGCTCGTTTTGGACGATCTTGATGAGTTGACTATTTAGGAACCTTCTTTTCTTCACGCACTTTATATTGTTGAAGTATCGTCTCCAGATGGCTACACAGCGAATGAGAGGTTTTAAGGAAGAGTCATTTTTACAAAATTCGTTATTGATGATAACGTAATGTGATACTATCTGAGCTAAGCTCGTAACAGTGGTCAAAAAGTTTTCATCATAGAACGATGACTTCTGTGGAATCGTCTTGTTCGCCGTCTTGGTCTCACACTCCGTTTCGAGACTTGGAATCGGAAAATTTGTTGGAGAAAAATTTTGCAGAAAGGATGGTCCGTGCCACCACAGATTGTTTCCGATCAGCTCTTCGGGTGATATCCCTCGCGATCCAATATCTGCCGGGTTTTCCTTACTACCGACGTGTCGCCAATTCGTTACCTCCGTGAGAGCTTGGATTTCGGTGATCCTGTTAGCTACGAAGGTGGTTCGCACTAGTGGGCTTCCTCTGATCCATGCTAAAGTGATCATGGAGTCAGACCACGCAAATGTCTCTACCTGTTTAAAATGAATCGCAGTTGTCATCCTGTGCAGGAGTTTCGCCAGTAAGAGTGCTGCGCAGAGCTCCAAACGTGGGAGGGATACGCACTTTATCGGAGCGACTCTAGTTTTGGATGCAATCAGCGAAATGTGCTCGTTGCCATTTTTGACAACCTGTGCATACACGACTGCTGCATATGCCTTCTCTGACGCATCACTGAAACCACGTGAGCCACTCTTTCGCATTGAATCCAACGAGGAACTTCGATGGCCTCAAGTTTCACTAGACTGCTGCGTAAGGCTTTCCAATTCTCTTCTATGTCCGGTGTTACAGATGAATCCCAGGATACTTCCTTCATCCAGAGTTGTTGCATTATCAACTTTGCCTTAACAATGCACGGGGAGATCCACCCAAGAGGGTCAAAAAGTCGAGCGATGTCTGCTTAAATGGACCGTTTGGTGTGCTTATTTACTTGGGGTAGGTAAGTGTATTTGAAATGTAAATACATTTTTAACTGGATGCCATTGAATCCGCAGTGTCTTAATGGCATCCGGTGAATCAAAATTAATCGGGAGATTCACTTCCCTATCAGTTTCAGGTATCTGCTCCAAAAGTGTAACTGAGTTGCTAGCCCATTTTCTAAGAGGAAATCCAGCGAACTTCAAAACTGCTAGAACATCTCTCTGTAAAATTATGGCATCGGTTTCGTTGTCGGATCCGTATAAAAAGTCGTCCACGTAGAATCGTTCGGTCAACGCCTTGGCAACATGAGGATGAGTATCCGCAACGTCCATGGCTGCCTGATGTAAAACGCACACTGCTAAGTATGGCGCTGATGCTGTGCCAAACGTGACCGTGTTGAGCGCGTACGTCTTTATGGACTCTGTCGTCGATGATCTCCACAAAATGAGTTGATACACAGTGTCCTGTGGTGCCATCCAAATTTGGCGGTACATCTTGCTAATGTCGGCTGCCATGGCTATCTTGAAAACCCTCCACTGAGTAATTATGTCAATGATATCCTTCTACAGACGTGGGCCCACCATTAAGTGATCATTCAATGAAACCCCAGTAGACGTCTTACAAGAGGCGTCGAAGACAACGCGGAGTTTTGTTGTGGTGCTTGCCTCCTTAAAGACGGCATGATGTGGTAGGAAGTAGTGTTGCCCATCGCTATGGTCCACATCTCCAAGAGAGACTTCTTGCATGTGCCCCAGTGTTGCATATTCGGTGATGCAGGCTGTGTACGCATCCCTTAGTTTTTTGTTTGATGCCAGGCGTCTTTCGATCTGGAAGAACCTGGCCATTGCCGCTCTTTTGGAGTTTCCCAGGTTTGGGCGGATGTCACCCTTAAAAGGCAGCTGAACTTCGAATCTGCCATCGTCTCTTCGCTGGCATGTCTTCTGGAAGTGTTGTTGGCACTTCTGCTCCTCGAGCGTTGGTTTCCTTTCCTCCAAATTTTCTTCCAACTCCCAGAATTCCTTAAGTTGTGAGTCCAATGAATTGTGATGACTGTGAATTGTTAGACCTTTGGATTGTGTGTCCGATTTACTGGTTCCGGTCAGAATCCATCCTAATTCAGTCAACTGAGCAACTGGGGACCCGTGTTGACCCTTGACCAACCCTTCCAGAATTATAGACGCATATACGTCGGCGCCTATGAGGAGGTCAATCTTCCCGGGGACATTGTATGAAGGATCTGCCAAGGAGAGTTTTGCGAGATGATGTCACGAAGAAGATAACTGATGTGTTGGTAACAACGAGGTCAGCTGGGAAAAGACAAACGCCCTGACATTAAGACAAAATAAGGGATTGGTAAAAGAAAAAATAGTGAATTCGACCTGATGATTGGCGATGCCCGTTGAATTTTGTCCCAACGCAGTAACATTCGCTAATGTTTGCGCCTTGGATCGCATCTGGCTGAAAAGCGTATTGAGATGCAGTTGTCGTGGGATATACATTGTTATGGTTATTGTTTGTAGTGGATGGGTTTTGCATTTCGAAATGTAGCATGGTGTGGTGCTTTAGACTACATTTACCGCATCGGTTGCTGCTGTTGCAGGTGGATGAGTGGTGTTTATATCCGAGACAGTTTGAACAGATTCCATTTCGCTTAACTACCTCAGCACGCGCTTTGACATCCATATTTGCAAACAGTTTGCAATGCCGAATTCCATGAGTGGCCTTGCACAGGCGGCAAAGGAATTGCATATTCTCTGGTTGCGATTTGATGTGATATGAACTACTAGTCGCCTTTCGAAAGGATGTGGTCGGCGCTTGCTGTTTTGAAGGTCCATTAACTTCTAGCATGTTCTCTAATGAACTGAATCGACCTTCAATAAATGAGGAAAATGTCTTCCACTCTGAAAGAATCTTAGATGTCCCTAGCTTATCTTCCCAATCTTCCCAAGGAAGTTTTTGGTACATTACATATATCAGGATGCAGTCCCACGCTTCGACTGCTATTCCCAGATTAGAGAGTGCGTGTATGCATTCGGTTGTTGTATCATGCAGAGATTTAAAACGGTCTGCAGATTCATGCGTGAGCTTTTGTTGCTCCATTAAAATTCGCAACTGTGTATTTACCAATTTTCGTTTATTTTGAAACCTTTCGGTTGACCAAGCAGATGAATAGTTTTTTCCGTCAATTGGAAGGTGTTGAATTAAACGCGCAGCATCGCCGGTAACCGATGTTTTTAAATATTGAAGCTTTTGTATGTCAGAGAGATCGACGTTCTGGTCTATCATACTCTGAAATAAGCTATAAAATTCACACCATTCATCGAATTTGCCGGAAAATGGCTTTATTTGAATTGTGGGGAGACGAATATCACACACCGATGATTTTGTGGTGTCTAATCGAGAAGTTTCCAAATTCGTATTGCGTTTTTCTACAAATTTGTCTTCTTCATCGATTAACATACCATGAAATACAAAATAGATACGTTTTAATTTAGCAAATGTTTCTTTATTGAAATAATCATCTCTAAGTTCATCGGCACCGGTATTCACTATGTATTCATGATCCCGTTTTGCCTTTTTAAATGCCTCTTCAATGTCATTGATACACGCGTTCACGTATCCCCTTGACTTTCGCGCCACGATTTCTTTTTTGAAGTCTTCAAAATCATTTTCGAACTCCTTTAACGTGAGCTCTTGTCTCTCAATATATTTCGCTAATTTAGCCATAATTTAACTTAAGAGTATGTATATCACTAGCACTATTTTCAGTTAAAAATCAGATATGATATGTGGAATTTGGTTTGCTAATTAAATTTAATGTATCTTAATGTGTATTATTTAATTCAAACTAAATTATTAAAAGGAAAATGAGGTGAAATTCCTACCTTGAAGTTCCTTTTTCTTCCGCAATCCAGTTGCTTGCTGTTCTAATGTGGTTGATTATCTGTTGGTTATTTCCTTTTGTTGGTTGGTTCCGTTGTTACCGCTTGTTGCTCTGGTAACCGCTATGACCGCTTTTACTCCACTCCTGATGACCGCTTTGATCGCTAGTTGTGGTTCTTGGTGACTACTTGATATCTGATGTGACCGCTTTGACCGCTAGTTGTTTGATTAACGATTGGTGTCCGTTGAATCAATTTGTGCTGGCTTTGAATTTCTTTTTTTCTAGTTGAGACAAAGTCAATTTATTGCTTAGCACTTAACACTTTTGTTGCACTGTCCTTTTCAAGGACTCGAAGGACCAATGTTTTGGGGTGAGATGCTACCCAAAGCAAAATTTATTAAGTTAGTCCGTACTTAGATGAAGCAATGGACAATGAAATAAAACCACTATCTACGAGGATGGGCCATAAAAAATAAATGGACCAACAAACCTCCTGGCAACATCCAGAATCATAATCTGCAAGCTTTGCTGAGTTCAAAACTATGAACAGAATGCGGTTCTCGGATTTTGCATACTCAACTTCCTTTGGCGCCTGCACTATAAGGAGCTTAACGGGAAATTTGCAGATAGTTTGGACTCTAAATGCAGTGTTTTAATGACAGGATTAGTTGTCTTTAAATTTGTATTGACAAAATGTGCAGAAACATCACTTCGCTGCAATGGCTTGAGCTTAGTATCATAACAGTTGAAAATTAAAAAAAAAAATCGAGGACTATAACGGTAAAAAAAGCTGTCCGCCCTCAGGTGCCAGACTACCTCTTTGCCGAATTACATTACAATTGGTTAAGCGGCTTATGCGTGAAATTTTATAAATGCGAAAGTAACTTTGTCTGTCTGTCTGTCTGTCTGTCTGTCTGCCTGTCTGTCTATCAATCTATCTGTCTGTCTGTCTGTCTATCTGTCTGTCTGTCTGCCTATATATCTGTCTGTCTGTCTGTCTATCTATCTGTCTGTTTGTCTGTCTGTCTATATATCTATCTATCTATCTGTCTGTCTGCCTGTCTGTCTGTTTGGTGTCTTCTTGCCTGTCTGTCTGTCTACCTGTCTATCTGTCTGTCTACTGATCTGTCTGTCTGTCTGTCTGTCTGTCTGTCTGTCTGTCTGTCTGTCTATCTATCTATCTCTCTGTCTGTCTGTCCGTCCGTCTGTCTGTCTGTCTGTCTGTTTATCCATCTATCTGTCTGTGTATCTGTCTATCTATCTATCTATCTGTCTGTCTGTCTGTCTGTCTGTCTGTTTGTCTGTCTATCTGTCCATCGATCTATCTCTCTATCTGTCTGCCTGTCCGTCTATCCGCCTGTCTATCTGTCTATCCATCTTTCTCTCTTTGTATCCGTCTATCTATCTATCTGTCTGTCTGTCTGTCTGTCTGTCTGTCTGTCTGTCTATCTACCTATCTATCTGTCTGTCTGTCAGTCTGCCAGTCTGCCAGTCTGTCCATCTATCTATCTTATTTTTTTTTATAACTGGATCCTGCCCTAAGGCTGATACTGCGACCTAAAAGATCTATTGTATCATAGGATACTAATTAGACCAAAAGGAAAATCACCTTTCTAATAAAGGCGAGTAGGTCCTTGGTTGACGCATTTTTTAATTCGTAGGGTCTAAGCAGTTCTTTATGAAAGGTACGTCGTTTGACCCCGAAAAGTTCCGGGCAATCACAAAGGACGTGTTTAGCTATTTCGACCTCTTCCAAACAGAGTCGGCGGCAAGCGGTCTCGCTCGACAGGCCTAACTTGTTCAGGGGGTATCGTAATTGGCAATGAGCGGAAAGGAAATTTGTTAGATAACTAATATCCTTCTTATTGTGGTTAAGAAGTTCCCTGTGGTAGGTATAAGGCTTAATCAACAGTTTGGCTTGCCTAAGCCCCGGGACATTCTCCAATAAGAGAGTCGGAGATTGCGTTCCCAATTGTTAACTAAGGCTGAGATTGTTGCCCAGCTTATGCCACAAAAGGGTTCTGTTAGGTTAATCAAGGCGCAGATCTCAATGGCGTAGACCTCAGCTTGAAACACGCTGGAGAATGATACAAGAGGGACGGAGATTCTAGTGTTGGACCCGAAAACCCCAGCGCCAACACCAGAGGCCATTCTCGATCCATCAGTGTACCATATTACCATATTAGACTTTTCGGGTCTAGGGTGGGTCCTCCGTTTGACCACGTGGTACGTTCCCCAATATGAACTTCGAGTTTTCTGCCAAAGCAGTATTCACTTATCATAAAGTCAGCGACAGTGCAAATCATGTCCTGATCGGGAATGTTGTTGATAATATTTAGGTGATCCGTAAGGTTACCTGGAGAACGCTGGAGAATGATACCAGAGGGACGGAGATTCTAGTGTTGACCCGAAAACCCCAGCGCCAACACCAGAGGCCATTTTCGATCCATCAGTGTACCCCATATTACCATATTAGACTTTTCGGGTCTAGGGTGGGTCCTCCGTTTGACCACGTGGTACGTTCCCCAATATGAACTTCGAGTTTTCTGCCAAAGCAGTATTCACTTATCATAAAGTCAGCGACGTTGCAAATCATGTCCTGTCGGGAATGTTGTTGATAATATTTAGGTGATCCGTAAGGTTACCTGGTTTGTACTTACGAATAAGTTGAAGTTCAGTAGCGCTTCTAGCGGCTGACTTCCTTATGAAGATCTGTTATGGCGATATACCAATTATAGCTTCTAGAGCTGCTGAAGGGCAGGTGCGCATGGCACCGGTTATACCAAGACACGCCATGCGTTGAAGCTTATCAAGCTTCTTGGCTGTAGTCTTTTCGAGAACCTTAGGCCACCAAACTAAGGCTCCGTACCAAATGATAGGTCTGACCATGGTGGTATACAACCAGTGTATAATTTTTGGATTTAGACCCCAAGCTCTACCATACAGTCGACGACTTGCCCATAAGGCCCTAGTTGCACGGTTTATTATAGAGTTGAGATGAGAATTCCAAGTGAGGCGCTTATCTAAGATAACTTCCAGGTATTTGACCTCATTGGAATACTCAAGTGTGGTGCCTCTCAGGATTATTGGACCCAAGTTAATGATTCTTCTCTTCGTGAAGGGCACTAGAAAGGTTTTACAGGGGTTGACCGAGAGCCTTTCCCTGCTGCACCATTCTGAAACGATTTGTAGTGAACTTTGCATCACACTCGAGATGGTATAATCGAATTTACCGCTCACTATGATTGTAAGGTCATCAGCGCAGCCCGAGTATCAATTCAAAAAAGTATTCCACAAACTGGAAAACGGCGATTTTTGTTATTTTTTTACCATCTTTTTTTACCATTTTTTTGGAAGAAAATTCATTTTATTAAGCAACATTTAGATTAAAGAATTTTAACGTAAAGTGGAAAACAGATTTATAAAAACAGAGCACTTCAAGTCATTAGTTTAACTGTTCAAAATAATAGGAGTGCTCCTAAAAACCACGGAGGTGTTCGAATTACTGGGTACTTTTTTCGTAGCCAATATTTCGGATGAAAAAGCAGTGTTAAGGAGTTTTAAGTAGTAAAATACAAAAACTTGTGGTGCTTTTGAGAACAGTTCATAGTTGTCTGAAAAAAATGACTGAAATGTTGCTTAAAAACGTAATTTATTAAAATAACAAACCATTGACAAAGCCAGTTGACAGAAAAATGCTAACTGCAGGAAAACCTTCAATGTTTCCAACTCGCAGCCTACTGAACTGGAATCTACACGTCTTGATCGTAAAAAGGTGTTTCTCTAATATTTGCAGGGAAATACATAGTCTTAACTCTGTAACTGTAAAAGCACTCAGCACAGAAACGAAGGAAAATATTTGAATTACAGAGTACCAATTTTGGCAAGTGCTCGAATTAGTGAAGCGTTCGAATTACCGGGTGTTCGAATTAGCGAGGTAGTACTGTATTTTAAATAATAAGATTTATAGTTTCAAAATTGAGAGAATTGTTATATTAAGGAAGCAAAATACTTGGTTGAAAATCATTTATTCTTAATGAAAACCTCACACCGATGAAGTATAGAGTCGACAAAATTTCGACAACGAGTGGAAGTTATTTTTCGCCAGGCTACCTTAAAAACCCTCCAAAGCTGTTGATGCTTACTGGTTTGGCATCTGGCACATAATTTTCGACATCACACTACAAGTAGTGTATCAGATTCAGGTCGGGGGACTGTGGGCCAACTCCACAACCCGAATAGCTTTGAACCGAAACGACTCTTTCATCTTTTTATTCGTGTGCTTCGGGTCGTTATCCGGTTGGAACACCCATTTTAGCGGCACTTCGTATTCGGCTTACAGGAGCATGACTTCATCAAGGATTTTTACATACAAATTTTGATCCATTTGGTCCCACCCCGTAATACGAAAAACATGCCCTAACGATGACCTTCACACCACCGTGTTTAACTGTTTTTACCGTGTACTGAGGCAAATATTCTGTGGCGGACGTCGGACATATTGTTGGGAACAAGTTCCAGCAAATAGGACAATTTAACTTTCGTCCGTCCTATGTATATTGCCCCATATCGGCATGACTTTTGGCAAATTTCATAGGTTTGCAGATGTTTTTTTTTTTTTTTGTCTAAAATGGGACCTTGTGTGGACTTTGGCACAACATTTATTTTCTAGAGGCTTCTGCTAATGGTGGCATCACTAATAGGAAGTTAGATCTTATCTTGTATGACCTTGGAAGATACCGCTGGTCAGCTTTTAGAAAATCTTACAGTTTACCTGTCATCAGCTTTGGAGATTATACGTTTCTGTTGCCGTATTTCTGGCTTTTCGATGCGTTTTAAGGCATCTGTTATTGCTGAAATACTACATTGACGTTTTTTTCTGTAAAATTTTCGTATTTGAGGCAGCTTTCGATTGAGTTCTCGCTTTTCCTGATTTGCATTCTTTCCTCGACCCACTGTTATCAGTTTTTTTTAAAAAAAGTGCAATAAAACATTTGAAATAATGTCCTAACAGCAAAAGCTCTTTGTTTTCATAGTTCTTAAAACGGCAAACTTAATTTTTTTTGCTTTTTCCAAAACACTCCTATTATTATGAACAGTACTTTTCCGTTCGCAGTCACTTCTTTGTATAAAATTCTCGCACATGCAAGCTCAGATGTGCATATTTTTATTGGATTTGTTTGTCAAGTGCCATTAGAATATTAACATAAATGTCTTCACAGCTTACACTGCCAATTTTTCGCCAGGCAAGCATTTTAAGTGATGTTAACATAGCGCTCCTATTATTTTGAACACAACTGTAGATAGATAGATAGATAGATAACCAGATATGGAAATTGAAATTGAAAAATAGAACAGCAGTGATTAGGTCTGTCCCCATACTGTCCAAAACAGCCAAAAAACTACGCAAAGCGATGCAAATCAGTCAAATCCTGTTCCCATACGAAGATTTTACTTAGTTTTCGACAAAAGAGAGCGCTAACAAGAGAGTAAGAAATTTCCCCATGCTGTCGAATTTAGACCAATGAATTTATTTGGGCTGCTTTGGACAGCATAAAGCCAACTGTAAATTCTGTCAAATGTCATACATTTTCCATTTTTTGGTGTTAAATCCTTTCCTGTACTTTTGCACACTTTTTCCTCTCTCTGACAGTTTTCTACGCCCACTCCTTGAAATTTGAGCATCCATACATTTTAGTGCAGAAAGTGCGGTAATAGGCCTATTGCTTTCTACTATGTACTTCCTTTCTATCACACCGAAATTTGGAAAAGATAGGTGTAGCGAGGCGCACCGGGTTAAGCTAGTATATACATAGATACAAATGTTGGTAAACAAGACAATTATGATTTGGAAAAGAAGTCTTTAATATTAGTTCGCCTTTTGGTTCCCTCCAAGCTTTTTTGGATCGCCTCCTCTAGCATTTCTCTTAATGGAAGTGTTTTTAAGTAGTCGATATTGTTTTGAACCGACCACTGTATGCATTTATTGAAGCAATTCACTGCTTCTGCATGTTTAATATTTTCATCAGTGCGCCACTAGAAATGCATCGAGAAATGAAAGGCGTACAAATAAAACGTAAAAAACCCAGCAAACTAAAACAGTTAAGATAATTTTCCTTTAAAATTATTAATAATATTATTCCTTTATATTATTAACTGAATTTGTAAGGCATTCTTACTAGTCAATTACCTTCGTCGTGTTCGGACGTTCATAAATTTTGCTCCGTTTTTAATCCAATCAATTTTCGTCTCATAAGTGCATTTATTGATCTCGCTAATATAATACATAGTGCATTACCCCAAGTATTGACAAAGTGCCGACCGATTTTTTCCTATTTTTCCCGCCGAGCTCACATATTTAGTGCATTACCCCAACTGTCGACCACTTTGTGTGTTCACCTTTTTCGCAACTCCACCGCGCTGTGTCACTGTGTCGTTGCTGTTCATTCACCCCTTTGACATTTTTTAATTAAAATAATCCATAAAACAAAATAAAAAAAAAACTGCCATGTCTTGCGGAAATTGTAATTGCGGAATCAACGATAGCTGTGCTGACTGGGTCACCTGCAAAGGCATCTGTGGTAAATCATTCCATGCCATTTGTGTCGGATTAAATAAAAGAAACTCTGTTTTCATAAATGAGTTTTCAGATAAACTTTTATACTTTTGTGATGAGTGCAAAAGGATTTCCCTCTCCCTCTCAAACAAAGAGAATCAAGAAACTCTTTCCAAAATGATCTCTGCCAAATTTTCTATTTTAGAAATCAGTGTTAGATGTGTTGACGATCTATGCAATTCGGTTCAGACCACAACCGATAAAATTCAAAGCAAACTCTCGAACATTGATAAACAAATTGCTGGTCTAACCGAGTTAGATTTTGCAAGGTACAGGAACGAGGCAACAAACACGCGCCACTTTGATTCAGTGTTAAGGTATATGAAAGCTACCTGTGTAGCGCAAACCACCTCTCACCATAAAACTTGTGCATCCCTCAACTCACTGCGTGATGACATCGATTAATTTTTAATCTTCCACTTATGCTATGCTCGAAGTCAACCCCACATCTAATACCTTGACCAATCAAGCAGCTAGTCCCATTTCCAATGCAACTTCTTCTACAATCTCTTCACCCCTTCACATTTTTTCGACCCCCTTTTGCCCCCTAAGGTTAAAATAACACAACTAACCATCGATGTTTCTGATACCACTGAATGTCGTTATGCACTTTCCGGATTAGAGTAAAAAAAGTCTACGAAGATATTCGGTTCTTCCTTGCTTACCTACATATATGACAAATCTGATTCAGTTTGCTTTGAGGGTAAAACCAAAACAATCATCATGGTTTCAATCCAAGAGGAAGGCCTTCCTACCGATACAACCAGTCTCAAGAACCTCTACAGCAGATACCACGAGATTCTGAATATGTCTCTACACAAAGTAATGGATGACATTGTTGCTTACGGCAATTATCTACACTTTTAAAGAGTATCACACCTCCAACTTAGCCGAACCGAAATGGATACATTTTTTCGTCACTTACTTACCATCTTCACCCTCCGCCATACCTCCACGTAACGACATTCCGCTTACCTTTTACTACCAGAACGTAAGAGAATTGCGCTCTTAAACCCGTGCTGTTTTTTCCCAATCTTATGCTCTCCCTTTCGATATGTTCGCTCTAACGGAAACCAACCTGATCCCCGATATAAAGAACCAGGAATTATTCCCTTTTACTTTTAACGTCTTTGGGATGACGAACTCAATCCACAATGACCTTGATTCTTCTCTTGGATCGTGGATCCCATCTGATGATCAATCCTTTTTCCATGCTCCAAATGCCAACTCGAACAAGGAATGCATTTTCTTAGATCGCCTTACGGACACAAGCCTTTGTCAAGTTAGTGGCATCTCGAACTACATGGGCAGGCAACTAGACCTCATCTTTACAACAGATCCCATCAGCTCCTCAGTCTCGCTTTGTCCCTTATCTCTTTCAACTATTGATAACTACCACCCTCCTCTTCTTCTTTAATTTTTCCACGACTTACCACTCCAATCTACTCCCTTGGCAAATATCTCATCTTACGACTTTGATAAAGCTAATTGTCGAAAAATTAATGCCTATCTCACCTATGTCTCCTTTGAGTTCGTTAACTCATCTTTAAATGATGCTCTCACCATATTTTATAGGGACATTTTTTTTATATCTATCTCGCATTATGTTCCTTTTTCCCGCCATAAAACATCCTCTACATCGCCTCCTTGGCACAATCGAAGACTTCGCTCCTTACGAAACGAGAGAAATAATTATTTTTTGGATTACTCCAATTATCGCGGTACATACCTTCACTTCACCCAGCTTTATAATATTCTCTATCAGCGCTTCATAAACAACGCCCAAGCCAATTTAATAAATAACCCTAAATTTTTTTTCCAATTTGTCAACTATAAAAGAAAATCCGATGGCTACCCGCCTTCCCTTATCAACCGATCCTCTAACTATTGCCAACTTTTTCGCCACGTACTTTAAGCAATCTTTAAGGATTAAAGTTTAGTAACTAAAGTTACTAATTATCGTCCCATCTCTAAGCTTTCCCATATACCTTAACCCTTCGAATGCATTTTATATGAAGCTGTAGGCCAATGCCACACGAGCGTCTTTTTCCGCGCTCCCATTTGGTCGCGCGACCTGAGTGTAAAGCAAAATGTACACACGACGCCTTTTTGGTCGCGGGCGCTCGTGTATACAGCTCTATTGGTTTTCTATATACTCATGGCGCGCGACCAATAGGGAGCAGGGAGCGCGGGAAAAGACGCTTGTGTGGCAAAGGCCTTAACCTTTCGATGCAAGTCTCTTATCTCACCAAGCCAACACGGTTTTCTGAAAGGTAGATCAACCACAACAAATCTCGTTGAATTCGTGTCCTTTGCTCTCTCATCCTTAGAGAACGGCAACGAAGTCGATGTTATTGCAACTGATTTCAGCAAAGCTTTTGATAAGATATCTCATCAATTAATAGTTTTCAAATTGTCTGCCGTCGGTTTTGAACCCATATTATTGAAATGGATTTATTCTTACCTAGAAAACCGTTTGTAGTGTCCGTTTCAGATCCGTCCTCTCAGCTCCTTTCTTGGCCACCTCTGGTGTTCCCCAAGGTAGCCATCTAGGCCCCATTCTCTTCATCTTAACTACCAACGACCTTGAAAGAGTCAACAAATACTCCTCTCTCTCTTTATGCTGACGATACGAAATTTGTCTTCGCCCGGTGACTCTAATCTCCTTCAGCAAGACCTCGATAGTTTTTCTATTTGGTGCCTCAAAAATTGCTTAGAGCTCAGCATCGCTAAATGCCAATTGAGAGCATTAAATGTCGCTTTCTCCGTTTTGCTCTTCGTGGCTATCCTGGAATCACACTTTTAATTTACCTCCGTATATAGATCGCCTTAAGCTTATTAATTTGAATACCCTTGAGGGACGCAGAAATGCAGCTGATATTCTCTTTATTCATCGACTCCTCAGGTTTGATCGACTGCGCATCTCTTTACAACTCCATATACTTTAATACTGACCTTCGTAACGTACGATGCCGTCGTTTCTTCTATTTGCCCACCCACCCACCGGCTCCAATGAACCAATCTTCCGTATGTTGCGGAGTGTCAACTCAAACATTACTGTTTTCGACTTTAACCGTAGCTCTTCCCACCTGAAATCAGATCTCCTTCATCCCCGTCAACCTTAGATTTTAAATATTAGTTCTTAAGTTTTAGTTTTTAAGTTATGTTTAGCTTGTAATAAGCCGAATAAATGGAGGCTTTCGCCCCACTAAAATTAAAATTATATCGAGCGTAACATTTTTAAACCATTCGTTATATAGAACCATTAATGGAAAAAAAAATTTCATTCGTTGTATTGGAAATTCGTTATATGGAGCATTCGTTATACTGGACGTCCACTGTAGTTATTTATAAAGCATTTTTTTTAAAGAAAATTGGTAAGAGAACTTAAAAAAATTACATGAGCAATCAACAAGCGCAGAAAATGTGGCTATAATTCAATTTAAAACTAAAAAATCGCCCCCTGTAAAATTTTGTTTTTGTGAGTTAGACCACTTTTGCTTTCCGCGGAGACATTAAAGACAGTTTTAATTTCTGTTGAAATATCTTCTTATATAGAAGATATAAGCGCAAGAGCTTGTGATTTCTTTTGAGAGTTTATTTCTGCACCGATTTCAATGATCGAAAGATTATCAACTGAACTTTGTTCATCAGCATAAACAATTTTGAAAAAGTGCATATGAGTAAGATGAGATGAGATGGGACAAAATTATATGGAGCTTGGGCCAACAGCGCACCTCAATGAAATTAGTATCAGAATAAAGCTGATCTTCAGTACATTAAAACTGCAAAGTTTTATGAAAATCGTATGTGGGGATTTTGAGATTTTTGTGTGTGAAGTTCGTATTGCGGATAGATCTTCTGATGACACTGTGTAACAAAATTTCAAAAAATGTTTGTTTATGTACATTTTTGGATTGTTTATGCTTGGTATATGTCAGCTCATTTCAAAAACGCCCAAAGTTATTTTTAAGTGTTAGCTATTGCTTCAGAATTTTAACGAAAAGTTGTCATTTTTGAGCATTTATGCACTTTTGTAATTAAAAAAAAATATATATAAAAGAAGACTTAATTCAAAATGTTACTTCAAATTTTAATAACCTATCATGTATCCGAACAAAAAAAAAAATTGGCACTTCCATATGCATTTAGAAGTGTAGAGATTTTATTGTTTTCCTACTGTGAACATTGGAATTGCCCCTTTTTAGTTGCCAGACGTAGTCGCCCAGGATATTGGCATCCAATTTATTCTGGTACCGGCCCTCCATTGAAGCGATGTCTTAGGGAAACTCTCACCATATTCTTCACTAATGCTCCCTACGTTTTCAATAAAAAAAAAATACAAATGAGAGTGAAGAACAGGTAGTTTTAGCGACATCCTGCATCCTAATATATTAAACCTATCCACTAAGTTTTCTACTAGTTCTACATAATTTTTCTATTTTAATATTTCCTCCTTTTATTTCCCTGAATGCTGTCGAAGCATAACGTTCCTTTGATTTGAAGCGGGGGCATAAGTACTTTTCCTGAATCTACCAATAGGTGGAACTTTACCTGTTTTTGCATCAGGTATAGTATAAAGGCTTCTCTTAGCGGCCATCTTTTCGTACGATAGTTTTCAGTGTCAGCACGACTGTTCCACAATTAAATGAAACATTTTTATTTATTTTCTAACCAGCCTAACCACTAACACCAGCACTAAATGATGAGCCTGTTGATGCATATTTTGCCCTGGCAAATTTCTGCTTATGGCTGTTGCTTGTATTAAGCACACCATGACACAGATCTGATAGTGTTTAAGTAAACTAACCAATATTCACAGTCACTTGCAAAGGTCGAATGATAGGCTTGCTCTGCTTGCATCTCAGTTAACACATTTCGCGATGCCGTTACCGTAAAGCTAGCAGTTAGAACAAATTAATACTCAAAATGTGCTTGACATATCATAAGGAAGCAGAAACTAACAAAAAAATAACATAAACAAATTTTTGTTACACAGTGTGATTTTTGTCCGTTTATATGCATATAAAATCATAATACCATATGAACCGTAATGCGCATATACATGTATTTAGTATGAAATGAAAGGTGATTCTACTATCTTTCTTATGACCTTAAAATCATTGGCCTAAGATTTTCAGTTTTAAAATAATCAATTAATCTCTGAAGACTTCAAAAGTAAAGTTTTTTTTTCTTTGAAAATTACTAATTTCTGAAAAATCTTCAGCGACAATATACCCCAATTTTGACAGCTACTTGAAAGAGCATTTTTTCAAGCTTTAATTTTATGTATAATAGTTTAAGATTTACCCATTATTAACTAAGAAAAACACTTTCAAAATCCTACGTGGTGCAAATCAATCACCAATGCTCAGTAACCAATCCCCAATTGTGAGTTCTTACGTTTTTTTTTTTACAGAAACTTGAAAAAAATGTTGTTGTTTTGTTTTTAACATATTAGGATATTAACACAACAACCATAACAAACATAATATAGAGAAAATTAAGAAAAAAAACAATAATATTACTTTTTTAACAAAAAGGCTGTTTTATGTGTAAACGGGTTCTTACGGTTTAAATATTTAAATAAAAAGTTACGTCCCATTATAGTATTCTTCATCATCTTGGTCATCTATTAAAGTGTTATGCAGAAAAGTGCAGGTGGTATTTCTGAATTTGTTTGATGATGAGCATACCCAAGATACCACAAACCACTTATAACGTGAGCACAACATCCAACAGCTCTCAATCCAACCAAACAACTGCAATAATATACATTGATAGAATTGCTTCTATTATAGCACTATTTTCCTCATTGCTAACAAGAATGCATGTATGTACATATGTGTAATATACTCTAGAATTTATACATACATAAGTCGAGATTTTATACGACCTTTTAATAAGTAATTGTTTCCTTTTAAACCCTGGTATCCTGTGGTAATTGTACCTATATTTGGGCACACTTCTATTTGGTAGCTTCGATTAGGCTTCAGATGTTCTCCACAGTATGAACCAGCTTTCTTTATTTGATAATTTATTTGGGATATTTTAAATAACTCTGGCAAACTTAGTATGGTTTAAAACACTGCCCTTCTTCAAATAAGGTTATTTTCTATCACAAAATCATCTAGTTGATTGGAAGTCTTTAATCTGCTTAAAGCCATTTGCAACAGCTCATAAGCATCATCGGTTAGTGGGTGAAAATTTTTGAATAGATGACTACAACCCACTTTTACATCGTTTTACATCGCGATTTTTTTGTAGTGTTGTTAATTGCTGATGTTCTTCCAGCAGAGATTCGGGCTTATGCGCTCTATACCCATGCGATTCTAGAGTTGAAGTAGAATCTCTAAAGCCTCTATTTAGAATGAAACTGCCTCAGCGCCCCACTTTCGCTTCCGAAGAGCCTGTTCATTTTTAAAGCATCCGAATCAGTGGCAGCTTACAGACCGAATACTTCAAGATTATACCATTACAGCACGTTATAAGAAATAGTTTAACCAAGTTCTGATATTTATGTAAACCGTACGTTTGCTTTTGAAATGCGTTTGGATATAAACATAAGTGCTGTTACAAATGACTATAGTTGGTCTATCATTTTCAGATATTTCAATGTTACCAAAAAATCCATCCGAAATGAATTTATTCCTTTTAGCAACGTCTTTAACGCTCATATTCCAACCTTAAGTAGGATGGTGTGAACTGTCTCGAAAAGCAGCTCCCAACGGTGGACAAATGACATTGTAATATCCTGCAGGATCATCATCATCTTTGTTAAAAAGTAAATTATTGTTTTTTTTTTCTGAATTGTCTCTATATTATGTTTGTAATACTTCTTACATAAATATCTTTATATGTATGTTAAAAACAAAACAACATTTTTTCACGTGTCTGTAAAAAAAAAAACCTGTAATAACTCACCATTGAGGATTGGTTATTCAGCATTGGTGATTGATTTGCAACAGGTAGAATTTTGAAAGTGTTATACTTAGTTAATAATGGCTGAATTTTACATTATTATACATCAAATTAAAGTCTGAAAAATTAATGTGACCAGATTTTTTTGAAGTCAATGCGGGCCACTTTTTTTTAGAATTGAAACCACTTTTTTTAAACTACATACATATAGGTACATGTATAATATCATTAATATTTTTTAATTATTTAATACAAATTATTCTTAATAACAGTTTATTCCACTTTTTAAATCTATGTAAAATAAGGTATATGAATATGGCCAGTCTCATTCAATTCCACTGATTTTTTGTTTAAATCAAATAACATTTGATCAATTTATGTTATGTATGAAATTATAAAAAAATAAAAATTCAAAATTTAATTCAGTCTAAATCAATTTTGCACAGTCGATTTAGAAATTATTTTTATTTGAGCAATGATTTTTTTTAGAATTTCGTTGTTGTTTTTAATGTTAAAAAAACATAAATTATTATAAAATGTTTTAATAAAACTATGCATTTGACAGTTTTTACTTCAAGTCCATAGTTTCGAGCAGTTTCTTTAGTCCACAGTGTATTTATCTTCGAAAAAATTCTTTCTGTAGACGCATTTGTACCTGGTAGATTTAAAATGTATTTCACGATCTGCAGAAGACAATCAGTCATCTGTTTTTGACATTTAGTCAAGATTTTCTTGACTAAAAACCCAGTCCACGACCTCAAAACAATAGACTAAATGATTAGTCAATTTCCGGTCTCTCGATCAATCAGAGACCGTTGACTAAGATCAGGAATGTGTCCATTGACATTTTAGGTTTCACATGGGCATTATTTGAATAGATATTTTAAAGTGGTGCGATTTGATTATTTGTTTTGATTTTGTGAAGTTTTGTGGGACTTTGCGGACTAATCTGTTAATGCGGGACATTTTGCGGGACACTTGATGATGCGGGACAGCTATGCCTAATGCGGGGCTGTCCCGCAAAATCAGGGACGTCTGGTCACTATATGAAAAATGTTCTTTCACATAACTGTTAAAAAAGGTATGTTGTCGCTGAAAATTTTTCAGAAATTAGTGATTTAAAAAAAAAAAAAAAAAACTTTACATTTAAAGTCTTAACCCTTTACAGCGCCATGATGCAGTAATGCTACATACCGTTTAAAGCTCACTAAAAAGAAAAAACTGTTTTTAAGTATATTATAACTTAATGTTACAGTATTGTCATATACCGTTGTATTACTTTTTAGTAAGTTTCAGCTGAAAGACATTGCGTTAGGTGCTCGTCTCTGAGTTGCAGTTCACTTGTCGCGAAACTTGTGAATAAGCACATGTGTGAATATGGGTATGCAATTGAAAAAATACTCAAAAGTGATACCCAGTGCATATTTTTGCTTAAACATTTCAGTAAGTTCGGTGCATTATGCTACAATAAGCAAAATAATTGCTTCAAAATATTCCATACATCATACGGATACCTTATAATACATTGTGCCTGAATGTGTCAAAAACCCTGTTTTAAGTATTTTTTCAAAAAATAAATAAAATTTTGTAATTCTAAAGAAATACGTGTTCCATTAAATTCGGAAAGCTATCAAATCAACTAGTATTTTGATGTTTTTACGATCTTGCGCCGTAAAGGGTTAACAGATTAATTTATTTTTTTAAAACTGAACATCTAAGACTCATTATTTTCAAGTCATAAGAAAGATAGTAAAATCACCTTTCATTTGATATTAAATTCATGTATGTGCGTCTTACGGTTCTTCCGATATTATGATTTTATATGCATATAAACGGATCAGAAGAACTATCTGCAATACGAACTTCACACACAAAAATCTCAAAATCCACACATACGATTTTCATAAAATTTTACAGTTTTAATGTACTGAAGCTCAGGTCTATTTTGATATTGATGATTTCATTGATGTACGCTCATGAACCGAAAGTGCTCCGTCTCCTTTATTACGAAAAAAAATCATTACTAGGGCAACCAAAAGCATGCACAAGCATATTTTGTTCGAACAATGTTATTGAGACGTGACTAAGCTAATTATCCGTTTCATGAGAAACTAAGCCATTTGAGCGCCATTTGAGCGCCATTTGTTAGGGCATATTTTGGCATTTTTCAATATAAATGCATATAATTGCATATTTTGTCAAAAATTCACATATATCAAATATATAATAATTGTTTGTACTTTATTGAGCGTATTTGAGTAAATGAGTCCAGTAACCAATTTCAAATCCAAGTCATAAACAAAAAAACCTCGCAAACACGAAGTGAACCCATTTGTTTTCAGAGCATACCAATATGTATCTATAGGTCCCTGTCGAAAGGGTTTTACCCAGCATATTTAAAAAAAAAAATGCTACAATTTGCTACCTACATATGTACGTACATCCGCAATACGCAAATGCGACTCAATAAAAAACCATTAGTTCCACCGACGCGCCGCGCCGGCGCGTGCTACAATTTTTATTTGCTACGAGTACCTTTTATTTCTTTAACCCTTGCAGGTCTATGGGAAATACAGTGCCATCTCGATTTTTGCAATTAATGAAAACAGACGTTTGTTGCAAATGTCGAAAAGTTGCACAAATCGAACAGAAAATTAAAACAATTTAAAAAGGCATACACGCTTGCTTTTCTCTGAATTACCAATATAAAATTGCCTGTACACTTAAGAGTTTTATTTTTATGTTCATACATACATATGTATTTATATACAGCCTAAGATTTAAAAAAAGCAGAAATTTTGGTTTTCGCAGAAGATCGCTTCGCAACAGCATATCGCGCATTTTCTGGTAATTTTATTTTGGCCACTGCAAGCATGTGGATCATTTTATTGCGTCTTCTAATTTTACTTTGGGTTGCGTATCAATAATAGCCGTGTTTTTTTTTCAAATCTATATAGGCTAAACATGTTTCCGCAAAATGTTTTCAATGTAAAATACAACAAAACCTTAGCTTGGATAATTATCCAGTCTTTTTTTTACTTGGAAAGCTTTTTCGAAGTCTATACGCGCCTAATATCCATTTCCCCACTTTTAACAGAAACTTCTTTTTCTCGGGCTTCTACGTTTTGCAGTTTCTTGGAGATCCATTCAGAGATGTCATCGCATCCCAAATTAGAAGTAATGGAACACAGTCTTCTTCCTCCCAATGATCAGTTCTTATAATTTTTTGGACATGTTGCTATTACTACATTGGTTCTTTTTGCTCATTTAATTTATTTATTGCTATAAAATGCATTTTCATAAGCATAGTTAAAAATGTATAGGGCATATTTTAAGGGCATAAAGGGCACTTTTTAGAGCATATTATAAGCGCTTAAAATTATATTTTTGGTTGCCTATACCTACGTTCTCTTTTTTTCATTCGTAAACCTTAAACGGTTATAGGGTTTATAAATGCGAGATTTCTCGCACTGGTCCACTAGTAACAAATTATTTGTTATAACCTGGCAACGCTCATGCTCCTATTCCATACCCTATAATACTTTTCTCATGTTCTTCTTCTAGAATCTAGAAGCTCCACTACTATGACTACTAGGTATAAAATTCCTTTTCATATTATTTTCATTCGTTGAATAAACGTTGTACCGACAACACGAAATTTACAATTCCCTTAAATCTAATTTAATAATAATACCTACGGATAGTAGTCTGGTCGCAGCAATAAACCTTTTAATTAAACTCAAAAATTGTAGTCACTGTGGCACAGTGGCCAAAGTTGAATAAATATATTATTTTTTGTTTTTATAGCGATATAGATTTTTTTTCGTTACAATATATTGTTTGTATTTATTGCAGTTGTTGACATTCCAAATGAAGATTATTTAAATTCACTAAACACTCAATTTAATCAGTATGACGATACTTCAGTTGTTATTCATTTTGCACCGGAGGCAGTAGCAGCTTCTGCTATGTATCAAAAGTTTGTATCTAATTTTGGAAAGCTGACTACGCATTTATTCTTAAATACATCAAACCGGTGAGTACAATTTATTTTGAATTTAATCTTCATAAATTTATCTTAGATAAGTCAGCAACGTTTATGTAGGGTTCTTCCATTTAGTTCTATCGGTGGGATCATCCCTTGAGTTAAATAAAAAATAAAATTCTTTCAAAATTGAGAGTTATTTTCAATAGAGCTCTTTTAAATTATATAATAAATGTTTCCCAATGAATAACATACAATTATTGACAAAATGCTACGTACACTAGGTCTGCTCCCGTACCAGTTCAAAACAGCACAAAACTACAAAAATCCGTCAAATCCTGTTCTCATACGAAGATTTTTCGTAGTTTTTGACAGAATAGAGCGTAGTTTTGCGTAGTTTTCGGCTGTTTTGGACAGTACGGGAACAGACTTCACGGCAAAACAAACAAGCAAAATAAACAAAACAAATATTTTTTGTGTTTTGTCAAAATAACTATATAGGTAGGTACACACTAAATAATAAATACAATAAAAAACTAAAAAATAAACAATAACTTCATTTTTCTTCAATTATATCAAAATAAGGGTGACAAAACTTTACGTTCACATTAAGATTAAAGTACGAGTTAGACGAATAATAAGATTTATCAATAAGCTATTGGATGTTGTTTTAATTCTATTACTGCTGGCATTCTTTGGCATTGATTTGACCAATTTTTTTTGAACTTGAAGGCTCAATTAAAGCCTATTCCTCTTCAAAAGCCTTTTTTTTTAACGCGTTTCTGTTTGTGATTTGTCTTTTTTTTAAGACCCCGCTTGATTTCGTCCCTTAAGTACTCTATTAGACCAAGAGCCCACAGTAATTTTTGGGTGTGAATGATAACAAAAAATGTTTGGTACCATTGGATAGTTCTTGATCTTTTAATTTTAAATTATGTCGTTTTGCGGGGTCTAGTGGGCAATTGTGAGTAATACTACATCAAAAATGCAGTTTTTTCGAAAGTCCAGATAATTGGTGTAACAAATATATTATAATTTTAAAATGTTGAGTTGACCGCCCTGATCACGAATATGGTGGTCCAAGAAGTTTTGACCGATGCCTTCACCCCGCAAGACGCCCTCAAAGTATGCAAGAAATCGATTTTTGAAATAATTGTGATAACAAAAATTTTTTTTTTGCAAAATGTAGAGCTACCCTTCCTGATTCCAAATATGGTGGTCCAAGACGGTTTGACCGATGCCTTCTCCCCGCAAGACGCCCTCAAAGTATGCAAGAAATCGATTTTTGAAATAATTATGATAACAAAAATTTTTTTTCGCAAAATGTAGAGCTACCCTTCCTGATAGCAAATATGGTGGTCCAAGACGGTTTGACCGATGCCTTCACCCGCAAGATGCACTAATAATTTTCATACTTACATACATACTTCATTTACTTTTATTTGAACAAAAGGATAATGATTACAACAGTGTACTAAAGTGTGGAAATGCAAATCTTTATTCACTTTCACTCTCATCCGATCATTCGTTACTTAAAACATCCTTATCGCTGTCGCATTCTTCTGCGGTATTTTGAATTATGTCATCCGATACATAATAATACCATATGCATTATTGGTAAGCCGCCACCCGCTTTTCGCAGGTGTGAATTCGATTTTCTCGTTTTTCACAGCATTTTTCCAAATTTTGCAGATGTAATTACTTCTTCGTACTTGCTGTAAAAGGACGGATTTATTTGGAGGGAAAATACTTCATTCGAAACCTACAATAAGCTTGAGCTTTGGTTTGATAAATGCAAGAAACGAATTTTTCAATTTCATCTAGATCTTCTTCAGCAACAAGCGTTCCATTTCCAAGTCTAGATAATGCCAGTTACAAGGCTTTTTTAGATCAACCAAACGGTTATTTTGTCATTGGCTTTTTATTGATTTTATGCAGTCGCATATCCTTACTTTAAACTAATATATACTTACCTGTTTCGCAATTGTTTTCTTGGACAATAGGGCTAATAACACTTTTAGGGATAGCTGTAAATCGTCTATAACACGAACTATGGTACACAATCAACCACTTTTGAAAGAGTTATATCACTAAACTTGTCCTTCATAACTTTTGGACATTTCAAAACAGCAGAACATTTCTTTAACCCATTCTCTTCCATTGTACTTTTTAAAGTACAGCAAAATGCACTTACTGCAAGTGTAAAAAAAAGGAAATTATGCAATAAAAATGAAAGCTTTAAACGATTGTTTAACTTCACTAGGCATAATTTTGTTTTTTTTTTGAAATCACAGTAGGCGCCTGTCAAACTGGCTTAGTTCTTAGTGGCTTTTAAATACTTTTCTTTTAGCTTTCATCAAAGAAGTTTGTGGATAAAGAAAAAACGTAAAGGACGAGATATTGTATTCATATCTTTGAAAGTTATTAGAAATAAAGTTTAAGGCCAGGAAAAACTAAATCCCCAATCAGTTCTATTTATATAGAAGAAGGTACGAAGAGCCAAAGCCAGATGCACTTTTTAAAGTACAGTGGGTTCATGCATACATATTTTTTTAATCTTAGAATGAATTTTAAACCAATTCCTGTTAAATATTTCTATGGAAAACGTTTTAACAGTCTTGTTTCCGCTCTTGACGAGATGTCTTGTAATGAGGAATTCGTCAACGCTGACATCGTAATAATTCCTCCAGAGGCAGATTACGTGACGGATGAAGAGGATATTAATGAAGATAACATGAAGATGGTGGAGATTCCACAAGATGTTCCAGGTGAGGTTGAGATTTTCATTGAATCTTATTTAACACCAGACGACGGATTCGAGAGCGAGGATGATATTGCATTGTCTGATTGGAAAAAGTTAAACGCTCCCCCTATTTGGACGAAGGCCACTTCTTCATTTGATGAAATTCGAAGAACAACAATTTGCATTGGAAGAATTCAAAGCTGCGCTTCAGAGTTGATTGGATTCAATGAGGTTAGTGTTTGAAAAATTGTTTGATTTAGACGTAAGTAATCTCATTGTGAACCAAACGGTATTGTACGCTGATCAAAAAAACCAACACAACTTTTCGTTCAATGAAGAAGATTTAAGAGTTTTTATTGGAATCTTGTTGTTTTCGGGCTACCATTCTGTAGCAAGAGAAGTCCTATATTGGAAACAAGCACCCGATATACATGTACCTATCATTGTCTAGGAACAGATTTAAAGAGATAAATCGATTTATTCATTTTGCGGACAATAATAACCTTGACTTGACCGATAAAATGGCTAAACTTCGTCCCCTCAGTGAAATATTATTAACATTTTCAACAGTGGGGGTATACGCATGAAAATCTATCAATCGATGAATCAATGGTTAGATATTTCGGACATCATTCTTCAAAGCAATTCATCAGAGGAAAACCAGTAAGATTTGGTTTCAAAAATTGGATGATCTGTAGCAGTGATAGGTACATGTATCAGTTTGACACATACAGTGGAGCTAAAAACGTTAAGCCTTCATTGAAAACACTGCTTCTAGGATCGAGAGTAGCCTCGATCTATTAAAAAATATTGATTGTCCAAGTGACCATACAATTTCTTTCGATAACTATTTTACTAGTTTCGAGCTTATAAAGAGATTGAAAGAAAAAGGATTTAGAGCAACTGGAACAGCTCGGGATAATCGGCTCAAAAAATGTCCCTTGCCTCAAAATAAAGATTTTCAAAAGAAAGGCAGACGAACTTTTGTACACCAATTTGATGAAACAAACAAATTGCTCTTTGTTAAGTGGAAGGATAACAGCGTTGTCACAATGGCCACAAACTAGGACCAAATCTATCCTTGTGAAAATGTCAAGAGGTGGAGCAACGACCACCAAAAAAAGGGTAAACATTCCTCAACCTCTACTTTTCAAAAACTACAATATGAGCATGGGTGGCGTCGACCTTCATGATCAGTTCATCAACACTTACTCCATTCAAATCAAAGGGGAGAAATGGTGGTGGAACCTTTTCACAACTTTGATTGCATCTACTTCATCTAATGCATGGAAGCTTCGCAAACTGGCAAACAACTACCAAGGCGATTTACTTGAATTTACAAGGTCAATAGTTCTCCATTATCTACGATTCCACACTCTAAAGCAAGCACATCCAAAACTAACTATTCAACGAAGCATTGTGGAAGGCACTGGTTACCACTTTCCAAAAAAACTTACTAACCAACTGAGATGTCGCCAGTGTCATTCAAGGTCCAAATGGTGCTGTGAAATGTGTGATGTTACACTTTGTATCGGGAGAGAGTGCTTCAAATAATTTCACATAAATAAAAATTAATACAGTGTACATTGCATACTGTACATGATCCCATTGTACTAAAAAAGTACACCATTGTATTTCTTAATCTAAATTTTTGAAGTGAAACTTCTTAGCTCGCGGTGTGAACTCAAAATCGTGTAACGAAATTCCGTCACGGAAAACATTGCATCTCTTTCAGAACCCAACGTATTAGCACACGTTAGAATGAGATAAAATTCCTACACAGTACAGAGTCTACCTCTACAGTCTACACTCAGTCTCAGCTTTGTGCACAGCCCAGCTCAGTCTTGCGGCGCTCACCGCTCACGTAGATAGCATTGTATGTGAAATCACTCTCATCAAGCTCTTTTCGAGCTGAAATATTGAGAGCGTGATGAATGAAATATGAATGAAATTGAGAACTAAAATATTGGATTTGACTTTTACTACGTACGAGCTGTCGAGCTTACGACTTACGAGTTACGAGTATGACGGATTTATTTCTTCTTTCAAGTAGGTAGGAGAAATCATATGAGTAAAACCCATTGTATGTGCGTAAGTGTGTATGTGCTCAAAACATACAGTGAATAAGCCAAAACAAAAAAACATAACATTGCGCAGGCTATAATATGTATGCATTATATTTCTTTGTCTGGATTTCGGGAAAATATGAATTTAGTGTTTTAGTTGATCTGTTCTGTGCCAAAAATGCAAAGTATGATTATTGACTATTTGAACGAGGATTAAATTGATTTTTACATGTAAGATGGTTAAAAACTATTTGTTTTTATTAAGTATAGTATAATACATAGTACATACATACATACATAGTATGCATTTGTGCAAAGTGCAAAGTGGGCTGTATGACCGCCATATAATAACGTGGCTGCAATTCCAGAAGAGCCAGTGTCAACGCTATGGTAACCCGGTGCGCTTCGCTACACCTATCTTTTAAAAATTTGCCCGCCCGGAGTTGCCCGCGCACGTAGTCATTCGGGTATGATAGAAAGGAAGTAGTAGTCGCTACTGTTATACATATTTTTCAACTTCAATTTCCATTTTTTTGAAGTCAATACTTCTTTAGCGACGTACCTATTTCATTTGAAAACGTGTTACGATAAATGTGTTACTATAAAGGGAAATGATTCCATCCCTTTATCTATCTGTCTGTCTGTCTGTTTGTCTGTCTGCCTGTCTCCCTGTCTGTCTGTCTATCCATCTATCTGTCTGTCTGTCTGTCTGTCTGTCTGTCTATCGGTCTGTCTGTCTCTGCGTCCGCCTGTCTGTCTGTCTGTCTATCTGTCTGTCTATCTGACTGTCTATCTATCTATCTATCTGTCTGACTGTCTGTCTATCTATATTAATTGACCGAAATGATTCATATTAATTAATTTTTGATTTTATTGAATTAAAAACAGTTTTTTTTACTGCCTACTATGATATTCTTGATTGTTGTCAAAAATATCCATTTTTATCTCCAGTTTTGTAACTCCGATTGCGATGATTTTTTCGTTTTTTTTTACATACAAACCTGCTACGAAAGAATACCTTTCCAGCAAAAAAAGAATCATGAAATTCGGTATTGCCAAACTCGAGATATAAAATGACAAACATATATCAAACTCATTTTTATATATATTGAAAGCATTAGAAAACATGCTGGAGAATCCGAATTTAGATTTCATATTTTTTTTTTGCGTATGATACCGTTTATTCCATTGCACTCAGTAACCAAAATATGTTAACAAGTCTCATTGTACGCGTGCATACATTTACCTACACACATAGTAAGTGCAAGCTTTGTATATTGTTTTGATGCTTGAATATTCGAAAACATGAAAAACTTCAATCCATCTTGAACAGATCGTATGATACCCTATCCCTATTTTATATTCCCATTTATTTAAAAACCCCAAGGACCCTTTTCTTTATTTAAAATATCGATTTCTTGCATACTTTGAGGGCGTCTTGCGGGGTGAAGGCATCGGTCAAACCGTCTTGGACCACCATATTCGTGATCAGGGTGGTCAACTCTAAATTTTTTAAATTATAATAAAGTTGTTATACCAATTATCTGGACTTTCGAAAAAACTGCATTTTTGATGTAGTATTACTCACAATTGCCGCCACCAGACCACGCAAGACGACCACATTTAGAATTAAAAGATCAAGAACTATCCAATGGTAACAAACATTTTTTGTTATCATTCACACCCAAAAATTAATGTGGGCTCTTGGTCTAATTGTGTATCTTTTTCCTGCCATTCTAGAGCTTTAAACCACCGGGTTGGGTACGATATCCCGCTTTTTTTAATCCCATTTTTTTAAATCCCGACTTTAAAATCCCGCCTTTTATAATCCCGCTTTTTTATAATTCTGCTTCTTATAATCCCGCTTCTTATAATCTCGTTTTTGCAATCAGAACTATTTGTTTTATTTTAAAAAATGCCTTGCAATCAATTGCATGTTAAACAAATTTCGCGCGAAAAAAAATAGAAATAAGTGAAATAAAAACAGACGTAATAATATTCACTTACCTTTTATTAATAACTCGTATTATTTGCAACAAACAATAAATGTAATATAATAACAACAATGTATAACAATTCAACGAATATGCAAATAAATTAATAATATTCATTTAAAAATTAAAAAATAAAAAAATAGATGAAATAAAACTCAGAAGTTGTATATTAAATTTTAACATACATTGAAATATTAATGGAGCAACCAAATTTTTTTATGTAATTAGTTCAACTGTATATTGTGGGCGATACGACGCATAAAGCCTGATTTCGATATGTTTTTCATAATTTTCCGTTTATTTTTTCGTTTAAAGGAAATGGCTGGATGTTGTAGAAATAGGGTAGGCACTGACTGGTTTTAACTTGGCAAAGCCCAGTGTTTGTTGCTACACATCAATTGTGCTTATTTTACCTCCAAGTGGTAGCCATCGGGTACTGGTCGCTGCCCACACGGCCACGACTTGCTAAACTTATAAGCGCGAGCGCTGACCAAGCGAAAATAACAGCACTTTAAACGCGCCAGCGGACGAATTCCATAGATGGAACCAACGGTGGCGTTAATTTTCCAGAATGGAAGCAAAACCTTATCTGAGCTACTTCGACACATTCGGAGCTCAGGTCGATAAGGATTTCCACGTACTAGTCAGGGTCGTGGAAAAGAGTTGGTGGCGGAGCCCCTATTGGGCCAACGGCAGCGCTCACACCCCCGTAGTGGGTTACTGACACCGGTGGACCCGGCCCCTTGTCCTAGGGGTATATAAGGATCTGGCCCTCCAGGTTGGGGGTTGTGCGTAAGGTTAACTACCTACCGCGTAAAAAAATTATAGTTCCGAAACAACCAAAAGCCTCGGAAAAGGACGGATTTACTGTTGACAACCACGCTAAACGAAAAAAGGACAATGACGCTCGGATCTGCACCTGGAATGTTCGCTCACTGAACGGCGACGGTGCACCCGAACAACTGGCAGAGGCCCTTGACCGCTATAAAGCGGATATAACCGCCATCCAGGAAGTGCGATGGGATGGGCCAGGCAGAGAAAGAATGAGAAACTGCGACATCTACTACGGTGATTGCTATACAGAAAATAAACAGCGCTTATTCGGATGCGGATTTGTCATACGCGGCAGACTTAGGCAAGAAGTCTTGAGCTTTCGGCACGTGAGCGAGCGTCTTATGACAATCCGTGTCAAGGCAAAATTCGCCAACATTAGCCTAATATGCGCTCACGCCCCAACAGAAGAAAAAAACGACGCTACCAAAGATAGTTTCTACGAGCTCCTCGACAAAACCTACGAGCAACGCCCTAAGCATGACGTTAAAATCGTATTGGGCAATTTTAACGCCAAGATAGGAAGGGAGGACATCTTTCGTAGGACGGTTGGAAGGCACAGCCTACACGACACCACGTCCGAAAACGGACTAAGGCTAATCGACTTTGCTGCGGGGCGAAGTGGCAGTATAGCAAGCACTCGGTTTCCTCATCTCAATATCCATAAGGGGACATGGCGAGGGGGAAGTCATCATCTTTTTAAAAAGTCTCTTGAATACAGAATTCACATGAATTCAACTGAATACTGAATTCATTGTGAATACTGAATTCATTATGAATACTGAATTCACTATATGAATTCCTCTAAATAAAAAGTGAATACGTTATGAATTCAGGTTTTGTGCAATGAATTCTTCTGAATACACTGAAATTCTTCTGAATTTCCTGAATTCACATCGGAATTCACTATTGATTAAAAAAAGTGAATCCACGTGAATCACTTTGAATTCACCTTGAATTCCCGCGAATTCACTTTGAATTCATATTGAAATTTCTTTGAATACACTGATGACTTCCCCCTCGGGACATGGCGGTCTCCGGATCGACTAACCATCAACCAAATTGACCACATTGCGATCGACACCCGACACGCCTCCAGTATCCTGGATGTCCGAACCTTCCGGACGGCCAACGTTGGCTCGGACCACTACCTTGTTGTAGCCAAGGTACGAATGCGGATATCCACAACGCCACAACAACGAAATACTGTGAGAAAGTATAATGTCAAAAAGCTACAATCGCAAGACACCGCCAGAGCCTACAAAGAACGCATATCCCGATCTCTCGCTACGAGTTCTACCGCAGCAACAGCTAGTACAGAAGACCAGTGGCAACACTGCCAGCAAGCCATCATAAGTGCCGCGAATGATATGCTGGGTTTCACACGACCACCAGCACGAAACCCCTGGTTTGATGAAGAGTGCAGACTAGCTAACGCGGAAAAACAACAAGCGTATATAGCGGCGCTGCAAAGAAGGACTAGATCTGCTCGCATGCTCTATGAGCAGAAGAGACGGGAAGAACATCGGCTTCTAAGAAGGAGTACAAGAAGCGTGCATTCGAGGATATTGGGAGATGCTACTCCGGGAACAATGTACGGAAGTTTTACCAGAGGGTAAAAAGAATATGCCAGCAAAACAAATCCAGCAAAGCTGCTGGACCTGACGGTCTACCCGCAGAGCTATTTAAAGCAGCTGGAGATGACTTGGTAGTGAGCATACACCAACTCATCTCTAAGATTTGGTCAGATGAAAGTATGCCAGATGAATGGAATCTCAGCATCGTTTGCCCGGTTCATAAGAAAGGAGACCCTCTCAACTGCTCCAATTACAGAGGCATCAGTCTCCTGAACATCGCCTACAAGATCCTATCTGCCATATTGTGTGAACGCTTGAAGCCTTTCGTCAACAACCTGATTGGGCCCTATCAGTGCGGTTTCAGGCCAGGAAAGTCCACCATAGACCAAATTTTTCACACTCAGGCAGATCCTGGAAAAAACCCAAGAAGTCCAAATCGATACCCACCACCTGTTCATCGATTTCAAGGCCGCCTATGGGATGGAGGGATGAACTGTATAGAGCCATGTCTAGTTTTGACATCCCTGCCAAACTCATCCGTCTGTGCAGGATGACGATGGAGAAAGCTCGCTGCTCCATCAAGGTCGGTAATGACCTCACCGAGACCTTCGAAGTCAAAAAGGGATTCAGACATGGTGATGCGCTGTCATGCGACTTCTTCAACATCATACTTCAAAGTATTGTTCGAAACTCACAAGCCAACACACAAGGAACGATCTTTCAAAAGTCCGTTCAACTACTTGCATACGCCGACGATATTGACATCATTGGTAGAACACAGCGAGCTGTCACCGGTAAGTTCGCGAGTATAGAAATGGAAGCGGCTAAAATGGGTTTAGCGGTAAACGAGGGCAAAACAAAATATGTATGCTGTCAACAAAAAGGGACACCAAACATCGACGAATTGGACAGAACGTCACAATAGACAGCTACAACTTCGAGGTAGTAAAGGACATTGTCTACCTCGGCTCTGCCATAATTTCAAAAAATGACATCTCGTCGGAAATGAAACGAAGGATTACTCTTGCCAACCGCTGTTTCTTTGGGCTAAGAAGGCAATTGAGTAGTAAAGTCCTTTCTTACCCTTATCATCCCAGTCTGGCTATATGGAGCTGAAGCATGGACTTTATCGAAAGCGGATGAAGATATCCTTGGTCGCTTCGAGAGAAATATCCTTCGTAAGATATTCGGTCCCGTTTGCGTTGATGGGTTCTGGAGGAGAAGATTCAACCACGAACTGTACGAGCTGTACAGCGACATCAACCTGGTCAAAAAACTGCACATTGGGCGATGGCTAGGGCATGTTGAGCGTATGGACATCAACGCTCCGGCTCGGAGAATATTCGACTCTTACCCGGAGGGTCAGCGTAGCAGAGGACGACCTCGCCTAAGGTGGCGCACACAAGTAGAACAAGACCTCAGCCAACTTGACGTGCGCAACTGGAAGCGGCTAGCTAAGGACCGGGCTAGCTGGAAGAGGTTGTTGGTTGAGGCCTTGGTTCACCCCGAACTGTAGCGCCACCTAAGTAAGTAAGTTAAAGGAAATTTTCTTATTTCTTTCCTAGAAAATGGAACAAGCAATATTAAATTTTGAAAGATGAATTTGTTGAAATACAAAATTTGGATGCTGAGAAACGGGCAAAGCGGGATTAAACGGATATTTAAAAAACGGGATTTTATGACGTGGTATTTTAAGAAAACGGGATCTTAGAAGACGGTATTTGAAAACTTTTTTTCGGGATTTTTGAAAAACGGGATTTTAAAAAGCGGGATTCCGATCTCCGAAGCGAGAATGCAAAAACGGGATTATAAGAAGCGGGATTATAAAAAAGCGGGATTATAAGAAACAGGATTATAAAAAGCGGGATTTTAGAATCGGGATTTTAAAAAACGGGATTATAAAAAGTGGGATATCGAACCCAACCCTTTTTCCAGCTATTCGAACTTGCTTGTTGTTGCACATCCCAGGTCATTTGGTCATTCGCGAATTGTAAGCTTTGCATTTTTCGCGAAGCATTAAAAGGTAGAATTTCTATAGCTTAAGTCATTTGAGGTATTTGGCACTGCGAATCACACGACGAACAGTAGATTTACTTGCGGTAATACCAGCTGCATCTCCGATCTTAGCTGTCTAAACCTCTGATTTGGAGGCCAATCGTAAATAAATGATCACTCCGACTGATCTTGCTAATGATAGCACGCTTAGACAATCCTTCCGAATGGTAATCGTCTATTTTCGCCCAGCTTTTTTTTACCATTCTTGAAGAAGGGTTGGGTACGATATCCCGCTTTTTATAATCCCGTTTTTTAAAATCCCGACCTTAAAATCCCGACTTTAAAATCCCGTTTTATATAATCCCGCTTTTTTATAATCCTGCTTTTTAAATTCTCGCTTCTTATAATCCTGTTTTTGCAATCAGAACTATTTGTTTTATTTTAAAAAATGCCTTGCAATCAGTTTCATGTTAAACAAATTTCGCGCGAAATTTATAATCCTTTTTTATAATCCTGCTTTTTAAATTCTCGCTTCTTATAATCCTGTTTTTGCAATCAGAACTATTTGTTTTATTTTAAAAAATGCCTTGCAATCAGTTTCATGTTAAACAAATTTCGCGCGAAATTTTGTTTAACATGCAATTGATTGCAAGTCATTTTTTAAAATAAAACAAATAGTTCTGATTGCAAAAGCGAGATTAGAAAAAAAAATAGAAATAAGTGAATTAAAAACAGAGGTTATAATATGCACTAACCTTTTATTAATAACTCGTATTATTTGCAACAAACAATAAATGTAATATAATTTCAATTCAAGGAATATGCAAATAAATTAATAACATTCATTTAAAAATAAAAAAATAAATGAAATAAAACTCAGAAGTTGTATATTAAATATTTACATACAATGAAATATTAATGGAACAACGAAATTTTTTTGTGTACATAAGTAGTTCAATTGTATATTGTGGGCTATACGACGCATAAAACCTGATTTGGATACATTTTTCATAATTTTCCGTTTATTTTTTCGATTAAAGGAACTTTTCTTATTTCTCTCCTAGAAAATGTAACATGCAATATTAAATTTTGAAAGATGAATTTGTTGAAATACAATATTAGGATGCTGAGAAACGGGCAAAGCGGCATTAAACGGAATTTTAAAAAGCGGGATTTTAAGACGCGGTATTTTAAGAAAACGGTATTTTAAAACTTTTTTTTCGGGATTTTTTAAAAAACGGGATTTTAAAAAGCGGGATTCCGATACGCTCCCCTTGAAGAAAATATAAAGTAAACCCTTCTCATTGACAAAATTTACTTTTTATACAAAAAAAAATATCTCTTCACAAACCGCAATTCAAATCTAATGAACCAATTTAATTGCATGCGAATCTGACTGATTGATCCGTTAGTCTGTTCTTACTTAATAAAAAAATTACACTTGAAAGCTTTATTTGGACTCCAAATTCAAATGTTTCACTTAAAAATCCTTTACAACAAACTATTAAAAACTTTGGGTTTAGTGTAGTCAATTAAAATGTGAATGAAAAGTGAATATAAATAGTTTCTTAAGCTTAGTAAATAAATTTAACCTAACGTCTGGAGTTCTGGGGGAACATAAATATATAATTTTTATTTTTCCTTCATGCATATTCTTGTTTAACAACTTTGGATGGATTTAATCGACGTTCGTAGCTTCTCTGGACATTATGCTGCACATAGGATCCAAATTCAATTAAACCAGTTGCAGGAGCAGATTTTTCCGGTTCTAGGGTATGTAAAGTAGTATATAGATATTTTTATTACAACGTATCTTCATTTTTCATGCCTAGTTAAATACCGGTGATTCATGAAACAGTAGTTGTTCTACTTTTTATCTATTTATCTTTGCAAACTCGATAAATAAGCTCTATGGAAAGTATTATAAAAGTAGAGCGTTGTTACATTATTTAACGAATCAGTTATTTCTTTCAAAAGAACGTACGGGCTCAAGTTGTATAGTAATATGATGCAGTTTACTATACAACACAATTTATTATCGGACAAGAAAATGCAAAAACATCACAGAGCAAATTGGATGAACAGTAGCGAATGCTGGCAAGAATACAAAACCACGCATATACAGAGGTCAAATAGTTAATGCAAAAAATCTATACATTAACAACAAAGTAAGAGGTGCAAATGGACATAAGTCAATGTGGAAGTAATATTTAACAGTTCAAAAGCAAAAGACATCCGGTTAGCACAACAGTTCGTTTTTTACTCGAATAATAATCAGAACAGAGCTTGGTCTGCATATATGTACATAATGAGTACAATCATTCGATCTAGTTCCGCTAACTATAAAGGTGTTATGTACATAAATAAAAACTATACTTGTTAATTCAATTTGCATACATAACAGGAAGGAAATAAAAAAACTTAGTGTTAAGGCAGCAAAAGTAAACTACAATTTAAAAGGTACAGCCGTATTAATAAACGGTAGTTATCTCTAACTTATGGTTTACGCAATGGATAAGTCAAAATCTTTATTAATAACAATTTTCGTGAAATAGCTGACGTTTGTTAACTCTTACATTTATAACTAACCGATTTCGGCAGTTAACGAGTTGATAACAAAAAATAAGGCATATTCATTATTTGAATCAACTATTAAGCAACCATTGGAATTTAAATTATTTCAGTTTAATTGTCTTTTCGTTTTCAAATCAAAATAAAAACAAAAACTCGGTATAGAGGTACAGAAGTTTTTTTTTTTGTTTTTGTCAGTCTAATGGAGTTAAATAAATAAAATAATTTCTGACACATGCATGTCCGTGTCCGGTTAAGGAAATGTAAAATGTATGCAATCTGACACATAAAAGATTGGTTAAGAACATGTGTCCGTCTAAAGGATCGGCCCGTCTAAAGGACCTGTTCGTAATGAAGATTATTACTATACAATGTATATGTCGTTCCTGTTGGAAGCAATAATGTCCGCAAACATTGTTCGTTGACTGCCAAATATCGAGACAAATTCGCGGTAACGGTGCGGTCCATGGTTCATGAATATAAGGAACGATTGGGTCTAAGTGAAGTGCAGTTGGAAGAAAATCAAATTCATGAGCGACGACTGTTTCGTTAGATGCAAGGCCACTTCGGGTTGGTAATAAAATCGAGATACTGCAAACACATTTTTGGTTTTGTAAGCGCTCAAGACTTTGTTATGATGACATTAATAACAGTTTTGCGCTTTTCCAAAGATACATGGCTTAGTAATATAAGGCTACTGGCGTAAGCGGTATAGATTTATACGAGAGTTCCAGTGTAAATGTCGGTGAATAAAATACAAAATTGTTTTTCAGATTCAAGTCTTGCAATGCGTACAGCATGTTAACGACCAAGTCTGCTAGATCTTTTAACAATATATCATACCTTCATTATAAATAAAATGTACTAAAAAATATGAAAAAACATTGATTCTTTTGCATTTAATATTGTTTTCAGGGAAGTTGAAAATGTCAATACTGTAAACGATGACTATAAGCGAACTAAACTCATTTGTCAACGGGGATTTAATACTAAACCATTAAACCCCCAAATAATATCCGATGTTGGATCACTTACATCGTTTCGTCTTCGTCCATATAAAGGTTTAGACAGGTCTATGGAACTTAAATTTACCCCTGATGAGTATATTAAAGAAACGCATGCCTTAAAAGGGTTTACAGATGCACTTCAAAGCTTAAACTCAACGTTAGTGAACGAAGAAAGTAAAACAATTTACACAAAAACACGTTTACCAAAAATTACTTTTTTGGGGACAGGTTCCTGCATTCCAAACAAAACGCGAAATGTAAGTGCAATTTTAATTCAACCTCATGAGAAGACATTTATGCTGATGGATTGTGGTGAAGGTACACTTGGCCAAATCATTCGATTTTATGGTCCGTCTCACTGGCGGGATGTTGTCAAAAATATAAAGGCAATTTATATTTCTCATTTGCATGCAGATCATCATATTGGTATGTATACCAGTTTCCTAGAATCAATAATATCTTTATGTTTAATTTCTTACATTTTTGTCTTAGGCCTAATAGGAATTCTTAAGGAGAGAAGCAGGTTGCTTAATGAAGAACTAGCTCCACTTCATTTATTTGCTCCCAAGCAAATTCTGCCATGGCTCAACTATTATCATGATATGATTGAGCCTATTAGGAGTTCCTATACTCTTATACCAAATGGTGATATGGTAATTATTTTTAATTGCTTCAAATTTAAACAATTGTACAATTTAACTAACTCGATATTACATCGATAATAGAAATAACATTAAAACAGAAGTTGTTTAATCCTATTCAACAATACATTTTAATACAAAAATAAGGTTAAGGAATGAAAATAGAAACACAATAAAAGCATTAGATTCGATTTTTTCATGAGGTGGTACTTGTACTTTTAGGGCAACATTGCAATAGCTCGCTAGTTTTGAGACATTGATCTCGCTAGAAACTTGTAGCACAAATCACAAATCTCCTTGTTTCGCGCAAAATTTGGCACTTTACTAGAAAATGTAATATGTATGTGTACGTATATCCCCCCCCTTCATCAATTTAAACATGCTGCAAACTACTGTAGATCCCTATGTGGCATATAATTCAGTTTTAAGAGCTCTCCACTCAGCTTCAGTGCCGTGGCTATTTCTTCTATGCTATGTTCATCCCGAAAATAGTTCTTATAATCTAGATAATGGCATAACCGTCTTTAGACTACGTGCTGACCTCCCTCCTGCGCGATAAACTGGTACAGTTTGGACTTCAAATTCGGCAAATCCTCGATATTCCACATCCATTAGCTAGTCCAACAGTTCTTTGTATCATCCAGTCTTCGTATTGCTTGCAGGGCTGATTTTTTTGGTTATCAATAATCCGGCATGTTTAGTACTTTACTTTACGTACGTACGTACGTACTTTAAGTACGCAATCTACCTGAAGTTTCAAAGTTTTAAAAAAGTGGCGATAACCATAGGTCTGTTAGGTGTGTCGATAGTTTTCGCAATACTAGTTCTGTTTGGTAACATGCTAGTTTTCGAAAGTTCAATGTAAACTACATAGAATCATGACAGTTTCATGGCTCTCAATTTTTGTTACTCTCATTTGGCTCTCAGCTTGCGATGTATTTTCTGCAAAACCTATTCCTTGGGGTGGGTCGAGCCAACTCTGTCAAACCAGCCATCTGACAGTTTGTGAAATGTCATAGTCTTCATTGTTAGTGGAAAACAAAAACAAATTGATTGGTTTGACCAAGTGTTGTTTGAAAAGCGTTTGTTTACTTTTGTGCAAGTTTTTGACAGATCTCAATTCCGTGTGTCAAAAAAGATATCAAACAGACCTACTATGTAAACTTTCATAGAATCATGACAGTTTCATGGCTCGCAATTTTTTTTACTCTCATTTGGCTCTATCTTTGCGATGAATTATCTGCGAGTATCTGCAGACATTTTCCTCGGGGGTGACTGTTCAAGTCTGTCAAACCAAGCCATCTGACAGTTTGTGAAATGTCATAATCTTCATTGTAGTGGAAAACAAAAACAAATTGACAAGTTTTGTTTCAAAAGCGTTTGGTGTCTTTTGTTCAAGTTTTTTCTCTTTGAGAGGATATCTCTCGCATTGAGAGGATTTTACTATTTGACAGATATCAATCACTTACGCGAAAAAGACACACCAAACGGAACTCATGTCTCCAATGTAAGCATCTAGTTCGGTGTATTCGCTGGAAATTTAAATGCTCTCTTTTATATAGAATCAAGGTAGTTTTTCTAAGACTCAAAATGCTTCCCCCTCCCCATACTTGTGCTGCGTAGAAGAGAATGGATTCAGCAGATTTAAAAACTTTATATTTGCTACTAAGGGTAATATATTAGCTGGTAATCATTGTGTGTGTGTGTGAATAGTGGTTTGACGTTTTGAAAAATTCTTGCGAAATAAAGTAAGAAAAGAAGCAAAATTGAAGAGTGTTTAAATAACTAAAACTATCCCAAATCGATAATAAAAGCGTGGATTACAAACTTATACTGGAAATAGACCACCTCAGTTAAACCAATGAAAATAAGAACATTTCGCAAATTTAACAAATTTTAGAAAAAAGACAGTAAAACCCACAAATTGTAAGTAGATACATACACCAATATTTAGAAAATTATTTTAGCTAGAAGAAGAAAACAATACACCAACATCTGGCAAAATCAAAACATAGAAAATAATCAACGCCACCTACCAAGAAATGGAAAAACAGAGTTTTAGAGAGCAGAGCTGCCACTTCAACAAAAAAAGAAAAAAAAAATTAAATGAACTAATGTTGGGTTTCAAAACAAAAACCGAGCAATTAGAGTACGATATAAAACAACTAAAAGATACGATCACAGAACAGTAAACTACGATCACGTACCAAGAGAGAACCCTCATAAGTTGTACAATATAGTAAATAGATTCATAGAACACTCGTAGTAAAAATTTCTGAATCAGATATAAGCTATACGAATTGGTAGAAACGAAGGCACTGACAAACCGATACTCGTGAAACCAACCTCGCTCGGAAAAAAGAAAGAAATCATGCAGGCAAAAATTCAGTTAAAAGGCTCTAAACACTTCCCGGAAATAATCTGGGGGGGCGCACTAGATTGATAAATACAAATAAAAACTCTAACAACCAAGTAAAGTAAGGAAAAGAAATACAAATAGAAGAATTTTAAATACAGTCACATACAACGCAAGATCTCCATCAAATAGAGAAAGACTACTTGAAATAGAAAATGAATTATAACACCTAAACTGGGATATTCTAGGATTATGCGAAGTAAGGAGAAAATGAGAAAAACAGGTAACACTAGATTCAGGCCATGCCTTCTACCATAACAATGCCATTAACTCAATCGGAGGTGTCGGCTTTCTTATACATAAAAAACACGTCAGAAAGATCGAGAATATTAAAACCATATCAAATAGAGTAGTTTACCTTATTATACAATTAAATAGCCGCTATAAACTTAAAATAATACAAGTATAGGGACCAACCACCGACTACGACGATGAAGAGGTAAATATCTTTTACGAAGACATCGAGCAAGCAATGGGCGAGAACGTGTGCCACTTTACTCTTATTATCGGAGACTTCAACGCAAAAGTCGACAGACCAGTGGATGAAGCTCAGATAGCGATAGAAAACTTTGGACTAGCAGGTAGAAACGAGAGAGGATAAATGTTGAATCTGTACCAAACAAACAGTTTCATCAAGAAAAAACAACACAGAAGATGGACATGGGTTAGCCCCAACGGAACAACAAAAAACGAAATCGACTTTATCATAACAGAGAAAAAACAAATAATAACAGACGTTACAACATTGAATAAGTTCGGAATAGGAAGTGGCCACAGAGCAGTCCGAGCCAAATTAAAGATAAATATAAAAAAAAAAACGAACGGGAAAATATGATAAATAGAAAAATTGCGACGAAATGGACAAATCCAATAAAGTAAGTAAAGTAAGGTTTGAAGAAACGATATCCTCGAAATATATCAACATTCAAAGAGACGACATAAAACACTTAAACAATTTAATTACAGAAGCAATAACCCTAGCGCAGCAGAAATACTGCAGAAACGATAATAGAGGAAACCGTAACGAAAAGCTTAGCAACACAACGAAACTTTACATAGAAGAAAGACAAGAAGCAAGAAAGGCACAAGACATTACTGAAATACGCAGATTAAACAAAATAATATCTAAAGAAATACGCAAAGATATAAGAAGATATAACTACGAAACAATACAGAAATCCTTAGAAGAAAATAAAAATATAAATATAAATATAAACGAAATAGTAAAACTGAAGAACGAAAATGGAGAAAATATAACAAATAAAAACGAATTACTAAACGTTACAGGAGCTTATTACAGAAAACTGTACACAAGCCAAAATACACAAAATTTTCACACTGAATTAACCAGACACGATCTTGTAAATGTTGGATCAGAGGAAATGCCGGAAATAACGGAAGATGAGGTACGCAGATCTTTGAAGGATATGAAAAACAATAAAGCACCAGGCGAGGACGAAATAGAAGTAGATGCCATAAAAAAAGGCGGCGCCAGTCTGTCAAAAGAGACAACAGCACTCTTTAACATGTGCATTGAACAAGAACAAATACCAAACCTATGGAGAAACTCGTCTATCTATCTAATTCACAAAAAGGGAGACGTTGCGAACCTGGACAATCACCGACCGATAAGCCTCTTCTCACACCTCTACAAACTGCTAACAAAGATTCTTACCAGAAGAATGGAGCGAAAACTTGACTAAAACCAACCACGCGAACAAGCTGGATTTAGAAGCGGCTTTGCTACAAACGACCATCTACATGCAATAAAAACAGTAATCGAAAAATCTATTGAATACAACCGGCCGCTGGTACTAACTTTCGTAGATTTCCAAAAAGCTTTCGACACTGGAAATACCTAAAATTATGGAAGCATTAACCCGTTTCGTGCCAAATGGCAGGAAGTATTAGCCTCCTATCGGTTGTGGCTTATGTTCAAATTTACGAATGTTTGGAAAAAAACAACTAGAATTTCCCTTTTTTCTGCTTTCAGCTGCCATATTTCAAAAATGGCGGCAGATAAAACAATTCTGTCCCCATATTCGGAAAAGGCAGAACAAATTACGATAGAACATGTTTCTTAGAAAGCTTTGGTTGATTGACTCACTAAAAGCCAAACCATTGAAAACAGTAAAAAAAAATGTATGCCATTTGGCACGAAACGAGTTAAAGCAATGTAAAATGGACGGAAGATACCTTCGACTTCTCCAACATATACATATATGATACGGCCACCGTATGTGTCTTTCTGCACGAAAAAACCAACACATATCGAGTAGAGAGAGGAATTCGACAAGGAGATACCATCTCACCAAAACTTTTTACAGCGGTCCTAGAGTAGAACCTACAATGGGAAAACAAGGGTATCAAAGTTGACGGAGAGTATCTAAGCCACCTTCGCTTCGCGGACGACATTGTCATCATAACCGACAACCTCAATGATGCAAAGCTTACGCTAGATGAGCTCGGGGCAGCCTCAAAAAACGTGGACCTAAACATCAACTTCGAAAAAACTAAATTCATGACCAACCTTGTCCCCAGTGGCAACATGTAGACAGCAGAAGGTATGATAATCGACCAGGTTTTTAAATACAAATACCTCGGTCATGAAATAGGAATAACGAGAGACAACAAAACCAGGGAAATCAAACGCCGCATCGGACTAGGCTGGGCAGACTTTGGCAAAATGAAAAACGTATTAAGGAGTGACATAGCCATGTGTCTGAAAAGAAAAGTGTTCGACCAATGTATACTGCCGGTTATCACATATGGAGCGGAGACCCTTACCCCAACAAGAGGTACCATTAAAAACTGGAAGTAGCAAAACGAGCGATGGAGAGAGCGATGGTGGGAATAAGCAGGAGAGGGTTACAAACGAAGAAATCAGAAGAAGAACCGGAGTATCTGATATAACCACACAAATAGCAAAGGCGGAATGGAGGTGGGCAGGACACGTGGCAAGAATGAAGGACAATAGATGGACAAAAAGGCTAATCGAATGAGAGACACAGAGGAAGACCACCGTCACGCTGGAGTGACGACATTAAGCGAATACCAGCAGACAACTGGATCCGCACAGCACAGGATAGGACAGAGTGGAAAATATTAGAAGAGGCCTACGTCCGACTTTTGACAAGACAGGCTGCATGATGATGATGAAACATTTCCTCCAAGCAACATTGATATTCATTTTTGACTTAGACAATTTCTCCATAAGATGCCTCTCCATATTGAGATTTCTCGTAAAACACACTCCAAGCTATTTTCGTTAGCATCGTGGTGTAGTGGTTAGTGCGTTGGACTACTACGCGGTTCTACCCGGGCTCAATCCCAGCCCGGGTTCTACACCTAAAAGGTTTTTCACGGTGCCACCTTTTACGAATGTCTGACAAGCAACCAAAGAGTATCATTTGTCAATGAGCTTCTCACCTCGTCGTTCGGAGTCGGCAAAAAACTATAGGTCCCTTCCCATGAATCAAATAAAAAGATTATGACATCCTGCGTTCGATTTTGTTTTCTTCTGCGCATGACGTCATATGCGCGTAGGGCATTTGACGTTTATGTAGAAACATTTGATTTTGGTAGAGAAATATTATGAATTTGTATTGTGTTTTATGAATAAAATTATTATATGATGGGATACATTAGAAATTATTGTCTATATTTAAGCTAGGTGGCAACACTGGCGCCAAAGTGAGAAGTTTAACTGCGATTTATTTCTCGTAAAAATATTAAAATAAAATTAATAATAATAATTTTAAACTCTTAATAAAGTGATTGAGAACTCTTTTTGACCGTTGCAAAGCACCTTATATTGGAAAATTCAGGCAAGTTTATTTAATTCCTGTAAAAATTGGGAAAGGTACTTACTCGTCCATAGAACAAAGGAATTGAACTGTCATATGAATAGTTGGGAATGAATAAAAGATCTGCAAGCGAATCACCGGAAAACATGACTCCTAATCACAAAAAAGGTAAAAGTGCATCGAGCAAATTTTCTGAACTGACAGTGGAAGACCTGGAACGAATCTTCGATGTGAAGCAAAAACATCTGGCTACTAAGACTGACATCGAAGAAGTACGGCTGGACATTCATACGCTGAAAAAGGAAAATGATGATTTGAAGTCGCATGTCCAAACACTTCAATCCAAGGTTGATTTTCTAGAGAAGCAGATAGAAAATATGCAGAAAAGCCACACAGAGAAAAATCTTATCTTTCGAGTGGAAGCTAACACCCTAATTGACCAAAAGCAACAAGTGGCTGAGCTGTGCATGCAACTGTCAAGCGATAAAAGCATTGTAAGTCAAAATGAAATAAAAGAGTTTAGATCCTGGTCACCTAAACACAAAAACTTTATTGTGAAGTTCCAAAGTAAAGATGATATGTACGCAGTGCTAAAGAATACAGGAAAACTTAAAAATACAAGCATTTCAATTCAAAAGGACTACCCGCCGAGTATAAGAAAAAGAAGAGCTCAACTTCTGCACGTCCGAAAGCTTATAAAGCAAATGTGTAAGAAAACGAAAGTAACACTGAAAGGCGAAAAACTGGTTGTTGATCAATCTGAGTTTATTTGGCACGACACGGAGGGATTGAAATATGGAGAATTAAACGGCTATGAAAAACTTTGTGAAATGTTGAATCTCGATGGAAATTATTTCAATAGTGGGCTTTGTTTACATTCGGGAGACGATAAAAACGACACAACTTTGACAGCTGCAAATTCCGGCGAAATTAGGAAGTGTTCAGAAAATGTCTCATCTGTGGGCGAAAAACCTTCCTCCTCAAAACAATAGCACAGGGATAATACTGAGGCTAAATGCAATAAAAGGAATTTATGTAATTTGTCTAATATGGTGGCGTATAATATTGGTGGTCTAAGTAACAAAATAATGTATCCAGGTTTTTTAAATTATCTTAATCGTTTTGATTTGGTTTTCCTGTTTGAAACACATACTGTGGAAGATAAATGTAAAAATTTTGAAAAGCTGTTCGGCGAGTATAATTGTAATTGGATTCCGGCGAAGAAAACGGCGATTAAGGGAAGAGCAAGTGGTGGTTCTCTGGTGGCAGTAAGGAAGGGGTTGGTTTGGGTCGATGAAATACTTTTAACGAATGAAATCTTAAAGATAAGTGTAAAATTGAATAATAAAAAGTATTACATTTTTCCCATATATATAAACTGCAACAAATGGCTTCATGATTTCAATAAACTCTATGACTCCATATGCTCAGTAAATTCACACGATGTAATGGTAATAGGAGATCTAAATGCTAGAACGGCTGATAAAGAACCTGCATGCAATGTAGGAACGCAAACAAGGGTATCAAAAGACATGAAATTCAATGCAGAAGGGAAGAAATTAATTGATCTTTGTAATGACTTCGGCTTAAGCATCCTTAACGGCAGTATAGTAGGAGATAAATATGGCGAACTAACATTTATAAGTAATCACGGCAGCTCTACAATAGATTACTGTCTTGTCGGTGGAGGCTGGCACTCCAATGTTAAAGACTTTTTAGTGGGAGACGCAATTTTTTCTGATCATCTTCCGATTGAAATTACAATTGGCTTTGATGGTCCTAGGAACTCTCCCGCGCCTGTAATGGAAGCTAGGGCTTTAAAATGGAAAAAACAAAGAAAAATGGAGTTTCAAAGAAAAATGGATTATATTTTGCTGTCAAAAAGCGACACGGTACACTCGAAGTTCCTACCACTGCTTGAGTTAGAGTGCATAATTAGGGAAGCAGCAACGACTATGCCCCATACACCGACGCTGAATAGAAAGTGTGAATGGTTTGACTATACCTGTGAAAGACTTCGCAAAAAATCCCTGGCTTTGCTTAACCTGAGTAGGAAAACAAATGTAAATAGTCTGAAAAGCGAATATGCGGAAGCTGTTAAGCAATACAAATACACCTGTAGGCAGAAGAAGGCGATGTATGAAGAAGGTCTGGCGAAATCTCTAAGCCGATGCCGGGACTCGGCAGAGTTCTGGAAAATTACACGGAAATTGAACGGAAATGACCTACGAAAGGAAGCTGCCAAAATAGACGTGGAATCATTACGCCTTCACTTTGCTTCTCTTCTTGGTCCGATAAATGAGGAAAAGGTTTGGAATTATGCAAAGCCGGACATTCGTCATAAAGATTTGGATGCAGAAATTACGGCGAGGGAAGTAGAAGTGGTTTTGGATTCACTGAAAGATGGTAAAGCAGCGGGGTCTAACGGTATTCCAATGGAATTTTTGAAGTACAATTCCCCGATCTTTAAGGAAAAACTAGCCGTCGCACTCAATACTATTTTTAAATTTGGCATACCCCCCGACAGCTTTTATGATGCACTTATATGGCCCATCTACAAGAAAGGGGATCCAGAAGATCCTAACAATTATAGAGGAATTTCGTTCTTGAATTCCACTCTTAAAATATATACGTCACTGCTATTTAAAAGACTAAATGCTTGGGTGCAAGCTAACCGTAAGCTGAGTGAATTTCAGTCTGGTTTCAGAAAGGGATATTCAACGATAGACAACATTTTTGTCTTAGGAAGTCTAGCACGAGCTCGGCTCTTACAAAAAAAAACACTATATGCCTTTTTTGTTGATTTCAAAGCGGCCTTTGACACAATAGATAGAAATGCATTATTCTACAAGCTTCACAACCTAGGTGTGTCATCCAAATTTTGCAAAGCTATTGAGAAACTTTACCAGCAAACGACAGCAAATATTTACAATGGTAGCAGAATTTCAGGATCTTTCGAAATTAACCGCGGTGTACGTCAAGGTTGTAACCTCAGCCCTTTATTATTTGCCCTCTTCCTCGACGACCTAGTTGAATTTCTTCCGTGTGGAGTGGAGTTGGGATCAATAAAAATAAAGTTGATAATGTATGCGGATGATATAGTTATTCTTGCAAATTCGCCACATTCCTTGCAGTTAATGATTAACAAACTCTCGGAATTCTGCAAGTTGTGGAGTCTTGAGGTCAACACGACCAAATCAAAAATTATGGTTTTTAAAAATGGCTCAGGAAAGTTGGCGAAAAATGAAACTTGGAAATATAATGGTAGGGCCCTTGACATTGTTAAAGAATATATGTATCTGGGAATGGCATTAACGTTTAATATGCAAATGGATAAGCATCTTAATAGCAAACGCGACAAAGCAAAATCTGCAATTTGCGCCAATTGGAATCGTATTTTCAACAATAAGTATATATCGGTAAAAGCCAAGTATAGTGTTTTCAATGCTACGGCACAGGCTATCCTGTTTTATGGGGCACAGTTCTGGGGCACAAAGAAATACGACGAAGTGGAAAGTTTGCTTCGAGTCTATTTAAGAAAAACCTTTCGTCTACCCATAAATACGCCAAAATATATGTACTATTTGGAAACGGGTCTACCAACGCTATTTATCTCAACCCTAAGATTGAATGCAGACTACTTGATAAGGGTTATGGGCATGAATAACTCCAGACTGCCGAAGCAAGTTCTGCTATACGCTTTGCAATACAAGTGCCTTTTTGTCAAAGAGTGGTTTGAGATTGCAGCAGACTGTGGCATTACGTTAAACCTAACTGCTGGGAATTCCGGCCAATGGAAAAAAATCTTGTATGAGATAATAAAAACAACGGATGAGAACGAGAGGTACGCTTTCATAGAAAGTGCAAAGTCTTCGTCTGAACGTAAATATTATTCGAAAGTTAATTATAACCTTAATGACCGAAATTACTTCAAAAGCGAGTTCACTAGTTACGCCATTGGTATAATTTTCAAAGTTAGGGGTGAACTATTAAACCTCAATTTTAAGCCACACTTTAATGAGGAAACAAGTAACTGCGCGCTGTGCAATATGCAGGTGAAGGAAGACATTAAACACTTTCTGGCAATTTGTCCAATCTTGAAGGAGGTAAGGAGAGCATTCTTTGGAAAAAATCAGTTACAAGATGAGGAGTTTCTGAATCATTTGAATGGAGCCAATTGGGCAGTGATGTCGCAGTACGGCTTAGAAGCATTAGCGTATAGGGCGAAAATTATCAGTCAACGTTTTTAAATTCCTTTTTGTTGTTAATTTCTTTTGTTTTAGGTAAACTAAAAGCCCAGTTCTATTTAATTAAACCCGAACTTTTTCTTTTTGCTGTTAAAAAAAAAAAAAAAAAAAAAAAAAAGAAGTAGCTTCATTTTTCGTTTTAACTAAACTAAAAGTCCTTGTATTTGAATTGAAAAAAAAAAAAAAAAATTTAAATTTACATAAATTTGAATTACAATTATGTACATAATACATTCCAATAGTTAAACCAATATTTATTTGTAAAACCAAATTTCAATTGTTGCCACAGGCAGACGACATATATGTCATGCCTTATCTTATTCAGTACATATCTATAAATAACCAAAATTGTTAAAAACTTTGATTTGAATAAACGATCTATCTATCTATCTATCTATCTATCTATTTAAGCTAGGATTACACGATTGACGCTTTGCGTCAATATTGACGCTTTTCTGAACTCCAATCGACATCAATCGTGTAAAGGCACATTTTTTTTACGTCAATCTACGCCAATTTGGTTGACCCCCAGATTGCCCCCAATTTCCGTCAACCAAAATTTACGTGATTGCGTCAATCGTGTAAACGAATAAATCGAAACACTGTCGTCAACCCCCAGCTCAATTCCGTCAACCAGTGGTTGACGACTCGAGCGTCAACCACAGTCGTCAATTTTGGATCAATTTCGCAGGCAAATTGACATATCTCGTTTTTTTTTTTCGTTGCAAAGAACACGTAAGTTTTGATTGTATTCGTTTTTTAAATTTTAGTTTATTTTAAAATGTTTATTTTCTAGTGATATCATTAAATTTTCTGGCGTGATGATGCAAGAAAATGAGACCACAGTTCAAGAAACTTCAACCGAACAGAAAATAAAAAAATCCAATTTCAAAGCAAAGCCAAAAGTTACAATCTCATGGTCGCCTGAAGATATCATTGAATTTATTCGCTACTGCTTTCCATTGTTCTTTTGTTGATGGTACCTGCATTGACACATTGAATAATTGCAGTTATAAGTACTGGAAAGAAACAACGATTAAGAAGAAACCGGCATGTAATTTCCTTTCAAAGCAGAATATATCGCGTCACAGACTTCTGGTACTATGATTGATATGGTACAAGGTGCGATTCGAAACAGCATTGAGAGCGATGTGTAGCTGTCGCCAGTAGCTAAAAATCTCAACGTTACGGCCAAACGCTCAGATTCGGAGATTGACTTTCGCATATTTGTGTCTTGTTTTTGAATGAGCGGTGTCACCATATGCAATAATTCATTAAAAGTATTTTCATTCATCCGCAGAAAGTTTTTGTACAAATGTTTCTGATTCTCGATATCACGGAATTCTTTCAACAAACTGTTGTGTGCTCCACATATTGGCCGCTTTTTCAGCCATTCAAACATCCAGGCTCGTCGTACAGCGCGAGAATTTTCTGCTGCCTTCTCTTCCAATTGCTGCTTATAGAATGCTCCAAACACGTACAAAGCTGCTGCTCTTTTTTTCTCACTTTTCGACATTTTTTATAAGATTCTTATCAAAGAAATAAATTTATTTAATTCATTTGGCAGTAATCGTCAACCAATAGTCAATTCGATTGAATTAAAAAGGAGTCAATCGTGTAAACGGTCCGATTGTGCGGTTGACGGTTGACCCTTTTTTTAAATTGCGTCAATCGATATTTTGGTTGACGTTTATCAAATTGACGCTTTTAAGTCAATCGTGTAAATGGGGGGAAATATCTATTTACGCTTCTATCAAAACTACATCAATCGGGCGTAAATCTATTGACGCTAGATTTACGCTTTTGCGTCAATCGTGTAATCCTAGCTTTAATTATCAATACATTTTAGGTTGTTAGAACACTTTGGTGTGCGCCGTTGGGTAGTGGTTAGTGCTTTGGACATGCTGCCCCAGGTTAAATCCCAGCAAACACCCAAACGTTTTTCCACGGTCCCACCTCTTTCGAATGTCTGACAAGCATTTAATGAGTATCATTTGTCAAGATGAGTTTCTCAACTCAGCGCCACACAAAGAAAAAGAAAGAAAGAAAGAATAACATTTTGATTATCTCATTGCATCTTGGTACATACCTATTGGCTTGATAGTTTTTCTTCTTTAGAACTTGCTGGGTGCATTGTGGGTCCAACACCAAGCAAATAGCCAAAAGATTGTACATCTCTTCAGCTTGCTTGTTAATGTTTGCTTTGTGCGTTGAATGAAGAAAATCTCGGAGAAAGTGCAAATATCATCAGCTTGACGACGCACCATCATGTACACGCAAGTCGCAAAGCCAACATAGTAAAATGTGGAAATTTGACACGCTGGCGCTGTAAGGTGCGAATATTGTGACTTCTTGTGCATCTCAATAGGTTCAAACACTTTAATTGCTATGTATGTAGTAGTCTCCAAAGAGGGACTGAACGTGGAAAAGTCCCACAGCGAGAAATAACCCAACATCTTGTAGAAGGAATGTTCTCCAAACACTCCAGCCCCCGAGCCGCTTGGGAATCACTACGAAATACCTAGAAATTGCTAGTAATTGGGGATTACAACCAGGGAAAGGAGAACATTCAAAATACACAAAATGCCTCAGACATTATTATCTACAGTTGTTGGATTTCCTCCTGACTTTGATCTGTAAGACGTGCTCTGTAACCAAGAGTTTTAATATTATAAATCACCGCATTATCTTATTGTATTTATTAACCTGTATTTTGCAAAGTTTTGGAATTGGTAAACGAATTCATCAACTAGCTTCCATAGCCATATTTCGGCAGCTCTAGGAGAACTGGACTCGGCAATGAGGTGCTCAAATTAAAGAAGTAGCAATAAATGAAGAACGAATTATACGTTTCTCTCGTTTTGGTCTACCGGAGTCTCGCGTGAACCGGTAATACAGAATAGGAAGTAATAGTATTTAATGCCACTTTTATTGCACTCAAAAACTGCACAAACACCCCTTTTACTTTATTTATAATTTTATTTCACCAAATCTTTCACCTTTTAAGAGTACAACAGTTTTCCCATTTGAATTCGAGTTTATTAATTTAATTACGCGCAAATGACGTCACAAAACTGACAGAAATCGTTCTCAACATGGTGGACATGCGCAATGCGTAATCTGTATTATTTGATTCATGGTCCCTTCCATTCGTGCGAACATAAAACACACGGACACGAATGGTTGCGAGAAGCAGGCTCAGGTTCACCCCGAGCTGTAGCGCCACCTAAAGTAAAGTTATCTGGGTGCGCCATACAACCTTTTTTATCAATTCGAAAAATTAGGGCTTGAAGTGTTAAACAAGTAGGTAAGATTGGCGTATTATCCTAAAGCCTATTTAGTGCCTCCACAACGTCCTTAAAGTGTGGTTGGACTTAGCTCACTTCAATTATTTGGCCGAATTCTAAGGAGCTCGTACAGTCACCCAATCTTCGAGCCTCTGATTGCTAAAAGTTTAAGCCAGCCGAACGACAGCTGCCTCGCCTTACTGCATTCATTATCAAACGAAAGTTCCTTGTATTGTCGTGTTTTATTTCTCGGTTGATTGGTGATTTTTGATGAAATATTAATAATTTGTTTTATTCCTTGAAAGTCCACATACATATACACACGTAGTTGGACCTGGAGCTGTCTTCTATTTCCAGATACTTTAGACTTGTTCCATATAAGTTTCGGTTTAGGAGATTCATGAGTCTTGTCCAAGGTATCCGTTACCATATGCTTAAATGTTTTAACAATTGGTAGACGATCTGAATATGGATCTGGCCTCACTTCAAAGTTCGTTATAAGGGTGCTCCATTCACCTCCTGCTAAACAATGACGCTGATTACACGACTCTTTTTTTCGTTCGTTTCGTCTTTCATCTTTTTGACAGGTACGTATGCTAGTGATTACACGGTTCCTATGATACGTAGATACGTCCATACGTGATTCGGACGTTTATTGAAATTCACATTATATTTTGGAGGGGAATAGTAAAATTTCAGATCGAATCAAACAAATTTACTAATTATGGAGGATAATAATTGCGGGTTTATTAGCAAATGTAAGATTTTCCTAAATTCGGCTCCAAAATCAACTTTAAAATTCTCCATTAAAATTTCCTACATTGTTTTGGTTGTCAAACGAGAAATGTTTCATTCCTGCTTTCGTTACTTCATTCCCCTCTCGTTTCTATGCCTCTCTCAATTTCTGTCAAAAAGACGAAAGACGAAACGAGTGAAAAAAAAGTCCTGTAATCAGCGTCAATAAGTCATAGACTGCACAAATGCTCCCGTACAATAACGTGGAGTCACATGTATCGACTACAACGGTCAAAAGCTACATTAATTGAAACATGAAACATTTTACCAAACTGGTATCTGGACCACTTTATTGCGCAGAAAACGTTTTCTTTTATAAGATTTGGCAATACCAAAAAAGTTATCCAATCTCAATTATCAACCGGTTTCAAGCCATGTCTATATTATATACATCATGTCCTTGAAAAAAAGGATTCTTAAAATACCTTTTGGAATACGAGTTCCATCCACTTGCGCGTCTTCAATTAAGCTAATTGTTTTCAAAATAATATTAGGTACAGTATTCATCAAATTAAAATTATTTTCAGGTGAACGTTCCATATCAATCAACCGAACTGGAAAATATCGGTATTAGTGCCATATCAACGTGCTTGGTGAAACACTGCCCACACTCATTTGGGATCTCCTTACTATTAAATACTACAGATGAATATTTAGAACCTTTTAAAATAACGTATAGCGGAGATACGATGCCATGTGCCGACTTAATTGATTTGGGTGCCAACTCTACCGTATTAATACATGAAGCAACAATGGAAGATGAACTTATAGAAGAAGCAAAAATTAAAATGCATTGCACTGTCAGTCAAGCACTGAACGTGGCACGCGAAATGAATGCAAAATATATCATCTTGACACATTTTAGTCAGAGATATGCTAAGCTGCCCAGATTGCCAGAGGGACCTTTAAGCAATGTAGCCATTGCCTTCGACTTCATGCAGGTACATTTTGATTACTTTTTTTGCTTTAGTTTTAAATGAATTTTGGCCCATAATCTCATTAAGTCTATACATACATAAGTGCATACGAGTGGCGTGGGGTCCATATAACACGATTCCTATCGGCTTCCCTTCCACTTTATAAATTTCGAATTTCAAATTTCAATCAAGTATGCTTCGCTTATATTCAAATGCACACGGTACATACAAGTTTGTATCATTTCATTACATATGAGAAAAAAATGAGCATGTATTGTAAATATAACTCAATTCGATTGCAGAAAAAATACGCATAAGCCGAGTGACAGGCATGTTTTAAGTTTTTTTCTCTTTTTTTCATTCATGCTTTTCGGGTTGGTTATTCTCTGTCTAGCACACGCTCTCTTATGAGCCATATAAGCCGGAAAGTATCGACTTATGAGTATTTTTTCTGCAATCGAATTGAGTAGTTTTTGATATATATAATATGCTAAATTTTTTTTGTATTTGCAAATTCAGTTGGCTGATTGTGCGTATGCGTTGCCACTATTGACTATTTTCACTATATTTTCGCAGTAGATTCTCTAAAAAAATGCAGTTGATTGATATCGTTCACAGTAAATTTTTATTTCAACGGAAAAATAAGGTATTTTAACACAAATTTGCTTTCTGTTTTATTATTTCGGTTTATGGTTCATCTAAGATTTATTACCCGACTACGCAGAGGAAGGGTTATGATTTTAACAGGCTGTTTTTTTTGGTTTGTTTGCATGTACACTACGATTCACTTGAATAAAGGCAACACTAAAATTTCACTAAACATTGCGTTATGGCCAGGAAAATCGATACACAACTATAATTAATGATTGTAAACGAAGTTTCGGAATCTCTTCAGAGAACACACTTACAAAAATTACTTTCCCTTAAAAAGTAACGGGATTTTTCGCAAAGTTTGTAAAAAGATTCGGAAAAGTATGCAATAAAATCGGTTCACATTCACATGAATAAAGGCAATGGCAATAATTAAGGAAAATTTGTGCATTTTGATTTTTTTTTTTGTTTGGTTATTAATGATAATTAATGATTCAACAGAGAAGTTAGTAATGTTTTTAGTAGTGCCCCCTATAGCACGTGTACACGTGTTACACGTGTAATTAAATTATCCGTGCATGAACACGTGTATATTATTTACACGTGTATTTAGTATTACACGTGTATTTAGAATTACACGTGTATTTAGTTTTAGATCGTTTTGTATGGATCAGCTAATCCAGTAGGCGATAAAAAATAGATGCAATTTTATAATTTAAATTTGATGATTTAAAAAAGCCACGATAACATCTCAACTAGTCCAGTCGTTTCGTACTGAAATCGGAAGATTTTGAAAAAAATGGTGGTGTTCTAGTTATTATTGTTTGCTCCTTTATTATTAGGGTGCTGATGCTGATTAGTGATTACGAATCGAATATAGGTTTTTTTTTCTAGAAAATAAATACAAAATACTTCATACCCAACTATGTATGTAGTTGGCTTCACTTTTACAAAGTTTAAACTCACTATAATACAGGGTGCCCCAGTTAAGAGGTATAATCACTTAACTAGGGATTCCTGAAGTTCTGGCGAAGAAAAAATCGTAGGCGGGCAGGGGGGGGGGGGGTCTTTTTTCATACCCCTCCAAATTGTATCCCGTCGAAGTAAGGGACCTCCGATTTGATGGTAAGACCACATTAACTGATATAACTTCTGAACTACAGTACCTGCAAGAATAATTTTGTACATTTTGGAGAGCCAATCAGAAGCGCATAAAAAATGTTGAACACTTCACGTAATTCTATGCAGACACAAAAAAGTTATTGCTCCTTAAACTTAAAATTATGAAAATTTGTTGTTCCAATTTTTTACTTAAAATGCTTTTTTCTCAAAACTTTTACTTAAGCCCCTTATTCCTAGAGCAAAAATCGTTACGAGAAAAAAAATCGTTGCCAAACAAAAATCGTAGCTTGTGGTGCGAGATTTTGAGGGTTAATTCCTAGAATTTCAAATTTCGCAACGAGATTTTTGACGTACAAGTTTTGACATTTTTCTTCGTCATTTGAGAACTTTATTTTTTGTGTTAATTTCCTCCTCTTATCACTCATATTGAATTAAAAGTATTTTGAACAAAAAATTTAAATTTTTTAAAAGAGGAAATGACGTTTGAAGGTGCGAAAATGTGTAGTTTCCCTTTATGCTACTCAAAATTAATACAATTGTTTCCCTTTCATTGAAAACAATGTCAAAAAATCGTTGCGAGAAATAAATCGTTGCGAGAAAGAATGGTCCGGGCCATTTTCTCGTTGCGAGAAAGAATGGTTTCTCGCAGTAAAGGTGCGAGAATTTTGACAGTTTACGCTACGATTATTTTTCTCGCAACGATTTTTTTTCTAGGAATAAGGGGCCTTAATAAAAAAAATTTGTTTTTACTTAACCAATTGCCTAAAAATTATGTAAAACATTTTTTTCACGTACGATTAACAGTAGTTCTAGAAGAAATCATTTTTTTGTCAAATATTCAGAGCACTGAAATGACGGGAATTACTTACAAAGGAATATTGGAGTCAGCTTTCCCTAAGTTGAACGAGTTGTTTGGACCTTTGCCTTGGATTTTGTAACAAGATAGCGCACCAATCCATGCTGCGCGCGTATTAAAGTCGGTTATTGTAAGCTAGAAAGTGGAAATGATGAATTAGCCGCCATATTCACCTGACTTAAAAGGTTTAGCGATGGCTAACTCGCAATGAATACGAAAGGGAGAAGCAGTGCCACAATAAATAACCACTTCTCCTATTAAGTTAGCTTGGGCCGAAATATTGCTTAATTACATAAAATCTTGGATGATTCACTTCCAGACCGCATATTTAAAGTGATTATCAGAAAACGGTGGCTAAACACATTACTAACTTCTTTAATGAATCATTAATTATGGTAAAGCCTAGTACGCTGCTGATGCGAAACGAAATTTTCCTGTGGCCTCCAAATCGAGTGCGAAAAGCTTGCGAAATATCAACGGAAGAAATTTACGGAGAGTTCAATCAGCTGCTATGAAAAAAAAAAAAACAACTGACAATAGTGACAGGCGACAACAATAATACATTGAACAAAAAAAAAATAAATTGAATGATAAACAACTACATAATTCCACTTTTTAGGACTCCATTCTTTATTGAAAGCAAAAAAAAAAAAAACAAACAAAATATTATGACATGAAAATATTATTCTGGAAGAAACTGCAACGCTCAGCAAACGAAATATTGAATAACATTCCCATGGCTGACAGTCAATCTGTACGAGTCCTTTTCTTGGGTCGTTTTGCGCGGAAAAAATATCTACGAAAACCCGCTTCAATTCTGGCTTCATCGCGGAAGAATGATATTGGCAGTCTCTTGTGCTCGAACCATGCTCGACGCTATTAAATTATCCCGCACAAAAAAAGCAAAAAAAAAAAAGACGAAACACAAACACGAAACCGAATATATAAAATACGAATAAAATACAAACGTCAAAATTTCGCAAGGAATTAATGTACCGGACAATAAATTCTGTGCGAAAACTATGTGGAGACATTTATCTAATACAATCACCGTCAGTATAATTTCGCAGCGGAACAGCGTACTGCAAAACGAAAATCACGACGAAATTTTCCGTTTTCGATTTCGTTGTGTCACTTTTGTATGGGATTTTTCGTTTCGCATCAGCAGCGTACTAGGCTTAATAATCAAACAAAAAAATCAAAATGCACAAATTTTCCTTAATTATTGCCATTGCCTTTATTCATGTGAACCGATTTTATTGCATACTTTTCCGAATCTTTTTACAAACTTTGCGAAAAATCCCGTTACTTTTTAAGGGAAAGTAATTTTTGTAAGTGTGTTCTCTGGAGAGATTCCAAAACTTTGTTTATAATCAATAATTATAGTTGTGTATCGATTTTCCTGGCCATAACTCAATGTTTAGTGAAATTTTAGCCTTTATTCAAGTGAACCGTAGTGTATGTAAGGATGTCACCTCGTACAGCCCAAACTATGGAACCGATTACAACAAATGAGGTGTCGTTGGATTCGTCTTTATTCGGAGAGTGTCCTAGGCTATGTGACGTCACAGAAAAAATCAATATGGCGGGCGCACAAAACAAAATGGCTGACTACCTCTTCTTTTTTTCTCTTTTTTTTTTTCTTTTTAACCCGACTAGTCTTTATAACCGCATTGATAGTGGTATCAAATGAAAGGGCTTGGTGAGTAAAATACAATATGATATGAAGTAATTCTAAATTCAATATGGCGGACGCCCCCCAAGATGGCGGATTTCTGTTATCTTTAATACCTCCTTAAATGGGTATCAAGTGAAAGGGTTTGGCGGGTAGAATACAATACGATATGACGTAATTATAAATTCAATATGGCGGACGCCCCCAAGATGGCGGATTTCTGTTATCTTTACTACCTCCTTAATATGGGTATCAAATGAAAGGGCTTGGCGAGTAGAATATAATACGATATGACGTCATTCTAAATTCAATGTGGTGGACGCCCCCCAAGATGGTGGATTTCCGTTGTCTTTACTACATCCCTAATATGGGTATCAAATGAAAGGGTTTGGCAAGGAGAATGCAAAACGATATGACGTCGTTCTAAATTCAATATGGCGGACGCCCCCCAAGATGGTGGATTCCCGCTATCTTTACTACATCCCTAATATGGATATAAAGTGAAAGGGTTTGACAAGTAGAACACGACATTGCTTACTTATATGTACATACACTACATAATTGTTGAAACTAAAAAGTTGTTAATAAAAAATTAAGTTTAAAAAACTAAAACTACGGGAAAAAACAACTAAAAAGTTACAATTGCCGAATTCATATAATTGCGCATTCATTGGACAAAGCGGCATACGACTACAGCTGTACTCTGAAAATCATTGTTTCGTTTCATTTTGTTTCGTACTTTTTAGTTGGTTTTTCCCGTAGTCGGGTTTTAGTTTTTTAAGCTTAATTTTTTTTCCTCAGCCGCAGCATCATTTATGCTTTTAAATGTAGAACTTAAAAAACTTTGAAAACACAAACCAAGACCGATACTCTTGCCAATATAAAAGCTAGGTACTTCTAATCAAATCACTTACTAACGAATTTTTGTTGGGTCCCGCAGTCAATTCCACACACTGAATTTTATTGTCTAATCTTCTTCTTTGGAAGAAATAAACAGAATTAATGGCAGGGTAAAGTCACAGAATTAAATAATTTAGTGAACTTTTCAAGGAAGTGTATTCAAACGTTTAAGCGTTTCATAGACACGGTGATTCTTTTAGAGGTAGTATTCCGGGATAATCGGGCCAATTATGTAGAAACTCTTATATTTAGTCCCTCAGATGGACCCGCAATTAGATCAATGTTCTCGGACCTCTCAAACGATATTTAAAAAATGATTTAATACATTTTATTCCTGCGGTGATTAGACATCAAATTGAATCAGAAATTAGTCAAGCACGGTTTTTGTCCATTATGATTAACGAAATACCAAATGTGAATCACAAAGACCAACTAAGTGCAGTTTTACCGTATATCTCACAAGAGGGATAGAAGAGATTTCTTGGCTTTTTCAACGTTAGTTCAAGTTCAGTTAGTTGGGCAATCATATGATTGTGCCACAATGATGTCCGATGGTCCGTGAGCTTGTTCAATAGCCAATTTTATCCCATGTTATGCTCATGTTTTTAATTTGGTATTATCCCGATAATTAGAAAGTATACCTGAGGTTAAAGTATTTTTTGGTTTTGCCAATAGCATAGTTGGTTTCTTTAATAAATCTACAAAACGCTCGTCTTAAAAAAAAAACAGCTATCCGACGCGCCAGGAGTATCGGATACTCGCTGGCATTATCCTTACTATAGTAAAAATGTAACTTTTTTTCGACTGCAAATACTTTGTTCCCTTTTGTCTTAAAAACTACTGCATGAAATTGAATCCGGTTTTCACAGTTGGATTGCAAACTGTCAGGAATACACGGTTTTTTATCGTTATCTGCTATCCAGAAGCGGAGATCTAAGCTGATATCTGGGCAGATATAATTTTTACTAATTTAAAACTAAAAAAAATATAATTACAATTTTGATAAGCCGTTCTATTATCTGTAAACAATATCTATCTGTCTGTCTGTCTGTCTATCTGTCTGTCTGCCTGTCTCTGTCTTCCTATCTATCTATCTATCTGTCTGCCTGTCTGTCAATCTGTCTATCTATCTGTCTGCCTGTCTATCTATATATTTGTCTGTCTAACTATCTGTCTGTCTGTCTGTCTGTCTGTCTGTCTGTCTGTCTGTCTGTCTGTCTGTCTGCCTGTCTATCCGTTCTATCTATCTATTTGTCTGTCTGTCTGTTTGTCTGTATATCTATTTGTTTGTCTATATATCTATCTATCTGTCTGTCTGTCCATCTGTCTATTAATTTGTCTATCTATCTGTCTTTCTGTCTGTCTGGCTGTCAATCTGTCTGTCTATCTATCTGTTTGTCTATCTATTCATCTATCTGTCTATTTGTCTGTCAATCTGTCTATCTGTCTATCTGTCTGTTTGTCTATCTGTCTGCCTATCTGCCTATCTGTTTGCCTATTTATCTGTTTGTCTATCTATCTATCTATCTATCTGTCTTCCTGTCTGTCTGTCTGTCAATCTGTCTATCTGTCTGTCTATCTGTCTGTCTGTTTATCTATCCATCTATCTGTCTGTCTGTCTGTATGTATGTCTGTCTGTCTATCTGTCTGTCTGCCTGTCTCTGTCTACCTGTCTATCTGTCTATCTGACTGTGTGTCTGTCTGTATGCCAGTCTATCTTTCTGACTTTCTATCAATCTGTCTGTCTGTCTACATTAATTGACCAAAATTATTTATATTCACATTTCACCTGAAATTACCAAATTTTGTACGACAGTTACCAAAACCACCAGTTGTTGACTAATCGCACTGATGCTGTGTTGTATTCTACATGATTAAGAACTACGTACTCTGAAAATCTTACCAAAATCGGTTGGGTAGTTTTCCCCTTAAATGCATACGGTATCAAATTTGATACTATTCACTAGGGTGGTCCTTATTTGTATGAAGAAAAAAAAAGGTGCATTTTTTGTTTTGAGTACCCGTTTATTTTGTTCCTTAAGGTTAAAAACGCATAATTGATTTAGATGACAAAAGCTCTGATTAAACGTTTTCTTCAATTAAATATGAGACCTCAGATGGTCTTAGATGCGATTTCTTTTTGACTTCTTACAAAGCCATTTTTCGTTTTTCGTCTATTATCAAGAAAGGAAAAAGCAGCACATTCTTCATTGAAGTACCATAAATGGTTCAAAAATTTATTAAGTGCGATATCAGCTATAGTCCTATCATGTTTTCTTATATGAATAAAGTTTTTTCAACGGTGCTTGCGAGGCATCTGGGCAGAAAACCAAGACTCAGTGTAGCAATTGACAATAACGCAGCATATTGTCGACAAAGATCTTTTGTCCTTGGCGCTGTTGCTGGAACAATATTATTTTTAGGCAGTATGTAATATAGACACTATATTGCTTTTGCCATCCATAGAGCCAAATGATAGGCTCCTGGTGTCCGAAATCGAATTCCACCCCAAAAAAATTACAATTAGCTCAACAATCTCCTTGTTATCATCTCGAGGAAAATCATCTTCAAGTTTTTTCATAGCATTCATAAGAATTTCTTGCCTTACACCGGCTATGATGTTAACAACCTTGTTGTCAATTGGCCACACAGAGAACTGTTGTTTATCAATGTTTTTCCACTGTGACTTAAATCTTTTAAACAAAGGAATATCAGGAAAAGAAGAAAGGTCAAAGTTTGCTCCGTTAAATACTCCTTGAAGAACAATTTCAAAGATGTGATGTCTGCAAGCGAAGTAAAGTATGTCTCTGCCAATTTTACTTTCAAGAAGAACATGTTGAATAATTATTATTATCCCGCACTACCGAATCGAAATCGAATTTATAATAATTATATAATATTATTATTATAATAATTATTATCACGAACCAAAACAAAACCGAAGACGAAAACCGATGCACAGCGTGTGCGTAAACGTCAGTTCAGTTGTGCCTAGGGGAATAAATGATTCAACTGCAGCGGGGAATTCGCTGCAATTTTCCGGCTGATCAGCTGGGGTGGGTTCGGGAATAGAGTGGTGTATTCACAATGAATACGAAGTTAAATTAATTTTAAGGGCGCCACCAAATTTTTGAATGAAGGGGTTGGGAAACCTTTGACGAAGTAAACACAAGTAAACCACCGGTGAATCTGAAATTCGAATGAATGGAAAAAAAATGCAAAGACGAGGGTAATTCTTTTTGAACCACGTTATAAAGAACTTGGTCGATTTATTAAAGTCAAACGAAATGGAAGTGAGTATTATTATGATTATGACCAAAACTAGGATTTAAATTTAGGGTGGAGTTGGAAAAAATCTACTGAGGTAGATGAAAAAAACCAACTCAAGACCAAGAAATAAAGATGGCTACACCGAATATATGAAAGTTAGCGATATTAAATATTAGATATAAATTAGATGTAAATGAAAATCGATGTAAGTTAAATGAAATTAGGTCTGAAAATCAATATATATATATATATATATCGGTGGCCAACGGAATAGCTTTCGATTTCCCTTACGGTTCCAACTAGGGTTATTGGACAGTTCCAGAATGGAACGGGTCGCGAGCCGTTAATAGTGGCAGATTCTTTTACTGCCGTTAACAAAGGGGACAAAGGTTTATTTCTACTAATTTCAAATCTATTCTGGCGGAACTCTATACTACCAATCTACTATACAATTTCTTCACTATACTTATCTTTTATCCTTTCGACTCTGGGGCTTATGTATCCTTCAAAGGCTATCTCCTGGGGTGATGGGGAAAGATAATTCTCCGCCACAGTCTCAATCTGTCGTATCTCCAAACTTCTCGTTTTCTATCTTCTCGTATTTTTGTCTTATGTTGTAGTATCTTAATTTGCCTTTCGTTTGTAAACTTCTTTGTCTATTGTCCTCTAAATATGTTTCTCTTTTCCAACAACCGTCTGCTATCTCTCAGACGGTCAACCAAGAAGTGCTAGTAGCCGCACTGAGAGCTTTCGACCGCCATTCACACACACATACGCACACATCCATAGCATGCGAATTCAGCCATCTCGCCTTCGTTAAGCTCTCATTGAGAGCACTTCACCAACACTTCCTGACGCACTGTCTCTTTTGCGGGAAAGTTTTAGTGATGTTAGTGATGATGAATTCGCCTTGCCATTGTTAGTTGATTCAGCTGCCAGAACAAAGGGAATCACATCCAGAGTTCCGACAGCTGCCTCCTCTGCAATTTCCAGTCACACTTCCAATATTCGCAAGTTCTAGTTCTGTTTGTTTTGAGGTACCAGTCACTAGTACCTGGTTCGCATCTCTACCCGCCCACAATAACCATTAATTAACTTTTACGCCCAACAATGAACCTGACTCGGAAGGATAAGTATCTTTCCCGGATTTTAACGAAGTAAACCTTTGGGCAGAAGAAACAAGGGGCAAAGAGAACCCAGGGAATCAGAAGCTATTCTTTACATGAGTTTGTTGAAGAATTGGGGTTTACAAAATGTAATTTCTTTAAAGAGCAAACAATAGGGTTTAGGTTGGGTTCAGGCCTTTCGATTGATGAAGGGGTTTCTCATGGGGCGTCTTCAGGGCGTTGGGGACGGTCCATCCCTTAGAGTTTCCAGTTCGCCGACTGGCTCTGAATCCGGGGTACCTGCTTTGCTAACTTCAAATAGCGTGCGAAAGCGAAAGTACGGGTGTGAAGCCCAGTAACTTTCCACAAGCGCATCGCTCTCTGAAGGTAGCGGAGTGGAAAAAGAAGAGAAAAAGGTGGGAGCGGAGAGAAGGAACGGAACGGAGCTTTTGGTGCGATTTTTGAACGCAACAAACCCCACCCTTACCTCCAAGGAAATGTGCCTACACATTTCGCAGGGTAAGAAGGAAGCTACTGTAAGGTTAGACAACAAAACACATGGGACCAAGGCCGACCAGTAAGAAAGAGGCCAAGGGTATCGCCGTCAATTATGGGTCATCTCTCTCGTCGTGGCGTGGCTTTAAGTCTTTTATGTGCCACGTTCCTCGTTCTTTACCGGTGTCGTCTTCTAAGGTATATGTCCAGGGGGATACCTTTTTTCGAATTCTTAAGGGGCCAACGTACTTTTTTGCCAATTTCGCCGCGTAAAACTTAGCTGCATCTGAAAGTACAAAATTTCTTCGCATACAAGCTCATTTGGGAGATATTGCACATCTCTCCGCCTGAGATTGTATACTTTCGATGCCTTCCTGGTTGACGCTGCTAACTTTTTGCCTATATCTTCTTTAAGTTCCCTAAATCTTTTCCCTACTTCGGACATGTCTATTGGTCCGTCCTCTAATTCCTCATCTCTATGTCCTGACTGTATTTCCCTATCATCTCTACTATCTGTATTCTCTCTATTCTCTCCATCTCTAGGCCCGAATGCACGGCTAGTGGCATAGGTAACCATCTCCTTTCCAAAATTGGCATAATAAGGGGAAAGTCCTAAAACGTCGTGTTGCGAGGTGCGGATGCAACATGCAACCTTCGCCAAATGTGAATCCCAAGTTCTGTGATTATCAGACACATAGGCACGAAGAGTGGTCTTGATAATCTGGTTTATTCTTTCTGCTGGGTTAGCCTGTGGGTGGTAATGAGCCGTAAATCTTAATCGTAACGCGTACGCTTCGCAAAGCGTTTTCAGTTCCTTGCTTCGGAACTGGGGACCGTTGTCACAGACGATCCACTTTGGTACGCCGAAGAGCAGAAATACGTTGTCTTCCATCTCCCTACAGATGGATTTCTCTGTCGCCGACCTTAAGGGAAATAATAAGGGGAATTTGGTAAAATAATCAACGACGGTGAGGATGTAAACGAAACCCCTATTCGACCTTGGTAGATGACCAACTAAATCAACGCAGATCATTTCCCAGAGATTCGAAATCCCTTTCCTTTCAACCATCAAACCAGCTGGCTTCTCGTTCACTGGTTTCACACTTTGGCAAACTTGACAATTTCTTACATACTTGGTAATATCTGACCTCATCTTAGGCCAATAGTACCGAGCTCCTATCCTAGCAAAAGTTTTCTTGACCCCCATGTGACCTGCTAAAGGATTGTCATGACATTCTTTTAAAATCCTACTCCTATCTCTTTTTGGGACTACCTCTTTCCACTCTAAACTATTGTCATGCACAATCACGTGACTAGACTTTACGAACTTAAACAACACTTTATTTTCGACCCTCCAGGCAGGATAAGTCAAAGGATTCGATTCTACTTTTGCGATCATCTTTGTGATCCAAGGATCAGAACTTGGCTCATCTATTTTCGCTAAAACCGGAGCGTTCCTAGAGAGCATGTCGGGGACAACATGGTCCTTTCCCTTCCGATGCACGATTTCAAAGTCGAACTGCTGCAATCTAACTGCCCAACGCTCTAACCTACCACACGGATCCTTGAGGTTACTCAGCCATACTAAAGAGTAGTGGTCCGTTACAACCGTAAATCGAACCCCTTCGATGTATGATTGCAACTTCTCCACGGCCCATAGCGCGGCCAAACACTCCTTCTCCGTGGTTGAATAGTTTTTCTCGTTCCTATTCAACGACCTACTCAGGTAACATATCACCTTTTCTCCGTCCTCAAAAGTTTGGCTGAGCACTGCTCCGACCCCATAATCCGAACCGTCAGTTTGTACAAGAAAAGGCCGCTGAAAATCCGGGCAGGTCAAAATAGGGGCAGTCACCAAGCACTCTTTTGATTTACGGAAACTCCCCTCGCACTCTTCTGACCAATCGAACCTACTACTTTTCTTCAATAAATCTGTTAACGGTTTTACCAACACTGCAAAGTTTGGCACAAATCTCCTGTACCAGGATACCGTTCCTACAAAACTTCTAACCTCCTTTACGTTCTTTGGTGCGGGGATCCTAACCATACTCTCAACTTTTTCCGGATCTACATGCAACCCATTGCGATCCACCACATAACCTTAGAATTTCAACGAAGACCTACAGAAGTTACACTTTTCCTTGCTAACCTTGAGACCTGCCATAGACAACCGCTTGAAGACTTCTTCCAGTATTTCCAGATGTTGTTGGAAAGAATTCGTGATGATTACAATGTCATCCGGGTACACAAATACATGTGGTTCCAAATCGGCCCCAATCACCGTATCAATAAATCTTTGCCATGTTGCTGGGGCATTGTGTAACCCGAATGGCATTCGTTTGAACTGGAAGAGTCCTCGGTTTGGCACTGTAAAAGCAGTATATGGCCTGGACTTCTCCTCAACCGGGATCTGCCAATATGCGGACTTTATGTCCAGAGAAGACAGATACTTGGCATCCCTGAGTTTGTCCAAAGTAGCGGAAATATAAGGGAGGGGGTAAGCATCGCGCTCAGTAACTTTATTCAACTTCCTGTAGTCAACGCAAAACCTGAATGAACATCCTTCTTCTTTATCATCACGATGGGTGAAGCCCATGGACTACTTGATTTCTCGATGATTCCATCCTTTAACATATCTCCTAACTCTTTGTCTATATAGCCCTGAACCGCAGGTGAAACCGGATAATACCGCTGCTTAATTGGTTCAGACGCCGTCCTAATCTTATGCTCCACCAGGTGAGTGCAGCCAATGCCATCAGGCATGTTTTCGAAAATATTTTTTTGACAAAAGTCATCAGTTGCTTGTTCAAAAATCTCCATTCGCCTGATCTCAAATCCGGGACAATTCCCGTTCGTGCCCAAAAATCGGCACCTAAAATCGAGACGTGTGGGAGAGTTGGTATAACCAGACATTCTAGCAACACGGACTTTTCCTGCACTACTATCGGCAACGACACACAACCTGCTACTCTTATCCCTGCACCATCTGCTAAAGAGACCCTACTAATTTTTGCCTTTCCTAACTCTAGACCTAAGTCTTTTAAAATTTTCCAACCATCCCTACAGATGATCGTACGAGAAGCCCCTGAATCTAACAATCCTACTAACCTAATACCATAAATGCTAACTCCCAAGTAAGGGCGTACGTCATGTCCGTTTGCCTCAAGTGTGAACCCTAACCGAATGATCTCCTCTCCCTAAGCCAACTGGTTGCCAGCAGGCAACCTATCTACCTTCGCCGGCGCTCTTGTCCTGCCGATGCAAGAGGCCGTTGCCCATTTCCCGAGCACCTCCTACAGTCCCTGCGAATGACCCCAATCTGACCACACCCTAAACAGCGCCTAGGAGCGGAACAGGTATTAGACAAGTGGCCTTCCTGGTTGCAGTTGAAACATCTCAGCCGTCGATCAGGTTGAGGGTTTTGACTGACCACCGAAACTCTTGGTTCCTCAACTGCCACATAGGCCAAGTCAGGTTCCAACAAATTTCTGGCACGTTGAGACGGGGGTGGGGTAAAAGAATCGACGTTAGCTCGAACTGATTCGAGCTTTCTACCCAACGCAACTAAGTCGGCGATCGACTTTGGGTCAGTTAAACCCAGTTGCGTCTGATAGAACGGGGCCAAGTTCCGTTGAACGATGCACAACTTTCATCGCTCCGATAGCGGTTCCGAAAGTCTGCCAAACATGTTTTGCATTATTGCCACGTATATCCCGATAGACTCCTCCTTCCCCTGGGTACGTCGCCTAATCTCATCAAGAAGTAAATCGTCATAATTTGGTGGAAGAAACTCCAATCTCAACTCCCTAACTAACTCCTGCCAAGAACTAACAGTCTTCCTAATCGCCCTAAACCATAGCAGCGCCTTCCCAGAAAATAAGTCCACCGAAGACCTAAAAAGTTGTACTTCGCAAAGTCCTCTGGCCTCACGTAACTCTTCGACGCGTTCCAAGAAAGAGTTAACGGAAGCCCCGCAGCGTTCACCTGAAAATTTCAACTCCCACTTCGATAAGTTTTCAACCTTTTCGTTCCGTGTGAAAAGGTCTCTTCGCTCATCAAAGACTACGTTGAGTTCTTTATCCGTCGTTTGCTCCGGAGCTTTCGGTCCCTCCTGTTGTTGCTTCGCTTGTTGTGGTTGATCTTCTTCATCCGTATCGGCTTCTTCTTCTAAGTTGGCTAGTAACATCATCACGTCCGTCTTCAGATTCTTTTTCTCCTCTAGTTCTGTCGTAGATGTTGGGCGAGACCTTCCGATTCTCGCTGTTGCCCATTCGATCTTGGTGACTATTTTCGCATAGTCCGATGAATTTCGTTTTGGAGGGTTTTCCAACAACGCCTCAATCTCAGAAATTTTCTTCCCTACTGCTTCCCTATCTTCTTCAAATTTAAAAGGATAATCTGCTACGTCCAATTATCCTCGTCGTTCGAGAACCCTGGTCGCGCGTAATGCCTTTCGCATTTTATCCACCGTCCCAACCGATAAACCCCTAAACTCTACCTCGTAAGCTAACTCCTCCTGCGAAAGTCTATTAATTTCCATTTTGTAAAACGAATCACCCACAAAACAATTTGAACCAAAATGTCGGATACATGAAAACGAATATAAAAAAACAAAAAATAAAAGTTTTTAATATAGCTTTTGGTTAACTGCAAAATGCCACAGCACGTATAACGAGAACAGAATAAACCGAATTACCAACAGAATCTAAGCAACCTATACTGTTAATGAACTTGTAAAACCAAATGCCTGTATAATTTTATTACGCAAATAGAAAAAAAACGAACAACCTACACTGTTAAAAAAAATCGCCGTATAAATTATTATAACACCAAGAAAAAACGAACACAAAAGTTTTCAAACCGCTGTGAAAATTACACTTTTTAAAGTTAAATGCACGATTGGGTTTGAAAGCCACTGGTGTAAAAATCGAATATAACTTTCTCGCTCCCACGCAGTAAGTCCACTGGGAAAGTAAACAAACCCGAATTCAACAAGCAAAAGAAATATTATAATATGTAGAACAAAATAATAAAATCGCGAAAATTATAAAGGAAATAGTAAACCCACAATGAATTATAAAATGGGGATAGGTACTGTACATTTATGTTAATGTACATATATACACACCACAAGGTACGAAAAGGTGTTACGGTCAAAATAAATTTCAAAAGCTACCACTTATAAAATCAAATCAAACACTATAAAAATATGGACACTTGTGTTCCAGGATTATATATGTATGTACTATATTTAGAAAAGTACCACCTCTCTTGTTTCCTTCGGCAAACTCGTAAATGGGATTCCGAATATCTTGTTGGCCCACTGATGCACTTTCTGCACATATCACTGCTAATACCTAAATGAGAAAACAAAAGCAGTACAATGGAACTTTTAAAAGAAAACACAGACACTTGCCACAAATGAAATGGAATGAAATCTACCCACAGAATCACAGATATGTAATTTGAATTCCACTAAGAATATATATATATGTAAATCGGCCCCACGTTGGGCGCCAAATTGCTGAATTCAACTGCAGCGGGGAATTCGCTGCAATTTTCCGGCTGATCAGCTGGGGTGGGTTCGGGAATAGAGTGGTGTATTCACAATGAATACGAAGTTAAATTAATTTTAAGGGCGCCACCCAATTTTTGAATGAAGGGGTTGGGAAACCTTTGACGAAGTAAACACAAGTAAACCACCGGTGAATCTGAAATTCGAATGAATGGAAAAAAAATGCAAAGACGAGGGTAATTCTTTTTGAACCACGTTATAAAGAACTTGGTCGATTTATTAAAGTCAAACGAAATGGAAGTGAGTATTATTATGATTATGACCAAAACTAGGATTTAAATTTAGGGTGGAGTTGGAAAAAATCTACTGAGGTAGATGAAAAAAACCAACTCAAGACCAAGAAATAAAGATGGCTACACCGAATATATGAAAGTTAGCGATATTAAATATTGGATATAAATTAGATGTAAATGAAAATCGATGTAAGTTAAATGAAATTAGGTCTGAAAATCAATATATATATATATATATCGGTGGCCAACGGAATAGCTTTCGATTTCCCTTACGGTTCCAACTAGGGTTATTGGACAGTTCCAGAATGGAACGGGACGCGAGCCGTTAATAGTGGCAGATTCTTTTACTGCCGTTAACAAGGGGGACAAAGGTTTATTTCTACTAATTTCAAATCTATTCTGGCGGAACTCTATACTACCAATCTACTATACAATTTCTTCACTATACTTATCTTTTATCCTTTCGACTCTGGGGCTTATGTATCCTTCAAAGGCTATCTCCTGGGGTGATGGGGAAAGATAATTCTCCGCCACAGTCTCAATCTGTCGTATCTCCAAACTTCTCGTTTTCTATCTTCTCGTATTTTTGTCTTATGTTGTAGTATCTTAATTTGCATTTCGTTTGTAAACTTCTTTGTCTATTGTCCTCTAAATATGTTTCTCTTTTCCAACAACCGTCTGCTATCTCTCAGACGGTCAACCAAGAAGTGCTAGTAGCCGCACTGAGAGCTTTCGACCGCCATTCACACACACATACGCACACATCCATAGCATGCGAATTCAGCCATCTCGCCTTCGTTAAGCTCTCATTGAGAGCACTTCACCAACACTTCCTGACGCACTGTCTCTTTTGCGGGAAAGTTTTAGTGGTGTTAGTGATGATGAATTCGCCTTGCCATTGTTAGTTGATTTAGCTGCCAGAACAAAGGGAATCACATCCAGAGTTCCGACAGCTGCCTCCTCTGCAATTTCCAGTCACACTTCCAATATTCGCAAGTTCTAGTTCTGTTTGTTTTGAGGTACCAGTCACTAGTACCTGGTTCGCATCTCTACCCGCCCACAATAACCATTAATTAACTTTTACGCCCAACAATGAACCTGACTCGGAAGGATAAGTATCTTTCCCGGATTTTAACGAAGTAAACCTTTGGGCATAAGAAACAAGGGGCAAAGAGAACCCAGGGAATCAGAAGCTATTCTTTACATGAGTTTGTTGAAGAATTGGGGTTTACAAAATGTAATTTCTTTAAAGAGCAAACAATAGGGTTTAGGTTGGGTTCAGGCCTTTCGATTGATGAAGGGGTTTCTCATGGGGCGTCTTCAGGGCGTTGGGGACGGTCCATCCCTTAGAGTTTCCAGTTCGCCGACTGGCTCTGAATCCGGGGTACCTGCTTTGCTAACTTCAAATAGCGTGCGAAAGCGAAAGTACGGGCGTGAAGCCCAGTAACTTTCCACAAGCGCATCGCTCTCTGAAGGTAGCGGAGTGGTGAAAGAAGAGAAAAAGGTGGGAGCGGAGAGAAGGAACGGAACGGAGCTTTTGGGGCGATTTTTGAACGCAACAAACACACTCTCCGTTCAGACGTCCGGTATTAGATGCAGTTGTATTAAAAACAAAAGCTTGAACTTTATAGAGCATTGACCAATCTTCCAATAGCTTATAAACGGCAGATGATACGTCAATACCAGTTCCAGCTAAAAGTTCTGGTACTCCAAGAAGCTGTTCTATGTTTGGAGCAGTTGCAATAATTGGAAGTCTGTCAATTTTGTTTTGACCAGTTATATCAGGGAGCAGCTACTTCAAATGTACATATATAAGTGAAAACTAAACTTAAGTCGAGACTTTTTTTTTTTTTGTTGGGGAATTCTTGACTTTTTCCAAAATATTGTACACTCGTCTATAACTAACGTCACACTATTCGGTAAACTTAACTTCACTTTTCTCATATTATAAAATAAAACACCTAAAACGTCGCGTTTTGAAGGCAATTTAGAACCGAGAATTTGATTTTTCATGGAACCGACCAAAAATACTTTTTCCCATGTCATTTTATTCTGAGTGAACTTACTGGTGGCTTTACAATATCATATTGACGAAATGTCATATGCGAACTTAGCATATTTGACACACCAACGCTTGCTGTGATGTAATACCAAAAAAAAAATACAAGCAAAAGGGTCAAAAAAAAGTAAAGATGTGCAAAAGAAGTAATCTACGTGTGCAGGTGCTGTGCATTGACGCTATGTTGACTTGAAGCTCAGTGCGGCACGTGTTAACGTGGTCGTAAAAAAAAAATAAAAATTGGGTAATGTTTTTGGATATAAAGGAACAAAAAAAAAAAAAAGGGAACTCAAATAAAAATTCGAAATTTTACAAATAAGGACCACCCTACTATTCACATTGACCCTAGAATTCATAGCGGGTGCATTCTAGAGTTAATGTGAATAGTGTTGTTAAACAAACAAACATACATACATTCATTTTTCTATAATAGATTTAAAGCCATTAAATTAACGAGTTTCATTTAATAACCAAACGAAACTCAAACCGTAGGTACTGTACGTTTACTTACGCGAATTCCCGATTCTCGCAGCAACCGACATCAGCTGAAAGTCCTTTCTTCAAAAAAAACACAATAAAACATAGATTCGAGTTATGTCTGAATTTTATTTAAGGATCGCAAAACGCCTGACTGCTCGGTTTGAAAATGTACATGGGAGTGAGAATGATCTCATCCTTTTTAGTGGTTAAAGAAAAAGGGTTTTTTGAGTGTGTGTGCGTGTCATTTTGAGATGGTTGCCACTTGATCCCAGTATTGAATGTCTTGCCACTTCATCGTAATATTAAACATCCTGCCCGGCTGAACAGGTATGTTCAGAATTATTCCAGTAACTTGACCTTCTGAATTGGTCGGGTGCATTCGCCAGTTGCATGCTTCAGAGTAACCACACGGATTAAGCCATCTTGCCCAGGATGTAACGTGATTATTTTGCCATGTCACCAATGTGTAGCTGGTAGATTCTCGTCGCGTATGAGCACAACATCATCTAGTTTTAAGTCAATATTACCCTTGTGCCTTTTGGATCGTTGCTGAAGTGTGCTGAGATATTCATCGTGCCATCGACGCCAAAAATGTTGTTGCATTTGCCGAAGTTGGCGCCAATATGATAAACGATTTGTAGGCAAATCTGATATGGGTTTGTCTGGTATAGCAAGTGTGAGTGCCAGTTGATCATCGCAGGAGTCGTGTAAAGCCACAAGAGGTCGAGAATTTAAACATGCCTCCACATGAACCAATAAAGTGTGTAGTTGATCGTAGTAAATTGAATAGTTGCCAATGACGCGTAGTAAATGTTTCTTGGCAGACTTTACTGCAGCCTCCCATAATCCGCCATGATATGGTGCCCTTGGTGGTATAAAATGCCATTGTGTACCTTTATTTACCAGCTGCTGTTGAGTATATTCACTATGCCAATGTTGTACATCATTAGCCATTATTCAGTTAGCGCCGGTAAATGCTGTGCCGTTGTCAGAGTATAAGTCATAACAGGGGCCACGTCGACTGATGAAGCGTGTAAATACATTGATGAATGCTTCTGAAGATAAGTCTTCTGCCAATTCAATATGAACTGCCTTAGTTGCCATACAAACGAAGATAGCCACGTATGTCTTCTTTTCAGTGCGTACTCGCTTTGCGCCAATACGTATGTTGAATGGGCCACAATAGTCCACGCCTGCAACACAAAATGGTGGTGTCGGTGTAACTCGTGCTCTTGGAAGTGATGCCATACGTTGCGTTGCCGTATTGTGCCGATGACGCCTGCAAATCACACAGGAATAAATGCATTGTTTAACAAGAGTGCGAATATGTAGAATCCAATATTTTCGCCTAAGAGTGTGTAACATAAGTTGAATGCCGCCATGTAGTGTATCTTGATGTACCTGCCAGATGATAAGTTTTGTAAGTGTGCCTTCTTTTGCCAAAATGATAGTGTGTTGTTGTTCCTTGCTAATGTCTGCGTTTTTCAATCGTCCTGCAACTTGTAGTAAGCCAGTCGTAGAATCTATGTATGGTGCCAATGAAATGAGTTTGCTTGTGAGTGAAATGTTTTGACCTTTGTAGAGTTGGGAAAGTTCTGCATGGAAATACTGTCGCTGTTCTGTTTTTATGTGCCATTGAATCGCCAGTTCCAATTCCTTTACTGAGATAGGTTGATGTCTGTATCCACGATACGCCTTCTTCCAACGGAATATAATCGCTGTTGTTCGGAGTATTTTGCCAAGATTGCTGAATCTCTCGATTAATGGGATCTCAATTTTATCGCCATGCTTCCTGTAATATGTTTGCAATGAAGAGAAATGTGTCGCTTGAGCCAGTTTAGATGTAAGTGGTTTCAATGCTGCTTCTATTGATTCTGCCTCCTGTGCCGTGAGTGTGTGGAGCAATGACATCGGGTAATGTTCAGGCAATGGGCAAAACGATTTTTGAGTCACTCCAAAGTGTATACGGGAGTTCTTCCAAATGCAAAGAAACGCGGATGTCCTTCAGAAGGTCGGTGAGCAAGTGAGCTGCACAGAGCTCAAGCCTAGGTATTGTGGTTGTTTTAATTGGAGCCACCTTTGTTTTTTGCTGCAATTATACGGGTTTTATGGTTGCCATCCTTCTGACTAGTACTAAGATATACGACAGCAGCATACGCTTTACTGCTTGCTTCGCAAAAGCCATATAAACGTGATGAAGTATCTGGAGCCATGCCAACCCAGCCAGCCATAGTTTCTGAATGATGATCTTAGCCACAATAACGTTGGGTGATAACATGCCAGTTGGATCGTATAATTTCGCTGCATCGCTAAGTATCTGTCGTTTTGTGTTAGATGCATGTTCATCCAAGCGCACTCGATAAAATAATTCATCAGTTGATGAATCCCAATGTAGACCAAGAACAGTTGTTTGAGCCAGTTGTAGTTCTAAATCGCCTGTACCAGATGGTTGTGTGAAATGTGCCAGTACCTTAGCGTTATTTGATTTCCATTTGCATAGATAAAAATGCATTTCTTGTAGTACTGATGCCACGTCATCTCCCAATTGAATTGCCTGCTGAGCTGTAGACACGCTGGTAAAGTAGTCATCTACATAGAAGTCGGTTAAAATGATTTGACGAGCAGCCATGATTCTTGAGTCCTCCAAAAGTTTTTGACAATGATCCATGCCACACTGTAGCATTGTCCGAATAGCAAGATATGGACCACTTGCTGTGCCATAAGTGACTGTTGCAAGTTGATATGTACGTAACGGTTGATCAGCTTACTCTCGCCATAATATTTGTTGCCATTTTCGATGCCTTGGGTCTACACGTACCTGCCTAAACATTTTTTCGACGTCAGCTGTGATTGCAATGCCAAAAAGCTTAAATCGATGGATGATGTTCACCAATAATTCTTGAATTGATGGGCCAGTCAATTGTGTATCGTTTAATGAAATGCCATTTGTTGTTTTCGCAGATGCGTTGAATACAACCCTAAATTTGCTAGTTACAGCGTAATGTGGAATAAAAAATACCTGTGATGGATCGCCATGTTGTCCTCGAACGGAATGCATATGACCAAGTTGTTCATATTCTCTCATAAATGCCACGTATTTTTGTTTGAGTTCAGGATCAGAAGCCAGTTTTCGTTCCAATTGATGGAATTGCCTAAGAGCTAATTGATGTGAGGAGCCAAGAACTGGAGCATCTGCCCGGAATGGCATCTGCACCGAATAGAATCCATTTTGTAGTTGCCTATGTGTTTGTAAGAAGATCTGCTCACATTGGTCGATAGCAATCGAACCGGAATCTCTCTGGTTGCTGTCATCCATGGTAAAAATCGTTCGCAATAATTCATCAAGACGTTGGTCCTCTTCACTCGTCGGTAGAGTCATAGACTGAAATGTTAGTAAACTTCCCTAAGTAGCTTCAGCTGGGCCAAAAACCACCCACCCAAGATGTTTATGTTGTGCCACTGGTTCATTAGCCTCACCTCGAGCAATGCCATCTGTGATTAGTTGTCCCCATATATCTGCGCCAATTAATGCATCTATCTTGCCAGTCTTCCGGAATGTGTTATCTGCCAGTAGTAAATTACTAAGATGCTACCAACAATGATCTGCCACGCCTGCCACAGGGCTTGGAGATGTAATCGATGTGATAATATGGAACTTAACTTGGATCTGGAATGATGGTTCAATAATTGATCTCATCTGGACGTCTGTCCGGCCTCGAGTATATTCGCAGATATTCTTGCCAATGCCTTCAACCTGAATTGCAGATTTATCCCTAGGGAGAGCCAATCTATATATATAAAAATGAATTGATATTTTTGTGCGTTTACTTTTCACGCCTAAGCCGCTGAACCGATTGTAATGCTATTTGGCCAGGAGATCGTCTGGGACCTGAGGAAGGACATAGGCATTAAAACCGCCAGCTAGGTGGCGCTGGAGTCAAGTTATTAACAACAACTTTTCTCGCCTAAACCGCTGAACCGATTGTAATGTAATTTGGCAAAGAGATAGTCTGGGACCTGAGGAAGGATAAATAAGAATAAACTTAGGATCTGGACCCGATAGGTGGCGCTGGAGTCGAGTTATTAACAAATTCTGTATTTAGGGAAAGAAAGAAAAAAAGTTGATGGTGACATTCTGATTGACTTTACATTGCATTAAATACGAGAAACGAAAAACGCCATACAATTTTCTGAGGAAATAGACATACATAAGTAGTGCATGAAATGGCATGGTATGATACTATTACAGTGCAATGCTAAACCCCATACCTCACGTGTAACAGTACAAAAACTCTTATATTTGGGATTGAAAATTCTTCCCATCCACGGTACTGTCCTGATGTTCCAGTCAGTCTAAAGTTATTTAGCTACCAGATACTCTTCCGATACCAAGCAAAATGCCATAAAATCCTTTAAAGATATCATTGCGTTGAAAATTCAGAAATCCTTATACTTGACGTTTGAAGTTGGAAGAGCGATGTAGATTCAAACCCCTTTAATTTTGATAAAAGATAAAGGTATAAAAAAGTATTATTAGATTTTAAAAATTTCTTACTAAAATCGAACATTTAATGTAGTACAACCAAATAAAAGAAAAATTATGCTGTTGTTCATTCACATGTTGAACATTTGATGTGGTTCAACAAGGTTTGTTGAATTTTGCGGGTCTTATTTCTATCCAGAAGCACATTAATAGAACAGTGGTTTACCTATTAAATAACGCGACTGTTTACAGACAGACAGACAGATAGATATATAGACAGACAGGCAGACAGACAGACATACAAACAGACAGACATATAGATAGACAGACAAACAGACAGACAGACGGACAGCAAGATAGATAGACAGACAGACAGACAGACGGACAGACAAACAGACAGACAGACAGAGAAACAAGAAACAGACAAATAGACAGACAGGCAGACAGATAGACAGATAGATAGATAGATAGACTGGCAGCTAGACAGACAGATAGATATATAGAAAGACAGACATGCAGATAGACAGATAAACAGACAGACAGATAGATAGACAGACACATAGGCAAATAGACAGACAGATAGAAAAAACAAATGGAAATTGAAGTGGAAAAATAGAACAGCAGTGATTGCATCCTTCTAAGTACTTCCTTTCTATCATACCCGAATAACGTGCGCGGGCAAATTTTGAAAAGATAGGTGGAGCGAAGCGCACCGGGTTCAGCTAGTTGATTATAAAATCGAGAAGTGATAAAACTGACTTGTGATCCTGGATCACAGAGTAGTCGACAAGTGTGACTATCACCAAAACTATCGATGAGATGCACACGAGCCGTTGCCAAAAGTATAATGTGGTTACTAGTAACCGTAAATGCCTTGAGTGAGTTGGTACGTCAATTTTTGCGAGGAGGTTGGCTACTACCAGAAGCTGCAGCATTTGTTGTATTTGTATGTGTCGATGTCTGTGATGTGCCTGGTAGTGACGCGTCTGTATTTGAAGCCATTGCCATTGCGTACTGGTTGGTAGTTTGGACACCACAATTGGTACCGCCAACGCATCCCACTTGTCCACAGGTAATTTCATTACCGCCAGTGCGCCCAACGACTCACGCACCGTGTCGATCACAGACAGTAAGCCACTTGTAGTTTCGGTAGTGAGTGGCTGTATGCCAATAAACCGAGCCACATTAATATCTGCCAGTTGTTTCGGGCTGTCGTACCTATTCTTCAGTGCCTTCCACACTTCTTCATACCCGCCAGTGTACATTCCACCCACCAATGCCACTGCATCCCCTTGCACAGCCTCGCGTAATTTGCCTAGTTTTTTATGCCTCTGTAGCTGATTGGGAATGAATTAGCGTCTCAAAAGAATCCTTAAACGCCAGTCAATTGCGCAAGGTGTCATCAAACTTTGGAACAGAAAGCCTTTCCAATTTAATATCTGCCGCTGTTGACAGGGATAATGCACCGATGCTCTCTGCTCCCTCTTCCTTCTTCACCAGCTTCGACAATACTCTGCGCACTGTTGCCATAGGCTTGTTGAATTCGCCTTCGATGACATCCCATAACTCGATGTGAGTAGCAACTTCATTATCCTGTGATTTAGTGATTAGCTCGTCGCGAGCCGCTGCAAATTTATCGAAATGCGACTGCAGACAGATCCCATCCTGCCTTATCGCAAACTCATCATTCTCCTCACCATACTTCTCGCCACTAATCTTTTCTGCCACTCGCCTCAGCGAGCTAATAGCTGCTCTTCTTTGGTTTATTTCAGCCATAAGCAACCAAAAAATAGTAATAAAATGTAATAATAAAAGATTACCTTATATTGCAAAATTGTTGCAGCAGAAAACTAATAATGATATGTATCGCACAGTATCAATATGTATCACACAGTATTAATAAATAAACAAAGCTACCCGCCGGTAGGAAATAAGTTACAAGCGCAGCAAAAAAAGACAATGAACTGTCAGATGGACCAAAAGAAATATATGAATAGAAGTTCGAGTGTAACTGCAGCTCGTGGAAGCTGACGATTTCGACCGCTCAGCTGGGAGTGGGTTCGTGTGTTCACACGGGGATTTCTTCCAGGAAAAATGGAAAATAATGGGCGCCACCCAATTTTTGATAGGGATTGGCAAACCTGTAGTGACAGAAAGAGAAATACGCCCCGACGAAAAAAAATCAGCGATCTGAAAGTCAGAGAAATGAAAAGAAAGCAACGAACCACTTGTTTTTCACCAGGTTTATTATGTTAAATTTATGATGGGGCTGGAAAAAATCCTTCGCGGCGGATAAAAAAAACCAACCCAGGTTTAAAAGAAAAAAAGCAAGAACGAAATCGCCGTTAAGAATGGCACGTTTCTATTCAAGTCCCGAAATACAAAAGGAACGTTATTACTTCGGTCGCGGGTCCCGGTATTTGCGGGAATTTTAACGGAACGGTAATCCACCAACAATTCACCCTTTCTGGAACGTACACTTCACAAACGAATTTTATCCTAACTAATTAGATAAATTAAGGAAATTGTACTTAGCTTTTTCTTCCTATTGCTCCTCGCGCTAGAATTCCTCGCCCCTTTTTCTGGCGGTCAGTATAGTTATATATATATATATTTCTTCCTCTCCCCGTAACTGGATCTTCCTTCCTTTCCCCTCGTACACACCAATCACGACCGTTTATGTTGCAAAGGATACTTTTCCTTCAATCGAGCACAATTCGCAAAAAGAACGATTCACTCCAAAAACCAATTTTTATTCTCCTTTTCGCACTACCACAAACTATTTCTCTCGGCTCTGATCTCTTTTCCTGGTTTTCTTAACCTTCTCTTACTGCTGGTCAACCAAGAAGTGATCTGTGATTGGTTTTGAATACAACACTCCGCTTTTTTTTTTTTTTTTTTTTAATTCATTTTTATTTATCAATTCAATTAAATCTTAAATGCTAGACAAAAGTGATTAAAACTAGCTTAACTAACTTAACTACCTTACTCTAACTTACTGGCCCCACACGGGCACTCTAAGCTAAACTTAATACTTATACTATGTCTTTCGACGTAACCTAACTTATAATATAGAATTTTAATTAAAGTTACAATCTTAGAGCTAAGAAAAGTTTGAAAAAAAAACTTAGCAACAGGAGCAACACTCCGCTCTTTGGCTAAAGCGTGTAGCCATGTTTGTCCACCCGCTATACTTCCAACCACTCACTCATACATAAAACCAACTAGGTCGCCGGGAACTTTCCAACGCCTAGGTAGTTCAGGGGGTCGACTACCCACTGGTTTAACTGGAAGAACACATTCTCTCCCTTGAGAGTAATAGTTTGTGGTAGTTATCAACTGACATTAATAAAATAAACAGAATTCAGATTAAAATAAAGTCAACTATCATTGGTGGGCCGGGTGGAAGGAAGAAAGACCCCACTCGTAGGACGGATAAACATTAAAAATAAAATAAACAAAATGCCCTAGCGAGGTGCAGAAAAAGAACAAACTAAGGATCCTTCGCGATATTTAAAATCAAGCCTCGGTGGATTACCGCGCAGATTTGGGGGGGGAGGGACGATTGGAAACGTGCCATCCTATACAAAGATATGCCATAATCCATTTCGTATTTTAGCAATTATTGTCTCTTTCGTATTTGTGATGATTGTTCTCTCGTTCATCAGTGCTTATTCGCTTATTTTCTCCAGTGTATAATATGGAAAGACCGTCCGTCACTTCCCTAGGCTATCAATGTTGTAGTTCCTCTTTGGTAACCTGTTTTGTAGCCAATTCAAGGTATTGGAAAAGTGGTCCTATCGCTGATGGGACCATGGTTGCCCTCCACTTTTCCAATCTTGCAGAGGCTTAGAAAAAATGATTAGTTGGGATTCAAGGGGAAGCAGAAGAGTCCTTGTTGCCGTAAAATTTGACCGCAACAAACCCCACCCTTACCTCGAAGGGAAATGAGCTTACGCTTATTTCGAACCGAAAGTCATTTCAAAGGCTCTGCTAGGATAACAGCACAACAAGGGAATCAGTTTCCATCAAGGCAAAAACTGCCAGTCTCTTTTACAAAAAAATTCAAACGATCAATTAGAACCATAAAAAATCAAACTACTCTAAGGGGACTTCGAGACTTCCGCATCGCTAAAGGGCTTAAGGTCTTTAGCGTGCCAAGTTCCGCGTTCCTTGCCGTGCTCATGCATCAAAAGGTATGTCCAAGGTGACACCCGTTTCCTTACTCTAAAGTTTAAAGGGACCAACGAATTTAGGGGCCAATTTGGCAGTATAATAATTGGCGGCATCAGACAAGATAAAATTTCTTCACCAGACGGGCTCATTCGGGAGATAAGAAACATCTCTCCGCATCAAATTGTAAGCTTCCGCTGACTTCTTGGTTGCCGCCTGTAGCTTTTTCCCTATGTCTGGCCTAAGGTCCTTAAACCGTTCTGCTAACTCTCCTATATTTTGGTCGCTGTCTATAAGATGATCCCTTACCGTCGCCGCTTCGCGATCATAAGTGACCATATCCCTACCAAAATTAGCATAGTAGGGTGTTACCCCTAACACCTCATGCTGGGCTGTGCGAATCGCGCACGCTAATTGGGTGTCCCAAACTCGATGATTCTCGGAGACATACGCTCTCAGCGTCGTCTTAATTATCTGGTTGATGCGCTCGGCAGGATTCGCCTGCGGGTGGTAATGCGCGGTATATTTTATTTGCGACCCGTTCGCTTCGCATAGTGCGGCCAGTTCTTTGCTACGGAACTGGGGACCGTTGTCGCAGACGATCGCTTTCGGAGCCCCGAAGAGAAGAAAGACGTTATCTTCCATCTCTTTACATACCGATTTCGCGGTAGCCGATCTTAACGCGAACAATAACGGGAATTTGGTGAAATAATCAACAACAGTCAGGATATAAGCGAACCCCCTAGACGATTTCGGCAGTGGACCAACAATGTCCACACATACCATTTCCCAAGGCCTAGAAATCCCTACCCTCTTCGACATAAGACCGGCTGGCTTCTCATTCACCGGTTTCACTTGTTGGCAAGTTTTGCAGTTCCTAACATAAATGGAAACCTATTTGATTGAGTCTAACATATTTAAAATATTACTTACATCTTTCGGTTCGCCATTTTTCGGAATTTAAATCTTTTGCCAATTTTAACTTCCAAAATCAACTTAACTGGACAAAATCACAGCTAACAAAAACAAACGTGCACAAAGCAATATCTATGTGTATCTGTTTTGACAAAAAAATCGCCGATTACTAAATCAACAGTTTTCAAAATTTGAAATTCTCCGTGACATGATTGCCGTTGCCATATGGCAACGATAGGCTCTAATGGGTTAAACACGAGAAACGAAAAACGCCATACAATTTTCTGAGGAAATAGACATACATAAGTAGTGCATGAAATGGCATGGTATGATACTATTACAGTGCAATGCTAAACCCCATACCTCACGTGTAACAGTACAAAAACTCTTATATTTGGGATTGAAAATTCTTCCCCATCCACGGTACTGTCCTGATGTTCCAGTCAGTCTAAAGTTATTTAGCTACCAGATACTCTTCCGATACCAAGCAAAATGCCATAAAATCCTTTAAAGATATCATTGCGTTGAAAATTCAGAAATCTTTATACTTGACGTTTGAAGTTGGAAGAGCGATGTAGATTCAAACCCCTTTAATTTTGATAAAAGATAAAGGTATAAAAAAGTATTATTAGATTTTAAATGTTTCTTACTAAAATCGAACATTTAATGTAGTACAACCAAATAAAAGAAAAATTATGCTGTTGTTCATTCATATGTTGAACATTTGGTGTGGTTCAACAAGGTTTGTTGAATTTTGCGGGTCTTATTTCTATCCAGAAGCACATTAATAGAACAGTGTTTTACCTATTAAATAACGCGACTGTTTACAGACAGACAGACAGATAGATATATAGACAGACAGGCAGTCAGACAGACATACAAACAGACAGACAGACAGACATATAGATAGACAGACAAACAGACAGACAGACGGACAGCAAGATAGATAGACAGACAGACAGACAGACGGACAGACAAACAGACAGACAGACAGAGAAACAAGAAACAGACAAATAGACAGACAGGCAGAAAGACAGACAGACAGACAGATAGACAGGTAGATAGATAGATAGACTGGCAGCTAAACAGACAGACAGATATATAGAAAGACAGACATGCAGATAGACAGATAGACAGACAGACAGATAGATAGACAGACACATAGGCAAATAGACAGACAGATAGAAAAAACAAATGGAAATTGAAGTGGAAAAATAGAACAGCAGTGATTGCATCCTTCTAAGTACTTCCCTTTTATCATACCCGAATAACGTGCGCGGGCAAATTTTGAAAAGATAGGTGGAGCGAAGCGCACCGGGTTCAGCTAGTTGATTATAAAATCGAGAAGTGATGAAACTGACTTGTGATCCTGGATCACAGAGTAGTCGACAAGTGTGACTATCACCAAAACTATCGATGAGATGCACACGAGCCGTTGCCAAAAGTATAATGTGGTTACTAGTAACCGTAAATGCCTTGAGTGAGTTGATACGTCAATTTTTGCGAAGAGGTTGGCTACTACCAGAAGCTGCAGCATTTGTTGTATTTGTATGTGTCGATGTCTGTGATGTGCCTGGTAGTGACGCGTCTGTATTTGAAGGCATTGCCTGAGATCTTGGTATTGAAGTTCGTGGGCCACGACATAGCAAAGTGTGATGCCTGCCGTTACAGACACGGCAATTGCTAGATGTATAAGAACTTGTCGAATGACCTGGCCTTAAGCAATTGTAACAGAGATTGGAGCCTCTTAACTTCTCAAACCGCTCAGCCACTGGTATTGCCAAAAGCCTAGGACAGCGTCCAATATGATGGATACTGTCATTAGATTATTCACAGTTGCCTAGTGTTGTTGCTGCCAAATTTGTATTTACTAGACGATGAATGCTGTTGCCAGAATGGTATGCGGGATTGACTCGATTGCCACTTGTAGTCGACGCAGCCAGCTGTTGCCTAGGTGCTGATGTCCTTGAAGGCCACTGTAAGACATCAGCACTTAAGCTGTGTGCTCTCCGTTCCACAAACGTCAACAACTCATTCAGGGTAGGAATGTTTTGCGTAGTTAGACTCATATTCCATGCCTGTTGCGTACTGGTTGGTAGTTTGGACACCACAATTGGTACCGCCAACGCATCCCACTTGTCCACAGGTAATTTCATTACCGCCAGTGCGCCCAACGACTCACGCACCGTGTCGACCACAGACAGTAAGCCACTTGTAGTTTCGGTAGTGAGTGGCTGTAAGCCAATAAACCGAGCCACATTAATATCTGCCAGTTGTTTCGGGCTGTCGTACCTATTCTTCAGTGCCTTCCACACTTCTTCATACCCGCCAGTGTACATTCCACCCACCAATGCCACTGCATCCCCTTACACAGCCTCGCGTAATTTGCCTAGTTTTTTATGCCTCTGGAGCTGACTTCGACAATACTCTGCGCACTGTTGCCATAGGCTTGTTGAATTCGCCTTCGATGACATCCCATAACTCGATGTGAGTAGCAACTTCATCATCCTGTGATTTAGTGATTAGCTCGTCGCGAGCCGCTGCAAATTTATCGAAATGCGACTGCAGACAGATCCCATCCTGCCTTATCGCAAACTCATCATTCTCCTCACCATACTTCTCGCCACTAATCTTTTCTGCCACTCGCCTCAGCGAGCTAATAGCTGCTCTTCTTTGGTTTATTTCAGCCATAAGCAACCAAAAAATAGTAATAAAATGTAATAATAAAAGATTACCTTGTATTGCAAAATTGTTGCAGCAGAAAACTAATAATGATATGTATCGCACAGTATCAATATGTATCACACAGTATTAATAAATAAACAAAGCCACCCGCCGGTAGGAAATAAGTTACAAGCGCAGCAAAAAAAGACAATGAACTGTCAGATGGACCAAAAGAAATATATGAATAGAAGTTCGAGTGTAACTGCAGCTCGTGGAAGCTGACGATTTCGACCGCTCAGCTGGGAGTGGGTTCGTGTGTTCACACGGGGATTTCTTCCAGGAAAAATGGAAAATAATGGGCACCACCCAATTTTTAATAGGGATTGGCAAACCTGTAGTGACAGAAAGAGAAATACGCCCCGACGAAAAAAAATCAGCGATCTGAAAGTCAGAGAAATTAAAAGAAAGCAACGAACCACTTGTTTTTCACCACGTTATAATATCGGGCCGATTCATTGAAGATTTAATTGACGTCAATTATTTATTACTTGGGTCGCGGGTCCCGGTATTTGCGGGAATTTTAACGGAACGGTAATCCACCAACAATTCACCCTTTCTGGAATGTACACTTCACAAACGAATTTTATCCTAACTAATTAGATAAATTAAGGAAATTGTACTTAGCTTTTTCTTCCTATTGCTCCTCGCGCTAGAATTCCTCGCCCCTTTTTCTGGCGGTCAGTATAGTTATATATATATATATTTCTTCCTCTCCCCGTAACTGGATCTTCCTTCCTTTCCTCTCGTACACACCAATCACGACCGTTTATGTTGCAAAGGATACTTTTCCTTCAATCGAGCACAATTCGCAAAAAGAACGATTCACTCCAAAAACCAATTTTTATTCTCCTTTTCGCACTACCACAAACTATTTCTCTCGACTCTGATCTCTTTTCCTTGTTATTTTAACCTTCTCTTACTGCTGGTCAACCAAGAAGTGATCTTCCAGTCCAGCAGTATCATCTTCTCAGACCATCCGTCACACACACACATTCTCACTCTTCTTCCTCATTCAGCTATAGCGGGCTTCCATTGGTTTTGAATACAACACTCGGCTCTTTGGCTAAAGCGTGTTACCATGTTTGTCCACCCGCTAAACCTCCAACCACTCACTCATACATAGAACCAACTAGGTCGCCGGGGACGATTGGAAACGTGCCATCGTATACAAAGTTATGCCATAATCCATTTTTAATTTAACAATTATTGTTATCTTTTAGTCAAGCAAACATTCATCCTTATATTGTATTTATGTCGTATTTTGGCAATTATTGTCTCTTTCGTATTTGTGTTGATTGTTCTCTCGTCCATCAGTGCTTATTCGCTTATTTTCTCCAGTGTATAATATGGAAAGACCGTCCGTCACTTCCCTCGACTATCAATGTTGTAATTCCTCTTTGTTAACCTGTTTTGTATCCAATTCAAGGTATTGGAAAAGTGGTCCTATGGCTGATGGGACCATGGTTGCCCTCCACTTTTCCAATCTTGCAGAGGCTTAGAAAAAATGATTAGTTGGGATTGAAGGGGTAGCAGAAGAGTCCCTGTTGCCGTAAAAATTTACCGCAATACAACGCCTGTGAGTTAAAATTAAAAATTAAAATGTCGGATTTGGCACGCGTTATTTCTACACAAAACCACATTGCAAGAGCAGCGTTTTACCTAATAAGTAACACGACTGTTTCAATACACGGGCGAAGCCGGGCGGCACAGCTAGTATAAGTATAAAAATATCTGCTAGAGTCCTTTTATTAATTAAATCGAATATGTGCTTTAGTTCTGTCCAGGTGGTTTCTTATTAACTCTGATATTATTTGTAGTTTTTTGGATATGTTGAAGATTAAAATAATTGTTTTGATGGTGAATTACTAACTAATATATTTTGTATCACAAACAATTAAATTAAAAAAACTTTTAATACATTTTATAAATTCTACGCAGTTTTTTTCAAAGTAGAATAATATCGTGCTTTAGTTTTGGCCAACACTGTTGTAGATAGATAGATAGATACAGTATTGTGCAATGTATAAGCAACCGCCTGGCCTTAGTATTTCAAGTCATATTATTTCATACTTTTACATATAGCAGAAAAATAAATCAAACGAAGACTTCAGCCATTGGGGGAGACTGTTTTAATTCCTAGCTTTTGAAAAATAAAAACAAATCTGGGGTATTGTAAATAGATAATAAACCCGAGGATCCTGAAAATGCCTGTGCAAAATATAAGCAACTTTTCTTCTAACGCCACAAAAAACTTAATTAACGGGACATTTGCAGATATTGTGGACTCTAAATGCAGTGTATTAATGGCAGGATTAGTTTTCTTTAAATTTGTATTGACATAATGTCCAGAAACGTCCCTTTGCTCCAATGGCTGGAGCTTAGTATCAGAACAGTTGAAAATTAAAAAAAATCGAGGATTATAACGGTAAAAAGTTGTAAATTCAATATAAAACAAGGCTAATATTAACAAATTCGTTACTTCATGGCTAATAAATAAGGACAGAGCAACAGGAGCAATACAGATCTGACGTTAATGCGGGCGACACCGTATACCCTCAAGTCGAACTGATACAGAAATCCGTTCTCTCATCTTAAAAGAACCGACTATCAATTCAACTGAAACTGAAAAAGTGCCTAACTTGAACACTGATGCAAGTACAGTTCATACGCGAGCAATCGAAAGTTGGTTAAAACATTACAGACCAAGAAAGGAAGAAATACTTACACAAAAGGATCTGCCAAAAAAGTCTTAGAAAAAAAATGCCATTTAAAAAAAACTAAATTAATTTTAATAAATTGCTCGTGGTTAATAAAATTAAAAGTCCATCAGACTGTGTTTCTGTGCAATATAATGTTGGGTTATGATCAGTTTATTTGATTGTCTGCCCTTCGTATTAAAATGTGATCAATGGCAGATTTGGTTCGTCTCTTTGGGTCTACCCTAGTATATTTTGTGATAACATTCATCATTCCCAGTGACGCCAACATTTCTAAATAGTTTTGTACATAACTAGAATTTGTTTCATAGTAATTAATGTTGACATCGCCCATAACGACAATTTCATCTTTTCTTCTCACTTCGTAAAGATTGCTTTCAAATTCTTCTATGAATGCTTTTTGGCTTAATCCAGGTGGTCTATATACACTAATTATGAACTTTTTTTCTTCAATTAGGTGAATTTTTATGCTTTCGTATGCAACACTTGCGGATGCCAAACGTTTATAGTCTATGTTATTTCGTATAAAGATTACAATTCCTCCACCTGTACGTTTGTTTCTGTTCAAAAATTCTGGTCTATGAAAACCATCTTGATTATAAAAACCAATTTCTTCGTCCTCTATGTTAGTTCCAACAAGAACAATTATTTTTAGGTGGTTTATAAAATGGCTTATATTTAAACAAAAGTTACTCCAAATTCATACATAATGATCTTATATTAAAACAAATAGCAATTATTATATTTTTTTAATTCATTAATAGTGATACTGCTAAAACCATGTTTTACCCTACAATCAATGTCGACTAGTAAAATATCGTTTATATTTGTGCTCTCCATAATAATTGACACAGTTTTGTGTTTCTTATTATTAACAGACTAGCTGACCCGTACTCGCCTTGCTTCGCCCGCCTGCCATGTTTTTCTGATTCTCAAAACTTGAGCTATTTCCTCATATTTCCTACTTCGAAGCTGAATGGTTAAAAAAGTAACTTTAACTTTGTAACATACCAGGAAATCGAAAACTCTAATAGGCTGGCACTTTGTATCACAAATTATTCTTTTATTAATTAATGTTCCTTAAAACTTTTTCCTCTTTCTGTTTTTTGTTAACATCCACTATGAATAAATGGGTTTTCAAAAAAAGGATTAATCGTTCAAGCTCTAATTTTGATCGCCAGTGAAAATTCGACTGTATTGTCTCCACCGAGTGCAGATTCGAGATCATGATTAATGCGTTTGCTTTGAAGAAAAAAAAAATGGATTGCAATGAAGTAGAAATCTTCCCCCAATGTTTTTTTTGCACATTCCCCAAGTTTTACCGCAATCGGATGAACGATAAGCGAATAAATAAAAGAGGAACACAAACATTACTTTTAATATATGTACATATACATACATATGTATGAATATATAGGTACTTACTTATTGTATAAGGTGTATGGAGCGCGCATTCACACACTATGACGTCACCCACTGCTGCACGGCCGTTGGCTGCGGTCTCCACTGATGGAAAATTGTTGGCGAACATTTTATGAACTATTTTGAGTATAGCTCAGCTCCAGGATAACGGGGAAGGATGATTCATACCTCAAATGAATTAGTGGAGAATTTACTAAATTCACCTATGTTTTTGTTTTTCAATCCGAGAAGCTACTGTTGAGCTAGGGCTGAATATTTATAATTTTCCTTACGGATAAGCAGTTTTTTTTCAATATTTTGTAAAAACCATATGATTTTCGGGGATAAAAAGTATAAAAAATGTTGACCAAGGACATAAGCAATCACTATGTCAAGTTTCATCAAAATCCGTCCAGTAGTTTCTGCGTGATGCTCGTTCAAACAGTATAGATATCCTCAATTCCTTCCCAGTTCAAAATAAAAAAAAAAACAACACAGCAGGTACAGAAGAAAAAATAACCGGTTTTGGCGCACACACGAAATTATCTCCACTGGTCGTTGGTAAAATCCAACGATCTAAGCTTTTCTTATTCATTTCATTTCATTGTATAACGTACGAAGATGATTTGTATCTTAAAATGTTTGTACAAAATTGAACTTTATAATAAAATAAATTCCATTCCCATCGGCCAAGGCATTCTAAAGTTAGGAGCTAGAAGGTATTCGTAAAAATACTTTCTGCCCAGATATCAGATCTCCGCTTCTGGATAGCAGATGACAATAAAAAAATATCCTAAGTCTGTATTCCTGACATTTTGCAATCCAACTGTGAAAACCGGTTTCAATTTCGTACAGAAAGTTTTCAAAACAATTGAGGACATCGAAAATGGCAAAATTCCATATACACATGTACAATTTACAATTTGTACAATTTAACTAGCTTTATAACACTACCAACTACACAGAAACCTGTCTAGTTGATCACCCTTGAAAGTTGGCCACCTGTCGAAGTTGCCCAGTATTTGACTGCACAAAAACAATTTCATACAAATGTTCTTCAAAATACCTCTCTATGTTGCCCAATGTCCACCTGCCTATCTTGGAATTTGGCCACACATTTTCATACTGTACCTCATCTCTCATATTAAATAACCTTCAAAAGTTGGCCAGCGGTAGTATGTGATAGATTTTGTCTAGACATAGCGGTAAAATAAATAATGTTCGTAAAAATTACAAAAATACACACCCTTGTGAGTTGGCCACCTGTACCGAAAATTCTTGCACCGCAGGTGGCCAACTTACCAAGGTTTCACTGTACTTTTTTATTTAACAATCTGAACATGAACAGATTCGAAGCGTGTTCCCAGGCATATCACACTTACTTACTAAGGTGGCGCTACAGTCCGGGGTGCACCAAGGCATCAACCAACAACCTTTTCCAGCTAAACCGGTCTTTAGCTAACCGCCTCCAGCGCGCCGCGTTAGGCGAGGTCGGATGAGAAGGGTCTTATATAGAGTCTCCTTAGTCGATCGAGAAAGGACTTTACTATTCAGTTGCCTTCTTAGCCCAAAGAAACAGCAAGAGTAATCCTTCGTTTGATTTCCGACGAGATGTCATTTTTTGATGTTATTTTTTGATGTTATGGCAGAGCCGAGGTAGACAAAGTCCTTTACTTCCTCGAAGTTGTAGCTGTCTATTGTGATGTTCTGTCCAATTCGTCGATGTTGAGTGTCCCTGTTTGTTAACAGCATATACTTTGTTTTGCCCTCGTTTACCGTTAAACTCATTTTAGCCGCTTCCATTTCTATACTCGTGAACGCACCAAGTGATCGCTCCTTGTGTGTTGGCTTGTGAGCTGGTGCAGAGTGAATTAAAAATAACAGGTCGTGTATTTGAAGTGCTCTACTGATTGTTTTGCCTAGTTTGAGAGATTAAATTGCCCTATTGAACCTAAAATATAATCAAGACAGTGACTTTAATATTTATAAAAATAAATATAAAGTGTAATATACATATATATGTATATCCCATTTATTACATTTCTCAAAAAATAATTACATAATATATTTTGTAGTATATGTCTCCGTTTTATCTTATTCTCTTTATCGTCGGCCCCCTTAACCCTTTGACTACCATTGGTTACAATTGTAACCACACTATTCAAATATTTTTTTTTTATTTAAAGATTTAAAAGAGTTGTAGTATGCATGGAGTTCTCTTTATTCATCAATTCTCTTCTCTTATACCAAATTTGAACTTTCTAGAATTTTTAATTATAAAGTTAGCGGTTGATTTTGTTGTCAGTTTGGGAAAAATTCGTAACGAGTTTTTAAAGGATCCTTTGATGGTTTTTTGTTTTGTTTATTGCACCCATAAATCCAACCAGATAAGATATGTTTTCTAGCGTAAGTTCGAAGTTACGTTTTGTACATTGTATATTGCGTAAATACGAGTGCAAAAAACCAGCCTGTTGTTACTTGCCTATGTTCACATTTGTAACCAAGGTCCTGTAGGCTTAATTCAAGGACGAAAAATTCTAAAAAGAAATGAATTGTCTTCCTTTAAGTACAACCAGTAATATTAAATTACGAAATAACTGTTTTGTCTCATATAAATAATTCAGTAGTCAAAGGGTTAAGAGCAATGTATAGTTGTAATCGCTGTGGTGAAAGCCTCCCTCCAGAGGGCGATTTTGTTATATGCATATAATGTACCTGCAAACTTCATTCGAGTGCTCTACGGTTACCGAAAAACCGTGGGCTCGAGAAGGGAAACGTGCAGAAACACAGGAGACGGAAATACAGATGCTGCAATTAATGTGTTAGTGTCTCAAACACAAACACCAGATGTCCCATCGGCAAAGAGAGTGCGACCAGCTAACAGTCCAGGTAACAGCGACGTAAATGTTGATAAGCTGTTCTAACGAAGATCAAACTTATAAGAGCTGAATCAATATGACGAACTAAACACAAACATGATTAAAAATAACAATTTAATGGAAAAAATCACTAAAGAAATAACGGAACTACGAGAAATAAACAAAAAGAAAGACTAAATTATAGAAACCATGGAATCACAAATTAACACTCTTGAGCAACAAATGATAAAAAACAATGTGCAAATAAAAAATATACCACCCACAACACATGAAAATCTAGTAGAAATTGTGAAAGGAATCGGGAATACTATCGTGGTAAACAAAAATAATATTATAGACATATGTATATAGAACGAAAACCAAAAATCCAGATAAATCATCGATAATTGCCACTTTTACGTCGAACATATTCAAAGAACAATTCGTTAAACAAGCGCGCGCAACCCGACCCATCAAATTGAAAGCAGTAATGCAGAACATCAGCAATAACAAGGTCAACAGAACTGCAACAACTCCCGATCTTACTGTCTATATCAATAAGCAGCTGACAAGACAAGACAAACACCTATTGTGGATGGCTAAAGAAAAAGCTAAACAAGAGAATTGCAGATTTGTGTGGGAGACCTCAGGAAAAATACTGACAAGAAGAAACGAGAGCTCTCAAGCGGTTTTGATAAGCACGGTTAATGACAAAACAAAGATAGCACACACACACCCAATAAATAATGCATTATCCTTACTAAAGGGTTTCTAATAAGAGGTGTTATTTTGGTATTCAAAGAAAAATGCCATTTTTTGAGATAAATGATCGGATGTTTATCATTACTATTATATAAAGACGTAACTTCAAAAAACTTTGTCCCGAATGATCTCCGCTAATACTGCACCGATTAACGTGAAATAAATTGTATAATGATCGTTATTTTCGTTAAAACCAGTTAGGCTATGTTTTTTTTGTTTAAATGTTGTTTGTTCTTAAGAAAATGTATTTTTTATATTTTTTTATACCTATTTTATTGAGGTTGACTCGCATATTAACTCATAACTTTAAAGCAGTTAAACGAATTGGCGAACAAAAAATGTTTGCATAAAGTCAATATATATACGCAAATTTTAAGACCTTAATCTTTTCTTAACTCTACGTACATGCAGAGAAATAAATAAATAACTATTTTAAAAACATAAAACAATTCATGAAATCAGTGCCAACAATTTTCCATCAGCGGAGACCGAAGCCAACAGCCATGCAGCAGTGGGTGACGTCATAGTGTGTGTATGTAGCAAATATGAATTTCTGCGTATTTACTGAAATAGCACTCTATTGATGCTTTGTGCCCGGCCTACTACGATAAATGAAGGTAAAAGCAAATTCAAATTTTAAAAAAGTGCACAGGCTATGGCGGGCGGGCAACAGCTGCCTAGTGGTACATATTATAGAAATGTATTAGAAGAAAACAATTTGTTTTCTCTTAAAAGATGCAGGTGGGCGAAGCAAGGCGAGCACGGGTCAGCTATTTATCTCTATGTATAAAACAGTTCACTGACTGACAGACAACGCACAGAACAAACCGATGGACGTAAAGGGCTGAAATTTGGACAGTACATTACTATAGTAACATAAACATCCACTTAGAGTGAATTCAGAAAAATAATTCGGCACTCATCTCCAATACAATAATTTGTTTTGCCTTAACAGTGGGAGTGGAAGGGGGGCGAAGCAACGCGAGCACGGGTCAGCTAGTTTCATAATAAAGAGGAAGGTATGCCGTTAATAATGAAAAACAACATCAGCCAAATGGCAACCACGAGCACGCATACAGGACCATATCATTTTCATGAAATTTTCCATAACCAAATCGCAAAGTGGCTGCTCTATGTCGTCGATAGCCTCACTGGGCTGTTGGCGTAGACCTTATCTTTCACGTGGCCCCAAAGGAAGAAGTCGCAAGGTGTTAAATCACAAGATCTCGGTGGCCAATTGTGATCACCTCTTCGAGAGATAGCACGGTCCGGAAACTTTTCCCGTAAAAGATCAATGGTTTCGTTGCTTGTGTGGCACGTAGCGCCGTCTTGTTGAAAATAAACGTTGTCCAGATCAATACCATCCAACTCCGACCATAAAAAATCATTAATCATCTCTCGATAGCGCAATCCATTCACCTTAACTGTTGATCCAACCTCATTTTCGAAAAAGTAAGGTCCAATGACCCCGCCGGACCATAAACCGCACCAAACAGTCACACGTTGAGGATGGAGAGGCTTCTCAACAATAACTCTTGGGTTTTCCGAGCCCCAGATGCGACAATTTTGCTTGTTGACGTAGCCACCGGGGTGGAAATGGGCCTCATCGGTCAAGATGATTTTTCGATGGAATTCCGGATCATTTTCATGCATTTCAAGGACGCAATCAGCAAGGACACGACGTTGTTGATGTTCGGCCGGCTTGAGTTCTTGTGTTAACTGAACTTTATAAGCCTTAAGACCCAAGTCTTTATGCAAAATACGGTGTAATGACGTTTGTGGAATGCCCAATACCAAAGAACGACGAGGAATGGACAAACCTGGGTTTTCTTCAACACTTTGGGCTACAGCAGCAATATTCTCAGTTGTTCTTGGGCGACGTGCACGGGTTTTATTCTTCACATCACTAACTTGTCCCAACAGCTCGAATTTTTCCACCAATTTCTGTATTGCGGTTCGGCAAGGTGCTTCACGACGACCAAAAAATGCTTTAGTTTTGCGAACTGTGACTGCAAGATTTTCACCATTTTTGTAGTGAATTTTAATAATTTCAATACGTTGTTGAAGCGTGTATCGTTCCATTTTTAGTAATGGCGTAGTTTCTACTTGTCAAATGTCCAAGAATAAAAGCTTCAAAAGTGACAGCTACCGAAATAGCGGGCCATTCACTATAACACCTCTCATTGGAGAACTCTATATTATGTATAATAAAAATGTAACTTTTTTTCGACTGCAAAGACTTTGTTCCCATTTGTCTTAAAAACTTCTGTACGAAATTGAAACCGGTTTTCACAGTTGGATTGCAAAATGTCAGGAATACAGGCTTAGGATATTTTTTATCGTTATCTGGTATCCAGAAGCGGAGATCTAAGCTGATATCTGGGCAGAGAGTATTTTTACGAATACCTTCTAGCTCCTAACTTTAGAATGCCTTGGTCGATGGGAATGGAATTTCTTTTATTATAAAGTTCAATTTTGTACAAACATTTTAAGATATAAATCATCTTCGTACGTTATACAAAAGTTGAACAATAAGCATTAAATTAAAATAAACATTCAGTTAAAAATTACATAAAATTCAAGAAAAGCTTAGATCGTTGGATTTTAACAACGACCAGTGGATATAATTTCGTGTGTGCGCCAAAACCGTTTTTTTTTTTCTTCTGTACCTGCTGTGTTTGAACTGGCGAGGAATTGAGGATATCTATACTGTTTGAACGCGCATCACGCAGAAACTAATGGACGGATTTTGATGAAACTTGACATAGTGATTGCTTATGTTCTTGGTCAACATTTTTTATACTTTTTATCCCCGAAAATGATATGGTTTTTACAAAATATTGAAAAAAAACTGCTTATCTGTAAGGAAAATTATAAATATTCAGCCCTAGCTCAACAGTAGCTTCTCGGATTGAAAAACAAAAACATAGGTGAATTTAGTAAATTCTCCACTAATTCATTTGAGGTATGAATCATCCTTCCCCGTTATCCTGGAGCTGAGTTTATATAAGACCCTTCTCATTCGACCTCGCCTAACGTGGTGCGCTGGAGGCGGTTAGCTAATGCCCGGGCTGGCTGGAAAAGGTTGTTGGTAGAGGCCTTGGTCCACCCCGGACTGTAGCGCCACCTTAGTAAGTAAGTGTGATATGCCTGGGAACACGCTTTGAATCTGTTCATGTTCAGATTGTGAAATAAAAAAGTACAGTGACACCTTGGTAAGTTGGCCTTACTTACAAGGGTGTGTATTTTTGTATTTTTTACGAACATTATTTATTTTACCGCTATGTCTAGACAAAATCTATCACATACTACCGCTGGCCAACTTTTGAAGGTTATTTAATATGAGAGATGAGATACAGTATGAAAATGTGTGACCAAGTTCCAAGATAGGCAGGTGGACATTGGGCAACATAGAGAGGTATTTTGAAAAACATTTGTATGAAATTGTTTTTGTGCAGTCAAATATTGGGCAACTTCGACAGGTGACAGGCAACTTTCAAGGGTGATCAACTAGACAGGTTTCTGTGTAGTTGGTAGTGTTATAAAGCCAGTTAAATTGTACAAATTGTAAATTGTACATGTGTATATGGAATTTTGCCATTTTCGATGTCCTCAATTGTTTTGAAAACTTTACTGCTGATGGATCATTTTGCAATTGAAGACGCATATTTTCTCCATTATTTTCTCCACAAATTTGAAATCTGCAAACAGCTCTTCAACATTTGTAGATTGAGGAATAACAGGTAATGTTTGTCGAAAATCCCCACAGCGCCACACATCGGGTCCAGATTTTGTACTTTTCCCTTTTGGAACTATACTAACATATTCTGAATATGAATCATTTTGGTCGATGTATAGAATTTGCTAATAACCTGACTCCAGCGCCACCTATTGAATTTTTCTTTCCGTAAGAACCTTATTCGGACTATTACGAATATAATATATTACGCAAAAATGAGCCAAATCGGTTTAGCCGTTCTCAAGTTATGCGCTTATCAACGAACAGCATTTCGTTTGTATTATATATGTTACATAGATATTAGCGCCACACCTTATTGGATATTAAGAAATTAAATAGTTTGATAAACCACTTTACAAAATATGAAATAACTCGTATATTGGTTTTAACAGCTCCTATTGTATTGAGTTGTTAAGCTACGTACAGACGAGCAATAAATTTGCAGCAAATTATTGCCTGCAATCAAATTTGCCTGTGTGAACGGTATAAAAAACAGTTTGCTGCAAACAAAAACTTTTGCGTCAAAAATTTGCGCCAATATTTTTGCATGTGATGTGAACATGTCAGTTTTGTTTGCCTATTTTGTTTGCGTGTTTGCATTCATTGTTTGCTACTTGCCGCAATATTGCACGGACATCGGAGTAGTACAATTGATTGAAATATATGACTTTTTTCCCGAATTATGGGATGTTTCTTCTTTCCAACTATTTATTTATTTATTTTAGTCTATAAGTACAATAATTGGTACAATTAATGTTGCTAGTATAACATAGATATATATGTACATAAGCATAAATGCCTTTCAATCATACACAATGCCGGTTATGATAACATTTTTGAATACTACTTTGGGACAATTTAGATCAATTATATCGGCATATTTATTTAAGTAATAACAGGCTTTAGTGACTGGCTCATTACAGCCATAGTTTGTTGAGTGAAAAGGTATTGAAAAGAAGTAAAAAGCCTTCGGTCTTAAGGATCGAGCTGGTGAGTAAAGCTTAAAAAGTGATGAAAAGGGAGCACAATTAATTTGTCCAACTACAACATCTCGCAAATGAGACAAGAAAATAGATTCTTCTAGTTTGAAGAAGAGTGATATAAGATTGCATCGTGTTTCATAAGGTGGTAAAGGCAATGTCCAATTTAGCTTCCGAAGTGAATATTTCGTAAACATTTTCTGTATTCTTTCGATACGGTTCGAACCATTTTTGTAAAACGGGGCCCAGACTATGCAGCAGTATTCAAGGATGGGACGACGAACGATGGTAACAAAAAGCGATTTCAGTGTGTACGGACATCGGAAATCCTTAGAATTCCTAAACAAAAAACAAAATTCCTGAACACAAAAATAAATAAAATAACTAAATTGTAGAAACAGAAACAGCAAATGTCAAATATTTTGTAGCAACTACACTTTGCAAGCAAATTTTGCATAGGTGTGATCAACTACGCAAACATTTGCTGCAAATGATTACTCGTCTGTACGTAGCTTTAGAACTGAACAGTTTGCCGGCTCCCTTATTTCTATCAATAGCGACTCTGGTATTGGTTCAGCTTAGAAGATAGATATTTAGAAGAGCTCAAACTAATTTTATTAATATATTATATAAATTGCAGTTAGTCTGGTACTTTAATATGTTTTAATTTTGCAGGTTACGTTGGATGACTTGAAGAATTTTTCTTTGATGTATCCTGTAATGAAAATGATGTTTTCAGATCACTACGAAGAGATGGAGAGAAAAACACAAATGCGTTTAATAAAATCTGAAAGAAAACGCAAATCAAACGCATAATATTGTATTTTGTTCAAATGTACTGGAAACAGTCGTTTTTTTTTTAATTAACAAGATTTAAATATAAACATAAATACAGACATGATCCAATTATATTTAATGTGAACTAATTTTGCATGTGAACTAATTGAAATTATTTTTTATTAAAGTTAATTGATTTTTATGTCGAAATTATTTTGGAAGACAAATGGCCTTGACGAATGTGAAACATTTTGTACCTATTACCTGGAGTTAATAAACGTCATATTTGCTCGTGACAATGAACTGAAGAAATGAAGAATCGTGTTTGTTCCCTTTGATCCAATCGCATATAAACTATTTAATTTTATTTATTCATACCTGGAAAACACACAGAGGAGGCTACTAAGAAAGCGATACAGTCCTATATACTTCAACGAAAGACACACTCAACGTCATCTTGGGCTTTATCGAAAAGCTTTTCAACTCAAGCATCAGAAAAAGTTTTTTTCTGTTAACACTCGCTCTGGGCGCGTATATGTGCCTCGCACACCGAACAAAAAAGCTTTTTTGATTGATTCCCGTCAACAGTTGGATTATATTGCTGCCGACAATGATACAAACCATGATGACATCACGCCTGTACCTGAACCTATGTAAGCGGAAGTTCCTGTCTCTTATTTATTTCACTATTTATATTCACCCCAATTCTCAATGTCGTATTTGTGAGTCGAATACGACTATGGTTGCATTTTGTAATAGCAAATAAATACATTAGAAAATACAGTTATGCTCGTATACGACTACCGCGAAATCGGAAACTTTAATAGACCGGTACTTTGTATTACAAATTATTCAAATTATTATTAATTAATGTTCCTTAAAAGTTTTTCTTCTTTCTGTTTTTTGTTTACATCCACTATAAATAAATTGGATTTCAAAAAAAAGGATTAATCGTTCTAGCTCGATTTTCTCAAAAATCCCTCTAACTTGTACTAATTTTGATCGCCCGTGAAAATTTGACATATATGGAGGGATTCGCCTGTATTGTCTCCACCAAGTGCAGATTCGAGATCATGATTAATGCGTTTGCTTTTGAAAAAAATAAAAAAAAAGGATTGCAATGAAGTATAAATCTTCGCCCAATGTAAAAGGAATCTTCCCCGGCGTGCGCACAACAACAATTTTTTGCACATTCCCCAAGTTTTACCGCGATCGGACGAACGATGCGCGAACAAATAAAAGAGGAACACACAAACATTACTTCTAATATACATGTTAGGAATATCACAATTTTGTGACACATCGTCCCGTGCTGGCTTCTCAAGATCAACTATCTACAAGCACTCACAGATCTGTCTATTGACATCCCTTCTTCCTATTCTCCTTCACTCATACACAGAGTAGAAACAGAAAGCACTCAAGGGATGCAAAACATCCCCTGTGCCCCTGAGTCCTTGACAGTGTGGTTTAAGTAGAGATCAAAATATCTCTTAACCAACACACAGTGGCACCCAACCACATTTACCTTCTTGGTTCCTTAATAACCAAGTACACTCTTACATACATATAAATACATACACAGGCCGACAAAATTCATCGTACGATATACAAAGTTTTAATATTTTCGGTTTTCTTACAGCCAGTGGTACTTTTATTACCCATACCCCTTTTACTTAAGTTATTAATAAAAGCAATTAAAAATGTTGCAGTCCAAACGACACAATTCATCGTACGGTGACTGATCCCGTTAGTTTTTCAGTTTGTAATTACAACTTTACCAACAATTACATCATTCTGTGTTCAGGGCTCAGTTACTTTGCATATTTTGCAAACAAATCTGAGCCTTGTTGCGAAGTTTTTTCGATCGACGAACTTCTGGTTGGATTAGAGTTGACTCGGGGTGTGGTGGAACTTCCACCTCAGCTGTTTCCGGGTCAAGAAGAATCTAACGACACTCTAATTGTTGAAACTTTTGCTTAAGACTTGGTCATACCGCAGCAACCCACCAACACCTGCGAAGTAAAAATAGCCCTAAAATTTGTAACACCTTTAATGTAGCTCTTAACATCTCTCATGCATCAGAGAACTGCACTATTTCAAAACCGACGCTAACATTAAACCCTAATAGGATACATAAACATAGCCTGCGAGATTCATATAGAAGAATTAACTAAGCATAGAAAATAAAAAGTGAAAACCAAAAACTCATCGCAAAATTTAAAAAATTAGATTTTAACGTCAAAAAAAAATTCGGCATTCGAGAAAAAATGTCATGGCACGATTTCGTGTCATCACATGCCTGCGGCACTCACATTTAAATGTCGTCTCAGTCCAAATTCGTACATGTGGCCAATTATAGCGAGTACACGACACATGGAATTTCACATTTTCTCATGTGAGAATTTGTTCACATGAATACTCACATTTAAATGTGGACGCATGTGACAGTCACAAATATAGTGAGTACACGACATGTAGGATTTATCTCTGACTCTGACGTCAAAACAACGTCACGCTTGCATTTAAATGTGGTTTTCGCATGTCGTGTACTCGTAGCTTTAGATAACAATCGGGGCAAATGTAGCGAAAAAATAGCTTATAAAATCAACAGCTTATTCTTAAAAAATACTGGAACTTGGTTCTTATGACCTGAGACAAGCATTTGCTTCCGGGTTCATTGTGGTTGAAGAAACCAAATATGAAAGAAAATAATGTTTAATATTCAACTCTCAATGAATTTTGTACGGTTTTAGTTCCTTTGATGTATTTTTGTTACTAATATAATATACCTAGCACGAATAAATTGAAATAAAAAAATATTGTCTTATGTCTATTAATTCTAAAATTTGAAGTTTGACATAAAATCTTAAGTCCACTTAAGGCACTATAATTAAATATTATAGATGTGACAGAAAAACTTATGTGACTTAAGACATTCATAATTTGCAATTCGATTTTTACATAACAACTTAAGTTTAAAAATGCATTTATTTTCACTTTCTTCCGATAGCATTTCCATGAAATATAGTGAAAAATTTATTTTATAATTTGGCCTAAAAAAGTTATAAACCATCAAAATTAAAAATTTTAGTGAAAAATTGAAATATCTCGAAAACTCTTTTTTACATAAGCTACTCTGTCATACTGCCACAGAGATATTCCCCTGCAAATCAGTTCAATTGCTCGGGCACAAGTAAAGAGAACTCGCATGAAAAAGGGCTTGATTAGGTCTAATGAAGAGCGACCCACCCCTCTGATTGAATGAATTGTCTTATGTTCGAATATCTTTCGCATGGAAAACTCCGAGGATCTTGCCGTTCATGTCCTCAAGGTTTTTGTGGTTATAAAGGGTGATTTTTTAGCTGGTTTGGTTTTGGCAACACTGGTTTTGACAGCTGACGTGTGTTTAGTACCTTGTGTCACTGTCAAACAGCTTCAGTTTGGTTTGCAATTTAACCATGGATCGTCTTACAAATGAACAACGCTTGCAAATTATTGAATTTTACTATCAAAATTCGTGCTCGGTTCCGAGCCGAGGATCCGCTTTTTTATCGAAAAATTGTGTTCAGCGATGAGGCTCATTTTTGGTTGAATGGGTACGTAAATAAGCAAAATTGCCGCATTTGGAGTGAAGATCAGCCAGAAGCATTGCAACAGCTACCAATGCATCCCGAAAAAGCCACTGTTTGGTGCGGTTTATGGGCCGGCGGCATTATTGGGCCATATTTCTTCAAAGATGATGCGAATCGCAGCGTTACTGTCAATGGTGAACGCTACCGAGCGATGATAACAAACTTTTTTTTGCCCGAAATGGAAGTTCTTGACTTGCATGATATGTGGTTTCAACAAGACGGTGCCACATGCCACACAGCACGCGAAACAATGGCGCAATTGCGAGGCGAGTTTGGTGAACAGTTAATTTCACGTTTCGGGCCGGTCAATTGGCCGCCTAGATCGTGCGATTTGACACCATTAGATTATTTTTTGTGGGGGTATGTCAAGGCTAATGTCTATAGGGACAAGCCCGCTTCGATTGACGCACTGGAAGCCAACATCCATGCATTCATTCGTGAGATACCGGCCGATATGTGTGAAAGAGTATGCCAAAATTGGACTCAACGGATGGGCTACCTGAGACGCAGCCGCGGTCAACATTTGCATGAAATTATCTTTAAACATTAAATTGCAAGGTTCAAACTATCGATTCAAATAAATATTTCATTCATTTTTTCGAATTTTTTGTGTTTTTTTTCTCAACAAGTTCTCAACCTCTTAAAAAATCACCCTTTATCTTTTATCTTGGCTTGTATAAACTTGGGACAAAGCTTTGCGTTGCGTTTCTTGAAAGCATCGCTTAGCACAAAGTTTCTTTTCCACACCACTTGGCCGATCTGGTATTTCAAATTTTTACTTCTGGTGTTGGATGTTCGCTCGTAAGTGGCGTGTGCTTTCGCTAAGGAATCTTTTAGGCTTTTGTGAATTATATTCATTTTTGCAGATTTAGGAAGAATGCCGAACTCTGAACTGTTAAGTGCTTTAAGTTTTTTCAGCAGCGCGTAGTCTGAGTCATGTTCGATCTTTGATTGGCCGAATAAGGCTTCATGAGGCGACATGCCAATAGCTGAATGTATTGTTGAGCGTAAAGCAGATATGATTTGTGGAAGATATTTATCACAATTTCCTTGGTGCTCTCCGATATATGACCTTATGCTTGACAGTATTGAGCGGTTGACACGCTCACTTGCATTAGCTTGAGCGGAGTAAGCTGCGGGTTTGATGTGCCTAACACCATAGTTGGAAAGTAACTTGCCGAATTATTTTCCAGTAAACTGTTTCCCGTTATCAGATAATATCGATTCAGGTACTCCAAATGTAATGAAAACTTGTTCTTCAAGGAACTTTATGGCCGCTTCACTCGTTGCTTTCCGTAACGGAGCGACTATGAAAATTTTGTTAGCTGGTCAAGACGTACTAACATATACACATTGCCGCTTTTCGATCTCGGATACGGACCAAGAAAATCTATGTAAATATGTTGGAATGGCAAATAAACCGTAAAAGCTTGACCCATTTATGGTCTCAGAATTGAATTAGGTGCTTTCAAAGACTTACAGACATTGCAGTCCGCGATGAACGCTTTCACTTCGGCCGCCATACTAGGCCAGTAGAAACGCTCACGTTGACGGTACAATGTCTTTGCAATTGCACCGTGCGATGCTTTCGGAGGATCATGTGCCAGAAGAACCAGGCGTTTGGTCAGCGAAGTTGGAATCCAGAGTTTCCACACAAGGTCATCGTCTTTTTTTTATTTTTTTTTTAATTCATTTTTATTCGTTAATTCAGTTAAATCTTAAATGCTAGACAAAAGTGATTAAAACTAGCTTAACTAACTTAACTATCTTACTCTAACTTACTGGCCCCACATGGGCGCTCTAGCTAAACTTAATACTTATACAATGTCTTTCGACGTAACCTTATTTATGCTATTGAATTTTAATTAAAGTTACAGTTTTAAAACTAAGAAAAATGTTTTGAGAAAAAAAAAACTTAGTGAAATGACATTTGATTTTTTGCTTAAAAACTACCTTAAGTAAAACTTACAACTCTTAACCTGTCTTAACTCTAGCTACGTAATTTTTTTTTTGTCGGCAAAGTGTTTTTTTTATTTTTTTTTATTTTTTTTATAAAACTTATAAATACCTACACTACCTAAACCTATGTAAGCCGGCCACGGCATGTCTACATAATAAACATAAAAGGCGGCCAACTATGCCTTGAGGTCTACCCCGGATCAAACGGAATCGACGAGGGAATTCCATCTCTTTCTAACAGCCACCAGAATTTCTGATGTTGCTGTTCAACATCGTGCCCATCGCGCCCCGAAACCGACCAACTAAACCGGAGGCGCTCCGTTTGGCTCTGTGCGACGTCTCTGTCATAGTTGAGCCGCCTATCCACAGTCTTGCGAGCAACATGGAAGATTAGCGGTACCGCTGATCTATCCTGGATCAGACCCTGTTGGTCAAAATAGAGGAACGCTTCTGGTGGAACGAAGCCGTTAAGGCGTACTCTTTCGTGGTACGTGAAATTGGGGTAATAAGCCCCGAAGATCAGGCTATTCATCGAACTCATTGCTCTTGCAATGTGCCTTCGAGTCATCTTGATCAGGAAGTTATCTACTCTTATTAAGTTAGTTTTTGTACTCGGACTCTGGTGTTCTGTATAAATGAAGGCAAGCCCGAAGACAGGCCCTCTCAAACACCCGAATCCTTTCCATCGAACTTGGTTATCATTGGCCGTATAAGGGCCATGTAGCAGATAACCTTTACCCTCCCATCGAGTTGGCTGCTATAAAACAGTCTCTTTGTAAGGGCAAAAGCGCCTCTGGCTCTGGTCAGAGCAGCATCTATATGTTTGTTAAAATACAGATACTGGTCTAGCCAGAGCACGAGGTATCTGACTACATTTCGACATGCAAGTGGCCGCCCGTGTCGTCCAACGATTGAGAACTTTCGCCAATTCGTTCTGGTGTCCCATGAGGCCCCAGACAACGGCGTCCGAAACAAAATGGTTTCTGACTTCTGGAGGTTGATCTTCAACTTCCAGTTGTCACAATATCGCTGAATCTGATCGAAGTCACGTTGCAAGAGAATTGCAATGACCTCGATCTTTGGTCCTGATCTGTACGCGACCAAGTCATCTGCGTACGCAATAGCATGGTGAAGAGACCCTACGAGATCACTTGTGTAAATATTGAAAAGGATCGGTGAATTAACCGCACCTTGTTGTAGACCATTTTTAATTTCAAAAGTACCAGCAGAGGTCACATTGGCATTTTTCACAACGAACCGCCTACTGGTGAGCATATTATAAATTATATACAGCAGTGGTTTACTTATGCTCAGTCTGCTCAACTTGTAAAAAAAGTCCCTCTAACCAAACGGTGTCGAAGGCTTTCTCTAAGTCAACCAGGCAGGCACCCGTGCATTGTTTCTTGCTTTTGTTCCATTGGATATCCGATACGAGTTTAGACGCGGCATGAATGGTATCATGCCCCGCCGTAAATCCGAATTGGTTATCTGGAATTATATGTTTGTCGTCAACCCACTTAGTCAGGGCTCTATTGATCACTTTTTCGAGTACCATGCTGATGTTCGGAAGGAGACTTATTGACCGGAGATTTGCCGGATTGGAATTGTCCTTACCCATTTTAGGGATAGGATGAATTACTGCTGTTTTCCAATGCGCTGGATAATGTGCGTTATTCAGCACATTATTAAACAGAATGCAGTAAATGTCTACCGCTTCTAGAGGGAGATGTCTAAGCACAATGTTAGATATTCCATCGATTCCCACTGACTTCTTCTTTCTCAATGATTCGAAGATCGCTTGGAGCTCTACCTTCGATAAGAACGGGGGATGTATCCCTTCGTTGGCGATGGCATTATTTGCCCTATTGTCTTCATTGAACTCGGTGAAACCGATGTTCTCTAATCGCCATTGCTGTAGTTCATTTCGAAGGTAGAAGTTGTGCACAAGGACACGATTCTCCAGGTCATGGTTCGGGCAAATACTGCTATTCACCTTATACACTTCCTGAAAAGTCGCTCCTATAGCCTTAATCTTCTCCTGCGGATCTTCGATCAAAAAGAAATTGTCGTCATCGACTGCGTTTACTGGATCTATACCTGCTGTCACAAGTATTCGTTCGTTGTCCGTATTTCGAGGAATTTTGAGACATGGAAGGTCGTTGAGATTATTCCTCCGAAATATTTTATTTATTTGCGGGAACATACTGGGGTTGTTGGCTTTTACAGCCCCAATTTTTTTGTTCCAGTGCAGATTTACCGCTAATCGGTAGTTTTCTTTAATTAACTGTTGGAGGTTTTTAATCAACGCCTTCAGTGTCCTAATCTCTGAGTTTTGTCTGTCAGTAAACCGTCTGTACAAGGTTTTTAATCTCGACAGCAGTCTACTTTTCTGTTGGTGTAGTGCGTTTATTGTTGCGTTGCGGTATATCCCTACATTGTCAGTTTGTTGATGTCGAGGTATCGTCCTGTCCATCGTTTGTGTTATTGTCTCGTCCATTTGTTTTAGGTATCCGTCAATCTCCTCATTTGACAGATTCCTATTGGACGGTGGGTTGAGCGAGTTTGAGGAGAGTGCTCTTGTCATAACTCTAGAAAAGCGTGTCCAATGCACCCTACTATAATTGTAGGGATGCGCATGAACAAACGCTTCAAGTTCCGCAATCTCGTTGGGAATTGTAATTTCGGCACTGAGTCCGCAATGGTCACTGTCATAAACAAATGTATGAAGGCAGTTTAAAGTTTGTCCATTCGTGTTAGTCAGTTGTAAACGGACGTCGAACAGCAGGAGATCCAGATATGATCCGCCCCTGGGAAACGACGGACTATCTGTTACTTTCAAATCGAGTCTATACTCGACACTGTGCTGACCCCACCAATTAAAAAGGAGGTTCCCTCTAGAGTTAGGAATGTTATTTCCCCAATCTCTGTGTTTAGCGTTTAGATCCCCGGCCAAAAGGAAATAATTCTCCTCCGACTCCAGCCTAAGGCATCGGAAAAGTGTCTCGAGCTCTGAAATAAACAAAGTTGGTTGCGTAGCTTCAGGTGCATAAACTGAGATCATGTACATCCTCTTTCCACTATGGAGAGGGATGCACACGATACATGCTTCTAGCTCCTGGAATCTCCGCACTTCACCACTGTACACTACCTTATATTTTAGCTTTTTACTAATGAAGATCGCAACACCTCCTCCTTCTATAGAGTTGGGTCGGTCTCTTCTTATTATATTATAATTATTGTGCCGTGACTTATTTTTCTGGTTTAGCTTAGTTTCGCTAACCAAAAGCACTTCAGGGCTTTGATCTTCTAACAACTTAAATAGTACGGCTCTTCGTTTGATCCTAATCAGTGAATTTACATTCACCGCAAGGATCCTCAAGGTATTCTCCGCCATCGCACACATTATGATTGGAGATGCGCTAGGCCCGGCAGAAGCGCGCAGATTTGGTCCACCCTCTTCGCCTGCTCTTGTACCTGACGTTGTAGCTGACCCATTTGCCCTTGAATAGAGAGCAAGATAGCCATCAAGTTAGCCTCCGGTGCTTTAGGCAGTGGGGCCTGTGAAGCAGCCTTCGGTTGTTGCTGTACCGTCTGTCCCCTTCCTGCCGCCATTTGGGCGTAGGATATTTGGGGTGTGACGGTTTGACTTTGGCTTGGACGTGGTAGACTTTTCACTACGCTTTTCTGCTGTCGAACCAGGTTCACTTTCTTAATGTCTTGGAACTTGGGACAACCCCGATAGTTAGCGGTGTGTCCCGAGTTCCTGCACAACGCACACGTGAGCTGAGATTTCTCTGACGCCCCCTCTTTCCCCAGAGAACATTCTTCGGACTTGTGGTTCTTTCCACACTTCACGCATCGAGGCTGCATCTCGCAGTTCGACGCGGCGTGCCCGAACCTCTAGCAGCGAACACATTGAATAATGCTATCGCTCTTCTTTACTTTTTCCCATGTGACAACCTGGTCGTCTACGACCTTAATGTTCCGTGGACCATCCAGTTTGCTATTGGGTGACAGCTGAACCAGGAAGAACGGTAATTTCCGATTCTCCCTTTTGGACCTTGCTGTGGTGAAAGGCTTGACTCCTACGAATTCGAGCCCATCGCACGTCTTTTCTTTGAGCATTCTTAGAAGCTCCTCCGGTTCTGTGGACGGTTCCATCCCCCTCAGCAGCATTGTTTGCAGCTTTTCCCCCTTCGGGGTGAAGGAGAAGAACTCCGTCGTCGAGTCCGCTAACAATTTCCTAATTTTCTTATACTGCTCTACTGTACTGCAGTGTATAGCATGTCTATCATTACTTAATCTTTTAATAAAAAAATTGTTTCCTATGGCCGACTCTCACAGTTCTATTGTGTCATTTAACTCCATTTTAAAGGTGTTGATTGGGGGCACCTTCTCCCTCGTTGTCTTCTGTTGTTGTCGTTGCTGTTGCTGCTGCTGGTTCTGCTGCTGTTGGTTAGCTGCTGTTGTTGTTGTTGCTGTTGCCGTTGCTGCTGCTGGTTCTGTTGTTGTTGTTGTTGTTGTGTCTGTGGCAGTTTCTGCTGGTGTTGCTGCTGTTCTTGCTGGTTTAGTTGTTGTTGCAGCTGAGGCTGCGAATGCTATTTTATCGGCTGCTGTTATTGTTGCTGCTTTGACTACTGGACAATTTGTTTGTCGAGCTGTTGTTGCTGCTTTCGCTGGAGCTCCGATTCCTGCTCCTTTACCCTCCTGGCCACTTGCTTGGCCTTGATTATGAGCACCTTTTGCTGCAGCTGTCTGATGCTGCGGCTTAGGTGCTCCAATTCGTCGTCTTCATCTTCTGACTCTGAGGCCGCCAGAGATGCAAAGCTGTTAGTGGTGCCTGTGTAGTGCCCTTCACCACCTAGGCGAATCGGTCACCATCTGCTGATTGTTGTTGTTGTTGTTTGGCTGCTGCTGCTGACGTCGTAGGCGCCTCCCCCCCCCCCCCGCTTCCACATGCAGCTGTTCTGCAGAAGCCGACAGAGGGGCGCTTTCCCATGTTGGGAGTTGGATTCAACCTCCTCCTCCTCTTCCCAGTACTTTCTATGGCCACTGCTTGTTGGTGGCCTGACGTCACTGGCACATCGCCTGATGCTTGTTTGTCTGCTATTTCCATTTGTTGGGATGCGGACCTTTGGCCATCAGCCATCACCGGTACTATCGGCTGTTGCCGACCACTTTGATTTAATTTTTAAATTAAAAAAACACCGAAGAAAATTTTTCCCCGACTGGTATTTGAACCTCGGTCTACTGGGTGATGGTTCACCACTAGCACCACAAGGCTATCGAGCTAATTAAAATTCTCTGGTCAAACGATGAACTTTACTCACTGGTTACACTTTTCGAAGCCGAAACACGTGCGTACTCCACGGAGGTCTGTGAACGACAAGCTGACCACACAAAGGAGTTGTGTCCTCCAAAACCAGTATGCCCGGTTTCCGACTTGCCGGTTTCGGCCACGTTTAATTAGCAAAATTCCAATTGGCTCACACTTATTCTTCTAAAATTCAAATTTGAATTTTAAGCCCAAAATTGGAATTTTGTGAATTAAATCGGGCCTAGAATTCGGGCAAGCGGAAGTGACAAGTGATGTGACCTGGTCATGGTGTGGGTGAGGTGTCATTCCCACCTCGACGAGTATAAAAGCGAGGGAGACGACCGACTCGCTTTTTTTTTGGTATTTTCTAAATTCGGTAGCGGACGACCATAGACGGCGGGCAGTAAGCGGTAATCGGAAAAAAAAAAAAAAAAAAAAATTAATAAAAAATTAAAGTCGCAAGCGCGCAGTTAAATAGTTTTTTTAGGAAAAGTGCCTAAAGAAAAGAAAGTAAAAAAATCGAAAAGTGCCTAAAGAAAAGAAACAAAAAAAAAATTTTGTGAATTAAATCGGGCCTAGAATTCGGGCAAGCGGAAGTGACAAGTGATGTGACCTGGTCATGGTGTGGGTGAGGTGTCATTCCCACCTCGACGAGTATAAAAGCGAGGGAGACGACCGACTCGCTTTTTTTTTGGTATTTTCTAAATTCGGTAGCGGACGACCATAGACGGCGGGCAGTAAGCGGTAATCGGAAAAAAAAAAAAAAAAAAAAATTAATAAAAAATTAAAGTCGCAAGCGCGCAGTTAAATAGTTTTTTTAGGAAAAGTGTCTAAAGAAAAGAAATTAAAAATCGAAAAAGTGCATAAAGAAAAGAAAGAATAAGTGTGCCCCTACCAGTAACAAGTGTGCCCCTGACCCAGAGAAAAAAAAAAGGGGGCATGGAAGATAACCTTATCGAAGAACGCTCCGAATTGATTCTGTAAGTTCGAAGCGATCTGACCCTAGCCTCCGCCCTGTGTCCACTCGAGCTTTTGCGGAAAAACATTTAGAGGCGCGAGTGGCCCAGCTGGAGGAACAGGTAAGGGTCCTGAACGAAGAAATCGCTGCTACCAAGCGCAAACGCTGGTGCAAATATTGCCTGGAAGAGGCAACTTACGAAAAAAGTGAAGCGTTCTATTGCGACCTCATATATGAGGAGCTAGACCGCATGGACTCTCAGTAAAGAAAAAAAGAGAAAAAAAAAAGAAAAGAAAAATCTAAAAAGAAAAAAAAAACTGATCCAGTGCTAAAGTAAATAAAAATCTAAAAAGAAAAAAAAGTGACCCAGTGCTAAAGTAAAGAAAAATCTAAAAAGAAAAAAAAAGTGACCCAGTGCTAAAGAAAAGAAAAATTTAAAAAGAGAAAAAAGTGACCCAGTGCTAAAGAAAAAAAAAAACAAAAAAAAAAGGAAAAACAAACACATACAATCTAAAAGAAAACAAAAGAAACGAAAAGAAAAACCTAAAAAGAAAAAGAATGTGACCCAGTGCTAAAGAAAAGAAAAAAATCTAAAAAAAAAAAAAAACAAAAAAAAGTGACCCAGTATCAACAAAAACGACTGGCGAATCTATGACATCAAGAATTCAGCACCACTACTTCGACCAATACATCGACTCCAGCAGCTGTTCCAGTTTTTTTTTATTTAATGTCCCCAAATTTACCCCTACCCGCCCTTTCAAAAACAAAAGAAAACAAGGAAGTATTAAAGAAAAAAAAAATTGAATGAAATAAGATCAATTAAGTGATGCTAGTCCTATTGTAATGTTAAATTTTTTTATGAATATATCCAGTGGTATAAGCAAAAGAAAATAAAAGAAGAAAAAAAAAGGTTTGTAATTGGGGAAACGTTCGGCGAAAAGGAATCGTTTTTTTTTTGGTGTCTTGATTCGGTAACTCGCGTACTCATCTCTGTGTTTTTTTTTTTCTTTTTTGATTACTTTTTTGTTGTGGGTTTTTTTAAAATTTTTGTTGGATTCTATTCCAGATCTCTATCCGCGTCCCTTCTTCCATTCGTTACAAATTGAATTGAATTGAATTGAATTGAATTTGAATCTTATTATTAGATAAAATAGTTTCATATTACATTAAGTTTCCTGCAAAGCCTGAGGGGCTTGTCTGCAGAAGATTAGACATTTTGTTTCATTATATTATATTAGAGTTAAATTTGAATTTAAATTTATAATAATAAAGTTTTATAAAGTTCGAACAGAAAGAAATACAAAATAATTACATATTTAAAATTATTTTAAGTTCTAAGTTTAAGTTAAAAAGTTTTGGTATTATAACAAGTTAGTGCAATCAAGATACATTTTTTTTATTTCTTTCAAAAATACGGATTTTCGTAGGTCGTGTAAGTGTACTGGCAATTCATTAAATCTTGCTGGAATAGCTACTGCATATCGTCTTCGGCCATACTCGTTCCAGTATAGAGGGACAATAAAATAGTTTTGAAGTCGTCATCTTGTGTTAAATATTTGTTGGGTTGGTTTCTTGTAGGTGTTGACATCTCTGAATGTTGAAAGTGTCTCCATTTTGTAGAGCTGGTTGATAGAAAGATACGTTTTGAAGCAACTACCTTGCTGTCGTTGCGATTTGTTAATCATTTTTTGAATACTACTATGCAGAGTATTTAGTATTTGGAGCTGCGGTGCGTTGCCCCAAGCCATGATGCCGTATCGCAGATGAGATTCCACCAAGCTGAGGTAGCATTGTCGAAGGATTTCTGGTGCGGATTGCCTAAGTTTTTTTGGATGTGCCGTTATATGGTAGCTCCATTTAAAATTATAGTCAACGACGACTCCCAAGTATTTATACGTTGATACGTTTTCGAGTATTGTTGAACATATATCGTCGTCTTGAAGCAGTGTATGATTTTGAAACTTGTGTAGGCATTTTGTATTGTGTACTTTAACTTCTATTTTATATTTAAGAATATGCGGTGGACGGATTTGCATTGCCTTTGTTTTTCTGGCATTAATTATTAGACCATTGTCGTGACACCATGCAGTGACAATGTTGAATCCCTTTTGCATAATTTGTTCAGCATTTTCAACATCTTTGTGGTTAACCACGATCGCTGTGTCATCTGCGTAGGCAAAGACTGTGCTTTTTTTTGAGGGCTGATAATATGTCATTTATATAAATTATAAATAATAATGGACCCAACTTGGATCCTTGCGGAACGCCGTATTTCGACAGTTTTTCTTCGCTCACACTCTTCTTTATTTTGACTTTAAATTTTCGGTTTTTCAGATAACTTACAAACCATCTTAATAGCGATCCTCGAACTCCCACTTTTTCCAGCTTTTTCAGCACGTTTTCGTGATATAATGTGTCGAAGGCTTTTTTGAAATCAATAAAAAGTACAATTGTGTTTTGGTTTTTCTCTTGGTTTGAGTTTATCTTATTTGAAAAATATCCGAGTAGCCGATTAATACTTTTATTTGGCCTAAAACCAAATTGGTTACTTGCCAGAATTTCGTACTTTTCAAGGTATTCATATAATCTTTTGGCAACGATATCTTCTAATATCTCATCTGTTACCGAGAGAATTGATATCGGCCGGTAATTTCCGATACCGTTTTTTTTCCATCTTTGTAAATAGGACGGACAATTGATATTTTTAGCTCGTCGGGAACAGTTGATTGCTCAAAGCTCATATTTACCAGATTTCGTATTACTGGAGCAAGCGTATATGCGTTATGTTTCAAGTCTTTTGGTCGTATGGCATCTTCACCAGCCGACTTATTCTCTTTCAGCGAAATAAGAGTGTTGAAAATTTCCTCCGTGCTGACCTCACAAAAGAACATTGAATGTTGAACACTACTTGATGGACCTGAATAGGACTTATGATCGCACACATGAATTATATTTGCAATATCGGTGACTAGTTGTCCCGCAAACTGGTTTGCTAGACCATCAAAATTGTCAGTTGCAAAGTTTTTAGCTAAAACATTATCCAGATTCATCACCTTTTTGCCAAGTATTGTGTTTATAATTTTCTGGGCTTCTTTTGGATTGTTTTTAACTTTTAAGAATTGCTCTTTATAGTATATTGTACTTGCATTTTTTATTTGTTTATTTAAGTTGTTTCGAAATTGTTTATAATCTTTTTTATATTGTTCTTTCCTGCGGTTGGTTTTATATCTCCGGTATAGGCGGTCTCTCTCCAAGCAAGCATTTCTCAATTCATTAGTTATCCAGCTATGCTCATTCGATCTTTTTTTGGTTCTTCTTGTTATCATGGAAGACTTAACAATTTGACTAGAACAATACTTTTAGAAATACCATCAAACCTCCTCCTTGTTTCTCTATTCTATTAAATGCTATATGGTGATAACCGCTAATAGAGTAATACTTATTTTCATCTTTTTTAATATTTATTTCTGACAAAACAAGCACATCAATAATTATTATGAACAAATTGACTAACACTTAACATAAAATTATTCCAATTTGTCCTTAAAGATCGTATATTTATAAACAAACACGATAATCCATTTAATTATTTTATATAGTTTTTCATTCTTTCTTGTGTGCTTAAATTTTCGAAATTAATTTGCATGATATCATTTTCTTCTTCATCTGTATTTTCCATCATGCGTACGTTAATTTTTTGTTTCAAGTGTGTACAGAGAAAAAAATGCTGTTAAACAATTTTTTCTATGTCGAGAGCCGATTCAATTTCTACCACTGCGTCTCCATCGTTCTAACTCGCGAGAATTTTGCTGTTCCTGAGCCAAACATACTTCCAGTTGACCGTTTTGGCTTTTGTTTTGGTTAACCAGAGCAATTTTTTAAAATGAGCAGTTAGTTGATTGTTTATATATATATTTTGTTTAGCATACACATTACTGGCGTCTCTGTTTACATTCTTACAGATCTCTTCATAAGTCAGTGTTTTTTTAATTTTTGCCTTTTCTATTACGGCGATTTTTATTTGTTTTCGGGTGAAGCAGACTGAGAGATTTTTAAGCTCTTTATTTTTCCTGTCAGTGTAGGTGAAGATTTCATCAACATCGCTTTCGTTCATTTCAATGCCGAGAGTTTCCCCGATAGCATTGACAATATTAAATGCATTATCGTTTGCTTTCATAGGGATGCATTTAATTTCAATGTTTTTATCTAAATGTTTCTTTTCCAGTGTATTAATTTCGGTTTGCAAGTTATTTATTAAAAAGTCTTTGTGTTCATTTTGTTTTTTGTATTCAGTAATTTCATTCATAAGTGTATGTATTAGTTGGTTGTTTTTTGCGAGAGCATTGTTCAGTTCATCGTATTTGATGCTTGTAAATTCCACAGTTTGAGCATACTCTTTGAGCATTTCCTTTATTTCTTTGATTTCCCTATGCGTTTCTTGTGAGAGATCATTATCAGCAGATGAGATTAATACAGAACCTTGGTTTTTGGGAGATTCCGCGGAACTGCTTCGCTTTGCTTGTTGACCCTCTACTTGTGGTGCGGCTAGTACTTTCTCCTTTCCTCTGCATACCCCACATTCCCATGATTTCTTAGCAGCTAACGACCATTTTCTCCATGTATTGTAGGCAACGGTTAAGCATTCATGGTGATAGCACCCCTTGCACTTCCCGCAGGTTATGAACTCACCGTCCGTGGGTAGCTGGTTATGGCATCGAGAGCAATTTGCCATTGCAATAGCAGAGAAAAAAATAAAAAAATTTCTTTCAAATATGCGTTCAAACCGCTATCGCTCTTAGAATGGATACAAAATTGAAGATATTTTTCATTTAAATCCAAGTAAGAACGTAATCGGGATATAGCTATACTTTACTGACTTTTATTTTAATATGTAATATGTTTTTGAGAGAACTTTAAAAAAAACACGACTGGTCACTAAGAGAACTCGCTCACTTAATTCAGTTCAGGTCATTTCAATACAACCAAAAATCCCAATCAGAATGCATTCGTTCATTTTAGTATTCGATAGAGATAGACAGATTGTATTGATTGAAGAGAGTGAATACAATTAACTACCCCAAATAGTCGGTTTGTATTCAAACCGTTATTCGTTCGTTCGTTTCGTTTTTGTACAAATTGGATTGTTAATTAATGTTAATAATACTTGATACTTAATACTTCGACGAAATTTGGATATTTTAAGCATTTCATTTTTAATTTGGGAATCATCTTACTGCTGTAAATAAAATACTTTAGTTATTAAAAAAAAGCCCTAGTACCTACAAATTTTATTTTATAGGATTGAAATGTCAGACCTAAAAAACAAAAGGAGCGAAATTTGGAAACATTTTTCGAATGTTCCAGTTGGGAAAGCAAAATGTAGCTATTGTCAAAAAAATATTAAGCTATACCTGCATTGCCCAATACAATTTTGACACATGCTGAAACTTCAATTAATATCGATACTCGTACAACAAATCTCACAACAACAATAGATACTGATTCACCAACAACTAGCGCGATCACTACCCTTCCACATGCACCCATTTTCAAACAAACCCACATATCATCTTACGTACGTAGACCAATAACAATTTCATATTCCAAACAATTAGATGAACAGCTTACCAAAACTATTGTAAAACAATATTACCCGTTTAAAATGGTAGAGGACAAGGAATTTAAGCAGTTTGTTCATATGCTATGCCCCAATTATGCCATGCCTACAAGAAAACAATATCCAATTCTTTGATTCGCCGTTTGTACAACGAAACGAAGATCGTAAGTAAGATGTTAGTTGAAGTGGAAGCCGTGTGTCTTACAACCGACGGGTGGACTTCAATAACCCAACAAAGCTATGTACATAGGTGTTACAGCTCATTTTCTGCGGGATGTAGACGGTAACAGTTGGTTACAATCATGCCTTCTAGGATGCATCCCGTATGACAGAAGCCATACTTCAATAAATTTGGCAAATTTGTTGAATGAAGAAGCTCAATCTTGGGGTCTGGGCCAAAAAGTAGCATGCGTCGTGACAGACAATGCAACAAATATTGTAGGGGCTGTAAAATATAACAAGTGGAGGCATTTCCCTTGTTTCGCACACACACTTAATTTGGTTTTAGGGGATTGGTGTGAGTGAGCAACACATTGCCAAAGTCAAAAACATCGTCGCATATTTCAAACAAAGATCAAAAGCATCAGTCAAATTGAGAAGTATGCAAAATCAATTAAACCTCCCCGAAATAAAACTTAAACAAGACTGCGTGACAAGGTGGAATTCCACATTTGATATGCTGTCACGAATTTTAAAAAAAAAAGCTGCCGTTATCGCCGTTTTGGCAATAGAGAACCCGGACCTTAACTGCATGTCCCTCAAAGAGTGGGAATTACTGAAAAACGCCACTGAGATATTTAAAATATTTCATGTAATCACCGAAGAAATATCAGCAGAAAATAATGTAACACTTTCAAAAATAATGTTAATGATTAATACTATAAATAACCATCTTTCGAAACATAATACAATAGAAAACTAGTCTCCAGAAATAGCCCAAATAATAAAAACGTTATCAGCATCAGTTGCATCCCGATTTAAAGATGTAGACACTCATGAACTCGTCACACAGGCCACAATATTTACCACACAGTATAAATTTGACAGATGTTTGGAAAATTTAAGGAATAAAGTAACAACGATTCCATCCGTTATTAACGTGAACAGCGGTACCCAACCGTCTTCTTCACACAACATTCCACCGGAGGAGCAGTCACTTATTTGGGAAGACTTTGATAATAAGGTCCAAAATGTTATTTCTAATCTTAATGACACATATACAAAAATATATTATAGAATGAGTCCAATTATATAACATACTAGCTGATCCGCCCGGCTTCGCCCGTGTACACAAACAGTCTCTTCTCGGTTTAACGTTTTAATTTCAACTGATTTAGTGAATGATCTCTCGTCCCACCGCCCACCTATTTATACAGAAAATTTGACAGAATTCTATGTACCCATGTACCTATGTAGTATGTAATGTACATACATCTAGTAGGTATGCAAAGAAGTTCCAAAGTGTGCGTTTATGAGTTGCCGCTTCCGTCTAGTATATTTAGTTTTTTTGTGAAATGATGAAGCAAAAAGGACACCTGTCAACTTACGCAATGTTTATTTATTCAATGAATGGATACACATTAAGAATATACTTCTTATAAATTAGTGCTAAGGTAAAATTAAGCAAAATTAAACATTGGAAATCACTACTTCAATGCAAAATCAGTTGGTTTTGTACACCATTCTTTAATTCAAGTGTCAAATGGACTAATGTCGCCATCTCTATATATTTGTCTGTCTGTCTGTCTGTGTACCTGTCTGTCTATCTGTCTGTCTGTGTACCTATCTGTCTGTCTATCTGTCTGTCTGTCCATCTGTCTGTCTGTCTGTCTATCTATCTGTCTATCTATCTGTCTGTCTGCCTGTCTGTCTATCTATCTGTCTATCTGTCTGTCTATCTGTCTATCTATCTGTCTGTCTATCTGTCTGTGTACCTGTCTGTCTATCTGTCTGTCTGTGTACCTGTCTGTCTGTCTGTCCATCTGTCTGTCTGTCTGTCTACCTGTCTGTCTATCTGTCTATCTGTCTGTGAAGTGAGCTTGAGAACATCGGTTTACCTTTTATAACGCTCTGTGATTTTTGGTTCATTTTCCTGCTTTATTTATTTTTCGGCCCATCTCAGTTTATTAAAGCAATTCCAAGACAGTGACTTTTTTCAATACATAGCACAAAGCTAAATAAATTGATATTTTTAACATAAAATTCTTGATTTCCTTTTTTTTTCTTAATTTTTCAAATTCTTGTTCTTTGTCCACTATCTCCCCTTCGCGCAACCTAAACATGTTTGAGTGTAATCACTGTCGCGAAAAGCCCCCTCATGAAGGGGATTTTGCGGTTTGCACAAAATGCAACCGTAAATTGCACTTTGACTGCACTACAATTACTGAACGGTCCTGGAGAACAATGGGCACAGCAAGACAAGAAGCATGGAAGTGTCAATTCTGCAGAAATGCGGGGGACAACTCAAAACCAGCTGATACAAACAATGCATTGATGACGACACCAGACGTGCAAGCGACAAAAAGAACACGATCTGCAAGCACCAATAGCCCGACCGACACTCATACCTCAGCTGTAGTGGTAGACAGCAACAACTTTACTATCTTAGCTGAGCTTAAGCTGTTGAGAGCCGAAATGAAAGATGTAGCGGCTTTCACTGCAGCCAAATATGAGTTAAATGAAAATATTATTAAAAACAACAATCTGCTGGAGTGCATTACCAAAGAAATAGATGTTTTGAAACAAGGCAACAAGAAGAGAGATGAATTGATTGAAAACATGGAAACACAAATCAATTCGTTAGAACATCAAGTTGGGAAAAACTAGTTGGGAAAACTATCAACTGCGCCATAAATGATACAGATATCACTGACGTTTACAGAACCAACACGAGACTTCCGTCGAAATCGACTATCGTAGCAGCATTCACGTCCACAATCCTAAAAAAATAATTTCTCAAACAAGCCCGCACAACTCATTCCATCAAACTAAACAAGGTCAGACAAAATAGCGGAATTAGTACTAATGTTAATGCAGCGATGCCCGATACCACTGTTTACATTAACAACCAGCTGACCAAAGAGAACAAACACCTTATGTGGATGGCGAAACAGAAGGCGAGACAAGAGAACTGGAATTTTGTATGGGAGAAAGCGGGAAGGGTGTTAGCAAGGCAAAATGAGAACAGTCAAGCGATCTTGATAAGTACTGCTAATGATGTAAGTAAAATTACACGCATACAATAAATTATTAACATTGTGGGTATGTAATCAGATAATCAAATACTGTTCTTAAAAATGGACAACACAAACAGAAACGAAAGATTGTTGATAAACATAGATTGTAAGGTGATGCATGATTTTAGCGGCTTTAGCTTAAATGAAATTAAAAAAATTAATTTTTGTTGTTTATGCTTAAATATAAGATCAATACGCAAAAATTGGAATACCTTTTGCGTGAATATAAAAGAAATGATAAGCGTTTTAAAAATTATTGTTCTGGTTGAAATTCACATTAAAGAAGAGGAAAATTGTTTACATTCTATTGAAGGATTTAAAGCATAGTTTCTTAATAGAAATAATAGGCGTGGTGGAGATATCGCTATATTTATTAAAAACAATATTAAATATGAATGTTTAATTTCTGAATCGCTTTCTTACGAATCCTTAAAAATACGTACCACCGAAGACAACAAGGTCATATTTGGCATATATAGACCACCGAGTTTTCATTTAAACGATTTTATTGCAGAAATGGATAACAGTCTTGGAGATATCAGAAACGTCAATGATTTAATCTTAATGGGTGACATGAATATCAATACTAGAAACTCCCACCTTAATTATGTCAAGGAGTATGAAGAAATGTAAGCGTCTAATGGAATAATTAATTTAATCAAGGAGAATAAGAGAGTTGATCCCAACATAGGCTCCTCGACATTAATTGATCACATACTAGTCAAAATATCGAGTAATCAAATGCATTCGGCAGTCGTTGAGTGTACTATTTCGGATCATTATCCCCTGTTGTACTATACATACACATCAGAAATCGACGAAAAACAAACCTATAGCATACCACACATCTGTAAACGTAAGGTTGACGAATATATACGTACTACGGATTGGAATACATTACTTAGTGAAACCGATGTTGACTCTCTGTATGGAAAGTTTGCAACAAAAATGGATAAAATATACCAGAAGTAATCGTTCAATAAGAACGTTTCAACTAAATATAAACATAATCCTTGGATGTCGACTTACTTACTTGGTGAATGTAAAAAACGAGACGAGTTATACCGAAAATGGAAAAATAACAAGGCAAACAAAACGTATGAAAGCGATTACAAAAGGTTTCGTAATAAACTGAATAAAAAAATAACATCGCATAAGGCTAGTTTCTATATTAATAAATTTAACCAAATACGAGGTGATCCTCGGAAGACCTGGAAACTAATAAACGAAATAATGGGAAGAAAAAAGCTCAGTGTAGATGATGGAATCGTAAAAAATTTTCCATCTGATAAAAGCTTATTGACACTTTCAAACGAATTTGCGGAAAACTTTTCGGAACAAACCCTTCGTATTATTCATCACTGCAATGCCACAACAACAACTCACTGCAGCACTAGAATGCCTAACTCCATATATATCGAAGATACGAACCAAGCAGAGATAAAAAACATTATACATTCATTGGGAATAAATAAGTTGTAGGGGCCTTTTGCGTACAAAAAAATTATATAAGTAATTTTAAATATTCATCTTCGAAAATCCACACTTTTACAACCCTGTGTGCGATTGGTCTTAGCCAATACACCTACCATACAGAATTCCATGTCCAATCAGCTGTAGAAATTCGCCACAGTTCGAGCGGAAATGGAAGTTCTAGCCACTTTAGTTCTTCAGAGATTTAACTCTGCCCTTTTTTCTGCGAACCATCACCGAGTCAACATCGTGAGCGAAAGTTCCCTCTGGTATAAGGTATCGTCACGGCGTGAATCCCACCTCACGTGGAATTTTTTTGGAAGAGTGAAGTAGGTCCACCGATAAAAACAACGATTATCCCCCGCTTGTCTCAAAAGGCGATATTGGTGATAACCTCCACTCGCAGTCATCCAGCGTGGAGAAAGCCGAAAACGAGTGACTATATCAACCAAAACCCAGTGTCCAGTGTGCTAGTGTGGTTAAAGTGAGAAGTGACCCATCTTCAAGACACGTGTCACCTGCGATAGCCACAGTTCCATCCAACTTCCAGGGCAAGTGAAGCAAGGTGTGCCAAACGAACGTAATCCTCGAAATTCACCACCGTCATCCATCCAAAGTAGCCACCACTCAGTCCAGCGACAACTAGGCCATCCACCTCGACCACCAGCCCAGTGAAATTAGAGCAGAACGCATCTCTCGCTCACCACCAGTCACCAATCCAGGCCAGAGTCACAGTCTCCAGCATCCAGGAATACGGGAGCGGGACGTAGTCGCATAAAACTACCTCTGTGCACTCCAGCCGCAATCGAGACAAAGTTTCACCACCCACACTTTGGTACGCTATCAACGCAGTGAGTCCCGAAAATTCCCCACAGGTTGATCGTACACAGCGATTCCCCAAACCCGTCATCCAGTCCAAAAATAGGCGAACGACGATCAACACCATCGACAGGCGCACGGCTGACCGCAGTGAACAACAAAATCCACCCCACCTTCACGATCATCCAGAAAAAGCAAAACAACACCCGCATCATCAGAGTGCATGTCAGTGCACCGAGCTATTGTCTTCATCAACCACATCTTATAGGATTTTTTCTTATTAATTAAGTCAAAGCTAAGTATTTGTGTATAGAATTTGTAAAGTTCATTCATTTGCAAAATATCTTTCCTTAACTTTAATTTTACAGAACATATAGGTACTCGTAACATTACAACAACAAGACCTTCAATCAATGCTGCGCACACCATCAATTGGAGAGTCATCGATTTCTTTGTAAATAGACAAAACATATGGGTGAGTCCAATTTGATATTTTTGTATGAACGATCTAGTGCAGTGATAATTTTTATTGTGATTAAGAACATCATATTGTTTTAATGATCATAAAAAAAAAGACAATACGCAAAACTGATGTGTGATATGTGAAGCTTAAAATGGGCAATAGATTATAGTTTTTCTTAAACCACATACACACGATATAGATGTACATATGTGTACATACATGTGATTGTATTTAAAGATTTATTTTGCACTTATTACAAAAGTATCTGAAAACGAATTATGTTGCATTCGGTATATTGTATGTTACATATGAATTCTTGTAAATTCCTTTGTTTATATTTTAATTTTTTTTAGACCTTTTTATGGTAGAATAAACATTTTATATTTAATGGATAATTACATATTATGTTAGTTTGTTGATTTTTTGAAGATTGATATTTCAGATATTTTATTTTGATTAGCAGATTTTAAGATGATATTTGTGTGAAACTTATAAAGTGATTTTGGGAAGTGTGTGTTAGTGATGAAGTGCATCGAAAGCTATATGAGCATATCGTAGGGTATAGCTCGATATTACGTTAGGGGTCATCGCAATTAGAGGAGTGGCGCGATGGCCAAGGAAGGTCCTTACTTTCTTTGAAGGAAAGGACTGTGGGAGGGTCACACATAAGGTAACCAAATACATCTTCAGGTTACCAAGGTTTCTTAGTTTCAATTACTCCATCTTTTTTGCGGTTTTGGATTTTTATCCAATAATTTAAATTTAAAGTATTCAGTTTTTCGCTTGCTCCATTTCTTTCAATATTAATAAAACTTCAGGCATGTAATATAATGTACGGCAGTCCAGCAGTGAGTACAAGAACCCACGCCTCCGTCGAGCTAGTATCGTGCGTGTGCAAGCATGCCTGCTCGTATTCAACTGGCCTGGACAACCTACCGTACAACCCATTTTGATTTGCTAGGAATTCCTGTATTCTTAGGAATCGGTGGGATAGCATAACATCGCTCTCTCTTTGTAAGATAGGAACATCTTTAAGTACCGTTACAAAGTCTCCAGGCGTTGATGGAGTTAGAGCGGCTGATATAAAAGCACACCCTGACATATTTGCTTCTATAATATCAAAAGTTGTAAACCTTAGTCTGCACCAAGCCAAGATCCCACAAGCGCTAAAAACAGCAGTAGTACTACCTATATACAAAGGTGGAGTAAAAAATAATATCAACAATTACAGACCGATATCGATTCTACCAGTCATTGGAAAATGTTTGGAAGAAGTTATAATGAGAAGATTGCTATCTTTCATCGAAAGACAATCTCTTATCCATGATAAACAATATGGTTTCCAAAAAAACAAAGGCACGGGTAAACTTCTGGGAGAATTCACAAATTGCGTAAATGAAAGCTTAAACAAAAACCACCATGTTCTAGTACTGTTTATGGATTTTAGTAAAGCCTTCGACACGCTTAACCATCGTAAACTACAAGAAGCTCTAGAACGAATTGGAATCCGTGGAGTCCTTACGAATTGGATCATAGATTACCCTTACTGCAGGACTTTTAGGGTGAGAATTAAGGATGCTTACAGCGATGAGAAAAGTATACAATACGGAGTCCCCCAGGGCTCCAAACTGGGTCCAATATTATTTATACTGTGTGCAAATGAACTGCTCCGAGTTTTCAAAAACAGCAGAACATGGACGTGGCTACGAGAATCATGCAAGAGGAATTCGACGAAACAGTAAAATGGTGTCACGATAACGGACTGATGATTAATGCAACCAAAACTAAAATGATGCACATACGAGGATCTCATCTAGCAGTCACGCAGCACAGGATACATCTAAAGAATAATGATTGTCCAACTACGTACACGAATCAAATAATAGATGTTGTCGACAGTTACAAATATCTGGGAGTTACCATCGATAGCCATTTTATTTGGCAAAAACACATTAACAACTTACGTGTGGATCTGAAGAGAGCGCTCTTTGGCCTTAATTATTTAAAAAGTTATTCTACTCCACAGGTACTACAACAAGTTTATTATTCTCTGGTGGAGTCGAAGCTGAGGTATGGAATTCTCGCATGGGGCAGCGCATGCACTACGCACCTAAAGAAACCACAAAGACTTCAAAATTCAGCTCTCAAACAAATAGGCAACGTATCTGAAGGAGAACCATTTAAAGTTCTTAAAGTCCAAGCAATCTATAAGATGACGGTATTACTGGAATATTACGATGACATCCGATTTAAGAAGCCAATTGACCATAATCATAACACAAGAAGACGGGCGCAGGGTATGCTGCAAACACCATTACCATACAACAAATACGGCAGAAATCAACTTCAACATAGAGTTCCATCAATTTTCAATGAACTTCCGCTAAACCTCAAAAATATTGTTAATCACAAAAGAAGAAAAAAACTTATCAAAGATTTCCTTTTATCCTAAGTGTTCTAAAGTAACTAGGTATTTAATTTTCGTCATGAAATATTTTCTTTTTTTTGTTTCTTTGTCTTTTCCAAAATAATATTAATCAGACAAAAGAGTAATTTTTAAAATTTAAAGTTAAAACCGAGTTATTAAGCTCACTTTGAAAACAAATCTTTTAGAAATTCAACCTCCTGCAGAAAAGCCAGCATGGCTTCGCGGGAAATCATTTTTGTAACGAAGATTTCATGAAATAATAAATTATCTTTGAATCTTTGAATCTATCTGTCTGTCTATCTATCTGTATATCTGTCTGTCTGTATGTCTGTCTGTGTACCTGTTTGTCTGTCTGTCCATCTGTCTGTCTGTCTGACTGTGTGTCTGTCTGTCTGTCTATCTGTCTATCTATCTGTCTGTCTCTCTGTCTGTCTGTCTATCTATCTATCTGTCTATCTGTCTGTCTGTCTATATGACTTTCTGTCTGTCTGCCTGTCTATCTATTTATCTATCTGTCTATCTGTCTGTCTATCTGTCTATCTATCTGTCTGTCTCTCTGTCTGTCTGTCTATCTATCTATCTGTCTATCTGTCTGTCTGTCTATATGACTTTCTGTCTGTCTGCCTGTCTATCTATTTATCTATCTGTCTACCTGTCTGCCTGTCTGTCTATCTATCTATCTATCTGTCTATCTACATATCTTTCTTTCTTTCTTCTGTCTGTCTTTCTGTCTCTCTGTCTATCTGTCTATCTATCTGACAGTCTGTGTATATGTCTATCTATCTGCCTGTCTGTCTATCATATATTGTGAATATGAGTAGTTTTGGTCAATTAATATAGATTTTGTTAATAACTCGACTCCAGCGCCACCTATCGGGTCCAGATATAGTAGTTTTCTCTTTTGGCACTACACCAACATATTTTGTGAATATGAGTAATTTTGGTCCATTTATATAGATTTTTTTAATAAATCGACTCCAGCGCCACTTATCGGGTCCAGATTTTCAAAATTTCGGCTCCGTTGTAGTGTTACCTGGTTCAATACGAATCCAACAAAAAAAATTCCCATGCAAATCGGATGATGTTCAGACGAGTTATGTTGATACAAACAGACACCAATTCATTTTTATATATATAGATTTCGTAGGTAAGTTGTACGAATTCAGAACATTTAAATTTAATAAATGTTTGTATATACATATATAAAATATTTAGTAATTCTCCTGATCATAATCCGTACCTAGTAATCATCGTCTTCGCCATTGTAAAGCATACCTTTTAATGATGAGTACTTTTTCTCTGGTTCTGGTACGGGTTCAGCCTCAATATCTTCTTCGTCATCTAAGTCGTCTGTAAATTTAAACAAGCATTATAAACATATGAACTTTTACATTTATATTAAGTATATATTTAAAAATTATGCTCGTACCATTCTCAGCAATGACAGACTCGTCCTTCCGCTTAGTTTTCGTTGCAATTGATAGACCAACTTCTAATTTTGGTCGTGCTTGTTCCTAAGGGAAGAAACTAAAATTTTTTTTTTTTTTTTTTTTTTTTTTATATCTGAATCCTGCCCCAAGGCTGATACTGCGACCTGAAAGATCTATTGTATCGTAGGATACTAATTAGCCCAAGAGGCAAACCACCTTTCTGATAAAGGTGAGTAAGTCCTTGGTTGACGCATTTTTTAATTCATAAGGTCTAAGCAGTTCTTTGTGTAGGGTACGTCGTCTGACCCCAAAAAGTGCCGGGCAGTCACAAAGGACGTGTTCGGCTGTTTCGACCTCTTCCAAACAGAGTCGACAATCGGTCTCGCTAGACAGGCCTAACTTGTTCAAGTGGTATCGTAAATGACAATGACCGGAGAGGAAATTTGTTAGATACCTAATATCCTTCTTATTGTGGTTTAGAAGTTCGTTGTGATGGGTATAAGGCTTAATCAACAATTTGGCTTGCCTAAGCCGCGGGACATTTCTCCAATGAGAAAGTCGGAGATTGTGTTCCCAATTGTTAACTAATGCTGAGATTGTTGCCCAGTTTATGCCACAAAAGGGTTCTGGACCTGAGAATTTAGCAGTAGAGCCTGATCGGGCCAGTTCATCCCCAATCTCATTTCCTTCAATGCCTCTGTAACAAGGCACCCACCAAAGTTTAACCTTATTGTGGGTAGCTAGAGATTGGAGAGCATTGAAGCAGCACTTTACCAGTCTTGAGTCCACAGAATAGGAGCTCAAAGCTTTGAGTGCGGCTTGGCTGTCTGAAAAGACATTTATGTTAGCTCCAACGCCAGAGGCCATTTTTGATCCATCAGTGGACCATATTAGACTTTTTGGGTCTATCGTGGGTCCTCCGTTTGACCACGTGGTACGTTCCCCAATATGAACTTCGAATTTTCTGCCAAAGCAATATTCACTTATCATAAAGTCAGCGACAGTGCAAAGCATGTCCTGATCGGGAATGTTGTTGATAATATTAAGGTGACCCGTAAGGCTACCTGGTTTGTACTTACGAATAAGTTGAAATTGAATAGCGCTTCTAGCGGCTGACTTCCTAATGAAGATCTGTAATGGCGATATGCCAATTATAGCTTCTAGAGCTGCTGAAGGGCAGGTGCGCATGGCACCGGTTATACCAAGACACGCCATGCGTTGAAGCTTATCAAGCTTCTTGGCTGTGGTCTTTTCGAGAACCTCAGGCCACCAAACTAAGGCTCCGTACGAAATGATGGGTCTGACCATCATGGTATACAACCAGTGTATAATTTTTGGATTGAGACCCCAAGCTCTACCATACAGTCGACGACTTGCCCATAAGGCCCTAGTTGCACGGTTTATTATAGAGTTGAGAAACTAAAATAATAGGTGAGCACTAAATTTTCACCAGCAGTCAAAATGTTATGCCCTACTCACGTTCTTTTGCTAGTCCTTCTTCCTATACTTCCTTTATTTCCAATCATCACTGCATCCGCCGTTTACTATTTATTTCCTCATATCTTTCTGTGATTGAGAATATTGTTTGGATTTTACAATAAACTCCCAAGAAAATATATACATCCCACATGATTTTCCAAGTGTTGAATTTTTTTGGTTTGATATATTAATTTGTTATTAACCACAGAAACTAGATGAATAGTTCTATTTACATTCTCGTTCTCACACGAGTACACTAGTTTTTTTTAAAGTTATATTATTAAACAATAAATAATACCGTATCACTTTCACTGCAAACAGAAATTATGTTTGTTAATGTTTTGATTGGGTTATTATCTGACGTTTCGGCAACTCAGAAAGAGAAATGCATTCAAAGACAAAAAGAGACAAAACGATTCAAAATCGTTACAGTCAAATAATTCAAAAAGACACAAATCCATTTAAATCTCATCAAGATTGTACTTTTCCTTTCATTCTTTTTTAACCGGAAGAACCGAACCGGTCAAATGAGCGACAAAAGTATTGATTTTTTGAACGATTGATTCGTGGTTGTGTGATTGCAATCATCAATACTTTTCGGTGAACGGGTCAAAAAGATCGAATCAATCACGATTGACAAGCTCTATCTCCAACCCCAAAGATGAAGACTTCGATGACGTCTCCAGAAAATTGTAAGTTTGACTACGTCCATTATTTGAGCAGTATGCTCCTGAAACTATCCAATCCAGAAGTGTGTTTTGGAGAATCGGTAGGTTGTCACCCAAGTTGATGTGACCTTTCTGCATGAGATTAAAGAAGACATCTGCTCCAAGCAACATACCAATACTTTGCGGCTTGTAAAATAACGGATCAGCTAAATTGAGGTCATGTGGAATCTTCCAATCCTTTATTTGAAGCCGATGTTGAGGTTGAAATTCCGTGATTGAGCCCGCTATCCAGAATTCGATACTCCTGGTGAAGCCGTCAAATCTAGATTTGACTATCGTTCTAGTCTTGGAATGAACCCTTGCAATGATTTCTCCCACCCCACTTATGTCAATGGGACTATTAGTCGAACGGAGACACAGAAGGTTTGCTAATGACTCAGTCATCAAATTGAGTTGTGAACCAGAATCCAGTAACGCTCTAGCCGAGACAAAACCTCCTGCCTGATTCCTAACCTTTCTTCAACACCACTGTTGCTAGAATGACTTGAGACTCGGCACACGTGTCCACAGCGTTATGCAAGTTGGTCTTTGGTTTGCCTGCTTGCTGCGATGTTGATGGTTCCTGTTGATTGCTTTGCGTAGTATACCTATGTAACTATGAGGCTTAGAGCAGACGTCAGAACTTCTTGAAGAGCAGTTGATCACTTCATGTCCTTTCCTTAAACAATTAATGCACAATGACAACCGCTTTGCGTTTTTGAAACGATCATAGACATTCAAATTTTTGAATTTGTTGCAATCGGCAATTGCGTGATGTGGTGAGTTACAAAAATAACACGCAACGTTTGTTACAGGCAGCGAATTAAGCGACGGTTTTCGGTGAGTCTGCTTTCAAATTTGTTGTTCAGCAATTAACGATTTAGATTCTCGGCTTTTTAAGAATTGACAACGCCGGTTCAATACAACAGCGCAGTCCGACCATTTCGGTAATTTGTCATACGCTAAGGACTCATCCCACTTGATTTGGGTCTCACTATCGACCTTCGATATAGCTAAATACAGGGTGTTTCCAAGTTAAATGTCAAGACTTTGGCAACTGATTCTTGGGTTTATTCTAAGAAAAAAATTGTTCTACAGCAAGGGTCTATCTCTTATTTGGACATCGTTTATGGAGAATTTAAGAAAACACCTACTTTGGTGTACCTTGACCCATACTAACTCAAATATCTCCGCTAATACTTACTACAGAAACTTATTTTGAGGCTTTAATTTTAGACGAAATAACACCCTTTTTAACTGCGTTGAAACAAATTGGATACTTTTTTTTGCTTTCCAGATATTTTATTTTATTATTTTTTTCTTATGAACGTAACAATTGTTAACAAAAAAATGTGTAGTATGTATTCTGAAAAACCCACAGATTTTATGATACTTGGAAAAACCGCAGCAGGTAAAAAGCGAAAACATGATTTTTTACCTATTTTTTTTTTACCACAATTGGCAATTAGTGCGATTTTCTAACTAAATCATAACTTTGCAATTTGTTTTTTTACATAAGGTATGACTTTACGAAAGTTTTAAATTATGCTCATTTATTAGAATACCCGTCAAAACCCTAATTTCCATACAATTTTCCCTTTAACATCCCAGACGCAAACCTAACTTAGTATGTAGGCCTAGTTGGAAATTTAACTAGGAAAAGTGGTATAAATGATTAGAAAATAAAATTCAATTTATCAGTTAAGGTTAGGATAAAGCTCATGGTATCTTTGTCGTGCTCTATTGGAAATTTCGTCGCACAGCCCATAAACGTAGATAATATCTGCGTATTCTTAGTTTGTAAAAGATGCCATTTCAAATACCGTTTCTAAGTAACCGTTTTGTAACCTCCGAGCCAAAATGATCAATAATATCATCATAGTTTAAAGAAAGCATTAAATCGGATTCGATGTTTAGTGTTGCCAAAGAATTTAATCTTTTTCCAGCCATGGTCGCTCGAAGATAATATCTTACTCTTTTAAGGGGACCTTCTGGTCTAGATATGTCAAAAAATCGATTTTTTTTGATATTTCAAAAGTATAGGGTTTTAAAGGTATACTGTTAAATTTTCGTATTAATATTTCCAGTATTTTGACTTCTACAGCTTTAGCAAGTCAGCGCAAAACCAGGTAAAATTTAAACTCATTTATCTCGAAACCATATTTTTCTGCACGGTGTGAGACAAAAAAAAAGAACTTCTCGACCGATTCGTCTTAAATTATAGTATGTTATTCAGTAAAGCAGTGCTTATCGTCGGAACTAAAAAAATGTTTTACGTTGAATATTTCTTACTTTTTACATAAAAATGGGAATGAAAAATGGTATTTTTTTCGAAACGTAAATTTCAACAACGCGCCATTTTGTCAATTTTTAATTTTTTTTTATTCTAGTTCCTGCGATAACTACATTCATACTGATTAAAATTTTGTTTGTTTTTGATCAGTGGAAGAGCCGAAACACGACACACTACCAAGATACATTTTTTTGAAGAGGGTAACTGTAAAACCAATTTTTGTTTAATTAAAATTATTATTATTGTTTTTTTTTAATGTTTTGTCATATTCTCAATCCAGTAATTCCCACCTACTTTCCATCTAAGGTTATGCTACTCATTGTAAATTAGTTTTAAGATATCAACTTGTATAAAGTTTTAAATACTAAGTACTAAAAAAGATTTTAATCTTAATGTACAAACCTTTTAATGAAATAAATGAAATGAAATGAAATATTTTTGTAAAGTGTTAAAGTGATATAATATATCTACAAAGTTTAAATACTGTTGCTCATTATTTTCATTAAATAAAAAAATCGTAAAAACTCGTCATATTCAAGGGCGCTAGACCAGAAGGTCCCCTTAAGACAGGAAAAACTCTCACCACTGCAAATGTTGACTGCCGTCGATATGCACATTCTTAGGACTATATCTATATAGGGGTACATTGTCTCAAGTTTTTCTTTTCTTATAATCTTTAAAATCACGTTGATTGTTCGAAGCAGTACTCCGTCTCAAGATAAAGTTGTTAAATAAGAGCGAAGATGGATGCATTCATGAACCAAGACCTTTTTGAGATCATCAGTATACATTATTACCAACATGCGAGCTCTATTTTCAACTTCTTCAGAGCTAAATCAAACAAATTGCTGAAAAACGAAAATTTGCTATTTAAATTGCTGTACGCTTCTCTTCTCTTTTGAAGATCAGCCACAAGTTTATCTATAATAACTAAATAACATGCTACTTTAAATGTTTCCCGACCAGATGTTTCGAATCCTCTAAAGTTGTGTCATTCTCATATTCCTTAACTTATGAAAGTTCTAATGCTTGCTGTTCGTATATATTACAGTCTTCCCTTTCCGCGGAAATAAGTTGAATCAGAGTGTCATACATTTGTAAAACTGTATAAATATCAATATCAACGGACTGTAATTTTTTGTTGGTTTTGTTGACATGAACCAAAATAAAACCCCAAAACACGATCATGAAAGCAGTTTGTAGTCGTTCTAATTTCAAATGTCCTTAGCTTTACAAACAGCAGAACGCTTCTGCTCAGGATTGCTCCCGAAAACTTTCAAAGCATTATAAATTTCTGGTAATGATTCCTTCATACTTTTACAAGCATCTGCTCGAGCTGACCAGCGCGTGTCCGAGGGATTTTTGACAGTAATTTTATTTTTTTTTAACATTACCTAGGAGTATTTGTGATTGAAGAATTTCCCATATTTGAGTTGAAGCTGTAAAAAATGTGTAAATTTCTTGTATGAGACCAAAGAACCACCAACAAGCTTCTTAAGCGCATTCAGCGTTAACCCACTAAGTTAAGGGAATGTGCGGAGCAGGCTATATATTCTGCAAGGGGACATAGTTCTTTTATTTTGGCCTATAATCCATTGTTAATGCCTGAAATATTTGCGGCATTATCATACGCCTGGCCTTTAAAGTCTAATATATTAATTAAGAAGATGAAAGTGTACTTAGAAACAAGAAACGGGAATCAATTTTGTTGCATACTATGGTATAGTTACATGCGTATGTATGTACAGGCGTTATAGTAAACATCCAGAAGGCACGATTCGGAATCTCTAGAATTGAAGAATCTTTTCAATTTGTTTTGGTTATTTTTCAAAAGTTTCGCGCGTGTTTCTCTTTGTAAAAAACTTCGAGCAGGCGCCCCTTGTAACCTCGCGCCCCTAGGCAATTGCCTAGTTTGCCTTAGGGATAATCCGCCACTGCGTCTATACGTATGTATATTAGCTTGGGTGGGTTGGATATGAGAAAGTTTACTCAATATGTTTGAGATTCTACTCGCCCTTTCATTTGATACCCATGCCATGGTGGTTGTGAAGAAAAAGGTAATTCGCCATCTTGGGACACCCACCATATTGAATTTAGAATGACGTTACTTGGCTAGTCTAATTCTGCTTGTCAATCCCTTTAAGTTGATACCCATATTAAGGAGGTCGTGAAGATAACGGCGATCCTCCATTTTATGACGTCCGCCATATTAGATTTACAAGCGCTTGACGTTTGCATCTGTCAAAGTGGTATTGTGTCTGAAAATCTATCCGTAAAATAAAAGTATTTTAACATTGAAATAAATAAAATAATTGCGAATTTGTGGTAACAAAAGTGTGGCAAGACTTAAGCTTTAGGTTGAAAGCATAATCCGAGTAAGTCCTAGCAGTTAAGTTTCCTTTTCGCTAAGCTAAAACTTAACCTCAATTAATGCATAAAAGACCACTGCATGAGACTTCCCCCGACCAACCTAATTGCGAGAAGAGACGACCTGTACAAAGCGCGAAAGATATGGCTGCTGAGAATATATCTGGCATCAGCATAGAGAAATTCTGGATGAAAAGAATAAAGAACTCACGAAAGAGCTTGCGTCAAAGTCGGACTTTCAGCTACTTTATTGCGAACTGACAGGGCTGAAAGCAAATTACAACCAAATTTCCGCAAAAGTTGCGCATCTGGAAACTCGTAACAAACTTCTTGAGGAACAGGTTGACAAAGTTATGCAGAAAAGCACAGAAAACAACATTGTTGTGCACCTTCCAGCTGATTCCCACATCGACATAGTTGAAAAAGCGAAGTCTGTGTGCGCAGGGCTGCTGGACAAAGATGATGCTAACACCGATATCGAGGCGGCATACACGATCAGCAAGCAAGGCCAACGTACTGCATCATTGATTGTCAAAATGAAATCCAGAAGCTCTGTTATCGATGTTCTCAGGAATTCGAGCAAACTAAAAGGCACCAACGTCAGTATACACAAAGATTTGCCGCACAATGTACGCCAACGAAAGGCCAAGTTACTTCCACTCATGAAATTTCTTCGCACAAAACAACCGAAAACGAATATTGTTTTAAGAGATGATAAATTATACGTGGTTGATAAAATATCCATTTGGGACTTTTCGGAGGGATTGCTATATGGCAACGAGGATGGTTCGAAGGAATTAAGAGATTTATTTGGTGAAATTCCGGCATTCCTATTAAAGCCGAATAATGGGTTCAACAATAAAAACAATGTGCACGAAACGTCAATGTCATTCAGAGCTGACACTTCATCAAGTCAGATAACTACCAAAGGTGAAACCACAAGCGAAATAGTCCCTGTAAATAATTTGGGTGCTCACGCAAGTAGACGTACAAATGGAGCGCGTAATTGAGGATTAGCCGTCTGCCGAAACAACGCTGAAGCACATGAATTAAAAATATTAAGTTATAACGTAGCTGGGTTAAAAAATAAATTAGTTTTTGTTGAGTTTTTTAATTATATAAAGGAATTTGATATATTTGTACTATTTGAAACTTTTCTAATAGATTATGAAGAAATTAAATAGAAGAACATTTTTAAGGATTACGAACTGAAATGCATACCTGCGGTTAAATCAAGCCTGTTTGGTAGAGCGAGTGGTGGTCAACTATTTGGATATGGAAAGAAGCTTGAAGGGATATCAGTTGGATTTAAGAGGGTAGAAGAAACGTTTGTACTTGAACTTAAAATAGATGTCAACACTCTCTACATAGTACCAATATATTTAAATTGTAGCCATTGGCTACGCGATTATAATAAATTAAGGGATGTACTAAATAACCTAGCAACAACTGAATTACTGCTTATTGGAGACTTCAACGCAAGAATAGGTTTATCTCAAAATAGTTTTGTAAATAAATTAAGTCCATCACCTATATATATAGACCGTAACTCCAAGGATAAAATCTGTAACTCAAAAGGTGTTCAAATACCTGAAGCCTGGGATTGCAGAGTATTAAATGGTTGCTGCGAAGGAGATGCTTTTGGGGAATACACCTTTTTGCGGGGAACGGCATGCTCAGTCATAGATTACAGCTTTATTTCGGGAAATTGGTACTCCTACCAAAAGGTAGGAGGTAACCTAAAAGGTTTTCGGACCATATGCCCCTAGAAATCTCGTTAAAGGCTAACGATGACATGAATAGAGCGAGCACTAACCCACTCGAACTATTGCCTAAGCTTAGATGGAAGGAGGAGTTTCAGGAACTGTATAAAGAAAACCTTAATATAGAACTCGGAAAATTGAGAGAAGCTGGTGCACCACTGCGAATTGAAGACCTGACGATGGCAGTAAGGAAAGCTGCACCGTCGAACCCACCACCCAGATATAAAAATCGAATCAGCAGAAAAAAATGGTTTGATAGAGAATGTATGCGAGCCAGGGACGCGTCGTTTGCTTTTCTCAAGTTATTAAGGGTGAGCAGTAACCAATCATTCAAAGTTCTCTATGCAGCAGCAAACAAAAGCTTTAAAACCTTTTGCCATGCAAAAAAGCTAGCCTTTGACCAACAAAATATTGCTTTGTTGAATAGATCGAGATCATCAGCAGATTTTTGGAAAGCCGCCAAAGTTGTTAATGGAAAAAGAAATGCAATCGCTTCAGGTCTACAAGCAGGGCAGCTTAAGGCGCACTTTGAAATACTTCTCAACGCAGCTCAAATATCACCACCTTTCCAATATGCAGCCCCTATGTATGTGTCTTGACGAAATTCTGGATGCTCCAATCACGGTAGCTGAAGTTAAAGCAGTCATTGAAAACTCCAAGAAGAACAAAGCCCTAGGAAGCGACCGTATTTCGTTCAAATTTTACAAAAATAGTACACCTGAATTCCCTTTGGCGCTTACTCATGAGTTCAACCGAATATTCGAAACCGCAGATCTTCCTGAATGTTTTCAAAATTCAATAATTTTTCCTTTACACAAGAAAGGGGACTATAACAATCCAGCAAATTACCGGTGTATATTTTTTTTAAATACATCCACCAAATTGTTTGCAGGTGTGTTATTTAACAGAATTACAGAGTGGGTGGAAAACAAGAAGATCCTACGCGAATTCCAAGCTGGTTTTAGGAAAAATTACTCCACTATAGATCAAATATTTGCACTTGTAAATATAGCGGAGAGTTATAAAAGGAAGCATAAAAAGTTATATACCTTCTTCGTAGATTTTCGTGCAGCTTTTGACTCTAAACCACGTGAAGCGCTTTTCTACAAACTTTACAGATACGGTATCTCAACAAAGGTCATCAAAGTGTTGAAAGCTATGTACGAAAATAACGTAGCCTGTGTCTGGGATGGAAGCAACCTTTCAGAGGAATTTAATACAGCAATGGGGGTGAAGCAAGGATGCGTGTTGAGTACACTTTTGTTCATCCTATATATTAACGATATAACAAATCATGTCAAGGGTGGGATCGAGATAAGCCAAAGTATAATACCAGCTCTAATGTTTGCAGATGACATCGTTTTCCTTGCAGATTCGGTTAACACAATGCAGCTGATGATAAACAGGCTGGACGAATATTGCAAAACTTGGAATTTATCGGTAAACTTATCGAAGTCAAAGATGATGATATTCAGGGATGGTGTTAGCAGATATTCCCGGAATGAAAAGTGGAACTTTCAAGGAGAACATATCGAGATTGTCCGTGAATATAAATACCTCGGTGTCCTGATTACGTCTAATTTAAGTATGAAGAAGCACCTGCAAAATAAGAGGTGAACTGTTGAGCCTTAACTATATACCGCACCGCCCTGAACTCCCCCTTTTGTGTAGCCTTTGTAACCTTGAAGAACGGGAGGACGTATTCCATTTCATTGCCATATGTCCCATCCTTAAAGAATTCCGCTGCATCTTCTTTGGAGCGCAGGTACTCACGGTCGAAGAAACGAAGACTATTTTAGATGGCAACCGAGGCTGGGATAGACTGTATAATTATGCAACAAACGCACTTCGCTACAGAAAATGCATTATAGATGAAAACTTTTAGGAATAAATATTAAAATTAAAATTTGTTTAATAATTTATGTACACATGATTAATGAATCAGAAAATTTTTATAATGTCAATCTGGTAGACGGCCCCAAGCCAAACCATATAGACTAAGTATTTCAAATTGTTAGAAACTATACTTTTTTATGAAATAAATAGTCAATTAAACTAACTAACTATTAGATTTACAACGTCATAAAATATACTATATTGTTTGAGATTCTATTTGCCAACACTTCTATTTGATATCCATGTTATGCGGGTTGTGAAGAAAAAAGTAATCCGCCATTTTATGGCATCCACCATATTGAATTTAGAATCACATCACTTAGCTAATCGTATTCTACTTGTCAAACCCTTTCATTTGATACCCATATTAAGATGGTAGTAAAGATAACGGTTATCCGCCATCTTGTGGGCGTCCGCCATATTGGATTTTTAATGACGTTATAGCGTATTGTAATCTACTTGCCAAGCCCTTTCATTTTATACCCATATTTAGGTGCTCGGGAAGATAACGGTAATCCACCATCTTGGAGCGTCCGCCATATTAGATTTACAAGATCATGAAATATACTATATTGAGTTGTCACCGGATACGCAAAATTTCAGCATAATCGGATATCTGGAAGTGGGTGTAAAATCGACTCCCAGATTCCGCCCTCACAGAAATGGAAAAGTTAAAAAGCGTCCGCTATATTGGATTTAGAACGTCATCAAATACCACATATTGTATTGTCTCCGGAACTATATACGTGTGCAAAATTTCAGGATAATTGGATATCTGCAAGTGGGTGTAAAATCGACTCCCAGATTCCGTCCTCACAGAAATGGAAAAGTTAAAAAAACGTCCGCCATATTGGATTAACAACGTCATCAAATAGTACGTATTGTATTGTCTCCGGAACTATATACGTGTGCAAAATTTCAGGATGATCGGATATCTGGAAGTGGGTGTAAAATCGACTCCCAGATTCCGCCCTCACAGAAAGTGAAGTTAATATAAAGCTTGTAATAAATGAGCATACTTTAAAACCTTCGTAAAGTCATACTTTATTTAAAAAATTAAAAAAAATTATGATTTAGTTAGAAAATCGCACTAATTGCCAACTGTGGTTAAAAAAGTAGGTGAAAAATCATTTTTTCGCTTTTTACCTGCTGCGGTTTTTACCAAGTATCATAAAATCTGTGAGTTTTTCAGAATACATACTACACATTTTTTTGTTTACAATTGTTACGTTCATAAGAAAAAAATAATAAATCGGTATAATTATTACGCATTTCTTGTAGAAAAGCGACCTGAAAATCAAAAAAATGTATGGGCAAGATTAATGATTTTGACTTAAAAATAAAATATCCGGAAAGCAAAAAAAAGTATCAAATTTATTTAAACGCAGTTAGAAAGGGTGTCATTTCTTCTAAAATTAAAGCCTTAAAAGAAGTTTCTGTAGTAAGTATTAGCGGAAATATTTGAGTTAGTATGGGTCAAGGTACACCAAAGTAGGTGTTTTCTTAAATTCTCGATAAATGATGTCCAAATTGGAGATAGACCCTTGCTGTAAAACGATTTTTTTCTTAGAATAAATCCAAGAATCAGTTGCCAAAGTCTTGACATTTAACTTGGAAACACCCTGTACATTAAAATCGCATTAGAAATGTCTTCGTGATTCCCTAAAGACGTAATATGGGATTCACACTAGCGTCGAAATGAGATAATTTCGAGTTTCACATAAAAAGTGTTCATACCTACGCTTGCTAATTTCGTGAATGGATGCATTCAGTTCCGATAGTAAAACTATGACGGTGACATGTTATAAAATATTTTAATATAAAATTATTTGTTCATATACATAAGTATAACGTATAGTAATAATAATAGTTGGATGTTATTGGTAAACAGTTGGGTAGATAAAGTCGACTATTATATAGCTAACATTGGATATATGCGGCGCTGCCTCGGGTTAATATGTTAAATTATTACTTTTCGGGTGGGTTTTGCCACTCCGGGTATATCAACAATTGTCGGGCACTCGCGTGGATATCAAGTCGACTATAGAGCCAACTGTAGAAAAGTGACCAATGGGCGCGGAGCTTAAATAAATGGACAGATACTGTGTATGTACGAATCCTATGGCCGACGCTCTTTGGCTCCAAATTCAGTTGATCAGAGTGCCTCTACGTGGCGTACAACTTCAATTTCTTTTTTTCAGATAACATCCCATATTTATTAAACCATTCCATGAGATATTTGTGTTTTGTATATTTTGTATACATATATATTTTGTATATTATATTTTTCGTTTTTATATCACTTTACTTGTGCTGAACGGGGCCAGTAGCTTTGACAATTGAAGCGTTGAGAATGAGAAGGTGTTAAGTGACAAATTCGAAGTTTTGAGTAAGAAGCATTTAAAGTTTTTTGCACAGAACTTTTTTTTGTAAATGCAAGAGTAATTAATAGATACCACATTAAAATTAAGAAAAAATATATTATTGAGAACAATAGTACTCCATTTATTTAACCTGTCGTTTACTTGGTTTTTTCATCAATTTTATGTATTTAACACCTTTATGCAAAAATAGTGTTGGTTTAATTTTTCCGAAAAATTAAAAAGGTGTTCAGTGACATACACATTTCTAGTATTTTTTTTTTTATATCTTTTTGATTTTATTTTTGTTGTCAGGACCCGCAGCCATACCTTATTTATAGTACCAACGCTGCTGCAGTGGAACATAACCTTACCTAGGCTGAAAAGCACCGTTTTTTGTTGACTCTTTTTAGCAAACAATAAAAAAGATGTGCATGGTGTTGCATACTTAAATTGCACTTATTGTGCGCATTTAACACCTTTATGCAAAAATAATTTGATTCAAAAAACCTACCTATTCATTTTTCAGAGGGTATGGAGGTGTTAAGCGATCTTAACACTTTCTTTCGCTAAGAAACTTAAGAAATATGTGTATTTAACACCTTCATCACAAGCCAACTTCTTGAATAAGGACAGTAGCGGCACGCCAAGTACACGAAAATTTAAGTCGTCACATAACGCCTTTATCGACTAAAAAAAGTCAGAATTTTCAAAATGTCACTTAACACCTTCTCATTCTAAACGCTTCAATTGTAATCTCAACCACATAGTTTATTTACGGAAATAACTACTAAACACTAAATATCTCCTAAACTAGCGATATATATTTTTTTTTAGTACTGAATCATTTTTATTTTGCGTTTAGATCACCGAAATCAATCCGTTGTTTAATATTTGCGCAACGGATATCGTTAATATTCCCTTATTTATTTGTCCTGTCATTGTCATTCGGAATCATTCAACTGCATTCAAATTAAGTTTGTTCGATTATATTTTCACATAATTTTGAACGAATTTCAACGAAATTATGTTGAAATGAGATAATTTCGATACGTCAATTCGTATGAGAAAGTATCTCATTTCGAGCATAATTTGGAAATTCGCAAGGAAATTAGCTGTTTTGCCCTGGTGTGAATACTGTATAAAGGAGTCAAACAGTGCTGAAACATTGTCAACGAGTCCTCTAAGTTGAGTTGGCGAAGCACATTTCATCTTCGGAAGATCAAACAGCAGCGAAATGTACTCTAAGAAAATTAGACAATTATTGTCATACGTCATACCGCTCTTCGAGTCTCTTAAGTGCTTTCGGATAATTTTCATCCGAAATTTGAAACGCCTTTACTGTCCCAAGTGCTTGCTCACTCAAACAGGATACCAAGTGATTGAACTTTTCAATACCTGTGAGCGACGAATCGTTGTGAACTAGCGTTGTAAATGTTCCAATAAAATTTTTATAATCGCAATATTTGCCTGAAAATCTGGGCAAGCGAAGTTGAGAAAGCCGCGAACTTGTCGGCTGAGGAATAGAAAACGAAGTTTCTGTCATACTAACTTTCCTATGTTTTCCCATTAACGAAACTATTTTCGATTTGGTTGCGCAGTACAGCTCTTCTATATCGCTACGGCAAATATCAGCTGGTAATAACTCTTCGATTCGAGTTTGATAGCTAAGAGCTTGCTTGAAATAGGATTCTACGATACCTAGTCGACATTGTAACTCTGCAAACTCCATTGTATGCCCTTTAGCGTCAATCGTATTTTTAATGCGAGATATATTTCCATTTGAAGACGCCCTATTAACTTTCAATGCGTCTAACGATTTTTCTGCTTCCATTGTTGCTGCTTTGTTTACTTTTTAAGTGACAAAATAAACGAGCAGCTGATTTCAAATACTAGAAGCTTTCCCTTTCTCAAACTAGTAGGCGACAATTACGCCACAAGAGACAAGAATTCCCCTATAATTAGCGAAACGACGACGAAGCGAAAAAAAAACCTAAATCTTCCAATAATACTATGTCGTGCACGATTTGAATGCAGTGAATTAAAACAGAAAGCGACAATCTATGAGCTAAAGCACAGACAATAAATATACAGATGTCTCATGCCTGTACAAAAAAATGGTTCCAATTTTTTTCTTAGCCGACGAGCCGTGGCCGACAAAGCTATCAGAATAGGTATAACAAATAATGCTCTTTGCTTTTACTCGCTCCGTTCACTTGTGTGGGAAAAGCTTCTCCCTCTCATCATGTGTTGTGATTGTGTTGTGACACAGCCAACGATGGGCCACCGTACACGAGGTGATTTCTGCCGGCAGAGAACCGGTTTTGTGGGCGAAGGGGCCGAGGTCTGTGGTAAGAGTTTGTTTGAGCTGTTGAACGAGGTAAGAAACTAATACATAAACATCTTTCAAAATATTTTGGTCGGCAACAATACTACCACAGTGAAAAGCAGTTTATGTACACAATTTTTTCTGCCGGCAGAAATCATCCCGTGTGCGCTGGCCCATGAGATAAGCAATTGTAAAGGGGCATGTGCCATGGCTGTGTGATTTTTAGCAAGTGTTCAAATTGTCTTGAATGGGAATTTTGTTACCGCGTATTCATATGTATATGTATGTATATGCGATGGAGCAATGGAAGGGAAGAAAAAGTAGATAATTTCATTGGATTTTGTGATTGCAAAAAATAATTTCTTTGACAGCAGCTTATAAAAGTGCGTGATTTTTTTGATAGTTCATAAAGATTATGTCAGACGCAACTGGTTTTAATATAAATAAGTTACTCAAATACTGAATTGAGTATTCAGTTTATCTGAATAAGTATTTGGAATGTGTAAATTAAATTATTCTTTTTTTAGTAGATTTCCTACCTTGAATAAAGTATTTACAAAAATTGAAATACAAGTCTGATTCCTGAGTACCTAGTTGGCCCCCTCAGCTCCTGAAGTCGGCCACTTGACTTTTCAGTAGTCGGAACCAACTTTTAATCCTATGTTTTCATTCTATTGAAAAATGGTTTTAGAGCTCTTCGATATGTAATAAATTAATAAAAACCATTAGGTACGAATAATTTAATTTAAAAAAAGAAACATATGTATGTACATATTAAGTTTTTTTATTGACCAAACGAAAATAATTAGTATTTACATAGAAATATATATTCACATATTATGTATATATGTGCAAATTCTGCATAGTATTTATTTTTATTAACTGAATCCTGCCCCAAGGCTGATACTGCAGCCTAAAAGATCTATTGTATCGTTTACGTCTACTGTTTCGCTACTCGTGCAATCAATATGAATCTCATGCTCTGGATTTTCTTTCGTCATATCATTGTCTATTGAATAAGACTCACTTAAACGGGCCGAAACTGAATAAGGCAATATAGGCAGAATAATTGAAAATCGTAAACAGGAAATCTCTAAATTTGGGCTTTCTGCGAAGTACAATTTATAACATAATTTTGTGCCTCGCTTCCGTTGTTGAGGGGTTCGCGTACGGCGTCCGACAAATAAAGGTCATGCAACTAGGTATTAATTTTAGGATTCATTGGGCAAATCGGCAAAATCATGAGTTGCAAAATTATGAATTATGTAGTTGGAGAATCGCACTAATTGTTAACTGTGGCTAAAAAAGTAGGTAAAAAATCATATATTTTTTTTTTTACCTCCTACAGTTTTTTCGAAGTATCATAAAATCTGTGAGTTTTTCGGCATACTTATCACAAAATTTTTTGTCAACAATTGTTTCGTTCATAAGAAAAAAGTAATAAAACGGTATGTTTATTACGCATTTTTTGTAGAAAAACGACCTGAAATTATACATTTGCAAAGTAAACTGACTTAAAAATAAAATATCTGGAAAGCCAAAAAAGTTATCGGTTTTATCGTATTTAAAAGCAGTTAAAAAGAGTATTATTTTTTCTAAAATTAAAGCCCTAAGTGAAGTTTCTGTAGTTTTTATTAGCGGAGATATTTGTGTTAGCATGGGTCAAGGTACACCAAAGTAGGTCTTTTCTTAAATTGTCGATAAATGATGTCCACATTGGACATAGACCCTTTCTGTAGAACAATTTTTTTCTTAGATTATACCCAAGAATCAGTTCCCAAAGAATTGACATTTAACTTCATAACTCGCTGTATAGTAAACTTAATCAGAAAGAAATAACCCTTAATTTATTTACAGAGAGAAATTAATATTTTTTATGAAGGTAATGTATGATATATGTACATTATACATAAATAAAAAGTAGCATGTTGCAGTTTGGTTCAAATCAGTCAACCAAGATATAATCCATTAAAAACTATTGTAAACTTATGGTCGCTTCTTGAAATTACAAATTACACGATATCGATGAAAAACGAAAAATACTCACATCGAGCTACAAACAAAATAACAAGCATGTATACACCCAAACATCTTCACGCGTATACGATCTACACAGGTCAATATTTACGAAATCCACCGTACCTACCAACGTGCCGGCATCAGCACTCCGCGTCCGCAGTCCCCTCCCAATCGCCATCAGTTAAAATAAGCATACAGAATTTTTGTTGTTTTGTTCTTGCAATCGAGGTAACCAACGCAACGTTGTGACTTGGGTGTGTGTGACAGAATATGGGAGAAAAAAAATGTTTTGTTTGATGCGAACTTTTGACGGAATGGAGTAGACAGAGGGAAGGAGAAAAAAAAGAGCTTTTTTTAAAGCAGATTTCGTTTTCATATACCAGTTCTTCCCATATGAATGCGACATCTGTATATTTTTTGTCTGTGGTTAAAGGTTCTTTCCTTGCTTTAAATGATGAGCGACAATTTTCCCGCAGCGAAGCTTCTCCTTGTTTCCAATTCCACAGGTCAGCGGCTTGCGAAGCGATGACTAAGCAGATGATCAAAGGAAACGAAAGATTTCAAGCGAATTGTCTAACGAAATTTGTGCGTGTATTGCACAATGCAAAAAACCAACAGCACGACGATGATCTCAACGCAGCGGCGGCGCAGCGGTAGTTACGGCGAATTTTTATATGCTGAAGAAAGGGGTAACGGTCAGCTGTGATTTGGTAAATCTGAGGTCGATGACTTCTACAGCTGACAACGGTTGCAAGTTTGTCTAAATGGAACGGAATAATTTTAGACGATGTACGGCGAAGTAAAATTAATGATCAGCTTGGCGTGGGGTATTTTGCGAATTGCGGCGAGTTGCAATTAAAATAATCGAACGCAAGTTCCCCATTTTGCGATGAATAGTCTAATGCATATACACCATGTAACAAAAGTATACATACGGCCAGTCCTTTGGCATTTTAACAGGGAATATTTTATAAAATAACTAAAATTCAAAAGTAGTATTAAAATTTTAAGCTGTATTTCTAAGAAAATAACAAAAAATTACGCTTTCCCAAAGTTATTTGAATTTATTGGAAAAAAGTAACGTGGCCTCACTTCCACATGTTACAAAAGTATACATACGGCCCATTGAAAGTGGAAGTACCGTAATTTTGTCCATCAACTAAAATTCAATTCGCGTTGTTTTCTCATTATTTGCTATTTAAGTGCCAGAATAAGTTTGTTTTACGAAGTTTAACGTGATTTAATTCCAAAAATATTGTAAAAACAAAGGAAATCTCTGCTGAGGTCCGAAAGTTAGTCCTAAAGCTCAAAAATGAAGGGAGCTCAATACTACCGGGACGTATGAAAGTAAGCCAAGGAGCGGTCGACCGCCATAACTTGACGACAGAATGCAACGCAAAATAGTCCGAATAGTCAAAAAAAATCCCAAACAAAGTGCTGTTAAATTGTCCAATGAACTCCGAGAATGCGAAGGAGTAGATGTTCATCCTCAAAACGTTCGTCGTTGTTTAAAAAAGGCAGGCCTAGCGTCAAGAGAGGCAAGAAAAAAACCATTTATCAGTGCTATAAATATGCAGAAACGGCTGGCGTATGCTAAAAAGTATCACAGAATCCATGAAACTGACCCTACGTTTTGGGAACGCGTCATTTTCACGGACGAGTGCAAATTTAATGTTTTCGGAAGAGATGGGCGAGTAAGGGTATGGAGAAAACCAAATACTGCTTTTGACCGAAAAAATCTGTGCCCTACTGTCAAACACGGCGGAGGCTCCGTTATGGTATGGGGCTGCATGGCGGCAAATGGTGTAGGAGAACTCAAGTTTATAGAAGGTATAATGGATCGGCATATGTATCTGGATATTTTGAAGTCAAATTTTGTCCCAAGCATCGACAAACTGCATCTTAATGGGAATTACACATTCTTACACGACAATGACCCGAAGCATACGTCGGTCTTAGTAAGAGAATGGCTCTATATCAAGTAAGAAATAAACTGGAACATCCACCGCAATCTCCAGATCTCAACGTTATTGAGCATCTTTGGGCTCACCTTAAAGAAAAAGTGAAGGAAAGATGTGTATCATCTGTTTCCAACCTTAAAATCGTTCTGAGGGAGGAGTGGGAAAAAATAAGTCCCGAAATCACAAAAAAAAACTATCGCTTTCGATGCCATCACGTCTGAATGCTGTCATTGAAGCCCGTGGAGGTCCAACATCATATTAAACAACTTATTTTACTTTATAAACTTAAGCGTATGTATACTTTTGTAACATTGTATAACGTTCCTTATTTTCTTTTATACTAATAAGCTTAAATGAATTCAGAAAAAGTTATATTTTTTGTTATTTTCTAAGAAATAAAATATTATCTGTTCATTTAAAATCGAAAAAAAATCGTCTCTTCATTTTTTTCTGGTCTAAAATGAAAAATCACTTGCCGTATGTATACTTTTGTTACATGGTGTACATGTATGTTTCTGCACTTTTTTAATGATTAATTAATTGAAGTGCAATTGATGGAATTGGAGGGCGTTTTTGAATTGCAAATAATCGTAAAATCCTAAATCTTTTCAGGCACATAAAAGGGCATACAAGAAAGCAAATCAATGGAATTGATATGGAAAGATACTATATCTTTAATAAATAAAATGCTAAGAGCATCTCTACGGCACTCTAAACTGCTCATAGCAATCAAGGCACACCTTGAAGAATAATTTGGCAAGTCATTAGACCAATTTAATTTCCTTAGGGCATAACGCGTAAATTTCTTTTGTATTGTTTCAATACGTAAGCTATTATTTTTATAAAATGGTGACCAGACAACACAACAGTATTCCAGAATAATAAGCACTAACGAAGAAAACATAGCCTTTAAAAAGCCTCAGAATTCCGTTTTAGAAAACCTAACATTGAATTACCTTTGCTAACAATGTAGTCAATGTGAGCTCTAAAATCCAACTTGTGGTCAAAGAGTACACCAAGATCTTTGACTTGATTAACCTTAAGCAAAGATCTATTAAAAAAAAGTGTAATTAAAACTGAAGACGCTACGTAATCTGGTTGCACTAAAGACTTTATTTTTAGAGAAATTTAATTCAAGATGATTGTAATTACACCATGAAAGAAAACAATCAATATCGGATTGCAAGTTACAGCAGTCATACATTAGACATTGAGAAAACTTGAAAACAGAAGATAAATCGTTAATAAAAATTGTAAAAAGAAGTGGGCCCAAATGGCTTCCCTGAGGTAAACCAGACACAACTTTGATGAAATTGGATGCCTGACCATCAATCCTTACCGTCTATCTCCTATTAGATAAATAGGATCGTAGCCATTTCAAAAACGTGTCATTGAACCCAAGTTTCAACATTTTCTGAAGCAGAAGGCCATGATGCACTCGATCAAAAGGTTTGACAAAATTTGTGTACAAAACATCGACTTGTTTACCTTCTTCAATTTCATTAAGGCAAAATTGAGAAAAAAGAACCAAATTCGTACAAGTTGAGCGACCTTTAATAAAACCATGCTGAGCAGGCGACAACAGCTCTTTGAGTGAAAAATACAATCTTTGGGTTACGAGTTTCTCAAACACCTTAGGAATCACTGATATCTTAGAGATAGGCCTATAGTTTGGTATAATATGTTTAGGACCGCTTTTGTAGATAGGTGTAATAAACGACACATTCCATTCATTGATGAATTCACCCGACGAAAGAGACTTATTAAACAAGAACGCCAATGCAGAGCACAGAGAAACAGTACAACGTGACAGAATAAAAGGGGAGACTTGGTCAAAACTCTTTCTACAATCAATGTCATCTAAGCAATTTAAAATATCTTGATCAGAAAAATACAGTGGAGCAACTTCAACTCTTCAATCAATATTGGCATACATATTTTCAATATCCGGAATATTTTCCGAATAATAGGAAGATTGAAAGAATTTTGCGAAAAGCTGACACGTAGATTGAATATCATTAGATAAGTCGCCACCGAGCTCCATACATTGCGGAAAAATCAGACTTTTGCGTTTCGAATTTAAGTAACACCAAAAAGACTTACTATTCCTTTTTATATTAGATTCAATTGATGTTATGTATTGGCGGTGCAAAAATTTATCAAGGAATTCGTACTCTTTTCTTAATTGTCTAAATCTGGCCCGATCCAGTGAATTACCAGTCAGTTTCGAGCGCTTAAATGCTTTATCTTCACGTTCTTTAAATTAATAAGCCTTTTGTTATGCCACGGATATTTGAAACGCGATTTAGCAGTAGAAAGAGGAACAAATCGATCAATTCCAATAGCAAGAACTTGTTTAAAAATGGAATACATATCTTCCAATGATTTGCCATCAAAAATATCGCTCCAATTAAAAGCCAAAAAATAAGAAGTTGGTATTTGCATAGTTATATTACCTAGAATTCTTATTGATGCTTGGGTCATAAGGAGAATAATTATAGTAGCTCAAGTGCAATACTAGTGCTTTATGATAAAGAGAGTTGTTTGTTAAAGGAAAATCAGCTAGAATGGAATATTAAATTTTAACTCATTATTAATGAAAACAAGATCTAAAATCTTGGGTACATTTACAAATTTATTTATCTGAAATAATTCCTGAGATGTGAGTGAATCAACGACTAATGATTCAGCATCCTTGGTTACATTAAACGGTACTAACATTTTTTCTTCCTCCATATTGACACAAGTCAATATTACTACTGCTAAAGTCACCAAAAATACACGGATACTGATCAATCGTTAGTTCACTCACTAGACTAACAATATTTGATATGTGGTTCGAATAAATATCTAATCCGCTCGATGGCCGAATGTAGCTTGCGATGAAAACAATTTTTTTAACAGAATTTTTAGAGCTAACATATACACATAATTGTTCAATATCGTCTGAATCATTAACCAAACACAATCGTTTACTATCAAAAGTACTACGAACAGCGATAAGAACACCTCCCCCACGATCCAATCCAAGTAAAGGCGAACGATCTTTCCGGTAAACCAAATATGAGGCACCAAAAAGTTCCGTCGATAAAATGTCTGGCTTTAACCAGGTCTCAACAATGACAATTACATCGTACTCATGAAAGGAAGTGGAACTTAACAGCTGTTTTGTTTTAGTTCGCAATCCACCAGCATTATGAAAATAAATGGACAATTCAGAAAGGCAATCTGAGGAAGAGGAGCTCGAAGAATTGATGATATCAGCAATGCGTCGATTGTTAACATGATTATTCATGCTTTGCTGACAGGCAGTGCCACAAACAGATACAACAGGCAAGGTAAGGCGATTAACTATTCCATCACGGTAGGTAACTTTACGCCCATCTCGTTTTTTGGTTGAAATTTAAATATACGTGCACGCAGTCCATTTAACCATACATCCAAGTTAAGGAATGTAGTTAATAAGTGTTCATTAATCAATCATAAAAATTAATGTAAAACATTGAAGTTATTTGAATTTAAAGTTCTTAGTTTCCTTTATTATTATTAATATCAATTTGTCAAACATTGCATTATATGCTCTATTTTTGTATTTTAAATTCTAAACAATTCACAGTTAACAGTCCACTGTCTTGTACTCTCGTAATTAAAATTTGATTTGTATCATTCTCTTTCGCTACTGGACCACCATCGAGGTAACAACAGAAATAAATTGTTCATATTACATATTGTTTGGGAGTCATCGTCGTTTTATTCTCGCGTTGGTTAATCTACATAGTTTTTTTTCGTGCAAATTCATCATCGCAATTTCTTTCGCCACAATAATTCAATTTCAATCAATTAGATTCATTTTCATTTTGGTCCTTCTTGCGCGGATAGTGGATTTATCGAGGAATTATTGTGAAACTTATTAATTAGAAATTGCGGGACATGTGCATGTGATCAATTACCAGTGCTCCTCGTGTCGAGATATGCTCTATGAGTAGAAGCATTTTACGAACTTATGTTTTTTTTTGTATTATTTGCATTCTCTTAAAACACATTAATTGAACTATTAATAATTTTCAAGAAATATATGTGTGAAGATTTGGATCACTTAGACAATAAATATCATACATATATAGTATACATATATATACAATTCATATATCCGAAGTGTTCCTAGACTGCATGCGTTTTTGCTTTTTTTCTTCGAGCCCTCGTGTTGAGACATTCGTTGCGGGCATACATATTCTGTTAACAATCGTAATACGTGTGCGTAGCTTTGTGGACAATTTGGTCAAGCGCATTTAACACATAATGAACAACATTTTTTGAAGAGGATGACTATGTCGATCCTGAGCCCGAATATGTCGAATACGAATCAAAATATTTTAAAGCTCACGCTGCCTTGACCGATGCTATTCGCGAACGTAAAGATGCTTTAGGTCATAAACCGGGACTCAATAGAACAGATCAGCATAGTGTATGTTCGGAAAAGGTAGATCGTCACAGTTTTATAAATCTACCGAATTTCTCAATTCCAATCTTCGCCGGTGATTACAAGGATTGGCCGGGATTTAAGGATTTGTTCATTTCATCGGTCGATAGAAACACATCGTTAACTGAAACACAGAAGTTTCAATATTTGAAGTCATTCGTACGGGGTGACGCTGCAAATCTCATCAAACATATGAGTAGCTCAGAACAAAATTATTTAGAAGCGTGGGAGAGGCTAGAGAGGCGTTGTGATAGGAAACAGTTGATAGTACAATCACTCGTGCAGGCATTTTTATCGTTACCAACTAGCACGGGAAATTTACAGACACTTCGGAAGATAACCGAAGGTGCTGATGAAGTAGTTCATGGTTTGAGTACATTAGAATCATCAGGTCGGGATCCGTGGCTTATTTTCCTTCTATTACAGAAGATTGACACTGATACAAAGCAGGCCTGGGCAACAGAAGTTGCTTCGCGAGATGACTCAACAATCGACGATCTCATTGAGTTTCTACATACGCGTTGTGATTGTTTGGAGTCTTGTTCTTCTCTTTCCCGTCCCGTCCAGTCTCGAATAAAAACCCAGCCTCCTATACGAACACATGTCGTCGAAAAACACTCGTCTTGTCCCAAGTGTAATAATTTAAATCACACACTATCAAATTGCTCTGAGTTTTTAAGCCTTGACGTTGAGACACGTCGCAAATATGTAAAAGAACACTCATTATGTTTTAATTGTCTCCGTCAAGGACATGTGTCAACCAAATGCAGATCTAATTTTCGATGTAGAGTTTGCAACTCAAAACACCATTCACTAGTACACCAAAATAATGATAAGGCTCCTCTTCCAAGCAATCTTGGCGAGAATAATTATAATCAACCACGTACAACTGTCGGGAATAATTCCGATCAACCACGTGCAACATCGTCGTCGCAACAGGATTCTTCGAACGGTTCGCTTACTGTCGGCCATTCAAACATGCTGATAGCATTGACTACGGAAACTCGTTTGATTTAGCTTTTAACCGGTTTTTTGCAGTCGAACGTAGATTCAAATTGAATCCGCATTTGCACCAAGAATACTCCGATTTCGTAAATGAATACCTTTCGTTGGGGCACATGGAAGAAGTCCCAGAGGCAGAAATTCCTCAGCCCACAACAAGGTGCTTCTATCTGCCACATCACGCAGTTTTCAAGGCAGATAGCAGTACCACTAAAATTCGTGTGGTATTCGATGGCTCCGCCAGTGCTTCAAGTTCAATGTTATTAAATGATTCTCTTCTCATCGGCCCAACTATCCAGTCGGATATATTTTCCATCTGCATGCGTTTTCGCCGACATGCTTATACGATATCAGGTGATATCGAAAAAATGTATCGCCAAATCTGGGTTGCAAAAAAACATACTGATTATCACCGAATCATTTGGCGAAACTCATCAGCGCTTCCACTCAAGCATTATCGTTTACTAACAGTAACGTATGGAACTTCCTGTGCACCATTTTTAGCCATTCGTGCCCTGAAGCAACTTGCAATTGACACTTCGGAAAAATTCCCTCGTGCTTCAAGGGTCGTGCTGGAGGATTTTTACGTTGACGACGTCATTACAGGCGCTGACACTGTTGAAAACATTATCGCCTTACAGGCAGAACTTGTTAGTCTTTTAAAGGAAGGAGGTTTTCACTTGAGAAAATGGACGACCAATTGTTGGCCGTTGCTGTTGTCTTTGCCAGAAGACCAAAGGGCATTGTCACCGATGGAATTCGAAGAATCATCCTCAATTAAAGTCCTAGGCTTACAATGGTGCCCCTCAAAGGACTGCTTTTCTTACAAGGTGCGGTTGAATAATTCAGTTATATGTACAAAACGTCGCGTTTTATCGGAATCGTCGCGGATTTTTGACCCAATCGGGTTTCTCGCACCAGTAATCATAGGCATCAAAATAATGTTTCAAGACCTTTGGCGCGAAAAACTGAAATGGGATGACGAACTTCCCAAGATATTTGCCGACCGTTGGTATGGTATTCGGAGTGAACTTCAGATTCTCGAAGGGATAAACGTTCCAAGAATCATGTGGACCAACCGAGAAAATATCGAATTTCACGCGTTTTGTGATGCATCATTAGATGCATACGCGGCCGTGGTTTATTGCAAGAGTGTAGATATTAACGGTTCAGTAAACATTTCGCTAATAACATCTAAAAGCAAAGTGGCCCCTATTAAAGTATTGTCCCTACCTCGCCTGGAACTCTGCGGTGCCCTTCTGCTTGTTAGACTCGTGAACAAGCTGAAAAGATCTTTACAACTAAGCGATATTAAACTCTACGCATGGACAGATTCGTCAATCGTTCTTCATTGGCTATCGGCACCTCCTAAGAAATGGTCTGTCTACTTACCTACATCGATCTCATACAATTGCTGGAATCACGTTCGATCCACGGATAATCCAGCTGACAGCGCTACTCGAGGAATTTCGCCCTCTCTTCTATTAATCGACGAGATTTGGTGGAAAGGTCCTTCATGGCTGTGCAAGGAACCAAGTCAGTGGCCCTCATCAGATCCGTGCCTAACCACTGTCACTTCCCAAGGTCTAGAGGAGAGAGGTAATGCAAAAATGCAGGTATTAGTATCTAAAACTAATTTAACAACTCCTTTTGACGAAATGTTAACTAGGTCATCAAACTGGATTCGGTCAGTTCGCGCTGCGGCTTATATTGTTCGGTTTATTTCAAATGCGCGTTCGGAAAAGACGTCTCGTATTCACTCAGCATTGACCACTGTCGAACTTTCTAAGGCTAAGATTTTATTAATAAAATGTGCTCAGTTATCAATGTTCTCGTCTGAAATTGAATGTGTTTAAAACCAAAGGGGATTGCGAGACGGGCAAAAACTTAATTCCTTAACCCCATTTATTGATTCAGATGGCATTTTGCGGGTCGGTGGACGTTTGCATGAATCGGACTTATCATACTCTGCAAAACATCCAATTATTTTAAACAAAACGCATCCAATATCGCGTCTTATCGTTAAGTACACTCACAAAAAATATTTGCATGTCGGTATATCGCAACTCTACTTAAACAGTCGTATTACATTCTAGGCTGTAGAAATTTAGCTCGTGATGTTGTACATAAATGCGTCATTTGTTTTCGACAACGGAAAGACGCGTCGACCCAACTGATGGGTAATCTGCCGGCAGAAAGAATTCGTTTTTCGCGACCATTTAGTAAGGTTGGCTGTGACTATGCTGGCCCAATCACATTGCGTTTGTGTCGTGGAAGAAATCCTCGTTTTGTAAAGGCATATATCGCTGTATTTGTCTGCTTCGTTACAAAGGGCATTCACATAGAGCTCGTTGGTGACCTTACATCAACCGCGTTTCTGATGGCATTGGACCGTTTCGTTTCGCGCCGCGGTAAACCTATAGAGATTTGGAGCGATAATGCCACAAATTTTCATGGAGCAAGGAGGCTGCTTAATGAACTCTACACCAGTCTTCATAGCCAAAATCATCAACAAATAGTCACTGATCATTTGTCAAAGGACAACATCGCTTGGCGATTCATTCCCCCTTCCTCACCTCACTTTGGTGGGCTCTGGGAGGCAGGGGTTAAATCCGTCAAAAAACATCTAAGGCGAGTCATTGGTGAAAATAAACTGACGTACGAAGAGATGTACACTCTTCTATCCAAAATTGAGGCTTTGCTTAACTTTCGTCCAATGTGGTCTAACCCAGACAGCGAGCCCTCTGCCCTTACACAATCTCACTTCATGATTGATCATATACAACAATTCCTCAGCCTGAGTTTTTAAAATCAAATTGTTCTCTTAAAACTAATTGGTTCCTTTTACAGACACTAATGCAGGGGTTTTGGAAGAGATGGCACCAAGAGTACTTGACGTCCCTTCAGCAGCGTCCCAAGTGGCAAACATCACAGCCGAGCATTCAAATTGATGACATCGTTCTTATAAAGGAGCCCAACATGCCACCTTCTAAATGGATACTTGGTCGCATTACAAATATCCACCCCGGTAGGGACCAGAGACATCGAGTAGTCACCGTGAAGACACAGGTCGGAGAATACGTCCGACCCATCGTAAAAATTGCCCCATTGCCTCTAGCTGGAAGATCTGGCGTTCTTCCAGGGGGGGCTGTATGTTCATTAATCAATCATAAAAATTAATGTAAAACATTGAAGTTATTTGAATTTAAAGTTCTTAGTTTCCTTTATTATTATTAATATCAATTTGTCAAACATTGCATCATATGCCCTATTTTTGTATTCTAAATTCTAAACAATTCACAGTTAACAGTCCACTGTCTTGTACTCTCGTAATTAAAATTTCATTTGTATCATTCTCTTTCGCTACTGGACCACCATCGAGGTAACAACAGAAATAAATTGTTCGTACATATTGTTTGGGAGTCATCGTCGTTTTATTCTCGCGTTGGTTAATCTACATAGTTTTTTTTCGTGCAAATTCATCATCGCAATTTCTTTCGCCACAATAATTCAATTTCAATCAATTAGATTCATTTTCAATAAGTTTTCAGGAACACCAAGTTTGAAGTTCACGTATTTGAGAGAACTCACATCGATTCCAGATTTGACTAATTGAATGCAAGCCAAAGACGACGAGTTTACCCCAAATGCAGTAGAGACATAGTCCAACACAGTTTGAGAGGATGTAGTCGGCTTAAAGGATGATAAATGAAGCCATTTGAAGTGTTGTATGACTTCCAGATTCACGCCAACAGCCGAATTCGTGCTAGTACCAATAATTGTTTTTCCACGATTTCTTGAGCGTTCATCTGTTGTAATAATCGATTGATTTGCATTATCAGATTTCATACCTGAGTGCGATTGGGGTAAATCGATAGAAGCAACAAGAGCAGAGGAAGAAGATTCGATACCAGCGACAGCAACGGGCACTATAGTAGCAAGTTCGTTGGAAGTACCAACGGTGGGCGACAACACAGCGAGAGTATCATCAATAGAAATAGAAGCAGCAACAGCAGTGGCAGACGATCCAATACCAGCGAGAGCAACGGGCGATATGGTTGCGCGCTCAATGGGAGTTCCAACGGGGGGGACGATACAGGAGCATCAGCAGAATCGGTAGGTGATTCGCGAGCAGCAGCACCAGCGAACGAAGCAGTGGCCAGAGATTGCTTAACAGTATCGAGCGAAGAAATTATGTAAATACTTCGTAGTCTATATACGTTAGTATCCCGATTTAGAGAATAACCACTTCTCATCAAGAAAATTCTCAGCACTTTATAAAAATAAAGATGTTTTAGCGGAAGTATCTTCGAGTTACAAAAAAAAGTATAAAGCTATTCTCCAGGTATTAAAAAACGAAACAGATTTTGTTAAGTTTATTTGGAAGCAAAAAAACACAGAACTTGTTAAGTTTATTTGTTTGTTTTACTTATATTTTCAATTGAAAATGCACTTATAGAGATCAATGGGTATAAAATTTATTTTATGGTAGGTACATATTTAATAAAGTAGTTGTTCACAGTTTTAAAAATACTAAGTGATTAAATATAAAATATATGTGCTTTCGACAGGTTTTGTCATAAATATTTGACTTATTAAAGATTTGTAGTGAATGTTGAATTTTTATCTCGGCGTTTGTTAATCTCGTAAACAAGCCAATATAAAATAAGAGTGTCAACAGAATTGTTTCCTTAAAAATGATTGGTAATGTACGATTTTATGCTATTATGGATATAATTAGATATATTATATATATTTTTTATATTATTTTCATATAAGAAGGCATATTAGCTATGCAAAATATTCAATCTCCTACGTACTTATTTAGAAATTGTATAAGGTAAATATTATTTTAAAAAAATTGAACGTAATATGTAAGAACTAATATTACTTTTTTTTAGTATTACAATATTAAAGTCTTTTAAGTCTGTAGAAATACAACAGTAAAATGTTTAAATATAAAAGCTTATAAATTAATATTGAATTACGAAATATGAAATGTACATCTTAACTTTCTTAAATTCCATTGTACAATATCCTAACAATATGTTTACTTGTAAGCTTAGGAGGATTATATCCTTGTTATATTGATAGTATTAGTTGGTGAGTCTCGTCGTAACAAGTACCTTTTATCGTTCTCATCGTTCTCTAAAGGAGAAATGCCTCCGTTTTGGTCCTCCGTGTACTTAGTCTCCTCTTCGGATATTTTTTCTAAGAAACCTCCTGACAAGTTCTCTGAAATAAGAACATTTGAAATGTAAATAAGTACCAATTCTTTCTGATCATAATATATATGCATATGTATACAACAAATTGAAGAATGTGTAATAAGGAAATATTCACAAAGTTAAAATAAATCATGATAAACATGATAAATTATCCGTCCTAAACCTTAATGTATTATAATACTAGCTGGCCCGTGCTCGCTTTGCTTCGCCTGCCTACCACATTTATGGGATATAGTTGATGGAATTTTGATTTACTTTGCTGTCTTAATAGACCAAGAGCCCGCAGTAATTTTCAGTTGTAAATAGTAAGCAAAAGAGTCACTGTTACTCTTATCACGATTCCTCCGATAAATCCGAACATGAAGAGGAATATAGGGTGTCCCAGCTTAGAGGTAGATATAATCCGTTAACTGTAAATTCCTGCAGATTAGCGAACAAAAAATCGTATGACAGTGGGGTATATTTTCAGCCCGTCGAAGTAAGGGACCTCCGATTCGGTGGTAGGACCACTTTAAATGATATTACTTCTGAACTACTACAGATACAAAAACAATTTCTTAAATTTCGGAGAGGCAATTAGAAGCGCATACGAAATGTTAAAGACTTTCCCCCCTGTTCTGCATTTCGAGTGAAAGTGGATTGAAACCGAAATTCAAATTCACTCGGAATGGAATTCACTGTTCTGCATTCCGAGTGATTTCGAATTTTTGGAATCCACTTCGAATTCATTTGTTTCAAATGTCAAATACAGCTGTCAAATCATTTCAAAATCATTGGAGATTTTCAGTTCTTGGTTTTTGTTTTGTGCAAGTTAAACATTTAAGAAAAAAAATATATTTTATGAAAAAAATGGAAAAAATGGAGAATAAAATTTTTAAATGATTCGTGAAAGCCGCGAAGAAAACCGAATGGAGAGAGTTTCCGAGATAAATCTAACATTCTGGATCTTCCCAAACATTGTAAGCAGAAGTTAGACAACTGAAGAAAAATAATTTATTTAATGATTTTTACATTTTTAAAAACAGTTTTAGGGTGAGTAAGAATATATTTGTTGATATCCTGCGAGTAGTTGAGTCAGAGAAATCTTGATCTTGGAAAATCTTGATTTTCTTTGATGTAATTCAAGAGAATACTCTCTTGCCTCTAATTTTTGTGTTGTACTATATTAAACAAAGGAATTATTTTAATACATTAATGGAAAGTCTTATTATTCTACTCATATTTTTCAAAATGAATCTGATCAACAAATTAATTAATTATTTCACTTTACAACGGCATGTGAATTCAATTCACGTCAAGAATCTGAAGTGAATTCAATTCACTAAAATCACAGGATTTTCGGAATGCAGAACACGAATTTACAGCTGTCATCTTGAGTGGAATGCAGAACACCAAAATATTCACTTTCGAGCATACAATCCACAATTCATAGTTTCGTTCGGAATGCAGAACACCCAATTCCACTTTTGGTGGTTGAATTCAGTAAAAGTGGAATGCAGAACAGGGGGGTTTATGTACATCTATGCAGTCATAAAAAAGTTATGGCCCCTTAAACTCTGAATTTTTAAAATTGGTTGTTCCAATTTCTTACCTTAAATGCATTTTTCTCAAAACGTTTACTCCATAAAAAGCTCTTTTTTTACTTCACTTTTATCTTTGGCAAATTCTCTAAAAATTATGTTAAACAACTTTTTCACGTACGGCAAACAAAGGTGGTAGTAAAAGCCATTTTTCGTCAGATAAAAATGATAAAAACTATGCAAAACAATACATATTTCATATTGAAAGCCGGAATTTTTTCTTTCGGGTCCATGGTAGTCCATGGAGCAGAGCAGACACATCCACAACAGGGATGGAAAATTACATTTTTGAGTTGTACTTAAACCTGTCTTAAGATTGTACTGAAATGGAGCTAATTGTATTGAAAACTATTTTTCGCATGAAAATATGATAAAGTGAACTTATTTTCAAAAACATAAACAAACAAAATTAAATTAATAAAACATTAACATAAATAAAGATAAACAACTTCATAAAAAACCCTAAACAAAAATACTTAAGTTTAAACACATATTGAGTTCATAGTTAAGTTTATGAGCTCTTCAGACAAAATATTGAGTTCTTTTTGATTCAGTTTTTTTTCGACTTGAAGTCAGTTTCGACATTTTGACTTAATTAGCGGCTTTGTTGAATGACGCTGTTCCGAACAGTTCAGAACAGAAAATATCAGGATTTCGCTGTTCAATGATAAAAGTTTCTGTCCGGTAATAGTCTGCTTTGTGTTCAATAACTCTGTGCTGGCTGGAAAACTTTTCTGCACCTACAGACTTGTGACCTTGTGAGTGTATCGAGGAGATTTAAGTTTACCAAATGGAAGAAATCGAAATTCAAACGGAAAGGGCAATCAGGTATTGTAAAATGCTATACGTAAATAATTTGGAAAACATAAGAACAATAATCGAAAATTAAGTTGTCATTTTTGAAAACGAACATATGACTGTAATTATCTGTGCTGACTTGATCTGTCGTTTTTCACAAATCTGTGCTGCTCTGCTCAGCCCTTTTTGTCATTTTGCTATGTATGTGAAATAGAGAGAACGGGATCAGCAATTTTCAACTAATTATTTATTAAATTTATTTCAATCCAAAAATCTGAAATTGAGTAGTTTTTGAATTGCTGACTTTGTTTGCAGTCGGGCAAGTGGTCTATATCCCTTGATTGATAAATTGTATCGAATTTATGCAAATTGTACTTTTGTACTCGAACAAACTCATTTGTATCGAATTCGATACAATTGGATCGACTTTTCCATCCCTGATCCACAAATCCATTCCACTCAGATTTAACGCGTATTTATAGGAAAAATGAGAAATACAAATTACGAAGAGAGATCGAAAGGAAACCAAAAGAAGAAAACACCACTGAGATTGGTTTCAGAACAGTGATCAATTGAAAAATTAATTAAAAAAGGCATTTTACAAAGATGTTATTACTATTGCTCAGCTTGTAGAGCACGTAGAAATATAATTTTGGACTTAAAAGACGTGTATTTTAAAGCTCTTAAAGCTGATCTGAATTTCAATAAAATAGACGAAGGAGAAGTTTACCTTTTTTAGGTTCAAAGTCTAAGTATTGAATTTCTTGGTTTTCGCACTTAAAAACAGATATTTTCTTATGCATGAATCTGCTCCTTATCAAAACCTAATCAACACAAAAAAAATTATCAAAATCCGTTTAGCCGTTTTCTGTGTAGGTCCATGCAAAGAAATTTTCACTTTATTATTATTATTATTATAACTTTATTTATGTGTAAGTAAATTACAAAATAAATACATCTAAAAATCGAGAGAGCAGTTTTGTACATATTATTAGGGATGTACTTAAAAAAGAGGGTATCCAAATATGAGCACACCTACAACATAAGATTTGTAGAAGTTGACGAAAAATATGTATGTACGTAATATGTATGTATACGAGTATATGATAATAAGTTGACCCGCAACTGACTTCGTCCAAGTTTATTACTAGTACATACCATTGTATATGAAACTAATATCACAGACAATAAATATACAGATGTCTCATGCCTGTACAAAAAAATGGTTCCAATTTTTTGCCTTAGCCGACAAGCCGTGGCCGACAAAGCTTTCAGAATAGGTATAACAAATAAAGCTATTTGTTTTTACTCGCTCCGTTCACTTGTGTGGGAAAAGCTTCTCCCTCTCATCATGTGTTGTGATTGTGTTGTGACACAGCCAACGATGGGCCACCGTACACGAGGTGATTTCTGCCGGCAGAGAACCGGTTTTGTGGGCGAAGGGGCCGAGGTCTGTGGTAAGAGTTTGTTTGAGCTGTTGAACGAGGTAAGAAACTAATACATAAACATCTTTCAAAATATTTTGGTCGGCAACTATACTACCACAGTGAAAAGCAGTTTATGTACACAATTTTTTCTGCCGGCAGAAATCATCCCGTGTGCGCTGGCCCATGAGATAAGCAATTATAAAGGGGCATGTGGGAAGGGGAATAGAAACTATACCATGGCCACAGACAATAAATTTATTGTCTGTGCCATGGCTGTGTGATTTTTAGCAAGTGTTCAAATTGTCTTGAATGGGAATTTTGTTACCGCGTATTCATATGTACATGTATGTATGTATATGTATGTATATGCGATGGAGCAATGGAAGGGAAGAAAAATTAGATAATTTCATTGGATTTTGTGATTGCAAAAAATAATTTCTTTGACAGCAGCTTATAAAAGTGCGTGATTTTTTTGATAGTTCATAAAGATTATGTCAGACGCAACTGATTTTAATATAAATAAGTTACTCAAATACTGAATTGAGTATTCAGTTTATCTGAATAGGTATTTGGAATGTGTAAATTAAAAAATTATTTTTTTTAGTAGATTACCTACCTACCTTGAATAAAGTATTTACAAAAATTGAAATACAAGTCTGATTCTTGAGTACCTAGTTGTCCCCCTCAGCTCCTGAAGTCGGCCACTTGACTTTTCAGTAGTCGGAACCAATTTTCAATCATATGTTTTCATTCTATTGAAAAATAGTTTTAGAGCTCTTCGATATGTAATAAATTAATAAAAACCATTACTTACTTACTTAGTTGGCGCTACAGCTCGAGGTAAACCATTTGTGTGTGCGTGCTATATTTTTGCACGAATAGAAAGGACCAACAGTTTTCTTGCCGACTCTGAAGGGCGAGTTGAGAAGCTCAATCGTGACAAATGATACTCTTTGATGCTTGTCAGACATTCGAAAGAGGTGGGCACTGTGAAAAACTTTTATGTGTTTGCGGCGGGATTCGAACCCAAGCCCGCTGGCTCAGTAGTCCGACGCACTAACCACTTGCGCTACGGTCTCAGAAGCTTACTTACTTACTTAGTTGGCGCTACAGCTCGAGGTGAACCTGGGCCTGCTTCTCGCAACCATTTGTGTGTGCGTGTTATATTTTTGCACGAATGGAAGGGACCTACAGTTTTTTGCCGACTCCGAACGGCGAGTTGAGAAGCTCAATCGTGACAAATGATACTCTTTGATGCTTGTCAGACATTCGAAAGAGGTGGGCACTGTGAAAAACTTTTATGTGTTTGCGGCGGGATTCGAACCCAAGACCGCTGGCTCAGTAGTCCGACGCACTAACCACTTGCGCTACGGTGCCCAGAAGCTATTATGTAAAATTTCACGTTCTTAGCTGTAACGGCTGATTTGATACCACATTTTAGGGTATTCTGCCCCACTGTGCGGCGAGTTGGGAAGCTTTACATGACAAATGATACTCTTGAGTGCTTGTCAGGCATTCGGAAGAGGTGGGAACTGTGACAAACTTTTTAGGTGTTTGCGGCAGGATTCGAACCCAAGACCGCTGGCTCAGTAGTCCGACGCACTAACCACTTGCGCTATGGTGCCCAACAACAAAGTAGGTCTTCTCTTAAATTCTCTATAAATGATGTTCACATTGGAGATAGACCCTTGCTGTAGAACGATTTTTTTCTTAGATTATACCCAAGAATCAGTTCCCAAAGAATTGACATTTAACTTCATAACTCGCTGTATAGTAAACTTAATCAGAAAGAAATAACCCTTAATTCATTTACAGAGAGAAGTTAATATTTTCTATGAAGATAATGTATGATATACATTATACATAAATAAAAAGTAGCATGTTGCAGTTTGGTTCAAATCAGTCAACCAAGATATAATCCATTAAAAACTATTGTAAGCTTATGGTCGCTTCTTGAAATTACAAATTACACGATATCGATGAAAAACGAAAAATACTCACATCGAGCTACAAACAAAATAACAAGCATGTATACACCCAAACATCTTCACACGTATACGACCTACACAGGTCAATATTTACGAAATCCACCGTACCAACGAACGTGCCGGCATCAGCACTCCGCGTCCGCAGTCCCCTCCCAATCGCCCTAAGTTCAAATAAGCATCCAGAATTTTTGTTGTTTTGTTCTTGCAATCGAGGTAACCAACGCAACGTTGTGACTTGTGTGTGTGTGACAGAATATGGGAGAAAAAAAATGTTCTGTGTGATGCGAACTTTTGACGGAGTGGAGTAGACAGTGGGAAGGAGAAAAAATTACCTTTTTTTTAAAGCTTTTCGTTTTTACCAGTTCTTCCCATATGAATGCGACATCTGTATATTTATTGTCTGTGCTAGTACTATTGTCTGTGCTATTAGTTCCATATACAATGATGATAGTATGCTGGTTTTTGGATTTTAGTATGCTGGTTTTAACATTTTTTTGTAACATGCTTTTGTTCTACCATTCTACATCTGTATATTTCTCTTGTCTGTGACCGTACCAACGAACGTGCCGTGCCGGCATCAGCACTCCGCGTCCACAGTCCCCTCCCAATCGCCATCAGTTAAAATAAGCATACAGAACTTTTGTTGTTTTGTTCTTGTAATTGCAATAATGGTCAGGTAACCATTAACCAACGCAACGTTGTGACTTGTGTGTGTGTGACAAATATGGGAGAAAAAAAATGTTCTGTGTCATGCGAACTTTTGATGGATTGGAGTAGACAGAGGGAAGGAGAAAAAAAGAGCTTTTTTAACCCTATTACTGCCACGCTGTGACTGTGAGTCACTATTCAATTTCAATTCAATATAAATGATTTAAAACATATTTTAACGTACAATCAGTTTAATGTATTTTATTATTGGTCATTACGTTACTGATATAAACAATTAATTTGTTTTTATGTTTTGGTAATGTTTACTTATTACACAAAATATTCAAAAAGAACATAAACTGCTACGTAGTGACTCTAAGACACTATAACGACGGTGAATTTAAATTCATGTTAAAACACTATCTCTGCAACTATTGATCGATGCTAGATTACGTAGATAAGGTGGTACGTTCATGAAAACTTCTGGCATCCTTCATTTGGAAGTCCAATTTATCGGGCTTGCATGCCGAAAATAGATTCGTTGCACTATCGCGTTCTGATGACAAATCCACACGATCAACTCGCAGAGCTCAAGTTCAAGATATGTAAATTTGCGCCAATAAAGGATATTTGGTATATTATCAACAAAGAATTGCGAAAGCATTACATGCCAGGTAGTAACTTGACAATAGATGAACAACTAGTCGCCTTCAGGGGAAAGGTATTTTGCCAATGTATGCCTTCTAATCCGGATAAATCTGTGGTCACAAACAATAACAGCCAAAGTCGAGTTAGGACGAAATTGAGTTATAAGTTTCATTGGGTTCACAATGCAAGTTTTTATGACAAGTTTTTTTGGAGAATATTAGCAACAAAATGGCTCTTAGGTTTTTTGAACATAGCAAAAACCTTAAACTGTTAAGTCGATTTATGAAATACAAGACTGATTTAAAACTTCAAACTGTTCTCCTGAAAAATGTGCGAAATCGACTTTGGCAGTTATGGTTTGTGACCACAGAAATATGGAATGAACATTTGGTGAATTTAATGCCAGCACCATTTATCCGCTATATGGCATTCCGTACCTCGGAAAAGAATTAATGTCTCTACTCAAGTTGTCGAGATGCTACCTTTTGCAAAGACAAACAGGGACGTGACATTCGACAATTATTGCTATCGAAGGGACTAACATGTGTCGGCACATAACGAAAAAATAAAAGATGCTTTCCAGCAAATTTTCTACATCATAGAATAAAGGAGGTTGAAAACAACGTGTTTGCCTTTCGTCGAGGCATGACAATGGTTGGCTCCATACCGAAGCAGAGCAGATCAGTTATATGTACTTCTGTCAACTATCAAAATATACATTCAAAACAAATTCGTATGTACTATAACCGTACAAAGGGAGGAGTACACTCGCTAAATCAAATGTGACTGTCACGCTTTTACTGTAAAGCGAAAAACCAGTAGATGGCCTCTCGCACAATTTTATAATATCGTTGATGTGTGTGCATGTGTGGTATTGCGGCAAAAGTTATTGGGCTGAATTTATACTCTAACTGGAACCAGGCGAAGCTAAATTCTAGTCGAAAACTTTTTTTGAAACAACTCGCCAAGGCCTTAGTCATTCCGAATATGTATGTCATGTATGTCGAAATCTAACGTTGCTGAGATAGACGAGGTTTTGTAAAACTGATCATCAAATCTATCTTCAACTGTATCACTTTAGCAGTAAGAGGCGACGCTGTTACTACTGCCCTTATGAAAAAGGACGACCTTTTAAGCAATATGGTTGATGGTTGGATGTTGTAGAAATAGGGTAGGCACTGATTGGCTTTAATTTGGCTAAGCCCAGTGTTGTAACTGTTACTACACATCAATTGTGCTTATTTTACCTCCAAGTGGTAACCATCGGGTACTGGTCGCTGCCCATCCGGGCACGACTTGCTAAACTTATAAGCGCGAGTGCTGAGCAAGGGAAAATAGCAGCACTATAATTCACGTCAGCGGATGAATTCCATCAATGGAACCAACGGTGGCGCTAAAATTTGCAGAACGGAAACAAAACCTTATCTGAGCTACTCCGACATATTCGGAGCTTAGGTCGATAAGGATTTCCAAGTACTAGTCAGGGTCTTGGAAAAGAGTTGGTGGCGGATGAGCCCCTAGTGGGCCAACGGCAGCGCTCACACCCCCGTAGTGGGTTACTGACACCGGTGTACCCGGCCCCTTGTCCTAGGGGTATACAAGGATCTGGCCCTCCAGGTTGGGGGTTGTGCGTGAGGCTAACTACCTAACCACGTAAAAAAAAATTTGTTCCGAAACAACCAAAAGCCTCGGAAAAGGACGGATCTACTGTTGACAACCACGCTAAACGAAATAAGGACAACGACGTTCGGATATGTACCTGGAATGTTCGTTCAATGAACGGCGACGGTGCATCCGAACAACTGGCAGAGGCCCTAAACTGCTACAAGGCAGATATAACCGCCATCCAGGAAGTGCGATGGAATGGGCCAGGCAGAAAAAGGATGGAAAACTGTGATATCTACTACGGTGACTGCTATACAGAAAATAAACAGCGCTTATTCGGATGCGGATTTGTCATACGCGGCAGACTTAGGCAAGAAGTCTTGAGCTTTTGGCACGTGAGCGAGCGTCTTATGACAATCCGTATCAAGGCAAAATTCGCCAACATAAGCCTTATATGTGCTCACGCCCCCACAGAAGAAAAAGACGACGCTACCAAAGATAGTTTCTACAAACTCCTCGACCAAACATACGAGCAATGCCCTAGACATGACGTTAAAATCGTACTGGGCGACTTTAACGCCAAGATAGGAAGAGAGGACATCTTTGGTAGGACGGTTGGAAGGCACAGCCTACACGACACCACGTCCGAAAACGGACTTAGGCTGATTGACTTTGCTGCGGGGCGAAGTGTCAGTATAGCATGCACACAGTTTCCACATCTCAATATCCATAAGGGGACATGGCGGTCTCCGGATCGAATAACCGTCAACCAAATCGACCACATTGCGATCGACACCAGACATGCCTCCAGTATTATGGATGTCCGAACCTTCCGGGCGGCCAACATTGGCTCGGACCACTACCTTGTTGTAGCCAAGGTACGATTGCGGATATCCACAGCGCCACAACAACGAAATACTGTGAGAAAGTACAATGTCGAAAAGCTACAATCGCAAGACACCGCCAGAGCCTACAGAGAACGCATATCCCGATCTCTTGCTACGAGTCCTACCGCAGCAACAGCTAGTACAGAAGACCAGTGGCAACAGTGCCAGCAAGCCATCATAAGTGCCGCGAATGATGTGCTGGGTTTCACACGACCACCACCACGAAACCCCTGGTTTGATGAAGAGTGCAGACTAGCTAACGCGGAAAAACAACAAGCGTATAAAGCGGCGCTGCAAAGAAGGACTAGATCTGCTCGCATGCTCTACGAGCAAAAGAGACGGGAAGAACATCGGCTTCTTAGAAGGAAAAAGAAAGAGCACGAGAAGCGTACATTCGAGGATATTGAGAGATGCTACTCCAGGAACAATGTACGGAAGTTTTACCAGAGGGTAAAAAGAATGTGCCAGCAAAACAAATCCCGTACAGAAACCTGTAGAGACGCGGATGGAAACATCGTAGTAGAAACACAGTCGGTGCTGAGAATTTGGAAAGACTACTTCTGCAGACTGTACAATGGCGATGACGACCAAAATTCCGCTGTCAGGCAGAATGAACCATTCAACTTAGATGATGATAGCCAAAACTCCCATCCACCTGATCAAAACGAAGTGCGGATAGTAATATCCAAACTTAAGTCCAATAAGGCTGCTGGACCTGACGGTTTACCCGCAGAGCTATTTAAAGCAGCTGGAGATGACTTGGTAGTGAGCATACACCAACTCATCTCTAAGATTTGGTCAGATGAAAGTATGCCAGATGAATGGAATCTCAGCATCGTTTGCCCGGTTCATAAGAAAGGAGACCCTCTCAACTGCTCCAATTACAGAGGCATCAGTCTCCTGAACATCGCCTACAAGATCCTATCTGCCATATTGTGTGAACGCTTGAAGCCTTTCGTCAACAACCTGATTGGGCCCTATCAGTGCGGTTTCAGGCCAGGAAAGTCCACCATAGACCAAATTTTCACACTCAGGCAGATCCTGGAAAAAACCCAAGAAGTCCAAATCGATACCCACCACCTGTTCATCGATTTCAAGGCCGCCTATGACAGCATCTGGAGGGATGAACTGTATAGAGCCATGTCTAGTTTTGACATCCCTGCCAAACTCATCCGTCTGTGCAGGATGACGATGGAGAAAGCTCGCTGCTCCATCAAGGTCGGTAATGACCTTACCGAGACCTTCGATGTCAAAAAAGGATTCAGACAAGGTGATGCGCTGTCATGCGACTTCTTCAATATCATACTTGAAAGAATTGTTCGAAACTCACAAGCCAACACACAAGGAACGATCTTTCAAAAGTCCGTTCAACTACTTGCATACTCCGACGATATTGACATCATTGGTAGAACACAGCGATCTGTCACCGGCGCGTTCGCGAGTATAGAAATGGAAGCGGCCAAAATGGGTTTAGCGGTAAACGAGGGCAAAACTAAGTATATGCTGTCAACAAAAAGGGACAACCAACATCGACGAATTGGACAGAACGTCACAATAGACAGCTACAACTTTGAGGTAGTAAAGGACCTTGTCTACCTCGGCTCTGCCATAACATCAAAAAATGAAATCTCGTCGGAAATCAAACGAAGGATTACTCTTGCCAACCGCTGTTTCTTTGGGCTAAGAAGGCAATTGAGCAGTAAAGTCCTTTCCCGATCGACTAAGGAGACTCTATATAAGACCCTTATCATCCCAGTCTTGCTATATGGAGCTGAAGCATGGACTTTATCGAAAGCGGATGAAGATCGCCTTGGTCGCTTTGAGAGAAAAATCCTTCGTTGGATATTCGGTCCCGTTTGCGTTGACGGGTTTTGGAGGAGAAGATTCAACGACGAACTGTACGAGCTATACAGCGACATCAGCCTGGTCAAAAAACTTCACATTGGGCGTTTAAGATGGCTAGGACATGTGGAGCGCATGGACATCAGCGCTCCGGTTTGGAGAATATTCAACTCTAACCCGGAGGGTCAGCGCAGCAGAGGACGACCTCGCCTAAGGTGGCGCGACCAAGTAGAACAAGACCTCAACCAACTTGGAGTGCGCAACTGGAAGCGGTTAGTTAAGGACCGGGCTAACTGGAAGAGGTTGTTGGTTGAGGCCTTGGTCCACCCCGGACTGTAGCGCCACCTAAGTAAGTAAGTTTTAAGCAATACAAGTGTTGGTCAGAAACCCGTGTGTAACGAGCATTCACAGAAAACTGTAGTTTGCCTAATATGTATAAATAAATAGTTAAATAATAATCGCCACATTATTTGTATTAAATTTCCTTTTTTTCAATAAATTAAATGAATTATCTATGTATTTTCAATTAGTGTCTCTAAGTCACACCAGATTAGGCAGTTTACGTTAGTCAGATAGCATGGCAGTAATAGGGTTAAAGCAGATTTCGTTTTCATATACCACTTCTTCCCATATGAATGCGACATCAGTATATGAATTTTCTTGAATGGGAATTTTGTTACCGCGTATTCATATGTACATGTGTATATGCGATGGATCAATGGAAAAGGGCGGAAAAAGTAGATAATATCGTTGGATTTTGTGATTGCAAAAATAATTTCTTTGACAGTTTATAAAAGTGCGTGCTTTTTTTTTATAGTTCATGAAGATTATGTCAGACACAACTGATTTTAAAATAAAGAAGTTATTCAAATACTGAATTGAGTAGGTACTTATTCAGTTTATCTGAATATTTGGAATGTGTAAATAAGAAAATTCTATGTTTTTTAGTGGATTTCCTATCTTGAATAAAGTACATAATACCTATTTTTCACCTAACAAGGACCCTCAGATATAAGTTCAGGTCCCGTATCATTGTTGTCAATTAGGTCTACTGTTTCGCTACTCGTGCAATCAATATGAATCTCATGCTCTGGATTTTCTTTCGTCATATCTTTGTCTATTGAATAAGACTCACTCACTTAAACGTAAACAGGAAATCCCTAAATTTGGGCTTTCTGCGAAGTACAATTTATAACATAATTTTGTGCCTCTCGTCCGTTGTCGAGGGGTTCGCGTCCGGCGTCCGACAAATAAAGGTCATGCAATTAGGTATTAATTTTAGGATTCATTGGGCAAATCGGCAAAATTATGAACTGCAAAATTATGAATTATGTAGTTGGAAAATCGCACTAATTGTTAACTGTGGTTAAAAAAGTAGGTAAAAAAAATCATATTTTCGCTTTTTACCTGCTGCATACTCATCACAGATTTTTTTATTTACAATTGTTACGTTCATAAGAAAAATATAATGAAACGGTATGTTTATTACGACCTGAAAGTAAAAATTAGCATAGGCAATATGAAGTAAACTGACTTAAAAATAAAATATCTGGAAAGCCAAAAAAGATATCGGTTTTATTTAAAAACAGTTAAAAAGAGTATTATTTCTTCTAAAATTAAAGCCCTAACTAAATGAAGTTTTGGAAATAATTATTAACGGAGATATTTGTGTTAGCATGGGTCAAGGTACACCAAAGTAGGTCTTTTGTTAAATACTTGATAACTGATGTCCAGATTGGAGATAGACCCTTGCTGTAGAACGATTTTTTTCTTAGATTATACCCAAGAATCAGTTCCCAAAGAATTGACATTTAACTTCATAACTCGCTGTATAGTAAACTTAATCTGAATGAAATAACCCTTAATTCATTTACAGAGAGATATTAATATTTTTATGAAGGTAATGTATGATATACATTATTATACAAAAATAAAAAGTAGCATGTTGCAGCATTTGGTTCAAATCAGTAAACCAAGATATAATCCATTAAGAAGTATTGTAAACTTATGGTCGCTTCTTGAAATTACATATCACACGATATCGATGAAAAAAAAAAAAAAAAACTCACATCAAGCTACAAACAAAATAACAAGCATGTATACACCCAAACATCTTCACACGTATACGATCTACACGGGTCAATATTTACGAAATCCACCGTACCACAGACAAGAGAAATATACAGATGTAGAATATGGTATACATCGAGTTTAGTTCTCGTCTTTTGTGTAGATGACTCCACTTGTTCTGTTTTTCGTTTATTCTATGATCATGCAGGTTTTAAGTTAATTGGTCGTGCGAGTCAACCATCCTCCAGTGTGTTGTGACTTCGGTATACACACATTTTTTTTATATTTCATATTGTTGCAACCCTTTATTTTGTCTACTTATCTCAATCGATCTTGCGAACGAACATATACGAACGACTGGTCGGTGTTTCTGGATTTTAAACTGTGGTGTGTTTGTGTGTGTATATGGTGGTCATATTTTGATCTGTGGTTGTCGTTTTTGTTTGGTTTTATTTTCACATTTCTGTGAAATTTCGATGTTCTTTGATTTATGGTTGAGCGAATTTTTTTTTGATTTGTAAGAAATCAATAAGAAAATTTCTCCGACAATTTTTGAGTAATTTGTGGAGGCATACATTACATAGACATATATAAATTTATGTAGTTTTAAAATCGAGGGCAAATATTTTGTTGGGTTCCTGTAAAGGCTTACAAACTGGAAATCAAAACAATGCCTACCTACTGTTTTCTGAATCATGTACATATTATATTTGACTAGCTGACCCGTGCTCGCCTTGCTTCGCCCCCGCTGCCACTGTTAAGGCAAAACAAATTGGAGATGAGTTCCGAATTTTTTTTCCGAATTTAGGTACAGTCGAACCCGAATAATATCACATCGCTTAGAAGCACAAATCGCTTTATATCACAAAATGTTTAAACCAGATGTCTTTTTTACATAATTCGTATTGAAACTAAACCTCTTTATAGCATCTCGTTTAATATCACAACTCGCATAGAGTCATTCAAAAATGAGCCTGAGAAAATAATTTCTTAGTAAATTTTTCCGCTTAATATCACGCATTATTATGGAAAATGCAGTTGCTGCATATATTGGCTTGGAAGTATAATTTTTTGTGTTTGTGTAGTCAAAGCTTATACATAATAAAGATGAAACACGTAACTATAACTACATCCTCATCTTTTGAGCTTATTATAGTCCGTTTCAAACAGTGTTGCCGTTTCTCCTGTTACATAGCTCCGAAAAAGTAAAATCTACTGTTTCCTGTTCCCAGAAAATGTTTACACCATTTATCCTATTGGTTTACTTTTTCTTTATTAAAAACAAAATTCGAAATCGAACGCCAATATAAAAAAAACAGCAACAAATAATCTACGGTGAAAACCCGAAGCAATAACATTCCTGGTTGTTGATTGGCACTATAAGTCTACAATGACCGTAGGCACGTTCGCGTACGCTCCCAAAACTACGGAAAACTACGAAAAGTTAAGAAAAGCCGTTTGTTTGCGCAAAAATTTCGTAGTTTTTCGTAGAAGAAAGTGTAAAGTGTTTAGATGATCAGTTCAGTTTCAGTTTCAATTGAGCTATCAGTTGAGCTTTCAGTTAAACTGCTATGTAAATGCAAAAGCTGAAACATTTAAGAATGCCACTTCAAAAACTTATGAAATTCCCATCAGTTTTCAGTTCAGTTGTTGGTTAAACTGCTCCGAAGTAAAATAAAAGCTCAACTGAATTCCGAACTGAAGTCTAAATGGACTACCTCTTTGAACTGAAATGTCAACGGAACTGACAACTGAAACGGAAACTGATCATCTAAATGGGGCTTAAGAAATCTCCTCAGGCCACGAACTTAAGCACAAGAAATTTCTTTTGGCAGATTACATAAAAACTGTCAAATCGCGTACATTTTGCATTTTTTGTTGTTTAACGTGTTCGTTTAATTTATCGTAATTTTCCTATATTTGAGAGAATTTCACCCCCACTTTTCGATATTTGGTACAAAAAGTACGCGATTTATTTATTTCACAATTTGAATAAAGTAAAGTCAGCCGTTGCTAATTTCCTTGATTTTAATTTTTCTTGGCTATGTAAGCTAAACATAAGCACATAAATGTATTATGTATTTATTGTTTATTTGTATCTAATCCCATTTCAAGTTGAATTCAGGCAAAAAGACAAAGTATGAACAAAAGTTTAGGAAGAAATGGCTAGAGGAACCTCTTTTTAAAAATTGGCTGAGTGAAAATCCTGATAATTTTATGGAATGCAAATGGGTTGTCTGCAACGCAACAAACATTTTTTCGACGAACCTGACAAAAGTGGACTATTATACGACATGGCTATATAAGCTCAACATAAGCACATGTCTGAATAAAAATTGTTTAGATTTATGAGCCTTATTCTAATCAGAAATCAGCAAGATGAACTTGTTCCCGTCTCATATATTATTAAAAATTTAGTCATACATATTTTCTTTTCCCGATAAGAGCGCAACCCGCTTATAGTCACAAAGTTTGGCTGCCCGGTTGATGTGATTATATCCGGGTTCGACTGTACCCACTTAGAGATGGAATTTCAAAAAATCCTCTCTAAGCGGATCTCTATGCTATTAAAGGAATGTAGGTACTCTGTAAATGAGATTAACCTTTTCAAAGAAATTACATATTTTATTGCAATCACAAAAACCAACGAAACGATCTACTTTTCCCGCCCTTCTGTTGGGTCATCGCATATACAGCTGCGAGCAAAAAAATAGCAGTGCCGCTAAAGAAAAGGCATTAATCAAAAATACAACAAATTAAGCAATAGTTTTTAAAAAAATTTACCAGTAGTCTAAAATGCGTTATTTTCATATAATATCTACATTTATTAGTTTTTGATTTAATTAAAATAAACTAACATAAATGCATTTTGTCGAAAAGAACTTTAAAAAAGGGCGAGCAAAAAAATAGCAGTGCTCTTTCTTCACCAGCTTACTTGATCAAAAAAGTAAAAAAAAAAATACTGAATTTAAATAAATTAGTATGAGGTGTTTTTAAGGATATACTAGTCCTTAGTGGCATGGCCTTTATTAATTACTACAGCTGCGCAAAACCGTTTTACAGAGTCTAAAAGATGCTGGCACCTTTCGGGTGATATTGATCCCCAAGACTACTAAACTACCCCACACAACTCGTTAATTTTTGGTTTTTTGTGCAGTACATTATCTCTTTTATATAAGGCCTATAGATTTTTAATAGAATGGAGATCGGGATATTGAGCAGGTCACTCCACGAACTCAATCATATTATCCTGAAACCATTATTTAGCTGTTCGGCTAGTGCTTTTCGGGTCGTTGTCCTGCTGGAAAACCGGTTTTTGTAGCATTTCGTGCTCGGCATATGACAGCATGATGTTCTGCAATATATCAACGTATGAGTGCTGGTCCATTATACTTTTATACCAATATATTGGATCAATACTATACTATGAAAAACATCCCCAAATCATGGTACTAGATCCACTGAGTTTTTTAGTTTTTATTGTGAATCTTGGATCATATTTTGTATTGGGTGGATGCCTGACATACAGCCGAGATACTTTTCAGCCATACAGAAAGGTTTTAGTCTCATCAGTACACATTGTATTCCTCCACTTCTCAGGAGGCACGACCAATGCTTTTTCGCAAACCTCAGCTCTTTTGATACATGCATTTTCTTGAGAAGTGGGACTTGTCGTGGACTTCGAACACTGGGATTGTGTTCCGTCAGCCGTCTTCTAAAAGTGTGAATACCACATGTCAAGTAAAACAAATCAACCATCTGGGTAACTGCTGTCGAAAGATGTGTCCTAGAGTACCTTACAACACGTTTCACCATTGACGGATGCAGTATTTTGTTTCGGCCGCGAGTTTTAACCTTAATTTCATATTTTACAGCATTGCTTATCATTTTAGCGTTACACCCGAGAGTTCCTTAATTTGTTTGTACGTTCGTAAGACTTTTATAAGCAATTGAATTAGCTCGCGCTTCTATGGTGTGCAGTGCATTCCACGACCCACTTTTATCGAATCCCATTAATCGGTTGTACTACAGTTTGATAACAAATAAAAAGTAGAAGGTTTTAACTCACTTTCCTATTATTTACATCCAAAAATCAAGTTAAAACAAAATGTATGTATATACCGAAATCAAATAAGCACTGCTATTATTTTGCTCCCTTAAAAATGTATGAGATGCACTACCGATTGATATTTTAACGCAAAAGTTTACCATTGCAATATGGCGTCACGTGAACGACATATTGTTGATAAGTATAGTATTACAGTAAAAGTCGCAAAAAATATAAGTACAAAAAAAATATTAAGGAAAATGGTGTTTTCAAAGTAGCACTGCTATTATTTTGCTCGCCACTGTACATAAAGGGTGATTTTTTAAGAGGTTGAGAACTTTTTTAAAAAAAAAAACACAAAAAATTCGAAAAAATGAATGAAATATTTATTTGAATCGATAGTTTGAACCTTGCAATTTAATGTTTAAAGATAATTTCATGCAAATGTTGACCGCGGCTGCGTCTCAGGTAGCCCATCCGCTGAGTCCAATTTTGGCATACTCTTTCACACATATCGGCCGGTATCTCACGAATGAATGCATGGATGTTGGCTTCCAGTGCGTCAATCGAAGCGGGCTTGTCCCTATAGACATTAGCCTTGACATACCCCCACAAAAAATAATCTAATGGTGTCAAATCGCACGATCTAGGCGGCCAATTGACCGGCCCGAAACGTGAAATTAACTGTTCACCAAACTCGCCTCGCAATTGCGCCATTGTTTCGCGTGCTGTGTGGCACCGTCTTGTTGAAACCACATATCATGCAAGTCAAGAACTTCCATTTCGGGCAAAAAAAAGTTTGTTATCATCGCTCGGTAGCGTTCACCATTGACAGTAACGCTGCGATTCGCATCATCTTTGAAGAAATATGGCCCAATAATGCCGCCGGCCCATAAACCGCACCAAACAGTGGCTTTTTCGGGATGCATTGGTAGCTGTTGCAATGCTTCTGGCTGATCTTCACTCCAAATGCGGCAATTTTGCTTATTTACGTACCCATTCAACCAAAAATGAGCCTCATCGCTGAACACAATTTTTCGATAAATCGATAAAAAAAACATTTCGAACCGAGCACGAATTTTGATAGTAAAATTCAATAATTTGCAAGCGTTGTTCATTTGTAAGACGATCCATGGTTAAATTGCAAACCAAACTGAAGCTGTTTGACAGTGACACAAGGTACTAAACACACGTCAGCTGTCAAAACCAGTGTTGCCAAAACCAAACCAGCTAAAAAATCACCATCATCATACATACATATACAGTGCTGTCTGGGTAGCGTGAACACTGGACTGCGCGAACACCGGGGTCGCATGTACTGAGCACTCTATAGCGTGAACACCAAAAACCTCGATAGCATGAACAACAAATTTATGCTCCCATTTCAGGGATTTCCCTTTATTTTAGACATCGTAGTTTTTTACACACCTTCAAAAACATTTTTGCACCGCATACTCCGTTTTTGTTCATAATATTTGTACTGATTCCAATGACAAAAAAAAAAACGATTTACATTTGAACACGTGAAACTCGCTCCTGTTCGTATGCTTCTTTTCAGTGCAATTCGTTTTTCGGCACATCAAGTTCTGTGCAAATATGTTAACCAAAAAACCAAAGTTTTTATCATTAAAAGAAAAAGGTGATGTTATCGAGAAACTAGAAAGGGGTGTAGCCCCATCAATTTTATCCCGGGAATACAGTGTGGCTAAATCAACAATTTCGGCCATAAGAAAAAATAAGGAGAAACTCTTTAAAGTGGTCGCCACTAGTCAAATCAGTTCGCTCAAAAGAAAAACCTTAAAACAGGGTGAGTATCCTCGTATGGAACGGGTGCTGTATAAATGGTTTTTAAAGCAGCGTCGAAAGAATCTACCAGTTGGTGGTGAGATGCTCAAAGAAAAAGCAAAACTGTTGCATGAAAAACTAAAAGAGGAAGGAGGCTTCAATGCTAGTTCTGGTTGGCTAGATGGATTCAAATCTCGTTTTGGTGTTCGGCTTCTTAAAATCTGTGGAGAGAAACTTTCATCCGATCACAGCGCAGTTGCACCATTCAAAAATAATCTCGCAAAGACTATCCATGAGCTCCAGGTATCTCAGAACCAAATTTATAACGCTGATGAGTCGGGTTTGTTTTGGAAGTTGTTGCCTGAAAAAACGTATGTGACCAGAGGAGAAAAAACTGCTCCCGGTAGAAAAGTTGAAAAAGCCAGAATTACATTCTTAGCATGCACTTACGCTACAGGTCTTCACAAAATTAGGCCGTTGATCATTGGAAAATCCAAAAAACCTCGTTGCTTCAGAAATTTTAACATTCCTGTTGATTACCGTAGTTCCAAGAACGCATGGATGACTTCCGATATTTTCAAAGATTGGTTTCATAATTTATTTGTCCCACAGGTAAGACGCATGATGAAAAGTTATTGGTGTATATAGGCTCATACATTTTTTACCAGGTGCAAGATTTCTTACGAAAAGAAGGCTTGCCAATAAAGGCTGTTTTACTACTCGACAACGCACCATGTCATCCTTCGGAGGCCTTATTGAAAACAGATGATGGCTCTATATTCACTATGTACATGCCACCAAACATGACACCATTGATTCAGCCAATGGATCAAAATGCAATTCGTATTACAAAGCTGTATTACAGAAAAAGTCTCTTACGATTAGCTGTTGGAAAAAAAGATGTTTTGAATTTCTTAAAGTCATTAACTATAAAAGACGCAGTTTCTTTATTCGCAATAGCTTGGAGTCAGTTAAAACCAGATGTTATAGAAAAATGTTGGCGCAATATTTTACCACAGATTTGTACATATGACATCGAACTACAAAGCTCAGATGAAGATGAAGATACCCCTCTTAATTTAATAAGAGACAAGTTAAGGCAGCAGCAGTTGGAAGAAATCAATGAATTGCAAAACTTGCTACAAATTATTATCCCAGAGGTTTGTCTCATATGATTAAGAAATTAAATCATAGACATCAATTGATTTATGTTATTTAGGCAACATCGACTGTTACGGATATCAACACATGGAACGCAATTGATGATAGAGTAGAGCCAAATGAAGATGAAAGCGAGCTAATATCATCAGATGAAGATGAAACTGACGAAACTCCGAATCAAACCAAAATAACTGCATCAGAAGCAATCCAGATATTTGATAAGGGGATAGAGTGGGCTGAAGAAAATACGTCTGACTATATCATAGTGTTAAAAAAACTTCGTGAAAAAGCTGTACAGAAGGTGCTGGCAAATAAAAAAAACAAAAATGTATTAAAGATTATTTTAAATGAAAAACAAAGTAAAATAAAACTTAATTAAAGTTCGGAAACTGTTGTCGAATTTTGTTTTTCTTGATAGGTAAAATATTGGATAGTGTGAACAACCTGGTTAGCATGGACAGCCTGTGCAATAATTAGTTCACACGACCCAGACAGTACTGTATGTACATACGAATACGCGGTAGCAAAATTCCCATTCAAGAAAATTTGAACACTTGCAGCACTATGAAAATCAGACATCCATGGTATAGTCGCTATTCCCCTACCATATGCCCCATTAAACTTTCATTACTTACAATAAGAAATTAAAGCGAAAAGAAAAAAAAACAAAATTATTACATCACACATACATACTGCTCGTGTATTCGTTTTGTATGCGAAAAAAAAAAAAAAAAAAAATAAAACCGGTTTTCGTGATACAAAAGAAAACGAATTTAAGCAGCAATGGGAATACAACAACAACATCCACAACACAAGGAAGTCCAAAACATAAAAGGAAATTGAGAGAAACGAACATTTTTGCTCGAATCATACACCATTCTTTGAGTTCGTTCATGTTGCAGGCATTTCATACGAGGTATTGTATGATAGCATTGTATATAAAAGACATAGTAGTATCACTTAAGGAATTCGATACTAGCGCCTCAGACGAGAAGACAGCCGATGATTTTCTGTTGTCTATCATTGACAACAACCACTTAAATTCCTCTCCAAGTGAGAATAAGAATAAAATACCCAGCAGGAAAGTACGGTATATATTCCTTGGAGAATCGAATATATAATTAGTTATTATAGATGAGAAATATAATGTTTCCAAAATAATCGACGTGGTAATGTTATATAATAACAAAGCAAATTGTTTACCACGTAGATTCCCACATCTGCAGAAAATGTAATGTAGTGTTTTTGAATTTAACGATTTTTCGGTTACAGTGTTGTCTGTCGGCGCCTTCATGTCGCCTTTTATATTTAAAAACGCATGAAAAACTTATTTTGTGTTGCAACGCGTGACAGCGAGGAATGAAAAAAGTTAGAAATGTATTCTAAACGGATTGGCGAAGACAATTAACAAAAAAAAACTTTGTGCTTTGTGTGTGCTTTATTTTATTAATAATATTTTTTTTTTGTATTTAAATCGCTTTTTAATTGTATCCTAGAATTTTTTGTAATAAAATATTTTAAAACGAAACGGTGTACTTTTCATTTAAAGCTGAATACATTTCTTTAATTTATGTCGGAGAAATGCATTATGTAACTAATTATAAATGCATGAATTATATAATACATTACAAAGAATGAATTCTATAATGCATTCTTAAAACACTTTCAGGTAATCGATTATTTTCCTGGGACATAGTCTGTGTTAAGATTTAAGAATAATGAATTCTGGAATCAATATTCTATACTAGCGATTGATTCCCTGTTCGATTCCAATAGATTCCCTTTTCCTGCTGGGTAACCAAAGAAGAATCGAAGTAAAAATCTCGATTTCCATAGAAACGAAAACTCACACTTGCACACATATAAATATATGTAGTATTGCTTTTCTCTGTGTTTTAGTCGCAGATTGAAAAGAAACAAATTATGATTTTTGAATCTGCGGCAGTGAGGAATGAGGACAACTTTATTTTAGAGTGATATGAGAAATTAATATGTATGGATGTATAGATGTATGTACAGTGTAAAAAGTGGCTTGCGTAAATATATGTATGCAAGTATAAAAATTTGTGGCAACAAGTAAAAACATCAAAAGTTGTTTTTTTACAATTTTACAGGAGAGCACTGAAATGTTTCAATTATAAAACAATTTCTTCCTTAATGCAATATGCAATACTTCATCGAACCTAAAGCTAATAAAATGAAAGGCATTACCTAACTAGTGAAGAGTAATGCAGGATGGAATTGATCTTTGCTTAAGAAAAGAATAGGGCATTACCGTACGAATGCGGGGTATTGCGACAAGGAAGAAGTCAACAAGTAGGTATACTTTTCTGTAAAATGATCTCATTACAATGTTAGTGACTGCCTCCTGCTTGCCGCGCTTAGAATTGCGTTTATTAATTTACCAATGGCAATCATTTCATTTAAGATTTTAAGTGCGGAAATGCTATATTTCTGGCTCGGTAATGTGTACTTCTGAAACAACTTCTGGGTACCTATTGCAGAGTGGAAGCGATGGCTTCCATCCTATGACATGCAATGGTAAATGTAATGCCTGTTTTACATCTGATGTAATCGAGTTGAGAAGAGTAGTTGCGACTCCCCAGTAAGACTTCTAGAATTAGTTCTAGATTTCATGTCTTTGGCGACTGGGAACTGAGAACCATACATTCATTGTGTCAAAAGATATATAGAAAATCTTTACTTATGCTCTTTTTCCATATGCATATTTGCATTTTTTCAATTTTGACATAGGTACATACATATGTAAGTCGACTTGGGCTGTTTTTTGCTTATGACCACAAATATAATACCTATGTAAATATAAAATTATTTTTTTTTATTAATTTTTTATGCAGTAGAAAGTGGGAGGAACAGGCCTACCGGGGAAACCCGATAAAAGAAACGCATCTAGTATTTTAACCCACTGGGTGATGTGGAAAAAATATGTGCTTATATAGGTTCATATAAGTATGTACATATGTACTTAAATGTACATATGTATTTTAATTGAAACTTACTTAGGTACCTACAAAGCGTAAATAATGACTGAATGAAAACAAACGACTTTTTTATCTACACCTGCACCTACTCATCCACATCCACAAATGAAATATTGCAACGTTGCAAATTCCTTATGCCCATAGCGAAATACGAAAAATTCAAATGTTGCAACGTTGCAAGTTCCTCATGCTGAAAGCGAAATGTAAATGTAAAGTAGATTTCCAAAAAAAAAACTACCGACCTACCCCAATATAGAATGAAATAAGAAAATCGTATATATATCACAGCTGTCCATATAGCATCAAAGCATGAATGACACGTCGTGCGAGTTAACCATCCTCCAGTGTGTTGTGACTTCGGTATACACACATTTTTTTATATTTCATATTGTTGCAACTCACAAGGATTTGCAAGGATAAAATCTGTGACTCAAAAGGTGTTCAAATACTGGAACTAGCTGATGCCTGGGATTGGAGAGTATTAAATGGTTGCTGCGAAGGAGATGCTTTTGGGGAATACACCTTTTTGCGGGGAACGGCATGCTCAGTCATAGATTACAGCTTTATTTCGGGAAATTGGTACTCCTATCTTAGCGCCTTACAAGTAGGAATGAAAACGTTTTCGGACCATATGCCCCCAGAAATCTCGTTAAAGGCTAACGATGACATGAATAGAGCGAGCACTAACCCACTCGAACTATTGCCTAAGCTTAGGTGGAAGGAGGAGTTTCAGGAACTGTATAAAGCAAACCTTAATATAGAACTCGGAAAATTGAGAGAAGCTGGTACACCACTGCGAATTGAAGACCTGACGATGGCAGTAAGGAAAGCTGCACCGTCGAACCCACCACCCAGATATAAAAATCGAATCAGCAGAAAAAAATGGTTTGATAGAGAATGTATGCGAGCCAGGGACGCGTCGTTTGCTTTTCTCAAGTTATTAAGGGTGAGCAGTAACCACTCATTCAAAGTTCTCTATGCAGCAGCAAACAAAAGCTTTAAAACCTTTTGCCATGCAAAAAAGCTAACCTTTGACCAACGAAATATTGCTTTGTTGAATAGATCGAGATCATCAGCAGATTTTTGGAAAGCCGCCAAAGTTGTTAATGGAAAAAGAAATGCAATCGCTTCAGGTCTACAAGCAGAGCAGCTTAAGGCGCACTTTGAAATACTTCTCAACGCAGCCCAAATATCGCCACCTTTCCAATATGCAGCCCCTATGTATGTGTCTTGACGAAATTCTGGATGCTCCAATCACGGTAGCTGAAGTTAAAGCAGTCATTCAAAACTCCAAGAAGAACAAAGCCCCAGGAAGCGACTGTATTTCGTTCGAATTTTACAAAAATAGTACAGCTGAATTCCTTTTGGCGCTTACTCATGAGTTCAACCGAATATTCGAAACCGCAGATCTTCCTGAATGTTTTCAAAATTCAATAATTTTTCCTTTACACAAGAAATGCGACTATAACAATCCAGCAAATTACCGGTGTATATCTTTTTTAAATACATCCACCAAATTGTTTGCAGGTGTGTTATTTAACAGAATTACAGAGTGGGTGGAAAACAAGAAGATCCTACGCGAATTCCAAGCTGGTTTTAGGAAAAATTACTCCACTATAGATCAAATATTTGCACTTGTAAATATAGTGGAGAGTTATAAAAGGAAGCATAAAAAGTTATATACCTTCTTCGTTGATTTTCGTGCAGCTTTTGACTCTATACCACGTGAAGCGCTTTTCTACAAACTTTACAGATACGGTATCTCAACAAAGGTCATCAAAGTGTTGAAAGCTATGTACGAAAATAACGTAGCCTGTGTCTGGGATGGAAGCAACCTTTCAGAGGAATTTAATACAGCAATGGGGGTGAAGCAAGGATGTGTGTTGAGTACACTTTTGTTCATCCTATATATTATTATATCGTTATAACATATCATGTCAAGGGTGGGATCGAGATAAGCCAAAGTATAATACCAGCTCTAATGTTTGCAGATGACATCGTTTTCCTTGCAGATTCGGTTAACACAATGTAGCTGATGATAAACAGGCTGGACGAATATTGCAAAACTTGGAATTTATCGGTAAACTTATCGAAGTCAAAGATGATGATATTCAGGGACGGTGGTAGCAGATATTCCCGGAATGAAAAGTGGAACTTTCAAGGAGAACATATCGAGATTGTCCGTGAATATAAATACCTCGGTGTCCTGATTACGTCTAATTTAAGTATGAAGAAGCACCTGCAAAATAAGAGGTGAACTGTTGAGCCTTAACTATATACCGCACCGCCCTGAACTCCCCCTTTTGTGTAGCCTTTGTAACCTTGAAGAACGGGAGGACGTATTCCATTTCATTGCCATATGTCCCATCCTTAAAGAATTCCGCTGCATCTTCTTTGGAGCGCAGGTACTCACGGTCGAAGAAACGAAGACTATTTTAGATGGCAACCGAGGCTGGGATAGACTGTATAATTATGCAACAAACGCACTTCGCTACAGAAAATGCATTATAGATGAAAACTTTTAGGAATAAATATTAAAATTAAAATTTGTTTAATAATTTCTGTACACATGATTAATGAATCAGAAAATTTTTATAATGTCAATCTGGTAGACGGCCCCAAGCCAAACCATATAGACTAAGTATTTCAAATTGTTAGAAACTATACTTTTTTATGAAATAAATGGTCAATTAAACTAACTAACTATTAGATTTACAACGTCATAAAATATACTATATTGTTTGAGATTCTATTTGCCAACACTTCTATTTGATATCCATGTTATGCGGGTTGTGAAGAAAAAAGTAATCCGCCATTTTATGGCATCCACCATATTGAATTTAGAATCACATCACTTAGCTAATTGTATTCTACTTGTCAAACCGCCATCTTGTGGGCGTCCGCCATATTGGATTTTTAATGACGTTATAGCGTATTGTAATCTACTTGCCAAGCCCTTTCATTTTATACCCATATTTAGGTGCTCGGGAAGATAACGGTAATCCACCATCTTGGAGCGTCCGCCATATTGGATTTACAAGATCATGAAATATACTATATTGAGTTGTCACCGGATACGCAAAATTTCAGCATAATCGGATATCTGGAAGTGGGTGTAAAATCGACTCCCAGATTCCGCCCTCACAGAAATGGAAAAGTTAAAAAGCGTCCGCCACATTGGATTTACAACGTCATCAAATACCACGTATTGTATTGTCTCCGGAACTATATACGTGTGCAAAATTTCAGGATAATTGGATATCTGGAAGTGGGTGTAAAATCGACTCCGAGATTCCGCCCTCACAGAAATGGAAAAGTTAAAAAAGCGTCCGCCATATTGGATTAACAACGTCATCAAATAGCACATATTGTATTGTCTCCGGAACTATATACGTGTGCAAAATTTCAGGATGATCGGATATCTGGAATTGGGTGTAAAATCGATTCCTAGATTCCGCCCTCCAAGAAAGTGAAGTTAATATAAAGCTTGTAATAAATGAGCATACTTTAAAACCTTCGTAAAGTCATACTTTATTTAAAAAATTAAAAAAAATTATGATTTAGTTAGAAAATCGCACTAATTGCCAACTGTGGTTAAAAAAGTAGGTGAAAAATCATTTTTTCGCTTTTTACCTGCTGCGGTTTTTTCCAAGTATCATAAAATCTGTGAGTTTTTCAGAATACATACTACACATTTTTTTGTTTACAATTGTTACGTTCATAAGAAAAAAATAATAAATCGGTATAATTATTACGCATTTCTTGTAGAAAAGCGACCTGAAAATCAAAAAAATGTATGGGCAAGATTAATGATTTTGACTTAAAAATAAAATATCCGGAAAGCAAAAAAAAGTATCAAATTTATTTAAACGCAGTTAGAAAGGGTGTCATTTCTTCTAAAATTAAAGCCTTAAAAGAAGTTTCTGTAGTAAGTATTAGCGGAAATATTTGAGTTAGTATGGGTCAAGGTACACCAAAGTAGGTGTTTTCTTAAATTCTCGATAAATGATGTCCAAATTGGAGATAGACCCTTGCTGTAAAACGATTTTTTTCTTAGAATAAATCCAAGAATCAGTTGCCAAAGTCTTGACATTTAACTTGGAAACACCCTGTACATTAAAATCGCATTAGAAATGTCTTCGTGATTCCCTAAAGACGTAATATGGGATTCACACTAGCGTCGAAATGAGATAATTTCGAGTTTCACATAAAAAGTGTTCATACCTACGCTTGCTAATTTCGTGAATGGATGCATTCAGTTCCGATAGTAAAACTATGACGGTGACATGTTATAAAATATTTTAATATAAAATTATTTTTTCATATACATAAGTATAACGTATAGTAATAATAATAGTTGGATGTTATTGGTAAACAGTTGGGTAGATAAAGTCGACTATTATATAGCTAACATTGGATATATGCGGCGCTGCCTCGGGTTAATATGTTAAATTATTACTTTTCGGGTGGGTTTTGCCACTCCGGGTATATCAACAATTGTCGGGCACTCGCGTGGATATCAAGTCGACTATAGAGCCAACTGTAGAAAAGTGACCAATGGGCGCGGAGCTTAAATAAATGGACAGATACTGTGTATGTACGAATCCTATGGCCGACGCTCTTTGGCTCCAAATTCAGTTGATCAGAGTGCCTCTACGTGGCGTACAACTTCAATTTCTTTTTTTCAGATAACATCCCATATTTATTAAACCATTCCATGAGATATTTGTGTTTTGTATATTTTGTATACATATATATTTTGTATATTATATTTTTCGTTTTTATATCACTTTACTTGTGCTGAACGGGGCCAGTAGCTTTGACAATTGAAGCGTTGAGAATGAGAAGGTGTTAAGTGACAAATTCGAAGTTTTGAGTAAGAAGCATTTAAAGTTTTTTGCACAGAACTTTTTTTTGTAAATGCAAGAGTAATTAATAGATACCACATTAAAATTAAGAAAAAATATATTATTGAGAACAATAGTACTCCATTTATTTAACCTGTCGTTTACTTGGTTTTTTCATCAATTTTATGTATTTAACACCTTTATGCAAAAATAGTGTTGGTTTAATTTTTCCGAAAAATTAAAAAGGTGTTCAGTGACATACACATTTCTAGTATTTTTTTTTTATATCTTTTTGATTTTATTTTTGTTGTCAGGACCCGCAGCCATACCTTATTTATAGTACCAACGCTGCTGCAGTGGAACATAACCTTACCTAGGCTGAAAAGCACTGTTTTTTGTTGACTCTTTTTAGCAAACAATAAAAAAGATGTGCATAGTGTTGCATACTTAAATTGCACTTATTGTGCGCATTTAACACCTTTATGCAAAAATAATTTGATTCAAAAAACCTACCTATTCATTTTTCAGAGGGTATGGAGGTGTTAAGCGATCTTAACACTTTCTTTCGCTAAGAAACTTAAGAAATATGTGTATTTAACACCTTCATCACAAGCCAACTTCTTGAATAAGGACAGTAGCGGCACGCCAAGTACACGAAAATTTAAGTCGTCACATAACGCCTTTATCGACTAAAAAAAGTCAGAATTTTCAAAATGTCACTTAACACCTTCTCATTCTAAACGCTTCAATTGTAATCTCAACCACATAGTTTATTTACGGAAATAACTACTAAACACTAAATATCTCCTAAACTAGCGATATATATTTTTTTTTAGTACTGAATCATTTTTATTTTGCGTTTAGATCACCGAAATCAATCCGTTGTTTAATATTTGCGCAACGGATATCGTTAATATTCCCTTATTTATTTGTCCTGTCATTGTCATTCGGAATCATTCAACTGCATTCAAATTAAGTTTATTCGATTATATTTTCACATAATTTTGAACGAATTTCAACGAAATTATGTTGAAATGAGATAATTTCGATACGTCAATTCGTATGAGAAAGTATCTCATTTCGAGCATAATTTGGAAATTCGCAAGGAAATTAGCTGTTTTGCCCTGGTGTGAATACTGTATAAAGGAGTCAAACAGTGCTGAAACATTGTCAACGAGTCCTCTAAGTTGAGTTGGCGAAGCACATTTCATCTTCGGAAGATCAAACAGCAGCGAAATGTACTCTAAGAAAATTAGACAATTATTGTCATACGTCATACCGCTCTTCGAGTCTCTTAAGTGCTTTCGGATAATTTTCATCCGAAATTTAAAACGCCTTTACTGTCCCAAGTGCTTGCTCACTCAAACAGGATACCAAGTGATTGAACTTTTCAATACCTGTGAGCGACGAATCGTTGTGAACTAGCGTTGTAAATGTTCCAATAAAATTTTTATAATCGCAATATTTGCCTGAAAATCTGGGCAAGCGAAGTTGAGAAAGCCGCGAACTTGTCGGCTGAGGAATAGAAAACGAAGTTTCTGTCATACTAACTTTCCTATGTTTTCCCATTAACGAAACTATTTTCGATTTGGTTGCGCAGTACAGCTCTTCTATATCGCTACGGCAAATATCAGCTGGTAATAACTCTTCGATTCGAGTTTGATAGCTAAGAGCTTGCTTGAAATAGGATTCTACGATACCTAGTCGACATTGTAACTCTGCAAACTCCATTCTATGCCCTTTAGCGTCAATCGTATTTTTAATGCGAGATATATTTCCATTTGAAGACGCCCTACTAACTTTCAATGCGTCTAACGATTTTTCTGCTTCCATTGTTGCTGCTTTGTTTACTTTTTAAGTGACAAAATAAACGAGCAGCTGATTTCAAATACTAGAAGCTTTCCCTTTCTCAAACTAGTAGGCGACAATTACGCCACAAGAGACAAGAATTCCCCTACAATTAGCGAAACGACGACGAAGCGAAAAAAAAACCTAAATCTTCCAATAATACTATGTCGTGCACGATTTGAATGCAGTGAATTAAAACAGACAGCGACAATCTATGAGTTAAAGCACAGACAATAAATATACAGATGTCTCATGCCTGTACAAAAAAATGGTTCCAATTTTTTTCTTAGCCGACGAGCCGTGGCCGACAAAGCTTTCAGAATAGGTATAACAAATAAAGCTCTTTGCTTTTACTCGCTCCGTTCACTTGTGTGGGAAAAGCTTCTCCCTATCATCATGTGTTGTGATTGTGTTGTGACACAGCCAACGTTGGGCCACCGTACACGAGGTGATTTCTGCCGGCAGAGAACCGGTTTTGTGGGCGAAGGGGCCGAGGTCTGTGGTAAGAGTTTGTTTGAGCTGTTGAACGAGGTAAGAAACTAATACATAAACATCTTTCAAAATATTTTGGTCGGCAACAATACTACCACAGTGAAAAGCAGTTTATGTACACAATTTTTTCTGCCGGCAGAAATCATCCCGTGTGCGCTGGCCCATGAGATAAGCAATTGTAAAGGGGCATGTGGGAAGGGGAATAGAAACTATACCATGGCCACAGACAATAAATTTATTGTCTGTGCCATGGCTGTGTGATTTTTAGCAAGTGTTCAAATTGTCTTGAATGGGAATTTTGTTACCGCGTATTCATATGTACATGTATGTATGTATATGTATGTATATGCGATGGAGCAATGGAAGGGAAGAAAAAGTAGATAATTTCATTGGATTTTGTGATTGCAAAAAATAATTTCTTTGACAGCAGCTTATAAAAGTGCGTGATTTTTTTGATAGTTCATAAAGATTATGTCAGACACAACTGATTTTAATATAAATAAGTTACTCAAATACTGAATTGAGTATTCAGTTTATCTGAATAGGTATTTGGAATGTGTAAATTAAAAAATTCTGTTTTTTAGTAGATTTCCTACCTTGAATAAAGTATTTACAAACATTAAAATATAAGTCTGATTCCTGAGTACCTAGTTGGCCCCGTCAGCTCCTGAAGTCGGCCACTTGACTTTTCAGTAGTCGGAACCAATTTTTAATCCTATGTTTTCATTCTTTTGAAAAATAGTTTTAGAGCTCTTCGATATGTAATAAATTAATAAAAACCATTAGGTACGAATAATTTAATTTAAAAAAAGAAACGTTTATTGAACTCTTCATACAGGGTTTCCCAGTTAAGAGGTATGATCCTTTAACTGGAGATTCCTGAAGCACTAGCAAACAAAAAATCGTATGACAGGGGGGTCTATTTTCACCCCCCTCCAAGCTCGTCGAAATAAGGCACCTCTAATTTGATGGATAGACCACTTTAAGTGTTATAACTTCTGAACTACTATAGCTACAAAACACGGTTTTGTACATTTTAGAGAGGCAAACAGAAGCGCGTGAAAATGTTGAAGACTTCGCGTAATTCTATGCAGCCATGGCTCCTTTGATTAAAAGATTAATGAAGATTCATGTAAAGAAGATCCACTAATTAAATGAATAACACCTTTAACATATATATGTATGTACATATTAAGTTTTTATATTGACCAAACGAAAATAATTAGTGTTTAGTATTTTTTTTTTATTAACTGGATCCTGCCCCAAGGCTGATACTGCGACCTAAAAGATCTATTGTATCGTCTACGTCTTCTGTTTCGCTACTCGTGCAATCAATATGAACTCATTCTCTGGATTTTCTTTCGTCATATCATTGTCTATTGAACAAGACTCACTTAAACGTGCCAAAACTGAATAAGGCAATGTAGGCAGAATAATTGAAAATCATAAACAGGAAATCCCTAAATTTGGGCTTTCTGCGAAGTACAATTTATAACATAATTTTGTGCCTCGCTTCCGTTGTTGAGGGGTTCGCGTCCGGCGACCGACAAATAAAGGTCATGCAACTAGGTATTAATTTTAGGATAAATACACGAATTCTTTTCATGATTCATAAGTGCACATTCATTGGGCAAATCGGCAAAATTATGAGTTGCAAAATTATGAATTATGTAGTTGGAGAATCGCACTAATTGTTAACTGTGGCTAAAAAAGTGGGTAAAAAATCATATTTTTTTTTTTTACCTGCTGCAGTTTTTTCGAAGTATCATAAAATCTGTGAGTTTTTCAGCATACTTATCATAGATTTTTTTGTCAACAATTGTTTCGTTCATAAGAAAAAAATAATAAAACGGTATATTTATTACGCATTTTTTGTAGAAAAGCGACCTGAAATTATACATTTGCATAGGCAATATAAAGTAAACTGACTTAAAATTAAAATATCTGGAAAGCCAAAAAAGTTATCGGTTTTATCGTATTTAAAAGCAGTTAAAAAGAGTATTATTTTTTCTAAAATTAAAGCCCTAAGTGAAGTTTCTGTAGTTTTTATTAGCGGAGATATTTGTGTTAGCATGGGTCAAGGTACACCAAAGTAGGTCTTTTCTTAAATTGTCGATAAATGATGTCCACATTGGACATAGACCCTTTCTGTAGAACAATTTTTTTCTTAGATTATATCCAAGAATCAGTTCCCAAAAAATTAACATTTAACTTCATAACTCGCTGTATAGTAAACTTAATCTGAATGAAATAACCCTTAATTTATTTACAGAGAGAAGTTAATATTTTTTATGAAGGTAATGTATGATATATGTACATTATACATAAATAAAAAGTAGCATGTTGCAGAGTTTGGTTCAAATCAGTCAACCAAGATATAATCCATTAAAAAGTATTGTAAACTTATGGTCTTATTTTTTGTTTTTCATCGATATCGTGTGATTTATAATTTCAAGAATCGACCATAAGTTTACAATACTTTTTAATGGATTATATCTTGGTTGACTGATTTGAACCAAACTCTGCAACATGCTACTTTTTATTTATGTATAATCAAAGACCATATGATACCAAGATAGTGCAACTGGCACTTCAAATTGACGAAAAGTAAAAAGCTCTTCCAGACACGGGCGCGGCAATTCGAAACAGAAGATGATCATGTTGTATTCACAGAGAGGAAAGCTTTTTCCTTTTCTGGATTGTTAATACATACGTACATACATACATATGAATATTGCCTTTTCGCCAACTGATATATGTATGAACATATATTGATTGGCAACACTGGCCTGTAAGTGACAGCACGTAGTGAAAAATAGCTCTTGAGATTCAAAATTCAAATTGTAAATAAAAATTGTTTTTTTCATTTTTAAAGTATACATAAAGTAGTTCTCTAGATAAAAAATTAAACAAAGCAAAAAAAAAAAAATGAAAAAAACGAGGTGAGTCTGCCGCTTTTCATTTAAAAACAGAACTTTAAAAATGCAAAGATCACCGCATAACAGAACGGAAAACAATACGGGTACTCCCACGATTCCACCGGTAAGCAAAAGAAGGCATACGGAATCATTTGGCCATTCGCCGGGTAAAGAGGCTCAAATAGCTGTAGGAGATATGACAGCCCAAGATCTAAGAAAATGAATCCAAAACACTATGGCTTCCCTACTCGATGATAGGTTGCAAAACTTACCAACTAAATCGGATATTGAGGGGATCAGCAGTGAAATGCAAAGCCTTAGAGAAGACAATGCGACGTTACAGGCACAAGTCCATCAAATGTCAGATAGGTGCACCGCTCTTGAAAGACAAGTGGAGTTCTTGGAGAGGAAAACCAATGAACGCAATTTAGTGGCTCATATTCCACTGGATAATGGCACGGATGCTTTAAACAAAGCAAGGGAGATATGCTTGGGGCTTCTTGAGACTAATAACACAGCACTTATATCGTCTGCAAGACAACTTAAATCCAGTGACAAAATAGCAGATGTGTTGGTGCAGCCTAGCAAAAGCGAGGATGTTAGCCGTATATTGAAAGTATCGGGAAAACTTCGAGGAACAGGTGTCACACTGCACAGAGATCTTTCATTGGCAGAAAGGGAAAAAAGAAAACGTTACTAAAATTCAAAAGGGAAATAACTTTAAAAAACAATAATGTAAACATACAAATGAAAGACAATAAACTAGTAATTGGAACTAAAATCATTTATTTTGATAATAATAACAAGCTAATGTGTGATGGCGAATGTGCAATGACGTTTATCCAGCAGCTGTCAGATGCCAACCAACAGATGTTTTCAGTGGATGAATCCAGTGCTTTAAGTTGTGGAAGCGCAGAGGAATCTATCTCAGGCTCTCAAACTGTGGGGAGGAATCTAAATAAGCGATTTTAATTATTGTAAAGCCGTCTGCCAAAATATCGATAGAAGTAGTATTATAATAAAGAATTGAATTTTGTTAAATTAAGAATACTTTCGTATAATATATCAGCTTTAGGAAGTCTGTATTTTAAGATTTTTATAGTTTTATTAATGAATATGATATTATATTTTTATTCGAAAATTTTGTAACCACGGGGAACTTCAGTAGTTTTAAAAAACATTTTTTGAATTACAACTTCAAATGGATATCAGCGACCAGAGTACATGATAGGGGAAGAGCGTGTGGGGGATGCTTCTTTGGATACAAGAAAAAATTGGAAATGATCTTTTGTGACTTTGAAACTGTAGAAGAAAATATCGTTTTGAATCTTAAGTTCGACAATAAAGTGTTTCGAATCGTACCAGCTTATATCAACTGCAACCATTGAGAACAGAACTTCAAAAATTTGGAGGACATAATTTTGAGCCACTTTATCACCAATTTTGCAATTATAGGTGATCTTAATGCGAGAATTGGAGAAAACGCTGGGCTAGAAAATACATTAGCCGGCATATCTAGAAAATCGAAGGACAATACCTGCAATGCGAGAGGCACAAAGATCCTGGAAATGAGTAACGCATTTGGACTTCACGTTTTGAATGAAACAAGTGATTCGGATACATGTGGAGAATTCACATTTGTGGTACGGCAGAGGACCTCAGTTATAGACTTCGCACTTATGGGAGGGGACTGGAGCAGTTATGTGATGGATTTTGAGGTGGGTCAAGTTCCGTACTCTGACCATCAGCCGATAATAGTAACTTTCGGAATTAAGGTGCATGAAAAGGAAACCCTACTCAGGGAAATGGCACTACTTCCAAAATTAAAATGGTGTGGAAAGAAAGCTAGTCGTCTCCCTAATATTGGGTTGCCGTAAACGCCAGTTTAATGTTTTTGGGAAATCGCATTTAAAGGTTTGACAGCCTATTGCATTAAAACTAACCGCTGGGATTTTGAAATTTTTTTACACGATATTCATACGGAAATCCTCTTTCAACAAATGTAAGAAGTTATCCTAAAACACTTTTAGTTTTTAAAATATTTAAATTTTATTACAAAATGAGTTTGCCGTATACGCCACTAAAATCAATATTTTCTTTTACTCATACAGGTCACATATCCCATACGGAACACGAGCCTCTCCATTTTCACTCCTCAGAAATAGGTTTAATTTTACCTTTTCTTTTTTTTTTATCTTTTTCAATTAAATTATCTTTTCCCGCATTCGCGAAGGTCAATGTGCACCGGTGCACGCGCAATCATAATAACGCTGAACCGGCGCATTGTGCAACGGGATCCGGTGTCCCATATTATAACATTTAGTTGAGTCAGTAATGTACGTTAGGCATTAAGGTAGAAATGAAATTGTATTTAAGTTAGTTGATAAGTGACGGATCAATAAAGCGGTTGTAAAAAAAATTTAAAAATATTTTTTTTTCGCGCTAGACGAAATCAAAATTATAAGTGGCGCAGTCGGTGGGATCTTTCTAAATTTGAGAGATCCAAGTAAGAAAGAATCTAGTCAACGCGACCAAGATTTAAAATTTTTTTTTTTTTTTTTAAAAAAATAAATGTGCCGGGTAAATTAGTGATAGAATACGCATCAATAACGTGTTAAATAAAATCACTAAAAATCAGTGATTAACTAATAAAGTGCCTATCATCACAAATCCGAGCAGTGTTAGATAAAAATCACTAGAAATCAGTGACTAAAATAAGAAGTTATTGCTTACACCGCAAATTGGAACAGTGACGTGAGAAAAAAAAACAAAACCACTACAAATCAGTGAAAATAACTCGCGCAGTGTACAATTTTTTTTTTCGTCCTTATTAACTCAAACCAAACAAGTAAATTCCAAAAACTCAAAATTTCGCGTGAACAAAAAATCGATAAATTTTGGAAACAGATAATAAAACAAGAAGATATGGAACGTGAAGTGATGGACATAATGTCAATGGCGTTGGAGGCACTTGTTGCCATCAATACAAACAACAACCACCGACCAAGTCGAGCGGTGACTCTTATGAAGGAAATCGCTTATATTTTTATTTTATTTTATTTAATTTCATCGGGTGCTTAAACAAAGTAAGATATAATATCTTATAATTAATTGCTAAGCTCAATTTTAAGACAAATTTAGGAAAGAAAGCTACATATGTATAAAATATAACAATAAATTCGATCATATGAACATTTTTAGGAAGAAAAGTACATTTTTAATTCTCTTTTAAGTTGATATATACTACCTATTCTCCTTATTTGTCTTGGGAGAGTATTCCACAGACGAATGGAGTGAATAAAAAATTGACGCTCGGATATCAGTGAAGAGTGACGAGGTATAGTTAACTGTGCGGATCTGTTTGAAGAAGCAAATTGAATTCTGTCGTAAATGAATGCTGGTGTTTTTGCAAGTAATATGTCCGATAACAGGCTTAGGGTGCGCAACTGGAGACATTTTTCGAAGGACATGTTTAACAAATGGGAAGAAAAGCTAGAGACTCTATCGTACCTTCTCAATCCAAAAGTATAACGAATGATTTGGTTAAAGACAACATTCAGTTTTCTTTTACTAGCGTAGCTACAGTTTGAATATATTTCACAGCCATAGGTTAGAACAGGTATAATTAGAGATTTCGAAAGTATTATTCTTGTCTTTAGAGGTGTGAAATATTGTTTGGTCCATAATGCACGAAGTACGCCATAGGTTTTTCCAACTACTTTGTTTATGTGGTTGTCCCAGTTTAGGTATCTATTGAAAGTCACTCCTAGGTTCTGTGCTGTTTCAACGAACTCAATTGGGTCGCTGTTTAAGGAAATAGTGGGAAAGTATGACAAGTCAAGTACCTTTCTAGATATGGCTAGGCATTTTGATTTCGATGGGTTCAACAGGAGACCATTCTGCTGTGACCATTGGACTATTACTTCAAGATCATCGTTAATGCAGCTCACAGCGTGCTCAATAAGGCCCAATGGACAGCTTATATAGAGCTGTACATCATCAGCATACAGATGTATTGAGCAATGTTTTATAATCGATGGAAGTTCGTTTATATACAAAGAAAACAGCAATGGTCCTAAAATTGATCCCTGGGGAACTCCGCTTGCGGTAGGTAGGAAGTCAGATAAATTCTTGTTTGATGCAACTGCTTGGAATCGGTTTGTCAGGTAGGAAGTTATTAGCTTGACAGCACAAGGTGAGAAGTTATATAACTCCGATAGCTTTTTGCATAACAAAGAGTGATTTACCGTATCGAATGCCTTCGAAAAGTCGAGTAGAACCAAAAACGTTACCTCATCTTTATCCAAAGCGAGCCGTATGTCTTCGGTAACATTTAACAACGCAGTGATGCAACTGTGCTTTGATCGGAAACCAGACTGCATAGGCGTCAAACAATTGTTTGCCATAAGATAAAAGCGTATTTGTTTTAAGATGATTTTTTCAAAAACTTTTGAGATAAATGGTAGGATAGAAATCGGCCGAAACTCATTTCCTTTAGGAGTTTTGGGGACAGGTATGATCTTGGACAGTTTCCATTGAGGGGGAAACGCTCCTGTCATTAAAATCGTATTGAAAATATGCGTTATAAAAGGCAAAATAACTGGGAGAATGATTTTTTATAAACAACGGGTCTATATCATCTACTCCAACTGCATTGGATTTTACTGACAATAAAGCTTCAAGAACGTCTGCGCAATCTACTGCAGTAAAACAAAAACGGGTAGAGGATAACACAACAGGTTGGGTAATAGATTGACCTATAGATTCCTCTAGGATATTTGACTGCTGGGAGGATACAAATTTTTGATTAAGTTCATTTATGTTGATATTTTCTATATTATTATTAAGTTTCAGTTTTCCAATGCCGATGGTGCGCAAGTTTTTCCACAGCGTTTTACCACTAGCAGAAGGACTAAGGCGCCTAGAGTACATATTTGTCTTAGCAGTACGTATTTCTGTAACAACTTTGTTACGGAGTAAACAGTATAAATGGCGAAGTTCTTCCAAGCGAAAGCGTTTCCATTCTCTATACGCGTTATCACGTTGGTGCATAGGTTCCCGAATGCGGATGGTGAACCAGGCATTGCTTTTGGGTACTACAGTTCTGGATATGATGGGTGCATGCCTATTACATAAGTCAATAATGTTTCTGTTAAGAAACTCAACCTGCGATTGAGATGATGGCGAATGGTAGATTGTATCCCAGTTTATTTGACGCACATTTTCCTCTAAGAGAATGGTATTAATATTTTTAAAGTTTCTATACTCAAATATTTTTGGTACAGTAATAACATCAAAATCGAAAGTCAAGTAGATGAGATCATGCTTTGAGAAGGCCGGAACTGAGAGCTGGTCATAGAGCAGAACTTTATCCTTGTCGCTAACGATAAAAAGATCAAGTAGGGTTGAAGTTGGACCTGAAAAATGTGTAGGTTCTGTGGTGTTGACGGAGAACAAGTTAAGTGACGTTATATGGTCGATCAAGGAACTTTCATGTAACAAATTGCTATTAAGATCGCCGCACAAGATAATGTTAGGGCAGGACACAGAAAGTTCTTCTACAATAGCTAGCAGGGGTAGGATATTTATATTTCGGTTTGGTCGATAAGCAGTACCAACGAGTAGTTTGTCTCCATCATTATTGGCAATCTCTATGAAGACATATTCAATACTGCTACCAACTTCGGATAGACATCGTAGCCTACAGCTGATACTCTCTCTAATAAAAATAGCAGAACCTCCTCCAACACGACCAACCCTATCAGAGCGAAAGCATTTAAAACCATTGAGCCCACAAATTACATTATTCGAAATTTCCTTGAGCCATGTTTCGGACACGCAAACAACATCAATTCCAGATTCTTCAAACAGATCCCGAAACTCATCAATTTTTGGAAGTAAGCTTTGTGCGTTAATATGACAAATGTGTATTCCATTTATCTGGTTATTCAAGACTTGAATCATTGTACGCGTATTACCATCACTGTTCAAAGATTCGATATTTGATGCAATTGAGAAATTCATTAAAAATAAAAACTTATCGTACAATAAGAAGAAAGTGAAAAATTTAAATAAAAAAAAACAAAAATGCAATGAAAATAAGAGGAAAGAATATTTTATAAAATAATATTATAGCTTAAACTAATTATCATCAGTTAGTCTGGCAATTCCATCCAAGTTTTCGATGCAGTCGATTAACACAGCTGTTTCATTTCGCTGACGTTTGATATAAACAGCTCCCCGAGATGAGTATACAGACACAAGTTGTTTACATTTTTTTAAGTTCAGTGCTCTATTCAGGATCAGTTGATTGTGTTTGGTTAGACGTTCCCGTAAATGGATGGCACTAGTCGAGCTTAAACCCAGATTAAGTAGACTAAGTTCTTGATTGTCTTTTTTGCGAAATAGTGCCATTGGTTTAAGTACGTAGTTTTTATCATATGGAGAGACGAATTTGATGAAAATATGCGAAACATTTGAGTCAGCTTTTGGACGAGCGCGATATATGTTCCTTAATGTTGGCGGTTTGATATTTATGGAGTGACATAGGTGGTTAAATAGTGCTTGCAGATTTTCGTCGGGAATATGCGGAACTCCAAATAAAAGAGCGTCACAAGCCAACACTCGGTTTTCTTGAATTTTTTGAAGTTTTTTTATTTTTTTAAGTTCATCGTTGGTGACATCAAGTTTATTTTTTACTTCCATGATTTGGTTTGTGTGTGCAGCTACTTTTGTTTTTGTTTCGCCGTACTCTGTATTTACGTTAGTGAGGTTGGATTGCAATTTTGACATTTCTGATTTCAGCGAAATAATTTCTGAGTTGGAGCTTTGGAGCGATGACTCAAGTTGAGTTATTTTACTACTCATTTCAACTATGGAGTTTTTACTTTCGCCAATTTGAGAATCAAGTTTTTCAGTAATTCTTGTTTCGGTATCTGTCATTTTAGTTGAAATTAAGTTAATAATAAACTCACTCTGTTTCTTGAGGCGTTCATCCATTTTATCCCACATATCTTTGTCATCTCCTTGGTACTTGTCACTTACTTTGTTGATCGTGGAACCTGACGGGCGATTGGGTGAATCCTTTTTATTGTTTCCTCTCAAGCGAGGACAGGTACGTTTTGGTGGTGGGGACATTATTAGAAATTGAGTAAAACAATGAGAGGAATTGGAACAGCGGCAGAGACCGAAAATTTTTATTTTTTTTTTTTTGGTTTATTTACTAAATTAATTAGTCACTTTTATCAGGAAACTGAAGAAAACTGAGAAAGAGACACTCCTTTTTAGCGTTACGTGTAGTCACTAACGATTTACTGCGGTTTTAGAGTAATAAAAATCAAAGATGAAATTGCCAAGACTATAAGACACGACTACTCAGTAGCTTTCATTCCGCTTTTGAGAGAGTTCGATGGGGATAAGAACCAGCTAACATAATTCATAAACGAAGTGTCAACTCATCTCAGCGCAGTGGACAACGCACTCAAGGCAGAACTATGGCAAGCCATCTACAATTCCAAGCTTACAGGAAGGGCAAAAGAACTTCTACTCAACAATCAACCAGAAACCTGGGACGAAGCAAGGGCCTGTTTAAGCGACACTTCAGACCAGCATGTAACTACAAAGATATTTCCCGAAGAATATCATATTTAAAAGTAAGTTCTATTGAAGATTTAAATTGTAAGCTAGAATCAATTATTCAAGAAATAAATACATTTTCGACATATGAAACTAACCCTGTAGAGTCAAAGAAAACTTTTTATACACTTTTGATAAATAGAATAAAACAATTAACCTCAGGCAACCTCTCGAGGGAAATTAAAGATAAATTTGATTTACATGAGATAAAAGAAATTTTATACACCTACATAGGGTATGACCACCACAACTTAGATAAAGATTTTACGACTTACGATCAACGACCTTTACAATATACAAAACCAAGAACAGATAATAATTTCTATTCTCGAAATCACCATCTCAATCAGAATCAACGTCAGTATAATAATAATAACTACCATAGAGAAAATTCAGATCAGAATAGGCAGCATTATGACTCTCAACCAAGTAGATCAGGTCAATATAGAAATTCAGAACAGTACAGGCAGCAGAATTACTCCCAACCAAATAGATCAGGTCAATATAGGAATCCAGTAAATTTAAGGCAGCCAATCTTTAATCCGTCTGGGCAGTTTAGAAACGCTCAGCGTCAACCAGAACCGATGGAGGTAGAACAGGTAGCACACAATAACGTAACAAATAGAGAACAGACTGACATTCGACAGGAGGAAGTACACAATACCGATTCCGAGTTTTTTCTCAATTGAGCCTCGGAAGTAAAATATTTATGAACGTGACTATTGACGAACAAAAAGTACAAAATAACTAATCGACACAGGCTCAACTATGAGCATAATTAATTCAAGTAGGGTAGACTGTAGAAGCTTCAAAATTTATGAAAAAATTAACTTAAGACTTCAGACAATTAATAACGTAACAACAGAAATAGTAGATAGGATTATAACTAGTATCCCAAAAGAGTTTAACTACAATCCAAAGAGGTTGGGACTTACTCTACAACTACGCAGTAATCGCACTTCGCTACAGGAACTGCATATTGGAAGAAAATTTCTAATGAACTAGCACTTTATATTACAAATTATCGATTATGTACATAATGTATCAAACATAAGAAATAAGATTAATAATGTAACTTTTTTTATAAAAGTCAATCTGGTAGACGGCCTATTAGCCAAACCATATAGAATAAGTATAAAATATTGTTAAACATTTCACTGAAAATAAAATAGTCTTTTAAACTAACTAAACTAACAATCCAAATGGAGCCACTAGATGGTATAAGAGGGATTTAGGTGACAAGCCTTACGATATCTTAATAGGAATGGACTTACTTAGTAAAATTGTTAAGACACTCGATTTTAGCAATAAATATCTAATTTTAAAAAATGATACCAAGATACCACTCTACTCAGAAGAAAACGAAACCACTCTTGATTGCTTCGAACTACATTCAACTGAAAAAGAGGTCGATCTTTCTCATCTAAACGGAGAAGAAAAGAAAGAAATGGAAACTCTATTACGCCAATTTAAGAATCTAATTTACAAGGACGGTGACTTATTAACCAATACGAATACAATAACGCATGAAATTCGAACAACAACGGATCAGCAGATTAATGCTAAGCTTTATAGGCTTCCTCCAAAACATGAAGAGGAAGTACGACGACAAATAACGGATATGGAGGAACAAGGTATAATACGAAAATCTAACAGCAGATACGCCTCGCCAATTGTGGTAGTGAACAAAAAAATGGATAACTCAGGGAAGCAGAAGTTTCGAATTTGCGTCGACTATAGGAAACTAAACGAAATAACGATTGACGACAAATATCCTTTGCCGAACATTGAGGGTATATTAGACAAACTAGGTAGAGCACAATATTTTTCATCCTTAGACCTCGCAAAGGGGTACCATCAAATTAAAGTAAACCCAAATGATATCCCAAAAACAGCATTTGTCACACCCTGTGGATTATATGAATACGTTCGAATGCCGTTCGGGCTTAAAAACGCACCGGCGACATTCCAAAGATTAATGAACAATATACTTAGGGACCACATAAATAAAATCTGTGTCGTCTATCTTGACGATATATTAATTTTTTCAACCAGTTTAAAAGAACATATTAACTCTCTTAAAATAATATTCAATAGATTAGCCGAGCATAATCTCAGAGTGCAGTTTGACAAATGTTCTTTTATGAAAAAAAATACAGAATTTCTAGGTCATGTTTTAACATCTGAGGGAATGAAACCCAATCCAATAAAGATTAAATGCATTGAGGATTACCCTCTACACAAAACCGAAAAGCAGCTCAAAGGATTTTTAGGAGCAACAGGCTACTATAGAAAATTCGTAACAGATTACGCCAAAATCGCTAACCCAATGATTAAATATTTAAAAAAAGACAAGAAAATAAGTACCAATGATCCAGAGTATATTCAGGCCTTTGAAACCCTAAAATTAAATATAATAAAACATCCTATTTTAAAATTTCCCGACTTTACTAAAAATTTCACTGTATTTACTGACGCAAGCAATTATGCCATTGGAGCGGTTTTAACACAAGAAGGACAACCCGTGTGTTACACTTCGAGATCACTTAACGATCATGAAAAGAACTACTCTGTAACCGGCAAAGAGTTCCTGGCGATCGTTTGGGCAGTTACGTACTTAAGGCCATATTTATGGGGAAACAGATTTCAAATTATTACAGACCATTTACCAATAAAATACTTAAATAAAAAATTTTCAGGAAAAGAATTTAGTCAAAGAACGCAAAGATGGTTACTTAAGTTACAGGAATATCAAAGAATACTTTAAAGGCAAGGAAAACAAAGTAGCAGACTTCTTAAGTAGGATTCCTGAGAATAATCAAGAAAAAGAAACTAGCGACGACCATTCAGTAAACAGTTTGTCAGATAACGGAACAACACACTCACAGGAAGAACAACAACTTGACCACATTCAAAGAAAAGAGACAATAGTTAATAAATACAAAACACAACTCATACTTACTAACGACACAGACAAGGAAATAGAGATATTACACGGTAGACGTATAATATTCATTGACATGACTAAAGAAAAAGACTATTGGACAGACGTGCTTAGAAGATTTATAAAACCAGGCCTTATCGGAATCTATACTGAACTATCATATCATGAGTTTAACAAAATACAGCAATTATTAATAGAACTCTTTGGACATGACAGACAAATTAAATTTATAAAAGCAACATTAAGAGCGAGAGAAATAAAGACATTAGAAGAAGCGCATAAGCAAATTTCCTTATACGATACCCAAGAAAGCGCGCATAGCGGAATAATAGAAACTTATCATAGCTTAAAGAACGAAATATACTACCCTCACCTAATTAAAGAAATTACTAGGATAATCAATAACTGCAAAACATGTTTAGAGACCAAATACGAACGCAAACCAATAAAACTCAAATAGGAACTTAGTCAAACACCAAGTAGACCCAATGAAATTGTTCATATGGACATATATTACTTTAGAAAACATCAATTTTTAACACTAATTGATAAGCTAACAAAAAAAGCATATGCTTACTTTTTGCCAAATAGAAATTGGACAAAAAAGATAGAAACTTTAGAGGAACATTTTTCCAAATTTGGTAAACCATTAAAAATTATAACGGACAATAAGTTTAAGTCAGAGCATTTGAAAGAATTTTTAAGAGAGCAAACAGTAGAACTACACTTAACTAAACCAAACACTCACACAGGCAATAGCGATATAGAAAGATTTCACTCTACGTTACAAGAAATATTAGTAGCTTTAAGAAAGGTAGATCTTACACTTATCCAAAAAGTACATAGAGCAGTTAAGAAATACAACAATAGATATCATTCCACTATCAAAATGACACCTGAAGATGCAATGTTTGCGGACCTTGCAAGTTTAGCTAAGAATATACAGACACAGAAAGAAAAACGAACCAATAAACTAAACCAGGAAAGGGAAAGTTACATAGAAAGGAGAAAAGTAATACCAGTTAAGAATTATAAAAGAAACTACTATAAAAATGAACCTAGGTATAGATTAAAACAAATAGATAGGGAACACCCAGTAAATATTAAAAGACCTCGTATGTTTGCAGATGACGACATCAGCGTTTCTCATACTGATAATACTAATGACGAGACAAACAACAGGAACACTAACGATTGATAGGATTACAACAGAAAACGGATACGTAGAAATTAACATGGGACAAACAGAGATAATACAGGACACAAGAACGATACTACATATTATAAATACTAAAGAACTAAGACAAACTGTTAACTCTATTGAAGACAACATACAAAGACTACAGGTAGGCAACGATCCAACAATAAGAAAGGAGCTAGAAATTATCTACGCAAAAATAACAGCAATTGAACCAGGAAAAACTTCCAGACAAAAGAGAGGGCTAGTGAACTTTATAGGAACAGCACAAAAATGGTTATTCGGAACCATGGACGACAACGATCGACTAGAAATAACAGACCATATGAAAATAGTAGAGGAAAATAACGATAACGCAATAAATAACCTTAATAAGCAGATTGAAATTACCTTTTTTTTTAATGAAACAATAACTAGTCTTAAAAACATTATAGAAAGTGATAGGAAACAGCTAAGCCAAGCATACCAAGAACTTACAGCTAACGAAAAACGAATTATATTACAGCAATTAAAAACAGATCAAATATTGAAATTGAGAATCTTAGAAGAAAAACTTGACCAAATCTTAGATAGCATAGCATTAGTAAAGCAAGGATTAGTACACCTGAGCATGTTAACAGCAATAGAAATTAAAGAGACAGAACTGGACGTTTACAAACTGAAAAACGTGAAACTAGGACTATTAAAATATGACAAAGACAGACTGATTATAGCATTGAAAATACCACACTCTTATGAACTTGTAGACTTTAAATTAATTACACTAATACCTACGAAAAATATGATGGAAATAATAATAAACGATCAATACATTGTAGAAATTAATAAAACAAAATATAAATACTACAATAAAATTCAATTTAAAGATGAATTGGAACCAATAAGTAATTGTATTACAAAAAATGATTGTAAATTGAAAGACAATAAAGTAATTGAAAAAATGAAATTAGACGATAGTACTTTAATCTGTAAAAATATGCAAAATATAGAAATAATAAACCAATGTGACGACAGAAAAATAAAGTTGAATGGAAACTATTCTATAACTATTAATAACTGTACGATTGAAATACTTAAAGAAACATTTAGTAACAATAATTTAGAATTCACAGACAGATTTTTTTATACTGAAGATGTAACCTATAATTTTACAAAACAATTAAATTACGAAGATATTGTTATTAAAAATTTTGCAAACTTAGAACATATTAAACTTCTTAAATTTCATAAGAATATAAACTACATTGCTAACTCAACTATGCTAATCATCATAATCATAATAATTTGTTCAATAATAATCCTGACGAGAAAAAATAAAAATTTAAAGCTTTCGATCAAAAATTGCAAATAATGAAACTCCAACACGAAATAAAATTCAGGAGAATACCGGAGTATCTATCAAAATATGTCCGTTATATAGGTGAAGTCCAGCCTTACGCATTGAGAAATATGAACGATCTAAGATTGCCCAATTTTTTAAGCGCAAGAGCTCAGAACTCACTTATATATAAAGGATTCCAATTGTTTAATCGACTGCCTTCTAATGTTAAAGAAATAACCAATATAAAGACATTTAAAAAATGTGTGATTGAATTTGTTAAAGTGAATGTCTGAAGTATGAGTGGTTTATTTGTGTTGAATCGATTGTCTTAAGTTAAGAATTATGAATGATGTCTGTATGTATCTGGATTTATAATAGCTTGCAAAGCTAATAGCAATGATCGTTCTCTCAAACAGTAGCAGGAAGTGCCACAGAGCCTAATCCTTGGTACTCACCAAGGATAGGTACCTTCCGGATATTGTCCGAGAAGAATGAAATTCTATTCTATAGTTGAACACACATAGGACCTCGGGCTTTTCCCTTTTAATAGACGTTTTTTGTGACTCATTAATAATAGGTACGGTATGCTCTTTTAACTAGTAGAGAGTAGACTAGTAGAGAAGCTTCGCTTTTCGTGGCTTTTGCTTTCAAGTACCCTTTACGAAATAAATAGTTCAACCAGATGGTTTACAAAACAAAAATTAAAGAAAAGTTAAATTACGATAACAGTTACCAGTACGAAACGTATTTTTTATAAAAACTAGAAATTGAGATGATATGGACCAAGTGTACCTCGGTCCGAGCGGCATTTTTCTAGTTCCTCTACGAATTGTGTGCCATTTCGTAACACATTGACTCAGTTTGAAACTGGCACTGTGTCGTGTTAGCCTAGTGAGTAATTTGCTAGGAATGTTTTTTACCCCCAAAAGTAAAATTTTATGTATATTTGTAAAGCATGTTGTGGAAAAATTTGGAGTGAAAGTAAGCTCCGGATAATTTTTATAAACAAATTACTGGCTCATCTATTCAGTTGAAGTCAGGTTAATTTAAGTTACTAAAAAAAAAAAAGTTACACTTACTAAAATAAATAAAGTGCACATGGTGTACATTGGTCCAATACTTTTAGTGTACCATGGACCGGTCCAACTAACACATTGATTCATACTTCATCTGTAATCCTTTTGGATTTCTCGGTATTTGCATCTAGTTCACCTACATATATCAGGTATAAAAAGATAAAACTTCACTGGAGGATGTTTTGACCAATAGTCGTACTATCATATGTGCTTCCAAGGAAAATAACTTTGCTTTCAACTTTTTCAGCATTTAATGTTTTCAGTTAAGATATTTTTATATATGTTTTTAGCTATAAAAATTAAACCTAATGTTACTGTTGTCGATAAAATTTGCAATCTAATGTGTATGGTCCGAGGTACACTATGGTGTGGTCCAAGGTATACTTACATAGTGTACCTTGGACTAAGAAAACCGAGATCACTTATTTAGCTCCTGGGATAAATTGACAACATTTTTGAAATATTAAATAAATATTTTAGAAAGAGTAATAAATTGGTTATAGTTTCGCGTCTTCAACTATATGAAGAGATAATATGGTGAGGAGTAAACGCTGATCTTCTGAGGTACACTACTCTCCCCTACATATTTTTTTTTCAATTACATTTTTTTATTTATTCTTCAAGTCATTAATAGTAAGTTTTTATAAATAACAAGTGGTTACCCAGTGCGCTTCGCTACACCTATTGATAACAGTGTTTTGTTAATATCATAAAATGTCCTGAAATTTCTTCGAGTGCTTTTTGTTGCATCGAACGATGTCACCGAGCTTAACTCAAACATTTTAAAATTCATAATTAATTTTTAAGTTTTGTGCATTAGCTAATTGCAGTAAATAAGTAAGGTAGAAGGGGGAGACTCCGACACATGGGAGGCTTCGTCCCACGAGTGTTTTGGCGCCACCTTAATATCATTCTCTCTTATTCCAAGCAAGAACCGTTACTCGAACCAGCACGACTCAGTGATGGAAAATGGGTTACAATTGTAACTTTTTGGATACAATCAGAAATCAAAGTTACAGAGTTACAATTGATAAGAAAAAGTTACAATTTACCAAATAAAAAAAATCTTTAAAAAAAAGATTGCATGACGAGTAGACAAACAGCACAGTATCTCGGTATATAGACTCTGCAGTCTTCACGGACGGGTCAAAAACTGCAAGAGGCACAGGGTCTGGTATCTACTGTGTATAACCAGATCTAAAGGTGTCCTTAAGACTCCCGGATACCTGCAGCGTTTTTCAGGCAGAAGTTCTAGCCGTATACTTAGAGCTGCAGAGCTTCTGAATATGAAACGAATATTCGGTAAGGATATTGATATTTACATCGTCGACAGCCAGGCTGCGCTTAAGGCGCTAGAATCGTGCACTATTAAATCGTAACTAGTCTGGAGCTGCCGCAGAATGCTCAGGGCATTATGCGCGCAGAACCAGGTAAGACTATGTTGGGTCCCGGGTCACTCCGGGATAGAAGGCAACGAGTTTGCCGATGAGTTGGTAAAAGGGGGGAACTGCCTCTACCCGAAGCATTAGAAGTAGCTCCACCACTTTGCTGCATCAAATCAAAGGTAAAGTATATAATTACGAGAAGGACTGACCATAGATGGTCTAACATTGCAGGACACAGGGTTCCCAAGGCACTTTGGCCGGCGCTGGACAGTAAAAGGACCAGCGAAATCCTTAAACTTAACAGGACAGAAATAAGTACAGTTGTAGGAATATTATCCGGGCATTGCCTTCAAGGCAAACACGCCAAGAGGCTTGGACTCTTAGGCACGGATATTTGCAGATATTGTATTGATCTAGCTTTAGCAGATGATATCACACATATTCCGTGTGCATGCCAGGGCATAGCACGTAGCCGCACGAACGTTTTAGACAGGTACTTCTTTAGCAACCTGAAGGAGGTAGGCCGAATCAACTATAGACTCGTTCCAAAATTTTGCAGGGTAATAAAATGCTTTGAGGAAATTGTGACGGTTTAGGTCCCATCCTTGTATGGATTCTTAGTGGAAAGCGATGGGCCCACTCTGTTGCCTTGTGTTTTGTGATAGCTCAGTTTCTCAGCCCCTCTCAACCTAACCTAACCTATATATAAAATAGGTCAAGGCTTTCTTTCAATACTAAATTCTTCGGCCTGTGTGGTAAGCATTTTTTTGCATTCAAATTTAATAAAAACTAATTGTAAATCGGCTACAGGTGGTTACTTGCTCAGCTCTGATTGAAACTAAAATTCATTGTGAAAAATTATGAGTGTCATAATTTCAAAATTGAAAAAATTCTTTTAGACACTGTACTGATAAATGTATCACAGATTATCAAAAGAAAGGTTACAATTCAGTCGTAAAAGTTACAATTTCAGCTTGGGAAAAGTACAATCCAAAAATTTAATTTTCCATCACTGGCACGACTCCAGTTTAAAAAATACTCAGTAGTTTTGAACACGTGGAAGTGACTAGACACAAAAAAGCTGTCTCGCAAAGAAAAGTTATTATTTTTAGCTGGTGAATTTTGATGTGTGTTGAAAGTTGCTTACGTTATGTTTATTTGCATTACTGTTTTTTTCAGAAAAATTAATAATATTGACTTTGATTCGATTAAAATAGCAAAAGTGCGTGAGGGAGGTGTTGAACCCTCGCACTCTGGTGAAGATGCCTAACATTTATAAAAAGAAATATCCCGAGAAGACCATCGATGAGACAGATATGCAAAAGGCATTATCAGATATAAGCCAAAAAGTTGAGACACCGTCCAGTGCAGCAAAAAAATATGGATTGAAAAGAACAGCAATTTTGTCCAGAATAAAAAAACATCAGGAAATTTCTAGTTCTCGCAGGGAATACCAATCTAAGTTCACTTCAAATCAAGTGCTCACATCGGTGCAAGAAAAGGAATTAACGATATATTTTAAAAAGTGTTCCAATTTACATCATGGGCTCACATATGACCAAGAAGATTTGTGTTTGAATATGTCCGCCGAAACAATTTAAAACGGCCAGATAAATGGGACGTGGAGCAACAGGCGGGAATGTATTGGCTGAAATGTTTCATGCATCGAAATCCAGACTTAAGTCTACGCAAGCCGGAAAATACTAGCAATGCACCTATTTTTGGATTCTCCAAAGTAGCTGTGGACTTATTTTTTGATAATTTGAGGGATCGGATTTACAATATAGATGAAACTGGAATAAGCACTGTGCCTGATTCTCCAAAAGTAAGTTTTAAACTATTTCTTTCTTCATTTTATGCATCGTAGGTCATTGCTGAAAAAGAAAAGCGAACAGTTTCACAGGCTGCTTCGGCCGAGCGTGGAAGTTTAGTTACCATGGTAGAAATCGTAAATGCATCTGGTAATCATATTCCACCAGCTAACGTATTCCCTCGTAAACGAATGAATTCTAACTTTCTCAAAGAATCCATTTCGGATTCGTTACCGCTCCTAGCTAAAAATGGATGGATGAATGCCGAACTGTTTGTTGACGTTCTCGCCCATCCAAAAAGTCAATCTCGATGCTCTAAAGATGATCCAATTTTGCTTCTTATGGATAACCATGCTTCTCATTGTGGACTAGACAGCATATTATACTGCCGTGATAATGGAATTTGTCTTCTTTCGTTTCCTCCACATACATCGCACAAACCACAACCACTGGATGTGTCTGTTTTTGGTATTTTTAAGCAGTTCGGTGAACAATCCGGGAATGAAAGTCGATATTATCGATATTGCTCGTCTTACAAAAACTCCATTTATGAGAGCATTTTCACCAGACAATATTATTAAAGGATTCTCTGCAACTGTAATTTTTCCATTTAATAATTTGATCTTCCCCGAATCGGATTTTTATCCAACTGAAACCTTAGATAATAGTCGCATTGACATTGCATCTGGAACGAATTATTTTCAGCCTGATATTTCCTCAGCTACTTCTGAAGGTCATTCCATAAGAACTCAAGACTTCATCCAACAATTATCATCGTCAATCGCTTCACAAGGGAGCATGTACCCTCCACAGCCATCAGCCGTATTATCTCCGGAGATCATTCGTCCACTACCGCGGGTTTTAAAAAGGAAGGTGATGTTAAAAAACTAATGCAAATCGAGAATTTACACTGTTTCGCCCGAAAAGACACGCATAGAAGAGCTTCGAAGTAAGAAAATTGATATGTTTCAACAAAAAGAAGCAGCAATAGCTTTGCGAAAAAAGAACGCGAAACCAAATCATAAGAAAAGAAGGGCCACTGATTCATCTACTTCAAATGAAAGTCAAGCCTTTAGTCTAGCTGGCTCTGATAGGTCCTTAAATTTTTCGGAGGAATCTACAGAGCTTCCAGAAATTTCGGAGATGGGAACCAAACTGAACCTCAAAGAAGGCAAGTTCGTGTTGGTAAAATTCACAAACAAAAATGATTTTTACTATGTTGGTCTTGTGACCGAAGTTAGCGTTTCTGCGTGTGTCGTTAAGTTTCTTCGACGACAGAGAAGCACGCACTGCTTTGTTGAACCTCTAATTGAGGACAAAACATTGGTTTTGAAGCAGGACATAGTCTCAATTTTTCCAACACCTCAACATCCAGCAGGCACTTCCCGGGCACAGAGCAAATACATTTTTTCTATAAATTTTTCTAACTTAGATGTTCGCTAAGTGTATTTTTTTTCTTGTGTACTAAAGTAAAACAGTTCATTAATTAAAAAATTATTTGAATTTGGATTTATTTACCAATTTACATTATTTTTAGCAATAAATAGACACCGTGTCATAGCCTCCCAACCTATGTCCAATCCTCCCTACAGATTGACGAAGTCTCCCTTACGGAGGGAGGTTTCGACGATTTCTCCATAGTTCTTTTTTATGTCATAAATTGGAAAAATGTGGTTATAACTTTTCAAAACTTTTTAATATCATAACTGTGGCACCGTAGCGCAAGTGGTTAGTGCGTCGGACTACTGAGCCAGCTTGGGTTCAAATCCCGCCGCAAACACATAAAAAAAGCTTTTCACAGTGCCCACCTCTTTCGAATGTCTGACAAGCATCAAAGAGTATCATTTGTCACGATTGAGCTTCTCAATTCGCCGTTCGGAGTCGGAAAAAAACTGTAGGTCCCTTCCATTCGTGCAAAAATATAACACGCACACACAATTGGTTGCGAGAAGCAGGCCCAGGTTCACCTCGAGCTGTAGCGCCAATTAAGTAAGTAAGTAATATCATAACTAATAACCCTCTACTTCAAATGCACACAAGCAGAAATAAATATCTTATTTTGTTAAAAAAAACTAAAATTAAAAAACTCTCAGGGTGTTAAAGCCTCCCCCTTCTACCCTATATACTTTTATTTAATTGTTTAACCATTTAAAACAAACAAATTTATTCGGATATATGAACCTTTCGGTTAGATATGGGAACTGGTAGGTACAACAATAATTATTTCATATCATAAAAATAGCCTATTCGTTTAAAAACTCAAAAACTTACCATCCGATTGAGCTGAAACTTACACAATATGTTTGTTATAAAGTGAGAAGTACACGTAAGTCAGAAGTAAGCTGTCACCGTGCGTTGATTATGTTGGTCAGGTTATGGGGACGGATAGCTTATGAGTTTTAAGGTATCAAACAAACAGCTCATTTCTATACATAAAGCTGAACAACATTTTTTTTACTGGAATTCAGTTATGCATATTGTTTGCTTGGGAGTATAATTCGACCATTTTGGGTAGTACCGCGCAGTACTCAAAGAAAGCGAGGTTTTTTTTTTTATTCTAAGTATACAACTGTAATTATTAATATTTTTATAAATAAATCAATTTAAATTTTGTTCAATTATATTTTTTTAATAAACGTTATAAAAAGGATAATTCAAAAAATATGTATCATAAGTAATTAATCAATTTTTTGTTATAATTTGTGATCATATTTTGTTTAATTAATTCTTTGTATATTTACGGTAGCAGTCATTTCTTTTCTTATTTTTTATTAAATTTCGTTCTGAAAACTTCCTTTTAGCAGTGGCGGTGCTATGATAGATGATAGCATTTACCATTTTTTAAGGAGATCTGACCCGCAAGTTGCGGAAGGCACTGCGAGCTAAAAGATCTTTTGTACCGCATAGTTAGTTCAGAGAACCAGCAGAGGTACAATTCTTTTGATGAAATTGAGGATCTCACTGGTGGAGACTTTAAGAATTTCTCCGAGAGTTAGGTTTCTCGGTGGAAATTAGGGCTCAAAGTGCCATGCAGTCGCACAGAATATGTTTTCTATGTACAGACGACATTCAGTTTCCTGAATGATACCTATTTTGTTAAGATCATATTGAAGATGGCAATGCTCTCTTAGAAATCCTACTTATATCTTGATATCAATCCTACTGAGGAGTAGGTGTTTTATATATTTATTGTGGAAGGGTTTAATGGCTCTTTTAGCCTGACGAAGACCTGGATATTTTCCCAATGGGAGACACTCATTTTGTTTTTCCATCTTTTGATTTTTAGATTAATATCTGAGTTTGAAATGTTGCATACCGGCATAATGGTAAAAAAAATCTACCGAACCTTTTCTAGCCAGTTTGTCAGCTTTTTTATTTCCATCACACCCTCATGTCCGGGCACCCACCAAAGTTTGCCTTTGTTTCTATGGAAGAGATCTTGGAAAGTGTTGAAGCAAACTGCTTCAATTTATTTGTAGTCAATCAAGTTTGAGCCTAGTACTTTTTTAGCTACTTGACTATGAGTTTACTATTTATTATTATTTGAATTCGCATTGGTAGTTTAATTTTGTACTTTGAGCAGTATAATTTAATTTTAGGCAGTACGGAGTAGGGAATGATAAAATAGCAGTATAATACTGCTATTGCAGTACTTTCGGCAGCGCTGATGCGACCTGTTGACGGAGTGGAGTAGCCAGAGGGAGGGAGATTTCAACTTGAGCTAAATGCTCAGAGCACTAAAATTACTACTCAGCTTTCCCTAAGTTAAACGAGTTGTTTGGACCTTGGCCTTGGATTTTGTAACAAGATAATGCACCAATCTATACTGCGCGATTAAAGTTCGTAGTGGAAAAAAAAAGTTTTTTTTGCAAAAACAAGAAAATTAACTTTATTATTGAAATTATTCATTACCAAGTCGAACTTCAACTGCGACGACAACTGGGGAAAGAGAACTTTAACGAGACCAGTCGATTGGAAAATCGACTTGTTTTTATGTTGTCAGCTTTTTCGGCTGCACTTCGTTTACGGGAATTATATTAAGGTAAGTCGGTTTTGTTGAACTCGACGTAACTTCTCCCTCCTTAGGTTGATGTCTCTCCTGAGTTATATAGAATAATGAATAATGAATCTCTGTTCAAATACATCTTTTTTATTACTGAATGTTGTGTTTTGGATTTTTACTTTACAATTGTTAAAATTCAGTAGGAAGTTTCCGTTTAAATTTGTTGCTGTTTCATCACAAGTACTAGTTAAGTTAACATTTTTAGCATTCTTTAATAACAACAAATCGTTTTCTATTTCGACAGTTTTCATTTGGAAGTTCTTTGTTTTGGTACAGGAGTCATTGTAAAAACATAAATTAGGTTTCTTTAAATTCTTACAGTCAACATTTCTTTCGTATGTAAATATAGTTCCATTTATTTTTACGATTGTTACGTCATTTATCATTAATTCTACGAAGTACATATTTGTTGAATATTTTCTTGTTTCTATAATTTCACTAGGTTTTTTTATTACAAGCTAGCTGTTGCCGCCCGGCGTTGCCCATGCACTAACACAATTGCATTAGTTACTTTTTGTATATTAGAAAGGAAGTATGTATAGTAGGAAGTTACAATACTATTGAAGTCAATATAGGTACATACTATACTATTCTTTATAAATTGAACTAGTGGTTGTTCCCTATAGATGAAACCATTGTACAAAAAATTGATGGAAATGCACAAACATGTGTACATATGTACATACCATATATGTATGTATGTATTTTATGTGATTATCAAATAATGGTTTATTCTGGTTTCCTATATCCAAGAGCTGTACTTAATGTTCGCAGTTAAAATAACATATATGAAAACGCCGAAGATATACATACAGTGGTGGCCACAGAATTAGAAACGATAATCGCCAAGCATATAAGTAATGGGTTCTTTTTTTACAAGCTATATTCTGATGAGCTAGTACCGTTATTAGATTACTGTTCTACTGTTTATTCTTTTAATATGTTTCCATGAGATCAGGTGGTTGTCAAACTGGCACAATTGCAGAAAGTTCGGCTATGGTTACAATTCGCTGTGGACAGAGAATTAGAAACGATTTTTTAAAGTGAAAACTTTGTACAAAATACTTTGATTTTCGTGATTTAAAAAATATTTCTTTATTTGTTTTGGATTGTTCTGTTAATATTAATTAAAATACAGTAAAAAAATTGGTAAGAATAAATCTTGTACTCCAGAAATTCGAAAGCTATTAGTCCAGAGCTATAAAAATGAAAAGATATCGATAGCGTCAATAGCGAAAAGGTTTAGTTGCTCAAAGAAGCTTGTTTTCGGAGCAATACAAGTCTTTAAGAAGATCCCTGACATACACTTTACCAACAGATTTAAACACGATTAACTCGGGTTCGTCGCTCCAAAGCACTTTTTTCCGGAATCCGAATGGTTATCGGATATGAAGTTTCGCAAAATCAAGTCTCCTCTTTATGTTTTTCGTTGACACATGCGGTTTTTTGCGAGTTATGCATCCTCGAAGATTATGGTTTGGCAAGCGACGCCTAATGGTCCTAGCTGATAGTTCTTGGTGAATTTGAGGTTCAATAATGTCCCTAATTTTCGTAGACGTAAGAATAGTATTGGCCTTACTTGTTCCTCAAATTAACCTGTCTTCCTTTGGAGTAGTTTTTCGTTCAATCTCCTTTCTTTTAGGGGTTTCAAAAGTAGGTATTGGGACGGTTTAGCCTGGGAATTCTGAGCCAGAGTGAGAGGGAAGATGTTTGTGTGAGATTGAGCGAGATAGCTGCTGTTTGTTTACATTAGGAGGGGTATCGGGCTACTATTTGTTTACATAAGCGTGTTTACATAACCGCTTCCGGTTTTTAACTACCCCGTTTTTTTTTTGTTTACATTAAGCGTGGGCGAAGGAGAGGGGGAGGGGGAAGAAGGCTGTTGTTTGGCACAGGGAGCCAGGAAGTGACGTCATCATTTTTGGGTGAAATCAGAGAATTCAGAACAATTAGTGTCATGGAATGTGATTGATGTGTATTAAGTGCGTACATAGTGTGTACTTAGTGTACATAGTGTGTACTTAGTGTGTACTTAGTGTGTATCAGAGAGTACTTATATATACATATATATGTATGTATGTGTGTCTATATGTATGTATGTATGTATGTCTGTATGTATGTATGTATGTATGTATGTATGGATGTATGTATGTTTGTATGTATGTATATATGTACATATATACATATTTGTGTATGTGTATATGTATTTGCATATGATTTGGCGGTATATGAGTCATCTTCAAAGCAGTCGCGTGCCATATACATATGTACATACATACATATGTATATCGGTGTTTTTATTTTGTTTATTGGACGAAGGAAGTAAAAAGCGTCAGAGGGAGAGGAAAGATGAGCGACTGATTATATTTGCTGACGGAGGGGGAACAATGATCAGAGAGGGTGAACGGTTTCTCGGGTCTGCTCATGCATATCAGATTGTTTATTCTGGCTGTTGGCTGAAATGGGTAGTGGGATATTCAAGATCAACATGTCATGGAATGTACTTAGTGTATACATATGGATGAATGTACTTAGTGTACTTAGTGTATACTTAATATGTGTGCTTAGTGTATATGTATGTATGTACACATGTTTGTTTTTATATATGTATGGATGTACGTATGTATGTATGTGTGTATATTTGCATATGATGTGGCAGTTCCTGACTATTCGTTGCATTATCAGGACCACTGGAGTCCTAAGTATGGCTAGAACTTCTGCCTGAAAGAGGCTGAAGGCATCCGGGAGTCTTAAGGATACTTTTAGCTCTGTGTTCATGCAAAATATACCCGTTGCTTTAACAGTTTTAGATCCGTCCGCGAAAACTGCAGTGTCTGTATGAAGAGTAAGTATCATTCGCGCACTCTTCCCGTGCAGAGTTTTGTTGGATTTGTCATAGCCGGGTAAAAATAGAAAAGAAACAAAAAACAACAACAAAATCAAAGGAAACAACTTTCTTTTCTGTCACTCTGTCATCAAAAATTAGAACGGTTGCAAACTTACTTTTATATGAAGAGTAAGTCCTATCTCCACGAATAAAAAATATTAAGTAAGCAAAAACAACAACAGGAATAAATAGAAAAGACACAAAAAAACCAAAGGAAACAACTTTCTTATCTACATATCATCACGATTCAAAATAAAACAGAAAGAAACACAAAAAAAAAAAGAGCTGTCCCTACCAGGAGACGAACCGGGAACCTACGAGATGTGAGCCGACATACATTCATTTCTAATTCATTTTTATTAATCAATTCAATTAAATCTTAAATGCTAGACAAAAGTGATTAAAACTAGTTTAACTAACTTAACTATCTTACTCTAACTTACTGGCCCCACACGGGCACTCTAAGCTAAACTTAATACTTATACTATGTCTTTCGACATAACCTAACTTATTATATAGGATTTCAATTAAAGTTACAATTTTAGAGCTAAGAAAAGTTTAAAAAAAACTTAGCAACATGACATGTTTTTTGCTTAAAAACTACCTTAAATAAAACTTACAACTACTTAACCTAACTTACTCTAGCTACGTAATTAAATACCTAATTTTTTTTTGTTTTTTGTGCTGTGTTATTTTATACGTTTTATATATTTTTTGTGTTAGCAAAGTGCTGTGCGTTTTTTAATTTTTTAATTTTTTATAAAACTTACTTAAATACCTACACTACCTAAAACTATGTAAGCCGGCCACGGCATGTCTACAATAAAAAACAAAAGGCGGCCAACTTTGCCTTGGGGTCTACCCCGGATCAATCGGAACCGACGAGGAAGTTCCATCTCTTTCCAGCAGCCACCAGAATTTCTGATGGTGCTGCTCAACATCGTACCAATCGCGCCCCGAAACTGACATACTAAAGCGGAGGCGCTCCGTTGGGCTCTGTGCGACGTCTCTGTCGTAGTTGAGCCGCCTAGCAACATGGAAGATTGCGGTACCGCTGATCTATCCTGGATCAGACCCTGTTGGTCAAAATAGAGGAACGCTTCTGGTGGAACGAAGCCGTTAATGCGCACTCTTTCGGGGTACGTGAAATTCGGGTAATAAGCTCCGAAGATCAGGCTATTCATCAAACTAATTGCTCTTGCAATGTGCCTTCGAATCATCTTGATTAGGAAATTGTCCACTATTGTCCACAATTGTGAGCCGACATACCATACACTGAGCTACCGCCCATCTTAAAATATGAGTATCCAATTTGGTATATATTTCTCTGGTAACACTTTTTTTAGCGCACATTTTTCAGTACAAACATCAACCAGTCAGTCGTTCACAGACCTCCGTGGAGTAAGTACGTGTGTCAGTCGTTCACAGACCTTAGTGGAGAGTAGACGTGTTTCGGTTTCCAAGCGAATATTCAGTGCGTTAAGTAAAACATTTGCCCAGCATATTGTAATTAGCTCGGTAGCCTAGTGGTGGTAGTGGTAAACCGTCACCCAGTGGACCGAGGTTCGAATCCCAGTCGGCGACAAAATTTTCGTTTGTGTTTTTTTAATTTAATAATTAAATTAAAGTGGTCGGCAACAGCCGATAGTACCGGGGATGGCTGATGGCCAAAGGTCCGCGTCCCAAAAAACGGGAATAGCGGACAACCAAGCAACAGGCGATGTGCCAGTGACGTCAGGCCACCAACAACCAGTGGCCATAGAAAGTACTGGGAAGAGGAGGAGGAGGTTGAACCCGACTCCCAACATGGAAAAGCGCCCCTCTCTGTCGGCTTCTGCAGAACAGCTGCATGTGGAAGCGGGGGAGGAGGTGCCAACTACCTCAGCAGCAGCAGCAGCCAAACAACAACATCAGCGATCAGCCGACGGTGATAGAATCACCTACGTCTCCGACGGCGGTGAAGAGCACTAAACCGGCAATAGCAACAGCTTTGCCTCTCTGGTGGTCACTGAATCCGAAGATGAAGACGACAAATTGGAGCACCTAAGCCGCAGCATCGGACAGCTGCAGCAAAAGGTTCTCATAATCAAGGCCAAGCAAGTGGCCAGGAGGATAAAGGAGCAGCCATCAAAACAAATTCCGCAGCAGCCCACGCAGCAACAACAACAGCAAAAGTCAAAACAGAATCAACGGTCTCAGTTGAAAGAAAAACCACAGCAGCAGAAACAGCTGTCTCAACAACAGAACCAGGTGCCTCAGCCTCAACAACAACAGCAACAACAAAAAACAACAACAACAACAACAACAACAACAACAACAACAACAACAACAACAACAACAACAACAACAACAACAACAACAACAACAACAATAACAACAACAACAACAACAGCAGCAGCAGAACGAGCAGCAGCTACAGCAACAGAAGGCAACTAGGGAGAAGGTGCCCCCAATAAACACCTTTAAAATGGAACTGAAGGAGACAATGGAACTATGTAAGTCGGCCATAGGAAGTAACTTCTATATTAAAAGATTAAGTAATGATAGATGTGCTATATACTGCAGTACAGTAGAGCAGTATAACAAAATTAAGAAATTGTTAGCGGACTCGACGACGGAGTTCTTCTCCTTCACCCCGAAGGGGGAACAGCTGCAAACAATGCTGCTGAGGGGGATGGAACCCTCCACAGAACCGGAGGAACTTCTAAGAATGCTCAAAGAAAAGACGTGCGATGGGCTCGAATTCGTAGGAGTCAAGCCTTTCACCACAGCAAGGGCCAAAAGGGAGAATCGGAAATTACCGTTCTTCCTGGTTCAGCTGTCACCCAATAGCAAACTGGATGGTCTACGGAACATTAAGGTCGTAGACGACCAGGTTGTCACATGGGAAAAAGTAAAGGGTGATTTTTTAAGAGGTTGAGAACTTTTTTTAAAAAAAAAACACAAAAAATTCGAAAAAATGAATGAAATATTTATTTGAATCGATAGTTTGAACCTTGCAATTTAATGTTTAAAGATAATTTCATGCAAATGTTGACCGCGGCTGCGTCTCAGGTAGCCCATCCGCTGAGTCCAATTTTGGCATACTCTTTCACACATATCGGCCGGTATCTCACGAATGAATGCATGGATGTTGGCTTCCAGTGCGTCAATCGAAGCGGGCTTGTCCCTATAGACATTAGCCTTGACATACCCCCACAAAAAATAATCTAATGGTGTCAAATCGCACGATCTAGGCAGCCAATTGACCGGCCCGAAACGTGAAATTAACTGTTCACCAAACTCGTCTCGCAATTGCGCCATTGTTTCGCGTGCTGTGTGGCATGTGGCACCGTCTTGTTGAAACCACATATCATGCAAGTCAAGAACTTCCATTTCGGGCAAAAAAAAGTGCTGTAACAAAGGCCTAACTGCTGGGAACGGCGCCGAATCGACATTTCGCGGTCTTCTGTCACACTAGCTGATACGGCCGCAATATTTTCTTCACTACGCACAGTACGTAAACGTGTTGGTGGTTTAATGTCCAACAAAGTAAATTTGGTGCGAAATTTGGTCACAATCTTCCGAATAGACTGCTCAGAAGGTCGAGAATGCCGATCATAAAATGGAAGCAGCGCGCGATGAACATTTCGAACCGAGCACGAATTTTGATAGTAAAATTCAATAATTTGCAAGCGTTGTTCATTTGTAAGACGATCCATGGTTAAATTGCAAACCAAACTGAAGCTGTTTGACAGTGACACAAGGTACTAAACACACGTCAGCTGTCAAAACCAGTGTTGCCAAAACCAAACCAGCTAAAAAATCACCCTTTATAAAGGAGCGATAACATTATTCAATGCGTTCGCTGCCAGAGGTGCGGGCACGCCGCGTCCAACTGCAAGATGCAGCCTCGTTGCGTGAAGTGTGGAAAGAACCACAAGTCCGAAGAATGTTCTCTGGGGAAAGAGGGGGCGTCAGAGAAATCTCAGCTCTCGTGTGCGTTGTGTAGGAACTCGGGACACACCGCTTACTATCGGGGTTGCCCCTAGTTCCAAGACATTAAGAAAGTGAACCTGGTTCGACAGCAGAAGAGCGTAGTGAAAAGTCTACCACGTCCAAGCCAAAGTCAAACCGTCACACCCCAAATATCCTACGCCCAAATGGCGGCAGGAAGGCGAAATACGGCACAGCAACAACCGAAGGCTGCTTCACAAGCCCCACTGCCTAAAGCACCAGAGGCTAACTTGATGGCTATCTTGCTCTCTATTCAAGGGCAGATGGGTCAGCTACAATGTCAGGTACAAGAGGAGGCGAAGAGGGTGGACCAAATCTGCGCGCTTCTGCCGGGCCTAGCGCATCTCCAATCATAATGTGTGCGATGGCGGAGAATACCTTTAGGATCCTTGCGGTGAATGTAAATTCACTGATTAGGATCGAACGAAGAGCCGTACTATTTAAGCTGGTAGAAGGTCAAGGCCCTGATGTGCTTTTGGTTAGCGAAACTAAGCTAAACCAGAAACATAAGTTACGACACAATAATTATAATATAATAAGTTGAGACCGACCCAACTCTATACAAGGAGGAGGTGTTGCGATCTTCATTAGTAAAAAAGCTAAAATGTAAGGTAGTGTACAGTGGTGAACTGTGGAGATTCCAGGAGCTAGAAGCATGTATCGTGTGCATCCCTTTCCATAGTGGAAAGAGGTTGTACATGATCTCAGCTTATGCACCTGAAGCTACGCAACCAACTTTGTTTACTTCAGAGCTTATTTCCTTTTGGCCGGGGATCTAATCGCCAAACATAGAGATTGGGGAAATAACATTCCTAACTGTAGAGGGAACCAACTTTTTAATTGGTGGGGTCAGCACAGTGTCGAGTATAGATTCGAGTTGAAAGCCACAGATAATCCGCCATTTCGTAGGAGCGGATCATATCTGGATCTCCTGCTTCGACGTACGGTTACAACTGACTAACACGAACGGACAAACTATAAACTGCATTTAATATTTTCATTTTTAATGCATTTTTATTTATCAATTCAATTATTACTTACATGCTAGACAAAAGTGCTTAAAACTAGCTTAACTAACTTAACTATCTTACTCCAACTTACTGGCCCCACACGGGCCCCACACGGGCACAACAGGGCTAACTTAATAAGAGTGGATAATTTCCTGATCAAGATGACCCGAAGGCACATTGCAAGAGCAATGAGTTCGATGAATAGCCTGATCTTCGGGGCTTATTACCCCAATTTCACGTACCACGAAAGAGTGCGCCTTAACGGCTTCGTTCCACCAGAAGCGTTCCTCTATTTTGACCAACGTGGTCTGATCCAGGATAGATTAGCGGTGCCGCTAATCTTCCATGTTGCTCGCAAGACTGTGGATAGGCGGCTCAACTACGACAGAGACTTCGCACAGAGCCAAACGGAGCGCCTCCGGTTTAGTAAGTCGGTTTCGGGGCGCGATGGGCACGATGTTGAACAGCAACATCAGAAATTCTGGTGGCTGTTAGAAAGAGATGGAATTCCCTCATCGATTCCGTTTGATCCGGGGTAGATCCCAAGGCATAGTTGGCCGCCTTTTATGTTTATTATGTAGACATGCCGTGGCCGGCTTACATAGGTTTAGGTAGTGTAGGTATTTATAAATTTTATAAAAAAATAAAAAAAAAATATAGAAATAAAAAAAAAACGCACAGCACTTTGCCAACAAAAAAAAAAAAATATAAAAACAAGTAAAAAACCACAAAAAAAAATTATAAAATAACACAGCACAAAAAAAAAATTACGTATTTAATTACGTAGCTAGAGTAAGTTAGGTTAAGTAGTTGTAAGTTTTATTTAAGGTAGTTTTAAGCAAAAAACATGTCCTGTTGCTAAGTTTTTTTTCAAACTTTTCTTAGCTCTAAAATTGTAACTTCAATTAAAATTCTATATTATAAGTTAGGTTACGTTGAAAGACATAGTATAAGTATTAAGTTTAGCTTAGAGTGCCCGTGTGGGGCCAGTAAGTTAGAGTAAGCTAGTTAAGTTAGTTAAGCTAGTTTTAATCACTTTTGTCTAGCATTTAAGATTTAATTGAATTGATAAATAAAAATTAATTAAAAATGAAATTAAATGACATCAAGCGGTTAGACATATTAATGTCAAAAAGATTAAAAAACTGTTTATTATGACATGTAAACAATGTTGGAGTTTTTCTTATTCATTCGTTTGTATGATGAGGATAGAAGATTTGTTGAATGTGTAAATAAAAAACAGTGGAACTTTTTTTTTTAAATAACTGTATTTTATTTATTATTTAATATTAATCAAGCAAATACATCCATCTTTTTCAGTTAAAATTTTTAATTCTTCTTTTATAATTAGTTCAAATCAATAACCCTTCTTTATTGTTAGGTAAGCGAACAATATATCCCACGCCTGTTGTTCTTAGCACAGTACACTCTAAGAATTTCTCTATTTCCATGATCCTTTTGCTGGTGACTGCGAATTGTATTTCTAGGGATGAAATCCATTACACTAGAATTTTGCTTAGCTCCATTCTGATACATTTTGACAAAGACAACTGATGTCAATCTCCAAACAAGGATCTCTTCAAATTCTATAAAACCAGTTAGCTCATAATTTTTCAAATGCTGCCAGTATTCGTAGTATGAAAGTCGTTTAATCTTGTTCAGCTTCTTCCAATGCAAATATATATTCGATTCGCGTAGCTCTTCAACAATTAAATTTATCTCATTCTGGATCTGGATGTTATTATTTCCAGCTTTTTGAGTTACCATTTAAAGTCTTAGTCTATTCACGAGCACATTTGGATCATACCAATGAACATAATCGATAGGATTAGTAGAGTATATCATATCAGCTGAATATGCCTTACCAATTTTACTTCTTACTTTCCGCGATAAATTTCGAACTAAAGGTTGGATAATTTGATTATATTTCTGGCCCTTATTACCTTTAACTTGTGAACTGCTATCATGGTATTTCATATGTGCATTTGTTTTTTGCAGTATTTTCAGATATTGTTCCAACTCTTCATTAGTGTATCGACCTTTTCGAGGATTTTTGCGTAAAATTAGCTCATGTAGGCCATCAGTTCCAGGGAAGACTTCATCGTCAATAACGAATTCATCTTGTTGGTTTATTTGAAAACTTGATGTACCCAATTTCAACGCATTCGATTGTAGGTCAAGGTATGGCCCATAAATCTTGTCACGGTTTGAACTTGATAATAACAAACTGTTAAGTGGAGTACTCTGATCGAGGCTATTTGCAGATCTTCCAAATGGTACATCTCTTTCTTCTTCTTCTGCTTCCAGTTGTGGTGATATTGAATCCACTGAGGAATATAAGTCAACGTTGTCTTCTGGAGATTTTTTTATCTATTGAAGCGGTTCCTTCTGACGACTGACTTTTAAATGATAAGCGTCGTCGCGGTCCTCGTTTACTTGTATTCTCATTAACTTGCTTAGCTATTTCATTAGTCTGTGCATTAACCGATTTGACATTTTTGGCAATTTCCTTTAAGGGTTCCACTATGGGTCTAAAAATATTTTCAATTTCTGATTCCCGTGTAATTTTTGCAGCCTTGAGGAGCCTATACTTCTTCTTCAGAGCTTTTTTAATTTTGATAAGATTTTTAAGCTCATGTTCATTGATATTCATTTTGATGATAAAAAGGGAGGTCGTTCCAAATAGGAATACGAGAGCAGATTGCAGATAGCAGTTAGCAGATAACTTTTCAAACAGGTGTGTTCACAATAGAAGCTATTGAAGGACTGTGCATTTTTAATATTAGGATTTCTTTAAATAATTGTTTATAAAACATAAATTCGTGGGAACGATTAAGTGAAAAAATACTCTACCTCTTGATAAATTCTTTCAATTCTAGTTGTACTGAGCAAGAATATGATTTTTGCAAAAACAGTATGGCAAAGTTTCAAATGTGAAAAAAAATATTTGGCTTCAGCAGTCCTAGGTAGAACCAAGCCTAGCTTCCCGCAACCATTTGTGTGTGCACGTTATATTTTTGCACGAATGGAAGGGACCTACAGTTTTCTGCCGTCTCCGAACGGCGAGTTGGGAAGCTTTACATGACTAATGATACTCTTGAATGCTTGTCAGACATTCGGAAGAGGTGGGCACTATGAAAAACATTTTAGGTGTTTGCGGCGGGATTCGAACCCAAGACCGCTGGCTCAGTAGTCCGACGCACTAACCACTTGCGCTACGGTGCCCAAATGTGAACGTCTAGATTATTTAGGGTTATATTCATCAGCAATGGCAAAAGCAACGGCAACAGCATAAGCTTTAACAGCAACAGGCAGATTGCAGTTAGCAGATAGCAGTTAGCGGATAGCAGTTAGCGGATAGCAGTTAGCGGAGGCGTTCTTATGGTAGATCATAGATCAAGTTACATACATATCGATGAAAGAGCTGACGTAATCGAAGCTGAGAGGGGAACGATGGTGAGAGGGGGTGAATGGTTTCCTGGGTATACCCATCCAGAATAGAAGTCAATATTTTATTAAATCAACCTACTGGTCTAATTTACTGTACATTGGTTTCTTTTTTTTATACTTGTAAAGAAAACATAAAGATATTGAGAGGCAAAAAGAATAAAAAGAAAATAAAAAGAGACAAAAATAATAAAAGAGACAAAAAGAATTAAGAATACAATACAATAAACAATCTGATCTGGATGAGTTTACCCCTCTTGTCCCGCTAACAGTCAAAATAAACAAACTATTCTGGATGAGTATACCCCTCTAATCCCGCTAACAGTCAAAATAAATGAACTATTCTGGATGAGTTTACCCCTCTAGTCCGGCTAACAAACTATTCTGCATGTTTTTACCCCTCTAGTCCCGCTAACAGTCAAAATAAATAAACTATTCTATAGAGGGGTAACCTCTAGTCCGGCTAACAAACTATTCTGGATGATTCTGATGATCCCGCTAACAGTCAAAATAAACAAACTATTCTGGATGGATATCCCCAGGAAACCATTCACCCCCTCTCACCATCTGTAATGGCTCTTTTCCACATAATCCAACGCCAGAGCGCACCATGTCCATTCGGCTATAATGGGCTGTCCAAGCAGAACACCATTGGATATATCCTAAGCCAAACTGAAAGAAAATTAGATAAACCAAGAGAACAATTTCTTTTACCTTTCGCTATATGCTTAAGCACAAACAGATTGTGTCTTGCCGCACATACTGTTCGCTTTCTTGTTTACTTAATTCGTGGCAATTCTCGTTTAACCCTTTTGCGGTATCTCTCCAGCATTTACTTATGTATGTATTTCATGGCTACGTACTCTCAGCATTGTACCAACTTGAAACGATAGCTGCACGCACCTTATTCCATACGCGTACATACATACAACTCGTTGTGTCCCCTTGACATGCATGGTGATCAACGGGTCTGTCCTATGTACTTGGTTGTGAGTACATTAGGGCGATGAATTCTTTCGGCTTCGATAATGACATACATATATGCATATGCGAATGGGTTGGCGGGATATATATATTTTTTTTTTTGCAAGTTGTCTCGGTAGGTAGCCGAATTATGAGATTGCATACAAGTGGTATACGTGGATTTTTTTTTTTCTGGTATTTTCTTTTCTCTTGTGCTTGTCGCGATAACGGGAAGATCGCCTGTTGAGGTATGTCTGTATGGGACTGGATGTGGTGAGGGCTGATAATCTTCGTTGCGCATCAGTGGATAGTTTGACTTGACACTTGGAACGTGACACACCAGCTCCGGAGTGCTAATAAGGCAATTTTCATCTGTCACACTGGATTGTATTTTTTTAGTATTTTTTTAATTTTTTTTATTTAAATTTAACAACCATTTACAAAAAGATTACAATTAAGTATCTATAAAGATGTAGATGTGAATTGAATTGAATAGAGATTTAGTTTAGTTTAGATTGAATTACAGTAGGTACAAATTATTTGAAAACATTTTAAGTGAGAAAAAAAAAAAATAAAAAAGAAAGAGATTAAACGAGAGACTAAAAGCTAATAAGTACAGTTTTTGAAATAAACTATGTAAATTATGTATTATGTATTTGTATAGCAAAAATCTATCAATGGAAATTGCCAAAACCATATTGCCCTAATTACCGCCAGCCAAATATGCAAAAAGAGAATCTTCAAAACAACCATGAAACAGAGTCGTCGAATGCCAAGGGGAAGAGAATTCCATAAGCGAATAGCGTGAATATAAAATTGCCGATCAGTAGTAATACAAGTAGAGCGCGAAGGAATAAAATTTAAAGAACGAGATGAATTTGAAAAGTTGAGTTTCTCATATAGATATGTTGGGTGCTTGGTAACAACGATCTTGTCCAAGAATTTCAGAGTACAAAAATTTAAGTATACGTCTAGCGAACATCCAAGTATTTTAGTTTTGTATGCCGATATATGGTCAAAACGCTTCAGACAGTATACATACCGAGTAACATTATGTAAAGCTACATTAAGTTTTCTTTTGGACTCAACACTGCCGCCGAAGTTATAAGACAAAAAGGATTGGAAACAAAGTACTGACTCTAAAAGAGATAGAATATGTATATATTAATATCTACAATAACTAGTGTATATTTAATTTTAAACATTTTTTCTAGGAAATGACTTAATTATATGTCACCGACCTCAAAGCGATAGAAACAAATAATCTGCAAAATTTTTATTTTAATGATTTGTTAAACAAAAATATCAAGAAGAACTGAACTTAACAAATAACATTATAAATTATAAACATTCTATTTTAACCAATCAATCTGAATTTGTTAATAAAACTTGATTCTTCCGAAGATAGTGTGATCGTGTTTATGTAACTGAATTATATAAGCACAACTGCACATTAAAATTTAGTGATGCAATTCTGGAATTCTGAAAAATTCGTTAGTTTAAAAATTGACATTTCTTTTGACAAACGAAATAAAAGTTTTCTTATTCTTTAGCTTGACATGACATTACTAAACCCCAAATCCAATGAGTTTGTGGTGACATCTTTCGGGAGCGGGTGACATCACCATGACCTCGCCGGCAAGAAAACCAGGTACCCAACTATGTAACCCGATTCTACAATGAAAATGTTCGAATTCGCAAAATGCGTACTCTATAATTCTATACCCTTGTATTTGAAAAATTTGTTTTCGGAAATTTGGCACTACATACCTAATTCTAAAGTAAATGTCAAAATCGTTTGAATTTGCAAATAATCGTTCTAATGCAAATGTGTTTGCGAGCATGCTGTTGGACTGTGAAATTTTCAAAAACCTAGGTGACAATTTTTTTTCATATTTTATTATACACTAGCTGTCCCGTCCGGCTTCGCTCGCGCCGAAAAACCGTCGCGTTACTTATTAGTCAAAATACTGCTCTAGTTACACCGTTTATAAATGGAGTTCAGTGGTCGAGTTGAAACTCAGCTGAGATTTAAACCTAGGTATTTCTACACACCGAGTTGAATAGTTGAAATTCTCAAACGAGGTTGAACTGACAGATATCTTAACACACTTTAACCGCAACCACAGACACGCAATCAAAACAAAATGATTTCCATCTTTAAACAAAGGCAAAAATAAACACAAACTTGTCAGTTCAACCACTCAACCCAGGTACATATACATACATGCATTTTTTCAGCCCGACCGAGCTCGCACAGCTCAGTCGAGTCCAGTCAAACCAGTTTCGACTCAGCTCGCGTTTATATGCATCTCAACCAAGGTTGAAGCTGGCAAATAAACGGTGTAAGTAATGTGGTTCTGGGTAGAAATAAGCACCGCCAAGTCTGACAAACCTTGTTGAATCACACCAAATGTGCAAAGTGTGAATAAGCAGCATCATTTTTCTACTAGTATTTGGTTGTACCACATGAAATGTTTGATCTAGTAGCACACATTTACTTACTTAGTTGGCGCTACAGCTCGAGGTGAACCTGGGCCTGCTTCTCGCAACCATTTGTGTGTGCGTGTTATATTTTTGCATGAATGGAAGGGACATACAGTTTTTTGCCGACTCCGAACGGCGAGTTGAGAAGGTCAATCGTGACAAATGATACTCTTTGAATGATACTTACCACATCAACGTAATATGTGGATAGCTACTGAGTAGTCGTGTGTTTCTGCCTGGCAATTGAGTCTTAGATTTATATCAATATAAGTGTCTATTTAAAAGTAAAGTTTCGTGTCTAATACACATAAACAATATTGTACGCGAATATAAAAAATTTTTGCGGATAACAGTGCCACAATCGTTTGTATTTGAAAAATAAGTTTTTCGCTTTCGCACATTGTGTCAATTTCACTCGTTTTCACTCAGTTTTTTTTTTGCATTTTCTTTGTTACCAACACTCAAATCTCACCTGCCATCCAGTACCAGTAACCGCTTGAAGGGGAGACAGACTCCCCCAATCCTTCATCTCCATCTTGTTCTTCATTCTCTACAACAACAGCCAAGCGTACGGAAGAGGACAACAATATATCCCATACATGGATGGACGAACGGTTGCATAAACAAAGTGAGTCTATAATGAACCTAATGTCAGCTAAATTTTCCGAAATGGAGTTGAAAATCTCACAGAAATTAGACCAGCAAATCAACGAACTAAAAAACACTGTTGGTCTTTTAAATGACAAAGTTGCTCACCTCGAATCTTCCCTTATGAGCTCCAAATCGGATATTATTGGCCTCAAAACAGATGTCACCGATATGAAATCATCATTAACACATGTCAATAATAAATACAGCATCACCAAGGCAATAATTAGTAAAAAAACGTCGGAAATATCTGATCTTAAAGGCAATCTCGAATCTGTAACAACTGAACTGAGTGCAATCAAAAAAATCATTAAATGCACAAGAAAACCGAACTGTAGCTTGTGACGCTCTACTTTTTGGAATCCCGCACTCTGTCGATGAAAACATATCTGCAATCTTTAATTCACTTTGCACTACACTGAAAATTCAACCACCAAATTTAAAAAACGTTTTCCGCACACGACCGAAAGGCGACTCGAATGACACCGCGATTGTAATTAAATTCAACACTCCGTATGAACGTAACTCTATGCTGAGGTCGATTGCACTTTTTCAAAGAGAAAGTGAACAAGAACTCCGTCTACAATACGTTGGAATTAATGCCACCGGTACCATTCATCTGCGGGAATGCCTAACAAAGCAAAACCAACTAATTTTACGCACCGCTTTAAAAATGAAAAAATGTAAACAACTGGCCTCCGTGTTTACATCTCATGGAATCGTACATGTTAAACGTCAATTGGCCGAAACTGCTAAAATGATCGAAAACATCGAGGATCTTGACGACATTGCCAGCTCAAATTAATGGATTTAAATAATCAACGCTCTAATTTTTTTTTATTATTCTTTTTCTTTTTACTGTACTTTTTTTTTCTTCTCTTTTGGTAATGTCGACTCCTAGAAATTCTCTTGGTACTATGATAAAGATTTTAAGAAGCCAAAACGTTGGTATTCACATTTGTCATATAAATGCTCAGAGTTTACTACCGAAAATCGATGAGTTCCGCGACCTGTTTGAAGACTCGGCGGTTGATGTAGTGTGTGTTACCGAAACGTGGCTCAGGGCCGCCTATAACGATGAAGTGTGCCGTCTCAATGGGTATAAGGTTTTTCGTTCTGATAGGATTGGGCGTATCGGTGGAGGAGTGGCTATCAATATTAGGAATGGCATAAAATGTAGGCTGCGAGATACTTCCCGTGATGGCAGTGAAATTGAATATATATTTGTGGAACTGGTCAATGACGAGTCCAAGCTGCTTATTGGTACTGTTTATCGACCTAATAGACGAGTTAATTTGCTGCCTTTCACTGATGCATTCAACGAACTTTCTCTTTCCTGCCCCAATATCATCTTGTGTGGCGATTTCAACCGCAACCTCATCACTGAAACACATCTGATCGAAGAAATGTCCTCATTTAACTTATTCCATGTAAACACAACTGTTCCAACGCACTTTTCCGATCAGTCGTCCACGTTGCTTGACTTATTCTTAGTGAACAACAGAAATAAAGTTCTTTTATATGATCAGCTGTCGGCACTATCCTTCTCGAAACATGACCTAATCTATCTGACTTTCAGTTTTGATATCGTAACCTTAGCCAGAACACTTGAATTCAGAGATTTTAAGAATATTAACTATCCGCTGCTTGAGGAACACACTAGAAGTGTTAACTGGAATTCAATTTATAATATGACATCTTCTAACGAGCAAGTGGAATTTCTAAATATAAATATTGGACAACTCTTTAATTGGCATGTGCCTATCAGTACTAAAACCCTCTTACCCAATAACGCACCTTGGTTCTCTAGCCAAATCCGTGCACTAATGCGACAGCGTGACCTTGCATATAATCGTTGGAAGCGTTTCCGCCTGGATGAGCACCGGAGTTCTTTCCGTTCATTGCGTAACAGAGTAGTCACTGAGATTCGTCTAGCCAAATCTAACTTTTATTCCAATCGATTGAATACATCTTTGGGCAGTCGGCACCTTTGGAAGAATCTTCGCAACATCGGCGTTGGTAAATGCAAAAATCATTGCACAGAGGGAGTTAATCCTGATGAATTAAATCATAAATTTATCTCTTCACAGAACCCTGTTGATACGAGTACTTTGAATGATACTTACCACATCAACGTAATATGTGGATAGCTACTGAGTAGTCGTGTGTTTCTGCCTGGCAATTGAGTCTTAGATTTATATCAATATAAGTGTCTATTTAAAAGTAAAGTTTCGTGTCTAATACACATAAACAATATTGTACGCGAATATAAAAAAATTTTGCGGATAACAGTGCCACAATCGTTTGTATTTGAAAAATAAGTTTTTCGCTTTCGCACATTGTGTCAATTTCACTCGTTTTCACTCAGTTTTTTTTTTTGCATTTTCTTTGTTACCAACACTCATATCTCACCTGCCATCCAGTACCAGTAACCGCTTGAAGGGGAGACAGACTCCCCCAATCCTTCATCTCCATCTTGTTCTTCATTCTCTACAACAACAGCCAAGCGTACGGAAGAGGACAACAATATATCCCATACATGGATGGACGAACGGTTGCATAAACAAAGTGAGTCTATAATGAACCTAATGTCAGCTAAATTTTCCGAAATGGAGTTGAAAATCTCACAGAAATTAGACCAGCAAATCAACGAACTAAAAAACACTGTTGGTCTTTTAAATGACAAAGTTGCTCACCTCGAATCTTCCCTTATGAGCTCCAAATCGGATATTATTGGCCTCAAAACAGATGTCACCGATATGAAATCATCATTAACACATGTCAATAATAAATACAGCATCACCAAGGCAATAATTAGTAAAAAAACGTCGGAAATATCTGATCTTAAAGGCAATCTCGAATCTGTAACAACTGAACTGAGTGCAATCAAAAAAATCATTAAATGCACAAGAAAACCGAACTGTAGCTTGTGACGCTCTACTTTTTGGAATCCCGCACTCTGTCGATGAAAACATATCTGCAATCTTTAATTCACTTTGCACTACACTGAAAATTCAACCACCAAATTTAAAAAACGTTTTCCGCACACGACCGAAAGGCGACTCGAATGACACCGCGATTGTAATTAAATTCAACACTCCGTATGAACGTAACTCTGTGCTGAGGTCGATTGCACTTTTTCAAAGAGAAAGTGAACAAGAACTCCGTCTACAATACGTTGGAATTAATGCCACCGGTACCATTCATCTGCGGGAATGCCTAACAAAGCAAAACCAACTAATTTTACGCACCGCTTTAAAAATGAAAAAATGTAAACAACTGGCCTCCGTGTTTACATCTCATGGAATCGTACATGTTAAACGTCAATTGGCCGAAACTGCTAAAATGATCGAAAACATCGAGGATCTTGACGACATTGCCAGCTCAAATTAATGGATTTAAATAATCAACGCTCTAATTTTTTTTTATTATTCTTTTTCTTTTTACTGTACTTTTTTTTTCTTCTCTTTTGGTAATGTCGACTCCTAGAAATTCTCTTGGTACTATGATAAAGATTTTAAGAAGCCAAAACGTTGGTATTCACATTTGTCATATAAATGCTCAGAGTTTACTACCGAAAATCGATGAGTTCCGCGACCTGTTTGAAGACTCGGCGGTTGATGTAGTGTGTGTTACCGAAACGTGGCTCAGGGCCGCCTATAACGATGAAGTGTGCCGTCTCAATGGGTATAAGGTTTTTCGTTCTGATAGGATTGGGCGTATCGGTGGAGGAGTGGCTATCAATATTAGGAATGGCATAAAATGTAGGCTGCGAGATACTTCCCGTGATGGCAGTGAAATTGAATATATATTTGTGGAACTGGTCAATGACGAGTCCAAGCTGCTTATTGGTACTGTTTATCGACCTAATAGACGAGTTAATTTGCTGCCTTTCACTGATGCATTCAACGAACTTTCTCTTTCCTGCCCCAATATCATCTTGTGTGGCGATTTCAACCGCAACCTCATCACTGAAACACATCTGATCGAAGAAATGTCCTCATTTAACTTATTCCCTGTAAACACAACTGTTCCAACGCACTTTTCCGATCAGTCGTCCACGTTGCTTGACTTATTCTTAGTGAACAACAGAAATAAAGTTCTTTTATATGATCAGCTGTCGGCACTATCCTTCTCGAAACATGACCTAATCTATCTGACTTTCAGTTTTGATATCGTAACCTTAGCCAGAACACTTGAATTCAGAGATTTTAAGAATATTAACTATCCGCTGCTTGAGGAACACACTAGAAGTGTTAACTGGAATTCAATTTATAATATGACATCTTCTAACGAGCAAGTGGAATTTCTAAATATAAATATTGGACAACTCTTTAATTGGCATGTGCCTATCAGTACTAAAACCCTCTTACCCAATAACGCACCTTGGTTCTCTAGCCAAATCCGTGCACTAATGCGACAGCGTGACCTTGCATATAATCGTTGGAAGCGTTTCCGCCTGGATGAGCACCGGAGTTCTTTCCGTTCATTGCGTAACAGAGTAGTCACTGAGATTCGTCTAGCCAAATCGAACTTTTATTCCAATCGATTGAATACATCTTTGGGCAGTCGGCACCTTTGGAAGAATCTTCGCAACATCGGCGTTGGTAAATGCAAAAATCATTGCACAGAGGGAGTTAATCCTGATGAATTAAATCATAAATTTATCTCTTCACAGAACCCTGTTGATACGAGTACGAGTTATACCCAAACTCCCCAGTACCTTCTCAATATGTTTTCACCTGCGCTGGACCCAAGATTTTGCTTCACAGCAGTAAGTAGTACTGATTTGGTTGAAAGTTTACTCAGTATCAAATCCAATACTGTTGGACTCGATGAGATACATCCATTATTTTTAAAAATCATATTACCTGTTGTACTGCCCTATATAACACATATTTTTAATAGTGTTATAACCACAGGTATCTTTCCGGTGCAATGAAAGTCATCCAAAATTGTTCCAGTCCCTAAAACACCTAAAGGTGACGAATACAGACCTATATCTATTTTGCCATTCATGTCGAAAATGTTGGAAAAGATTTTACAAAAACAAATTGGACAGTATCTCTCCACTCATAATATCTTGTCTCCAAAGCAATCTGGTTTTCGGCAGAAACACAGCTGTACGACCGCCATAATAGGCGTATCCGAAGATATTCGGATCGCCTTAGATGCAGACAAAGTTTCATTTCTTGTCGTACTAGACTTCTCTAAGGCATTCGATACGGTTGTTCACTCTACTTTGTGTCATAAACTGTCCCAAATGTACCATTTTTCGCCGTGTGCTGTAAAGCTAATTTCTTCCTACTTGATAGACCGAGCACAAGCAGTAGAAATAAACCATGTATTATCAAGCTTTCTCCCCATAGTCAGCGGCGTGCCACAAGGTTCTATACTAGGACCATTACTTTTCTCGTTATACGTCAACGAACTTCCTACTTGTATTAGACATAGCTCAGTACATATGTATGCCGATGATGTTCGGCTCGTAATGAGCTGTCCCTTGGGTTTAATCGAGCACGCCACGAGCTGCGTTAATGAAGATCTGGTAGGTATTGGGCAATGGGCTGAAAGTAATGGTCTGATCCTGAATCCTAACAAATCTAAGTGCATCGTTATCTCAAGAAAGCCATTAAACTTGTCGTATTTTCCTTCCATCACTCTTAACAATGCCCCTATCAAGTATGTTGAATCGGTTAAGAACCTCGGTATGACCTTTAGTCGAAATCTAAGTTGGGATATGCATATTAATCTAGCAGTAAGTAAAACCTATGGCGTACTTAGAACACTATGGGTCTCCCATTCCTTCACTCCAATAAAGACACGCACCTTACTTGCAAAAACATTGGCCATGCCTCTCCTTACTTACGGTTGTGAGATTTATTCTAACTGTAGCTATGCCTCTAAAAGGAAACTTAATGTTGCTTTCAATAGCATTATACGTTACGTATTTGGACTGCGCAGATTTGATCGAGTTTCGGGCTATTCAAGATATTTATATAATATGACATTTGATAGTATTCTTCAGTTTCGTACATTAATTCGCTTTTCGGAAATACTACTAACTCATCAGCCTGCTTATCTATACGAGAAAATCAGATTTCCATCTTCAAACAGATCCGGTCAGCTCATTGCACCTAGACATACCTGCTTGACATCTGAACGACAAATTTTCATTTACGCTATTCGCTTGTGGAACTCTTTGCCTCGCAATATAAGAAGAATAGATAACACTGCAAGATTTAGAAATGAATTAAAAGCACATTTTTCACAGTAATTCTTAATTAATTTTGCTATTATGTTTATATAATATTAATATTATTTTTTGCTTTCATTTTCTACTTAATTTCCAATTAGTTCAATTCGCCTTATTCATTTTTTGTAGCAATTTATAAGATTTTGTATCTTACTGTGTTAAGCAATCCGTATGAAATAAATAATAAATAATAAACTAATAAACTTGTCAGACATTCGAAAGAGGTGGTCATTGTGAAAAACTTTTTTAGGTGTTTGCGGCGGGATTCGAACCCAAGACCGCTGGCTCAGTCCGACGCACTAACCACTTGCGCTACGGTGCACACATTTAAAAGCTAATAATACTTTTTTATACATTTATCTTTAATCAAATTTTGAGGCGTGAGCTTCTGCAACGCTCTTTCGACATCGAATGCGAAGTATTAATTTACTTAAGAATTTCTGAATTTTCAACGAAATGATATCTTTAAAGGTTTTTATGGCATTTTGCTTGGTATCGGAAGACTATCTGGTACCTAAATGACTTCAGGGCAGTGCAGTTGATGGGGAAGAATTTCCAATCCCAAATACAAATAGTTTTGGTGCTGTTACACGTGAGATATGGGGTTTAGCATTGCCATGTCATAGTATCGTATCATGCCATTGCATGTACTTCTTATGTCGATTCCCTCGGAAAATTGTAAGGCGTTTATCATTGCTCGTGGTTAATAAAATGAAAAGTCCATCAGACCGTCACCATAAACTTTTCATAAAAGTTGAATCAGATATGTCTTTTAGTGCGTTAGATCCGGATTTTTTTTTTGTTTGTTTTTTGTTTCCCTAAATATAGAATTTGGTAATAACTTGACTCCAGGGCAACAAAGCAGGCGGTTTTTCAACCTAGGTCCCAGACTAAATATTTGCCAAATTACATTGCAATTGGTTCACCGGCTTAGGCGTGAAAATGTTTTGTTATTAACTTGACTACAGCGCCACCTAGTAAGCGGTTTTTCCGCCCATGTCCTTCCACAGATCCCAGACTATCTCTTTGCCAAATTACATTGTGATTGGTTCAGCGGTTTAGGCGTGAAAAGATTTTGTTAATAACTTGACTCCATCGCCCCCTAGCGAGCGGGTTTTCCACCCGTGTCCTTCCTCAGGTCCCAGACTATCTCTATATCAAATTACATTATGATTGGTTCGGCGGCTTAGGCGTGAAAAGAAGACAAGAAGACGTCTTAATTTGAGATTCTTATGGAATATATGGAATATATACAAAGGATACTTGAGAACCAAGGAGGCTAGACGAAAATCCACCACAGTAAATATAAAAAGGCATCTTTTGAAAGTTGGACATATTTTTTATTAAACTAAAATTTAGTCATTTGATTACAAATGTTTTGATAATTAAATGTACATATTCTAAACAAACACTTTTTAACTCAGCTCCATTATTGGTCAATTTGACCACTGCAATCCTGATTTTTTGTTTAAAAACCCAACTGCGACACTGTCCATGTTAATATATGTAGTACTTATTTCTTTGTTTCACAAATCACAACAAATGAATTATTCTATTTTTCCTTTATCTGTCAAACACAAGGCGAGACTCGTTTGAAATTTGGAAATTTTGTGGGAAAAAGTTGGCATTACTAACGTTCGATTCTAATATCATACGTAGTACGGTTAGAAAGTAGAATCGGAAACAACTTTTGAATAGAATCGAAAGTAGAATCGAGTTACATAGTTGGGCCGCAGCACTCCCCGAAGAAAGTGCGTTTTGAAGTGCAATGCAATGCGTTGCTAACATGCAGCAACTTATATGGAGTCGTATTCATTGCATACGACTTGCATAATGACAAACGAAATAAAATACGATACGAGTACGACTCAAAGTGAGATACGAGGTACGACTTGCATAATTGGGGTGAATGTTCTTAACTTTGCCCTATTTAGTCCAAGGTTTACTTTGGTCTGTTTGTGGTCTAAAGCTAAAAGAGCCTTATCCCTTATCCCTACCCTATCCCTCTAATCTTGACCATCTGCGGCCTGCCATACTTATAATTGTATGGTACTATGTACACCATCTCGCTTATGGAAAGTGCTAAATTTGGCGAAATTTCAAATGTATCTATAATATAATTTGTTTGATATGTGTCGAGATACGAAAGTTATATTCTTACCTGCATCGACAGGAATGTCATTTTCACATGTTTCACCAATAATTGTATTCCTTGATGGATCGTTTATATTTCGTGCAGAGTTTTGTTGAAGTGCTACAGCTTTTCGGGTGTGACGTGTGGTAAGAACTCCTGTTTCAACATCTCGCTCCAAGCGATGCCCTGAACGCGATCTTGTCAATTGACGCTGTACATAATCTTCAAGATCCTCTTCTTCCTTTCGACTTATGACACAATTAAGAATAAGTAAAAATATTCCCAATCCTAGAGAAAATAGCCCCGTACAAGTAACTTCATTCCACCAAGCGTTTGTGGGTACTGAAATTTCAATAGTTAGTATTAGTATATTATAAGATTCTATTTAAAATGCTTAACCAAATATATTCCATGAAGATTCATCATCGGGTATTATTCCGGCCCCTAGTAAAAAAATTCCAAAAACAACAAAAACAACACCAATGTGTAGCATTCCAATGCTGGTGACAACCTGTAATGATCAATATTTCATTAAATGTATTATTAAAAAATAAAATAAAAACAAAAAAAAATATATTATCAGAGTGATTAGTAGTTAATATAAGTCTCTGTGTACCTTCAATTGGTCTCGGAAGACAAACCACATGAAGTGAATAGAACAAAAAGATCCATTACTATGAACCAATGACATTTTACAACTTTCCATTGAGAACTCATTTTAGAATTTATTCGAAAACAAATTTACCCTTTTTTGAAGTGAAACTTCTTATGTCGCGGTAGGGCAGAAAAATGAAACTCAAATGAAACGAAAAAATTCAGAGAGGGGAAATTTAAAGGGGTATGGAGAAAAAATAAACAGCTTACTTGTTTATTGACAATGACAAATGACAATTATTGAGAAAAGTAAACGAAAATATTCACAGAGGAGAATAAGCGCTCGGGGTGGGGGACGGATAAGCGATGGCAGTGAGCGGGAAAAAGAAAGTGGATAGCGCTATCGCTAACAATATGCTAAGTGACATCATTCGATGTTCAACATGGCGGTCCACCAAGATAGCAGATTACCGTTATCTTCACGACCTCCTTAATATGGGTATCAAATAGAATCCAGTAAACATATCTGGAATCATCGCCTCCATTGACCTGGGAAACCTGCAAGAGTAAACTGAAACTCCAAGGGCCAGGGGCAGATCATAAAGGATATTAGCTTCTTAAAAGTAAGTTCGATTCATGAGTTATGTAATAAAGTAAGAATTATTGTTAGTGACATAGCAGAATGTGCAATTTTTAGTGATTTTCCAACGAATATGGTAAATAATTTAAGTATTCACCTAGTATTTAAAATTAAAGAAATCACTGCTGGGACTGAAGCAGCCGAAATATATGATAAATTCTCTTTGGAAGATATAAGGATAGTAATCAATAAATATATTGGCCAAGATAATTTTAATTTAAAAGAACAGAAACCAAATTATATCCAGATAGTGATGGAAATTAATGCGATTTTCTATTAATTTAATTAGCATGTGATGTTTTCATACTTAGCAAGTGAAATGCTAATGCTAAATTAATATGAAATATCATTAAAAATAAGTCTAAGTAAAGATTTATTTCAATTTTCACTTAAATTTAATATTTTTTTTTAATAATATGTTTTAAAGTAGTTTCAAAAAGCTTCAAAGCACTTTGAAGAATAAGGTTTAATTTATGTGCTATGCAGCCACAGTGATCCCAACCTATTTCATTAATGGCACCGACGATATTTGCTGCATTATCCGTAACGCAGAAATTTATTTTATCTTGTAGATTCCAACTTTGGTTCTTCTTAATATTCATGCCAAATTGTTGCCCGTGTGTGCAACATGAATCCGGCAGCATTTTAACACCACCGTCTTAAACTCATAGTTCTTATTTATGAAGTGCGCTGTGATACCTATAAAAGCGTCCGTAGCTGCCGAAGTCCAACAGTCCGTTTTTATACACACAGATACTGCTTCTTCATTGATCAACTGCTTTTGATTTTCTAAACACTTATTATAAAGAAATGGAATCAATCTTTTAGATATAGTTTTTCCATGGGCTTCCATCATACGTCATAAAAATTAAAAATTATATTCAGTATTGTTTTAACGTACGTGCATGTACATTACTAAGAAAATAAGTGTATTTAGTCGTATTCACGAACCAATCGGCGAAAAAAAGATAATTAGTTTTGGTTTGCTGTATATGCATATGAGCTTTATCGGGCGAGAAATGAAAATATAATGAAAAAGTCGGTTCAGTCAGAGGAAAACTTGAATTTTTCAAAAAATAAAAGAGACAGCTTTTCTTTAACTCTGATTTGAAAGTAGATATTCTGAATAATATTTTTTAAAAAAATAAAAATATCTTATCGACTAGTTTTGTTTTTATTGAACCATGAACTTTAAAATACGATTTCCCAAAAAAGTGTAAATGGCGTATACGGCAAACCAATTCTGGGGCGACGAAATCCTGGCTACGGGCCTGGTAGCTGGAGCTCAGTGGGTGTTGATGATAACATAAATCAATAAATCAGTTCCCTTTTACCAAGTGGAACTTAAAAACAGAATCTTGTTAGAAACGTTATATTATACGTTATATTTAAAAGTGGCACTTGCTCGAAATTTGGAAATGACATATGAATAGGTTTGTTTGATGTCGCCGGCCCTACGATGCACTGACTAGTGTCAATTATTTTGGTGGTTGTTAACTCTAGAAGCATAATCTACGTCAATTTGACGTGTGCTCTCGGAATTATTAGTTGTCTCGCCTTAGCCGATGCGTAGATCGGGATGTACCTTTAAGAGTTCTCATTTGTCGCTTGATATGATGATGATATGATATGATATGATATGATAAAAAACCCAGTGCAACCCCCTTTTCATCGAACGCATATACCTTAGCCTGACAACTGGCATTCTTTGAAAATTTAACATAAATCAAATTTAGTTAATTTTCATATATTTGTTCACTTGTTTAGTTCGTAGTGTTATCGACTTCGCTACAAGGGTCGCAGACAAGGTTATCACTTAAACCTAACACACCGTGGTGTTAAGCAAAGGAAGAGTGGCCCGCAGGAACGCCAGTGAGTTATCTACAGTCTTTTCTGCTGAGTGAAAGCAATAATGCTGCTAATTTCCGACGAATAACGGAGACTGTTACTGACAAAGCTACTTGCACTTAAGGACTACTCCTTTGTTCAAAGCTAAATCTAGGCAGCACTGAAAATAAATTAATTTTCTTATTGAAGTAGGCAACTTTTAGTTTTTTAGTTATAGATTCACGTTGAATGGTGGCAGTTTAGTTTTTTCAAGTTTAGGTATTATTCTTTTTCTTATAATTATATATTATTTCATTTAAATAAATATTTTTAGTTACATATTACTGGAGAAAAGCTGCCTTCTTAATTATCTATAACATTCTTGAAAAAAAATATTCTTGAAGAGAATAATTAATTATCGTTGCGATTTGTTCGAGAAATATTCGAAGAAAACTAAGATGTCGTTATCGGCGGTTGAGAGCTCATGTAGTAGCTGCACGAAGCCAGACGATTTGCATATGGTACAATGCGATAAGTGCGATAAGTGGTTCCACTACGCATGTGCAAGAGTGGACGCATCTATAGCATTGAGACCATGGATTTGTTTTAATTGCGAAGAAAAAGAAAGGCAACGTGCTGAGCAGAGCCTGATAGATTTTCAGCAAGGAGAAGCAACGAAAGAGAAGCAGCAACGTGCTATGAGCTCTGAGGTTATTGCAGAAACGGGTTCGGAGCAGAAACGTTCAGGACCGGCGCAATCGATGAAAAATCGAGACCGATCTGTGAAGCGTGAGCTCGAACGCCTTGAGGAACAGAGGCTCTTAGACGTTGAGTATATAAAAAGGAAGTATGAGCTGTTAGCACTTGCAGAAAGTGAAGAGGAAGAACAGCCACAACAATTGCCGAAAATACAGGCTAGTGTAGCTTCAATGCAATGCGGAGTTAAAACGCAAAGATTACTGACTACTAGTCAACTATCTGCACGACAGGCATTGTCAAAAGATCTTCCAATGTTTAGCGGAAAACCAGAGGAATGGGCTGTATTCATTAGTAACTACGAAAATAGCACAGAGATATGCGGTTTCAATGACGCTGAGAATTTGGTTCGTCTTCAACGAGCGTTGAAAGGAAACGCTCTGGAAACTGCGGGGCATTATCTCTTGCTTCCAGAAATGGTTCCTGAGGTAATATTAACTCTTAAGAAACATTATGGTAGACCAGAACTAATAATAAAAATGCTTCTTAAGAAGATAAGAGCCGAAATATCACCAAGAGCAGATAAGTTCGAATCCATCGTCCATTATGCTATTTCGGTGCGTCAGTTATATTTGACCATGAAGGCTGCTGGGCTTAGGAGCCATATCGATAATCCTATGCTTCTCGAAGAATTGGTTGAAAAGCTTCCTCCCACATTGAGGCTGAATTGGGCAATTGAAGCTAATGGGCATTCCGACTGGACGTTGGAGCATTATAGCCATTGGCTCAACACTATGGCTGAGGCGGCAAGCACGCTGACTCAACAACCAGTTACAGATTGGAAAGCAGATAAGCGTGTGAGTCATCTTCACGCTCACCAGGAGGTCCAGAAGTCCCAGGAATCTTCCGTGCGGAATATCAACTATGCAAGCTGTTTTGTATGTCAACAAAACCATCGATTAATTGATTGTGACACATTTAATGGACTTTCTGTGGCCAGACGAAGAGAAGTTGTGAAGAGCAATTGGATTTGCGAGTGCTGTCTGCGACATTCATCGCGAAAAAGGTGCAAAGAGCTCAAAGCATGTGGCATAGGTGGTTGTAGCCATAAGCACCATAGTTTGCTTCACGAACATTTGATGTCAAATGTACAAGCCTGTAATGCGTACCGAAATGAAGAAGCTGAAGTACTTTTTCGTATTGCTCCAGTCACCATCCACGGGAATGGAAAATCTTTCAAAACCTTTGCGTTTTTTGACTCCGGATCATCTCTTACGTTGTTAGATAGTGAAGTAGCGGATATCTTGGATCTGAAAGGTATCAACAAACCACTTTGTTTGCAGTGGACAGCCGATGTTGTCAGAGAGGAGCGAAATTCCATGTTGGTATCTATTGACGTGTCATCGCGCCATGGGTCAAATAATTCGAAACGATACATAATGAAAGGCGTTCGAACAGTTGAGAAGCTTAGTTTACCAGAGCAATCCTTTGATGCTAACGCTGCTAAGGAGCAATATCAGCATCTCAAAGGTCTGCCACTTTCGTCGTACAAAAATGTGCAGCCTAAATTGTTAATAGGTCTGCAGAACGAGTACCTTGGTGCTGCAATTAAGACGTGCGAAGGGAAACACAATGAACCGGTCGCTACGAAGACACGTTTGGGTTGGCTTGTAAGTGGAGGATACAACAACGCTAACAATAAGTATCATCATTCGTTCCATAAGGTGTGTGAGTGTGAGAGAGATCTACATAATGAAGTGCATGATTTTTTTGCGTTAGAAAATCATGGCACTGGTAAAGACTACGTTGAGACGGCTGATGAAAAGAGGGCACTAGATATTCTCAAAGGGAGAACTAGGCGCATTGGCAACTGTTTTGAAAGTGGACTTCTATGGAAGTTCGAGGATACCGAGATGCCAGATAGCTATCCAATGGCATTTAAGCGGCTTCAGTGCATCGAAAAGAAGCAGCTCTCCAAGACGAGTTGAATCGTCAGATCGAGAATCTTGTGCATAAGAATTATGCAAAGAAGCTGAATGAAACGGAAGCGCAATTGGTGACACCAAGGACATGGTACATGCCAACCTTTATTGTTATGAACCCAAACAAACCTGGGAAGGTGCGTTTAGTGTGGGATGGAGCTGCAAAAATTCATGGAGTTTCTTTAAACTCAATGCTGCTGAAGGGACCGGACCAGCTTGTTGCTTTACCAAATGTGTTGTTCTCCTTTCGTACACGTCGAGTCGCAATAAGTGGTGACATCTGTGAGATGTTTCACCAAATCCGAGTCCGAAGTGAGGACCAGCAGGCCCAACGGTTTCTGTGGAGGAATGGGCAGTCAAACAGAGTACCAGACGTTTACATAATGGAAGTGTTGACCTTCGGTGCATCTTGTTCACCAAGCGTTGCACAGTACGTTAAGAATGTGAACGCGAAAGAATTTATTAAGCAGTATCCGAGAGCGGTGCAAGCCATCACTAGAAACCACTATGTGGATGACTTAATGGATAGCGTCGACACCGAACAAGAAGCAATCCAACTAGCGAAAGATGTTAAGTACATTCATTCACAAGGAGGCTTTAATATTCGAGGTTGGCTGTCCAATTCCAGTTCCGTTATGAAAGCGTTGGGAGAATTATCTGGAGGCGATAAACAGATTGAGGTCGTAAGTAATGCAGAACCGACAATGGCAAAAGTCCTAGGTATTTGGTGGAAAACTGAGCCAGACATATTTACGTTTTCCATCCGTTTCGCCAAAATACATGAGGATATCTTCAGAGCAAGAAGACCACCAACGAAACGTGAGCTACTGAGAGTTCTGATGTCGATCTTCGACCCATTGGGTTTCCTCGTATACTATTTAGTGATCCTTAAGGTACTTCTTCAGGAAGTGTGGAGGTCAACTGTAGATTGGGACGAGACTATTCCCAAACGTTTACAACCTCGATGGGAAGACTGGTTACGCGTGCTTCCGTTAGTAGAGAACGTCAGAATCCCGAGATGCTACTCAAATTTAATAGCTTCAGATGGTGCATCTATCCAGCTACATGTGTTCGTGGATGCAAGCGAACATGCTATGGCAACAGTGGCGTATCTAAGGATCTGTCTTGATACTTTAGTGGAGTGTGCATTTGTAGCAGCCAAAACCAAAATAGCTCCGCGGTTGCCCATGTCAATTCCGCGGATGGAGTTGCAAGCCGCTGCTATGGGTGTGAGATTGGCGGCAGCCATAATCAAGGGCCATTCGTTGCAGATCCACAGTAGAGTATTTTGGTCAGACTCACGCACTGTTTTGTCGTGGTTGACAGCTGATCCTAGGAGATACAATCCGTTTGTCATGTTTCGGATTGGAGAGGTGCTAGAGAGTTCAAGGATCGATGAGTGGAGATGGATCCCAAGTCGTGAAAACGTTGCAGATGATGCAACGAAATGGAAAAAGATGCCGACGTTTGATTGCAATGAAAGATGGTACAAGGGTCCCTCATTTTTGCTAGAATCTGAGAACATGTGGCCATGCATAACGCCAAATACAGATGAAGAAGAAAAGGATGAGTTGAGACCAAAGTTTTTACTCCAGCATAGATTGCTAAACGAGCCATTGATCGACGCAGAAAGATTTTCGTCATGGAATAAATTGCTACGTGTGTTGGCGTGGGTATTGCGGTTCGTAGAAAACCTAAAGAAAAGTATACGAAAAGAAGCAATATTCGAGCACACTTTGTCACAAGAGGAGTTGAAGCAGTCGCAGACTTTGTTAGTGAGAATGGTTCAGCATGATGTGTATGGGGACGAGATAGGAATTTTAGTCAACGGTGGAAGACTGCCGAAAACAAACATTCTTCATAAATGTTCACCGTATACTGACAATGATGGATTGTTGAGAATGAAAGGACGTATAGACAACGCCGACTGTGTTGAATTTTCAACCAAGCGTCCTTTGTTAATGCCAGGCCATCACCAGGTTACGTCATTGTTGATCAATCACTATCATAACTTGTATCACCATTGCTGTTATGAAACCGTTGTGAACGAGGTGCGGCAGCTTTTTTGGATCCCACGACTACGGACGGAGCTAAAGGCGATTCGCAAGAGATGCATGCGATGTCGGCTAAATAAAGCAAAACCAACGTTCCCGGAAATGGCACAGTTGCCCGCTGCAAGACTAACCGCATACACAAGGCCATTTACGCATGTTGGTGTCGATTATTTTGGGCCAATGATAGTGACAGTTGGACGGAGGTCAGAAAAACGGTGGGGTGTTCTCTTTACATGCCTAACCATCAGAGCTGTTCATCTTGAGATGGCTCACAGTCTCTCAACGGATGCATGCATCATGTGCGTGCGCAATTTCATTGGTCGGCGAGGTACTCCAAGCGCTTTCTATTCAGATAATGGGACCAATTTTAAAGGAGCAGAAAAGGAGTTGCAGGAGGCTTTTAATAAATTGGATGTAACAGCTATAGAGAACAAGTTCACCAGCACAGAAACCAAATGGATTTTTAATCCTCCAGCGGCACCACATATGGGAGGAAGTTGGGAGAGACTGGTGGGCTCAGTCAAAAAAATTCTTCCCGAACTGCTACGTAATCAACGATTGCAAGATGACTCACTTCAGTCGATGTTCATCGAAATAGAGGCTATCGTCAACTCGCGTCCCTTGACTTACGTATCTTTAGAGACTGAGGATGCTGAAGCGCTTACTCCCAATCATTTTCTCTTGGGATCGTCCGATGGAAGTAAACCCATAGGTGAATTTGAAAGTAACGATCTTCTCTTGCGCAAGAGCTGGAGAAAATGTCAGCAACTCTCAAATATATTTTGGAAGCGATGGGTACATGAGTACCTGCCCACTCTTACGCGGAGAGCCAAGTGGTTTGATCCGGTCAAACCGATTGAAGTAGGTGACGTTGTCATCATAGTCGATGAAAATCTGCCAAGGGGAAATTGGCCTAGAGGAATCATCGTGGGAGTCGTCCGATCAGATGACGGTCAAGTGAGACGGGCATCAGTAAAAACAGCAGCAGGAGTTTACGAGCGTCCAGCGGTCAAGTTAGCAGTTCTAGATGTCAGTGGTCCGAAAGTAGGTGAGCCTACTACGAAAGTCAGCAGCCTCACCGGGGGGGAGAATGTTACTGACAAAGCTACTTGCACTTAAGGACTACTCCTTTGTTCAAAGCTAAATCTAGGCAGCACTGAAAATAAATTAATTTTCTTATTGAAGTAGGCAACTTTTAGTTTTTTAGTTATAGATTCACGTTGAATGGTGGCAGTTTAGTTTTTTCAAGTTTAGGTATTATTCTTTTTCTTATAATTATATATTATTTCATTTAAATAAATATTTTTAGTTACATATTACTGGAGAAAAGCTGCCTTCTTAATTATCTATAACAGAGACCATTTGTTTGGACGGCTTGCATCCAGGAGAGTTGCTCCATCCTCGATTGTATTCATTGGAGACCCAAAAATTCAATGAAAGCTCAGACCGTAAACGTTGGCAGATCCAACGAGAGTTCTGATTATTTTCTAGCAAGCTCATTAGAGATCTAATTTCCTGTAATTCCGTTGTATCCTGGGACGTGTGGATAAGTATGGTATGACGCCCCAATGAATATTTTATAGCGTGAAAACGAATATTCTTAAATCAACAGGGAACTTACATATACATACAAGTATGAAAGTTTTGTATATTAGTTTATATATAGAGTAGGGCTAGGTTATTCAAAACTGGAGAATATAGGCATATTTCTATGTACTACAGTGAAACTTATCTAGTTGGCCACTTTCGTAAGTTTGCCACCTGACGAAGTTGGCCAATATTTAACTCCACCAAGAAAATTTCATACAAATGTCCCTCAAAATACCTTAATATGTATGTATGTTGTCCACCTGCAATTTGCATACTTTATCTGATCTCTGACATTGTAATAAATAACCTCCGAAAGTTGGCCAGGGTAAGATGTAATAGATTTTGTTCCATATTTTTGGTTAACCGCTGAACAAAACGTCTAGACATAGCTGTAAAATAACGAAATAATCGTTCTTGTTTCATCGTGTGCAATATATCGATATTTTATTAACACCCTAATAGGTTACCTGTATAAGTTGGCCAACAATTTTTAAGGCTCCGACCCATAGAATCCGTCGACTTCGTTCCGTTGTACTTCGATGTTGAATTTATAATTCCAGTCGGATGTCTGTTTATTTCATGACTGGGGCAGAGTTGTAAAAGAATGCAATCATTTTGGATTGCATTCATTGAAGTCAGAAGAAAAACTTCTACGTATTGACTTCAATCATATGAATTCGTGTCGTACTTCAACTTCAAAAATATGAAATCACCATTCATTTTGAAGTCATTGATTGGAAATTCATTTAAGTGAAGTCAAATATTGCATTCAGTTGAATGCAATCCTCTATGATTTCAGTGAAGTCATTGAAGTCATTTTGAAGTCATTGAAGTCATTTTGAAGTCATTGCGCTGAATAAAATAAATTCTATCTATCTATCTTCTGTATATATAAAAATCAATTGCCGTGCTCGAGAACGGCTCGACCGATTTGGATGATTCTTTTTTTGTTTTGTTCGTCTTAGTGCAGGAATAATTGAATAATTTTTTGTGCATATATGTTATATGTAAAATCAAGAAGATTTATTTTTTTATTTGTTTTATAAATGAAAGTTTAATAGTTTTGTTTTTTATATACTCGTGTTTTGTTAATTGTTTTGTTTTATTATGTGACAAGCTGGATGGGCGCGGCGGCAGACGTTGTTCTGCCCTTTCCGGTATGTTGCGCGATGAATTTGAGTTCTTAATTATATTTAGTGTCTTAGTTAAGATTAAGGGTATATGAATTTGATCTTACTTTGATTGATGGATTACTGAAGTAGAAGAATGTATAAGAACGCGATTCCATTTTCACTATATAATTCCATGAAGAATATATTAACAATAAATACATTGTAAATAATAATGGAAATAGAAATAGTTTTTTCAATTTTGAATGACTTTTATTTTAGCGTAAATGTAATATGTATGTATGTACACAAAAAAAAGTAATCTCTACGTCTAATAAGGTTTGGTCTATGACCGTCTACTCTACCAGAATCAGAAATACATATGTTTGAAAAGTAATCCGGTGTGCCCATCCCTATATACATACATCAATGAATGCTCATTGTTGAAATATAATTCTCATTAGTGGTCATAAGTACATTCCCATACAAAATTCTCATACAAACCGCAAATTTAGTTTTTTTCGATTTTCCGACTTTTCCTTTGGGTTTTCCCAAATTTTCCCTTTTCCCAAACAACCCCTGCACTAAGACGAACAAAACAAAAAAAGAATCATCCAAATCGGTCGAGCCGTTCTCGAGCACGGCAATTGATTTTTATATATACAGAAGATAGATAGATAGAATTTATTTTATTCAGCGCAATGACTTCAAAATGACTTCAATGACTTCAAAATGACTTCAATGACTTCAAAATTCAGTGAATTCAATGATTTAGTGACTTCAAAATGACTTCAATGACTTCAAAATGACTTCAATGACTTCACTGAAATCATAGAGGATTGCATTCAACTGAATGCAATCTTTGACTTCACTTAAATGAATTCCCAATCAATGACTTCAAAATGAATGGTGATTTCGTATTTTTGAAGTTGAAGTCTCTAAGTGAATTCATGAGTTAAAATTTTTTGGAGATAAATCATATGAATGATCTTCCAAAATGATTTAATTCCTTTACAACTCTGGCGGTTACAACTACCAGACAAGCCTTCGTAATATGTGGAGCAACGAAGATGATTTACGCAACAATCTTGTATGCAACAGCATGTGTTAGGTCAATGCCACAGCAAAGGTATTGCCGAACGCATTTCTCTCTACATCAGCACAAAAGGTTCGTGAGTTTAGTTTCGGTCGAAGCGCAGTGAACTTCCGTTTGCCTAATCAGCAAATGCAGGTTCACTACACTTCGCCCTGTTTATTTGTTTACCTTTGTTTTCAATAAGTTAATGAACCTTTTGTGCTGACTTATCAAATGATAGTATCGTAAGAAATAATATTTAAAATTTAATTGAAGAATAAAGTTCAGTCTTAAGATAGCATTTCGTGTTTTAACTACGAAACATAACTGGCGCAGTCGACGGAGATAATTCTGAAGAAGTATAAAGAACCACCTAAAGATATATTTACATTGTACTCTCGATTTTTCATATAAAAAACTCTCCCATAACCGGACTCTCTCATAAACGGACACGGACACCAATTTTCGTAACCGCCATAGAATGTCGCTCTCTCTTAACTGGACAAAACACATCTACGTATGGCAAATTGTTTACATACTTTTTTTTGTTTTTGTTTTGTTTTCCTCTTCTTAGCACTTTGCAAAGAAACGAAACAAAAATGTAAACTGTGGAGTGTGCCTTTGCGTTATTATCACGTTCGCGGTCTCGCGGACACATAATTTTCGGTGGGGAACGCTAGAATGACACACGCCTATCTCCGACATTTTGAGAAATATTTTATATTATTTTATGCAAATTATGATCAAGATAAACAGGATTCCGCTGGTCATAGTGAAGTGAAAATTTGTCTCTGGTAGAATAAAATAATGCCGGAATATGGAAGTATAGAAACTGTATTTCTCGCCGGGGTACCCCGGCTTGTCCTAACATACCTAAAATTCTTTGACGGCATATGCCATCATGATCCGCTAATTTCCTTAACCAATGAGGGCATATGCCGTCTTGTCCGCGAACATCCAAGAATCCCGTTGCCCTTTTTAAATAGGTTTGTATGTTAAGTGTATGCATGTATGTGTAATTTCAAGCTTGATTGTCATAGACAGAAATATGAATTTTTCGGTAATTTGTGTTTATCACATAAAAATGAATTCATTTATAAAATAAAACTACCATATGTCTAATGATTGTGTTTCGTTGATATCAATTTATTTTTTTCCCCTATAACCGAACACCTCTTATAACCGGCCACCTCTCATAACCGGACAAATTTCTCGGTACCGTCAGTGTCCGGTTATGAGAGAGTTCACTGTATATGTTAAGTGTTAATTCAAAGATAATTCTAAAGAATTATACATAAGTGATTAGTGACACATTAATTCCGAAGAATTATAAAGAACCACCTAAAGATATATATGTGAAGTCCTTCAAAGATAATTCTAAAGAATTATACAAAAGTGATTGGTGATACATTAAATCTCGAAAAGTGCTTAACAAGTGTTACGGTTCACTATTTGAATGGTTTCACATCACTCACTCTTTATCTGAACAGTGCAACGAATAATACATACATAGGTGAAAGTAGCTATGGCCACCATTGAAGAGCTACAGGAACAAATTAAAGTTCTACATCGAATCATCAAACTCCAGGAAGATCATATACAACTCCATGAAGAACAACGAAACCAAGAACAACAACAAGAAGAACTCCAGGAAGAACAACAACAAGAAGAACCCAAGAGGTACGACAAGAAGAACGACGCCAAAAAGAGGATCAACAGCAACACAAGATTGGGAACTATGAGGAATTTTCAATGAGTCCCGACAGGATACTTCAAGAATTTCGATACCTTAAACCTTTCGAGGGCAAGATGGATTATACCTTACCCTCTTTCATCAAGTCAGTTGAATCGACAGCAGAATTATGCCGCGCAAACCAACCCCTATACAAATACGCAATGGGCATCGTTTTCACCGAGAAGATTCAAGGAGAAGCGGCAAGATGTCTGAAGCAACTAGGAGACAACACTAATTGGCAAGCTGTTAAGAACAAGCTGAAACAACACTTTCGACCAACCAAGTCATACTCCGAAGTCTTCAACAACTGCAGATATATCAAGGTTAGTAATTTAAGAGAACTATTCGATATTTTTAAGAATGCAAGTTATGAAGTTCACGACATTTACAAACCGGATATGGTAGAAAATAACTCAAAAGAAATGTTGTTAGAAAAAATTTATGGTAGCGTAAGAATACATATTGATACATACGTTAATTCTAAGCATTCCTTTATGAACTTTATAGATAAATTTTATAAACATGCGGTAAGCTTTTACTTAGAAGATAGAAACAGTAGGGCTTTAATAGAAAAAATACGCCAGTATATTTCAATCAAAGGGAAAATGAGGAAGGTTATCTGTGACAACGAGTTTAACAACGTCAACTTAAAGAACTTCTTTAGAGAAGAAAAGGTAGAAGTCCACTTCGTAAAACCGAACAGTCACACTGGCAATGCCAATGTAGAACGGCTAAATAACACATTAACCGAACGAATAAGAGTGTTAAATTTAGACAACAGAATACCAATTAAAGAACAAATGGCAAAAGCTGTCGAGCTTTACAATTGCTCCTTTCACTCCTCTATTAAGGCAACACCACTCGAAGTGCAAAGTAATAGAATTGATAAAGAGATAATAGAAGATAGGTTGAATAAGAGCATAAGCAAGGTCATCACAACGCGAAATAGAACTCGAGAGGAATATAGCGAAACTCGTCAACAAGGATTTATTAAAAATTACATAAGTGTTAGGCACAAAGAACAGCCAAAGTTTAGAAAATACTTTTTAAATAACGTTCATGAGTCAAATATTAAACGTCCTCTTAAATTTACAGGTGATGCTACTCCATCTATTAATCCTGGCACTAATCCCCACATCGCTCCAAACATTGCGAATTGAAACTCCCTCTAGAAGCGGTAGACATTTACTGCATTTTGTTAATAATGTGCTGAATAATGCACATTATCCAGCGCATTGGAAACAGCAGTAGTGCATCCTATCCCTAAAAGGGGTAAGAAAATTCTAATCCGGCAAATCTCCGGTCAATAAGTCTCCTTCCGAACATCAGCAAAGTATTCGAAAAAGTGATCAATAGAGCCCTGAGTAAGTGGGTTGACGACAAACATATAATTCCAGATAACAAATTCGGATTTAAGGCGGGGCATGATACCATACATGCCGCGTCTAAACTCGTATCGGATATCCAATGGAACGAAAGCAAGAAACAATGCACGGGTGCATGCCTGGTTGACTTGGAGAAAGCCTTCGACACCGTTTGGCTAGAGGGACTTTTTTACAAGTTGAGCAGGCTGAGCATAGGTAAACCACTGCTGTATATACTTTATAATATGCTCACCAGTAGGCGGTTCGTTGTGAAAAATGGCAATGTGACCTCTGCTGGTAGTTTTGAAATTAAAAATGGTCTACAACAGGGTGCGGTTAATTCGCCGATCCTTTTCAATATTTACACAAGTGATCTCGTAGGGCCTCTTCACCATGCTATTGCGTACGCAGATGACTTGGTCGCGTACAGATCCGGCCCAAAGATCAATTCTCTTGCAACGATATTGCAATTCAGCGATATTGTGACGACTGGAAGTTGAAGATCAACCTCCAGAAGTCAGAAACCATCTTGTTTCAGACGCCGTTGTCTGGGGACTCATGGGACACCAGAAAGAATTGGCGAAAGTTCGCAATCGTTGGACGACACGGGCGGCCACTTGCATGTCGAAATGTAGTCAGATACCTCGGGCTCTGGCTGTATCTGTATTTTAACAAACATATAGATGCTGCTCTGAACAGAGCCAGAGGCGCTTTTGACTTTATAAAGAGACTGTTTTATAGCAGCCAACTCGATGCGAGGGTAAAGGTTATCTGCTATACGGCCCTTATACGGCCAATGATAGCATATGGTTGTCCCGTGTGGTTCAATGTCGGACCAAGTTCGATGGAAAGAATTCGGGTGTTTGAGAGGGCCTGCCTTCGGGCTTGCCTTCGTTTATAAAGAACACCAGAGTCCGAGTACAAAAAATTCTATTCCAATGAGGTCCTATGCAACAGAGCTAACTTAATAAGAGTTGATAATTTCCTGATCAAGATGATTCGAAGGCACATTGCAAGAGCAATGAGTTTGATGAATAGCCTGATCTTCGGGGCTTATTACCCCAATTTCACGTACCACGAAAGAGTGTGCCTTAACGGCTGCGTTCCACCAGAAGCGTTCCTCTATTTTGACGAACAGGATCCAGGATAGATTGGCGGTGCCGCTAATCTTCCATGTTGCTCGCACGACTGTGGATAGGCGGCTCAACTACGATAGAGACGTCGCACAGAGCCAAACGGAGCGCCTCCGGTTTAGTAGGTCGGTTTCGGGGCGCGATGGGTACGACGTTGAGCAGCAGCATCAGAAATTCTGGTGGCTGTTAGAAGCAGATGGAATTCCCTTGTCGATTCCGTTCGATCCGGGGTAGACACCCCAAGGCAAAGTTGGCCGCCTTTTATGTTTATTTATGTAGACATGCCGTGGCCGGCTTACGTAGGTTTAGGTAGGATAGGTATATTTAAGTTTTATAAAAAAAATAAAAAATAAAAAATAAAAAAAATAAAAATATAAAAAAAAACGCACAGCACTTTGCCAACAAAAAAAATATAAAAACAAATAAAAAACCACAAAAAAATAATAAAACAACACAACAAAATAAAGTCATTTCACTAAGTTTTTTTTTAACAAAAACATTTTTCTTAGTAAGTATCAAAATTGTAATTATAATTAAATTTAAATAGTATAAGTTAGGTTACGTCGAAAGACATAGTATAAGTATTAAGTTTAGCTAAGAGTGCCCGCGCGGGGCCAGTAAGATAGAGTAAGATAGTTAAGTTAGTTAAGCTAGTTTTAAGTTCTTTTGTCTAGCATGTAAGTAATACTGGAATTCCGTAATAAAAATAAAAATAAAAAGCAAATTGATTCGCATCTAGGATACTCAGATATAAATATCGGTAAAGAAGAAATAGTTAATAAGTATGAAAAAATTTTACATATTGTAGTCCCTGATGAAATATTGGATATCCTCAATCAATTAAAGATACTTATAGGCAACATTGATATTGACAAGGAACGAAAAGATCTGTTGACAGGAGAAGTCGAAAATATCAAAAGTAGGGTAAAGGTGTTAACAGTGGATCAATTTTTACTTATTGCGTCGTTGAGCTCGCATTTCTCATAGTATAGCGATGATATTTTTTTCACAGCTTTTTCAATGTTTTGTCTTAATTTTAAGTCCAAAATCTCAAAGCTTTATTAATGTTGAGATAGTGAAAAAATTATTTGAAATTACCCTTCCCATGTGATCCACTGTGTACTATGGGTGTACACAGTGAATCAGTGCATGGTACACAGTGAAACAGGGATTTAAAATCAATTTATTTAGTAAAAACATAAGTTTTTTTCATAACATATATATATTTATTAATTCGTTTTATTATTAAGGGATAGACAAAAGAATTAAAACGAAAATAAAAACTCTTCAAGTATTAATACAAAAATTAATAAAAAAAGCTTAACAGTTCTTGTAAAAATATCACAAAACGTTACTTTTTTGCACGAAAATAAAAGCAAAATAAAACTGGTAATTCAGTTGCTCATAATTATTCCTAGCGAACATCCAGATTTGAAAAATTAACATGGATTGAAAATTTTGAATTCTGGAGCCTCGAAGTGCTACCATGTTCATGATTCACTGTGTACCACTTTCAACTGATTCACTGTGTACAATTTTGTCATTTCGCAAAAACATGTTAATAATTTGTAAAATATTTCACCAAAGTAAACAAATTGACAAAAATTATTAAGTGTAGATAAACAAAAGTTCGAATATTAAACTCAAATTATGTTACAATACGCACTTTTTTAATAAGATCAAAAATAAAACAGAAAAAAAAAATTACTTACCTATGCAGAAAACACAAACACACGAGGATAACCACCTTCGACAATGCGATCGCGCAGACCGTTAGTCTGTTGCTAGGGGAAGTAAAAATGTGTTCTTTTCTCATTTCCAGATTAATTTTAAAATAAAAAGAGACATTATGAGAGCTATTAATTCACTGTGTACTCTGATTCACTGTTGACACCTTTACCCTAAGGTCCTAACTATTGTTCCCCATAGGTATAGAAGGGCCCTCTTAATTTTTGTGGGTACAGCTTTTAAATGGTTATACGGAACACTCGATGATAACGATAGGCAAGATATAGAACAACATTTTTCGGTCGTAGATGGGAACAATCACGAAATTATAAAAACAGTAAACCAGCAAGTTAAAATAAACACAAATTATAACGAAAGCATTTCCAAATTAAAACAGACAATCGAAACAGACAGGCAAAGAGTATTAGGGAAGTTTAACCAAATTGAAGGCCTTTTCACAAGACTTCAAGCAGAAACATTTTTTATCGAACAAATGTTCAAACTTAGGAATCTCAAAGAAAAAGTTGAAAACATACAGCAGAATATAGCTTCAGCAAGGATTGGAGTTTTGCCCCCTTACTTGTTAACCAATGAGGAAATAATTAATTACAATATCGATTTTAAGAAACTCTTAAATATTCGGACAGGTGTTGCTACCTTTGACGGCAGTAAAATAATTTTCGCCATTAAATTACCGGTTAGTACAATCATCGCCAATAAGAAACTATAAAAGACGAAAGTATTGAGATAGTTTCCGACTTTGAGCTTGTAGTCGAAATAGAGCAAATATTCTACAGGTTCGAGGAAAACAAATCTCTACAGGAATTAAAAAAGAGCAAAAATTGCGTGTTTGAAGGAAACTGTTCATTTAAGAAAAACACTTTGGAAGAAATGATAGAAATCGATAGTACGACATTAATTGTAAAAAACCTAAGAGGGAGACCATTTCACAGTACTTGTGATGAAAGAAATTTTACCTTGAATCGAAATTATTTATTTTCTTTCAATAATTGCACCATCTCAATTAATGATGTTCTATTTTCCAACATAGTCTCTGAATATAAAGACAGTTTTATCGTCCCCAAATGAAACATTCCAGACTGAAAAAAATTTAACTTTCGACGACATTGTTCTGAACCAGGAATCTTATATTAAAGCAATCGAAGAATTAAAGTTCCACAAACATATTAACTATAGCTTCTTAAGCCTAACTGTTTTGACACTAATTGCCGTAACTGTAGTATTAATAATAATCCGTAAGAAACAAACCAAATTAAAAATTAAATTAAAAACTAATATTAATGAAGCAAGAAAAAGGGAAAATGTAAATGACACTACAGATTTATGTTCTATCGATAAGATCAAGAACAAATATGGATTAGAATAGAAAGTAAGCAACAGACTATACATACATACATAAAATAGATCTAATACTATACTGATGTAACGATATAATCGAAAAAAGAAAAAAAAGAAAAAGTATGTTTTGATTCTGTATTATTTTCTTTCGAATTATATGTTTATGTTTTGATTTTGTATTAATGTTTTTCGAATTAAATGCCTAAGAAATAATTAAAATGTTTAATGAGATCCAGGAGTATCTCATAGCTAGGGGGGGAGGTGTTAGGTCAATGCCACAGCAAAGGCAAAGGCAAATGCAGGTCCACTACACTTCGGCCTGTTTATTTATTTACCTTTTCTTTCAATAAGTTAATGAACCTTTTGTGCTGACTTATCAAATGATAGTATCGTAAGAAATAATATGTAAAATTTAATTGAAGAATAAAGTTCAGTCTTAAGATCACATTTCGTGTTTTCACTACGGAACATAAATCATGCGAAAGAATCGATTCAACGAAATTTTGCAATTCCTTCACAATTCCTGCAGACAGTGAGTGCTCAGGCTCAAGGGAAAATCCAAATCCGGATAAAATGTGGAAACTAAGGCCATTAACAGACTGTTTGAAGACCAAAATGCTAAAGCACTTTCACCCGGAGCAAAATTTGTCATATGATGAAAGTATGATCGGTTACGTTGCGGTTTGGCTATAAAGTATGGTCCCTCTGCACTCCATCAGGGTATTTGGTCAATTTTGAAATATACCAAGGAAAAAACTTTCACTCGGTATCTGAATATCAAACTAAGTTTGGAAAATGTGCTGCTCCGTTTATTAGTGTGATCGATGAATTTTCAGAAGACATTCAATCCCTACCGTTTTCTTTTTACTTCGATAATCTGTTTACAGGATTCCCAATGTTAGTTTATCTAAAGTCACAAGGGCACAATGGTACTGGAACCATTCGCCAGAACCGCATTCCAAACAACTGGCCACTTCCTCTGAAGAAAGAGCTCGAGAAAAAGAAACGTGGTCATTGCGTATCGGCAACATTGAACGAAAGTGGTATTCGTGTTACAAAATGGGTGGACAACAACGTAGTAAGTGTAGCATCAACTGTTTTTGGCCACCATCCAATGGCAAATACATCACGATACTGTAGAGAAAAAAAAGCTTAGGTGCTCGTTCCTCGTCCTTGTTCAATCACTAATTACAATAAGAATATGTGTCGAGTTGATCGTTTGGACCAAAATGTTTCCCTGTATAGAGTGGCGTATAAGGGGAAAAAATGGTGGAGCTCTATTTTTACGTGGTTAGTGGATGTGTGTATACAGAATCCCTGGCAGCTACACCGTTTGGGGCAGTCAAATATGCCACAGCTGGAATTCAGAAGACAGGTAGCTGTATATTACTGCAGTCACTTTGGTCAGAAACCACAGAGACCAGGACCCCCGGTAAATCCTAGGCGTAAAATAGACGAAAATTCGTTGCAAACAACACTACGCTACGACGGCATGCGTCATTATGTTGTGCCTCTTGAAAAAAGACGTTGCGCGGGTGATTTTTGTAAATCAATTTGTCGCACAGGTTGCGTGAAATGTAATGCTGGTCTTTGTGTAAAATGTTTTACCAAATTTAGTTTTATGGTTATTCTTTTTTTTTGTATATGATTTTCATAGAAAATATTTCACAAAATAACATCCCGAGAATGTCCTCGTGTTGCCATATGGCAACAGTCTCAAACTGCTCAAACGCACAAAATATCTATAAATTAATGATATATTTGGTTAATATATATTGTATTGACGTCGTCTATTCGATAAAAATTTAAAAAACATCGAAAAAAAGTTCTGGGACAATTCGGGTTAAGGTCACAACAATATTCCCAATCACTAGTAAAAGGTGCACAGAACGCACGAAGAATATACAAAACAAATAAACACTAAATTCCGAGACACCACAAGACACCGACGAAAGAAATGAACGAAACTGAAGGGCAACTGTCAAATGTGCCCAACAGCTCAAACCATCGATCGTCAATACACAGTCGATCTCTTTCCCCATCATGCGAAGCCATCAGGAGGCACAAATATCCAATCCATTCACACCAACTAGAATGAAATCGGGCGAAATGGCGTGGGAGGCAGATCACACCAGTTATCACATCCTGCCATCTCGCTCTCTCACATGGTGATACGGTGGACTGGTATAAAGCTGGTTACTTAACTAGTTAAAGGGGAAACAGTCACGGTCAAGGTCAATGACCACACACTGCACAGCTGAGCGCAGTATATAATAAACCGAGGTCTAGTTTTAAGTTAGAATGACATTTTTGGGCATTCGAATTTCTCAGTTTGAATTTTAAAGAAGTTAGTAATAAACCATAATTTATAACGATGCACAAATGGTTGTATTTCATTTCGTCTAAGTGAAATTTCATCATCATTTGCTGATACGCCTTCTCTAGCAAATTAATAATTTCTAGCATCACCTATGCTTAGAACATGCTGAGACGCCTTCTCCAGCAGCATATAAATTTTAACGTCTCCTACGTTTAGAACACTATGACAGAATGCCTTCGCAAAGGAAATACCATAATACTCTATCTGAGATATGTCAATTGTTTCGATACTTGTAAGACCATTCTCTGTAACGATCCGTTGCTACAGTATCCTGATTTTACTAAGCCACTCAACCTTACCAGTGACGCTAGTAATGTTGCAATTGATGCCGTACTATCTCAAGGCTCTACAGGATCAGATAAATCGATTTGCTATGCAAGTCGTACAATCCCACCATTGACGTGGCTTTTTTCCCTTAAGGAACCAAACTCTAAGCTTGTGCGTTGGAGATTGAAACTGGAAGAGTTTGACTACTCTGTAACTTACAAAAAAATGTAAAAATAGTTTAAATGCTGATGCTGATCCCGGATTGAAATTAATGCAAATGAAGGCACAGTGCCTAAGAAAGACTCTGAGAATTTAGAAGTTATTTCTATGCAAAACAACGTGGATAATACAGAAATTGTATCTACTATTCATTCACCCCGGGAAAATTTTGACGACAGCATACCCATTTCAGAACGTGCAATCAATGAATTTGCAAATTAGGTCATCCTTAGAAGAAATAAACACAAAACTAAGTTATGTGTTAAATTGAAAATTCTATATAAAAGAAAAAAAAATCCGGTCAAGTGCAAGTCGTACTTGCGCAATAAGTGTTCTGAATTATAAGCCTTTATCGAATTTACACAAATATTGGTTTAAATTGAACTGTAATATCACTTCTCAATCTGTGAATAACTTAAAGACCAATATTTCAAATATATTGGTGTTAAGAAGCCTTCCAAGGAAAAAGTGTTTAAAGGTGCCCCAGTCTCCCCTAGGTACTATCAGTTATTTTTACATATGTACATATGTACAGATTTACAGCATATTGATGGATGTATGGACACAGATGTATGCAACTTGATAAAATTACCTATCTGATGCCCTTTCTTATTTGCTCAGAAGAATAATTATACATCCACACAAAACAACAAATAAAGTAGGTACTTACATAATATATGCAAGAAATTTACGTTTGTGCATCAGATTTGATTCTTCATCTCGTTGTCGTTATTCGTTAAATTGTATTAAATGTATGACATTTCGGAATTTGCCTATCTGTGTCTGTATACAAATTCACTTATTCCCAATGTAATGAATAGGTACATATGTATGTATTATGGTGCACATTTCAATAAAAAATCAGCACAAATTGCCAAAAACAAATTTAAATATGTGTGTACATATTGTAACATTCCAGCCCAGTCGTGGGTTTTCTATCTCCTGTAGATAGAAATATAAAGGATTCGTTTTGGATAAAACCTTATTCTGTATTATTTAATTGAACACAAGTCTTTTTCCAGCAAGTTCACTCTTTATTCAATTATCGCTTCTTATATCCATAAACACATTACAATTTCGTTTACCCTTATTTCAATCTCTTTATCTTTTACTATCGCACTGTATCGCTTTTCAAATAAACTCACTCTTGAGTCTTTGCTAACTCACTGACTGACCGCCCCTGCTGTTGGGGTGTATTTATACTTCAACCAAAATACTCGAACCTTCTGTAATGTTCTAGGACGAGAACCACCTAGATTCCAAATACTGGGATCGTAGAATTGGTTCCACATAGTGGAACTAAACGGTCTACAGCAGATACGTCTATTCTCGGCTAGATGGCGCTATCTTCGATAAGATCCTTTTGGACTGGATACAACACTGCCCCCCTCTTAAAACTTGTTCGTTCCGAACAAGATCATCCGCATCTCCATGTAGTCTGTCCACATGAACGATTTTCGATTTTGTTTCTCCCTCCTTCAATTCTAACTCCTCGTATGACGTTCGCTTTCTGTTGATTCCTCAACACGACGTCCACTTCCTATCTCTTTACTTGTTTAACCGACTACTCCCAAGTCCAACCGGAAACACTGGACTTTTCCAAAAACCGCTTCGACTAATGCACTGCACGTCCCCAGCACCACTCCAACGGGCTTCTTTCTTTTTCTTTTTCTTTCTGTGCGCCCAGTACACCAGGAATGCCATATGTGCCCTTATTCCCCCATTTGGCTTACAGTTCTTCTTGTCGGATACTGGAGTGCCTTCAACCACCTTCGGCACTCTCTTCTTTGGTTGCGGAGCCCCTACTAGAACGTCCAGAAACTTCGTTAGCAGGCGCTGCGTTGAGCCAAAGTTGTTCCCGATTCGCTCAAGCTCCATAATTCGTTTTACCAATATCCTCGCTAATCTGGAATCACTCGTCTCTCGTAAAGCGGTGGAATACTTGATGGCATCTGTCAATTCTTTCTTAACATCTGATTCGGATTATTGCTTTTGTTTCTCTTCATTGTCCGGGAGATCTTCGGTGGCATCTTCATCGTCCTCTTTCTTTTGCTCAGCTTCTTCACACTCATTCTTTGTTTCAACAGTAGCTGGAGCAACAATCTTGCTTCTAGATAAATCTTCGGATAGAGCCATCTCTTCTTCATCTTCATCACGGGTCTTACTCAGTTCGTCACCCTCCTTTGTCTCCTCGGCGGTATCCTCATATTCGGTTCCCTCATCATCAGGTACAACACTCCGCTGACTGACTTCAACCGTTCCTATCACCGCTACCGTATACTCTTCCACCAAAAGACCTGAAGTTGTAGATGGACTCTTACCTTGTAGACCAATCTTGTGCAAAACGATTCCGACGCCCATTTTATCCTTGCACTCTCCAATGATGTTATCACCATCCCTCTCTTCCACAGCAGCTGATGCAATCGATTGGATTCCGCATTTATCCACTTCATTAAGTGCTTCCTGCTTTATTTCCTCCGGAAGATCCTCCTGCTTCGCCTTTGTAGCAGCAGCCCCAAGTGTATTCTCCGGTGACTGCTTTTCCAGACATCGAGCATCGAGCATCGAGAGTAGCATCCAGAAAATTCTTCAGAGAACTCTTTTGATCATCCAGCATTGTCATCAAAGTGGACATATCTACTGGGGTACTTACTTCGAACATCGCTGTATCAGGATTTTCGCCATTTTCTGTTAGAGCGTTTTGCAATCTCAGTACCAGTTCTTTTTTTTGTTCCCATTGTGGGGAGATTCCGCTCGCCAAGCACTTCTTTCAGCTCTACAAGTTTTAATTCTTGTAACGGTTTAAGACCCATTCTTTTTTTCAATAAATACACTTCACAAAAAGTCACTATTTCACTATTCGTTCTCTGTCTTTAACTTTACTTTTCTCGATCTTTCAAGACACACTGTCAAACTGTTTGACTTTCGTCTTTCACTTTCTAGATCCTTCGTGTCGCACCATCAAACTGTTCGATTGGCGTCTTTCACTTTCTAGATTTTTCGAAACACTATTTCAGTTATTCGTCTTTCACTTTCTAGATATTTCTAGACACTCACTGAATAAGGCTTTATCCCACTTCTGACACCAATGTAACATTCCTGCCCAGTCGTGGGTTTTCTATCTCCTGTAGATAGAAATATAAAGGATTCGTGTTGGATAAAACCTTATTCTGTATTATTTAATTAAACACAAGTCTTTTTCCAGCAAGTTCACTCTTTATTCAATTATCGCTTCTTATATCCATAAACACATTACAATTTCGTTTACACTTATTTCAATCTCTTTATCTTTTACTATCGCACTGTATCGCTTTTCAAATAAACTCACTCTTGAGTCTTTGCTAACTCACTGACTGACCGCGCCTCCTGTTGGGGTGTATTTATACTTCAACCAAAATACTCGAACCTTCTGTAATGTTCTAGGACGAGAACCATCTAGATTCCAAATACTGGGATCGTAGAATTGGTTCCACATAGTGGAACTAAACGGTCTACAGCAGATACGTCTATTCTCGGCTAGATGGCGCTATCTTCGATAAGATCCTTTTGGGCTGGATACAACAATAGGCGTGCTTTTTTGAAACGTAGCTAGCCAGTCGTTCATTAAAACGATTCCCAGCCAGCCGAACCCAGCTGACTTACCTCCAAGTTGGTGTGTGTGATTTCGGTCATATGTGTGTGATTTCGATCAGCTGTTAAGTCTGAACTGTCAAAGTATTCGGCATTCAACCAAATCGATTTTTTATTATTTGTTGTGAAAACAATTAATTTCGGTAATTTATTCAATGGATAATTTACATAAAGTGATATGAAATCATAATATAGTGGATTATTTCTGTGAACCATCATTTAGTAATTGAAATTATATAATTTTCGTACACGGCAGTCTGTCAAATGTTCTACAAATCGCTTTAAGCGCCACCTTGCCATGAGATATCGCAACATTCCTCGCCAGCTGCTTTTGGCTGCGGATAAAATCAAGAGTTGTAGCCAGCTGGTTTTTGTATTTGTTTTACGTGTGAAATTTGACTTTGCTAGCAACTACTGGCTAGCTACGTTTCAAAATAACACGGCTAATATCTACACAAATGTAAGCAACCTGCCTACATATATGCATGTGCATGTACATTTCTTTCTTATGTCCTTTCTCATCTTCAGAAGAATAACTATACAAATGTACATCCACAAACAAAAAAAACAACAATAAAAGTATGTATGCATAATGCATATACATATATTTTCGTCTCGTTATTCGTTGAATTGTAATGCGTGGAATTTTGCGATTTGTCTCCCTCTCGTGTTTGTACCCAAATTTAATTTTCATATCTTCATAGCGAAAGTAGTGACACCTACATTATAATGCATACGAAACCATCAAGATTCCTTTATGTGGTTTAAGTCCAAGCTCAATGGTTTACAGAAAGGGAATTTTTTGGAAGCTAATGGCGCAACCATTCAACTTTATACTCTCACACATACAAATTTCCCTTTACGTATTCACTTTTATATGATTGTGATATGTAAACAGTTGGGAAGGTGAAATTACAAAAAAAATTAACCAAAAAAGAACTGTCGAACGTAAAGCAGTTCTGATAACTATGTTTCCATCTACACTTTATTCTCAATGTTTGTGAATTAATTCAGATTATTCTGGTCGATATTTTTGGAGATAGATCCTCGGACAGCGATTTTTTAACGTTTTTTTGAAAAAGTGTTAAGAAAAAAATAATACAAAAAAATATTTTATACATTTTTGAATTCGTGCTTACAGTAGCTTTCATTTGACATCATACACGATGATCTCAACATTAAATTAAAAAAGTTTTTTTTTTAACATTTCACTTATCCCCCCAAAACTTGCCCCCAAAGTCGAAATTCAACTTTTTAAGTTCAGGTCGTGGTTTAGGCCACTAATTGCTACAACTGTTCAATAGTCTACGTCAAATGGTCTCTGAGAAAAAGGCCAGTGACAGACGGACAGACAGACAGACAGACAGACACTGAACTGATTCCATTAGTGTTCCGTTTTGGAACGGAACGGACTTTCTGGAAAATATTTTTCAATTTCTATGGTGGGCGGTAGAACGAGTATAAAACAAAAATTTCAATTTTTCAGTAGAGCGAAAAAACTAAATACTATGTCACATACAGTAAGGCTTCTTTTCACTGCCCTTTTTAGGGTTCCGTACCCATATGGAAATATATAAGTTCGCTCTAACTCAAAAATGTCTGTCACGATAAAAACATCAAGAACCGTTCTTCCTAGAAATTTGGCACACTTATATATTACGGTGGTCCACATACATGGACAACATATTACTCAAAAATGTTGTGAAACAACTATACAAGGTGGGTAAAATATAATCTAAAAAAAAAATTATTTCTGAAAAATATATCATGTGGGACATGAAACAAAGATTTAAAAAATATTTTCTTTTTTTCTGTTAGAAACTTTGGGAGTTATTACCGAAACTGTGTGAAAAATATCATAAAAAAGCCCCCTACGGTTTTCTCGGAAACTACTGAAGTCAGAAATTTGAAAAAATCACAGTTGGTAGATAATTAACTATATTTTTAAAGATAACTTAGCGAATCTCGTAAGTTGTATAGTTTTTGAGAAATTCACGTCGAAAAATTTAATTTTATGTCGAAAAATTAAATTTCTCAACCGATTAACTCGTAAACTACTGGACCAATTTTGAAGAAATTACCACTTTTCTATTAACAAAAATTAAAAGCTATCCAAAACTGTGCTGCTATACAAAAAAAAATACAAATAAAAATACGGATTTTGCCAGGAAACGAACCTGGGAGCCCTGAACTCAGCAGTACAGCGCCAAAGAGGTTAATGGATGCGGTACACACTCAGCCGCGTTCTTAATGTTTATCGAATTTCTCATAGTGAGTAATATTACTTATTATAAGTTGGTAAAGTGAATATAGAGGTGGTTCGTTTAAGTTTATTGTGTTAACGAAACGAAACAGTTATTTAATCAAAATATAACAATGTAGTTTTAAAACTACGGAACCCTTTGAGCGCGAGTCTGACTTGCACTTGGCCGGTTTTTTTTACTATTTGTGTGTGTAATAGACCGATACAGCTTTTACCAAACATGATATATAAAATTTGCAATCGAATTATGTACATATTTATCTCATTTTGACCAAATTTTGACTTATACTCGTTTTACCGCCCAACATAGATTTGTCGGAATACGTGTTTATGAATACACACAAGCAATACACTTTTTCAAACCAAAGCGGGTAGATATGTACAAACATACATACATACATATATAGATCAGTAATCGAAGGGCAGCACTTTTGGTGGCGGCAATGCTGTTAATGTGTATTTTTTATAAAGCGTAGCAACGCACGCAGGGTATTCGTTAGTGTACGATCTTTCCATGTTGACCTTGACACTCCCCACAGACTAGTCGTTTTAAATTGTAATGCATCTAGGAATGTTAGTATGTGTATTACGTATTGTGAGGAAGAAGCATAATGTTTGCACAGATGAACATGTATACATACGAGCATTATTTTTTTAGCGAACAAACTTTGAGAAAAATGCAAAATATGCAAAAAAGGCAGAAAAAGGCAACAACGGCAAAAAAAGGCAATAATGGTATAAAAATTCAAAAAAAGGCAAAATAAAATACATATATTTGGAATCAGGAGGACATGAAACATGTTTGTGTAAAGTCGATACTATCTTCCGACTAAGCAAAAAAAAGAGGCAAAGTTAGCAAAATCCTATCCCTGGTGATAAGCATATAAAGAACTTAGAGAATGGATGCTCCAAAAAATGAATAAAGTGAATTGAACTAAATGGAAACTAAGTAAAAGATGAAAGCAAAAAATTAATATTAACCCTTAACCACCTAGCATACGTCCCACAGACCCCGACAAAATTTAAAGCGTGAATATTATTGCGACTGAGCTTCGTATAAACGTGTTCGCTCTTGTACGTTTTCCTCGCGCTCCTCAGTGCCGCGCAGCCGCTCGTCACAGTCGGGCGTAAGCGCATTTGTCTCTGGTAAGTAAAAAACTGTTAGGCGGTTACGTGACTTTTTACCATTCGAGTTTTTCTATTGTTTTAATTGATAATGGCTTTAAATGTCGAAACATCCAGCGGGGGTTGGAACAAGATCTGTCAGACGACAAAAATATACAAAACGATGAATGCTGCGATGTTGAGGCCGATGTAGGAATAGAGCACGTGTTAGAAGAAACTTGCAAGCCAGACTCAGAGTGCGAAGAGAAAAATTAAGTGGAATATAACGAAAATGCTCCTCTCGAAACTGATTTATCTTCGACTTTACCTGATAACCAAAAAATATCATCCGAAGATGATATGCCTTTATCTCAACTGCGATCGAGACCCTGAAAGAAGAATTATTTTGGCAAGAACTTGCCTGGAATGCTCACACAAACTGTGTTTTCACTGTCGTGAAAAACTGTAAGTTTAGGTCTTGTAATTTCGTTTAAATTTTGTTTTTATTGAGCATTTTTATTTTTATTTATTTTTTTCGATTACTGAATATTTAGAAAAAAGAACAAAGAAGTACCTACTTTATGTGATTATTATAATGAATCTAATTTTCCCAATGTGTTAGTTTATAAGTATAAAAAAAGAAATGTTGACTACTTAATTAACCCTTATTCTCCGAAGTAACGAAATACTTATCCAAAAGTATTGAAACACGCCACTGTATCTCTTAATGGACCAACATGTATGAAACTAAGTCCAAATTTTTAATAAGATAGATAAATAGGGTGTTAGTGGGTGTCGTCATATGACGTCACTAGGGGCTTATATATGCAAACAGCAAAAGTTATTTGAAAAATTCAATTGCATTTGTAAAGAACAAAGGTTTTATAACAAAATAAAATAGCTTAATATATTTCACAGCTTTCAAAACAGGAATAAATAAAATTTACAGAATGTGATTTGGTTGAAAATAAGTGACACGATTACACTTTTCATAATTACCACTTTTCAATCTGATTCTGTGTGCAACCCGTATCAACTTTATGAGCTAAATGTATTTTTTCAGCTAAAGTAGTATTCCCTTGCACTAACTAGCTATTCGGAGCAAACCACAGTTATAGTTTACGAGAATTTGCCACACACTCTATTTGCGTCCTCATATGAGGACGGTAGGAGAATAAGGGTTAAGATATTTAGAAAAATATTGATTTTCATGTGCCTTTCTTATTCTAATAAATAATTTAATATGTTCCTAAACTGATTTTAATTAAAAACTAAAACTTAATTCACAAAATTTTACAAACGCGAATAATTTTGTTCCGGGGTCTTACAGACGTATGTTAGGTTGTAGTGTGACAATAACAGGTGCTAGATGGTTATGGGTTAATATTATGTTTACAAAAGATTGCTAAATTAATTAAGAATTACCGTAAAAAATGTGCTTTTAATTCATTTCTAAATCTTGCAGTGTTATCTATTCTTCTTATATTGCGAGGCAAAGAGTTCCACAAGCGAATAGCGTAAATGAAAAATTGTCGTTCAGATGTCAAACAGGTGTGTCTAGGTGCAATGAGCTGACCGGATGTGTTTGAAGATGGAAATCTGATTTTCTCGTATAGATAAGCAGGCTGATGAGTTAGTAGTATTTCCGAAAAGCGAATTAATGTACAAAACTTAAGAATAGCCCGAAACTGCGCAGTCCAAATAAGTAACGTATATGTAATGCTATTGAAAGCTACATTAAGTTTCCTTTTAGAGGCATAGCTACAGTTGGAATAAATTTCACAACCGTAAGTGAGGAGAGGCATGGCCAATGTTTTTGCAAGTAAGGTGCGTGTCTTTATCGGAGTGAAGGAATGGGAGACCCATAGTGTTCTAAGTACGCCATAGGTTTTACCGACTCCTAGATTAATATGCATATCCCAAGTTAGACTTCGACTAAAGGTCATACTGAGGTTCTTAACCGATTCAACATACTCGATAGAGGCATTGTTAAGAGTGATGGAAAGAAAATATGACAAGTTTAATGGCTTTCTTGAGATAACAATGCACTTAGTTTTGTTAGGATTCAAGAACAGACCATTACTTTGAGCCCATTGCCCAATACCTACCAGATCTTCATTAATGCAGCTCGTGGCCTGCTCGATTAAACCCAAGGAACAGCTCATTATGAGCTGAACATCATCATTTCAAAACCCATACGCAATCATACCTACGTGTTTGCTTCTAGACATGATAAATTGGTAGACAAGACTACCTTTAATATTTCAGTATACAATACCTATAATTTTCTTTTAACAAATAAAATCGCTTTACTAATCTAAACTTTGAAATATTTACATATCGTCGCCTGGATGCTATCTTGTTCAAAAGGACATTTTTTACGAAATTGAGTTAGGTAAGCAGTCTTCATAATTTTGGGACGCTCTTTCGTTTGGCGCAAACCATTTTATTCTATCTCTTTTAGTTTTCAAGTTACAGACAACTGTTTTGTTCAATATGATACTTTTTTAACGATTTGTCATGTCATTTTTGTTCAATAAACTGCTTTTCATCTTTTTTGTATTATATTGAACAATTGTTAGTATATTTCTAAAAATGCTATTTTATAATTTCTATTTTGTCCAATATCCACAATTTTGGATGTTTTGTTCAATATGCGTATGTACTTCCTTCATTTCTATTTTGTTCAATATCCAATTAATTTTAGTTTTTGTTCAATATCCAATCGTATACTTTTATTCTCTTTTGTTCAATATCAAACGAGATCACCGTTGTTGCATTTGATTTCCGTATATTCTCATTCAGTGCTGATCTTTCGGTGAGTAAGCACGTCAGTACCTGTTGTGCATTGTGATAAAGATCGACTCTTAAGACACGTAAGTTTTTAACTAATATGTTAATATTTGATTTGGTTTTTTTTCACAGAGATGTGATTTAATTTTATTTATTATTATTTTGCAGTGTGTAATGGAGGAAATCGATTATTTGTTTTCACCCGAACCCGAATTACCGGATGAGGTTTCAATGTAATAAAGGAACTAATGCCAATTTTTTCTTTTTCTAAGTTTCTCTCTCTTTTTTTCAGGATTTTGAATGATATTGATTTATCTACCCCAGATAACAGGACTACAATCGATCCCTTAACGTAAGTCTGGAAAAATTTGGCCCCATATTTTTATGATTGATTTAAACAAATTTTATATTTCAGTATTAACAATAATGAAGTCCTAAAAAAAATGCCTGGTGAAAGGCAAAATGCAGAATTGGTGCAGTATCCCAAAACACTTGTAAGGTATTATTCTAAGCAAATTTTATGACTTTTTATTCGATTTTTTTTTCAAAAAAAATATGTTTGTATTATAGTATGATAAATGCAGCAAATCCAGATTCTATTATATCAAAATTTCATGCTTCAGAAGCAACTCCATCTGAACAAGAAATCGCTGCACCGTCATTGGAAATTGAGATACGAGAATCTGAGCAAGAGTCAGAATTTTCACCGAAGGAAACTTTAAGTGGATCGGGTAAGAAAAAAAGTACAACTCCCTCGTTATGGAAAAGAAACGTTAAAAGAAAATTGCGTCAGAGTGGAAAGGAATATCTTAATGCAAAAAGTGTAGAAAACGAAAACTTCAAGTTTCGCCGAGCTGCAACGTTGCTTGCAGTCATGATTGTTATACAAAATTTTTGGATGAAGATCGCGAACGAATATTTGATGCCTTTTGGACATTGATTGACACCGAAAAAGGGCAGTTTTATTCCAAATTTGTAAAAAGGTTGCTGCCAAAACGAAAAAAAAAAGAAAAAACTGAATCGAGAAAGAAGTTTACGTTTAAGTATTTCTTCGAAAAAGAAAACCAGTTATTTGATGTCTGTAAAAAATTCTTTTTGTCGACTCTTGATATTTCTCAGCAATGCATATACTACTTTTTTTCGACAAAATATAATGAAACAGGTACTCATTCCGCTCCTAAACATGGAAAATTTATTAAAAAAGTTACATCAGAAGAAGATTTAAAAATAGTTAAAGAACATATAAAAAGTTTTCCAGTGATGGATTCTCACTACTGCCGAGCAAACACAAAAAACAATATCTCGAAGCTGGCCTTTCATTGACAAAAACGCACAAAATGTATGTTGAGAAAGTTAAAAAGCCTGTCGGTTATTTAATTTACCGAAAAGTTTTTAATGAGTCATTCAACTTATCTTTTTTCAAGCCTAAAAAAGACATTTGCGATAAATGTGCTAAGTTTAAAGCTACAAAAAATCCGAGTGCAACTGAAACACGAGATTACAATACACATCGCAGCTATCATAATGAAGCGAAGGTTGAGCGCGATATCGATCGAAAGAATAATCGTGAAGATATTGCAGTTATTGTTTATGACCTTCAAAACGTTTTTTCTCTCCCTAAGGCAAATGTCTCAAACTACTATTAAGTTAGTATTCTGTCTATAACTTGACCGGATTTTTTCAAAATAACAAAATAACTTACTGTGGAATTTGGCACGAAACGCTAAGTGGGCGTTCAGGAAATGACATAGCCTTACCGTTATTTTAAAAAACCTTTTTAAAGGTCTTCCAAAAACCAAAAATATAATCTTGTGGTCCGATGCTTGCATCCCGCAAAATAAGAATAGAATGCTGTCGTTAGCGATTCTTAAACTCATGGAAGCTAATAAAAACATAGAAACAATAACACACAAATACTCAGAACCTGGGCATTCTCAAGTGCAAGAAGTTGATGCTGTTCACAGGGGAATAGAGAAATATATGAAGGACTTAGATGTTTATAGCCCCGTTTCCTTGATTAGAATTCTAAACGGAATGAACTATAGCAAAATTAAGCTTAAATTATTACAACTAAAAAAAGAAGATTTCTTAAATTTCAATAAGGCTAGTTTCGACCTTAACATGATTCCTTTTAAACAGTGTAGACAAATTGAATACCGAAACAGTGACCTTTCTTTGCATGTCATTCAAAAATTCGAAAATTACAAGATCTTCAATATTATATTTATATTTTATATATTTATATTTTATATATTATATATTTTTTTTTTTTATTTTTAAAGTTAAATCTTTTGTTATTTAACTATAGTACGTATAGTTATGAAGTATAAAATAAGATCTTAGGCTAAAGAAAAAGAATTTCTGTTTTGTTTTTTGTTCCTAAAAAAAGGATGTATTTTTTTTAACTTTTGGATAAAATAAAGATTTGAATTCAGAAACAAATAAGTCTTTTTACTTAAACCCACATGATTTTGATTCGCTCCAAAAGAAAACATTGCAACATTCTGTGTTTTTCTTTCAATTTTCAAAATTTCAAAATTCTTTATTAAATCAGTTTTAAACAATAAAACTATTTTTTTGTTCTATATAAAATAATCAACTTTATGTTTCCTCTCTTTTTATGTTTTTTTCTATGTTGTTCAATATTGAGTTTTTTTGTTCAATATTTTTTTTTTTTTTTTTTTTTTTATTCATTATTCTCAAATAATTCAGTATAAATGATAATTACAATTCAAATACGTAAAATAAATAATAATAAAGAGAATAGTTAGTGACATTTGATATTTAGTTAAAAATAGTAGTAATGTCACATTGTTTTAATTAGTTCTGAGTGGGGTGTACATTTTGTAAGTATGAAATATAAAAAGATAGAATAATCGAAGAAAAATGACAATAATAAAGTACATGGATACAAATTTCTGATCATATATTTTAAAGTTGAAACTAAGTGATGAAGTGCAACAAAGATTCGATTTCTTTATGGTTAATATTCAAAAGCCACAATTTTACTTCACATATAAAGTTTTTCAGTCTTCTAATGATTCGAATATTTTCTGGGAGTGTATTGAATAATTTGCAAGATACAATGGAGAAAAAGCTTCTGAGGCTAGAAGTGCGAAAAATTGGAATGCTAACCAAGGAACTAAAATTGCTACGAAGGTTATGGGTATCATTGATGGGGCTTTGTAAGTACCCACCTCTAATAAAGAAAATTTTAAGGACTTTGAAGTAATACAAGTGTCTTACTGGCAGAATTCTCAGTTTATTAAAGAGGACTAAGGTGTTGGCTAATCGAGATGAATGGCATATTTTTCTGATTACATATTTTTGTATTACAGATAGTTGTTGGATTTTGATATTGTGTGTACCACCCCAGCAGCTAATACCATATTGTAATCTAGAGTGGAAGATCCCAAAATAAATATTTTTTAATAAGCTTGTTGAGCAGTACTTACTAAGCCGATAGAAATTTCGCATAGTGGATAGCAAATATCGTTTCAGAGCAGAGATGTGATCACACCAAGTTAGGTTTTGATCAATTTCGACTCCTAGGTACTTATAGCTCTTAACTATTTCAATGGAAAAGCAATTTGCATCACATACAAAATTTTCATTGTACAGGATACTGCATCCACAGTTTAGCAAGCTAAATCTGTGGCAACTGGCAGCATGAAACACAATATCAACTTCAGGAGATACGTTAGCGTTAAGGCTGAAGTACATGAGCTTCGTCTTACTGCTAACTCTTAACTTGTGTTGCGCAAACCATAGTCTTAACAGATGCACATCATGGTTGATTTCAGCAAGTAGGTTAAAGAAATTATTTGAACCGTATGCAAATGCGAAGTCATCAGCAAAAGCCTTTAGCTTACCTACGAAAGGAAGACTGAAGACTGAGTTAACATAGATTAAAAACAGTAAAGGGCCAAGCACAGAACCTTGTGGGACGCCAAGATTGATAATCTTAGAGTCACCAACAATGTCCCCAATTTTAACTTTTTGCATCCTGTTCCTAAGGTAAGATGTAAACCAATCCAAGATAAAGCCCCGAAAACCTACGCGATAAAGTTTTCCCAACAGGATTTTGTGATCCACCATGTCAAAAGCTTTGGTTATATCTACATATAGTCCGGCGCAAGTTTTCTTATCATCAAGTCCCTTATAAATATACTGACAAAAGTCAAGTAGGGTTTCGGTGGACAGGTTTACTCTAAAACCAAATTGGTTTTCACTAAAAAATTTGATTTTCGTGAGAAAATTCAGAACACGACATTTTACGGCTTTCTCAAAGATTTTGGAAATTGTAGAAAGCAGGGAAATTGGTCTGTAATTAATTTTGTCTTTCTTATTACTTTTTTTGAAAATAGGAATCACATTGGCTCGTTTTAACAATTTAGGAAAGGTTCCCGAGAAGATGCTTAAATTGAAAAGGTGCGCCAAAATATCAACCGTGTTTAAGGCGATACTTTTTAGGATGGAATTTGAAATTTCGTCGTCACCACAAGAACTTGAGTTTTTTAAAGCGTTGATTATTTTCAGTAATCCAAACCCGAAATGGGATTGAAAACGAAGCTGTTATTGGAAACTGTGCAATCTAAGAAATGTGATGCAGAGCAACTCCTACAAGACAGCTCACAAGGTGAAGATTTCTGTGCAACTGAGACGAAGTATTCGTTAAACTCATTCGCAACAAATACAGGATCTGTCACGTTGACGTTACCTTTTTCAAGTGTAATGGATACGTTATGGTTTTTGGTTTTACGATTTATTATGCAGTTCACTACTTCCCATTCTTTTTTCATGTTCCCTTGTGCACTTCTCAATCTGTTTTCGAAGTATCTGTTACGACAAATATAAACTTCTTTATTAATTTTTTTAGATAAGTGGGAATACCGACGTTTTAAAACAAGATTTTCTGGGTGTTTGCAGGTTTTACTACGTAGCTTATGTTTCAGTTTAATTTTTTTGAGAAGTGAATCAGTCATCCAGGGTTTTAGTTTAACACTTGATTTATTTTGTACTACTGAGACGATCGAGCTATCAATGTGGTTTTTTAAAGTTTTCAAGAACAATTCATATGCCATAGAAGCATTAACTTCGGCATATGTACCAGCCCAGTTTTCTCTCAACAGTTTACTATTTAGTAGGTTAAAGTTAATTTTTGTTATTTTGTTGGTGTTAGTGTTGGAATTTTGTTTGTTTTTTAAGTTACTAAAGATTAAACCTGTCATACAGTGGTCGGTAATTTGAACATCAAAGTTGAGACCCGAGCATTCACTAATTTCTACATTAAGGAAGCGACCAAATACATGGTCAAGACAAGTATTAGAGATAGGTCTAGTTGGTTCATTGATAAAAGAGATTAACCCATTATCAGCCATTAAAGCTTCATACTGGTCTACAGCTACATTTGAGCTCAGAATATCTATGTTGAAGTCGCCAATTATGATCAGATTTGCCGCTCTTTCATTGCTTAATAAGACAGAAAATTCGTCCAAAAACACTTGTAGAGGATACTTTTGAAGTCTGTAGACACAATACATGCAAAAAGTTATATTAAAAATAGTACAAGTAATTTTTAAGACATCAGCACTTTTGATATTAAAAGAAACTACTTTGGGCTCATATGTATCTTTCACAAAAACTCCAACCCCTCCCGCTGTATAAGAATCATTAGGAATCGGATAAAATTCATAATTAGGAATTTTGTAGTCTTCCTTCTCGAAAGAGTAAATCCAAATTTCTGACACAAATATCAAATCAGGTAAATACATAAATCCTTCGAGATTACAAACAAGTAAATCGAAATTTTGTCGCAGGCTCCTTATATTTTGGTGCACTAAATAAATAGGTTTCTTATCATTTGAACTAGAAATAAAAATGCGGTCATGACAATTATTTATGGTTTTAATGGTAAAGTCGCTGTATATGTTAAAATTATCAAACATGGAATTAATTATTTATTGCTTCTCGATCAGCAAAAGATCTTACAACAACAACTTTACCATTTTCAACCTTTCTTAAAAGAATATTAGAGTTACTAAACCATAAGTATTTATAATTCTTTTCTAGTTTTACTTTTTTTGCCGCCAAGAACAAAGCCCTAGTGTATCTAGTGAAGTAATGATTAATAAAAATACTATTACTGCTTGCAACACCAAACACCGAAGTATTAAGAGTTTTCTTCGCTGCACGCTTGCTTCTCATAATCCTCTGCTTGACGTCAGTAGATGATAGGTGAACACATAAAATATTATTTTTCATCGCATTCGCTGAGTTACGCTTTATGTAGCATTTATCAATTTCGTCAGCAGAGACAGGGACATTCAAAGCGACATCAAAAATTTTCTGTACACACTCAACTGGGTTAAGAGTATTTACCTCGTGCTCGGGTACACCAACTATTTCAATAACTCTCTCCATTTGTTTTTGTTCCTTCCAGTTCAGCTTACTCTCCAGCGACGTTACTCTCGATCTCAGTGCAGTATTTTCTTCTTTCAACTGCTGAATCGATTGGAAGAATTCTATGTTTAATTTTTTTATACTTAGAATCTCTTCATACAGCAATTGAAGGGTTATTGACCTGCCATCGATATCTGCTGCCACTGCTCTTTCCTCAATAGACTGCTTGCTGGTTGACGCCGTTACGCTTTCTGGTGCAGTTGTTGTTGGTTTTTGTTTTGGCACTGGTCTAGTTTGCTGCTTCGACGGGCCCACCGATTTTTGTTGTTGTTGCTGTTGTGATGAGACAGCTACTGCAATGGGTTGAGGTGAAGGTAACTGATGAAGCGATTTACGCCGAAGAGCCGCGCACTTGACACAGCGATAATTTTTGTTGGTAGAGTTCATGTAGTCAATATCGGATTGCAGAATATCGACACAAGCACCGTGAAAAAAACATTTGCAATCAAAACAATTTACTTTGAAGCTATCACTCCGATCAATTTTCTCTTTGCAACTTGCACAGTTCATGATTGCAGAAATTTATGTATGTACTTGGAAACTTGAAATACAAAAGCGCGCGCCCCACGACACTAATGAATACACGTCCGCTCTCGTTGCAAGTTGAACGATTGATATCCAAAAAGTTCACAACTTGTTGTTACTCCATATAACTTTGTTCAATATCCAAAATGACTTCATCGTTGATTTTAATCTATAACTAATTCAAAATAAAATAAAAACAATTTCTGTGATTTGTTTTATAAACAAAATTATCAAGGCTTTCGGAAAAAAATATATACCAATGAAAAATTTTCTGATATAAACAAAAATTTTCAGTCTAAACTTTAAAAATCGATTTCCCAACATTTTGAAAAATATACATTGAACAAGATAGCATCCAGGCGACGATATGTACATACATACATAAATCAACTACATATTATTTAAATTAAGAAGCACCAACGACGAATTAGAATTACATACCTAGACGTATCCTACATACATTCTTATGTACTGCTAGAAAATAAAAAATCATTTTTGTCTCGTGCATCTGAATGAAACAGTTTGTTTTCAGCAAAAAATAACCCAAACTTTGCACGAAACGAGATAAAAACCGTTTTCATATTGTTATATCCGGATTCTAAACGATTCGTATGTATCTTTCAGAACATACTGTTTACGATCCGTAATCTTTCAGAACATACTGTTTCCATCCACACAATATGCATGCTAAAGATAATCACACGCGTACAGGTTTGTCGCTCAGTATAATTTTGCATGATCGGCACATTCTGTCACGTAGCAAGTGTTTAGTTCCCGACGTAGGAAAAACAGATTTCTAATTGTATTACTTTTAAGTTAGTTTCTAATAAACTCTCAAGAAGACAAGTAAAATAAATTGTTCTTATTACTGGCGCAGTCGGAAAAACGGTCAAGAGAAAAAAAGTCATAGTTTTTTATCTCTCAATAGTTCAAGCGTTAAAAGTTTGACTCTGATTTGTTCTCGATCTCAAGCGTTAAAAGTTTGATTTCAATGTCCAATTAATAGTTCAAGCGTTAAGAGTTTGACTCCGATTTGTTCTCGATCTCAAGCGTCAAAAGTTTGATTTCAATGTCCAATTAATACAGTTTTAAGCATTAAAAGCTTGATTTCAATTCCAAGTTTGATATCGCAAAAGAAAAAAGGAAAAGATAAAGCGTGCAGTGAAAGCATAGAACCAGTGCAGCGAAAACTCCAAATTCGTGGAACAACTTAACCACCTTACATTCAGAAATACCAGCTAAAGTAAACCACCGTAAGCTTATTAATAAGTAAACAAAAACATAAGTTTTTAAATAAGTGAACAACTAAATAAGTTAGGCTAATTATTATTAAAATGGAGAATCTTTCGATATCCGAAAAATTCAAAATCATATTAGATTTTATTGCTCGCCTCCCTGAATTCAGTGGGGAAGAAAATAATTTAATCGAGTTTTTTGAAAGAGTCGATGCCATAGCGCCGACCGACGGTATTAACGCGAAGAACGCTTCAAAGGCAGGGAATACTAGACAGTTGGAGTGCCATTTAAGGAAATATTAAAATCTAATTTTGGAGAGAGATTAGCTAAAAATGTTATTCTTGATAAAATTAGAACAGCTCGGGTTACAACGACGATAGAAGATTTTTATAACAACTTAAACATTAGATTAAAAACAGTAAAGGGCCAAGCACAGAACCTTGTGGGACGCCAAGATTGATAATCTTAGAGTCACCAACAATGTCCCCAATTTTAACTTTTTGCATCCTGTTCCTAAGGTAAGATGTAAACCAATCCAAGATAAAGCCCCGAAAACCTACGCGATAAAGTTTTCCCAACAGGATTTTGTGATCCACCATGTCAAAAGCTTTGGTTATATCTACATATAGTCCGGCGCAAGTTTTCTTATCATCAAGTCCCTTATAAATATACTGACAAAAGTCAAGTAGGGTTTCGGTGGACAGGTTTACTCTAAAACCAAATTGGTTTTCACTAAAAAATTTGATTTTCGTGAGAAAATTCAGAACACGACATTTTACGGCTTTCTCAAAGATTTTGGAAATTGTAGAAAGCAGGGAAATTGGTCTGTAATTAATTTTGTCTTTCTTATTACTTTTTTTGAAAATAGGAATCACATTGGCTCGTTTTAACAATTTAGGAAAGGTTCCCGAGAAGATGCTTAAATTGAAAAGGTGCGCCAAAATATCAACCGTGTTTAAGGCGATACTTTTTAGGATGGAATTTGAAATTTCGTCGTCACCACAAGAACTTGAGTTTTTTAAAGCGTTGATTATTTTCAGTAATCCAAACCCGAAATGGGATTGAAAACGAAGCTGTTATTGGAAACTGTGCAATCTAAGAAATGTGATGCAGAGCAACTCCTACAAGACAGCTCACAAGGTGAAGATTTCTGTGCAACTGAGACGAAGTATTCGTTAAACTCATTCGCAACAAATACAGGATCTGTCACGTTGACGTTACCTTTTTCAAGTGTAATGGATACGTTATGGTTTTTGGTTTTACGATTTATTATGCAGTTCACTACTTCCCATTCTTTTTTCATGTTCCCTTGTGCACTTCTCAATCTGTTTTCGAAGTATCTGTTACGACAAATATAAACTTCTTTATTAATTTTTTTAGATAAGTGGGAATACCGACGTTTTAAAACAAGATTTTCTGGGTGTTTGCAGGTTTTACTACGTAGCTTATGTTTCAGTTTAATTTTTTTGAGAAGTGAATCAGTCATCCAGGGTTTTAGTTTAACACTTGATTTATTTTGTACTACTGAGACGATCGAGCTATCAATGTGGTTTTTTAAAGTTTTCAAGAACAATTCATATGCCATAGAAGCATTAACTTCGGCATATGTACCAGCCCAGTTTTCTCTCAACAGTTTACTATTTAGTAGGTTAAAGTTAATTTTTGTTATTTTGTTGGTGTTAGTGTTGGAATTTTGTTTGTTTTTTAAGTTACTAAAGATTAAACCTGTCATACAGTGGTCGGTAATTTGAACATCAAAGTTGAGACCCGAGCATTCACTAATTTCTACATTAAGGAAGCGACCAAATACATGGTCAAGACAAGTATTAGAGATAGGTCTAGTTGGTTCATTGATAAAAGAGATTAACCCATTATCAGCCATTAAAGCTTCATACTGGTCTACAGCTACATTTGAGCTCAGAATATCTATGTTGAAGTCGCCAATTATGATCAGATTTGCCGCTCTTTCATTGCTTAATAAGACAGAAAATTCGTCCAAAAACACTTGTAGAGGATACTTTTGAAGTCTGTAGACACAATACATGCAAAAAGTTATATTAAAAATAGTACAAGTAATTTTTAAGACATCAGCACTTTTGATATTAAAAGAAACTACTTTGGGCTCATATGTATCTTTCACAAAAACTCCAACCCCTCCCGCTGTATAAGAATCATTAGGAATCGGATAAAATTCATAATTAGGAATTTTGTAGTCTTCCTTCTCGAAAGAGTAAATCCAAATTTCTGACACAAATATCAAATCAGGTAAATACATAAATCCTTCGAGATTACAAACAAGTAAATCGAAATTTTGTCGCAGGCTCCTTATATTTTGGTGCACTAAATAAATAGGTTTCTTATCATTTGAACTAGAAATAAAAATGCGGTCATGACAATTATTTATGGTTTTAATGGTAAAGTCGCTGTATATGTTAAAATTATCAAACATGGAATTAATTATTTATTGCTTCTCGATCAGCAAAAGATCTTACAACAACAACTTTACCATTTTCAACCTTTCTTAAAAGAATATTAGAGTTACTAAACCATAAGTATTTATAATTCTTTTCTAGTTTTACTTTTTTTGCCGCCAAGAACAAAGCCCTAGTGTATCTAGTGAAGTAATGATTAATAAAAATACTATTACTGCTTGCAACACCAAATACCGAAGTATTAAGAGTTTTCTTCGCTGCACGCTTGCTTCTCATAATCCTCTGCTTGACGTCAGTAGATGATAGGTGAACACATAAAATATTATTTTTCATCGCATTCGCTGAGTTACGCTTTATGTAGCATTTATCAATTTCGTCAGCAGAGACAGGGACATTCAAAGCGACATCAAAAATTTTCTGTACACACTCAACTGGGTTAAGAGTATTTACCTCGTGCTCGGGTACACCAACTATTTCAATAACTCTCTCCATTTGTTTTTGTTCCTTCCAGTTCAGCTTACTCTCCAGCGACGTTACTCTCGATCTCAGTGCAGTATTTTCTTCTTTCAACTGCTGAATCGATTGGAAGAATTCTATGTTTAATTTTTTTATACTTAGAATCTCTTCATACAGCAATTGAAGGGTTATTGACCTGCCATCGATATCTGCTGCCACTGCTCTTTCCTCAATAGACTGCTTGCTGGTTGACGCCGTTACGCTTTCTGGTGCAGTTGTTGTTGGTTTTTGTTTTGGCACTGGTCTAGTTTGCTGCTTCGACGGGCCCACCGATTTTTGTTGTTGTTGCTGTTGTGATGAGACAGCTACTGCAATGGGTTGAGGTGAAGGTAACTGATGAAGCGATTTACGCCGAAGAGCCGCGCACTTGACACAGCGATAATTTTTGTTGGTAGAGTTCATGTAGTCAATATCGGATTGCAGAATATCGACACAAGCACCGTGAAAAAAACATTTGCAATCAAAACAATTTACTTTGAAGCTATCACTCCGATCAATTTTCTCTTTGCAACTTGCACAGTTCATGATTGCAGAAATTTATGTATGTACTTGGAAACTTGAAATACAAAAGCGCGCGCCCCACGACACTAATGAATACACGTCCGCTCTCGTTGCAAGTTGAACGATTGATATCCAAAAAGTTCACAACTTGTTGTTACTCCATATAACTTTGTTCAATATCCAAAATGACTTCATCGTTGATTTTAATCTATAACTAATTCAAAATAAAATAAAAACAATTTCTGTGATTTGTTTTATAAACAAAATTATCAAGGCTTTCGGAAAAAAATATATACCAATGAAAAATTTTCTGATATAAACAAAAATTTTCAGTCTAAACTTTAAAAATCGATTTCCCAACATTTTGAAAAATATACATTGAACAAGATAGCATCCAGGCGACGATATGTACATACATACATAAATCAACTACATATTATTTAAATTAAGAAGCACCAACGACGAATTAGAATTACATACCTAGACGTATCCTACATACATTCTTATGTACTGCTAGAAAATAAAAAATCATTTTTGTCTCGTGCATCTGAATGAAACAGTTTGTTTTCAGCAAAAAATAACCCAAACTTTGCACGAAACGAGATAAAAACCGTTTTCATATTGTTATATCCGGATTCTAAACGATTCGTATGTATCTTTCAGAACATACTGTTTACGATCCGTAATCTTTCAGAACATACTGTTTCCATCCACACAATATGCATGCTAAAGATAATCACACGCGTACAGGTTTGTCGCTCAGTATAATTTTGCATGATCGGCACATTCTGTCACGTAGCAAGTGTTTAGTTCCCGACGTAGGAAAAACAGATTTCTAATTGTATTACTTTTAAGTTAGTTTCTAATAAACTCTCAAGAAGACAAGTAAAATAAATTGTTCTTATTACTGGCGCAGTCGGAAAAACGGTCAAGAGAAAAAAAGTCATAGTTTTTTATCTCTCAATAGTTCAAGCGTTAAAAGTTTGACTCTGATTTGTTCTCGATCTCAAGCGTTAAAAGTTTGATTTCAATGTCCAATTAATAGTTCAAGCGTTAAGAGTTTGACTCCGATTTGTTCTCGATCTCAAGCGTCAAAAGTTTGATTTCAATGTCCAATTAATACAGTTTTAAGCATTAAAAGCTTGATTTCAATTCCAAGTTTGATATCGCAAAAGAAAAAAGGAAAAGATAAAGCGTGCAGTGAAAGCATAGAACCAGTGCAGCGAAAACTCCAAATTCGTGGAACAACTTAACCACCTTACATTCAGAAATACCAGCTAAAGTAAACCACCGTAAGCTTATTAATAAGTAAACAAAAACATAAGTTTTTAAATAAGTGAACAACTAAATAAGTTAGGCTAATTATTATTAAAATGGAGAATCTTTCGATATCCGAAAAATTCAAAATCATATTAGATTTTATTGCTCGCCTCCCTGAATTCAGTGGGGAAGAAAATAATTTAATCGAGTTTTTTGAAAGAGTCGATGCCATAGCGCCGACCGACGGTATTAACGCGAAGAACGCTTCAAAGGCAGGGAATACTAGACAGTTGGAGTGCCATTTAAGGAAATATTAAAATCTAATTTTGGAGAGAGATTAGCTAAAAATGTTATTCTTGATAAAATTAGAACAGCTCGGGTTACAACGACGATAGAAGATTTTTATAACAACTTAAACAGTTATTTAAGTAGAATAAATAATACACTGTTACTTAATGGCGAGCATGATCAAGGAATATTCGATTCAAACAACCGCAAAGCACTTGAATGCTTTAAAGACAACCTTCCTGAACCAACACGAACAATCATTCTTTCACGTAATCCAAACAAGCTTAATGAAGCATTTAAGATAATATTAGAAATAAATCATCAACACTTCGGTCCCAATAGACAGCCTAGTAGTAGAGCCTTGAGAAAAGAAATTTATGACACATCTTATAGATCAAGCTACAAGGGAAATTTTACCCCTAAAAACGCGAATTATGGTTTTCGGAATCAACCACCGAATAGGCAAGTAGAAGTCAGCAAAAGGAACAGAGAAGATAATGGAGGAGGTAGATTTAACCCTTAACCACCTAGCACCTATTATTGTCACACTACCACCTAACATTCGTCCGTGAGACCCCGGAACAAAATTATTCGCGTTTGTAAAATCAGTTTAGGAACATATTAAATTATTTATTAGAATAAGAAAGGCACAGGAAAATCAACATTTTTGGTTTAAATCTTAATTTAGTAGTCAACATTTCTTTTTTTTTGTCACCGTGGCCGTGGTGGTTAGTGCGTTGGACTACCACGCAATGCTGCCCAGGTTCAACTCCTGGCCGGGTCTAACACCTAAAAGAGTTTTTTCACGGTACCACCTCTTTCGAATGCCTGACAAGCATCCAAGAGTATCATTTGTCACGATTAAGCTTCTCAACTCGCCGTTCGGAGTCGGCAAAAAACTGTAGGTCCCTTCCATTCGTGCAAAAATATAACACGCACACACAAATGGTTGCGAGAAGCAGGCCCCGGTTCACCTCGAGCTGTAGCGCCAACTAAGTATTTATTTTTTTTTATACTTATAAACTAACACATTCGGAAAACTAGATCCATTATAACAATCTCATAAAGTAGGTACTTTTTTGTTTTTTTTCTAAATGTTCAGTAATCGAAAAACATAAATAAAAATAAAAATTCTCAATAAAAACAAAATTTAAACGAAATTGCAAGACCTAAACTTATAGTTTTTCATGACAGTGAAAACACAGTTTGTGTGAGCATTCCAGGCAAGTTCTTGCCAAAATTATTCTTCCTTCAGGGTCTCGATCGCAGATAAAGGCATATCATTTTCAGATGATAATTTTTGCTCATCAGGTAAAGTCGAAGATAAATCAATTTCGAGAGGAGCATTTTCGTTATTTTCCACTTCATTTTTCTCTTCGCACTCTGAGTCTGGCTCGCAACTTTCTTCTAACACGTGCTCTATTCCTACATCGGCCTCAACATCGCTGCATTCATCGTTTGGTATATTTTCGTCGTTTGACAGATCTTGTTCCGACCCCCGCTGGATGTTTTCGACATTTAAAGCCATTATCAATTAAAACAATAGAAAAACTCGAATGTTAAAAAGTCACGTAACCGCCTAACAGGGGTCTCTAAGACCCCCGGCAACAGTTTTTTACTTACCAGAGACAAACGCGCTGACGCCTGACTGTGACGAGCGGTTGCGCGGCACTGAGGAGCGCGAGGAAAAGGTACAAGACCGAACACGTTTATACGAAGCTCGGGCGCAATAATATTCACGCTTTAAAATTCGTCGGGGTCTGTGAGACGTATGCTAGGTGGTTAAGGGTTAATAACTTCAATACAGCAAACGGGATTATGCAAAATACATTTCAAAATCGAGGACAGAATGCACAAAGCGGTCAAAGTCGACAGGGAAGAAATTATAACAATATCAGTACCCAAACGCGACGTTCTTATCAAAACTATTCCAATAGTAACAGTAATAGGCAGCAAAGGCAGGAAGAACCAATGGATACACCTACAAATGAAGAAAATTTTCATATAAACGCCTCAAAAACATACCTAGCTAAAAAATAATAAATAATCCGGTTAAGACCATGCCATTTCTTATAGACTCGGGAGCAGAGTATAGCCTAATATAATCCCGGGCTATGTCAGGAAAAATGGAAGAGTAAAGTTAGTGTTAGTTTACGCGCTCTTAGTAAAATATCTCAAATAGATACAATTTGTCGATTTCCAATATTTCGGGAATTTAATTTGGTTGACTATTACGTAGATTTTCTGGAATACAAATTCCACGATAGATTTGACGGGTTAATAGCAAATAATATTCTATGTGATCTTAATGCCAAGATAGATTATAAGAACAATTCGCATATTAATCTATTCCTAAGCCCCGAAGAAGAAAACTATTATAATAACGCATATAAGGACAACGAAGTCGAAATATTCAATACAAAAGTCAAGAAATGGAATATCTTAGAATTCATAAGAGACGATCACCTTAATTCTGAAGAAAGAGTATTGTTACACAGACTCATTAATCAAAATAAAAGTGTATTTTACAAAGACAATAATGATCTCACATTCACAAGTGAAGTGAAACACAGAATCCTAACAAAGGATGATATACCAATTTACAATAAACTCTACAGATACCCCGAAATTCACAGAAAAGAGGTGGACTTGCAAATCAACAAAATGTTACGCCAAGGGATAATAAAAGAGTCCAATTACAACAGTCCTATATGGGTGGTACCCAAAAAAGTCGATGAATCATGAAAACGCAAATGGCGGATCGTCATCGACTATAGGAAACTAAATTTAATTACAATAGATGACCGGTTCCCTATGCCCAACGTAGAATATATTTTTGACAAACTGGAGAAGTGCGTTTATTTTTCAAAGCTGGACCTCGCCAAAGGCTTTCACCAGATCGAAACGGATAAAAGAGACCAACATAAAACAGCCTTTTCAACGGCAACTGGCCATTACGAATTCACCCGGATGCCGTTTGGTCTAAAAAAACGCTCCGGCGAAGTTTCAGCGAATGATAAATAGGGTACTACATGGCTTCTCATCACCTGCTACATTATTAATTCAGTCATATCTGTCTGAGAGAAAGCAAGCTGTAGCTGCCAATAATAGTGCATCCTCCTTCAAAGATACCTTCGCTGGCGTTCCCCAAGGATCCATTTTGGGCCCACTTTTATTCAATATTTTTATCAACGACCTTCCACCTTTAATTCAAAACGCTTGTTCGCATTTGTATGCTGACGACGTTCAGCTTTACAAGAGCTGTAAGTTAGGTTTGATTGAGGATGCTGTATGTAACCTAAACTTACACTTTTTTTTTGCTGGTCTGAAAGAAATTGTCTACGACTAAATCCTAATAAATCAAAATGTTTGGACATCTATAAAACTGAATTAGGCTTAAATAGCTTCCCAGTTGTACACCTCGGAAACGTGTCGATTGAGTACATCAAAAAGACTAAAAATCTCGGTGTCTTATTTAATTCACAGCTATGCTGGGATGACCACATCAACATGACAATTAGTAAAATATACTATTGTCTTAGAAGTCTATCCATGTCAACCCTCTTATTTGTATGAAAAATTAACGTTTTGTAACTCGTCGCGAGCTTTTACTTTGGTGTCGTCTCGTTCAACCTGTCTAACTACTGAAAGACAATTCTTCGTTCATGCTGTTCGTCTGTGGAATTTGTTACCTCTCGGCATTAGGAAACTTTGTTATTTGGATGGTTTTGGTGAAACTCTTTTCTTGTTTTTGGCTGGCAATCGTATTTAGGGTACTCTTCGTTAAAATTATTTTTCCTCAACTATATCTTTGAATATTATCATTCTATTAAATATGTATGTTTGTATTATTTTAGTTAAGTTGTATTATTTTAGTTAAATTAATATTAAATGATAATTCTTTCTTGTTAGTTTCCAAATTACCAAATTGTTTGCTCTCGCTTTTATTTCTTTAAAAGATTTTTTTTTTTTTTTTTATTTTTAATTATTCATTTTTACAAAAAGCTAGTGGCTTAACAGGTTTTCAAAATACTAACATTTTTTTAAAATTAAGAATAAATGAATAAATGGACATCATTCTGTAGCACTTTGGTGACTAGAGGCGAATGACATTTCAAAGATTATAATTGTAATTTACTGTAAAAGTCGTTATAATAAATAAATAAATCTAAATCTAAATCTTGTATACTTGGATGACGTATTAGTCTTTTCTACAAGTCTAGAAGAGCACATTAATTCGTTAAAATTAATACTACGGCGGCTTTACGATGCGAACCTAAAGATTCAACTTCATAAATGCAAATTTATGAAGAAAGACACCGAGTTTTTGGGACATATCATTTTCGAAGAGGGTATAAAACCAAACCCCAGCAAAGTGTTAGCAATCCAAGTAATTTAACTACCAAAAACGCAGAAGGAAATAAAAACATTCCTCGGGATAACCAGTTACTACAGACGCTTTATTAAGGACTACTCACGAATTGCACAAATGCACACCCCATGATAAAGTATCTAAGGAAGAATACAAGAATAGATCCAAAAGACAAAGATTATGTAAACGCGGTCAACAAACTAGAACTCTACCAAACTACTGAACCAGTACTACAATATCCGGACTCTAGCAAAAATTTCATGTTAGTGACTGATGCTTCAAACTACGCTATTGGCGGAATCCTAATGCAAAGTGATCATATCATATCATACTACAGCAGAACTTTAAATGATCATGAAAAGCGGTATTCAACGATAGAAAAGGAGTTACTAGCTATAGTGGCATCCACGAAGTATCTTCGACCCTATTTGTTTGGACGAAAGTTTGTGATAAAAACAGATCACAGACCTATAGTTTGGTTAGACTGTAATGGTAGCTAGTGTTTGCAGGAATAGAGGAAGCAGAGGAGAATGAGTGTCCTTAAAGACGGATGAAATTTGTTGGGAAGCGGATAAGGAACGTGAGGGGTGAGAGGTCTCGGTAGTGCGGTTGCATGCCTAGCGGATTCAGACTTCGCTCGTCGGAGGGTGGGTTCTTGCACCCAAGTACCGGAGAAAACACCACTACATAAAAATTGCATGCAAGGTCTCTATAAATGTTCTGAATGAAACTCTAAAAAAAAAACCAAAAATATACAAAAGCAAATTAAAATAGTTAAGGAATCCCTTGGTTGGCCGCAATTTTTAAATTGATGGTTGGAACCCGCGTGTCGGTATCAAAAAAAAAAACCTTATAAATATTTGGTGGACTTACCCTGGTATCCGCTTCGTCGATGAGGAATCCAGATGATGACGCTAAATATGACCACCCACAAAATAAAAAAGTTTTTTTTTTTTTCAAACCACACAGAATTCCAAGTATGTAAATTTCAAAATTACGGTAAATAACCAACCACTATCACTTTTCGGTATTCAGATAAGGAAAGACACAGACACACCAGCGATATATGAATATGAACAGTTATTGATAATAGTTACGTATTTATTTTAAGCAAAACGATGTATGTTTTTTTTTTATGTACAAAGCAAAAAAGATTATTTTTCTTTAGCAAAATGGATTCTTACACAAAAAGGTAATTTTATTTTAATTTCAAAGGGTAATTTATTTTCATTTTAGCAAAGAAAAAGGTAATTTTATTTATTTTTTTTAATGGAAAGGGTAGAAACAAGCACAAACACACAACTGCTTCTAGAGTGAGGGGGCTGGGATGGACTTCGTTGGCTGCTGGATCGTTGATCACACCTGTCGCTCACGGGCTGCTACTGGCCTGCTTTGTTAGCACTTTATAGTCACGAACTGAATTAGTTTTTTTTGTTTGTTGATGCACCTTGGTGCTGAAATTGCTCTTCTTGGTTGGTAATGGACGTAGGGAGTTTATTTCTTGGAGGTTCTCGAATGCCCCAGATAATCGGTGGTCTTGCCACTCACTTGCACAGGGGATGAATTCACTGCGATTTGCGAGCAGGTCACGGGGTTTTCGTCAGAACAACGCGGAGAAAGTTGATAGGGGTTTAACGGAGGAGCGCGGATATTAATACACTGCCAGTTAACTATTTTAAGTAATATTTTCGCACGCACTTTTTAAATAAATGTTTCCCCTTTTTTGTATAAATTTTCGTTTTGTCGTTCGACCTCACGCTTTTTCTAATTAACTTTTTTTTTTCTTAATAATTCTGTTTGTCCTACTGATCAAACATCAAACGCACGAATTCAAAAACAAAATGTTCTCTTTTTTTTTCCACTACGTTGCTACCGAGCTGGTTAGATGCTTTTCGATAACTGAACAAAGCAAACCTTCTATGACGCGCTTTCTACCGCTTCGCGACATCCCGTAGCCGGTGACAACCCTCGCGACTCTTTTTCCTGACCATTCCCTTCTTCCAGGAGCATGGCGAGCGGTTTTCTGGCGCGAGTATACTTACAAGTATATCTTGCCATTCCTCGCCCCCCAACGCATGATCCATCCCCCCTGGTAACCCATATCCATAATTCCTTTTTCTTTGCTCATCCACTCTCCGAATGCAAAAACTTAACGAATGCACAAAATACGCTCGCTAGCGGTAGGACAAATCAAAAAGAGAGATGGAAAAGTACATCATCTCAATGAGTGGAGACTTTTGCTTTTTCTTTTTGACTTGGGCGAGAAAAAAAAAATTCCAAATGCATTGGACTGTTGTTTTTAAATTAATTAGATCTGAGAAGGAGTTATACTTCTCAGCCTGAATTTCGGTTTGACCGAAGAAGGAAAAAAGAAATGTCCACAACCCTGCTGTTACACCACAGATTAGGTAGAGCTAGTCATAGCGCAACCCTAAGCTGAAGAATAGAATAGAAGGATAGTCACTGTCGAATGTCCTTTGCGTGATAGGTCTTCCAGGATGTAACAAGATAAACCTTTCCTTTCTCTGATGCGTGACTCCATTACAAAATTGCCTTCGCCGTGCTCGGACGTTCAAAAATTTTGCTCCGCTCTTAACCCAATCAATTTCCGTGTCATAAGTGCATTTATTGGTTTCGCTAATAAAATATATAGTGCATTACCCCAAGTATCGACAAAGTGCTGACGGACTTTTTTCCTTTTTCCGCCGCGCTCACATATTTAGTGGATTACCCAGTAACTGTCGACCCAATTTGTGTGTTTACCTTTTTCACAACTCCACCACGCTGTGTCACTGTGTCACTATTGTCCATTCACCCCTTTGATTATACATAATTACAAAATAAAATAAAAAAACAAAAAACTGCCATGTCTTGCGGAAATAGTAATTGCGGTATCAACGAGAGCTGTGCTGACTGGGTCACCTGCAAAAGAATCTGTGGCAAATCATTTCATGCCATCTGTGTCGGGCTAAATAAAAGAAATTCGGTGTTCATAAGAGAGTTTTCAGATAACCTCCTATTTTTTTGTGATGAGTGCAAAAAGATTTCCCTCTCCCATGTGCTCCTGGCGATAAAGTGCCTATGTGACTCAAACAAATCGAACCAAGAAACTCTTTCTAAAATGTTCTCTGACAAATTTTCCATTTTAGAAAGCAGTATTAGATGTGTTGACGATCTATGTAACTCGCTTCAGACGTCAACCGATAAAATTCAAAGCAAACTTTTGAATATCGATAAACAAATTGCTGGTCTGACTGAGTTGGATTTCGCAAGGTCCAGAAACGAGGAAACAAATACGCGCCACTTTGATTCAGTGCTAAGGGATATCAAAGCTACCTGTGCAGCGCAAACAACCTCTCACCATAAAGTCTGTGAAACCCTTAACTCACTGCGTGATGACATCGATATTCATTTTCAATCTTCCGCTAATAAACCACAATCCCCGAAGCTGACCGACCCTATGCTCGAAGTAATCTTCGATAAAACAAGCGATGTCGGCGATAAACTCACTGCGACACGATCAACTATCTGCGACATTGAAGACAGCATTGGGATGGTCTGTAGCAAAATTAACGATACATCAATCCTCGCCCAGCCTCATCCGAAAGTCCTATACAACACATCACTTTTGGCTGAATTATTGGAACCCGAAGTCGACTCGCCCGCATCCCCACCTACTCGCCTCCACCCGACGACCCGAGTAAACACGTAAACATTAACTCCGCCCCGGGAAACCCAAGAAACCATCTCCAGATCAACTCCGCCAGCCGACGCTCCAAGCAATTCCATTAACCATTTCGGCACAACATGGACACCATCAGAGTGGCAGAGAAGAATAGATAAATTAAATGCTGAAAACCAGACTGTCACTACTTTCCTCATCAAAGGCGCACCTTACACAGCTGATGTCTCGTGGATTGCTGATTTATTTGTTACGAGATATGGAATCACCATTAGTCAATGCTGCATGTTTCTCCCATCTCACCACAAAGGTAATCGTCTCTTCAAACTGGACCTTCCTGCTAAATATGAATGGCTATTCCTAAATCCAGCTGGTACTTACTTAAACCTTGGAAAGATGCGAATATTCAAATGGACAGACAAACCTACTATTAAACTACTTAATAATAAATCTAGATCTAGAATTAAGCTACCAAAACCAGTTTCCAACCCCCGCCCTAAATCTATGCCTAATTGGAATGTGAAAAAAAAAATATTTCCTAATTTTGCCCCTCCCACCAACATCCCCAATCAACCTCCTAGTCAGTCAGAATCAACTTCCTCCGTGCCACCCAAACCTCCACGCAAACGCGTATCTTTTAATTTGACTCCAATCTCCAACACCGTCTCTTCTCAGTCATCTACACATACTCCCACTAACAACTATTTTCCCAATTACCACCTTACAACTGGAGCAAAATACCCTAATTTTATCAGCTCCAATATTCTTAACCCCACATCTAATACCAATCACGCACCTAGTCCCATTTCCAATGCACCTTCTTCTACAATCTCTTCTCTTAAAGTTAAAATAACACAACTAACCACCGTTTCTGATACTACTGAATGTCGTTATGCGCTTTCCACGATTAGAGAAAAAAAAGTCTACGAGGATATTCGGCTCTTCCTTGCTTACCTACATGACATATCTGATTCAGTTTGCGTTGAAGGTAAAACCAGAACAAGCATCATGGTTTCTATCCAACAGGAAAGCCTTCCTACCGATCCAACCAGTCTCAAGAACCTCTACATCAGATACCACGAGATTCTAAATATGTCTCCCCAAAAAGTAATGGACGACCTCGCCGCTATCGGCAACTTTGTACACTCTAAAAGAGTATCTCACCTCCAACGTAGCCGAGCCGACATGGATAAATTTTTTCGTCACTAACTTACCATCTTCACCCTCCGCCATACGTCCACGTAACGACATTCCTCTTACTTTCTACTACCAGAACGTAAGAGGATCGCGTTTGAAAACCAGTGCTGTTTTTTCCCAATCTCATGCTCTCCCTTTCGATATCTTCGCTCTAACGGAAACCAACCTGATACCCAATATAAAGAGCCAGGAATTATTCCCTACTACTTTTAACGTCTTTCGGGATGACGAACTCAAGGCTGACTCTCCTTGTCGAGGCGTTCTACTCGCCATCCACAATGACCTTGATTCTTTTCTTATTGCTACTTCTTCTTCTCCCAAAATCGATTTTATTTCCATAAAAATTACACTCCACCGCAAGGCCCTATACGTTACGTGTTTTTACATTCTACCTGTCCAACCTATTGAATCCTACCAAATTGCTATCGATGTGATCGACAAAATTATTGACTTATCCAACTCCATCGACGATATCCTAATTTTCGGCGACTTTAATCTGCCCCAGCTGCAGTGGATCCCATCTGATGATCAACCCTTTTTCATCGCTCCCAATGCCAACTCGAACAAGGAATGTCTTTTCATAGATCGCCTTGCGGACTCAAGCCTTTGTCAAGTCAGTGGCATCTCAAACTACTTGGGCAGGCAACTAGACCTCATCTTTACAACAGATCCCATCAACTCCTCAGTCTCGCTTTGTCCCTTATCTCTTTCAACTATTGGTAACTACCACCCTCCTCTTGTTCTGTCATTTTTCCACGACTCACCACTCCAATCGACTGCCTCAGCAACTATCTCATCTTACGACTTCCATAAAGCCAACTTTCGACTAACCATATTTTATAGGGAAATATTTAATTCTATTTCGCTTTATGTTCCCTTTTCCCGCTATAAAACAACCTCTTCATCACCTCCTTGGTACAATCGAAGGCTTCGCTCCTTACGAAACAAGAGAAATAAGTTGTGGACAGTTTTCCTGCGCACCAATTCTTTTTCGGATTACTCCAATTATCTTGGTACATACCTTCACTTCACTCAACTTTATAATAATCTCTATCAGCGTTTCATATACAACGCCCAAGCCAATTTAATAAATAACCCTAAATCATTTTTCCAATTCGTCAACTATAAAAGAAAATCCGATGGCTACCCGCCTTCCCTCTCTTTTGAAAACAAATCATCAACCGATCCTCTAACTATTGCCAACTTTTTCGCCACGCACTTTAAACAATCTTTCGTGGACAACTCTTTCGTACCGGACCCTTCTTATTTCAATTACCTTCTTAAGTTCTCCATTGGTCCCTTTCTATCTCAGACCATTGATCCTACCATTATCGACAAAAAATTACAAGAACTTGGCGATGAATTCTTACCCGGCCCTGATGGTCTCCCTGCCATATTCCTTAAAAAATGTTCATCGAACCTTTCTCTCCCCCTCTCCTACCTCTTTCATCTTTCACTCTCGCAAGGAGAGTTTCCTAATATTTGGAAGACCTCTTTCATATCCCCAATTCATAAAAGGGGATTAAAGAATTATCGCCCCATCGCTAAACTTTCCCACATACCTAAACTCTTTGAATGCATGTTATATGAAACTTTAAGCTTTCGATGCAAGTCTCTTATTTCCCCAAGCCAACACGGTTTTCTGAAAGGTAGATCAACCAATACAAATCTCGTCGAATTCGTGTCCTTTGCCCTCTCATCCTTAGAGAACGGCAACGAAGTCGATGTTATTGCAACAAGGCTCTATCTTATCAAAAGATATCTCATCAATTAATAGTTTTCAAATTGTCTGCCCTCGGTTTTGAACCCATACTATTTCTATAGTGTCCATTTCAGATCCGTCCTCTCAGATCTTTTCTTGTCCACCTCTGGTATTCCTCAAGGTAGCCATCTAGGCCCCCTTCTCTTCATATTAACTACAAACGACCTTGAAAGAGTGATTAAATTCTCCTCTCTTTCCCTTTATGCTGATGATACAACATTTTTCAAAGTCATTTCTTCGCCCCGTAACTCTAATCTCCTTCAGCAAGACCTCGACAGTTTTTCTAATTGGCGCCTCAAAAATTGCTTAGAACTTAACATCGCTAAATGCCAATCTATTACCTTGTCACGTAAGAAAAACCTGTCTTCTTCTCAACTCTACCTTCTCCACGGTCAACCTATATCCGTCGTTCAGTCTCTTCGTGACCTTGGCATATTGTACGACAAAGAGTTAAATTTTCGTTCGCATATTGATGCGATAATCTCTAAAGCTAACTCATCACTCGGTTTCGTCAAACGGCGGTCCAAAGAATTCTCTAACCCTTACGCGACCAGATCACTTTACATTACTTTCGTTCGCCCACTCCTTGAGTATGCTAGTCAAGCCTGGTCCCCCTTACTTAGAGTTCACGTTAAAAAAATCGAGAGCATTCAACATCGCTTTCTCCGTTTTGCTCTTCGTGGGCTACCCTGGAACCACCCATTTAAATTACCTCCCTATATTGATCGCCTGATTAAAGGTACAAAGATATGGACAAGAACACTTTGTGGTTGGAAGAACCAGTGACAAGTGTTAGATATGAAAATGAGAAATGTAAAGTCGTACAAAAAGACGAAGAGACGCATTATAAAGGAAGACAACAATAGCGATATGAAAAGGCGTAGTAAAGAATGAAATGAGGTTCTATGATATTACTTGTGTTAAAAACCCAACGTCAGATGTAATGAGTAACCAATTTCTCAAAGATCCAAGGAATCTGGACTTAGATGCAACTTGATTGCGTACATCAGATGGCAATCTGTTATAAATGAAAGGTGCTATGTTGGTAGCAAACCGACGGCAATGTTCCGTTCTAACTCTAGGCACTATCACAGCGTTAGAAGAACGAAGTAAATGCACTTCATTTCTACTTATGTTGGTATAACCACCTCGAAGATAGAACAACCTCAACACCTTGAATATATATAGATATTGCAGTGGCAATATCCTGACTAATTGAAACAGTGGACGGGAAGGCTCCCAACGAGGTTTGAACAGCATAGTCCTTACTATCTTCTTTTGAGCTATAATAACCGGTTGCAGGTTAGTAACAAATGCATTACCCCAGCAAGATATGCCGTACTCCAGACGTGAATTGACCAAGGCATAGTAAATAATTAATAAGAGTTTAGATGTAACAAGCTTGCGTAGATGGTATATTTTATTCAAACCAATGTAAGCACTTCTCTTTACCATTTCTATGTGCGGCTTCCAACTTAGTCTACTGTCCAGCGTAACACCTAGGTATTTAAATTCGGAAACTGAGTCAATAACTAAGCAATTGCTCTCGCAGTTAGAAAAATTACACCCAGAATCGTGTAGAGTAATCCCACTTATTGGGCTCTGATTTGTAAGAGCAAAGGACATAACTTTGGACTTATTGCTAAGAACCATTTGATGATACTGAAACCAGCCATTCATCAAAGAAAGATCCATATTCATTTGCCTTTCTATGTCACTCACGCTGAGTGCAGCATAAGAGAGAGCCAAGTCATCAGCGAAGGCAACAATTTTGCCATTTAGAGGAAGCGTAACTATGGAATCTATATAAATTACAAACAGTAGAGGTCCAATAACAGATCCTTGTGGAACCCCAGCTGCGGTACATAAAAGAGGTTCGCTCAAAGTTGAATTTATCCGAACATGCTGCTTCCTGTTACAGAGATACGAAGAAAGCCAACTAAGAATATTATCTCGGAAGCCAAGCTTATACAGTACCTTCAATAAAATGTTATGATTGACTAAATCAAAGGCTTTCGTTAAGTCAAGAAACATACCAGCGGTTTTTTTATTTTTGTCGACTGCATCATAGATGTTTTCTAAGAAGGATACTATTGCATCTTCAGTAGACTTCCCTTTTCGAAAGCCAAATTGAAGTGGGCTGATGAGCTTATATTTTTCAATATATTTAAGCATACGAGCAGTTACTAATTTCTCAAAAATTTTAGAAAATACTGAGAGAATAGAAATCGGTCGATAGTTATTTGGATCGCATTTATCACCCTTTTTATGTATGGGTACAATAATTGATGTTTTGAGACAATCAGGAAAAGTTCCAGTTTCAAAACTCCAATTTATTAAATATGTTAATGGGGTAATCATTGCACCGCATATTCTTTTTACCACCAAGCTACTGATTCCATCATATCCACAAGACTGCTTTGGTTTTAAATGCGAAATTATATTAGCTACTTCAGCTTCATCAACTGAACTAAAGAAAAAAGATGATAACATTTGAGTATTTGAAAGAAAATCTGGGGGAAGGCGTGTTTCATCTGGTTGAAAGTTACGAGATATGTCTTTAAAGAATATATTCAAACCGTTGCTCATCTCTCTTTCATCGGAAGTAATATTACCATCAGATAGCTTTAGAGATTTAATTATATTCTCGCTTGAACCTTTACCTAACAAATCATTCACTATTCCCCACTGTCTTTTGGCATTAAATCTACTTTCGTTAAATTGATGTTTGTAAAAGGCTTCTTTCTGGTTACTAATTTCTTTAAGAATATTGCTTTTTAAAAGCTGATAGCGTTTTTTTACCCAGGGTATATTTAAATGCATTTTGTTTTTTCGATAAAAGAGATTCTTATATTTAATCAGTTCACAAAGAGAGTTAGTCATCCACGGCCTAATTTTTGTCAAATTTGGTTTCCGCTTAGTATATGTACACTTAGCTAAACAATCAACTAAAACATCCAAAAATTTACGAAAAGCCACAGAGGGACAGTTACAAGAATATACATCAATCCAGTTTAATTTACAAAGATACTCGTGAAGCTTAATAAAATTGGTTTTCATATAGATTTGTTCACTGTTAGAAGAATATAAGATCGAGTTTTTGTTTATGTCGTGCTTCAGTAAATTAGAGAATGAGATACCGATAGCAAAGTGATCCGTTAAATCCCACTCTAATAAAAATGGTTTGAAGTTAGAAATGCTCTTATTTCTAAGAAAGATATGGTCAATACATGATTTAGAAGTTTCGGTAACCCTGGTTGGTAAGTTTATTAGCGACTCAAAGCCCAAAGAAGACAGAAGAACAACATAACTATCGCTACTCGATGGGAGTCCTAATATATCAATATTAATATCACCTATAAGACAGGCATTGGGGTTGCTTACCCGAGATAGTATACTTTCAATATCGACCAAAAAAATTTCCCTTAGGACAGATTGCAATCGATAAACGCACACAATATCCAAAATGAATTTATCAATTACTATTTTTAATATAATAGAATCGGAACTCTTAACATCTGGCGTATAAACATCTGTAACTTCAATTGAATTTTCAACAAAAACAACAATTCCACCTGATGAGTAGCTTTCATTGCAATTAGAATAAGGAGTGTAACCCGGTAAGGAATAATGACACAACTCATGGTTAAAAATCCAGATCTCTAACAAAACTATTATTTGAGGTAAACACGAGAAACAATTTTGCAAATGGCAACAAAAATTATCGAAGTTTTTTCTCATACTTCTTATGTTTAGGTGAAAAATATTTAAATCTTTTAAATTCAAGCTAAATATAGAGCCCTTAGCAGTTACATTACATTCGTCACTAGTAAAAAGATCAAAAAAATCATTTGAATTTAACATAGAAACAAATTAAAGACAATAATAAAAATATTAATGACTTAATCCAAGTGATTAAGATCATCGATGCTCTTAATAAATTTGATCTTCATACCAGTGGAACGCCGCATCATAATTTTTCCATATCGCATCCAGAGAAATTGGTAATTGGATTTCTCTTTCGCCTTCTTCGCCTCGTTTAAGAGATGTTTAGCCTTAGTTGTCAGCCAGTCATTTATGTAGATGTTGCCCTGAGTCGATGGGAAGATTTTATTTGAGTCGATGGGTTTTTTGTTTGCATACACTGATGCTAGAATTTGCTCCTTAATTCTCCTGGTGCTCTCTCCTCTTTTTTCTGTAGCAAAGATCTACATCATCATCAGTCAGCGCAACACCAGTACCGTCGTTTATAATGTTGACCACTGAGTTCAGCACATTTTCGTTGTCAGTTTGCGGGACTTCACACAACTCGATATAGTTAGCATGACACAGCATTTCGACATGGTCAAGCCTCTCATTTGTTACACTCAGTTGCGACTTCAGCTGTTCATTCTCTTTTTTTAACTCATTCAGCAATTGAGTGGACTTCTCCAAGACCGCCAGTTGCTCTTGAATAAGTTGGATGGACTGAACGGTAGAAGCAAAAGTCAGCTGTAGTTTGACTACCTGGTTGTGAATTCCCTCCAGAGTGATTTTGTTTTTGCTCAGCTCGCTCACACTGGACGACGAAGATGATGACAATCTGCGTGAATTGTTAAATTTCCTCTGAATACAGATGGGACAAGTCCAAGATTTTTTGCTGTTAATAATGTGCTCCACGTCCTTGGGTTTGAGTTTAGCACAATCCGCATGCAGAAGAGAATTACAGTCACTGCAACTTATTTTGCAAGAGTCTCTTGCAATTTTTAATTTACAAACTTTACAACAAGTCATTATGTGTCCGTACTCTTTGCCGACTAAATTCTCACTTAAACTTCTTAACTTGAATACCCTTGAGGAACGCAGAAATGCAGCTGATTTTCTCTTTATTCATCGACTCCTCTCAGGTTTGATCGACTGCGCATCTCTTTACAACTCCATATACTTTAATACTAACCCTCGTAATGTACGATGCCCTCGTTTCTTCTATCTGCCCACCCACCGCACCTCATATGGCTCCAATGAACCAGTCTCCCGTATGTTGCGGAATGTCAACTCAAACTTTACTGTTTTCGACTTCAACAGTAGCTCTTCCCACCTTAAATCCGATCTCCTTCATCCCTGTCAACCTTAGATTCTAAATTTTAGTTCTTAAGTTGAGTTTTTAAGTTATGTTTTAGCTTGTAATAAGCCGAATAAATGGACGCTTTCGCCCCACTAAAATTAAAATTAAAAGGTGGGTGCTAGTTTCGAATTATAACCTCTCTCAAACTTGCTCTGAGCAAAATTACGCCTATAAACCTCATCTCCTACTTTGAATTCGACTGGCTTAGACCTGGTGTTGTAGTTTGCCGCATTGTGGAGGAAAGAAGTCTTTAGGTTTTCTCTTACTTCAGCCCGCACCCCCAAAAGTTCATCGCTTCTATCGAGTGGTATGTCGTCACCGTTGACCATTTGCAGCTGTCTTAATCATTCCTAGTCCCCCCATGTAGAACCATGTTTTGCCCAAAGAGCACAAAATAGGGACTAGAACCAATTGAGATATGAAGTGTTGCTCTCAACGAGGCCGATATACTGCTAAGGTGAATATCCCATTCGTTTTGGTCTTTGTGAATATACGCACGGATAGCTTGAATGACCGAACGATTCACTCGTTCTGAAGAATTCGATCGTGGAGAATGGATCGCGGTGAACATATGGTTAACTCCATATTTGGTTAGAAAGCTTTCAAAGTCCCCCGACTTGAACTGCGATCCATTATCAGGGACGCCAAACATATGAAAAATATCCTTTTCAAGAAACTCCATTATAGGCTTGGTGGTAAATCGCTTTAGTGGCTTTAGGAAAACGAATTTGGACAGGTGATCCAGGACAATGAATATACCCACGTTCCCAGACTTTGACCGGGGAAATGGTCCTAGTAGGTCTATAAAGAGTCTTTGGAAGGGTCTAGATGCCGTAACTGGTTTTCCCATATGAGGCCTTAAAATCGTGTTAGGATATTTCGTGGTTTTACACGTCTCACATGCCTGAATGTATCTCCTCACATCTTTAACCAATTTAGGCCAGAACAGATAGCGCCGGAGTTTCTCGAGCGTTTTCCCAATTCCACAATGAGCTGCCGTGGGGTGACTATGAGCATTAGGCACAATGTCTTTGACTAAACCCGATGGTACCCATAATTTCCGGGACTCGCCTTGCTGCACCGGCGAGCCAGTTAAGTGGGCCGTGCGCTTGTATACGAAATTGTCCTCAATTTTTACATCAGGAAGCCTAGCTTGGTTAGCTTAGCCCTGACGTTATTCTTTAGGAGGTCGTATTCTTCCGAAAGAAAGTGGGGTGAATTTAGATCAAAAAAAGGAGCAATGTCTGCAAGCGCACTCAAATCGTCAGTATCTCTTCGGGATAGACAGTCAGGTACCACGTTGTTCGAACTTTTACGGTGTTTTAATGTAAAGACAAAACCCTGAAGTTTTAACGCCCATCTAGCAAGCCTACCCGACAGATCCTTTTGGCGCATTAGCCACTGAAGGCTGGCATGGTCTGTAATGACAGTGAACTCCTGACCCTCGACATAAGCGCGGAACTTTTTGATGGACAAAACTGCCACCAAGCACTCCTGCTCGGTTACTGAAAAGTTGCGCTGCGCCTTATTTAACTTCTGGCTCATATAAGCAATGGGATGTTCAACGCCCTCCTCATCCATTTGCGCCAGAACGCCCCCGACACCATGTTGACTAGCGTCACATTGAATGATGAACGGTCGTTTGAAGTTTGGCGTTGTCAGCACAGGAGCGGAAGTGAGTTTGGCTTTAAGTTTTTCAAAGGCATCTTGCGCTTCAGCGTTCCAGTTAAAGGATCTGCTCTTTTTGAGTAGGTTAGTTAGAGGGGTGGTTAGGGAGGCGAAGTTCATGATAAATTTTCGGTACCATCCTGCTATCCCGAGGGATGGCATCTTGCGCTTCAGCGTTCCAGTTAAAGGATCTGCTCTTTTTGAGTAGGTTAGTTAGAGGGGTGGTTCATGATAAATTTTCGGTACCATCCTGCCATCCCGAGGGAACGACGAAGCTGGCGTACCGATTTCGGAGGAGGAAATTCCACGATCGCGCTAATTTTATCTGGATCCGTTTGTACTGACCCGTAACCGACTACATAACCCAAATATTTTACTGCCTTCAGGCAAAATTTGCTCTTTTGGATATTGATTGTTAGACCAGCATTCTTGATGGCCAACTACACTTCCTGTAGTGCACAGAGATGAGACTCGAAGTCTTTTGGGATCACTAATAGGTCGTCGAGATAGACGAACACCATTTCCCGTAGATGGAATGGGATGACCTTATCCATCAACCGGCACATTGTCTGTGGGGCATTGCACAGTCTGAACGGCATCACCGTATACTGATACAGTGGGCGATTCGGAACAGTGAATGCAGTCTTTTCGCGAGATTTCATTTCTAGAGGGATTTGCCAAAAAGCATCCTTCAAATCGATGCTAGAAATGAATTCTGCGCCGGGCAACCGACTTAAAATGCCGTCAATGTGCGGGAGTGGATAGGCATTTTTGATGGTAAGGGCATTGACCTTGCGGAAGTCAATACAGAATCTAATTTTTCTGGGCTTTCGGATGAGAACCACCGGCGAGCTCCAAGAGCTGTTAGATTCTTCAATGACCCCCAAGGCAAGCATCTGGTCAATCTCGGCGAACATCAGTGACTCAATTGCCGGCGATACAGGATAGTGTCGCTGCTTCACTGGCCGAGCTAATCCAACGTCAATACCGTGCTGCAGCAGATTCAAAGATATAAGGCATTGGAGCTGGTTTTGTTGGTACGAGGTGAGCTCATGTACCTCATCGGATGGTGGTTGGATGCCTTATTCCCCAATAATATCAGGAGCAAGGTTTAAAAGTCTCCAAAAATCCACCCCAAGGTATAGATTTTGACTAAGAGATGGGACAATGAAAATTTCTAGTTTTCTTTGTGTTACGAAAGGTAACATCCAATTTTACACTACCGCGTACCGTTTGTAACCGACCTTCTGCAGTCTTAAGGAAGGCATGATATTTCTGGAGTTCTATTTCCGATGATAAAATATCTTCTGCAGCGCTGGCTCCAAAGCAGCTAATTGAAGCCCCCGAGTCCAACAAACCATTGATTTTTCTTCCTAGTATGGTAACGTTTACATATGGTCGTATATCGGAGCTCTCTCTACCTAAAAGTGTGCTAAGAAGATATTCTCTTGACCTCTTTACCCTTTTCCAAAAACTGCGTAAGCGTAGCGTTGACCTTTTAGTTTTACGAGTTACCAAAGCACTACAGCTTGCAGAAAATATTTTGGCACGTATTGCGTTATGCTCGCGCAATCTTTGGTGAAAAGGTTTAGATGAGTCGATACCATGGGATTTTGTTATGAGCGGAATACTCGGAGTGGGAAAGCTATCATGGTCAACGGTCTGAACTTCTTTGTTATGGGTATCTATTAGTTCCGTGGGTGGGGATATGCCTTGGTGTTGGTAGACACATCCACCTTGCAGTTTCCCTGCGAGGAACATTTGGGACATTGGGGTTTATAAGTGTTCCGGGCACCACACCCATAGCAAAATACTCTCTTTTGTTCGAGGCAATCAACGTAGGTGTGTCCTATGTCCTCACAGTTCCAGCATAATAGCGGCCTTTTAGGTTGATTTATTGCCGATATCTCCTCTTCTACCGCAATTCCGGAGTCTACTTCGTTGACGAACTTCCGTGAAGGAACATTTCTACTGGAACTCACTCTATTCATTTCCTGCATGAAATTCTCATGTCGATAACAAGCTCTACGTAGATCAGAGATGGACATGATCTTAAGGTGCAGAAGCTCGTGTCGCAGATCTGGTTTAAGGTTTCGTAGAATGATTTCTAGGAATTGTCTATCAGTTAGAGGATCAGCTAATCGGTCAGCAATGGAGATAACTACATCTAGGTACTCATCAAAGGACTCCCTTTCCCGTTGCTTCCTACTCCTAATCATTTCAATAATATCGAAATCAGTTCTCGGATCAGAATACTGGATCCGCAGGGGTTCGCAGATAGCATTCCACTCAATGGATTGCTCCCGTCTGTGGTAGCGCCAGTACCAGTCCTTCGCATTGTCAGTGAAAAAATTGTGTAGGTTCCTACAAAGCAAAGAAAAGTCTCCATTTAGCGTGTGTGTGGTCAACGCCTGGATCCTATAAATGATTTCCTCCACTCTTATGCCATGGCTGGTACCGCCAAACTTCAAATTCCAATTTTGAATGATGCTGGAAACTTTATCCGGGTTAAGAGAATTACCTAAAGGAGTTGGTTCAGGTCGGGAAAATGGAGGTGGGTGGGGTAAATTTGGTTGGGTCCAGTTCGTCCGATCGGTCATAGGAGAATTTGGGGGAGCTACACCGGCCTGTTGGGTCTGAAGATTAAAAAATCTTTGAAACATAGTTTCTATGGACTGATTAATTTCTGCCATATTCCTACGCCTATCTTCCTCCATTTCTTCTCTAACCACTCTTCGAATATTATCTTCGTGGCCCAGAGAAGGGTTATTGAATCTGGGAGTCAAATTCGATCGTGATTTAGCTGGTATCTAATCAGGGTTAAGAGTGTCGGAGCAATCTTTGTGACCGGATGAGACCCTGCTATCGATAATGCTAGAGTCCCGTAGACTCCAGTCTGCTGCGTTCTGTTGCGCCCTGGATCGAGTATTAGGCCGCCGACCTTTTGGAACTGCTCCTTTGGTTCTGCTATGGTCACTAAGCTCAGGTACTGGATTCGCGACCTGTGAATTGGTATCGTTGGTATCGTATAGACAGTGACGGCAAATTGGACAAGATTGTGAGTCCTTAGACCAAATTTTAAAAAAAATTAAGACATAAAGTGCTGAAAATTAGAATTTTAAAAGTTTGACCCGAAAAACTTCGGGCCCCACGTTGGGCACCATTTATGTAATGGTAGCTAGTGTTTGCAGGAATAGAGGAAGCAGAGGAGAATGAGTGTCCTTCAACACGGATGAAATTTGTTGGGAAGCGGAACAGGAACGCGAGGGGTGAGAGGGAAAGAGAGAGAAAAAGGAAATCCGGACTCGGTAGTGCGGTTGCATGCCTAGCGGATTCAGACTTCGCTCGTCGGAGGGTGGGTTCTTGCACCCAAGTACCGGAGAAAACACCACTACATAAAATTTGCATGCAAGGTCTCTATAAATGTTCTGAATGAAACTCTAAAAAAAGCAAAAACAGTTACCACCTGAGAAGCCGATGTTCGTCCTCTGTGCGGGTCAATACCCTCCCTACCATGTGTCGATTACCGCCGAAATATCTTACCGACACTCTTTCGAAAGCCCTGTGCTTTCTATATACTGGACCACAGCATCACCACCAAAATGAGACTCGAAATTTGTTTTAGCACATTATTCAAATTCTATTATTTCATTAGATTTAAGTTTAAATCAAGTGACATGATGGATTTTAATTTTACGATTCCGTATCAAATTCAAAGATTATAATTAGCTTCCTAGACTTGAAATAATAATTATAGGGTATTGGTGGGTATGTGTCAAAAAGAAAAAAACCAAAAAGATACAAAAGCAAATTAAAATAGTTAATGTATCTATTGGTTGGCCGCAATTTTTAAATTGAGGGTTGGAACCCGCGTGTCGGTATCGCAAAAAAAAACTTTATAAATATCTGGTGGACTTACCCTGGTATCCGCTTCGTCAGGCCTGTCGATGAGGAATCCAGATGATGACGCATGACCACCCACAAAATAAAATAATAGAAAAAGTTTTTTTTTTTTTTTTTTTCAAACCACACAGAATTCCAAGTATGTAAATTTCAAAATTACGGTAAATAACCAACCACTATCACTTTTGTGTATTCAGATAAGGAAAGACACAGACACACCAGCGATACATGAATATGAACAGTTATTGATAATAGGTACGTGTTTATTTTAAGCAAAACGATATATATTTTTTTTTTTGTACAAAGCAAAAAAGATAATTTTTCTTTAGCAAAATTTTATTATTTTATTTTTATTATTTTTTTTTTAATGAAAAGGGTAGAAACAAGCACAAATACATAACTGCTTCTAGAGTGAGGGGGCTGGGATGGACTTCGTTGGCTGCTGGATCGTTGATCACACCTGTCGCTCACGGGCTGCTACTGGCCTGCTTTGTTAGCACTTTATAGTCACGAACTGAATTAGTTTTTTTCTTTTGTATGCACCTTGGTGCTGAAATTGCTCTTCTTGGTTGGTAATGGACGTAGGGAGTTTATTTCTTGGAGGTTCTCGAATGCCCCAGATAATCGGTGGTCTTGCCACTCACTTGCACGGGGGATGAATTCACTGCGATTTGCGAGCAGGTCACGGGGTTTTCGTCAGAACAACGCGGAGAAAGTTGATAGGGGTTTAACGGAGGAGCGCGGATATTAATACACTGCCAGTTAACTATTTTAAGTAATATTTTCGCACGCACTTTTTAAATAAATGTTTCCCCTTTTTTGTATAAATTTTCGTTTTGTCGTTCGACCTCACGCTTTTTCTAATTAACTTTTTTTTTTCTTAATAATTCTGTTTGTCCTACTGATCAAACGCACGAATTCAAAAACAAAATGTTCTCTTTTTTTCCACTACGTTGCTACCGAGCTGGTTAGATGCTTTTCGAGAACTGAACTTTATCTTTCTCCTCTATCCTAAAAGCAAACCTTCTATGATGCGCTTTCTACCGCTTAGCGACATCCCGTAGCCGGTGACAACCCTCGCGACTCTTTTGCCTGACCATTCCCTTCTTCCAGGAGCACGGCGAGCGGTTTTCTGGCGCGAGTATACTTACAAGTATATCTTGCCATTCCTCGCCCCCCAACGCATGATCCATCCCCCCTGGTAACCCATATCCATAATTCCTTTTTCTTTGCTCATCCACTCTCCGAACGCAAAAACATAACGAATGCACAAAATACGCTCGCTAGCGGTAGGACAAATCAAAAAGAGAGATGGAAAAGTACATCATCTCAATGAGTGGAGACTTTTGCTTTTTCTTTTTGATTTGGGCGAGAAAAAAAAAAAAATTCCAATGCATTGGACTGTTGTTTTTAAATTATTTAGATCTGAGAAGGAGTTATACTTCTCAGCTTGAGTTTCGGTTTGACCGAAGAAGGAAAAAAGAAATGTCCACAACCCTGCTGTTACAAGACTCACTGAAGGAACCAAACTCTAAGTTGCAAAGGTGGAAGATAAAACTAAACGATTTTGATTACGTTATAGAACACGTAAAAGGAATACATAACAGTGCAGCGGATGCAATAAGCAGATTGTCAGTCCAAAACGAAGTAGAAACGAATAATAATGAAGAAGAACTAATCAACAGCGAAGAACATGACAAAAGCAACGATATAAGTCGCGAGTTTGACAAAGGAGATGGGGCAAAATTATATGGAGCTTGGGCCAAGAGCGTACAGCAATGAAATTGGTATCAAAATAAAGCTGAGCTTCATTGAAGTTTTATGAAAATCGTATGTGGGGATTTTGAGATTTTTGTGTGTGAAGTTCGCATTGCGGATAGATCTTTTGATGATTTTTGTCCGTTTATATGCATACAAAATCATAAGAACCGTAAGATGCACATACATGTATTTAGTATCAAATGAAAGGTGATTCTAATACCTTTTTTATGACCTAAAAATATTCGGTTTAAGATGTTTAGTTTTAAAATAATCAATTAATATCTGAAGACTTTAAAAGTAAAGTTTTTTTTTTTGAACATCACTAACTTCTGAAAAATCTTCAGCGACAACATACATTTTTTTGACAGTTATGTGAAAGAGCATTTTTCAAGTAGGAAAGTGAAGAATCGTTTCCAATTGGACTATCCTGAATCGCCTGAAATGATTAATTTATTCTGTTGTTTTTGCATGCATTTTACCAAGTATCCAGGTACAGTCCACCACGGATATAAGAAACTTCTAAAATGCACAACTTTTGTTTCTTATATCCGAGTTGTTCTTATAAGCGAACCACGTATATAAGAAACAATGTTTCTTATATGAAAGCAACCAATATAAGAAGTAAAGTTTCTTATATATAAAATACGGATGTAAGAAAAAATGATTTATTATATATACATATTATAACGAACCGACGCAACGTACCAATAAAAAGAGTTTAGAGAAATAATCATTTGTTTTAAACGTAGTTCTTGAAATTCATTTGTGTACAAAAAATTAAGAAAATACAAAAATACCAAAAGAATATATGTATGTACATATCACATTTCGTTTGTATGTGCATATATCACAAAAAAGTATATACTAATAACTAATGAGTAATGATAGTGACTAATAATATTATTGAGTACATTGAGTAGTATGTTCAAGTATGAATGCACGTTCATATAAGTTAACACACACGAACATCAAGCATCCAACACAACATAACCGGACACCTCCGTACTTCCCTTCCTTTCCCATATATTCACCCCAAGCTCATTCACCCATTCACCTTGATGCAATTCACTGTCAGCACTTCCCAGCCGTTCACCCATTCACCTTGATCAAATTCACTGTCAGCACTTTCCAGCCATTCACCCATTCACCTTGATCAAATTCACTGTCAGCACTTTCCAGCCATTCACCCATTCACCTTGATCAAATTCACTGTCAGCACTTTCCACTTTACCCCATGCACTAACCATTTCCCTTACTTAGCATAAGAAATACATTGTTAGAATTAAGTAAATAAGAATAATAAAGGACAGACGGTCATAGACTGCGCAACCGAAAAGTCATTTTTTCATAAAAAACTCAAAACAATCAGTCGTAGACTGAAGAATCAGTACTAAAATAACTGGCGCCCAACTTAATAAGAACCTGAACAAGCTACTCAATAAGGATTATTTAGGACCTCACCAATCAACAAAGAAGGAGACTCAACCCAAAAGGATTAACCAACGAAAAAAACAGCAATAAGAATGAAATTTTTGTGAGTAACCAAAAAAAAAAAGTGAAAATTAGTGATTATTTATTATTTGAAATATTGTAAGAGTTAAAATAGAAAGTGTAAATAGTAAATAATAGTGTAAAGGTATTCCAAAATGAGCATTACAAAAGAACAGATTATTGAACTTGTTCGTGCTACCGTCGAGCTATCACAGAAACAGTTCGCGGAAAAAATAAATGATTTGACATCAGCAATCGGTCAATTACAACCGCCTAGTGTTGAAACTTATGTGCCTGTATCTATTCGAAGCGGTGTTCTAAATCGTGGTGGTGGTCTCGATTTAATAAAATCATTACCCGAATTTAAAGGCGACTCCGCGTCATATCCTTCCTGGCGTACAGCAGCACATTTTGCCATGGGCTGTTATCACGAAGGCTCTGAAAATTATTATATTGCAATGGGAATTCTAAGAAATAAAATAACAGATTCTGCAAACGCAACCTTATCCGCTTTTAATACTGTGTTAAATTTTAATGCGATTATTGCTCGATTTGATCAAGTGTATTCGGACAAAAGGCCATTACATGTTCTCGAAAACGAACTTAGTATTTTGCGTCAGGGTAACTTATCCATTAGTGAGTACTACGATGCAGTCGATAAAAATTTGACACTTATAATAAATAAAAATATTATGACACATAGTGGTAACAACGAGGTTATCGTCGCTCTCAACGAGCGTGCTAGAGAGAATGCTTTACGTATTTTCATTTCCGGTCTGCGAAAACCCTTATGCGATATATTATTTTCTGCTCGCCCACTAGACCTACCCACAGCTCTTGCGACGGCACAAGAGCTGGAAACAAACCATAAACGATACGAATTCGCACGTACGTTTGCAGCAGGCAGCTCAACAAAAATTAACGGATCACAGTTTCGAACAGATTCTGATCCACGTACTCGCAATCACCCACAGTATAGTAGTGTCCAAAAAAATGAACCAGTTCCTATGGAAGTAGATAATCGTACTTCCTATTTTAGAAAGCGAACTCCCGCACAAAATAATTTTCCAAAACAGCATTCTAGCAGAAACTTTACATATGTAGACCAACAACAAACCACGATGGCTAAACGCCCACGCGATGGAACACATTCTAGCCAATCGCCTATTCAAAAATTACAAAAAATTAACGCAATGCCAATAGAAAATTCCGAAATAAGAAGCGAATTATGTTGGGATAATTCTTACGAAGTTCAGTCGGATAATCAAATTTATGATGAGATCAATTTTTTAGGGTAAAATCACTCTTGCCATTTATTACTAAAACTGCAATAAATGGACAAGAGATACGAATTTTAATCGACACAGGAACTTCCAAGAATTATATTAAAAAACATAATTTTCTTAAAGCAGTATGTTCAGTAGAAAGCCCCTTTCATGTAAGGTCCCTCAACGGAAGTAACTTGATTACAGAAAAATGCAAAATGAATATCTTAAAAAATACTTCAACCTTCTTTTTACTCCCTTCGTTGAGTACTTTCGACGGTATCATAGGATATGATTTCCTTAAGCAAATAGAGGCAAAAATCGATACCAAAAATGAAATTTTATTTTATAAACATGGCGAGGAAAAACTACACCATCTCATTTGTCAACAGGTTAACTTAATTATTACAGACCAAAAATCTGTCCCTGATTATCTGCAAACACAATTTAAACAGTTAATCCAAGAAAATGCCTCTGCATTTTCAAAGCCAGACAGGGCATTACCTTATAATACGCATATTAAAGCCACCATACGCACAGCAACTGACGAACCTATCTATACTAGGAGTTACCCATACCCTATTTCAGCAACCGAGTTCATAAACACCGAAATAATGTCACTGCTGCGTGATGGTATCATTCGAACATCATGTTCACCATATAATTCCCCAATTCACGTAGTTAATAAGAAAGGTTTAGACGAAAACGGCAAACCTAAATTACGAATGGTCATCGACTTCAGAAAAATAAATGAGAATACCATAGCCGACAGGTACCCCATCCCGGATACATCGGTCATACTAGCAAATTTGGGTAAATCTAAATACTTTACAACCCTGGACTTAAAATCCCGGTTTCATCAAATTCTTTTAGCCGAAAAAGATCGACAAAAGACAGCTTTCAGCGTGAATAATGGCAAATATGAATTTTGTCGCTTGCCATTTGGCCTTAAAAATGCTCCCAGCATTTTCCAAAGAGCTATTGACGATATTTTAAGAGAAGATATCGGTAAAATCTGTCATGTTTATATCGATGATATAATCATATACTCCCCAGACGAGCAAACACATATTACACACATAGACAGAATATTGAAAAAACTGGAACAAGCCGGAATGCGTGTTTCCACGGAAAAATCAAATTTTTTTAAAACCGAAGTAGAATTTTTAGGTTTCCTAGTTTCACAAAAAGGTATCAAAACCTGCCCCGACAAAGTTCAGGACATTTTAAACTATAAAACACCAGAGACACTTCGAGCATTACGCTCATTCCTGGGATTATCAGGATACTATCGTAGGTTTATAAAAGACTATGCGAGAATAGCTAAACCTTTAACGAAATTCTTACGCGGAGAAAATGGTCATGTAGGAACTAATCATTCAAAAAATATAAAGATAACATTTGACACAGAGGCCTTACAAGCATTTGAAAAACTTAAGAAAATCTTAGCTTCAGAAGACGTTTTACTACAATATCCGGATTATGGGAAGCCCTTTGAGCTAACTACAGATGCCTCTTCGTCTGCTTTAGGAGCGGTCCTCTCTCAGAATGGCAAACCAATTACCATGATTTCACGAACGCTTTCCAAAACGGAAGAAAATTACGCCACCAATGAGTGCGAACTTTTGGCAATAGTATGGGCATTACAGAATCTCAGACATTACCTATATGGTACAAAAGGCATACACATCTACACAGATCACCAGCCACTTACATTCGCAATTTCAGACAAAAATCCAAATTCAAAGATCAAAAGATGGCGTGCGTTTATTGAGGAATTCTCGCCTAAAATCCATTACAAACCTGGGAAAGAAAATAAAGTTGCAGATGCACTTTCCAGACAATTCATTCATAACTTTTCTAAATCAAACACAGAAACGGAAACAGTACATAGCGAAATTTCACTAACCAGAACAATTCAAACAATAAAGTTCCCCGTTAACCAATTTAGAAACCAACTAGTAATATCCAGATGTAGCCATGACCATAAGAGTACAAAAATTTTATTTCAGAAATGTATCCGACATACAATAAACTTTAGTACTACTGCTGTATTAATGCAATATCTGCAAGAATGCGTTAATCCTAATGTGGTTAATGCTGTTCGATGTGATCTTCCAACTCTGGCCCAGATTCAAAATGCTCTAATATTAAATTTTCCAACCGTGAAATTTGTTCACACTGAAAAACTGGTAATTGACCTTTTAAACAAAGACGACCAATTAGAGACAGTTACAATGGAACATAATCGTGCACATCGATCCCTTCAGGAAAACTTTCAGCAAATTCTCAATGACTACTATTTCCCCGATATCAAGAAAATGGTCAGAACTATTATTATGAATTGTAAAATATGCTTGGAAAACAAATACCAAAGAAAACCTCCTAAGCCCGAGATAGGCGCAACACCGTTGCCTAGTTTTCCGGGAGAAATCCTACATATCGATATCTTTATTACAGATAAGCAGCATTTCTTAACATGCATTGATAAATTCTCCAAATTCGTAATAGTAGTCCCTATAGCCTCACGTTCCTCCATTGACATAAAAGAAGCATTACTTCAAATCTTAGGAAAATTCAAAAGTCCAAAAATAATAGTTTCCGATAACGAAAAAGCATTTTCATCAAGTATTATTACAACGCTCCTCAGAGATCACTTTTCTATTGAACAATTTTTCGTCCCGACACTCCATAGTGAGAGTAATGGCCAAATTGAACGATTCCATTCAACGCTTTTGGAAATTTCACGTTGTATCAAAGCGCAACAACAAATAAGTGATACAGTAGATCTGGTGCTTTTAGTAACTCATAAATATAATAATACAATCCACTCTATTACGAACGCAAAACCAACCGATATACTGCATGATTATCAAACAGAAAAGCTAGAGTTCATAAGGAAAAAACTAGCCACTGCTCAAGAAAAAACACTTGGCCGAATAAACAAAAATACATCCAATAAAATCTACCATCCCGGCGAAATAGTTTTCGTCCGTAGAAATAGACGCTTAGGAAACAAATTTGAAAAAATCTTTATTGAAAAAGTAATAGAAAAAGATTTAGGCACCACCGTTTTAATAGACGGCAAGAAGATTCATAAGAGTAACCTCCGTTAGTACTATATTTTCAGTTTGTCACTCATCATCCTTCGGATATCGATAGCCGAAATTCACAATTACTCAAATGCACACTTCATAGCGGTAACGAAAGGAAAAACAGTCACCTTCAACGAATTCTCATATCTTGTCCATGTCACAAACCTCTCTGAATATAGGAACATTGCTTACGAAAGCAAACACGTTCACATTACGGCCCTGCAGAAAGGAAACGACATCCTAAATCAACAGTCTGAAGAAATATTGCACATCATTAGTACACTTGAAGTCCCAAGAAGATTCGCAAGGTCTATAGACTTTATTGGAAGTACACTAAAATTTATAGCCGGAACACCTGACCACAACGATTTTGAACTCCTTTTAACGAAACAAAATACACTTATTGAAAACAATAATAGGCAAACAAAAATAAATTCTCAAATACAAGACAAAATTAATGAAATAACAAATCAAATCAACGCAATAATTTCACAACATAGTGATATAAGTAAATCATCCGAATCAGAATTATTACTTTTGGAATACCTATCTGTAAGAAATAATCTTGTAATTAACCATTTAAATAATATAGCGCTTTCAATTGTGTTAGGAAAAAATAACATAATTAACCCATTAATCTTAGATAATATAGAAATAAGTCACTTAATTGATTCTCAAAACCTTCCGATAAGTATAAGTAACTTACTTTCCGCTGCTAAAATTAAAATACTTCAAAATTCAGATGTCATCCACTATGTATTGAAAATTCCTAAAATTGAAAACTTTTGTGATTTTATTGAAATTTATCCGGTAGTCCGTAATAAAACTATTCTTAAGCTAGATAGAAGTCAGGCTGCAAGATGTAAAGATTACATACTACCCGTAAAAGAATGCATTTATACGCCAGATGTCTACATTTGCCAACCTACAACTTCAGAATGCGTCACACAGTTGCTCAATAACAATACGGCTCTATGCACCTCCCAAAACGCATACCACGTACCCCTCGTACAACAGATTGAGGACGGAGTTATAATCCTCAACGATGTACCAAAAACAACAGTCATCGACCAGGTTCAGTTAGAAGTCCAGGGAACATATCTATTAACATTTTCGGATTCAATAAGGGTTAACGACACCCTATACCGGGTAAAGAAAATAGCTGCCTATGTCATACCGCATCCACCGAAGACTCTTTCTATAACGCACCTTGAGCATGAAGAAAAACTATCGCTTCCATATTTGCACCATATTCATATCGACAACACAAACCACATCAAAACACTTAGAGAAGAAATATCGACTCAAAAACTTCTCTGGTGGACCACTATTTCGTCAGTGGCAATAATTGCTTGCACAATAATATTAATTCTCCTTATACGCAACAGGCAAAATACAGTCACCTCAAACCAAATTGACTCAATAATTACGCAAGTCAAATGTCGAAACGAGGACGTCTCGATCTTATCAGGGGGAGGAGTTAACACACACGAACATCAAGCATCCAACACAACATAACCGGACACCGGACACCTCCGTACTTCCCTTCCTTTCCCATATATTCACCCCAAGCTCATTCACCCATTCACCTTGATGCAATTCACTGTCAGCACTTCCCAGCCGTTCACCCATTCACCTTGATCAAATTCACTGTCAGCACTTTCCAGCCATTCACCCATTCACCTTGATCAAATTCACTGTCAGCACTTTCCACTTTACCCCATGCACTAACCATTTCCCTTACTTAGCATAAGAAATACATTGTTAGAATTAAGTAAATAAGAATAATAAAGGACAGACGGTCATAGACTGCGCAACCGAAAAGTCATTTTTTCATAAAAAAACTCAAAACAATCAGTCGTAGACTGAAGAATCAGTACTAAAATAACTTATACATTTACAAAATGCAATTTTCAAAATAGTCCTCTATTTTTTTGTATCGCGATTTTTGAAAATAATTTCTTCAATATCATTCATATTTTGTTCAGCATCATCATCCAAATAACGCTTTAAAGTAAAACAAGCTTTGACAGCTTCAGCCCTCGTTGTCGCTGGCAAAAATGTTGTGGCAATTGCATCAATAGACGGCTCTAACTCCTCTTCCTTCTCCTCTTCTATAACTTCATTTATCATCTGTCCTTCATCAAGCTCCCCGAAACAGCCTTCATTTTCCAAATCTCTAAGACACTGTTCATATTCGCTATTGCCAGTCTTTTCTGCCTCAATAGGATCACCTCTGCAAGCATCACAATCATTTTTATAAATTCCTTCCTTTTTAAAGGAATTTTGTATTGTTTGCGGTGTTACAAGCCACCAGGATCTTTTTACAATGTGCAACGCTTTCAACACAGTGATTTCCTTTAAAAGTTTTAAAACAATCAGCTTCGATTGCAAGAACTTGTTTTCTGACTAGATTTTTTCTGTATTGCGCCTTAAATGACTGGATAATACCTAGAAGGAAATGCAAGTGTAAAACTCATTCGTTGGTTAAGCAAAAAAGAAAGTATACCTTGGCCGAGCGGTTGTATCAGACTTGTGGTATTAGCTGGTAAAAATACTATCTCAATATTGTTTGGAGTAAATTCGAGTTTATGACATGAAGCATTGTCAATCAACAGCAAAATGTTCTTCTTCTTCTTTCCAACTTCATCATCCAATCTCTTTTATAATTTCGGCCCAAAGTTTGCTTGTCATCCAGGACTTTGAATTCCATTTGTATGGTAAAGGAATGTGTTTTCCACGGAAACATCGTGGCTGTTTAAACTTGCCAATTGAAAACACGTACTTATCGGATCCAGTTGCATTACACATGAAAAGTAAAGTGATTCTATCTTTTACTTTTTTTTGGCCGCCGACTTTTTGATTTCCTGAAATAAATGTACCATCAGGTAGGGCCTTATATAATAAACCAGTCTCGTCCCCATTATATATTTCTTCAGGATCATATTTGCTCAGCAAATCTCGGATGATAAGCTCTTTGAAGCTCTCTGCTGCTTCAACATTAGCGGAACCTGCTTCTCCGTGAAGTTTTTTGAAAGTTATATTTTCGCTTCTTTTCCAGCGGTGTAGCCAGCCATCATTGGGTTTAAAATCCGTTATTTTCAATTCAATTGCGAATTGTTGAGCCTTCTCAAGCAGAATCGGCCCACTCAGTTTAGCGTTCCTCTGCGACATTTGTTTAAACCATTTACTCATTGCTTTATTTAAGAGCTCATGTTTTGGTTTCCTTTCCCTTTTTTTTATTTAAATTCTTGCAGCAGAACTTCTTGGATTCGATTTCTTCTGATTGCTTAACTATTTTGCACAAAGTACTCCGAGAAATTTCAAACTTTTTTGCAACTTCATTTCTTGTCTCCAATTCTTGAAGAATGTTTATTTTACTTTTTATTGACACTGTGTTCCTTTTTTAGGGTTCCGTACCCATATGGTAATACGGAACCATTATAAGTTCGCTCTAACTCAAAAATGTCTGTCACGATAAAAACGTCAAGAACCGTTCTTCCTAGAAACTTGATATTTGGCACACTTATACATTATGGTGGTCCACATACATGGACAAAATATTACTAAAAAATATTGTGAAACAACTATACAGGGTGGGTAAAATGTGAGCTAAAAAAAAAAATTCTGAAAAATATATCATGTAGGATATCATTCGAAAGGGCTCGAAACAAAGATTCCTCAGATTTGCTCAGTTTTTCCTGTTAGAAACTTTGGGAGTTATTGTCAAAAATATGTGAAAAACATCATACAAAAAGCACCAGAACTTTTTCTCGGAAACTACTTAAGTCAAAAATATGAAAAAATCATAGTTCGTAGGGGATTAACCATATTTTTAAAGAAAAATATAACGAGTCTCGTAAGTTGTATAGTTTTTGAGAAATTCACGTCGAAAAATTCAATTTTATGTCGAAAAATTCGATTTCTCAACCGATTAACTCGTAAACTACTGGACCAATTTCACTGAAATTATCACTATTCGATTAACAATAATTTTGGAAAAATTAATGGCTATCCAAAATTGTGCTGCGAAACAAAAAAAAATTAAAAAAAAAATTAATAAAAATACGGATTTTGCCAGGAAACGAACCTGGGACGTCCAAATTCAGTAGTACAGCATTAAAAAGAGGAAAAGCGACGCGCTACACACCCAGCCACCGCGGTTACAAAAGCCGCATGTCTAAGTTCGTACATAAAAAATAATATCTGCCAGGTACTCGGTTCTATCATCTTCATCACAAACAAGAAAAGAAAACAAAAGAAACATAATAATAAAAACAACAAAACCAAAAAAGAAAAAAAAAAACCCTTTGAGCGCGAGTCTGACGCGCACTTGGCCGTTTTTTTTTTTTTTTTAAACATTTTAAGCAAAACAATAGTTTATGATTGTTACGATTTGGCTGGCTTTTTCTACTGACATTCTGTTAGAAGCTGTCATTGTCATTTCTCTTTAAGGTGTGTTCGCATCGTACTGTGAGTCGTTTACATTCATATTTGAGCTAAATTTGCTATGAAATTCAAAGTGTTTACAATGAAAAAAATGCATGTTTCTTATATGCATCGGATTTTCTTTATAATTGTAGATTTTGGGCATGGGAGTTCGTTTCTTATATCCGAATGTTTCTTTTAAGCGTGTTTCTTATACTAGCTCTTTTTTATATGGACATATAGAGAAAAGACACGGTGTTTTCACATGAGTTTCTTTTAAGCGATGTGTTCTTATATGAGTGTTTCTTATATCCGTGGTATTTGTTTCTCCTTCCACAAAACGTTATTTAAGGAACGGCTTTATGTGACAATTCGTCCACATGAACGAATCATGAAAAGATTCAGGATTTCTTGTATCAATACAACGTCTCCGAATCTTAGAATAATTGCATCCACAACGAATTAAAAATGCTTCTTTGGAAAGCCGAATGTTTATATAAAGCTAAAATATAAAAAAACATGTCACAAAACTGCCACTTAAGTTATTTAATTTTAGAACATACCAGGAATGTGGTAGTTCCAATCGATTGTACTATATTTGTTTCTCCTTCCGCAAATCGTTCAAGGAAGGGTTTTTTGTCACAATTCGTTCATATGAACGAATCATGACAGATCCAGGATATCTTGCCATGAAACGTCTCCGCACTTGGAGTTGTTTTATCCAAAACTAATTTAAATGCTTCTTTAGAAAGCCGAAATGAGTTTTTGCAAAGCTTAAATATTAAAAAAGCATGTCACAAACTTGCACTTTAGTTATTTAATTATAAAACATATCAGGAATTCGGTAGCTCTAATGCATTGAAACTATCATGAATTATTCTGCAAACCGATGCCAAACTATCCGCAATGTCCTCTTCCTTATTGTCGAAAAATAAATCCACTGAATTATGCTTTATAATTTATTTAAATACAAAATTATCCTATAAAAATAAACGAAACAATTCACGAAATTTTCTTTGTTGATATTTCGACACTTGGTATTTGACGTTTCAAATATGCGTTGAAATGCATTCCATGCGATGGGTTGTCGTGTACATCGCATTCGACTTCGGGAATACCAATTCGGATGCGATACGACTCTCAATACGACTATGAATACGGGTCGAGGTACGACATTGGGAATTGGGGTGAATTTTTTTTCACTCAAATATGTCGAACTTTGTGCCTGAAAAAGTGTTTTTGCGGTGAGTTCTTCTTCATTACTTTAATATGAAGATAACGCCACAAAAGGAAGTCATTTTTGCATCGGATTGTTACTGGTGATGAAAAATGGATCCATTACGACAACCCCAAGTGCAAAAAATCATATGTGAAACCCGGCCAACCAGCCAAATCAACGGCAAAGCCAAATATCCATGGCGCGAAGGTAATGCTATGTATTTGGTGGGATCAGAAGGGTGTGCTGTATTATGAGCTGCTAGAACTGGGTGAAACCATCAATGGACAACGCTACCGAACACAATTAATCCGTTTGAAGAAAGCAGTAGCCGAAAAACCACCGGAATATGCGACCAGACACAAACACGAGGCAATAATTTTCCATCATGACAACGCTCGGCCCCACGTTGCTATTCCATAGTTTGAAATACTCTTCGATTAAGGTTATTTTCTATCACAAAATCAGCTAGGTGATTGGGAGTATTTAATCTGCTCAAGGCTATTTGCAGCAGCTCATAAGCATCATCAGTGTCTTCGATCAGTGGGTGAAACTTGTTTAAAATTACTGAAGTTATTTTATAATCATCCATCAAATGAGGAGAAGCAAGGTCGAAGAACTCCTGATGGAACAGTTAAAAATCCCTTTTAAAACGTCCATTTACAACTTCTATAACCCAGCTACACATCGTTATACATCGCGATTTGTTTGCTTGTAGTGGTGTTTATTGCTGATATCTTTCAGCAGAGATTCGGGCTTATGCGCTCTATATCCATGCGATTCTAGAGTTGAAATGGAATCCCTAAAGCCTCTATTGAGAATGAAGACCCTTCTGAAAAACTGCCTCATCACCACACATTCGCTTCCGTTCATTTTTGAAGCATCCAAATCAGTGGCAGCATACGGACCGAATACTTCAAGAATATATCCATTACAGCACGTTATAAGAAAAAGTTTGATCAAATTCTGATATTTATGTAAACCGAACGTTTGCTTTTAAAATGTGTAATAAGATCTCTTTTGGATATAAACACAAGTGCCGTTAAAAATGACTATAGTCTATCATTTTCAGATATTTCAATGTTACCAAAAAATTCATTCGAAATTAATTTATTCCTTCTAGCAACGTCTTGAACGCTCATATGTTCCAACACCAAGTAGGATGGTACGAACTGTCTTGATAAGCAGCTCCTAGGGTGGACAAATGACATTGTAGTGTCCTGCAGGATATGTTAAGCAATGTTGAAAACCTACGATTACATCCTCTTTGTTAAAAAAGTGTAATTATTTTTTTTTTTTTTTCTTAATTTTCTCTATATAATGTTTGTAACAGTTCTTGCATTAGTATCTTTCTATGTTAAAAATAAAACAACAACATTTTTTTCAAGTTTCTGTAAAAAAAAAACATGTAAGAACTCACCATTCAGGATTGGTTACTGAGCATTGGTGATTGATTTGCACCACGTAGGATTCTGAATGTGTTTTTCTTAGTTAATTATGGCTGAATCTTAAATTGTTATACATGAAATTAAAGCTTGAAAAACGTTCTTTCACATAACTGTTTCATATGTTGTCGCTGAAGATTATTCAGAAATTAGTGATTTTCAAAAAAAAAAAAAAAATTTACTTTTAAAGTCTTCAGATATTAATTTATTATTTTAAAACTGAAAATCTTAAACCCAATATTTTAGGTCATAAGAAACGTATTAGAATCACCTTTCATTTGATACTAAATACATGTATGTGCGTCTTACGGTTCTTATGATATTATGATTTTATATGCATATAAACGGACAAAAATCATCAAAAGATCTATCCGCAATGCGAAATTCACACACAAAAATCTCAAAATGCCCACATACGATTTTCATAAAACTTCACAGTTTCAATGTACTGAAGCTCAGATTTTTTTTTGATACCAATTTCATTGATGTACGCTCTTGGCCCAAAAGTGCCCCATCTCCTTTATCAAGAAACATTATGGAAATCAAATAGAAAAATACAACTTACAACAAAGATCAACTTTCAACAGCGGCGACACACTCAGCGGCAGAAGACAGTCAGAATCACATTTCTATCATCGAAAAGCCAATCAACATTTACAAAAATTAACTATGCCTTTATTATGGAACTAAAGAAAAAGTAACTCAAAAAATTATGAACAAAAAAGTTCAAAACATCGTCTACGTAACTAACAACAGTAATTTGGTAGACATAATGTAAAGAGTGTTATTCGATAAAGGTACTATAGTAGTCTACTGTGATGACAACAGTCTTTACGTGAAATTCCAGGACTTATACGTCAAATACTTTTCAGGTAACAAAATTTTAGAATTTTGAAAACATCAGTTTAACTAATTAACTTAAAAGATTGAAATGAAGCTCTTGAAATTATAACCAGCAGTTAGACAATAATCATAGAGGTATAAGCGAGATGTACAATGAACTAAAAACAACATATTTTTACCCAAATTTACAAATTCAAATACAAAAATTTGTAAATAACTGCGACATTTACAAACTGGCTAAGCACGATCGCAAAAATTCCATTCCAAGTTATGGAAACTGCAAAGCATTTCAACGACATAATGCACTTAAATATTTGGTTTCCACAACGCAATGTAATGTACCTAACCACAATCGACAAACTTACTTGAGGATAGAAATTGGCTATCAATCCTGAACGCAATTAAACAGAGGATTCAATTCTTAGGGAAACCCAGTAAAATAATTTCAGATGGAGAAACATGCAAGTTCATTCGGCAGTCAGCCAATACCTGAAAGAAAATAATATTGCATTCCATAAGATCACGGCATCTTTAAGGAATGGTAACGCAGACATCGAAAGACTCCACGGGACATTGAACGAGCACCTTAGAATAATGAGTACAGCAAAGGATACCTCGGATTTAGGCGAAAACGTTTTTAAAGCTCTATCAATCTACAACAGGACAATGCACTCAACAACAAAAATGAAACCCATAGATATTATAAATAAAAATTTAACTGCAGAAGATATTATAGAACTATCAGATAAATTTCATGAGGAAAAAATCAGAAGAATAGATTATTTAAATAGAAATAGAAATGCTACATTTACATTTAACCAAACAAAACTAAGCCTAAGTACAGAAAACTAAATAATTTTTGTTCAAACGGCAACTATACTATAGATAAGTCAACCAAAAGAAATACAAGCTATCACAAAAAACAATTACAACGAAAATACAGATATCAATGAACGTAATTTTTATTTTTCATCTCGTAGCGGTTCCAGAAAAAATAGCCATAATAATGGTCCTAATCGCCCAGTCCGTGGCCTAAAGATTGGAAATGACTCCAATATATACCAATCACGGTTATATAATACAGAAATTAGAAGAAAAACTCGTCGTTGATAACTACGTCAAATGTATTCATTTAATCAACGTGGAAGAATACGTAAAAATAACCAACGTAATCGAAGCTAATATAAAAGCCCCGCAACTGAATACAGCCGATGTTAATTTAGAGTTGCTAAAGAGAGAACTTTATCAACTACGAGAAAATATAAACACAATTATACCAAGGCGACATAAGAGGAGGACTCATTAACCTTTGGGGAAATTCACTTAAATTTTTGGCCGGTGTTTTGGATAACGAAGATGCGGAAGAGATTATGCATATGCACACCTAAATAATCTGGATCAAAATACGAAACAAGTAACAAACGAAATCAACAAATAACTAAGAATCAACAATGATCTTATAACATCGGTGGGCAAAATAAACATAAACAAGCAAAAAATTAAATTGACCGAACTCCTAACAAATATAACCACAGCATCCACGAATATTAAAACCATAACAAGCGAAATGAAGTATGCCTTAATGGTACTGACTGATAAACAAGTGGAGAAGATTAAGGACAACATTCTACTCAGTAGGTTGGAAGTACTTGGTCATGATATACTAACAAATGAAGAAATACAGAAGTATAATATTTCCATTGAGATATTGCCGTTCATTAGAAGCAGTGTACTGATTAATAGACAAACAATTATTTTTACAATTTCTATCCCTATATTCACCAAAGAAAAATATTTGTTGGCCCTTATAATACCTCTACCAAATCAAAATCAAGAAGAGTTGTTGTTAAGCGAAAATAACAGAATAATTACTTCAGAACAAAATATTTTGGAGTACACAAGCGATGTTGTAATGAAAAAAAATCTTAGGTTACACAGTAGCAATTGTATTGGAAATTTGATTTAAGAAAATAACTATTGTAATTTTACTATTAATAACGAGAAAATAGTCGAAGAACTCGAACTTGGATTGATCATAGTGAAAAATCTAGAAGTTCAAACAATTATTCAAAATTGTGTCAACCAAGAAATCACTGTGAAGGTCATAATTTGATTAAATATTCAGATTGTAAAATTCAAATTGAACACTTTAAATTTGCCAATTAACTAGAAAAATTTTATAATGAACCCACACTCTATAAAAATTGTCAATATGATGAAAAAAATGTTTAATTTTACTTTAGAAAACATACACTTAGATAACATTCAAAACAGACATAAAATAGATTATTTAGAATATAAGTCAGACAAAAATAATTATTGGACAATTATAATTAACAATGTGTTAATAACAATTATAATAGCATGTATCATACTTTATTTCTATTGTAAAACGAAGAGAACTAAACAAAATATAACTACAAATATTGAATTAATCTCAAACGAAACGCGAACAAAAAGACGAACACCCGAGACGGTTGTATCAAAGGCTGGGGGTGTTATATCCGGATTCTAAACGATTCGTATGTATCTTTCAGAACATACTGTTTACGATCCATAATCTTTTAGAACATTCTGTTTCCATCCACACAATATGCATGCTAAACATAATCACACGCGTACAGGTTTGTCGCTCAGCATAATTTTGCATGATCGGTACATTCTGTCACGTAGCAAGTGTTTAGTTCCCGACGTAGGAAAAACAGATTTCTAATTGTATTACTTTTAAGTTAGTTTCTAATAAACTCTCAAGAAGAGAAGTAAAATAAATTGTTCTTATTACTATATCAACGAACAAAGGATTGAAAAAACGATAAACATACAAAGGGTTAAAAAAACGAGAAACGAGCAAAGAGTTGAAAAAACGATTAACGAACAAAGAGTTGAAAAAACGATAAACGATGAAAGAGTTGAAACAACGAAAAACGAGAAACGAGAAGAGTTGAAAAAACGAAAACCAACGGAAATCATGTTTTGTATTTGTTTTTCTTCTCTATGCGTTTTCAAGTGTGCGTAACATAATTAATTCCTTCGCATGCCTGTGTTGAACTGTGTGTATTCTTTGGTTTGCAATTTTTTTTAGTTTGCTGGGTTCGTTTGCTTTTTGTTTTTTTTTTCAATGAATTTTCAATATGCAAAGGAGATAAATGTAATGTAGTTACTTTTTAAATTTATTTTTTTTTTATAAAAAAACAGTTAACTCGTTTCGAGATGAAAAACTGTTTTTTAAACTAGTTTGTTTAATTTGTACTCACTCCTAATATGTACTGAGCTATGTCTTATGTAAGTAGGAAGTTCGTTGACGTATAATGAGAAAAGTAATGGTCCTAGTATAGAACCTTGTGGCACGCCGCTGACTATGAGGAGAAAGCTTGATAACACATGGTTTATTTCTACTGCTTGTACTCGGTCTATTAAGTGTTTAGGAAGATATAAGCTTTACAGCACACGGCGAAAAATGGTACATTTGGGACAGTTTATGACATAAAGTAGAGTGAACAACCGTATCGAATGCCATAGAGAAGTCTAGTACGACAAAAAATGAAACTTTATCTGCATCTAAGGCGATCCGAATACAGGCAGTTGTACAGCTGTGTTTCTGCCGAAAACCAGATTGCCTTGGAGGCAAGATGTAGTAGTAGTAGTAGTAATAGTATTGAATTTATTGTATCATTAATTTTTTCTTCCAATTACAATTTTTTTTTTATACTTATTCTAATTAGCAATGGCAAAAGCCGTCAGCCAGATTGACAATTTTATTGCAGTTAAATTCATTTTTTTAAATTACAATTGTTGAAATATATTTTTAACTTTTGAATGGCAATTTTAATGATTTGCTAACATAAAAAAAGATAATAAGTAATATACAGCGATTCGCAAGATATAACAGTTAAGAAATATTTTGGAGCATTTTTATACTATGGCAATTTTAATGATTTGCTAACATAAAGAAGAAAATACGGATTTTACAGCGATTTACTTTAATCATTTTAATGATTTGCAACATAAAGATTAGGGAATCTATTCCTCCATAAACTGGTTCCTATACGCAAGGACGTCCGATACGTAGTTGCAGAGAACGTTCCAGTTAGATCCGTTGAGTATCTGAATGACCTCCTCCATTGAGAGAACGGATTGGTTGTAATGGTATCTCCTCGAATTGGGCATTTTCCTAGAAAGTGGTATGTATCTTCTTTTTCGCGTAAGTTACACAAGGAGCAGAGTGCTGGAAGATCTTCCCGGTATGGTCTGAAATTCAGAGGTAACAATTCTCCACGAGTCTTGAAGATAAGGCTTATTTGGTTAATTCTAATAGATTCGTGGAAGTAGTTCAAATCTATTAAGCTATGGCTTAGCTGTTTGTAGATTAAGCGACTCGATGAACACGCTGCTTTCTCTATAAATCCTTGGTGAATCTTCTCATTTAAGTTCCTCAAAATGTCATCTAGGGCCACAGTCCAGCTGGATCTGTCTTCCCACCTTAAGGACAACTCAACTTCTAGTTCCTCGCTCATTTGCTGCCACTTCCGGAAAAAGTTCGCTTTCTTGGCAATAAGATATCTGAGGACGTTGGTGTGTTTGTTGGTAGTCTAAACAAGCGCTTGAGAAAGAATCTTTGCAGCTTTTCTACTTCTTCGTACTCTTCGTGTCCCCATACCTGACTTGCGTAACACATTACGGATCTTGCAGTTGCTTCGAATAGCTTGCACTTTGAATTTACTGGCACATCTTTCCGACTGAGAACATTTTTCCAAGAGCAGCTTAACGCTTTCTTTGATTCCTTCAATTTGTTTCGGAGGTGAAGATTGTACGAGAGTCTAGGTGTAAGGGTTACACCAAGGTAGCGATACTCTTTAACCACTTCTAATTGAACCGTACCTAGGTTCCATTTTTCTTCCCTTGTATATCTGCCAGAATTATTGCGAAATATCATCACTTTCGACTTGCTTGTATTGACAAAAAGATTCCATTGGAGACAGTACTCTTCTAGTCTGTTTATCATGAGTTGAAGCATGTTTGGTGAATCTGCTAACAGCACAATGTCATCTGCAAACAAAAGGCCCTTGACCGTCGTGTTGTTAAAAACAATGCCTCCGTGTAAATAAGAAAGCAGATCATCCAAGAATAGGCTGAAAAAAAGTGGGCTTAGCTGGCAACCTTGCTTGACGCCTGAGGTGGTTCTGAACCAATCTGACAAGGAATTTCCATCCCAAACTGCAGATTGGTTGTTCGTATACATACTTTCCAGTACCTTTAGTATTTTGGAAGAGATTCCTAGATTACTCAGCTTAAGGAAAAGAGCTCTTCTATCTACCGAATCAAACGCTGCTCGAAAAAGAAATCCTACCAATATTTGTAAGGACAAAGATGTTATCCACTGTTGAGTAGTTCGACCTGAATCCAGCTTGGAATTCACTCAAAAGACCATTGTTATTCACCCAAACCGTTATTCGGGTTAAAAGTACGCTTGTAAATAGTTTAAGAAGGGTGTTTAGGAATGATATGTACTTTCCTGGGTCACTTACGTATCCCTTTTTAAACAATGAAAAAATTATACTTTTTTGGAAGCTTGCTGGAACCGTTCCCAAAGTGAAAATGTTGTTACAGCCTTTGACCAATTTCTGAACAAAAGCAGTGGGAGCATTTTTGTAGAATTCGAATGGTATTCTATCTTCTCCTGGAGCTTTGTTATTTTTGCTTTTATCTATTGCGTATATTACCTCGTCAATTGAAATAGCTCTATCTAATGTTTCATCGTGTACTAACGGAAAGGCGAAGTGGTAAAAGGTTGCCGCACAGTTTATATTCAAAAGTAATTTGAAGTGTGATGCCAGGCAGTTGGTATCTAAATTTTTTTTTTTAGATATATTTTATTTATTTCTTATACATTAATAAAGTACATTTAGAGTTCTTATAGAACAGAAAAACAAATAGAAAAAATATATAAGAAAGGTTGGTGGCATTCAGTATTTAAATGAAAAATAGAGTTGAAAGCCACTTCAAATCGGCTAAACAATATATATAAATTTATGGGTGGGGTGACCCTTAAGAATTCAAAGAATTAAGAAAAAGTAAGACTAAACTGGTAGCATTGCAAGAAAAATAATCAATAATAAATTAAATCGAAATATAATTAACAAAATAAAAACCAATCGAGAAACTAAAATTAACTGCATAATATGCACAAAATAAAGGAAACAATGAAAACAAAGAATTAGACCAAAACATTAGAAATCCGGGATTCTAGAGCAATATAATCAAAGTTGAAGAGCCACCTTTTTACGCATTTTAAGAACATTCCAGGTATTGTCATTGATCTGATCGTCTGAGGGAGTTCATTAAATAATCGAAAAGATAAAACAGAAAAAAAATTACGATATGCAGTGGTACGGAAAAGTGGAACAGATGATAAGTTTGAAAGGTTTCCACGCAGATTATAAAAGGAGATTAAACGAAAATTACGATTACCGGACTTCATAAAGAATATTTTTAACACCTTAAAACAGTACAAATGACGAACAGGAAGAATATTCAGGGCACAGAATAAAGGAAAACAAGAATGTCTACCAGATTTACGACAAATTTTCCTAATGACATACTTCTGTAAAATCAACAGTGGTTGTGTTTTATTGCGATACACACCCCCCCAACACGCGATTCCATATTGTAATTTGGAATGGAAAATACCATAATAGATTATCTTTAAAAGCTTGGTAGAGCATAAGTTACGCAAATTGTAGAAATGTCGAAGCGTCCATCGGAAATACTTTTTCAAAGCGTCTATGTGATTCGCAAAACTCATCCTGGAATCAAGTGTAAGTCCTAAATACTTAAAATCGTCAACTCTCTCCACTAAGAAACATTTATCACTACAGTTTAGATTATTACAAAAGGTGGGAGAGGAAAAACCAGACGAACAATAACAGCTAGGTAGTTTGTATCTAGGGCACTCAGGTGCGTGGAAGTACACATTTGCATCCAGATTATATGATGAAGATAAGCTGTAGAACATTATCTTAGTTTTGGAGCTGATAACCAAATTATGCTCAGCAAACCAGTGTCTCAATAAACTTAGATCCCAATTGACATCAGAAATTAGGTCCAAAGGACTGTTTAACCCATATGAGAAACCGATGTCATCAGCAAAAGCAGTTGGTGAGCCCTTAAAATCTAGAGCAAAGAGTGAATTGATGTATACCAGAAATAGAGTAGGCCCTAAAACAGAGCCTTGTGGAACACCCAGGTTAAAAAATCTAGTTTCGCTCCTTATTTCGTCTAACTTCACTCTTTGCGATCTATTTTCAAGGTACGATCTAAACCAAAGGAGCATGAAACCACGAAATCCAGCTTTTTCTAGTTTTCTCAACAAGAAATTGTGGTTGACCATGTCGAAAGCTTTGGTTATGTCAATAAATAAACCTGCTGTACATTTTTTTCCATCGAGGTGTGACATAATTTGAGAACAAAACTGAAGGAGTGCATCTTCCGTCGATTTGCCTTTTAGAAAACCAAATTGTACTGGATTGAAGAACCTAGTTTTATCTAAAAAACACACCATTCTATTTTTCATAAGTTTTTCAAAAATTTTGCTAAAAACTGAAAGAAGTGAGATGGGCCTGTAGTTGCCAATTTCAATAGCGGAACCTTTTTTGAATAGAGGAATGACGTCTGCACATTTAAGATCTTCAGGAAAGACACCCGCAAACACGCAACGATTAAACACAACTGCCAAGACATCTACTACAAAACATGCAATTTTTTTAAGTAAACAATTAGAAATATCATCGGGTCCGCACGAAGACGAATTAGGTAAAGTACCAATAACCTTCAAGATTTCAAATGAAGATATGGGCTGAAAGACAAAACTACTACATTGCAACGGTTCAGCACTACCACATAAGGGAGGACAAGTACAAGAATTCGATATGACAGAACTCGGTTGTAGACAGCAGCCAACATTAGTAAAATAACAATTAAAAGCATCAGCAATAGCGACTTTGTCATACACATCAGAGTTATCAATACGTAAAACAGTAGGTTTTTTAGAAGCATTAGATTTATTTAGTAAGTTATTAACTAATCGCCATTCATTTCTCAAATTACCCTGAGCAGAACTAAATTGACCACGGTAATAGTTATCTCGGCAAATAGGAATCTCTTTTTTTAGTTCGACACATAATTTCTTATACCTTCTTTTTACACCCTGATTATTCGGATACTTATTGCACTTTAATCTAAGTTTGTTTTTAGCTGTTACTTTGTTAAGTAAGTCTCTAGATATCCAAGGTTTAAGTCTTTTAACTAATTTTTTGGAGGGCAAAAGTGAGGAACAAGACAAGATATGCTTCTTAAGAGTATCAATGAAGATTTTGAAAGCAGTAGATGCATCAATGCAGGCATAAACATCTTTCCAAGACTCATAACATAAATTGTTATTTAACTTACTAAAATCAACTTTTACTTTTCTTTGCGAGGAGTTAGAGGATCTACGACCTCTAGTTTTAGAGATTGTTAATAAAAGTCCCGTCATACAATGATCAGTTATTTTTAAATCAAATACACATTTATCGCATTCAGCGACTGTCAAATTGCTGAAACGACCATAAATGTGATCCAGACAGCTTCCCGAAGCAGGCCTAGTGGGCTCATTAATATAGCATTCTAGACCATGCGAAGCAAGTAATGCCAAGTAACTCGAGACAGTATCATTACCATCCAAACTGTTGATGTTGAAATCTCCTACAATAATTAAATTTTTAGATTTTTCCCTGGTTAAGAGATCAGAAAACTCATTTATAAAATTCGCAACATTAAACATATGAAGTCTATAGACACATAAAAAAACATACATTACATGGTGAATTTCAACGGAAACCTTTAAAACATCAGCACTCAAAAAATCGACGCACAAGACATCAAGAATCATGTGATCCTCTTTCACAAAACAACCAACTCCACCTGCAGAGTAATTTTCATTTGTATTAGAAACAAACTTGAACCCGGGTATAAAATAATCATTCTTCTCAAAGTCATAGATCCAGATTTCAGACACAAAGACAATATCTGGAACGCAAGCAAAAGAATCAAGATGGGTGACAAGAGCTGAAAAGTTTACTCTCATACTTCTAATGTTTTGGTGAACAATAAAAAATTTATCATAGCAGAAGGAACTATTCTTAAAAACATTATCACAGTTGGAATTATATAAATTGGAGGGAGAAAAGTCATCAAATAAATCTGTATCAAAATTCATATTTTAAATTTAAAGTGTAAAGCACTAAATGAGTGCAAGATCATTAAAAGATTTTATTGAAGTGACCTTTCCCCCCTCAACCTTTCTCATAAGAATTTGATTATTATTGAACCATACATATTTTCCGCCTTTTTGTTTCACTGTTTCCTTCGTCTTCATTAAAAGTGCCTGGGTATACTTCGTAAGAGAGTCGTTGATGTAGATTCCGGTACCACTCTCTTTTCTGCTGCTGCTGCTGCTACTACCGCTGCCGCTGCTACCACTGCTGACAAGGGAGCCATTGATGCCAATCGCGTTTGTGTTAAGAGAGTTTTTGCTATTCCTCTTTGCGCACATTATTCTTTGCTTTGTTGTTAGATTAGCAAATTTCAAACAGATGATCGATTTAATGGGAGCCGAGGCTGATTTTGTTTGGATATTCCTCACATAGCATTTCTCAATTTCATTGACGGGTATATCGATGGACAAGGCTTTGGAGAAAATTTGTTGTGCCGTACTGATAGCACTAGAGTTGTTGACATTGGACACACCCACAATTTCAATTGAATTACTGAGCAGCTGTTGTTCATGCCAGTTAAACTTGCTTTCCAAAACATTGACTTTCGATTTAAGATCCGCATTTTCTTTTCGCAACTCATTTAGTTGAAGTAAGAACTGATGATTTATTTCTTCCAACTTCGAGAGTTTGGCGTAGATCATCTGAAGAGTGCACTGACCCTCACTGTTAAGCGAAGACTCTTCAGCTGTTAAGAGAGTGTAGTTACGAGTGACTTGCTGAGCACTGGGGATAGTTGAAGCTGGAACACTGTTGTTTTGCGGTTTGTTAACTACCGGCACTGGCATATGAAGAGAACGTCTTCTTAGCACTGCACATTTGTCACAGCGAAAGGGCTTTGCACTGGTTTTAAAATAATCGGCATCTTCTTCGGTTATGTTAACACATGCAAAGTGGTAAAAATTTTTGCACTCATTGCAGATTATCTTAGTAGTACAATTACGATCGATCTTTTGAGAACATACGGAGCAATTCATCTTGTAGGACGTTTTTAGTTAAGTTTATGTTGTAGTATAAAGGTTCTTAGTGATGCGCACCCCACAACACTCAAGAGAGAACCCTTTATGTACCCTTTATGCTTTTACTTCCATTTAAGAATCTTATTAGTTTCCAATATGATTTCGAATCACTGGCAAGTGCAAGTTCGCAGGTTAACTTATGAATAAAATCTACCCTTTTTTGCCTGCAAAGCTCCTTGTAAGCGTTGTTGTTTTCATGATAGATCCTTTTTGATAGGTCAGTGTTCCATCTTCTTGCCAACTTCAAACACTTAAACGATTTTTTTCTAGCATTCAAACAGTCAAGATCAAACCATACTTCTTTACCTGTAAAGAATGACTTCCTCTGTAAAGGTCTTTCCATTTAAGTTTTGGAGGTATGCTCATGATGTTGACTGAACGAGGGCATGTCAAAGTGTTTACGGAAGTTATCAGGGGCATGTGGTCAGAGTAAGTTCGCAGATCAATTTTAAAGTCAACTATGTATTTTGTCCACTATCCTTTTATGAGACAAAAATCAATGGATGAACAACTGGTGCCTCTTATAAACGTTAAGTTGCCATTTCTATCACTTGCGCTCCGTCCATTTAGTAGAATGAACCCGAATTCCTCGCACATTTCTATAAATCTTTTGCTCCTCCTATCGACCACTGTATCTTGAGACCTCCTTTCTGCAGTAAATTTTGAGTTGATAAGTGTTGCAATCACCTATGACCATTACATTTTTTGGGTCGAAAGTCAGAAGGACGTTATGAAGTTCATCAAGGTCATCAGACCAATTTGAACAATTGATGTATACCGGAATAATATGTAGTTTCTCGTTATTGAAACAGCATTCTACCACAGTTTTTCCATCGATATCGACAAATTTACACAATTTTTGATTGAACAGCTCCATTTTAATACCGTACAACGATCCTCCACTAGCTCTTCCTCTAGTATGCGATCGAGTTGCTGGAATCCAATGCAGAACATAATTTTGGAACTTATTGGTATAACATTTATATGTTTATCTTCTACTAGTGGTTTCCCGGTGCGCTTCGCTACACCCATTGAGAACAGTGTTTATGTCATAAAATGTTCTGAAATTTTTTCGAGTAACTTTTGGTACCGAACGATGTCATCTGGAAGCACGAATTTTATTTGCCAATGTTTTTCAAGAAGTTCTTGGAATTGAATACATATTTACATATTGTACGTAAATATAATTCTGAATCAATTTTCATCGTGTATTGCTGTAGTAATAAATTTGAGATTCTAGTTTTCAGCGCCATCTATCGGAAAACTTGGAAAACTTTCGATTTACAAACATTTCTCACTTCATAACAAATATATTCTGTAAGTTTCAGCTTAATCGGATGGTTTTGAAATTTTGGCGTTTCAGCGCCATCTATCGGAAAACTTGAAAACTTTTGATGTACGAACATTTCTCACTTCATTATAAATATATTGTGTAAGTTTCAGCTTCATCGTACGGTGAATTTAAAATTTTTTGAGTTCCAGCGCCATCTAGCGGACAACTTGAATTTTTTTGATGTACGAACACTTCAAACATCAGAAAAAGTATATAGTGTAAGTTTCAGCTCAATCGGATGGTTAGTTTATGAGTTCTGAGGTATCAAACAAACACCTCATTTTTATATATAAAGATAAACGTTTCATATGGAAAAAATATTTCATAGCTTAATACGAATTCAAAAAAATGATTAAATAGTAACTTATTTTTAATACCTGCAACATTATATGCAAGAATATTTGAAAAATAGTATTGACTTAAATTTACTGATTGGCTGCCGGCATTAATATTAAAAATTATAAGATTGCACATCTCTAGCGAAGCTTGTGATTGTACTAGATTTGCTGGAACCTGGTGCAATGTCATACTGACTGTTTTCATTGGCTGTTGGTGTTGTGATGTCATCTTACAGCTGGTTCAATAATAACATTCCGTCCTGCGAGTTGCATTTCAATGTTTTTCCCTCGTAGTAATATATGTTATCGCCAATAAAAAGCTTTTCACCCGCAATTTTCGTCTTAAGAGTCGGTTTTTTTTAAAGGTCTGAGTTCGGAGTTTTATAATATTACGTCGCCTTTCTCTCGCTGCTGCCACCTCTATTAGGTCGATAAACAGTACCAATAAAGCTTGGACTCGTCATTGACCAGTTCGAAAAATACATATTCAATTGCACTGCCATCACAGGAAATATCTCGCAGCCTTCATTTTATGCCATTCCTAACATAGATAGCGACTCCTCCACCGATAAGCCCAATCCTATCAGAACGAAAAACCTTATACCCATTAAGATGGCACACTTCATCGTTAAAGGCGGCCCTGAGCCACGTTTCGATAACACACACTACATCAACCGCCGAGTCTTCAAATAGGTCGCGGAACTCATCAATTTTCGGTAGGAAGCTCTGAGCATTTATATGACAAATGAGAATACAAACGTTTTGACTTCCTAAAATCTTTATCATACTACCAAGAGAATTTCTAGGACTCGACATTACATAAGTTTAGTAAAAAAGAATAAAAAAAACTGCAAGATTTTACAGAAAAAAGGAAGAGATAAAGTTAGAAATTAGTATAATATTGATGTGTTAAATAAATTCAAAAAAAAAGTTATATTAAATATTAATAACAACAAGAGAAATTAGAGTTTTAATTATTTAGATCCATTAATTTGAGTCAAGACCCTCGATGTTTTCGACCATTCCAGCAGTATCGGCCAACTGACGTTTAACATGTACGATTCCATGTGATGTTAACACAGAGGCACTGTTGCCGTTTCTCCTGTTATAACAGGAGTCTACTGTTATTTAATTTAGCTCCGAAAAGTGAAATCTACCGTTTCCTGTTCCCAGACAATTTTAAGACCGTTTCTCCTGTTAGTTTACTTTTTTTTATTGAAAACAAAATTCGAAATGGAAGGCTTATATGAAAAAAAAGCAACAAATAATCTACGGTAGACCCATAGCAATAACATTCCTGGTTGGTGATTGGCACTACATGTGACTAGGTCCATTCGCGTACGCTCCCAAAACTGCGAAAATCTATGTATGAAAAGTTACGAAAACCCGTTCGCTTACGCAAAAATGTCGCAGTTTTTCGTAAAAGAGAGTACCCACGAAAGAGTAATAACTCTCACCATGCTGCGAATTTTGGCACAAGAAATTTCTTTGGGCAGATTACATGAAAACTGTCAAATCACATACATTTTGCATTTTTTGTTGCTCAACGCGTTCGTTTCCTTTTTCGTAAATTTCCTATCTTTGAGAGAATTTCACCTCCACTCTTCGATGTTTGACATCGATGATGCAAAATTACCCGAACGGACCTAGTGACATTGACATTGACATTATTTATTTATTTATTTATTTATTATTCATTCATTTCTATTTAACAAAATACTTCTAGATTTTAAAATCTAATAATTAGTATCAAGATAGCATTTACAAAGTTCAAGTTAAAATTAAAAAATAAAAATTTTAAAAATTAATGTTAAAGATATAAAGAAAAAGCGAGAGAAAGAAAACAAGAATAAAGAAGAAAAGATAAACAAATGGCAAAATAATAAAAAAAAAAAACTATGATTTTTAGGCTTAGGATAAGGGAATAGATATTATGTGGCTTCAATTAGTGTTTGATATGTGAGAAAATAACCTCCTCCGAAATTCGGTCAATGAGCCTATTCTCAGCAACCCAACCGGAAGTCTATTCCACAGTCGAATTACTGTTACAAAGAAAGATCGCTCAGCAATAGTGTGTGCGAATCGGGGTAAGATTAAACGTAGACCCCTACCGGGCAAATCGTAGCATTTCGTTCAGATACACAGGACAATGGTTATGAATAATTGCATGGAGTTTGAGCAAGTTACGAAAGTCATAGTGATCAGATGCCTAAAAGAGAAGTTTTGAAATATGAGACACTGGTATATCTCGGAACGCTATAAATAAATCTGAGACAGTCATTGAATGCTACATTTATTTTGCGTTTGCATTCGTAGTCTAATGTGGCATATACAGAGCAGTTAAACAAAAAATAGGGCATAATAAGGGTTTTAACTAGACGCAGTTTCATGTTCGGTGGAAGGAGACAGGCAGAGCATCTTAAGCTGCGCAAACCAGAGAATATTTTCCCAATTGTTGTCGAAATGGCGTCGCAGCAGCTTAACTTGTTGTTTAACGTAAAACCCAGATATTTAACTTTATCAACGTATGGAATAATTTCACCGTTAAGAACAATGCAGGGAAATTCTGAAGCCTTCAATTCTCTTCTTGAGCATAACATTGCTAGAGTCTTAGAGGGGTTAAGTTTAAGTTTGTTGAGATCAGACCAGAGTTGAATTCTTGCTAGATCTTCATTCATCCTTGCCACTAGATCTTCCATCAGCCCTACAGAACGACAAAGGTAAATCAGGACGTCGTCTGCATACATTTGTATATTGCAGGAACTTACAGAATCCGGGAGATCATTAATATACAATGAAAATAGTAGTGGTCCCAGTACTGAGCCTTGTGGGACCCCTGTATTTATAATAACTGGTCTGGAAGTTCCGCTGTCAGTATTTACTTCTTGAACCCTGTCTCTGAGATAGTTATACAGCAAACGAGGAGCAGTACTAGAGAAATTGCATTTATTCCTCAATTTTGATAAAAGAATTGCGTGATCAATACTATCGAAAGCCTTCGAAAAGTCCAACAACAACAATAGACCAATTTTGTCTGAATCAAACTCCATCCGTAAGTCAGTAGTGACTTTAATGACTACTGAGTCACAGCTATATTTGTTTCGAAAGCCTGATTGCCAGACAGAGATCATATTGTTGTTATTTAAGTAGATAAGCATTTGACTATGAATGATTTTTTCAAAAACTTTCGATAGATAGGGCAGAGGGCTTATCGGCCTGAAGTCTGCTGGAATGGTAGGACTCGCTTTTTTTGGAATAGGTATGATTTTAGCTACCTTCCAGTGTGACGGAAAAGTACTACAGTAAAACCTGCGAATAGTGGAATGCTTCGGTGCACTATTCGCAGCATTTCTACTATTCGCAAGTTTTTCCACTATCGGCAACCTGATTTTTTTTACTATTTTTCGATAAATTTTTATATCGGAGTTCAGAATGTGTACTTGCTAAATGAAGCCGCTAGTAGAGTGAGACACACACGAAAAGAAACAGTTGAAATGTCAAAATTCTCGGAAAAGGAAACGAAACCGACAAAATTTTAATGAATATTGGAGCATTCATATCTTGATTCTACTATTGAAGAGTGAATTTGTATGGGGAAAAAACAAAATTCATTGAAAAATTTTCCAGTATTCAGATTTCGCAGGTTTTCACTATATAAGAGTGAGTTTGTATGAAGGAAATCAAAATTGGCATCCCAAAATGTCCAATATCCAGGTTTCGCAAGATTCATTTATTCGCAGATTCCACTATTCACAAGTTTTACTGTACTACAAATGCACACATTAAAAATATGTAGTACATATCTTGCAATTATAGGCCAAATAAGTTTAATAAACTTTGGTGACATAATTATTATCAGGACCTACGGCATCGGATTTGGCAGAGCGAACGGCATTTGAAACAACTTCCATATCAATGCAGTTGAAAGAAAATGATTCGTTTGAAATATGGTTATCCGAAGTGACTACAGGCATCAAAGAACTGACGGAACTTGGGACAAAGTGCGATATCATAACGTCGGGACTAAGGGAACACTTCGACATGTTTTTGGATCCAGTGATGCCAAGATCTTTTATGTTCTTCCACAACTGCTTTGAACTAAGTGCAGGATCAATTTTTCCTAGAAGATACGACCGCTTGGATGAACGAATAAGAGTCGTGACCTTATTTCGAGCAAAACAGTATTGCCTTCTATTATACTCAGACGGATTTCTTTTGTAGGTTCTGAAAAAACGTTCTCTCTCCTCGATCAAAAGTTTTATTTCAATGCTAAACCAGGGGCAAGTTAGGGATTTGATTCTTTTTGTTACCAATGGGATATAGTTGTCATACAGCAAGTTAACTAAAGAGTTTAATAGAACAACTTTGTTGTCGACATCCGGGGTGTGGTAGATATCATTCCAATTTGAGTAACCGCAGTACTGCAGGAGACCCTCATGATCAATGTTTCGAAACGACCTATAAGTAATATATCTGTCACTATCTGAATTAATTATATCGAACTTGAAGGAACAATAAATAAAGCCATGAATAAATTCAGGTGTGGGTCTTACTTGATCGCTCCCCAGGACCTTAAATACCGAACTAGTTAAGAACATATCATTTATTTCATTTACATTTACATTTACATTTATTTCACAATTTGAATAAAATAAAAGGTCTGTTCATTTAATAGCAAATTGTTACTGATTCGTAGGTTCGCATTTGTACGAATTCTAGACCAACCGCGTTCCTTTACACAAAAAAGTAGGAAAAGAGAGAATAAAAATTGTCCCTCACTAAAAAATCTTACGAATTCTTACTCAACAAATTTTTGCGGGTAAAAAGTGAACTATCTTGCAAAGTCAGCTGTTCCGTTTTTATGGCAAAAAGTAAAATATTGGAAAGAAAAGGAACATAGATGAAAGTTGAATGTTCTGAATGTTGAAATTTGCATTTCGCAATATATTGCATACTGCATTGGTTCTGGGATATAATCAAGAGTGGACTTTTCTGTAGACTCCAAGATCGTACAACACCACTCTGTTAACTCTTGCTTCACATATATTCATGACAATTCGTTTGTTGTAACTTTTGTGGTTAAACGTGTTCCTTTACTTTTTCGTAATTTTGCATCTGCCTGAGAGAATTTTATCCCCACTCCATGAAATTTAATAACTTACTATTTTTGGAGCAGAAAGTAAAGGAACAGACCTAAAGTGGCCGTTTTTTTATAACCTACACACGCTAAAGGGGATATGAATACCCTTAGAATGATTACACACAGCGCGAGTACATGACGGACAAGAACGGGAGACAGACAGATCGACGATTCTAATTTTCGTGATTCTAGTTTTTCTTGGCTATGTAAGCTCAACAAAAGCATAATATGTATTATGTACTTATTGTTTACGTACTTTGTATCTAATTCCTTTTCAAGTTAAATTCAGGGAAAATGCAAAGTATTATATGAACAGAAGGTTAAAGAGGTTCCTTTTTAAAAATTGGCTCAGTGAAAATCCAGACAATTTTATTGTGGTGTCCTCAATAAACTTGCTTTTTGATTATTGAATAAAACACATTAAACGTAGATTTAATAAAATTGACTTTATTCATATATGGAGGCCAGCGATAAAGTGGCTGTGTTATATACCGGAAAAAGAAAGAGACAGAGATATGTCGTGTCAGGACAAAAGATGTGAAAGAGGTATGTGCGCAGGCTTACCAATTCCCAATGGGCAGTTTACATCACATTTATGGAATGCAAATGCGTTGTTTGCAACGCAACAAACATTTTTTCTATGAACAAAAGAAGACTATTATGCGACATGCTGAAGGGAAACGACATATCAATAACATTAAGTCAGCGCAACAGCAAATTATGTAGTGCCAAAGAACCTTTTCCTAATGCAATAGACATTTTACTTAAAAATATAATTTTTTCTAGGTTTTTGGACGAAATTTTAAGTCTCCTGTTACTTTGGTAAGTCCAACAGAAGATCTCCTGTTTTTTCACATTTTCTCAGCGGCAACACTGCACAGAGGCCAGTTGTTTACATTTTTTCATTTTTAAAGTGGTGCGTAGAATTAGTTGATTTTGCTTTGTTAGGCATTCCCGCAGATGAATGGTACTGGTGGCATTAATTCCAACGTGTTGTAGAAAGAGTTCTTGTTTACTTTCTCTGTGAAAAGTGCAATCGACTTCAGCACAGAGTTACGTTCATACGGAGTGTTGAATTTTATTACAATCGCGGTGTCATTCGAGTCGCCTTTCGGTCGTGTGCGGAAAACGTTTTTTAAATTTGGTGTTTCAAATTTCAGTGAAGTGCAAAGTGAATTAAAAATTGCAGATAGGTTTTCATCGACAGAGTGCGGGATTCCAAAAAGTAGAGAATCACAAGCCAGTTCGGTTTGCTTGTGCATATAATGATTTTTTGAGTGCACTCAGTTCAGTTGTGACAGATTCGAGATTACTTTTAAGATCAGATATTTCCGACGTTTTTTCACTAATTATTGCCTTGGTGATGACGTATTTATAGGTCTGTTTGGTGTGTCTTTTTCGCGTAAGTTACTGATATCTGTCAAATAGTAAAATCCTCTCAATGAGAGAGATTTTTCAAAGAGAAAAAAACTTGAACAAAAGACACCAAACGCTTCTGAAACAAAACCTGTCCATTTGTTTTTGTTTTCCACTACAATGAAGATTATGACATTTCTCAAACTGTCAGATGGTTTGGTTTGACAGAGTTCAACAGTCCACCCCAGGAATGACAGAATACAGGATTACGCATTGCGCATGTCCGCCATGTTAATTTTATTTTTTGAGAGCTGTGTGACGTCAGAGGTGACCACAAATTGTGAAAGTACAGTGAAGCTATACGATTTAAAAGAGGTTTGCTATATTCAGCTGTAATAAAAATAATGTGAGCAATGAAAATCCCATTCGATGTAATAGCTTTCCTGAAGACAAAGGCTTGAAGCAATGGGTTCATTTTTGCCGACGAAAAGACGAGTTCAGTGTGAGAACGTCTCGAATTTGTTATGCTTATTTTAGTCCAGGATGATATCAAGGGAATATCTAATTTCCAAAGGAAATTAACCTAATTATTGTAAATTTATAGGACTTAGTCAGAAAAATGGGTATAAATTGAAGCTGAACACTATTCCAACTATAGACCCATATGCTGAAATAGTTTCCCTTTCATATTTCTCCAACAGGAACCAATTTCAAGCTTCGCAAGAGATGAGTGCGTGGTTGGTACAGCATTTGGGTAAATCATCTCAACGAAGGAAATTTATCAAAACCAACCGCTTTGAATGCATTAGAATTAGATCAACAGAGATTATTTACTCCTTTGTAGATTTTTTGAAAACGCATTTAAAGCTAGCAGCGAACACATATTTGCGAGGAGACAGTGAAACGGTTCTTAAGAGTACGAATGTTTTTTTAGGATGATAAGGAAGTTAAATGGGGAAATCACTGAGAATTCTTATAAAAGAAAAAGAAACTAACAAAATATGAAAGTAAAAAATCGTCATATAGAACTAATTGTTGTTCTATTGTGACAGACACTTGGCTAGATCCTTGCTGGTTTCCTGTATAGTAGTCAAGTAGACTTGTTAAAATATTTGCTAAGATTTGCTCGGATCAACTGCTTTCACTCAAACAACATTCCACGTCATGACAGGAACTAATTGAGACTCTTTTGCACAATTCCAACTACGGATAATTGTTACAATAACGTCCTACACGGTCCAGTATCACGATGTTAAATGAATCTTCAATATGAAAATTAACTAGTACACAAAACATGTACTAATAAAGCCATCACAAAATACACTTGTATTTTAATTTTATCAATAACGATAATGTATTTATACAACTAAAAATACAAAATTCGTTTACATTTCAAGGCAATTATTGGTGAATTCATATAGAAAATAACCAGCTGTCAAATCGCTGCATGCACAGAACATGCGATTTTTGTATGCCTAAATGCGTAATCTTGTATTCTCTCATTACTGAGTCCACCACGATGAAAAGGTCTGGCAGATACTTGCAGATATTTCATCGCAGAGAGCGAGCCAAATGAGAGTAAAACAAATTGAGAGCCATGCAACTGTCATGATTCCATGAAAGTTTACATAGTATTGCGAAAACTATGGGCACCGTAGCGCAAGTGGTTAGTGCGTCGGACTACTGAGCCAGCGGTCTTGGGTTCGAATCCCGCCGCAAACACCTAAAATGTTTTTCACAGTGCCCACCTCTTCCGAATGCCTGACAAGCGTTCAAGAGTATCATTTGTCATGTAAAGCTTCCCAACTCGCCGTTCGGAGTCGACAGAAAACTGTAGGTCCCTTCCATTCGTGCAAAAATATAACGCGCACACACAAATAATTGCGGGAAGCTAGGCTTGGTTCTACCTAGGACTGCTGAAGCCAAATATTTATTTTATTTTATCGACACACCAAACAGACCTTATTATAGACATGTTTTAATGATGATTTAATTCCGGTGACATCTGTTTTGAGGCCAATAATATCCGATTTGTAGCTCATAACTGAAGATTCGGGGTGAGCAACTTTGTCATTTAAAAGACCAACAGTGTTTTTTTATTTCATTGATTTGCTGGTCTAATTTCTGTGAGATTTTGAACTCCAATTCGGACAATTTAGTTGACAGTAGGTTCATTATAGACTCACTTTGTTTGTGCAACCGTTCGACCATCCATGTGTCGGATATATTGTTGTCCTCTTCCGTACGCTTGGCTGTTGTTGTGGAGAATGAAGAACAATATGGTGATGGAGGTTTGGGCGAGTCTGTCTTCCCCTTCAAGCGGTTACTGGTACGGGATGGTAGGTGAGACATATTGAGTGTTAGTAACAAAGAAAATGCAAAAAAAACTGAGTGAAAAGGAGTGAAATTGACACAATGTACGAAAACAAAGTCTTATTTTTCAAATAAAAACGATTGTGGCACTGTTATCCAGAAAATTTGTTTTTTTTTTTTAGATTAGAGTTTTATTTTAGAGCTTAAATATTTGTTACAATGTTAATTACAAAAAGAATCGGTTGGCATGGCTTTGCCGTCTGCCTGGTTGACAACTTAATTTAACTTCATAAAGATATAGAATAAACTCGAATATTATAATAGGTATGTTAGGTGAGTACTTTAAAATATTAGAAATTTCCGTTTAGAATCCGCTCTCGATACTGTAATGCAATCTTGCAGTACCTGGTTAATTTTGTAACATTTATGTCATTAAGAACCTTTTGGACTTCGCGTTCCGATAGAGCTCTATCCATTCCGTGTACCATCCAGTTTTATGCCGTATTTTATTCAGCGCTGCTTTTTTTGGTAGTCGACGGTCTGGCATTTTTAGAACTTTGAGCACGTAATCAACCTGGAGTTTTAGTGTTTTCACGAATAGTGGTGATAGTCCTGTTTCCAACATTAGCATATAATTTGGCATGTTTGGTGGAAGATGAAATGCTCTCTTTAAGTAGTACCGAAGTAACTTCTCAACTGTCTCATATTACCTGTATCCCCAAACTTGTGCCGCGTATAAAAGGGTAGATTCCGACACAGCTTCAAACACTTTATATTTGCTACTATGGGCAATGTTTTTGTTCATGAAACATTTTCTCCAGACTGTATTGATGGCCGTTTTTGACATCTCTAGTTTTTCCGTAAGATGTCTTTCCATATTAAGGTTTCTGGTGAGATACACATCAAGGTACTTATACTCCTTTACCACCGCAATTGCTTCTCCATTAAAGTGCCATTTCTCGTTTGAGCAGATTCTGCCTCCTCCGCTTTTGAATATCATTATTTGCGTCTTGTTTAAATTGACCTCCAGATTCCACATATTGCAGTAATCATATAAGCGATTGATCATCAGCTGCATAGATTCGGGCGAGTAAGCCAGCAACACTATATCATCCGCAAAAATTAAGGGCTTTAACCAGTAGACCCGCATACTCTACTCCTCCAGGCAGCAAATCAACTTAGTCTTCAATGAAGAGAGCAAATAAACTCGGGCTCAAAGCACATCCCTGTCTTACTCCAGCTTTAGTATCAGCGTATAGGTTTTGTATGGTTCGACCAAACTTATGTGACATACCCATGCAGTAAAGCTTGTAGAGTAGCGCATTCCGGTCCACTGAGTCGAAGGCGGCCTTAAAATCTACAAAGAGTGCATATAGTTCCTTCTTCCTCAGTAGAAATTACTCTACAACACTCTTTAGGACAAATATATGGTCAACAGTGGAGTAACCTGGCCTAAAACCCGCTTGGTATTCTTTCAGCAGCTTATTTGCGTCTATCCATGCTGCAAGTCGATTGTGCAGAACCGCCGTAAAGATTTTGTAAGATGCATTCAGGAAGGAAATACCTCGGTAATTTGCCGGATCCATCATACAACCCTTTTTGTGGATTGGAAAGATAAGCGCTTCTTTAAACCTATGCGGGATCATTCCATTATCCATGATGTCATTGAACAGGTAGGTCAGTCTGTTCTTAAGCTCATTGGTGCCAAACTTGTAAAATTCAGAAGGGATCCCATCCAATCCTGCTGCTTTGCCATCTTTCAGTCCACTAAGAGCCCCAACAACTTCCTCAAAAATTATAGGACTATCCAAAATATCATTCTGGAAGGCAGGTGCAGCGCATTGGAAGCTAAACCTAATGGGGGATGGGTTCCACAACATATAAAAATGTGTTTGGAGGATGTTCGGGTGCAGCTTCCTGTGTATTATGTATCTTCTGCCATTTATTCTTCTGGCTACTTTCCAAAATTCTGAAGAGTTACTACACTGAGCCAATCTTCGAACCTCTAGCTCAAGTTTGTTTTTCCTTTTTTCCCTGCATGGGGCCTTAAACTCTCTATTAGCTTTAAGATACATATTTTTTGCAGCATCATCGTTGAAGAATCGGAATAATTTTAGCTAAGCGAAGGATACCTGTCTCGCCTTTTTACACTCTTTATCAAACCCCGATTCCCTAAAATCGTTTTGAGTAGTCCTCCTGCGGTTGCTAGTTGGGTTCAGATCCTTGACAATTCCTTCAATTATAATGAGGTCAGCTGTCTGATGTTGTTGTAGTTGTTCATCTAGTTTCCTTCTAAATAAAACACCTTTGGAGTTGCTCCATATTAGCTTCGGGAGGGTACTCATTTCCCTGACATCCATATCGGGAGAAACCGTGTGTGCAAAAGTGACCGCAATTGGAAGGTGATCCGAGTATGGAACTTGCTTTACCTCCAGATCCGTTATGTGGGCGCTCCACTCCCCTCCTATAAGGCAGTAATCAATGACGGATGTCCCTTGCCTTCCCACAAACGTGAAGTTACCATCCTTATCGCTTTTGGTCGTTCCATTTAGCAGTCGCAGTCCAAATGAATTACAGAAATCCAGCAGCTTTTTACCTTTTGCATCACAAATTTTATCTTTCGATTGCCGTCTTATGACCGCTACGGTGTTTTCGGATCCTTCTTGTGCGCCCACCCTCGCATTCAAGTCCCCTATAACAATCACGTTTGGATTCTCGCAGCGCGTCGTTATTTCATTCAGTATTGTGAAGTCTCTTTCCCAGTGGTTGCAGTTCAAGTACGAAGGCAGTATACAGAATTTCATTTTTCCCATTAAAACAGACAGCAATACAGACCAAGAATACCTAACAAATCATATTAATAATTACGAAATTTTATTAAAAGTAATACATGAAAGAAGTTCAATACTCAAACAAAACATTATTTATAAATTAAATGAAAAACGAAAAGATCCACCTTATTTTGAACCAAACGAAGTTATATACGAGTTAGATGACAGAAGAAATAAATTAGCACCTTGATATAGTGAACATAGACTTATAAAGAACAATAAAATAACAAAAGATACAACTAGACGTAAGGTACATAAGCAAAAAGTTAGAAAAAAAAAGTAAAATAATACACCCATAACATATATTATTGCCATATCGTTATAATATACAAAAAGTTTAATTATAGCTCGTAGTATAGTACATGCATTAGCTATTTGTGCTTAGCAATCGTTTCGTTAATCTATGAATTTAAATGAACTTATTTTTATATACACATACATATTATGTATATAGATATGTAGAATATATAATACCTATATACATGTGTTTAAAAGTGTATCTCACAGATGTATGTATGTATATACGGACTGGAATCCAGTACTGATTGACTAACTCCTCGAGTGACCCTCTTTAAACTAATAATTATTATAATTAAAATACATCAAAAGAGGTACATCAGCATAGAGAACAGAGATATACAAGCTACTTTTGTACTGCACAAAAAAAAATAATAAACATATATATACATAATACATACATGTATATATATACATATGTATATGTATATTTGGCATTTTTATTGACGATTGGAAAATATCTTTCGTAAGCCCAATTTATAAAAGTGGTCTAAAACACCAGGTAAAAAACTACAGGCCAATATCTAAACTCTCTGCAGTACCAAAGTTGTTTGAAAAGTTAGTTACCCAGAGGCTTTACTTTTCAGTCAAAGAATCGATAACGCCTAAACAACATGGGTTTGTTAGTGGCCGTTCAACTGCGACAAATTTGTGCCTTTTTTCTCATTTTTGCTTAAAATCTATCGAAAGCAGAAAGCAAGTCGATGTCTTATTCACTGACTTTGTTAAGGCCTTTGACTGAGTTCATCATGGATTACTATCACAAAAACTTCGAAAGCTTGGACTTAGTGTAACTTTCCTGAAATGGTTAAAGTCGTACTTGTCAAATCGGAAACAAGTAGTTCTAATTGATTGTTTTAAATCATTTTTCATTGAGGTGGAGTCGGGTCTTCCACAAGGAAGTCATTTAGGACCGCTTTTATTCGATTTGTGCGTGAATGATGTACCTGACAATTTAAAAATTTCAAATTGTCTGATGTTTGCAGACGATGTAAAACTATTTAGCCCAATATCTTCCAATCAGGACTGCCTGAATTTTCAAGGCGATATTGATTAATTTTTAAATTGGTGTAAATAAAACCATCTTCATCTAAGTACATCAAAATGTAAAATCTTTAGTACCCACAGAATGTTGTCGCCCGTGGTTTTTACTTATAAGTTGGGAGATGAACCACTTTCAAAAGTCGGTGAAGTGAAAGATCTTGGTGTTATCTTTGACTCCAAATTGACTTTTTCGGCGCACATCGATTTTATTGTATCGAAAGCGAATTCTCTTCTAGGTTTCCTCAGACGAACTTCTACGGTTTTTAAAGCATTATATACTTTAAGGGCGATTATTTTGTCATTGATACTGCCTGTATTAGAATATTGCTGTGTTGTTTGGTCGCCATTTTATGAAAATGCAAATTTGAGAATTGAAAACATGCAAAGGTTCACGCGTTTTGCAAAGAAATATGAGATGGTCCGATGAAATCAAATCAAATCAAATCTTTATTTGTATTAGACTTACACAGTAAGATACATATCTTTTAAATTTGTGCAAGCTTCACCGTAAAATATTATGTACATACATATTATGTGCTACTAAATATAATAAGAATCAAAAATAACAAAAATTAAAATAAATAATTCATTATTGTAAGAAAAAATAACAAAAGTAAAATATATGTAAAGAAATAATTAATTGAACGAATATGTACAATTAAATAATTAAATCATTAAATCATTAAATCATCATCATTAAAGTGCCTCTAAGTATTGCCTAAGTTTCCCTGTGAACAGCGTTGTACAGCTCAATATTCGAATAGATCGGGGAAGAGAATTCCACAGCCGAATCGCATGAACAAAAAATTGGCGCTCTTATACCAAGAACTTGTAGCGTATGGGTACGAGGTCACATGTTCTAATAGAGAATACGAATAACTAATTTTATTAAAAAGGTAAGAAGGTTGACGTGTTTGCATTACATCGTGAAGCAAGGTTAAAGTCCTCAGTTTAAAGAGGTTCTCAAGACTAAGTCCATGTATTGATTTGGAAAAAGTGGAAATATGATCATATCGCCTCAGTCCATAGATATAACGCGCAATACTGTTATAGGCTACCTTAAGCTTACGCTTGTGCTCATAATCGCAATTTGAAAAAAGTTCACAGCCAAATAACATGATTGGAAGGAGTAGGGTTTTGGCAAGAATCATTCTTGTTTTCAAGGGGGTAATTTTTTGTGTTGTCCAAAGCATTCGAAGACATCCATATAACTTACCAAGAGTTAGACGAATGTAGTTATTCCAAGGAAGTGTTTTGTTAAATATTAAGCCGAGGTTTTTCGCAGAATCTACAAACTCAATGGGTCTATTTTTGAGGCATATAACAGGAAAATAAGATGTATCTACTGGCTTTCTTGAAATAGCTAGGCATTTCGATTTTTCTGGGTTTAGGCAAAGACCATTTGATCGCAACCAGCACAGAATTCTATGTAGATCTTCATTCACTTCAATAGCACCATTTGCAAGAAGACCTAGTGGGAAGCTTTTCCGCACCTGAACATCATCAGCATTCATGACAATGGAGCAATTGAGTACGTACGAGGGAAGGTCATTGATGTACATCGAGAAAAACAACGGACCCAGGATCGAGCCTTGTGGAACACCTCTGCACAAAGAAAGGAAGTCGGACACAGAATTGTTTGCGACAACTGCCTGATATCTGTCATTAACTTGACAGAAGACGAAGAAAACCGAAACATGTTCCTAAGTTTACCACATAGAATATCATGGTTTACAGTATCAAAAGCCTTAGAGAAATCCAACAAGGTAAGCAGTGTCACCTTGTCATTATCTATATCTTGCCTTATGTCTTCGACTATATTGATTAACGCAGTAGTACAACTGTGTTTAGTACGAACTCCTGATTGATTTGAACACAGTAGATTATTTCTATTGAGAAAACTTCTAATTTGGAAGTTCATTATCCTTTCAAGTGCCTTCGATATAAATGGTAGAATAGCAATCGGTCTATACTCACATCGATTTTTAGGCACAGGAACGATTTTAGCTTTTTTCCAAGCAGTAGGAAAAACTCCAGTCATAAGTATTGTATTAAAAAGATGTGTCAAATATTTCAATATATATGGAAGGATAGATTTTATAAATATTGGATGTACATCATCAAACCCCACCGCATTGGACTTAATGGATATGAAGCTTTCTAGGACATCCGCATCATCCACAGCTACAAAACTAAAACAATTTGAAGAATAAAGGTCAGAAGCTGTATTCTCATTTTGTGTGGGAGTATGGTTGTCGGTGTTGACAGACGCAATTGAGACAAAGTATTGATTAAGCTCATTGCAATCAATATTTACAACTCCGTTCATCGTTTGCTTACCGACTCCAATCTCTCTGAGGTTTTCCAAGATTGCGCCCAGCCATCGATGGATCAAGTCGAGTGGAATAGAAACGTCTCTTAGCTTCACGTATTTCCCATGTAACTCTATTTCTCAACGCACGGTATGCGTTGAGATGCACATCTAACCGAAAACGCTTCCAACATTTGTAAGCATGGCTACGCTTTTGAATTAAGTCCTTGATGCTATTGCTTAACCAAGGGTGATCTTTTTTTCTAGGTGGCTTATATATGAGTGGGATATGATTGTTAAATAAGTCACTAATATTACCCTGAATAAAAGATACCTGGTCATCAACGTGGGCCATTTCATAGACGCGGAACCATTCAACTGATCTAAGATCCTCTTCGAGAAGACTAAAATTAATTCTTTTAAAATCTCTGTAATAATATGCAATATTAGAGATGACAGGCTCGCATTGGAAAGTTAGATGGAGGAGATCATGGTGGGAAAAGCCGGAAACGGAGAGTTGGTTATAATGAAGAACTTTGTACAGATGACTCACAAAGATTAAATCAAGAAGTGTACTATTATTCTTTGTATAATGAGTAGGTGTTGAAGTGTTTACTGGCACCAAGTTAAGCATTCTCATATGCCTGGTTATCTTTCAAGATGCGCGCTAATAGATTTGAAAACTCTAGAAAGCCGCAGACAAGCTCAGTGCGTTATTTTTACTAAAGATATTTTAAGTAATAACATTAAATCTCAAGAGCTACTTGCACTATTTGTATATATATATGTAAGTCAACACCCGCATCCAAATTATTTCATCTGACGACAGCATATTTCATATTTCGACATAAAAGTAACTGCAGCACATTCCACACACGCGCAACCCAAATCCTCCGGAAATGCAAAGTACGGGAAATGCACTTTGCATTCGTTCCCACGAATAACATAGGTTTCATTTAGTCTTAAGATTCTTTTGTAAATCAGTTCTAAGTTGGAATTCAATCAATAAAGTTAATTTTTTTAATAAAAATCCCGGTCTAGAATTTTGATTGGCGCCCGAGCAGGGACGACGGGAAGTTATAGTGCGCGACAAATGATATAGAAATAACCAAAGTGAAATTGCCTTGATAAAGCAACTAGCTAAACCTTAAAAATTGCTGTGACAAAGCAAGACAAATTATAGTGAAAGTGCCGTAATAAAGCAAGTAGCTAAACTTAAAAATTGCTGTGGCAAAGCAAGACAAATAATAGTGAAAGTGCCTTAATAAAGCAGGTAGCTAAATTTTAATTGCTGTAACAAAGCTAGAAAAATCATAGTGAAATTGCTCCAATAAAGCAAAAGTGGATTTGCCGTAAAAAGGCAAAAATATTAAGTGTAAAATACCGCAAAGGTAACAAATTAAAGTGTCGTGCCTATAAACTTCAACGAAACAAGTTGTGCAGAAGGGTACTGGAGTCACCGTTAGCAGCAAACAAGTCGCCAGCGGACAAAACGGAGCCAGCCCACTCACCAGGATATCCACCGTCGTCCACAGAAATGAACCTCTTTATGTGAGCTATTTTTTTAATTCAGAATTTTTGTATTTATTAGAAAAAAAATTTAATATCATTTAATTATAAGAAACTAGAATCAATCCCAGAAGGAAAATTTTAATCTTAAATTTCATTTATTAAACTAACGTAGTTTTATAAATTAGTGCCCTCAATTTTTATTGTAAAGAAAATATTTTTAACTTGTAAAATGGTGAATGAAACTAATACTGGAAACCTACTTAGGCCAAGTGTCCTTGAAGATCCCTCATCCTCAAACTCCCAACAAAGTTCCACTAGTAGTAGTTGCGAGTAGTTGCGAGCGCAATAGCACAACTCACAACTTCACCCACTGAAACCGACGACTTCGGCCAAACAATCGATGGAACTCAAGCCAGAAATCTAGATGGTCTCGAGAAAATCCCAAACGTAGTCAAAAGCTTACGGGAATTTTCCGGGCAACCTGGCGAGTTCAGCTCGTGGAGGAAGAGCGTCGAGAGAATTTAAAAAATCTACGAACCTGTCCGTGCTTCTCCGAAATATTATGGAATTTTAAGCGTGATCCGTAACAAGATTACTGGAAACGCCGACATAGCATTAGAGTCATACAACATTCCGCTTAATTTGTCCAAGATCTCTCGTTGTTTGATGTTACATTATGCCGATAAGCGTGATCTCGGTACTCTCGAGTACCAAATGACCGTATTGGTGCAAGGTAACCAAACTATACCGGAATTCTACCAACAAGTCTACCAACACCAAAATCTCAACCAAGACCCCAACCAATGTCTGTTGACGTGTCCGTTAAGTCCCGTAATTTGAACTATCAAAACCGTTCTAACTATCAGTCGCACAAAAACGACAAAACTCTCAGCAAATCCACACACCAGGAAAGCAGCAACGGCTCTTCAACACTGCCACCTCAGAAGAAGCACCAGCTATGGAAACTCACAACCCTCCTGAATACGATGACGAATTGAACGACTATATGGATCTCTAAAATGACGAACAAGTCGAACATTTTCCCGAACCGGATGATACTCCTTTATTAGACTAAATAGCTCTTCGCTCCCGTAACAGCGGTAACATTTTAAAGTTCTTAGTAGACACCCGCTCTAATAAAAACTATATTCAATCCAAATACATTAAAAACCCAATCGCCAACGAAATCATATTCTATGCAAACTCTATAAACGGAAACACAAAAGTCAGCCACCATGCCTGCCTACACCCTTTCGGACCACAAATATCTAAATTGAAATTCTTCATCTTGCCCGGTTTAAAAGTGTTTTAGGGTATCTTAGGAAACGACAGTCTGAAAGAATTTAATACCGTAATTCACGCTAAATATTATTTTTTCACTATAAAAAAATCCATTAGGATATCATTGAAATAACAAAAATCACAATATGTAAATTCAATCGTCGACGTCAAAACTGCTCACCTCTCCCCAGCTCAAATTGCCCGGCTTACTCAGATTATAAATAATTGTCCGAACTTATTCTCAGACCCCGATAAAAAAAACTAACCTTCATGACGAAAGTCAAAGGAGAAATTCGCACTACAGACGACCCACTCCTACCTGACTATCCGCCTTGTCGCGGTGTAGGGGCTTAGTATGGTCAATGACTCTCGGGTCACCCAGAGGAGATCAGAAGCTGAGGGACAGCCATCCTCGTCATACCCTCTCCCATCCACGCCTCCTCGCCGTCCCCTTCCCCTGGGCTGGATTAAGGTGTTATACGACCCGTGCCAATAAGCAACCTGGCTGAGGGCCCATTGCAAATAGCCCAGTCTTTAACGGAGTATCCGGATACCTGGTGCCCTCCGGATTATAAAGCCTTACCTGTGTACTGCGGATCTCTGCGCAGGTGGACCTTTTTTCTCCGCCACTCGTGGGACCAAATGACAACTATAAACGATAACAAAACAAAAAAAACTGAGGATGATGATGAGTATGCCATAGGCACCTCATCGGAAGAGGAGTTGCTTGTCTCAAGCCAAGAGACGCAAGTAAAACCCGACAACGTAGGAAGTTTCAGCAATAGCACTCCTACTCTGTATCAACCACCAACAACCGCAAATACATCGAAAATTGGGGACACCAGCCACAGTGACCCCAAAAAAAGAAGGAAGAATTTGTCAGTCGGTGCCCTGAAAAAGAATCAGTACCAAAAGGCTGTTTTCATTCTTGGCAATATTGCTAAAAATGAGGCGGCCGGTACGGTTCATGATCAGGACCAGGCGGACAAACTAAAATATCAGGTAATTGTTGACGAATACAACAATTACCTGGAAAATCGCGACCTAGCCAAGACAGAGGCCACAAGGCGCAACCGGTCACAGGACGAGACCGCTCAATCCAGCAAGAGGAGCATAGTTACCCAAACTAGATCAAAAACAACGGCGGGTGAACAAACGGCTAAAGCTACCCAGCATACCGTTAGCGAGGTCATAAGGGAAGACCTCCAAATCGCACTGGTGGATGAGCTATTGGCAAGGCAGCAAGGCGGTGATGAAGATTTGGAATAGCATCGAGGCCAAACTATCACAGATGGTGATAGATCACCTGCTAATCAAAAAAAACGGTCCTCTGCCCCGTTTCGACTCAGCCGAAGTCGTTAGAGGGTATAGAGTGATCAAATGCTCCTCTAAAGAGTTCCTCAGCCAGTGTGTTGCCAAGATCAGCAATGCATGGGATGGCTTGAAACTCAAGTTTATCCGGGCAACAGACATACCGAAGAGACCAAAAGCCCGCATCTGGCTACCCGTAATGTCTTTAGACAATGGGACGCTCCTCCAGTGTCTTAAGATCCACAATCCGGAGATTCCGATGGACAACTGGGGAGTCATCAAGGCAGAAGAACCCCAGAAAAACAGCATGTCCTTCCTTCTCCTCATAAATGAGGAGTGCCTAGGGTCACTGGAAAGGTATTGGAAAGAGAATTGAACTCACCCATTCTGACATCTGTCATCATTACTTTTTAATAAACAATAAAGCCTTCTTCTTCTGTGAACATTCATTGGTAACGGACGTGTTTTTTCTCTACATACTTTATCTCTGATAACATAAATCTATCAGGTTATGGGCCATCCGTAGCCTATTTTATCAGAAATAAGTAAAAATTGGTTTAACTATTTGCTGCAGTAAATATTTTTCGGTAATTTTTTTCTGTTTTGAGAAATTTTGTTCATGGGCGAAGTGCATCTGCTGTAAAGCGTATTTGTCACATGGTTGATAAATCTGAAGACACCAAATCGTGTAAAACGTATGCAGAAATCTTGAGTTCAACACAGGAATTCGATAGTCAATTCGAAAATTATTCTTCAGATCTGACAGACTCAATGACTTCACAACTACCGTTCAACCGCCTGAAAGGCAGGGAAAATTACTCTGAATGGAAAGTCGGCGCTAAGGCTCACATGATCATCAAAGGTTTGTGGAACAGTTGCACAAACGCATTACCGACTACAGCAGATAATAGCCCGAAGAAAACCGATCTGAGGGCAATAGGTGAATTGACCTTATTGCTCGAGCCGTGTAACTATAACCATATAGAAGGAGCAAAGACATGCAAAGAAGCATGGGATAGCATAGCGGCGGCTTTTGATGATACCGGCACAGGTCGGAAAGTGGCATTGTTGCAACAATTGGTATCACTCAAGCAAAAGGAATGTGCATCAATGGAAGATTATGTTAACAAAATGAGTTCATTGTGGTGCAAAGTGAAAATGGCAGGCTTCAATATAGATGATGAATTAGCCGGCTCATTGATGTTGGTGGGTTTGCCTATGGAATATAAACCTATGATACTTGCGGAGAAAAATTCTTCAAAAAAAATTGCAAAAATATGTTGCTGCAAGGTTTAGTGTTCGACAGCGAGAAATGTGCATCAAGTGAGGCAGCCTTGGTATTAAGAAAAAAAAACCGTATATAAAAAGTGCTAAGCATTGTTTTGGCTGTGGTTCTAAGCAACATTTCATCAAAAATTGCCCTAAAGCTAAGAACAAAAAAAAACAACATCAGAAAAGTGACAGAAGTGAAGCCATGCTATTCTCATCCTTATTAGTTCAATCTAATGAATTGCCATCGGATTGGTATGTAGATAGTGGATGTACCGCGCACAAGACAAAACATAATTCGATCATTAAAAACAAATATGAACCTATTCAGAAAGAAGTAGTTGTGGCAAACAACGATAAAATTTCAATCGATTGTGTTGGCAGTGTGAAGCAGTGTATACTAACCAACGGTAAAAAGAGCGAGATCTCAATAAGCAAAGTTCACTATGTGCCGAATATTTGCGCGAATCTGTTATCGGTGAGCCAAATGGTTAAAAGAGGAAAATCCGTTTTGTTTACGAAAGACGGCTGTAAAATATTCGATTCGTACGGGAATGTAATTGCCACAGCAAGTTTAGTGAATGATTTGTTTAAACTAGATGTTACCCACGATGTAAAATCATTTACAGCGGAGTCTCAAAAAGAACCAACTGTCACAAAGAAACCGAAAGAAAATATAATATTGTGGCATCGTCGTTTTGGACATGCTAGTTTTGATTATATGACATTCCTAAAAAAAGAAGTAAACAACGTCTCAATTCCGAGGAACAGTGTCTGTGATACGTGCGTCAAAGGCAAGCAAAGTAGCGTTCCATTTAGTGATAAAGGAAATCGTGCTACGAAATTACTTGAATTAATTCATAGTGACGTCTGCCAAGCGTCGTCTGTTGAGTCTATGAGCGGTTTTCGTCATTTTGTGTCATCCATCGATGACTTCTCGAGAAAAGTTTTCATTTATGTCATAAAAAATAAAAGCGAAGTGTTTGATTACTCTGTTAAATTCAAAGCCATGGCTGAAAACCAAACAGGACACAAAATCAAGTGTTTCAGAAGCGATAACGGAACAGAATACTGCAACAGAAAATTCGAGAATTTTTTTGCGAAAAATGGAATCCTACATCAAAAATCAGCTGTTTATAATCCGCAACAAAATGGATTATCAGAGCGCATGAACAGAACGATAATGGACAAAGTGCGCTGCATGTTGATTGATTCTGGTCTCTCAAAATCGTTCTGGGCAGAAGCTGCAATGACGGCAGCTTACATAATAAATCGGATTCCATGTAACTGGAGAAAAGTCACCAGAAGAAATTTGGTCAAGCAAGAAACCAGATTTGTCAATCCTCAAAGTGTTTGGATACCGAGCGTTTGCACATGTGCCTACTGTGAAACGTGAAAAGTTGGATAACAAATCTATCGAGTGCATTTTCGTCGGATATGCTTCAGACGCCAAAGCATATAGGCTCTACAACAAACAGCTGAAGACCGTCACTATAAGCAGAGACGTCACCTTTTTGGAATCGGATTACATGAATCAGGTAATTGATTGTGAAATAGAAAAATCTAATCCCTTTGTTTTGGAATATTCCGAAGATGACAAAGACAGCATTTGTGAATCAGTGGAGGATATGTCTCCTGATGATCTACAATCGATAAGTGATCCACAAATAACTAGTTCACCATCAAGTCAAAGTAATTCGCAAGTTGTCGACTCATCAAATCGGCAAATAGTTGATGACACACTTATTTCAACCACTAACAACAGTATCGGCAGCGTGTGGCAACCAAGCGATTCAGTTGATGAAATTGAATTACTCCAAAACATCGAACCTCGCCCGAAATCAACTCGAAATGAAGGGAAACCAAAGCCAGATTACACCAAATTCGCATTCGCTTTTCTTCTTGGTGATCCACCAACATTCAAAAAGGCCATTGCGAATGAGAACGCAGATTCATGGAAGCAGGCGATGAAGAAAGAGTTTGACTCACTACAAAAAAATCAAACTTGGAAATTAGTGGAGCTACCACAGAGCAAATCGCCAATCAAGTGCAAGTGGGTGTTTAAGACAAAAAGAGACAATCACGGAAAAGTTTTACGCTACAAAGCAAGATTGGTTGCGAAGGGTTTCACTCAAGTCGAAGGGGTTGACTATCACGAAACCTTCTCACCGGTAGTTCGATTTACGACAATTCGCTATTTGATGGCAATCGCAGCTAAATATGATTTGAACATTCTTCAGCTAGATGTTGTAACCGCTTTTCTGGCAAATTAGATGAAGAAATATTTATGTCGCAGCCTGAAGGATTCGACGATGGAACGAGTCGTTGTTGTAAGTTGGTCAAGTCAATTTACGGACTCAAACAATCGAGTCGCATTTGGAATTGCACTTTGAACCAAGTGCTGTTGGATTTTGGGCTAAAGCGATCGTCGCAAGATCAATGTGTGTATCATTCCATTGAAAGCAGTCGCATATTCATCGTAGCTATCTATGTAGATGATATTTTTATATTCAGCAATGATGCAGCACTGGAACGAAGGCTGACTGATGTGCTCTTCAAGCAATTCGAAATGAAGGATATGGGGGAGATGTCATCCGTTTTGGGAGTACGAGTAACGAGAAACAGGAAAACAGGTACCATTTCTCTTGATCAAACTCAATATATAAAAGATATTTTATCTCGTTTCAACATAAGTGACTGCAATCCGACCATTGCACCCATGGATGCTAATCAAAAAATATCCGGTAAAATGTGTCCAAGAAATCAAGATGAGACAAAGCAAATGGAGGATGTGCCATATCGTCAATTGGTTGGTGCACTACAATTTTGCGTGCAAGTTTCAAGACCGGACATCTGTTTCCCAGTAAATGTATTGAGTCGTTATAATGTTAATCAGCAGCGAAGCGCGTCCTGCGTTACCTCAAAGGAACGATCGACAGGAAGATCACATACAACAATTCGCAAACACAACTTCAAGGCTATTGTGATGCTGATTGGGCCAGTGATGAGGATGATCGCCGGTCAACAACCGGTTATGTGTTCACCATGCAAGGTGGTGCAATTTCGTGGTGTACTAAGCAGCAAAAAACTATTGCAATTTCAACGACAGAAGCGGAATTTATGTCTATGACAGCAGCAATACAAGAATGCATTTGGTTAAAGATGCTCGAAAGGGAACTTTTCGTGAATTCACCGGAGTCAATTGAATTATTTTGCGACAACCTTAGTGCAGTTAAGTTGGCCATCAATAATGCGTATTCTGCACGAACAAAGCACGTCGATGTCAAGGAAAAGTTTGTGCATCAAAACGTCAAGAAAGGTTTGATTAAACTTACACATTTGTCAACGAATGAAATGCCAGCAGATATTTTAACCAAACCAACTTCTGGACACAAATTGGAGGTTTTTGCAAGTATTTCTGTTTTTGAATTAATCTTGTTTTAGTCTCATATTTTTGGCCTTCTGTCATTTTAAATTATATTTCATCAAAGTCAATATTATTGTTGAATACTATTTGTTTAACCTAAACCTTTGAATTGATTTTTTTTTTTTTTGATTAAAGTAAATGGAGTCATTGAGTTGTTAGTAGAATTAAGGAATTAAACTAAACCTTTTGAATTATTTTTAATTAAAGTAAATGGAGTCATTTAATTGTTTTTAGTATTAAGTAATTTCAATTCAGGGAGAGTATTGGAAAGAGAATTGAACGCACCCATTCTGACATCTGTCATCATTACTTTTTAATAAACAATAAAGCCTTCTTCTTCTGCGAACATTCATTGGTAACGGACGTGTTTTTTCTCTACATACTTTATTTCTGATATTTAGGAAATTCCACTGGATGTATATTTGATCAACATAAATCTATCAAAAGAGCAGACCACAATCAGGCACGCCAAACTTAAGATATTCAGATCCTCAAACCCGGGCGACGACTTAGACGAAGTCGACGACGCCAACAAACTGTTGGAAGGTATGAGCATCGAAAACGAACCCACTAGTAATCAATAATGCTGAAAGTCTTGCAGATTAATCTGAAGCACTCGAAATGTGCATCAGATAACCTCCTTGTTCATCTCAGGGAGGAAAACATTGACGTCAGCATTATCTAAGAACCATGGATCAAAGATACGAACATCAAAGGTCTCAAAGACAATCTATACAATCTCTACCACGACACAAAAAATAACCACGGTAAGCCCAGAACTTGTATCTTAGCTAGGAAACATATTAAAGCTTTTCTATGTCCCAATCTTAGCTCACCAGACTTAACAGTTGTTAAATTGGATACAGGGAGGGAATGCCTATACTTGGTCTCAGCCTACATGGCTCACAACCGACAAGCACCGCCGGAAGAGGTCTTAGCACTAACATCCTACGTTAACAACAAAAAAGCAAATCTACTTTCGGGCTGCGATGCAAACGCCACCAAACGCTTTGGGGCAGTTCAGAGGATAACGAAGGAGGTGAGTCCATCTTTGATTTTATTATTACAAACAATCTCTCTATATGTAACACGGGTAACACTCCAACTTTTTTGTTTCCGAGTACGGATAGTTTCATCGGGTGGGAAGAAGTTATTGATATTACCCTTACCACCAACAATAACAACATTAAGGTAGAAAATTTGAGAGTATCCAACTTAAAATACTTCTCGGACCACAATTGGATACTCTTCAATGTGAATTTCACAGTTGCGATTCCAGAACCCTTTAGAAACCGCAAAAGAACAAACTGGGCCAAGTTCGGCCAAGTCCTGGGGTCAAAACTTGGCAATGCTCCAACACAATTCATCGCATCACCCTCAGAATTGGATTAAGATTAAGACTTTTGAAAAGGCAATGAATAGCGCTTACAAAGTCTCGTGTCCAGTCAGATATAGTAAAAAGTCGCTCCCACCGTGGTGGAGTGAAGACCTCTCAAACCTCAGGAGGATGACCAGAGCGATTTTTAACATATGTTATAACCACAATTTCTGGCAGCCCTACAAAGACTGTCTTATACTTTACAAAAAATCCATCAGGAAGTCCAAGAAGCAATCCTGGATTGACTACTATCAATCCATTGACACCATTAAAGAGTCTGCTCGACTGAGTAAGATCCTGTCCAAAGAACACTCCTCCCCGTCTCTCCTCAAAAAGGCGGATGGTGGATGGACAGACTCAACTGCGGAGCCCCTAGAGATGTTAATGAATATTCACTTTCCTGGTTGCAAAGATTACATTACGGTAATAGATTATCGAAAACTCAATCTAATAACCATCCCCGACAGATACCCGATTCAAGATATTAACGATGTGTTGTCCAATCTAGGAAATAATAAGTGGTTCACCACTATAGATCTCAAGAGTGGATTTCACCAAATCCATCTCAGAGAGTGCGATTTGGAAAAGACCACGTTTTCCGTTAATAATGGGAAATATGAGCTTACACGACTCCCCTTCGGTCTTAAAAACGCGCCTTCAATTTTTCAGCGTACACTGGACGATATATTAAGAGAACACATAGGCATCAGATGTTACGTCTACATTGACGATATCATCATATTTAGTAAAACCGAAGAGGACCACTATAGAGATGTGGAACTCGTTTTTAAAACCTTGAAAGCTGCATTTTTAAAAGTTCAACTGGACAAATCAAATTTTTTTCAAAAAGAGGTAGAGTTTTCAGGCTTCGTCGTCTCCAAAGACGGACTCAAAACGTATCCTAACAAATTAAAGGCCATATCCGAGTTCCCCCAACCGAAAACATTAAAATATCTTAGATCATTCTTGGGGATGTCAGGCTACTATCGCAGGTTCATTAGAGACTACGCGAAAATCGTAAAACCCCTGACATCTCTTTTAATAAATTTGTACGGAGAAGCAATCATTTCTTTCGAAAAAATTAAAAACACACTGATTTCCAACGGGATTAAGGCCATACCCGAAGAGTACAACCACGAACCCGGCAAAGCTAATGTAGTAGCTGATAGTCTATCAAGGCCCCCCAAACCTCCGTAAACTCCATGACTCCTACAATACACAGTGATGACAGCTCATCACAACATCTTATACCATCCGTTGAAGTCCCTATAAATGTTTTCCGAAATCAACTCATACCTAATATTGGTCCACAATCTAGCCATCAGTTAAAATAACCCTTTCCAAATTATTATCGAGACATTTTCACAGAACCCCGCTATGCTAAGGAAACAATAATAGGCATCTTTAAACGTTATCTCAACCGCTACATAGTTAATGGTCTCAAAACTGAAGAAAATATAATGGCCCTAATACAAGAAATATATCCTCTGCATTTTAGAAATTATAAGATGAGATACACACAATCAGAAGTAACTGACATCTCTAGCGACACCGAACAAACGGAAATTATCCTAAACATGCATAGAAGAGCCCATAGAAACTCTCACGAAAACCGCCTTCAAATATTACAGAAATATTATTTCCCAAGAATGAGTTCACGAATAAGAACACTTCTAAAGCGATGTACCATATGTAAAGAAAATAAGTACGATAGACACCCGAACAAAGTAAATATAAACCACACCCCATTGCCTTCTTATCTAGGCCACATTATCCACATCGATATCTTTTCAACTCAAAACAATCTCGTTCTAACAGCAATAGACAAATTTTCTTAACAAGCTCATGCCCGAATTATTAACTCCAGATCAATAGAAGACCTACGACAGTCCCTCTTGGAAACACTCTTCCATTTTGGGGTTTCCGAACATGTTGTCATCGACAACGAAAATCAAACCTTTTCCATCCCGTCCACAAACTGTATCGAAATAATTCAGTTTTTCTTTTGTTTCTTGCTAAATATCGGCTAATTAGTTGATGTTCATTAAAAAAAAAAATATTTTTTATTTTTTACTATTAGTTTTAGATGGTACACATATGTGGACTACGGTTTGATATGTAGTAAAAACAAATAGATTTAATTTTAGTTTCTGTCAACTTTTCAAATTTTATTGTTACCACAGAATCTTAAAAAAAAAAAACCTTATTTCAGTTAAAAAAAAAACATAAACTTAACTATAAATACATTTCATGCTCAGTCTCCAACGAATAGTAACGAAAAATATAAAATAATAATTCTAATTCAAAAATTAATAATGTAAAAAAAATAAAGTCTTCCAAATTTAATTAATCTTCTAAGCCTCAAATTGAAAGATACATTGAAAAATAGATAAGAGTAATGAAGGAACTAGAATAACAATTAAGAAATTAATTATTGCTTCTTATGGTATGTTAAAAAACAATTATTGCCATTTGTGCAAAGGTACAACTTGCATTTTATGCAAATAGTACGTTCGCGAGAAGAGCAACCAGGAGCCCGACACCCTGAAGCATTTTTCGCTTCTATGAATTCAGGAAAATGCTCCAGACAATCATATCGCTCTTCTACTGTAAGTGCTAGGTTCACTTTTCTTCTTTTTGCATATCCAGATGTTTCGGGTGATTTGCTTGATCCGGACTGCGAGCTAAATGGTATGTTAGACCGATTCCTTGCCACTTGTATGATGTAGTATAGAGCTTTGGCTTTGCTGGAAAATCCTATCAAAGCTTTTCCAATATAGACTTTGAACTCCAAAAGTGCCATTTTCTTTTCCGCATCTATGTTTTGCTGTCTTTTGTGCATTATCCAACAGTTTACAATAACCAGGTCTACAAAATGGTTAAATGCTCTAATGGTCCATTTGTTAGTTCGGACATAGCAGCGATATAGTGAGAAGTGAGATGTAGCGGTCGCAAAGATTTCAGAGAAAGAGAAAAAAAAAAATAAAAAATAAAAAATTATTTATTTAAAAGTATTCAACTATGATATGCTGCCTGTGTTTAAGAGCTGATTTTATGAAATCAACTAGTGCTTTCCAGTTTTGATGGCCATTTAGTAGTGCAACAACTTAATTTGCCAGAAGAATATCATCATCTGTATTTGTATTGTATTTTTGTATTTATTCAATGATTAAAATATGTAACATAAAGTTTTGTATCTGCAAAGTCTGAAGGGCTTGTCTGCAGAAGACTGTTTACACCTATTTATTACATTTAATGTTGAGAATCCTTTAAGTCTATGAATAAATTTACAATTAGGAACAATGAATAACACTAGAAACAAATTAAGAATTTTACAGAAATTACAAGTTTAACATTATTAATTTTTTTTTTTTTTTTTTTTTTTTTTTTCTTGGTTTAAATAACAATAACAAATATTAAGTTAGATACATATGTACATACATGTGAACAATTATATACTTCGATATATTTTTTTTACTTCTTTCAACAATTCATTTTTTGGTAAGTTGCAAAACGAACCCATTCTTCCCACTCACCTCTTTTCATCGTTCTATCCTCCTGAACTTTTTGATAACTGGTCCAATGCGGTGTTTCATGACAGTGCCAATTTGGAAAATATTATTCTGTCTTAGTGCATCGACACACTTGACACTTGTAAAAAAGCGATCTGTGTAGACACAGCCTCCTTCTGTTATAACATTGGTCAAAAGCTTTACTACAGAGGCTCCCAATCCGAACTCCTTCATATCTGCTTCTCCAACAGAACCTTTTCCAGTGTAGATATGGAAGTTCAAGACTAAACCATCGCTGGGTGCAAGAATGAAATTTTTCAAGCCCAGCGGATTTGGCTTTGCGGGCATGTATTGACGAAAGCCACATCGTCCGGAAAAGGGAATCATTTGCTCATCTACTGCGGTGTGGTATAGAATCGGCAAGGTCAAACACTTTTTGAGCACAGGATCAATAAATTGTCGGATTTTCCACAATCTTCTGATTCCGGTTGATCTCCGCTTTTGCTTTCGGCAAATCGTAGAAACCTTCGAAGCTCACAAAACCGATTTCTGCTCATGCACTCAGCTATTTTTGACACCCGAAAGTCATTCGACCAGTACTTTTGCAACTGTAGGAATCCTAAGCAACCCATCGAGATATGAATTCCAGTCAAATGTATAATTTCGTCCATTGATGTGCCTAGGGGACGATGGCAGAACAGTTTGTTACGTGCGCTGTTTCTTCCCAGAAAGGTATATAAAGGTCCCGAAAGAATTTGTCTAAAATGCTTTCGGGCGTGTTCTCATCGGGCATTAATTGATCTTGATCAATATCTCGGAGCGGAAATCTTAGAGTTAAAAAAAAACTAAACTAATAAAGAACAACTACTTTTTTGTTCTTATTTTACCCTTTCTTCAGCCATTTCATAGTTCTCCGTCGTTCAAGATCATTTTCAAGCTCCCCAGCTGGTGTTTCCATTGCTGAATTTCCAAGTGATGGCTCCAAAGTTTCTTCGATATCGTTGATATCTTGACTTCGAACAGCATCATCTTCTGCATCTTCATTTTCAAATACTTCATTTAATATGCATTCAAAATAGTCATCATCGTTAACAGAGAGGTCTGCATCACTGTCGTTCAAAAAATCTTCCAGCTCTACATCAGTGAGCTTTTTGGTAAGATCTACGAATTCAGATTGAAATTTGTGAGTAACAAATTGAGTTGAAGATGTAAAAAAATCGAATAATACAGTTGACATTTTTATATGTCGAAACATCCGAAATACACATACGTGGACTAAGAGAAATTAGGTGGTGGAAGTTTTTTCTTGTGCAAATACCCAAGGTACACGTATGTGTATCCACTGTTTAGATGAAAATAACTTCTGAAAACTGAAATTAACTAGATAAGTTTTGCAATTCACAGATTCAACAGTACGTCCACTTCACACTTTAATCAATTTTGAATAACAAATCAAGTTATTATCTTTAGTTTTTAACTTACCAAGGAGAGAAGCCTTCCGACGCGACATCGTTATAATTCACTTTTGAAAAAACTCGCCAAAATAATAAGAGACGATTTAAGGGTATGTGTTTTTAAGAGAACTAATACGTTCTCTTTGGACTTCAATAATAATACAATAAAAAAAGTACTTCAAAACATTTAGAAGAGAACGAAAATCTGAGTCCACATATGTGTACTTTTTAAACGAAGAGGTTAAGCTCAGTGTCCCGCACAGCAATGATGGAAGAGCTAAACATAACAGTCTTCCAAACACCACCACATAAAAGCGAGGTAAATGGTCAGGTAGAGAGGTTTCACTCCACTCTAGCTGAAATTATGCGTTGCGTAAGTCGTGAACTACAAATTACGCCATTTAGCGCGCTTTTCGGAAGATCAGTATATGAGTATAATTCCACCATTCATTCAAAAACAGGGAAAAAACCAATAGAATTATTTTACGGTCTCGAACAAAGAGTCTCCCCCGAACAATTCGAAACCGCTAGGAAAAGAAACATAGAAAGAATTAAAGAAAAACCTAAGCAATATCAAATAGGAGAAGAAATTTTCGTAAAACACAACAAGCGGTTAGGTTCTAAGCTGACTGTACGATATAAATCCGAAATTGTTAAAGAAGATAGAAATACTACTGTCCTCACAGAGTCAGGGAAAGTAGTCCATAAGAGCAACATCATAAACTAAAAACTATTGTATCCAAATTCCAGGTTCATCATCGCACTCGCGCATGCAGAAGTGCAAATATTGGACTATTCAAAATCACAAATCCTGGCAATCATCCACATAATTAATCTCGACTAATATCAAAATTTTGTAGAGCAAGCTAACCTAACCCTCCATAAAACAATCCCCAAAACCCATATCCTATTCTCACTCATCCAATATGAACTACTAATTAGCTATATTAGACCTAAAAGAAGCAAAAGATCTTTGAATTTCATAGGGTCAGCGTGGAAGTGGATCGCAGGAAACCCCGACCACGATGACTGCTAGAAGTACTAGAAGACATCCTATCACTACAGATGATCCATGATCTTCACATCAATAATACCAAACATATCCGGAAGTTAGAAACCGAAGAAATAATTCATCATTCACTCAGAGGATCAGTCCTCATCATTGCTATAGTTCTGATCATGATAGTCACCATCAGAAGGAAACAGACCACCGTTACAATCCAACAAGAGCATCCCTACGGCACCTGAAATAAAATCCATTCCGCCAATTTTCATCCCTACAACAAACCAACAAATGCGAATTCCCAAATTCTACGAGACGCAATTTTTCTAAGGCTGAATGTGGACATTCAGATTTAAGAAGGGAAAAGTTAACACCCGCATCCAAATTATTTCATCTGATGACAGCATATTTCATATTTCGACATAAAAGTAACTGCAGCACATTCCGCACAAGCGCAACCCAAATCCACCGGACACCGGTATCAGGTTCGGAAATGCAAAGTACGGGAAAGGCACTTTGCATTCGTTCCCACGAATAACATAGGTTTCATTTAGTCTTAAGATTCTTTTGTAAATCAGTTCTAAGTTGGAATTCAATCAATAAAGTTATTTTTTTTAATAAAAATCCCGATCTAGAATTTTAATTTGTACATATATACATATATATATATATTAACATTGCATATTATATTTCTTTCCCTCTTCCCAATTCCTTAATACCGATTTCTGTATAAATGCAAAAAAAATATATGAACAAGCCTCTTCGTAACAAACGGCGGATACAAAACAAAAGCCAGAATGTCTGCACTACTCATCCTTCATTAACATTTGGACGCAACACCCGTGAACTCCACCCCGTGAGTTCACTATGTGATGGGAGGAGTTACATACTTCGCCTGGTAACAACATGTTTTCATCTTCAAGTTGCCATGATCTTCTCTTCAAGCAGCCATCTGATTATTGTTGTTCTAAGCATAGATGATGCTAGAAATTATATATTTGCTTGAGTCGCCTTACTCGGCAAATGGTAGAGGAAGTTTCACTTAGGAGAAATGAAACACAACCGTTGAAGCACGTTATAAATGATTTATTTGAATTCAAACTTACAAATTCGAATGCCCAAAAATGTCGTTCTTACTTAAGACTAGACCTCGGTGTATTATATACTGCGCTCAGCTGTGCAGTGTGTGGTCATTGACCCTGACCGTGACTATTTCCCCTTTGACTAGTTAAGTAACTAGATTTATACCAGTCCACCGTATCATCATGTGAAAGAGCGAGATGGCAGGATGTGATAACTGGTGTGATCTGCCTTCCACGCCATTTCGCCCGATTTCATCCTAGTTGGTGTGAATGGATTGGATGTTTGTGCCTCCTGTTTGTGCCTGCGCTTCGCATGATGGGGAACGAGATCGACTGTGTGTTGACGATCGATGGTTTGGCCTGTTGTGCACATTTGACAGTTGGCCTTCAGTTACGTTAATTTTCTTCGTCGGTGTCTAGTGGTGTCTCGGAATTTAGTGTTTGATTTGTTACTACTTTGTTTACTAGTGATTGGGAATATTGTTGTGACCTTAATTGAGGCCTACTGATCATATTCCAATCACTAGTATGATGTACCCAGGACACCTCATCGATGTGCCATGTGTCCTGTGCTGTGACTCGCGCTTCGGGATTTCGGTGGTTTTTGTGATGTCTGTTGGGACGACCCAACATGCTCCCGGCTCCAGATTTGGTGTCTGGTGATGTCGGGTGTTGATATCTCGTCTTGGTGTTTCGTGCTGATTCTTGTCTTCACTATAGCGTCAGCTTCTCGGCCGCATTGCCTCGTTAGTGTTTGAGGTTAGGTGTATGTGCTCATGAAAATTGAAAAAAAAAAAACAAATGCATTAGTGTTTAGTTATTAGCATTTAAAGTTGTTAAATTGCAAATATAAATTGATTGCATTATTTGTTTGATGTTTGGAAGAAGTCATTTTAAGGTGAGTTGACCTCTTGGTTTTGTGTTCTGCTTTGGGTTTATTTCACTGGGTTTGTACGGGGTTGTTTATATTTCCGGGGGTTGGTAATTCGCATATTATTAATGGGTAGAGTTTGGGTTATGGGATAAGTCCAGAGGTCATTAAATTCATGTTTCATCAGTTCGATATCGGCAAAGGGGACAATTTTGCGATCGGTCTTTTAAGTGTTGAGTTTCGCGTTTTGATGGCCACCACGCGCGTTAGACCATCTGACCCGGGGTGTAGATCGATGACTCGCGCGAGTAGCCATTCGGATGGAGGAAGGTTGTCTTCTTTGACGAGGACAATATCTCCCACATTTATATCAGGTTTCCGTTGTAACCATTTTGGACGCTGTTGAAGCAGGTGGAGGTAGGTTGTGCTCCACTGCTTCCAAAATTCCTGCGTGAGTCGCTCCAGGCATCTATATCTGTCGAGGTTGTTGATGTTCTTCTCAGCTAAGTTCCTGTCTGGCAGCGTTTGCAGTGGTGCTCCAATTAGGAAGTGTCCAGGCGTTAACACCGTCAGATCATCGGGGTCTGACGACATTGGACATAGTGGTCGGGAATTGAGGCACGCTTCGATTTGTGTCAGCAGTGTTGCGTATTCTTCGAATGTTAATTTCGAGGATCCAATCGTCCTTTTTAGATGGTGCGTAATCGATTTAACACCAGCCTTCCACAGACCACCAAAGTGTGGTGATGATGGAGGATTGAAGTGCAACATTGTTTGATGCGATGCGAGGCTTGCTGCTACTTCGGTTGACCATCCAGATGTTATGAACTTGCTGTCCTTTCTAAGCTCGTTGTTCGATCCCTTGAAGTTGGTACCACAGTCGCTGGACATATTCGCACACATTCCTCGTCTTGCCACGAATCGCCTGAATGCTGCTATAAATGCTGTTGCGCTTAAGTCGCTGACTAGCTCAATATGGATTGCCTTTGTCGCACGGCAGATAAAAACAGCGATATAGCCCTTTGCTATCTTGTTGCATCTCCCTTTCCACATTTTGATTTCCAAAGGTCCAGCATAGTCAACGCCGGTGTTAAAAAATGGTCTTGATATACTCACACGCTCCAAAGGAAGATTTCCCATCAGCTGCTCCTGCATTTTCGCGTTGTGGCGATGGCACCGAACGCATTTATATATTGTCGATTTGACATGCCTCTTCAGGTTTGTTAACCAATACATATTTCGGATTTCGGCCATCATCATCTGCTGGCCACCATGAAGCGTTCTATGGTGCGAGTCTGCTGCAATTAATTTTGAGAAGTGGTGAGTTTCTTTGAGGATTACTGGGTGCCGTTGGTTATATGGGAGATGTGAATTTGCTTATCTACCCCCTACACGAAGAATTTCATTTTCGTCGAGAAAAGGGTTAAGATTTCGAATTGAGCTTCTCCTTGGTATGTGTCGCTTGTTCTTTAGCGCGTTGATTTCATAATTAAAAATATCTCTTTGTGCAAGCTTGATGAGCTACTGGTGAGATGAGATAAGTTCGTCTGTAGTGATTGGATAAATATCCAGCGGCTTTCTTGTCTGTTTATCTTTTAAGTTTTAGAAATATCTTCTCCAAATAGCCGTGCTGGCTACTAGACGTTTGAGAGTTGAAAATGTTTGAAAAAATGAGCTACCTATCGTAATGCAAAAGCATTGCCTTGCTACCCCCTTTGTTTCCTCATCTGTTTCCAGCGGACGAGTGGTTTGAAGATCGATTGGCGAGAAACCTTGTAGAAAGTTTGGACCATGCCACCACAGTTGACTGCCGAGTAAGTCTTCGGGGGATAGTCCGCGTGACCCGATGTCTGCGGGATTATCCTTGCTACCTACATGTCGCCAGATATCCTTGTTTGTGAGTGCTTGGATTTCCGTGACCCTGTTGGCTACAAAGGTGTTGCGAATACCTGGATTTCCCTTTATCCACGCCAAGGTTATCATGGAATCCGACCATGCAAACATCTCTAGCTGTTTGAGCTGCATAGGTGTTGACAGTCGTTGCATAAGCTTTGCCAGTAATAATGCTGCACAGAGCTCCAGTCGTGGCAAGGATATGCTTTTTACCGGTGCCACTCTGGTCTTGGATGCTAACAAGTGAATCCTCTCCTGATTGTTTGATATCACTCGTGCATAGACGACCGCTGCATACGCTTTCTCCGAGGCATCACTGAAGCCGTGCAGTTGAAACTGCGATGAGCCTTCACTGCCAATCCAGCGTGGAATCTCTAGCCCATCCAGTTTTTTAAGTCGTAATAGGTTCGTCTTAATAGGTTCATCATGTTTTGACCTCCACAGAATCAGTTGGTATGGTGTGTCCTCTTTTGCCATCCATATCTGTCGGTACATCATACTGATGTCCGCTGCAAATGCCACCTTGAACTTCCTCCACTGTGCTATCAGGTCAATTATGTCCACCTGAAGCCGTGGGCCAGCCATCATTTAATGCAACTCCCTTAGACGTTATGCATGAAGCATCAAATACAACTCGAAGTTTAGTGGTCGAGCTCGATTCCTTAAATACCGCGTGGTGAGGAAAGAAATAGTGATTTCCATTTTGGAATTCAACATCTGTTTTAACTTCCTTCATATGTTTCAGAGTAGCGTATTCATTGATGCAAGCTGTGTATGCTTGTCTAAGTTTTTCATTTGAGTTGAGCCGTTTTTCAATTTGAAAAAATCTTGCCATTGCTGCACCTTTCGAGTTGCCAAGGTTGGGTCGAGTTTTCTCCTTGAATGGTAGCCGTACCTCATATCTACCATCACCTGTTCGCCTGGTAGTATTTTGATAATGTAGTTGACATTTTTCTTCCTCTTTAGTTAGTTTGCGTATCTCGATGTCCTCTTCTATCTCCCAAAACTTCTTCAGTAGTGCATCCACTGTGGTGTGGTGGTTTTGTAGTGTCACTCTAGTACATGGATGAGTGATGCTGGCTCCTCCAGTTAAAATCCACCCCAGTTCTGTTTTTTGTGCAACTGGGGTTCCATTTTGCCCTGGAATTAGTCATTCGAGAATGATTGCCGCATAAACATCGGCTCCTACCAGCATATCAATATTCCCAGGATTACAGTATGTTGGGTCTGCCAATGGCAAGTTTGCCAAGTGACTCCAAGATGATGTGCAGATTTGATGTTTGGGCAATACAGAGGCTCTATTATCAACACAAAATGATGGGTTTATTAACGAAAATAAGCTTAAATCAACCAAAGAATTCGCAATGCCAGTTGGTGTTTGTCCTAAGCCCTCAACATCTGCAAATGCCCTTTGTTTCCTTAAATTAAGAAGTTGTGCAACATTTTCGGTTACGAATGTGGCTTCTCAACCAGGATCTATCAATGCCCTTAGAACGTACTCATCTCCATTTGCAGCTAAGACCTTGACTAATGCCGTCGCTAGCAAAACCGTAGATTGTATTTGGTTAAGGTATAAGTTTAAAGTGTTACTGGTGGAAGATGGTGAGGCAATATTGTGCCCATTTTGGGAATTGCCCTGATTCGCGTTCTGAATCTGGTTGGGGTAAGAATTAGTCCAATTTGTCGTAAAATTATTTTGTCCATTGCCCAACTGATTCGGTGAACTAAGTTGATTCGGAATTGGTATATTGTTAGGATGTGGCATGTAGTTGGATGGTATTATACCATTTTGTTCATTGCTCCACTGATTCGTTGGACAGAGTTGATTCGGATTTTGTGTATTGTTAGGAGGTGGCATGTAGTTGGATGGTATTATACCAAATTGTCCATTGCTCCAGCCATTTGAGGGGATGGATTGATTCACGTTTTGAATCAAGTGAGTGTTGTACTCTGTGTTATTTTGACCTTGAACAGATGCCTCAACATATAACAGCGTGTGGTGTTTTTGACCACAGATTTGGCACCGATTGTTGCTCTTACAACTGAACGATTGGTGATCATACCCCAAACAATTTGAGCAAACTGAGTTTATCTTCATTGCCTCAACACGTGATTTCGCGTCCATTCTTAAAAATTGTTTGCATTGTCTTATGCCATGCGACGCCTTGCACAGACGACAGAGAAATTTCTTCACCTCATATGACGATTTTAAAGGATAAGCCGTTGGTGTAGCTTTGTTAAATGGATTTGTCGCGTTTTGCGGCTTTGTATTCTCATTTGATTCCATCATATTCTCTAAGGAGCTGAATCTCCCCTCAATAAATTTGGCGAATGTTGTCCACTCTGGCAGACGTTTGGAACTACCAAGCTTTTCTTCCCAATCCCTTTGTGTTTGGGGAGGAAGTTTGTGATAAATCACATATATCAGAATGGAATCCCAAGATTCCACAGCTAATCCCAGATTTGAAAGTGCATGGATACAATTTGTGCTTATATCATGCAAAGATTTTAAAGCATCTGCGGATTCATGGATGAGTTTTTCCTGCTCCATCAAAACCCTTAGTTGCTTATTAACCAATTTGCGATTATTTTGGTAACGCTCTTTTAATATGTCCCATGCCGCAGTATAATTTTTTCCATCAGCTTCAACCAATAAATGCTGAATTAATAGTGCAGCATTATCTGTTACATGAGTTTTCATGAATTGAAGCTTCTGTGTATCAGATAGATCAATATTCTGATCAACCATGCTTTCGAACAAATTATGAAACTCGTACCATTCATCTAACAAACCCGAAAATTGTTTCATTTGAATTGGTGGTAACCGAATGTCACACACCGAAGTTTTTGTGGTATTTAACCGCGAGACCTCTAAATTTGCCTGGTTTTCTTGCGCAAACTTGTCAAGCCGGTCGTTTAACATTCCCGTAAATAAAACATACGTGCGTTTAATTTTCGCAAATGTCTCTGTTTCAAAGCAATTGTCTTTAAGCGGATCAGGTGGACTGTTAACAATCACCTCGTGATCCTTTTTTGCGCGTTTGAAGCATTCTTCACTATCGGTTATACACGCGTTCACATATCCCCTTGATTTTTGTGACTCGGTTCCTTTTTTGAATTCATCTAAATCGGTTTCGAGCTCTTTAAAATAAGTTCTTGCCGTTCAATGAGCTTAGCAATTTTCGCGTCAGCCATTTTCACTTCACTTGATTGATATTTTATTTTAATTATTATATTATTTTATTTGATTGTGGTTGGGACTCAGCAATTGTTTTATTTAATGGTATTAATATATAAAGGGTGATTTTTTAAGAGGTTGAGAACTTTTTTAAAAAAAAAAACACAAAAAATTCGAAAAAATGAATGAAATATTTATTTGAATCGATAGTATGAACCTTGCAATTTAATGTTTAAAGATAATTTCATGCAAATGTTGGCCGTGGCTGCGTCTCAGGTAGCCCATCCGCTGAGTCCAATTTTGGCATACTCTTTCACACATATCGGCCGGTATCTCACGAATGAATGCATGGATGTTGGCTTCCAGTGCGTCAATCGAAGCGGGCTTGTCCCTATAGACATTAGCCTTGACATATCCCCACAAAAAATAATCTAATGGTGTCAAATCGCACGATCTAGGCGGCCAATTGACCGGCCCGAAACGTGAAATTAACTGTTCACCAAACTCGCCTCGCAATTGCGCCATTGTTTCGCGTGCTGTGTGGCATGTGGCACCGTCTTGTTGAAACCACATATCATGCAAGTCAAGAACTTCCATTTCGGGCAAAAAAAAGTGCTGTAACAAAGGCCTAACTGCTGGGAACGGCGCCGAATCGACATTTCGCGGTCTTCTGTCACACTAGCTGATACGGCCGCAATATTTTCTTCACTACGCACAGTACGTAAACGTGTTGGTGGTTTAATGTCCAACAAAGTAAATTTGGTGCGAAATTTGGTCACAATCTTCCGAATAGACTGCTCAGAAGGTCGAGAATGCCGATCATAAAATGGAAGCAGCGCGCGATGAACATTTCGAACCGAGCACGAATTTTGATAGTAAAATTCAATAATTTGCAAGCGTTGTTCATTTGTAAGACGATCCATGGTTAAATTGCAAACCAAACTGAAGCTGTTTGACAGTGACACAAGGTACTAAACACACGTCAGCTGTCAAAACCAGTGTTGCCAAAACCAAACCAGCTAAAAAATCACCCTTTATTTATGTGATATATATTAAAGTGGGTATTGTACAAAGAAAGGCGTAAAAAAAGGAATAATATTCCTACCTTTGTTTGCTTTTGCAACTGCAACCTTAGTATCTCGCACTATCAGTTACAGTTGCAGAAGGCTTTGTGTTGCACAGTTCCTTGCTGTGATTGCTGACTATAGTGCCGCTGGCAGACCGTTGCTCCGCTTGCAGACCGTTGCTGGTTTTACCGCTTGTTGACCGCTTGCCCACTATGCATCCGTTGGATACGATATTCTTCAACTCGCCGGGTTTGGGTTGGTATCGCACAATGGTAAAAGATATTTTGTACGTATTATATACAACTTAGCACTTAAAGTTTAGAGTACGAATGATATTCCTACCTTGGATTGCTTTTGTGCAACTGCAACTTGAGTGTATATAACTACCAGTTACAGTTGCAGAAAGCTTTGTGATGCACAGTTCCTTGCTGTGTTGCTGTGCCGTTCGCTATAGCTGCTCCAACTATTTTCTTCTGAATTTTGAATCTTACGGAACATGGATCGTTGGGTACTGTGGCCGATTGACTGTCCGTCGTTGATCAGGTGTGATATTTGTTGGATTGGTGATCCAACTACACTTTTCCCACAGTACACTTTTTAGATGATTGTATATTTTTATTTTTAATTCGTATTTTTTTAAATAGCGCACTATTCACTGATTCTACACTTTTTCTATTAAGAAAAGGCTCTGAAGGACCATTTTCTAAGCATAGATGATACTAGAAATTATATATTTGCTTGAGTCGCCTTACTCGGCAAATGGTAGAGGAAGTTTCACTTAGGAGAAATGAAACACAACCGTTGAAGCACGTTATAAATGATTGCTTTATTTGAATTCAAACTTACAAATTCGAATGCCCAAAAATGTCGTTCTAACTTAAGACTAGACCTCGGTGTATTATATACTGCGCTCAGCTGTGCAGTGTGTGGTCATTGACCCTGACCGTGACTGTTGCCCCTTTGACTAGTTAAGTAACTAGATTTATACCAGTCCACCGTATCATCATGTGAAAGAGCGAGATGGCAGGATGTGATAACTGGTGTGATCTGCCTCCCACGCCATTTCGCCCGATTTCATCCTAGTTGGTGTGAATGGATTGGATGTTTGTGCCTCCTGTTGTATTATGCGCTTCGCATGATGGGGAACGAGATCGACTGTGTGTTGACGATCGATGGTTTGGCCTGTTGTGCACATTTGACAGTTGGCCTTCAGTTACGTTCATTTTCTTCGTCGGTGTCTAGTGGTGTCTCGGAATTTAGTGTTTAATTTGTTTTGTATATTCTTTTTTGCGTTCTGTGCACCTTTTACTAGTGATTGGGAATATTGTTGTGACCTTAATTGAGGCCTACTGATCATATTCCAATCACTAGTATGATGTACACAGGACACCTCATCGATGTGCCATGTGTCCTGTGCTGTGAGTCGCGCTTCGGGATTTCGGTGCTTTTTGTGATGTCTGTTGGGACGACCCAACAGTTGTTCATGCTAAGCTTAGATAGAAAACAACAACCTTATGTAAGTACATATGTAACATACTACCTGCTAGCACCTAATATTGAAGAGCACAACAAGTTGACCCACTAACAACATGCAGCACACAGCCGACCATCTGCTAGTGGAAAAATCCCAAGCTGAGCTTAGCAGCACAACAACAGCCAACCGACCGCTGCTGCTAGTATGAGTACTTATGTCGATTTCGATTGGGCAAAAAAGCAATTTTTATCGCTCTTGTACAATTTTCATTTTCCAACCGACCAAAAAAGCAATTTTTTTTTGCTCTAGATCAATTGTTGTGAATCTCGGATTCAGCTCGAGATTTACACCTACTTGCACTAACACCAGCAGATTTTATATGAAATGTCAACGCAGTACATTGTTTGTTTTCCAACCAGCACGAAAAATCTGAAATCTGAGAGCAAAATCTGAAAAGCCCAATCGAAAAAGACATTAGTTTAGCACAAATGTTAACGTTCCTTTTTGTTTTTGTATGATCTTGTTTGTATTTAACCCTTTTTTTTGTATGAAAATTTATATGTAAATTTTAAGTTCTGTTGGAGAAATGGTTCACTCTATTTTGGACTATCGAATAAAGAGGTTTAATTTTGTTGAAGGTGTTTTCGTTTTCTTTGGTAAACCACGTAACCCATAACTCGCGCGTGTATTATAAAAAAAAATAAAAAATCCCTCGTCCATTGGTTACAGTTCGTATATCGGTACAATATAAAAGATAGAGCCGTTGATTTTTACCTCCAAGAGATCCATTTCTACGACTCGTTTAAAACCAAGATCAACTGCTTCGAGGCTCTTTCGATAGCCTAGTAATTCATCTCCACTTCCTCTTCCAAATCTATTTGATTTCACTGCTGGAATCCACTTCAAATTCAAATTTATAAATATTCCAAAATTTCTCCGTCTCATCTTCTAAAACATGGGTTTCGAACAATACAAATACATCAAAGCACATAATTGAAAAAACTCATAACTTTCATAAACTTTCTGATAGAGGAGTTCGTCTCATTTCTCTGTAACGTGTGGACTTGTTGTTTGTCCCCCCGCCATCCTGCTTGTGTGCGCACCCAAATTTCCTGCGTCTTGTACAGTGGCTGCTTTTGCCAGTTGGGTTGAAAGAGATAAAAAATTACCAACTTCTGGTGTCATACTTGTACTTGACGTTTTGTGATTGCCATTGTTTACGGTTTTGTTACCTCGTTGAACTTCATTCAAAAAATTAGAAAGATTAGAAAATAAATTGAGATCACATCCAAACATAGAGCGGAACACCACCACAGAATCGGATATGCCACATTTCAAGTCGTGTGTTAGGTCCCATGAGAAAAGATTGTTGGCAATAAAAAGTTGATCATCTTTAAGCTGGGTTTTTACGTGCGGAGACCTATCACGAAGAAACTTAGCAATTGGGAGTAGGTTACTTTTCCTACGACGCCCTTGTACGGGAGATCTTTATGGATATGTATTTGTGTACCTTTTAGTTTTTTAGAACTAATAATGTTAAAACTAATCCAGGTTATATGTTATTTCTCTTAATTGCTAAGACTTACAATGAAATTAAAGGCCTCGATGGAACTACATACAAATTTTGCTGGTTTTTAGTTAATATTTTATATTTTTAGTTAATTCTTGCACTTTTTCTATTTTAATAAAGAATTATTGACGGAGCTCTTTCTTAAACAAGAAACCACTTTGACAGGTCAAATGTCATCATTTATTCTTAAAACAAAGATCAGTGGACTGGCTTGAGGAACATTTCAAATGGCATAGATGGGGACTGATCCTGAAAATCTGAAGAGAACCCTGTACTGGCGTTTCCCTAGGTCCAATCTCAGCCATGACATGAAAAAGAGTAGAAAACCGAAGGCTTTAGGTTTAAGGTAAATAGCTAGATGACAGATTTTATCAAACGCGTTTCTGTAGACGGTGGTTATGACATCCACTTTCTTACCTGGGGCCCAACTATGTAACTCGATTCTACTTTCGATTCTATTCGATTCTACTTTCAAACCGTACTACGTATGATATTAGAATCGAACGTTAGTAATGCCAACTTTTTCCCACAAAATTTCCGAATTTCAACCGAGTCTCGCCTTGTGTTTGACAGATAAACGAAAACTAAAGTAATAATTATTTATTGGGATTTGTGAAACAAGGAAATAATAATAGGTACTACATATTACATATATTAATATGGTGCGTGTCGCATTTTGGTTTTTAAACGAAAACACGAATTCGGAATAAATCCAATGTAATGAATAGAGCTGTGTGAAAGTGTTTGTTTGGAATATGTACATTTAATAATCAAAACATTTGTAATCAAATGATTTAATTTAAGTTTAATAAAAAAAAAATACCCAACATTCAAAAGATGCCATTTTGTAATTGTTGTGTGGATTTTCGTCTAGCCTCCGGAGTTCTCAAGTATCCTTTCTATATATCACACAAGAATCTTAAATTGAGACGTTTTCTTGTTTGCTCATTTTAGAAGATTATCTACGCACAAAATATATTTTAATAGTTCTATGCAATGTATAATAAAATATAAAAAGATTTGTCACCTACATTTTTGAAAATTTTGCAGTCCAACAGCTTGCTCGCAAACACATTTGCATTAGAACCAAAGAGGGGATAGTAGCTCCCTCGCCAGTTGTTCTGCATCCGACGTAGCCGGGAACCCATTGCCTTGTTTTTTCCGCCTAAAGTGTTTACAGCACACCAAATCTGATTGATTTTCTATTAGATCAGCGCCTTGATGGCTGCCTTGGTTCATTCTTTTATGTTACCTGGCTTTGTCGTTAAATTTTTGATAAAAGTTTTGGATTTTTAATATATTTAATTCCTTCTTTCAAATACAGCTTTATTTAATCTTTGTTTGAAATACAACTTTTTATTCTCTTCATTCTTCATATTATTTAAACGTATATTTTAAGTTTGACATCTATTCAGAAACGGTATTCTTGGATTTTTCCCTTTTAATGTATAATTAACCCTTAACCACCTAGCACCTATTATTGTCACGCTACCACCTAACATACGTCCGTGAGACCCCGGAACAAAATTATTCGCGTTTGTAAAATGTTGTGAATAAAGTTTTAGTTTTTAGTTAAAATCAGTTTAGGAACATATTAAATTATTTATTAGAATAAGAAAGGCACAGGAAAATCAACATTTTTGGTATAAATCTTAATTAAGTAGTCAACATTTCTTTTTTATACTTACAAACTAACACATTCGGAAAATTAGATCCATTATAACAATCACATAAGGTCACATAGGTACTTTTTTGTTTTTTTTTTCTAAATATTCAGTAATCGAAAAATATAAATAAAAATAAAAATGCTCAATAAAAACAAAATTTAAACGAAATTGCAAGACCTAAACTTACAGTTTTTCACGACAGTGAAAACACAGTTTGTGTGAGCATTCCAGGCAAGTTCTTGCCAAAATAATTCTTCCTTCAGGGTCTCGATCGCAGTTGAGATAAAGGCATATCATTTTCAGATGATAATTTTTGCTCATCAGGTAAAGTCGAAGATAAATCAATTTCGAGAGGAGCATTTTCGTTAATTTCCACTTCATTTTTCTCTTCGCACTCTGAGTCTGGCTCGCAGCTTTCTTCTAACACGTGCTCTATTCCTACATCGGCCTCAACATCGCTGCATTCATCGTTTTGTATATTTTCGTCGTCTGACAGATCTTGTTCCGACCCCCGCTGGATGTTTTCGACATTTAAAGCCATTATCAATTAAAACAATAGAAAAACTCGAATGTTAAAAAGTCACGTAACCGCCTAACAGGGGTCTCTCAGACCCCCGGCAACAGTTTTTTACTTACCACAGACAAACGCGCTAATGCCCGACTGTGACGAGCGGTTGCGCGGCACTGAGGAGCGCGAGGAAAAGGTACAAGAGCGAACAAGTTTATACAAAGCTCGGGCGCAATAATATTCACGCTTTGAAATTCGTCGGGGTCTGTGAGACGTATGCTAGGTGGTTAAGGGTTAACATTTTTAATAAAAGGTATACCTTTTAACTATGGGATCTCTTGGTAGCGTAGCACCAAAGGCAAACGGAAAGAAAATTGATAGCCCGAAAGCAAATCGGCGAGTCTACGGCTAGCCATTTAGAATATTTTCTTTTTCTCCAAGCCATTTTGTGCATTCAAAGAACATGTGATTTGCGTCGTCCTGGATCACGACCCCATACTGACATGCTGAGCTTCATATTTCTTTCACCTGGCTTAGACACTGGTAGGTATATTTCCCCCAACGGAAAAAAGAATATATTTTCCCAATGGAAAAAAGAGTGGTATTTTTTGTAAAGGATTAAAAAAAGAAAACTAATGAAAAGTCAATCATGCAATAAAGTAAGCAATGATAAATGTATGGTATATGTAAGTATTCTAGGAACAGCACCTTTTTGACAGTTCTGGCTCTGCTCTGAACTAAAACAGACAATCGACTAGTGACAATATAATAGGCTCATGGAGTGAGTTTCACAGCTTGTAAGACTAGCTTGATAAACATGAATGTGATAGCTGTTTTTTTTTTTTAGTAACCTTACCTGACTTTCCAACATTTCGGGTGCGGCTTTACCGGATGCCTTATAGTGGTTATGCCTTTTTCTAATCGATCCATTCGGAGAATGGAACGTATCTCCGCTGTCTGAACTTTGCGTACTGTAACGCCTTCCTCTAGCTCTCTTTTGCTCATCTCTGCGTTTTCGCTGCCTTTTGATAGCCAATGCTGAATGAATACCAACTGAATGCATTTTAATCTGAAAGGAATTTTTGAAAATGTTGTAAATATGAATATTATTACACACATACACATAAATACTTTTTTTTTATTAACTAGAAAGGGTATATATGCAGTTGGTTGAAATTCAAATTTATATAATGTAATGTTGGGAAGTTAAACAGTATAATAGTTTTTAATTTTCTGTTAGTTTGATTGTTATAATTTTATGTGATGAAATATATAAAAGTTTTGAACTAATTTGCAATTTAATTTATATTATTATTAATACAAAGAAAATAAGTTTTTAATTCTTTTTTTACGCTTTTTGAAATTGATAATATTTTTTAGGTTGGCGGATAGTGAATTCATAATCGTTAGAATAGTATGCTCGAGTTGTCGTTTTCCATAGTTGTTGAATACTGCTGGTATTTTGAAAAGTTGTTGAGCTCGACTTCATGTATTCTGGTTGTGACTGATTGGCTGCTGAAAACGGACCTCATCACAATATTCTAGTATTGTTGTCATCTTGTACACGCTACTGACAAAAACAAAAACTTGAAAACTATAATTTGTGTTATTAATAATTTTTAACAGGCATCGCTGTAGACTGTGGATTTTATCCAGATGCGTTTTAGATGCATTGCCCCATGCTAAAATTCCGTATCTGATTCTTTATTAAGCAAGTGAAAAGTACACCTGCCTCTGGACATCTATTGTTGCATACTTCTTCAGGCAAACCATCGCAAAAACAGCACTCTTTAGTCGCATCCGTAAACGTTGTATTTGCTCGTTTCATATGAGATGATCGTCAATGATTATATCTAGATATTCTACAGATTTAGCGACTTCGATGGGTTCCGTTCTTTGAGTATAGTTGGGCAGCCTTCATTCCGGTGATATACATTGATAGCTCTTGTCGCTTGCTTCGGTGTACGTATGTGCATCATCTTTGTCTTCTCGGCGTTGAACACCAAACTGTGGTCATGACACCATCTTGAGACCTTGCTGAATTCTCTCTGCATTATTTTTATCGCCATTTTGTAATGGTAAGTGCTGTTGATCGATAAAGGCGGGGGCGAGAGGGGTGGTCGTCTTCAAGGACAGGATAAAATGTTTTGGGGAAGAGGGATGAGATGAAGGACAGGATGCAGAAAAGGATCGAAAATGGATTGGTACTAGGATGCGGTGTGCATGCCTTGCGGGTCTAGGCTGAAGCTCGCCGGATGGGGTGGGGTTCTTGCACCCGAGTAACCACTACATAAAAATAATGCATGCATAAAGGTAGACGAAAGACAAAAAAAAAGAAGCCTTTATCGGTTGCTAATTCCTCTAGCGTTGCCAAGTGGGAGAACAGCTGGTCGCTCCCTAAGCGGGTCATACTACCTGATCCCACCCGTCCGTGTGCAAGAGGCCGCTGAAAATAATAAGAGGACTTGCACCCATGCTGGAAAGAATTTCCTTTCCTTAACTAAACCACAAATTCCACAGCTCCGCCATCGAAATAAGACGCTAGACAGTTATACTCAAATTAACATTTTATTCAGGATGGATAAATTCAGAAAATATACATAATATTTATACAAGTAATAAGCGCTAGTACTAAACTACTGAAAGTTGTTAATGCGAAACGCATGCCTGACATAGCCCGGGGATATATAGCCGAAGGAATTATACTTGTGCCGCGAACCAAAAAAAATCATTAAACTCTCTTTTGGCGTCGATTTCCAGGTAATAACCCGCTGAACGGGCTACTCGAGCCGGGTTATTGAGTGAAAAAAAAACAAAAAAAATTCGAGTAAAATAAAATGACGTCGGAAGCGTAACTTATTATCTACACCGGGGCGCTTACCTTAATTTATCCCACTGCAGCAGGCCTGTTGTAGGGGAGCTGGTATCGGAGCGCTGTTGAAGAAAATAAATACTTTTTTTTCCTTTTAAAAGAAATAAACCGATAGGCGGTAACCCTACAGGTCCGACTTGTCCCCTTTTGCACTTATAACCGGAGTGCTTTACGCCAAAGTTTATCACGCGGAGATTCAAGCTACAACGGTCGACCTTGATAACGTTATATTTGGTTAACACCGGTTCTTTTTTCTAAACAAGCTATTGATAATTAAGTACATGATGAATTAAATGCGCGGCCGGTATACTAAATATGCATCGGTATACCAACTACCGGTTCATCGAGTTAAATATTCAAACAGATAGTTAACCGATAAGTAATTCATTTTCTCCGACAATAGGATTAAACGGCAAGTAGCTAATTGTTAATAAAAGCGAGAGAGTTAACAACGGTAGGCATTTCGTATTAAAATTACAAGAAGTTTACAAGATAATTATTTTATTTGTATAACATATTCGAGACAACTAATCAATAGGCAATTCTTAATTCAGAACAAGAGGATTTAAAAAAGTACGTATCTTACGTTAAAACAAGGAAAATAAACGGTAAGTATCGTATTTTCATATCAAAATTGAGATAATTAATCAATAAGCAATCATTATTAAACATCAAGAGAATTTAAAAGGTAAGTATTCAAGGAAATTAAACGGTCAGTATCTTAATTGAGATAATTAATCAATAAGTAATCATTATTTAACATCAAGAGAATCTTAAAGGTAAGTATGCAAGGAAATTAAACGGTAAGTATCATAATTGAGATAATTAATCCATAAGTAATCATTAATTCACATCAAGAGAATTTAAAAAGCTAAGTATTTTACGTTACAGACCAGGATAACTAATAACGATAACTAATTTTAATCAGCAAACAGAATCAAACGATAAAAACTCGGGATAATTGATAATGCGTATTTCGCATTCGGCCAGATGATTACCATTTATAGCTAAGTACCTCTAGCAGTCACAAAGAATTAACACTACGTCTACCTTAAACTGCGCAGGAGTCCAAGCGGCGTCTTGTCGGTGAGAGAACGATGGGCGGCTCCAAACGGATACAAATCTCCCAGACATCGGGGTTCGGAAGGACACGCACGGGCACGTGACCTCAGACTTTTGGGGTTCACTTGCACGTTTCTTTAGTGGACGCAAATTTCCATGGGGGGGTCTCTTTTCGGTTCACTTTAAGTTGACTTTTTGTTTTCTGGTTTTCTTTCTCTGACGCACTTGGAGTCAACGGGAGACAGGGGCGATGCACTTTACAGGGGTCACACTTTGTGGGAGCTCTCGGTGTTGGCTCCAGAATTAAAATGTTCTTTTCTCCCTTTTTTTTTGATTGGTGTTGGACACAACCACTATTTCGGCCGCACTTCCCGAGATTACAGATAAGGGAAAAAAAAAACTTATCGCTGGAGCGAGTAGTAGTAGACCGACTCCTTTGGTGGCCAAAATCAAACTCTAATTACATTTTTAATACCAAGCACAACTTTGCTTGCCTGCTATTCGTCCAACTTTCATACCGGGGAGAAAACTGGTTTTTCGTTTTCTCATTCCACCCCTTTTCGTATTGCATTGCAACAGCCGCTGCTGTGCTGACGAGAAAAACAACTTCGATACGGTTGTGTGTGTATGTATGTCTCTGGGTCACGTCTCAGCGGGAAATTTGGGAAGCGCTCCTCCGAGCAAGCAATGATTTTTTAGGAAAACATTCTATGCGATGTATGAGTGATGCATTGAGAAGCAATCACTGAGATGTGCTTCCGAAAAAATATTGTTGAAAGTGTGGATTGCTTCCCTCGCGGACCTACTAATGTAAAAAGGATATGGAAGAGGATACGGAGAGTCATGCCTTTTAACCTTCCAAGGAATCGCTTCAGCATGCATGATTGTATGCTTCAATTTCCCGCTGGAGTAGGCCAGCACCGCGACGGCGTGCATACGGTCTCTTTTCTCTTTCGTATGAGTGTACCCCTCCGATCCCATACCAAATGTTACATAAGTTACATTAGTTACGTGAAAAATGAGACGTAACTAATTACAATTAGTTACCCGTAACTATATGGGTAACTTACTCAGAGTAACTTACGTTGCCAACACTGGCTTTTAGTAGCAGTTCGTTTGTTTTAGGTCTGTTGTAATTTGGCCATAACTTTCTGGATATGACACAGTTTGTCAGACTGGTCCACCTGAGACCGGCTAATTTTAAGAAGTGTGAGAGTTTATTGCCCTTAACAGCACCTATAGGAATATGGCAAGCTCGTCGGCTCTCTCGTTACCCTCAATGTCCTGGAACCCAGAGAAGCGTGACTCTAGCCTTGTTGCACAGATGACTGAGCTGTTCCTGGCAGCGATCTACTAAATTCAAAGAGGTGGTTGCCGAATTAATGGCTTTAATTACGGCTTGGCTATCCGTAATAATAGCGATATTTTGTTTGGGTGTTGGGTCATTTATTAGGTTGCGTCAGGCTTCGAGGATCGCCAGTTTTTCCGCTTGGAAAACGCTAGCGAAATTTGGAGGACGGTAGGACTTAGATATGCCGAGTTTTTCAGAGAAAATTCCCGCACACACACCGTAGTCCATCTTTGACCCATCGGTGAACACCGTTGTATCGAAGCCTGTCACCACTCTCCCTCGCTTCCATTCTTCTCTACTTGGGAGGCTTGCGGCGAAGGCTTTCTTGAAGTTAAAATTGGGGATAATATTATCTGTAGGAGGCACAGCCAGGCCATTTGGTAGTGTATCCAAGATTATACTGTGACCATACGTCTTAGCAGTCCAGCACTTAGATTCCATGAGTCTGACTGCATTGCACAGTGCAGTGCTTTTTGTATGAAGATCGAGTGGCAGAAGGTGCAAAAGCACAGAGAGAGCATCAGTTGGGCATGAACTAATTGCACCTGTGATGCCTATGCTTGCCGTTCTTTGGACTCTTCTGATTCGATTGATATTGTACTTTTTGCTTAGGGCGGGCCACCACACTAATGAACCGTATGTGAGAATTGGACGTACAGCGGCTGTATACATCCATAACGTCATCTTAGGCTCCAGTCCCCACTTTTTTCCGAATGTTTTGTTGCAGGCGCAGAAGGCTATACATGCTTTCCTGACCTGTAGCTCAATATCCTCCTGAGACCCAAGCCGTATTCTGAAAGAAAATTTAACTTTTTTTCTGGTTTTAGGGAAAGAATACACTTAGAAACATATATTATTTTAACAGTTTTTTTGAAGTGAAAGCCGCCTTTGGGTGTGAATCGAATACACGCGATCCCTATGTTACACAAACCGACACCATTCCCCATGTTACAAAAATCGACACCATATGGAGTGCGTACGTACTCAACAAAGCAGAGTCATCCGTCATCCTCATCCGTCATCCGTCATCCGTCATCCTTCATCCGTCATCCGTCATCCGTCATCCGTCATCCGTCATCCGTCATCCGTCATCCGTCATCCGTCATCCGTCATCCGTCATCCGTCATCCGTCATCCGTCATCCGTCATCCGTCATCCGTCATCCGTCATCCGTTATCCGTCATCCGTCATCCGTCATCCGTCATCCTTCATCCGTCATTCGTCATTCGTCATTCGTCATTCGCCATTCGTCATCCGTCAGCCGTCATCCCTTATCTGTCATCTGTTTTTTTGTTTTTTTTTTTTATAATTCACGCGCGCTAGAGGGGTTATGAATACCCTTAAAATGTCTTGCACAGCGCGGGCCATAGGGAAATTTAGGGAGGATGAAAGAGGAGATACCGATGCGCATTGGTCTTAAATGTTTGTAGATCGTAACGGGAGGGAAAAATCGTGTTTGGTAAAGCGTTCCACATACGTGTTGAGCGGTTAAAGAAAGAATCTCTATATTTTACTGTACGTCCGAAATTGGGCTTAAGGGTAAACTGATGGGCATTCCTTGCGAGACGTGTGTTGCGAGAAAATTGTTGAAGGGGAGGAATGCAACTGGCTATTTCGCTGGAGCACTGTTTGTGGAAAAAGCGATAAAACAGGGAAAGACAGGAAACATTACGACGGTGTTCAAGGGAGTCAATTGACTCAGTGATGTTTCTATCCCCTATAAGTTTTATGTTTCTATCCCCTATAAGTTTTATCAAATGCTTTTGAAATATCAAGTGCAACAATCTTACACTCACCAGAGTGATGAAGAGATTTGTTCCACTTTTCGGTGAGATATGCCATCAGATAACCAGTGGATCTTTTGCTACGAAAGCCGTATTGTCGGTCATTGAGAAGCTTTCGTGATTCAAGATATTTCATTAGCTGACGGTTTATCAGCGTTTCCATGACCTTGGAAAGAAGGGACGTAAGCGCTATGGGTCGGTAACTGTAGAGAGAAGAAGATTCGCCTTTTTTAGGGACGGGCTGGACAAATGCTGTTTTCCATCTACTCGGAAAGAGCCCCGAGGAGTAGGAAAGATAGAAAAGCTTACGCAATGGTTTTGCCAGCGTGGAAGAACACCGCTTCAGAACTATGGGAGATATACCGTCTGGACCGGCGGATTTGTGAATGTTAAGATCTTTAAGTACTCTTGCAACTGTACGAGTGCGAAAATGGATTTGTCCCATGGAGCATTCAACGCTCTCAAGTACAGGCGGAGGCAAAGCGCAATCTGGAAGCGTTGAGCTAGCTGCAAAATGTGCAGCAAGCAGATTGGCTTTGTCTAAAGAGCTGACAGCTGGAATGTCATTACAAATGAGCGTGGGAATTGATGACGAGGCAGAATTCTAATGTTTTTTACGAATGACCAAAAATTTTTACTACCCTTGGGACACTGTAGTATTTTTTGCCTCAATTTTTGTTCATGGAAGGATTTCACAACGTCGAATATGAGCATTGCAGTAATTTCTGGCTTGTTTAAACTTCTTTCGGTTGTCCTTAACTTAAACTTAACTCCTTTATCGCGATAGCCTCTTTGCAGCTCGCGTCACACCACGCTTTTTCCTTAGGCTTGATACTCTTCATTCTGTTGGGAATAAAGGTTTTCATGCCAGAGAGAATAGTGTTTGTGATCATATCAGTGGCGGCGTCCAAGTCGCTAATGAGGAAGCATAGCGACCCGTTAAAATACCTAAAGAAGCTGTTAAGGCCGTCCCAGTTGGCTTTCTCGTATTGCCAAACTATTCTTTTAGGTATTTGTTCTCTAACTGTGTGGCTGGAGTACGAGAAATTAGCTGATATGACACAGTGGTCTGACGAGCCTAGAGGCGATAATACATCAATGGTGTATTTATCGGGGTGGGAGGTAAGAAACAAGTCCAGAGTGTTGGCGGAATGACTTGCAATGTCTGGTATACGTGTTGGCTCATTTACAAGCTGAGTAAGATTGTTTATCTCAGCGAAGATCTCAACATACCTCCCTTCGGGTGTTGTCGGTCCAGAGTAACGAAGCCAAGAAGAATTGTGTATATTGAAATCACCCGCAATTGCGATTTCAGTATGAGGGTAATGGGCGACAATTCTTGTGATGGAATCAGACAGCGCATCAAACTTATTACAAGATGAATTGCTGTCCAAATTTGGACTTCTATAAATAAAACAGTAATGTATTAGATGCTTACGGACATTGAATTTTAACCACATGAAATTAAATTCCGGATTGGAACAGTGGCCGAATTGAGGTTGAAGCTGGTAAGCAATATCATTACGGATATAAATGGCAAGACCGCGATGAGGAAAGAATAATGGCACTATATTATATCCAGGCAGGCGTAAAACAGAAGTATCTGAATTCTCACCCACCTGTGTTTCACATAGTGCCAAAACAGCTGGCCTGTAATTTACAGTGTGGACATAAGTAGCAAAGTGACCCACGAATGTTGCTAAAGTCTACACGAAAATTCCCTACCATAACTAAACACAAACACAAATCCGTAATCCGTCATCCGTCATCCGTCATCCGTCATCCGTCATCCGTCATCCGCCATCTGTTATCCGTCATTTGTCTTCCGTCATCCGTCATCCGTCATCTGACATCCATTATGCGTCATCCGTCAGCCGCCATCTGTCATGAGTCATCTGTCATCCGTCATCTTTGGGTGTGAATCGAATACACGCGATTCCCTATGTTACAAAAACCGACATCATATGGAGTGCGTACGTAACGTACTCAACAAAGCAGAGACAGCGAACATCGATAATCAGAAATTCAGAAACAGAATCAGTGTGCCATCGATTGTGCGGTAGGCTGGTCATGGTGGGATGTATGCGTTTTTACGGAAAATAACAAAAACAAAACATGTTCGCAACCGAAGAATTGTTCTCCAGTGGGTTTTGATTTCGGTATCGGTATACACACAATTTCTCACTCGACTCGACTTCGGGCGGTTGCTTCAAATGGTTGCGTTAAATATAGTTGGCTTACGTACGTGGTGGTGGTATGGGAAGAACCCAGCGGGAAATGGAAGCATACAATCATGCATGCCGAAGCGATTCCTTGGAAGGTTAGAAGGCATGACTCTCCGTATTCTCTTCCATATCCTTTTTACGTTAGTATTAGTAGGTCCGCAGAGGGAAGCAATCCACACTTTTAAAAAGATTTTTTCGGAAGCACATCTCAGTGGTTGCTTCTCAATGCATCACTTACATATACATCGCATAGAATGTTTTCCTAAAAAATCATTGCTTCCAAATACCTTCTCGGAGGAGCGCTTCCCAAATTTCCCGCTGGGGAATGACAGATGGTATAGGTATGCGTATGAGTGGTGTTGTGAATATGGAATAATGTGCAGTGTAGATGTAGCTAACAAACAAAGCAGCGGAAAGGGAGAGAAGTGCGTACGTACTCAACAAAGCAGAGACAGCGAACATCGAAAGTCAGAAATTCAGAAACAGAATCAGTGTGCCATCGATTGTGCGATAGGCTGGTCATGGTGGGATGTATGCGTATTTACGGAAAATAACAAAAACAAAACATGTTCGCACCCGAAGAATTGTTGTTTTAAGTTGCATGGTCGCGCGAGTCAATCATTCTCCAGTGGGTTTTGATTTCGATTTACACAAAATTTCTCACTCGACTCGACTTCGGGCGGTTGCTTCAAATGGTTGCGTGAAATATAAGCCGTGTTTTATTGGGAACTTATAAATAGTGAAGTGAAAAATTCCAAATAAAACGATCCGCAGTTGCCCGGTTTTTATTTTTAAAATTTGGTACTATGTGTTTGCTCACGGTGACATTAGCTGTCAAAACAAAGACAAACAGTCGAACGCGCAATCGAACTTAAACATTTATCGACACCTGACTTCGGCTGCGGATGTTATTGAAAGTGAAGCGCAGTGGGTTGTTGTATGTGTATTGAATGTAAAATCTTACTTCACTTCACTTCACTACGCATAGGTTTCCCACTAAAACAGGGGTATAGTTGGCTTACGTACGTGGTGGTGGTATAGGGAGGAATGACAGATGGTATAGGTATGCGTATGAGTGGTGTTGTGAATATGGAATAATATGTAGTGTAGATGTAGCTAACAAACAAAGCAGCGGAAAGGGAGAGGATACAAATACAATACACTTTTTAGTTCGAATAGTATTCGATTCCCATATATGTATATGAGGTGAGTGGAGGATAAGTAACCAGAGTATATCTAATAATGAGTAGGGACACTCTCCACGTGTTTCTTATCAGTTCTATTTTCAGTCACATCGACACGGAGAAATAGACGGTAATAAGAAGGGTTGTCGTGAAAGAGAGATAGAAGAGAAGCAAAATTATTTCAGAATTTGAAACAGGGTGTTCTTTTTAAAATCCGAAAAAAAGAATTTGTAATACATTATTGTTAAAAAATATTGGTATACATTTTCGCGTTTCGATACTCGTTTTTATCTTCTGTTGTATTAGCTTTTTTTTTTAAAGACCAAATCAGGTGATCCCGAATATCTTAAACACTTGAAAAGCGTGTTTTTTTTCGAAATGCCTTTCGTTGAGACTCTTCAATCCTTTAAAATTTGTTTACAGTGGAACAACTTCCGCTCATCTAAAAAATGGAAAAGGACAATTAAGGTTTAGTATGCATGCACACATGTAATTACGATTTTTTGCACTTGAATTTTAGTTTTCCTACCGCCAAGCACTTATAAAAATTATCACATCATTATCATTATCATATCAAACAATGGTTTAATCTATACTTTGAAAAAACGAACTTCAATTTTTTATTTTCAATAAATAAATGGGTTTTTTTTTTTGCTCGAGATCAATTTTCGTGAATCTTGATTCCAACTCGAGATTCACACCTACTTGAACTTACACCAAAACATTTTAGCAGTAGAAGTAGTAAAATGCTTGGTTATATTTTATAAAAGAATTTTATAAAGCATAAAAACTTGAAAAATATCTTCTGTGGGAAAGGTTGAGATTTAAAAAATAAATACATATAGAGCTCATGTGCATTTTATGAAATTGATTATTATTTTTCTTTTTTTATTTTTTTCCTTCGTTTTAATTTTATGAACCAAATGTCAAATTACACACGAATGCAAATGCAGAAAAACAAATCAATCTCGTTTCATTTCCATTCAGAACGAAAGATCTGAAATCTGCGAGCAAAATCTGAAGAGCCCAATAGAAAACGACATTAGTTTATTCGACCGTCATAAACAGGGAACGGATTTTGTTGACTTTGCCTTTTTTTGACTTTTTAGTGTTCCGTCCGTACCAAAACGGAACACTTATGGAATCAGTTCGGTGTCTGTCTGTCTGTCTGTCTGTCACAGGCCTTTTTCTCAGAGACTTCTTAACCTAGACTATTGAAATTTGGAACAGTTGTAGCAATTAGTGGCCTAAACACAGACCAGAACTTAAAAGGCTGAATTTCGAAGTTTCTTAACAATTTTTCACAAAACGTTACAACTTGCTGTCCCGAGCTTTTTCTCCGAAAATATCGCTCAGAAAAATCTGAATAAAATCACAAGCATTGAGAATAAAGTGTAGATGGAAATATAATTATTACGACTGCACTACTTCGACCGTTTTTTTTAAATAATTTTTTTAATTTCAACTACCCTACTGTTTACATATCCAGAAAAATATCACAACGCCTAAAAGTAGATACGAATGTAAAAATTTAATAATTGATGGCAAAAGTGTTATACCCGCAGCGAATTTTCGTGGCATATTTCTACCGGATAACTATTGACCTAAGACTTAAACCAATGATACATAATGTAACACATAAAGGAAGCTTGATGGTTTCCTATTATAATGTAGGTGTCTCTACTTTTATTATATTGGAAAAAATTGAATTTGTGTATATACAGACACAGAGAGGGAGACAAATCGCAAAATTCTACCCAGTTAATGCAATTAAACGAATAATGGGAAATCTGATGCACAAGCGTACGTTTCTTGTAAATACATATACATATGTACATACAGCTGCGGTCAAAAAAATAGCACTGCGAGAGTATAATCTGCATCCATATGAGATATTTTTATATCTGGAATTCTTTTTCACAGTTTACTATTAAATACTGTAACCCAGAGTGTGCTCTCTGCAATTCGTAGTAAATCTGCTCAAAACGATAACGGTAGATGAAATCAACTGCAAGTTTTTAATAACAAAGTCTCGGTTATGCAGTCAAAATAATAGCACCAGAAGAGGCAGTCGCGAAAAAATAACTTCTTTTTTTTTAAAATATTAAGCGAATCGTTTTGATTAGGTACATTTATTGAGTAATACATATTTCTTCTTCAGAAAAACAAACCAATTGTTATTACTTTTTTAGTTATGGGCCTTGGAAAACACTGTAGGCGAGAAAAAAAAAATTTCATCAAGAGCTTAATTTCTGATGGTAAAACATATGCAGAAATTAGAAAAATTGTTGGTTGTTCAAACAAAATGATTCGTAACGCAATCCAAAACCAGCCGAAACCCGAAACACGCGGTAGAAAGTGATCTATGTCACCACACTTAGTTAAACGTTTACTCAGTCTCTCCAAAAAGGAACCGTTTAAATCAGCTGTCGAAATGAAAACAGAATTGGATGTATCAGTAAGCGTTGAAACTATTCGTCGAAGATTGAGGGAGGAAGATTTGAAAGCCCGCAGACCAAGAAAGGTCCCGTTGCTAAGACCATGTCATGTTAAGAAGATATTACAGTTCGCAAGAAACCCTATGGATTGGCCAGTTCAAAAGTGGAGGAATGTTCTGTGGTCTGAAAAAAGCAAACTTGTCCTTTTTGGTGGTGTTGGATCTCATTGTTTTGTTAGAAGACCCCCAAACACAGAATTGAAACCAACTTACACCATAAAAACCATCAAACACGGCGGTTGTAGTATAATGGTATGGGGATGTTTCTCATACCATGGTGTTGGTACAATATATTGGATTAAATCTGTACTGGGCCAATACCTTTATGTAAAAATCATGGAAGAAATTATGTTGCCTTTCGCTTCCGAGGAAACTAATTGTAGTCTACAACAACATTACACGATACATATATAACCTGGGTAGATACGACCATTGTTCGTCCTACGCCAAAACAATTTTCGGGTGTTCCTTCGAAAATGTACTGAAATACTTTTCTTTGACGTGCATTCACGACATTATTCAAACACAGCAACCAGACTACCTTTACAATAAGCTAAGGTTCCATCGTCACAGAGAACATTTGTTTTAATCCAGCCGAGGTATTCCTGCTTAGCATCAGAGCGCCAGTTCCTGGTTCAAGCCACTCGTTTGTGGAACTCCCTTCCGATGGAACTGAGAGGGACGAGAAACACAAAGCACTTCAAAAAACATCTTCTTACACATTTGGCCATTCATCACAGTTAATCTTCTTTTTTAAATTTAAGTTTATTCTATTAACTACATTTTTTCACTGATAACTTTTCGATACCTAGTTCTATTTTAATTGTAATGTAAGTAACTTAACCTTCTTTAAACATTGTACAAACTTATAAGATTACTGTAATCTTAATGTGCAAATACATTACTTCTTTAATAAATACAAATAAATACAAATACAAATAAATGCCGTTGGTATGGTTCTTCCAACAAGACAACGACCTTAAACATTTTTTTTTTTTTTTTGTTATAATCTACACACGCTAAAGGGGATATGAATACCCTTTTAATGTTTACACACAGCGCCAGCAAAAAAGCTAAAGGATGGTTTCAAGAAAATAGGGTAGACGTCATGGAATGCCCGCCTCAGTCTCCAGACTTAAATCCACCGGAAAATTTGTGGGCTGACGTCAAGAAAGGTGTATCAGAAGAGCATCCAAGCAACGTAAACGAACTTTGGGATACCTTTCAACGCTGTTGGTATGCCATTCCTTTGGAGAGATGCCAGTCATTGGTTGATTCAATGCCTCGACGTTGTAAGGCAGTTATTTCGAATAAATGAAATGCAACAAAATATTAATTATAATAAAAATGAAGGACTTAAATGAGAAACAGTTTTTGCTTTGAAAACCATTTCGTATTTTTATTTTGACTGTACATTTTTGATGGTGCTTTTTTTTTGACCGGCAACAAATTGACTCATGTGGAGAAAATACTTTCGAAACACAATTTTCGTAGATTCTATTGGACTAGTTTTTGCCAAGACAAACTGTTTCTAGACTAGCTTCAAATTATATAAATTATGCAGCATTATATATTTATTCAGCAGCAACTCGATTGATGCTGAGCTGTAAACTCTTTTTTGTCATTGTACTGCATAGTGCTATTTTTTTGACCGCAGCTGTATGTAGGTATATATGTATGTATGTTTATACATGCTCTATTTGTTTTTTTTTTCTACTTTGGGTGTGTGTATAACTGTTCTTCTGAGCAGATGTGAAAGGACATCGGAGACATATGTAAATACATACATGCATATGCAGGTACACTGGTCCCTCGCTTTGTGCGGGGGTAGGGGAATGAAAAGTCTCGCGCAATGCGAAATCGCGCTAAGCGAAACCGCGGAAAGCGAAGTATGTATTTAATGTAATTTAGGGGGTTGCGTTCCTGAAAAATGAAATGTTAGCGCCGCGCAAATCGAATTTTGGTAGACAAATGCATTTCGCGCAAAGGCGAAACCGCGCAAAAAGAGGTCGCGCAAAGCGAGGGACCAGTGTAATTTGTTCAACTTACTTACATTTGTGTTGGCATACATTTATGTAGGTACAAATTTGAATTTATTTTTCGCAAATTAAGCTTAATTTGTGTATACAAATGATTATACACGCAAAACTGTTCTTTATTGTACGTTAAATTGATTTGCACAAAACAATTCAAAAAAGCCAAATTCAATCAAAATATTAATTCAAATTCGAAATCTGCGACTTCGCCAATTTGCCTGCCATTTTCAACCAACTTTCAAGAGAGCCAACAAAGCAACAATAGAAAATCCAAAACTCAGTGATGAGTGCGCCTGAAGTTTTCCATGGCTGCCAACTGCCTGTGCGAGTGCGCAATGGGTGCGGCCAATCCCAAATAATGCCAATTTTATCTGGTACATTTACTGCCCGGCTGGGTCGGTAGACTCAGGAACAGTGCTGAATAGACGACACACCTTCTGTGCCGGTCGCGTAGTGAATTTAATTTTTCCTCCAGTGCGTTCATCCTCCAAGCAATATTTGACAGTGACGTTACGGATAAGACCGTCGCTGCCAGGATGAACCTTAATAATATGTCCAAGACGCCATTTCGATGGTGGTAGATTCTCATGCCGAAGTACTACAACATCTCCCACTTGTAAATTTTCAACTGGTCTCTGCCACTTACTGCGCTGTTGCAGAGAAGCCAAATACTCGTCGTGCCATCGATGCCAAAAGGATTGATGCATTTGTCGCAAAAATCGCCAATGATGCTGTCGATTCGCTGGTGATTCCTGTACAGTAGGCTCTGGTAATGCCACAAGTGAACGACCGACCAAGAAATCAGCTGGAGATAGTGCCAAACGGTCGTCTACGCCGTCATGTAATGCCACCAACGGTCTTGAATTGAGGCAAGCCTCAATTCGCACGAGCAATGTATGTAGTTGATCAAAGTATAGCGTCTGGCTGCCAACGACGCGTAACAAATGTTTTTTCGCTGACTTCACTGCAGATTCCCATAAACCGCCCTGATGCGGCGCCGCTGCTGAGATGAAGTGCCATTGTGTCTTCTGGTTTGCCAACTGCTGCTGGGCATACTCGCTGTGCCAATCAGCTAAGTCTGTTTGTAGTATTTTGTTCGCCTTCTGGAACTGGGTGCCATTGTCGCTATAGAGGTGATCGCATGGGCCACGACGTCCAGTAAATCTCAAAAATACGTTGATGAACGCTCTTGCCGATAGGTCCTCTGCCAACTCAACATGTACCGCTTTGGTAGCCATGCAAATGAAAATTGCCACATATGTCTTCTTCGTCGTACGGGTACGTTGTGTGCCAATTCGAATGTTGAAAGGTCCGCAGTAGTCGACACCCGATGATGAGAACGGTGGTGATACGACTACACGTGCGGTCGGTAGTGATGCCATCTGCTGCTGAGCCATTCGTTGAGAGTGTCGTCTGCATGTGATACACTCATGTACGCATCGTTTGACAAGTGCTCGTCCACTTATAATCCAATATTGTTGTCGAATTGTTTGCAACATGAGCGAAGCCTGTGCATGTGAGTTGGTAAGATGAATATCCCGAACGATAAGTCGCGTTAGTGTGCCTTCCTTTGCCATGATGATCGGATGCTGTTGTTCGCTGGATAGTTCTGCATTTCGAAGTCGTCCACCAACTCGCAATATACCGTCTGAATCCAGATACGGTGCCAAAGATGCCAATTTGCTTGTAACTGCTACCTGGCGAGAGTGCCTTAGTTGTTGAATTTCATTGCCAAAATATCTGTCCTGTTCGGCTCGCAAATGCCATTTCATAGCCACAGCCATTTCGTTGCAATCCACCAATGTGTGATGCCAATGTTGTCGTCGAGTTGGATTGCCACGTAGTACATACGCTGTAGTTCGTATTAAGCGGCCAATAGTAGAGAAACGATCGACTAGATCGATGACGATGATTTCGTCGCCACAGTGATATCTCGTCTGTAAGATAGTAGGTGGTAAGCTACGCACAATATTTACCTTGATTGGTTTGGTTTCCATTGCCATCGCCTTTGTATCCGCTTCTGAAGGGATTGGAGTTTCAGCTGCCAGGGTGCTTCCCATTAGTTCGATCGGTCCATGCCACCATAATCTATGACCGACTAATGATTCTGCAGAAATTCCGCGGCTTGCGCAGTCAGCCGGGTTAAGATGAGTACGGACATGTCGCCAGTCAGCCACATTCGTGTGTTGTTGTATGTAGCCAATTCTGTTCGCAGCATATGGTTTAAGTGTCGCAGGTATTTTGCGTAGCCAACACAGAACAATCGTAGAGTCTGTCCATAATGTGCACGGTGCATGCGCCAAGTCCAATGCATGTTTTATGTTGCCAATCGTTTCTGCCAATAGTCGAGCAGCGCATAATTCCAATCGTGGTATAGTCGTAGTTGAGTTGCCATCTTTATCTACTCGAGATGGGGCCACACGTGTTTTTGCAGTCAACACTGCTGATGTGAAGTCGCCATTGATTGCCATTGTGCAAATGTACACCACCGCTGCATATGCCTTGATGCTAGCATCGCAGAAGCCATGCAGATATGTTGTGACCGATGCTTGCATCCGCAAACACCGTGGAATCCGTATTTGCTGTAATTGATGCAAACTATTGCGATAAGCCATCCATTGTTGAAGCAATTCTGTTGGTAGTTGTGAGTCCCATTCCAAGCCAGTACGCCAGAGAGTCTGAATAAACATTTTCGCCACTATGATAACTGGTGCAAGCATATTTGTAGGGTCGTACAATCGTGCAGTATCGCTCAGCACTTGTCGTTTAGTAGTAGATGCTGATTCGCCAAGATGGATTCGATAGAAAAATTCGTCCGTTGCTGGATCCCAATGCAAGCCAAGTATTGTCACCTCTGGTGATTTTAATTCGATGTCTGCCTCTGCACACTGATTGTTTGTAATCTGCGCCAATGCCATTTTGTCGTTGGACTGCCATTTTCGCAAGTGAAAGTGACCTTGCTGCAATACTGTATCAACGTCCGTTGCCAGTTGAATAGCCTGCTCGGTTGTTTCGACACTAGCCAGATAATCATCCACGTAAAAGTCCCGCAAGATGCTTGTGAGAGTGTTTGCTACACGGTTCTCATCTGCCAATATGCTACAGTTATCGCGGCCGCACTGCTGCATCGCTCGAACAGCATTGTACGGACCGGATGCCATGCCGTATGTTACTGTGGTTAATTGATACGTGCGAATCGGTTCGTCAGCTGATTCGCGCCATAGTATTTGCTGCCAGCGTTGATGTCGGTTATGTATACGAACCTGACGGAACATTTTCTCTATGTCCGCCGCCAGAGCCACTGCAAATCGCCGAAATCGGAAGATAATCGTAACAAGCAATTCCTGTATAAGGGGTCCACTCAGTTGTGTTTCATTCAATGAAACGCCATTTGTTGTTTTTGCGGTCGCATTAAAAACGACGCGAAATTTTGCCAACACAGCATGATGTGGTATGAGGTAACGTTGTGATGGTTCATATGGCACATCGACCGCGATGATCATATGCCCCAAGGCGATGTATTCCTGCATGAATGCCACGTATTTTGCCTTAAGCTCCGGGTTGGTTGCCATTCTACGCTCCAATTGATGAAATTGTCGTAGTGCCAGTGGATGTGAGTTGCCAAGAGTCGGTGCGTCCGGACGGAATGGAATCTGTACGACATAACGGCCATCAGAATCACGTCGATGTGTAGCCATGAACACGTTTTCGCATATATCGTTCTCGCCACCTGCTGTTGGTTTGTCAGCGTCAACCTCGAATATGCGAGCCAATGCCAAGTCAAGATGTTCGTCGTCCTCACTAATACTGCCATGAATTGTATGCAATGAGCGGATTGATGATGCAAAAGTAGTGTCGATTGTAGCTGGGCCAAATACCACCCAACCCAAAGATGTTGATTGTGCAAATGGCTCATCGATAGAACCACGTACAATGCCTTCTTGTATGATAGCGCCCCATACGTCAGCGCCAATAAGACCATCAATTCGACCCGTTCTGCCAAATGACGGATCTGCCAAAGCCAATGTACTTAAATGCCTCCAGCAAGACGGCGTAATGTCAGCTACTGGAGTCGGTGTAGTGATCGTCGTGAGCAAATAGAAATTTACATCTATGCCAAATGTGCTATCGGATGAAGATGATGCCAAATTGAGTCTGGCACAACCACGCGTATGTGTGATAGTCGAACCAATGCCTTCTACAGGAATCGTACAGGGTTTCCTGCAAATAGCCAACTGATTAAAAAAGCGATATTTCATAAAACTGACCTGGCTGCCTGGGTCGCAAATGACTCGGCAGCTGTGTGTTGTTCCATAGCCATCTCTGATCTGAACAATTGCAGTCGCCAACAAGACCAATTGTTCGCCAATAACCATAAATGTTTTAACCGCCGATGGAAGTCATGCTGGGTAGTTCTGTGGTGCCAAATTTGACGATGCTGCCGAAGTTGTGGCAGCAGTCGCTGTTGAAGTTGATGAAGTGGTTGGTGCAGCGCCAGAAGAGTTAGCGCGACACAGCAATGTGTGATGTTTGCCTTGACAATTTCGACATTTGCCACCTGGACATGCCCTGGTTGCATGTCCCGCTTTCAGACAGTTAAAGCAAAGATTAGAGCCTCGAAGCCGGTTGAATCGTTTAGCCACAGGTAAAGCCACCAATTTCGGACAACGACTGATTCGATGTGTACTGTCGTCGCAGAATTCGCAATTTCCAGGCGAAGTTGCTGCCAAATTCGATTTAACTAAGCGTTGTGGTGTAGTTGCCATTGCATTTGGTGTACTTCGTCATACTGAGCCACTTGCAGTGCCAGTGTTCGATGAGCCAGGCCAATGAAGTACGTCAAGAGATAGACTCTGTGCGCGTTTCTCGACGAATGTCAGCAAATCCTCCAATTTGGGTATCTTTTTCTGATCTGTATGCATGCCCCATGGATAATGCATCCCATTTATCGACTGGCAATTCCATTACACGCAATGCGCGCAGTGATTCGCGCACGGTGTCCACCACAGTCAATAGTCCAGCGCCTGATTCGGTTGCCACTGGCTTGATGCCAACGAAGCGAGAGACGTGCAATTCAGCCAATTGTTTTTTGTTGTCGTACCGTCTCACTAACTCATCCCAAGTTGCCTTATAGCCACCAGTGTATAGATTGCCAACGAGTGTTGTAAGTGAATCGCCAACTAGTGACTCACGCAATTTTTGCAGTTTGTAGTATTCAGGAATTTCTGGTTTGTCGATGAGTGTCTGAATTGCATCTTTAAATGCCAGCCAATTCCGAAGAGAGCCATCAAATTTCGGTATAGTAACAGGATCCAATTTTAAATTCATGGCAGCTGATCGCACTGAATCCGCCGAATCTTCCTTTTGTACCGGTTCAACAATAGGAGCCATTAATCGATTTAATTTTGCCACTGCTGGATTGTATAATCCCTCCATTTCATCCCACAACTGTTGAAGTGTCTGCAATTCCTCGCCATTGGCCGCGTTGCCGACCAACACATCATGAACTGTCGTAAATCTATTAAAATGCGAAGCAATGCTAGCAAGCTGTTGGGAATAGGTGAAGTAGTCACCAGTGTAATCCTCCGCCATTATAGACGTCGCCATACGTCTCAATACGGTTACCTCGGCAGCCCGTTGATTTAGTTCCGCCATTAATGTGTTTGTTGTCTACGTTAAATGCACAGCAATATTATCATTTAATGCAATAGCAAAATGGTTTAGATTCCAAATCCAAATCGCCACAATGTGTATTACGTTAACCGTTCAAAACCACGATTGTCGTTGAACGCCAGTATGCAACCAAAATAGATGACGCAATCTCTTGTTGAAGTCGTCGTCGAACCAAATTCATATCAACGAAACCAACTGTACTTTTTACTTTCAGGGTAAATTCAATTATTCCTCACAGGAGGCACCAAAAATGTATACAAATGATTATACACGCAAAACTGTTCTTTATTGTACGTTAAATTGATTTGCACAAAACAATTCAAAAAAGCCAAATTCAATCAAAATATTAATTCAAATTCAAAATCTGCGACTTCGCCAATTTGCCTGCCATTTTCAACCAACTTTCAAGAGAGCCAACAAAGCAACAATAGAAAATCCAAAACTCAGTGATGAGTGCGCCTGAAGTTTTCCATGGCTGCCAACTGCCTGTGCGAGTGCGCAATGGGTGCGGCCAATCCCAAATAATGCCAATTTTATCTGGTACAATTTGTTTGTATTGAAATGTGCTGTGCACCATAAAACTATGTAAAGGGTGATTTTTTAGCTGGTTTGGTTTTGGCAACACTGGTTTTGACAGCTGACGTGTGTTTAGTACCTTGTGTCACTGTCAAACAGCTTCAGTTTGGTTTGCAATTTAACCATGGATCGTCTTACAAATGAACAACGCTTGCAAATTATTGAATTTTACTATCAAAATTCGTGCTCGGTTCCGAGCCGAGGATCCGCTTTTTTATCGAAAAATTGTGTTCAGCGATGAGGCTCATTTTTGGTTGAATGGGTACGTAAATAAGCAAAATTGCCGCATTTGGAGTGAAGATCAGCCAGAAGCATTGCAACAGCTACCAATGCATCCCGAAAAAGCCACTGTTTGGTGCGGTTTATGGGCCGGCGGCATTATTGGGCCATATTTCTTCAAAGATGATGCGAATCGCAGCGTTACTGTCAATGGTGAACGCTACCGAGCGATGATAACAAACTTTTTTTTGCCCGAAATGGAAGTTCTTGACTTGCATGATATGTGGTTTCAACAAGACGGTGCCACATGCCACACAGCACGCGAAACAATGGCGCAATTGCGAGGCGAGTTTGGTGAACAGTTAATTTCACGTTTCGGGCCGGTCAATTGGCCGCCTAGATCGTGCGATTTGACACCATTAGATTATTTTTTGTGGGGGTATGTCAAGGCTAATGTCTATAGGGACAAGCCCGCTTCGATTGACGCACTGGAAGCCAACATCCATGCATTCATTCGTGAGATACCGGCCGATATGTGTGAAAGAGTATGCCAAAATTGGACTCAGCGGATGGGCTACCTGAGACGCAGCCGCGGTCAACATTTGCATGAAATTATCTTTAAACATTGCAAGGTTCAAACTATCGATTCAAATAAATATTTCATTAATTTTTTCGAATTTTTTGTGTTTTTTTTTTAAAAAAAGTTCTCAACCTCTTAAAAAATCACCCTTTAGATAGATAGATAGATAGAAATGATTTTTTATTTTTATACTATTGTGAACAATAATTATAATTCAAAAATCTATTTGCATGGCATTGCGGTCTGCCTGATTGACAATTCTAAAAATTTCAAGATTAATTCACAACAAGTTAAAGAAAATACAAAAAAAAAAACCTATAGCAAAGTAATTTATTGTTATTTTAAAAACTTCCATGCAAGATTCTCTCCCTATATCAAAGTGCGATTTTGCAGTACCTAGTTATTCTTAAGAAGTCGCTTCCATTTAATATTTGAAGGACTTGATTTTCCGATAAGACATCTCTTTCGAATATCGATCTCCTCGTCTCCTTCAGAACTGGACATCGGCCAACAAAATGCAAGACATCTTCTCTCTCCGTCAAGTTACACATGCTGCAGGGTATGGGTAAATCCTCCCTTTGCGGAATATAATTAAGTTTGAGGAGCTCTCCACGCAACTTTAGCACCGTGGATATTTCCTCAATGCTATGTTCATAACGAAAATAGTTTCTTTCACCCAGATTGTGACAAAGCCTGCTATATACAGCTCTATGGAGTGAGCCTGTTGCGTCTTCTAGATATTTATGTCTTATCTGCTTATCAGCACATTCAATCAAGTGATAAAGTTTGGGCTTCCAGCTTCTTGCATCCTCGAAATTTAGCTCCATTCCACACCCATTTGCTAGTTCCAGCTAATCATTGTACCATCCTGTTTTCATTCGGATTGCTTGAAGAACAGCTTTTTTTGGTAGACGATAGTCGGGCATATCTAACACTCTGAGCACATAATCAATTTGCAGTTTAAGGGTCTTTATAAATAGTGGTGGTAGGCCTGTCTCCAACATTATCATATAGTTGGGCGTGTTTTTTGGAAGGCGAAAAGTTCTTTTTAAATAATACCGGAGTAGTTTTTCCACATTGTCATAACATCTTCCTCCCCATTCTTGCGTGGCGTAAAATAGGATTGATTCAGAGACTGCTTCAAATACTTTAAACTTCGCACTATGCGCTATACATTTGTTGCTGAAGCATTTCTTCCACGCTGCGTTGATAGCCACTTTTGCCTTGGACAGTTTTTCACTTAAATGTTTTTCGATATTAAGGTTTCTCGTCAGATACACACCTAGGTACTTAAATTCCTTCACCACCTCTATATTTTGTCCATTTAGGTGCCATTTTTCATTTGAGCAGTATCTCCCTCCCCCTTTTTTGAAAATCATGATTTGCGACTTACTAAGATTGACCGTTAAATTCCACATTTTACAATAATCAGCTAGTCGATTTACCATTAGTTGCAACGATTCAGGTGAGTTCGCCAACAATACTATGTCATCGGCGAACAGAAGAGTTTTAATCAACACCCCTGCGTACTCAACACCTCCCGGCAGAGTATCCACAATATCATCGATGAAAAGAGCAAATAAACTTGGTCTCAGAGCCAGCGTTGCCGATGTGGCACGATCGTGCCATTATGGCACTTTTAAATTAAAATGGCACGGTGGCACTTTAAGATTCCATATGGCACCATTTCACATTGATTTTGGAATAAGTAAAATAATGTGATGGAATCGCAAAAATATTCCTTAAAAGAACGCAAAAATCGCAAAAATATTCCTTAAAAGAACACATTTTTTAACTCTACATTCACTCACAGCATTTACATATGCTGCGCTGAAAACATTCATTTTCGATTATCCTCATTGGTGCCAACTCCTTATCCGCCAAATTATTTTCTAGTTTGAATCATTTGAATGTTGTCTGAGAAATATGTCATTACGCGTTATATGTATTAAAAAAAACTGAAAAAGGGTGTTTTTCTATCTATTTTTGCTGGTTGCACGCAATGGCTCAGAATGGCACCTTATTTTGTCAGTGGAAAAAAAATGTTCTGCGGCAACGCTGCTCAGAGCACATCCTTGTCTCACCCCTGACCGCGAATAAAACCATTCCGATAACACCTCTCCATTCCATACGGCAGATTTGGTATCCACATATAAGTTTTGAATTACTCTTCCGAACTTTAAGGACATTTCCATCTTATACAGCTTGAAAAATAGGGCATTTCGGTCCACCGAATCAAACGCTGCTTTAAAGTCGACGAAGAATACATACAGTTTTTTATTCTTGCAGATGAAAGACTCTGCAATACTATTAAGGACAAACGCGTGATCAACAGCAGAATATCCTGGCCGGAAACCCGCTTCGTATTCTTTGAGTAAATTATTGGTCTTTATTCATAAATTTATTCTACTCTGCAATATGGCTGTAAAAATCTTATAGGACGAATTTAAAAAGGAGATGCCTCTATAATTTGCTGGGTCTGCAGCGCAGGCTTTTTTGTTGGTGGTATATTTGTAGAACTCGCAAGGTATCCCATCCGATCCTGCAGCTTTCCCATCCTTAAGACTACTTAATGCGGCAGTAACCTCTTGCAAAATAATCGGTTTATCCAAAATTTCGTTATAGAAGCCAGGAATAGCGTAATGGATGCTTGTAGTATCGAAAGGTGGGTTCAGAAGCTTGTCAAAATGAGTTTGAAGTATGCCCGGGCTTAGGTCTCCGCATATGACATACCTTCCGCCATTCAGTCTCTTAGCCAATTTCCAGAATACAGAAGCACTTTTAAATTCCGCTAGCCTTCGCGCCTCTAACTCATAATACTTTTTCCGTTTTTCGCTGCAAAGTGTCTTAAACTCACTGTTGGCTTTGATATATGAACTTTTCATTACCCTTTCATTAAAAGTCCGAAATAGCTTGAGCCAGCCGAGTGATAGCTTCCTAGCCCTTTTCACATTCAGTATCAAACCACGGTTCCTTAAATTGCTTCTTCCTATTTGCGGGTTGTTTCATGATTGGGGCCGATTCCTTTATCATTTCCTCGATTTTATTAAGGTCCACATCCTGTCGTCTTGTAGTTTTTCCTTTATACTATTTCCGTAGCTTAAAGCTTTCGATTTGTCCCATATAATCTTTGGGAGGCAATTCATATTCCTTGTACTCAAGCTCATATTGTCAGCTACCATGATCTCAAAAGAAACTACAATCGGGAGATGATCTGAATATGTAACTTGCTAAACTTCCAAGTCAGTTATGTAGGTATTCCATTCATCACCTATTAAACAGTAGTCATTAACAGAAGTCCCCGGTCCCTACTCACCGCGTTTGTCATTCAAAATTGTACCATTTAAAATTCGTAGTCCGAATGAATCGCAGAAATCCAGTAGCTTTAGGCCATTTGTGTTACAGATTCGATCCTTTGATTGCCCACTTATTCCAGCTAAGTTGTTTGCCAAACCGTCTTTCATGCCCACTCGTCACCTATTATGCTGATGTTGGGGTTGTCACAGTGCGTCACTATTTCATGTAGCTTCTCGAAATCTCTCTGCCAATGGTTGCAATTAAGATACGATGGTATTAAGCAGAATTTCTTCTTATCGAACTCCAGGTATAAATATATCATATCATACAAAACTTTAAATTCGCAGTCAATGTCACCTAGTTCTTTTTTATAACCAAACTAGCAGCCTCCACTGGCCCTTCCCCTCTCGTGTTGACTAGATGCCGGAATCCACTTATACTCGTACTTCAAAACCTTATTTTCAAAATTACTGAAGTTACCATCTACTAGATATGTTTCATATAAAAAAATAAATTCAAACTGTTTTATGAAATTGTAAAATTCACTAAACAAAGATTTATTACTTAAGCCAGCTACATTATATGATAATATTTTGAATTCTTTTTTTTTTAAACAATTATTATTTACTTTACTAGGGCAGACGGCATTACAATTAAAAACGATTTTGAGGCACTGGACCTGCAGTTTGGGAGTCACTGGTGGTTGCCATTGCATTTGCACCATAATTAATTTTGACTACAGCTGTCACTGCTAAAGTACTGTCATTGACCATCTGCTGCAGTTTTGACATTCCGCATTCTCCATCACTTCGCAAGCTATTGTTGTCATCGTAGTAGAACTCGTGGCTTCCAATTTTAAGAATATGCCCTCGAACTTCAACTTTTAAATTTTTGTTCTTCAGTAGAATATCGGTTTTCAATTTTAATATACGTTTTTGCAACCTAAACAGTAAAATTTGATTCTAAGGTTGCAATTTTTGTTTTTGCACCTTGATGCGTTTTTGGTGTCCTGAATTAAAGGAAAGTGCATCAATTTCGGCCTTTGTGGTGTAGCTGGATTCAACGATTTTGTACCCTCGCAGAAGCGTTACATATTGCATGCACTGAGACCGAATGTCCAATATGTTGCTGTGTGTAAAAACCCAATTTTTAACCATACCCAAACTTAATTTACTTAATATTCATTACTAGCTGTCCCGCCCGGCTTCGCCCGTGTCTAAAAACTATAGTGCTACTTACAAAGACAGTGCGAGCGCACCCCAAGGTTTGCAGTCTATCAATATATACAATCCACAAGTGTGGATTCTAAGTATTTGTAGTTTGAATAAATAACATTTCGCAAGAAAGTGGCATTTGTTAGAGTGTTTTTGTTTTTGCATTAATTTCAATAATATTGCGAAAAAATTAATTTAAAAATCGGCCTATAATAGGCACATGATGTTAATGAAGTGGAGTACGAAGTTTTACTTCATTGTGTGCATTAGTTTTTGTGTTTGTCTAACCGTAAGATTGACAGGTAAGAGAGTCACACTGAAATCTATATATTAATAGCTATGCCGCCCGGTTTCGTCCGTGTCTAAAAATTATAGTGCTACTTACAATACATACATTGTCATTTTGTTCGAAGAATCAAAGACAGTGCGATCCAACCCCAAGGTTTGCAGTCTATCAATATATTCAATCCACATGTGTGGATTCTAAGTATTTGTAGTTTGAATAAATAACATTTCGCAAGAAAGTGGCATTTGTTAGAGTGTTTTTATTTTTGCATTAATTTCAATAATATTGCGAAAAAATTAATTTAAAAATTGGCCTATAATAGGCACAGGATGTTAATGAACTGGAATACGAAGTTTTACTTCATTGTGTGCATTAGTTTTTGTGTTTGTCTAACCGTAAGATTGACAGGTAAGAGCGTCACACTGAGATTTATATATTAACTAGCTGACCCGACGGACTTCGTCCCGTCCAATATTTGGTGAAAATAGAATAAAATCAAGTACTAATTTTAAAAATTCTAATCGTTTTATTAAAATCTAAAAAAAAAAGAATAGATCGATGATGATGAATTGATGAATGATATTCAATTTAAGGCTGCATGATACATAACATTTTTTTGTTTTCTGATCCGGAGCGTATATAGGGTTACCAGACGTCCCCCTTTAGGGGGACAGTCCCCCTTTTTCATACCAGAATGCTGTTTGTCCCCACTGTACGAACCTCTGTCCCCCTTATTAAGTAAAATTCAAAAAGAGAAAACATTCAATTTAAAACTGTTAAAATATTTTCATTATATATTTCACATCAATTTGAAGTTCAAAATCCTTTCAAAAATTAACGTATCCACCTAATGACCTACACATAGGTATCACTTCACGCGCAAAAATTTTCCTTTATCTGTCAGTTTATGATATAATGCTTCTATCTGTCCTCTGTCTGTTTTTGTTTACAAATTATTTTCGTTCGCGATTAATAGTACCTAAACTGTCTGAAAAAGCGAATAAAAAAAGAAAATGTGCATATAATTAGTGTTGGGAAAAGCGTTTCGAGTGGTTAAGAAAAAGCAAAGAAGGTCCTGAATATGCGACATGTTTAATTTGCTTTAACTTTTTTACTTCATTTTTTTACGCTGGTGTTATATTTTTCAGAAACATATTTTGTCTCGCGATGTCCCCCTTTTCGTCATTTTCAATCTGGTAACCCTAAGCGTATATGAAGAGTGAGGATGGTTTCCCAACGCGGGAACATGCCACGTATAGCTGGCCGTATGGAAAGCATGACATTTCTAGATTAATGCCGCGATTGCCCTTGTTTTTGGTCATCGCAAACGCATGTTTCATTGGGAACTGAATGCGTTTGAACTGGAAAGGCAAATCGCTTGAAGTCAAGGGAATTCGTGGAATTAGGCATTCTTCTCCCTTGAACGGCCCTTTCAAAATCCTTGCCACTATCACATTGTTCAGTAGCTTCGTTACAATCAGACGGGTTCCATTGCACAGTTTCGGGGCATGAAGATTTCGTAGCATTATGACAGATCCAACTTTAAGACGCAAATGATCAGGCAAATCCAAAGAATTTAGTAATTCCACTGGATAATTGACGACTTCGTCTTCGTTTTCAACGGGATCGATCGATTTGTATGAACGCAACTCTCCTAAAATTTGATTCTGAATCGTCCAATTTAAGTCATTGATATTAATATTTTTCGCTGCTAGAATTGCGCGTGCGCTCAACCAATCGTAGTTACGATAATTTTGACCAATATTCGGATACACATAAGTGATGAGTTCATCTTTCGTTGAAGGGAATTGGCAAATGGTAGGTGGACTCGACATCAAAGCACTTGAAGTATCTACCGGAATTTGTCCATTTCCGATTCTCAGCAGTTTTTTGAAGAAAACTTCTGCGGTTATATCCTGTTGCAGGAACACTCGCATATTAATAATTATTGGAAGGGTTTTAACGTATCGCCACATATACGATGACTTAAGACACGCGTTTAATTCATCCGCCGCTGTTGATTTCGGAATCACGGGAAGTGTTGTTCTTCCACCTTCCAACAGTGTTGCAGCAATTCCTGTAGTTGCGAGAGCTAACGCAATACTTTGAGCACGTATTGCTGCTAATAGCATCGACAACCTTCATCAGTTGATCATACGCACTCTTTTGCTGTTCATGCAACAGTGGAACATTTCATTGTACTTGTTGTTGCAAAGTTGTCGTGTCGTTAGCACGCTCGCGTTCTAATACACGATTCAATACATCTCTAGTTTGACGATTTGATGACGTCATATGAATTTCAGTCAATAGTCTGCCACTCATAAGCAAACACAAATCTTCAATCAACACTAACGCTTCATTGTAGATGTCAAAAAGAATACAAAAGAATACTTTTCCAACAAAAAAATCATAAAATTCGGTGTTGCCAAATATATATATTTGTCTGTCTGTTTGTCTATTTGTCTATCTATCTATCTGTCTGTCTATCTGTATATCTGTCTATCTGTCTGTCTGTCTGTCTATATATCTATCTGTCTATCTGGTCTGTATCTGTCTATCTATCTGTCTGCTTGTCTGTCTATCTATCTGTCGATCTGTCTGTATCTATCAGTCTGTCTGTCCATCTCCCTATCTGTCTGTCTGTCTGTCTGTCTATATGTGTATCTGTCTGTCTGTCTGTCTATCTGTCTCTACCTATCAGTCTGTCTGTCTATCTGTCTATCTATCTGTCTGTTTGTCTGCCTGTCTACATATCTGTCTGTCTATCTGTCTATTTTCTTTTAATGGCTTTTATTTCAATACTAATACTAATATTTCTAAATTCCCATAGAAAACCCAAATTTAAATTTAATCGATTTTCCCGTTTTTCCTTTTGGATTTTCCAAATTTTCTTTATTCCTAAACCTTCGCGTAGCAATTACGAACAAACCCGCGGAGGGAAGTATCTAATTTGGTCCAGTCGTTTTTAAGTTTTACGCGTTCGAACAAACCACGATTCATTTTTATATACATATATAGATAGAAGATAAGATAAGATTTTCAATGACATAAATATCTAATAAACAAATATAACCCTTCTTTTGTATAAAAACACTATTTATTCTCACAATATTCACAAACACTTTACCTGCAATTTTCTGCTTAAAAACGACGACATTCTCGCACTTAAATGTTAACGGATACAAATGTTACTGCTGCCAACGCTTAAAATGAATATACAGAGAATGACGAATTACAAGTTTGGGCAAACCACAATATGTCGTTCATTCACATTTTTTTGTTTAAACATTGGGTAAATTTTCTGCAGATCTTCGTTAAACGTACATTTACGCTTTGGCATTTTGTTTCTTATTTAGTTTTTCACATTAGAAAACCACACACCACGCACGATAAACAAACCGTTGTATTTACTGAATATAATTGAATTGAGCTGTCAAATGAGTGGTGTTCAGACGATTGTTTTAAAAAAACCAGGGATGGCGTTGTGCCCAGAAGTGAATGAGTCCAGGTACAAATATATTTAAGGTCGTGTTCACACTAGGAAGATGCAGAAAATTTCTGAACTAGAGTTAAAAAAAAGGTTTGTTGTAGTTTGGTGATGTTGAAAATTTAGTTAACTGAGAAAAAAAAGAGGACAAATTGCATGTTTTTCCAAAAAGATACCGGACATTTTCTTTTTGGACGAAAAGAGAACATGTCCTCTTAAAAGAGGACGTCTGGTCAGCCTATGTATGAAATACATTTGGCGAGAGAATTCACCACGTTCATCGTTCGTTGTCAAGATGTGTGCATTTGTGAATGTAAACGTAGGTAAGTTTCACACTTCTGTAGTGTATATAGTGTATAAATAAAAGTCAATAAATAAAAGTTTGTTAATTTTTCCTTTATACACTTTATAAATGCTACATATGTACCTAATTTCAAGTCTCTAGGTCTGCTGGAAGTACCATATAGGTTTTGATGATCGTGTGTCAGCTACGAATTAGAGTTGTGTCGTTCCGGACATGTATAGTTCCAGGAACTAGTTCCTCTGTCGGAACTAGTTCCTTTCGTTCCACAAAATGAACTTAAACATGTCCATAGTTCCAGGTCCAACTTCAATAACAACACTGAAAGCGAACATATCTCAGTGTTCAAAGAAAAATCAAATATGTGAGTAAACTCATACAATAGCAAAGCTCGCACGATAATAAACAAGAACCAGTTTATGCACACTGATATGTAGTAAAAGGGGTGACGAATAATATCCGAAAATATTTGTAAGACAGTATAGGTAGCTCATGAAGGATCGAACGAACGAACAGACGAGAACGATTACCGTATACATAAATCGGTCTCTTTTCTTAATAGTTCCTTTAGCTCCATGGACATGTTAGTTCCATAGGACATGATTGGAGCTGATAGTTCCATGGACATGTTAGTTCCAGTTCTTTTCTTCGTAGTTCCGTGCGTATTATGTTCGTATTCGTAGTTCACTTAGTTCCATACTCCATAGTTCTTTTTTTTTGTAGTTCCGTAGGAAAGAGTATTTGTATTTGAAGGTCTTGTATTCTTCTGTTGGCTAGTAGAAGTAAAAATTGGATTGTTGATACCTAAATGGTAATTTTACATTTGCGTTTGGTTTTTTTGATTTGAAATAGATTTTGAGTTGAGTTGTATGTTTTGTTTTTACATGATCAAAACAAAATTATTTCTGCTTTTTTCTCCACATTGAAATGTACTTTTTGTTATCTTTTTTTTATAATTATTTGTCTGATATTTTTTCAAATAAATAATACTTAAAGTTTTTTAATTTTGCTTGCTGGTTCTGGGTCAAGAACTTTCCATAGTTCCGAACTTAATTATGGAACTTAATCGTTCCAGGAACTAGTTCCGGGAACTAGTTCCGATGAGAAAAAGAATCGTTCCAGGTTCGTTCCGCCGTTGGAACTGTTTTGCGCAACTCTACTACGAAAATTACGATTTTCGGAGCTCAATATTTCTTAAAGTATAACAGATACAGACTTGAAATATGCTATATGCTCTAACATTGCGCTCTTCTACTCGCAGCCAGAAAATGAGGCTTCCAATAACTAAGGAAGCTGAGTTATAAGGTGGAACTTGGCGGTGCACCACCGTGCACCCAGATATAAGCAAGCCTGTATGGACGTATGGCATCCAATTGTGGGCTGTTCAAAGAAAACAAATACAGAAACCATACATAAATTCCGAAACAAAATCCTTCGTGGACTAATAAATGCCCTTTGGTACATAAGAAATAGCGACTTGGATCGTGACCTAAATATAGACATGATTTCAGAAATGGTTAGAAAGCACGCTCTTTCAGACAGCAGACCGTCTTAAATGTAAGAGACAATATTCGGAGATTGAGAAGAACAAAGCCTCACGACACCTATTACGGTAAGGAAGTCGAACGAAAAAGTTGGCGAATGTGACCATAGTACGGTTAGTGACTCGCTGAGATTTAATTCGCCTCAAACGTCAAAGTTTAGGCGAATTGTGACTTTTTACTCGAATGAGAACGTTCGCCAACCGTAATACCTCGACAGCAGTAGTTCACCTGTGAGTTCGACTCGAGACTTCGCCCAATGGGATTTAAATTCAAGAAAAAAAATCATCTGTTGATCTTTCAAAGATTGGTTTTGATTCCCAAGTGTTTTTAGTACGGTAAGAATCTTTCACTCGCTCGGTACCGATGAACTACCGAACGTTTTTTAAGAATTCCACTTGGAGGGAAGGAAAAAAAATTGTTTCTTTTAATGTTTTCGTTTAATTATATTATTTCAAAAACAAACGCTTTGATAGCACACAATGTGAAATAAATAAATGAATTACTCCTATCAGCAGAAAAAGTTTGTTTTTATATGAATATCTCCTAATAGTCCAGGAGGCGACCGTAAGATTACCTATCTGATAAGGAGACAGAAAATAGTAATGAGGGATCGATAGATTAAGAAGCACCAATTACGAAACTGCTGGTTGGACAAACTTTTTCAGCTAACTTTGGGAACAGAAAAAGAAACAGAACAGAAAGCGCTTTCGTTTTGTCATAAATTCTGTTTCTGTTTGCGTTGCTCGCTCATCTACAAAAACCTGGAACAGATCTTCAGGCTGACGAGAAAAACATGGCTACCTCAGTTTATCTATAATTTTTTCCTCTTCGTCGACTGAAAACTTTTTTTCCATTTCTCCCTCTTGTCAACGCAAATTGCAAACATATAGCCAATTGCGGAACAAATTCAAATTCAGAAACAAAAATCATGGCTACTACGATAATATTGGCATTTCTGTTGCTGGTAGAAACAGAAAAAACTCATCTTGAATTGTTTCTGCTGTGTCGCCAGACGGTATTTTTCTGTCGCTAAATTCTGTTACTACAAAAAAAAATTCTGTTGCTAATTCTGTTTCAGTTGCAAATGTATGGGATTCTGCTTCTGTTCCTGTTTCTGTTGTTTATCACTAGGCGCCTTAAGAGTAATTCTAAGAGAAACTATACAGCTCTGTCTATTCATCGTACACCAACACTTGGACACTCACTGTCATCCGAGGCATAGATGAGAGTGTGATCAACGGTTAATAGTCAGTAGCTAACTAGACACGAGTGTATAAAGATCAAAATAAATAAAGAAGAAACCAAACTTTAAATAAACTATAATTATTTCACTCATCATGTTACATGATGTCAGATGTGGGGTGCTGTGAAAGAAAAGTGCAAATAAAGTGTAAATAACGAAACATATAAGGAGTGTAAAATAAAACATTGTGTGTCAAGTAAAAGTGATTTATAGCAGCTCAGCATTATCAAAAAATGGCGGAGCAAGCAATTCGGGGTCCTAGTGAAATGGATTTCGATGAGCCAACAAAAAATTGGTTCATGTGGAAACAGAAATTTGAAATTTTTCTAACTGCGGTAAATCGGAAGCTGAAGAGCCGCTAAAGGTTGCCTTATTTCTTCACCATATTGGAGAGAGGGGCATCGAAATATATTTATAATGCACTTGCACTGACCGAAGCATAGAGAACATTGGAAATAGTCATGACACACTCGAAGAATATTGCATCCAACGACGCACTCGTACAAAAACAAGATCAGCCATTTGTGGAATATGAAACAGAAGTGCGAAATCAAGCCAAATTCTTTGAAAGCTGAGGGATGTCAGTCATACGTTAATCGAATGATTAGGGACAAGATCATTCTGGGTCTGGAGAACAAAAAATCGCGGGCAAAGCTGTTGGAGTTAAGTAGTGACACCCTGGAGGCGATTATCGAGAAGTGTAAAATTGCGGAGCTATCGAAAAAAAAATAAAAAACTGTTATCTGGTGATGAAAAGGAGGGGAAAGTGGACACAATTAAAACATTTACATCATGGAAAACAAAGAAGGCATATGGAAATCGACAGAAGGAGAAAGATACACAGCTATGCGATCGATGTGGAATGCCAAAAACGGGACAACATGACAAATTTTGCCCAGCATTAGTGGAAGGTCGAAAGTGTCGAATATGCAACAAAGCTGGGGATTTTGCGGTAGTATGCAGAAATAAGTATGGCGGCCAACGGTCAAATAGCGGAAATCAAGTGCATGCAGTCGATGAACGAGAGGAAAAGAGAGATGCAGTGAAATTATCTCAGTCAGCCGAACGTCGTGGAATAAATTCAGTTAAGAGGCGACATTATGATGATGAAGGTGAAGTTATTCGTAAAATAAAAAATAAATCCGTTGTAAATATTTTTGATTGTAGACGTATAGGGCCGGTAGGGTGGTACTAACAAATGAAATTTAATAATGTGAAGGTCAATTTCAAATTGGATACAGGTGCCAATGTGAGTTGCTTACCCCTTAAATATATAGAAGAAATGAATTACTTGCAATTAATTAAAAAATCTGGTAATAATTTGTTTGCTTATAATGATGTCAAAATAAATTCTTTTGGCATAATTACTTTGCCGTGTATTATAAAATGAACAAAAGAGAGCATACCAATTCAATTTGAGGTAGTTGATAGCAAATGTCAGCCCATTCTGAGTCGTGCCGCCTGCGAGGCGTTGAAGCTAGTTAAGCGAATTGAGGTTATCCAAAACAATCAAAAAATTAAGCTGCCAGACTCGAAAGAAGAATTGTTTACGCAATTTTGTGACGTTTTTGAAGGCTTGGGATGCATTCCAGGCAAGTGCAGCACCCAATTAAAACAAGGTTCTGAACCAGTGCTCACTTATAAAAAAAAATACCATTCAATCTTTATGAACGACTGAAAGCTCAGCTTGAGACAATGGTCAGCGATGGTGTAATTAGTTTAGTAGAACACCCGACAGATTGGGTTAATAATCTGCAAATTGTTGAGAAAGCGGACGGATCACTACGTTTGTGTTTGGATCCGCAGCCGTTGAATGCATGTATTCGCCGCCCACATTTTGCAATTCCAACTGCCGAGTCTATTACTAGCCGACTTACAGACAAATCAGTTTTTACAGTGGTGGACTTAAGAAATGGATTCTGGCAGTTGGAGTTGTGTGATGAGAGTTCAGATTTGACTGCGTTTATTACTCCTTTTGGGTGCTATAGGTGGCACGGACTGCCATTTGGTATAAGTAGCGCTCCTGAGATTTGTATGCGGAAAATGGTTCAGATTTTTTGGGATATTCCTGGGGTGGAAATATACTTCGATGACCTATTTGTGTCGGCCAAAGACTACGACGAACATTATCAAATACTTACGAAGGTTATAGAACGAGCAAGGGTTAAGTTCAACGTAAATAAGCTACAGTATAGACAAACAGAGGTAAAGTTTATGGGTCAGTTAATATCGAAAGGTAGTATTAAGCCGTATGATAAATATTTAAGGGCTATAACGGAGTTACCACTTCCTGAGGACAAGAAGGCTGTTATGCGATTATTAGGTATATGTAAATATATGGCCGGTATATAGTGGAGCTTAATCAAGAAGGAACTAGATAAAGTTACTGCCAGGCTTCAGCGCTTGTTCATGTTCCTATTAAAGTACCCGGGTCTAAAAATAAAATACGTGCCCGGAAAACAATTGTTGCTGGCTGATTGCTTGTCAAGGTGCAGAAGATAAGACGGAACTAAATTATGTTGTTCATAGCATTGTTATTAAAGTCTGTATGTCCGAGGCAAACAAATACAGTTATCAGGTAGCTACACGGAGTGATGAGTCCTTAAGACAGATATTGAAGTACTATGAGAGCGAGTGGCCGGATTACAAGAAACTGAGTTCAGAATGTAAGAAATTTCATAAAATTAAAGACGAGATAAGTGTGAATGAGGCATTGTTGTTCTTTGGGGATAAGTTAATTGTACCTGCAAAGCTTAGGGGTCAAGTTGTAGACATGTTGCATGCTTCGCGTTTAGGTGTAGAAAAAACACAATTACGTGCACGCAGGCTGTTTTATTGGCCAGGTATGTCGAAGGACATTGAAAACAAAATTCAATTGTTTCGAATTTGCGAAAAGAATAGGTACAATAATTCAAAAGAACCTTTGAACCAGCATGAGTCACCAAATTTGCATGGGAAAAAATTTCCATGGACATATTTGAACATGTTGGCGTGTCATACTTGGTAATAATTGATGCATACTCCAACTGGTTGTGTGTTGAGGGGCTTTGAAATAAGTCAGTAGTTCACATAATAAAGATTTTAACTTCTCGATTATTTTCCAAGTTGGGTGTTCCTCTAGGGATTCTATCGGATAACAGCCCTTTTAATAGCGGCAAATAGTCCCCGGAACGCTATGGTGACTGGGTGACCTAAGTAATTAAATGATAACTAATTAACATGTTAAACTATAAAACTATAATGTGAAACTGTATTAAAAAAAAATAAAAATAGCATGTAAGAGTAATTCTAAGAGAAACTGTACAGCTCTGTCTATTCATCGTACACCAACACTTGGACACTCACTGTCTTCCGAGGCATAGATGAGAGTGTGATCAATGGTTAATAGTCAGTAGCTAACTAGACACGAGTGTATAAAGATCAAAATAAAGAGGAAACCAAACTTTAAATAAACTATATTATTTCACTCATCATGTTCCAAATGATTTTTCAAAATCTTTAATAAATCCTAGATTCAAGAAGATTCGGTGGGCACCGTAGCGCAAGTGGTTAGTGCGTCGGACTATTGAGCCAGCGGTCTTGGGTTCGAATCCCGCCGCAAACACCTTAAAGTTTTTCACAGTGCCCACCTCTTTCGAATGTCTGACAAGCATCAAAGAGTATCATTTGTCACGATTGAGCTTCTCAACTCGCCGTTCAGAGTCGGCAAAAAACTGAAGGTCCCCCTTCCATTCGTGCAAAAATATAACACGCACACACAAATGGTTGCGAGAAGCAGGCCCAGGTTCACGAGCTGTAGCGCCAATTAAGTAAGATTCAAGAAAGCTCTTGTAAATTTTTTAACGATAGTTTGTGAAAACAACTAAATTGGTTCACATTTTTGGAAACACGAAGGTATTTTTGACCTTGGAAGAGAAATGTTTTTCCTTTGTAGTTAAAAATCAATCAGTTATAAAAACTGAAGAAACTGAGTTTCATTGTAGTCATGAAAAAGCTGACACCAGAATGATTAATGATGACATGAGTAAATCATAACCGCATTCTAAGACATTAGTAAGGTGTAAGGGCATCTGACACTGACGTTATAGTTATCTTATAAGGGAACATGCACAAATTCGTAAATCTTGAAATTTGGTTAGCGCTTGGAAACACAAAGTCACGAGATACAAACTGTATAAATTGCACAGAACTGGCATCAATATTAAGAAGTAGTTTATGTCTTTCATTGCACGCTTTTCACGCCCTTACAGGTTGTGAAATATAACAAAGTTCGAGTAGTAATACTTTCGTTTTGTTTTTTATAATTTTGATTGGACTCTAGACCAAAAAGTTACTGTTACACTGTGTCTAGAACCTTTGTAATTTAAACAAGGCAATTATGCGTCCACACTTTCAGTTTCCGGATGTAGATGATGTTAAGCCACGGTTGGCAGGCGCAAAATTCTTTAGCACATTGGATGCTAACTCCGAGTTTTGGATGATTCCCTTAGACGAAGAATCATCTAAGTTGTGCACGTTCATAACGCCTTTTGGTAGGTTTCGTTTCGTACGGTTACCGTTCGGGATCAATGCGGCCCCAGAAATATTTTATTTAGAAATTATAAATTATTTCTCGGATATTCCGAATCTGTTTATATACATCGACGATTTTCTAATTTTCACCGCGACAAAAAACGAACTTGATAGAATTCTAAAAATGGTTTTACAACGAGCAAGAGATATAGGTCTCAAGTTAAACAAATCGAAATCGCACTTTTGTGTGAATGAAATTAAGTTTATGGGCCACATATGTAATGAGGCGGGTATTCGCCCCGATGGAAACAAAATTGAAGCCATTTGTAATATGCCACGACCTAACAATGTCAAAGAACTGCAATGGTTTCTTGGCATTGTGAATTACCTTTTTTCTTTTGTTAAAGATCTATCTATCGAAAACATGAAGTTGCGTCAGCTTCTAAAAAAAGATACTTAGTGGCATTGGAATGATAATCACGAAAAAGAATTTAGAAAGCTAAAGTTAGTAATTTCTCAGGCGCCTATTTTGACGTACTATAATAGTAACAAACCAATCAAACTCTCTGTCGATGCTTCAAAATCGAAAAGGAGCTTTTTGCGATTCTTTTCGGGTGCACTCGCTTTCATAAATTTGTATACGGTAAAGAAATCTTGGTTGAAACTGATCATAAACCATTGATCCCAATATTTGCAAGACCCTTATACAAAGTTCCATCACGGTTGCAACGATTTATGCTAAGTTTGCAAGCATACAATCTAAAAATCATTTATAAGCCGGGTGTTAAGCATTAATTATCACTGAATGTAAATAATAATACATATGCTCATTACAATTTCCATTATAAATAATACAATGTAACTTTGCCTATATGATCATTAGAATTTCTATTATAAATAATACAATTGTAACATTGCCTTTAAATATGATTTGGAACAAACTGAATTGAAACAAAATTGTCATTAACTTTTGCATAAATATTTCCGGCTGTCAAAGTCATAACCTTCTTCTCAATAAAATCATCAAGCTGTACGGATCGTGTTTTTTAATCGCAGCAGCATATTTTCATCTTTAAGTAAAATCGTATTTTACTTCGACCTTTTAGAACAGGGAAACAAAAAAGATTGCTTTCTCTCAACATTTTTTGGTGACCCCGACGTGATCGTCATAAAACGTCTAAAATTTCAATCACGAGTTTTTTCTATTAAATTACGATGGCTGATCAAGAAGAGGAACAGGCGGTAAAGTTAACCATCGCTGAGCAGCGTGGACCATCTGTGCCTACTGATGCCGCTAGTTTAAAAGTCGCTCAAAAGAAATTGAAGGTCATTGAGGCTCTTAAAACGCGGCGATTAGTAACAATGAATCAAATCGACAGACTCAGGTTATTCGCAGCCAAAGCCAATAGTGACCCTTCGTCTATATCTCTGCCCGAACTCCAAGTACGTATGGAAGCCCTGGAGTCAGCCTTCCACCTTTTTGATGGTGTTCAGGCGAAAATCGAGGACAACGATCAGGAGGAAATTTTGAATCCAGAACGCTCTAAGTACGAGGAAATGTACTTCCTCACCATTGCCAGCCTGAAGGTTCTTATCAATAAGAAGCACCCGGAAAAGGATAATTCAATGAATATATCGCAAGCTGGCCCTTCCCAGCGCCTTGAATCAGTTAAACTTCCAATAATCGAACTTCCTTCATTTTCAGGTGACGTGACTAAGTGGACGGTTTGGTACAATCGTTTTGTATCATTAGTGCACGAGAACGCTACGCTGTCAAAACAAGCTAAATTTCATTATCTTCTATCAAAGCTTAGTGATACTGCGATCGCTCCGATTGAAGGATTGAAGATTGAAGACGACAACTACGACGTGGCTTTAGCAAGATTAAAGGAAAGATTTGAAAATCGAAAAATCATCGCACAGGAACATCTTCAACGTATATTCAACCATCCGAAGATTCAGAAAGCATCGGCAGTGGACCTGAGGAGCTTGCTGGATAAAATAAGCAATCATTTGACCGGACTTAGTAACCTGCAACGACCAGTGGAACATTGGGACGATCTTATTGTGTTTCTCATCACATCGAAGTTGGATGCAGCAACATTAAGTAAGTGGAACGACGAAGCGCCAGTTGACCGGCTTCCCAGCTTACAAGAATTAACTGTATTTCTTAAGAAGAGAGCTCAACATTTAGAAGGTAATGTAACCAATCAATTATATAGTTATGATTCCTTTGCCAAGTCTGAAAGTGTTAAGATTCATAAAAATAATACGAAACACGCCGTAAAAACCTTTATTACTACAAAAAATGCATGCTACTTCTGCTCTACTCCCGGTCATTTTATATATCGTTGTCACAAATTCCGGAACGAATTAATCAACTTAAGAACCGTAATTTATGTTTGAATTGCTTGAAAGTTACCGATCATACGACTGCTAATTGCCCGTCTAGTGCTTGTCGAAGCTGTGGAAATAAGCATCATTCTCTTCTGCACCCTGTCGACAATGCAAATATTCCAGTACCACAAACCCCACTTAGTTCAAGTAGTCACCCAGCGACAACGGATCAAAATCCAAATACTGCATGTACAAGTAGAACCCCCGCAAGCCGTGCTGCCTCCACTGCTCCCGTACCCAACTACCTTATGCATTCTAGCTGTGCTGAAAATAATATGTTAGGAACTGCTGTGGTAAATATTGTAAACAAACTCCAGCAGCAGGTGCCATGCCGTGTGCTGTTAGACTCTGGATCGCAAACGCACCTTATCTCCGAGAGACTCGTGCAGTGCTTGGGAGCTCCTCGCATCCCATCTTCCACCTCTTTGACTTGTGCCAATAACACTGTGACTTCAGCTAAATACAAGACAGTTCTCACCATCGGCTCTCGCATCAACGGGTTCACGACTACAATCGAAGCACTTGTGATACCGCAAATCACTGGCCCTTTACCTGACAAGAAAATAGACATTAAAGGCTGGAATATACCGAAAAATATTCACATATCTGATCCACTGTTTTATATTCCACAACGTATAGATTTGCTACTTGGTGTAGACTTATTTTACAGCTTACTATGCGTCGGCCAAATCCAATTAGGATCGAATTTGCCTGTTCTGCAAAATACTTTGCTTGGATGGGTAGTAGCAGGTAAACTTCCAAGTGCGAACAATTCAAGTGCCTACAGTCTGCTCACCCAAGAGTCTCCTTTTCAACCCGATTCCGATGAATTGCTAAACAATTCTTTAAAGTCGTTCTGGCAAATAGAAAGCTTCGGTACCGTTCAACAGTCTTTAACTACAGAAGAGAAAAAATGTGAATCTCACTTCGTTGATCATTATTCCCGTTTAGACTCTGGACGTTACAATGTAAGATTGCCCTTTAAGCAAAGTCCAAGCTTACTAGGAAATTCATATGAGGTTGCCAGAAGAAGGCTGCTCTCTATCGAAAGACGATTTAAAAAAAACCCAGAACTATTCCAACAGTACTCCGATTTTATGCATAAGCTGCTAGAAAGCTCACATATGGAGAAAGCACAGGGCGTAGACCTAGCTAAACCCCACTACTTTCTGCCGCACCATGGTGTATTTAAGCTATCAAGTACCACTACAAAGCTACGGGTTGTATGCGATGCGTCTGCCAAAACTAGCTCTGGAAAGTCTCTCAATGACATTTTAATGGTGGGACCGATCATTCAGCCCGATCTGCTTTCTATAGCGTTGAGGTTTCGTATGCATAAATTTGTGATAACAGCGGATATAACAAAAATGTATCACCAAGTGCAACTAGATCCAGCTGACAGAAACTTCCACTACATTTTATGGAGAGATTCGAATGGAGAGATAATTATTTATCGATTATGCACTGTTACGTTTGGCACCGCTTGTGCTTCATTTTTAGCGACGCGCTCATTGAAGCAGCTGTCTTTTGATGAAGAGAAAGATTTTCCTTTAGCTGCAAGGGTCATCAACACAGAGTTTTATGTTGACGACTTACTCACCGGTTGCGATTCACTTGATGAACTAAAAACTCTTCAGAGAGATCTGGTTGCAGTACTAGGTAAAGGTGGTTTTAGTCTTAAAAAGTGGTGTTCGAATTCCCGAGAGCTTTTAGAAGGTATATCACCAAATGATCGTGAACAGTATTTTAAAATTAAAGATGGTGATGCAGTTAAAACTTTGGGAATTATTTGGAATCCACTAACGGATAGTTTTCATTATGAAATAGCTTCTTTATCATCAAGAGCCATCACGAAAAGATCTATACTATCCGATATAGCGCAGCTGTTCGATCCGTTAGGATTAATAAATCCTGTTATTGTTCTCGCAAAAATTTTTATGCAGCAATTATGGCGTCTGAAGTTCACATGGGATCAAGCACTGCCTCAAAACTTTCATTACCGTTGGTTAAAATTTAGAAATAAACTGCATGAACTTAATGATATTCAAGTCAATCGACGCACATTTTATGGTCATTCTGATAGTTATCAGCTACATGCATTCTCCGATAGCTCCGAAGATGCTTATGGTACGTGTATTTATGTACGTTCAATCGACGAAACAGGTTCAGTTAGAGTTGAACTTTTATGCGCTAAATCAAAGGTAGCACCTGTGAGGAAAATTAGCTTACCTCGATTAGAGCTCTGTGCTGCAGTTATGATGGTTCGACTTGTGCAACGGCTTAAGGAAATTTTTGGTTCGATGGTGAAGCATTTCACCTACTGGACTGACTCAACCATCGTCTTAAATTGGATCGCAGAGGAGTCTTGTAACTGGCAGACATTTGTGGCGAACCGTGTATCTGTTATTCAACAAAATTCCATCGTTTCGCAATGGCGACATGTTGAATCGGAGCTAAATCCGGCCGATATCATTTCTCGAGGAGCTTATCCTTCGATATTAGTCAGCAGCAGATTGTGGTTTAATGGACCATCGTTTTTGACTTTGCCAAAGGAACAGTGGCCTACAATTAATGTAGTTTCAATTTCTGAAAACTCGCAACTTGAGCGGAGAAAAATGAGAATTGCTTTGGCCGTACAAGTGCAAGACAATCTGCTTGAAAGAATAAAATATCACAACAATTATCGGTCTTTAATCAGAATTGTTGCTTATCTCTTTAGATTCCAGGATAATTCAAAAACTAAAAACAAAAATGTTCGTGCTGTTGGACCCCTTACCGTTGAAGAGTTAGACAGAGCACTTAAGGGACTGATTAAATATGTGCAACTTATGAGTTTTCAAAGGGAGATATCAACTTTATCTAATGGCAACCAACTGTCTCCAAGATGTCACATCAGCTCGCTGTCGCCGTTTTTGGATTCTGGCGGCTTACTTCGTGTTGGAGGGCGAATATCAAACTCATCTATAAATTACAGCGCCAAGCATCCGATTTTATTGCCGAAAGATCATATATTCACTACAGTTCTGGTAACTCATTTTCACATTAAGAACTTGCACGCAGGCCCTCAAGCACTTTTGAGCATTGTTCGAGACAATTTCTGGCCAATACATGGCAGGATTGTGGCACGGAAAGTTGTGCGTCAATGTATTCGGTGCGTTCGAGCCATGCCATCAATAAATTATCAAATTATGGGCAACTTACCTCAGCTACGTGTGCAGCAGTCAAGGCCTTTTAATATTGTTGGGGTTGATTTCTGTGGCCCTTTCCAAATTCATTTTCGTCGTCGTGGAACAGCGCCAGTGAAAGCATATGTCGCAGTATTTGTTTGCTTTGTAACTAGGGTCGTACATTTGGAATTGGTCGAAGATCTTTCGTCAATAAGTTTCCTGGCTGCCCTAAAGCGATTTGTCGGCCGACGTGGATTATGTTCCATTATTCACAGCGATAATGCGACCAATTTTATAGGCGCGCGCAACCAATTACATGAGCTGTATCAAATGTTTCTTAAGCGAGAGAATCGTGAAGCCATAATCAACGCGTGTGCTGAGGATGGGATTATTTGGAAAACCATACCTCCAAGGTCACCCCACTTTGGCGGATTGTGGGAGGCCGCCGTTAAGAGCGCCAAGTTTCATATGAAACGTATTTTGCAAAATTCATCTCTTACCTACCCAGAGCTTAACACTTTAATTATTCAAATTGAATCTGTTCTCAATTCCAGGCCAATAACACCTATGTCTCAGAGTCCGGATGACATTCAAGCACTTACCCCAGGCCATTTCATCATTGGGACAGCCCTCAATGCAATCGTCGAACCAACTTTGCAGAATCCTAAAGGCATCAGTTCACTTACGCGGTATCAACAGCTACAGTGGTACTTTCAGCAGTTTTGGTCGAGATGGTCCCGAGAGTACTTGCAAAGCCTTCAATTGCGATCCAAATGGACTAGAACCAGCTCTTCAGTAGCTACCGGCGACATTGTCATCATTGAAGAAGACAATCTCCCCCCACTTAAATGGAGACTGGGTCGAGTTGTTCAAGTGCATCCTGGCAAAGACGGCATCGTGCGAGTAGTTACACTGAAGACAAGCAGCGGTGAAACTCAGCGTGCTACTGCTAGAGTGCGTCGACTACCGATTGAAGGAACTCAGCCCCTTCAAGGGGGGGAGAATGTTAAGCATTAATTATCACTGAATGTAAATAATAATACATATGCTCATTACAATTTCCATTATAAATAATACAATGTAACTTTGCCTATATGATCATTAGAATTTCTATTATAAATAATACAATTGTAACATTGCCTTTAAATATGATTTGGAACAAACTGAATTGAAACAAAATTGTCATTAACTTTTGCATAAATATTTCCGGCTGTCAAAGTCATAACCTTCTTCTCAATAAAATCATCAAGCTGTACGGATCGTGTTTTTTAATCGCAGCAGCATATTTTCATCTTTAAGTAAAATCGTATTTTACTTCGACCTTTTAGAACAGGGAAACAAAAAAGATTGCTTTCTCTCAACACCGGGTAAGGAAATGCATGTGGCAGACACTTTATCTAGAGTTTTTGAAAGAGTTTGATAGTGAAATTGATCTACATTGCAACTTAATCGTATCAAACTTGCCCGTGAGTGAGTCAAAATTAGATCAAATACGAAACGAGTCCGCTAAAGATCCTGCTCTAGTAAAAGTAATGGAGTACTGCAAAGATTGATGGCCAGATATGAAAAACAAAGTAGATGTAATAGCAAGGCCATATTTTAAGGTAAGGAATGAAATTCAGATTATTGAAAAAATTCTTTTTATGTCAAAAAGAATTATCATTCCCAGACAATTGCGCTCTGAAATAATGGGTTTGATTCACGAAGGCCATATGGGTTCTGAAAAATGCATGAGCTTGGCCAGGTCGTTGGTCTATTGGCCAAATATCAATTGTGAAATAAAGAATATGGTCGATAACTGTGAAATATGCATTCGACATAGAAGTTCAAATGCTAAAGAGCCATTATTACCTCACGAGGTTGTCGAAGTGCCATGGCACAAAATTGGAATGGATTTCTTTGATTTTGAAACTAAAAAGTTTTTAATAGTAATTGATTATTTTTCCAAATATATTGAAATTGCCGTGTTAAAACAGGGATTTTCTGCAAATAAAGTAATTGCAGAGTTAAAACCTATCTTTGCTCGACATGGAATCCCAAAAGTCAGTGACAATGGTCCACCATTTCTCTCTGAAGAGTTCAGATTATTTTGTAAGGATTGGGATATTGAACATGTCACTTCGAGCCCGTATATTTCCCGATCAAATGGATTAGTGGAAAGATCAATCCAAACTATCAAAAAACTTTTGAAGAAAAGCATCGAAGGTAAATCGGACCCTTATATAGCATTACTACACTATCGTACAACACCAAATCAAAGTTCTTACTCTCCATCTGAACTTTTAATGAATCGGAAACTACGGACTAAAATACCAACAAATATCGAAAGTCTTAAACATTATAGTGTCGACCCCAACAGAGTTAGCAAATACTTTCAAAACAGTAAACAGAAAATGAGTCATTACTAAAACAAATCAGCTAGGCCTTTAAAGGACTTGAAAAACGGGGACAAAATTTATTATCAGAAAACTCTGAAATCAGTTTGGTATCCCGGATGGGTTATGGACAAGTGCAGGGAGCCGATATCGTACATTATAAAAGGGGAAAACGACGAAACTTATCGCCGAAATCGTCAACATATAATCTCTTCACCTAAGAACGTATTAGAGAAAGACACAGACATAGGTAGGCAATCGGAAAATGATAAGAATCTTTCCAACGGAAAACCTCTTGGCTCACAATGCATTGCAACGGATAGTCCAGTTGGTGGGGAGTCCACAAAAGACAACGAAAAGGGTAGGGTTTTTTCACGCTTTGGTAGAGAAATTAAAAAACCGAACAGATTGAACTACGAAACGTAAAATACATTTGACAGTTCTTATCTCTTTATTCCAAACTCTTTTATCTATGAACTTACATTATTTATATCTATATCTAACTATCTTAATATCTAAAAAAAAAAAAAAAAAAAAAAAAAATAATAATAATGAATTAAAGATGAATTATTGAATTGTGTTACATTTAAATAACCTAGTATTAAGTGGTCGTTATGACACTGGCATGTTTATTGATTTATTGAATTGTGTGACATCTATATTAAAAGTTTTTAGTAGCGCTATGACCGTACATGTATGTTAATATTATAAACTTTAATTTAGATTGAATACCTATGTTAATTTGAAAGGGAGATGTTACAGTTATATAATAAAGAACTAGTCAGTGTCGCCCTGACCGTCAACCGAGTTAGTCTCTTCTTTTACTCACAGTTACGTGAGTATCTTCACTTATATTACGTTAGTATTTTCACTAATAATAAAATTATAATAAGGTTTTAAATAGTAGGTATTGGATATAAGTAAGTTTCATCGTGATCGAAAATTATAAAAACAATGTTTTTTACCTTTAAAGTGGTCGGACAAATGGTTGTTCCCTGTAAAACATTGTCCGACCAGTATATATACTTGTAAAGGGGACGAATGTGTCTTTCATTTGGTACTGGTTTTATTCATTTTCCTGATAAGAATAATTTTTTTTAATGCAGAATTCGAAAAACAAGATTTTTTCCCTTTAAAGTGGTCGGACAAAGGATTGTTCCCTGTAAGACTTTGTCCGATTAGTATATTTGTAAAGAGGATGAATGTACCTTTCATTTGGAACCAGTTTTATTCATTTTCCTGACAAGAATAAAAAAATTTTACTTACGTTAATAGAAGTCGAAAAACAAGGTTTTTTACCTTTAAAGTGGTTGGATAAAGGGTTGTTCCCTGTAAAACTTAGTCCGACCAGTATATTTGTGAATAGGACAAATGTACCTTTCATTTGGTATCTATTTTATCCATTTTCCTGATGAGATAGGTTTGCAACAAAATTCCCGTTTTCCGATTTGTTTGGACAAACCCTTATTCCCTGATTTCGCTTGTCCGATCAAATATTTTAGAATCTATATTAAAAACTCTTTCTTCTTCTTATAAAATTTTTTCGATGCACTAATGAGATAGGTAAGTTGCAAAAAACGGTACCGGAAGTAGCCATTTCCCGCCCAAAGTTCTCTGAAAAAGTTTGTCCGACCAGCAGTTTCGTAATTGGTGCTTCTTAATCTATCGATCCCTCATTACTACTCTCTGTCTCCTTATCAGATAGGTAATCCTACGGTCGCCTCCCTTACTATAATTTTATTTTTTTTTTTTTTTTTGAAAAACGCAGTTTTTAGTATTTAAGAAGCCCATTTCACCTGATAGAGTTTCAGTATTGATAGTACTTTGCCAAAATTCACAGTCGGACGTTTTCGTTTTGAGAAAATATTCAGTTTTTTGTGTCCCCTGTAAAGTTTACAAAATGCGATATAGGAGGTATTCATAGTTAACCGACATAGGAGGTATTCATAGTTAACCGTCGATATGTATACACGAGTGTGTGTGCATGTATTAGTTTTCGTTTCTATGGAAACCAATTTTTTTACTTCGATTATTCTTTGGTTATTTTATTCTTTACTGGCCGAACACAATGGTGAAGCTGCAGTGGAAGTAGCAAGCTGAAGTTGGCTGAACTTTGAACCATACAATTCATACTATAGCAGCAGCTTCGCATTGTGTTCGCGCTATAGGGTTTACGTGTATTTGAACTTTGACAGCGCTGCCTACTTCCATTAGAGCTTCGCCATTGTGTTCGGGCAGTAATGCCTGAAATACATGTGCAGACAGACTGCGCGCAGCGACGCGTCCTAATCTGCATCTGAAATACATGTGCAGAGTTTTTTGACAATTCTTCCATTGAGTTGGCTGTCGCAAACAAAACAAAAAATGCCAGATGAAAAAAAAAATAAATGCTGCGCGGCAAAATTAGAAATAGAGACTTCATGCAGCGCTGTGCCGCATGCAGAATTCACATGTATTCGCTCCCATATAAACGTGTGTATTCTAATTTCGCTGCACGGTAAAATCTGCACATGTATTTCCAGCATAAAGAATAAAATAACCAAACACGACTCCTTTTTTCATTCGTTTCGTCTTTCGTCTTTTTGACAGGTACGTACGCTAGTGATTACACGGTTCGTATGATACGTGGATACGTGCATACGTGATTCTAACGTTTATTGAAATTCACATTAAATTTTGGAAGGGAATAGAAAAATATCAGACGTAATCAAACCAAATTTACTTATTAAGCTAGGATTACACGATTGACGAAAAAGCGTATATCTAGCGTCAATAGATGTAAGCCCGATTGATGTAGTTTTGATAGAAGCGTAAATATTTGTTTCCCCCATTTACACGATTGACCTAAAAGCGTCAATTTTATCAACTTTAACCAAAATATCGATTGTCGCAATTTATGAAAAAGGGTAAACCGTCAAGCGTACAATCGGACCGTTTACACGATTTACTCTTTTTTAATTCAATCGAATTGACTATTGGTTGACGCTTGCTGTCATTAGTGCCAAATGAATTAAATAAATTTATATATTAATTTCTTCGATTAGAATCTTAAAAAAAATAACGTCAAAAAGTGAAAAAAAAACAGAAGCTGCTTTGTACGTGTTTGCAGCATTCTACACTGGTCCCTCGCTTTGCGCGGGCGTTAGGGAAATGAAAAGTCTCGTGCAATACGAAATCGCGCAAAACGAGTCCGCGCAAAGCAAAGTATGAATTTCATGTATTTAGGGTGTTGCATTCCTGAAAGATGAAGCACATAATGTATTTCAGCCGTGGAAATCGAATTTTGGTAGGCAAATGCATACCGCGCAAAAGTGAAACGTCGCAAAAAGAAGTCGCGCAAAGCGAGAGGCCAGTGTATAAGCAGCAATCGGAAAAGAAGGCAGCAGAAAATTCTTGCACTATACGACGAGCCTGGATGTGTGAATGGCTGAAAAGCCGGCCAATATGTGCAGCACACAACAGTTTGTTGAAGGAATTCCGTGATATCAAGGATCAGAAACATCTGTTTTAAAACTTTCTGCGGATGAATGAAACTACTCTCAATGAATTGTTGCATATGGTAACACCGCTAATTCAAAAACAAGACACAAATATGAGAAGATCAATTTACGCATCTGGGCGTTTGGCCGTAAATTTGAGATTTTTAGCTACCTACTGGCGACAGCTTCAAATCGCTTTCAATAGTGTTTCGAATCGTACCTTGGACAATATTGATCATAGTGCCAGAAGTCCGCTACACGATGTATTCTGATTTGAAAGAAAATTACTTTCTTTGGGACGAAAAAACACGAGATAAGTCGATTTCGCTGCGAAATTGATCCAATATTGACGCTCGAGTCGTCAACCACTGTTGGTAATGATAATGTTTCAATTAATTCGTTTACACGATTGACGGAATCGAGTAAATTTTGGTTGACGGAAATTGGGAGCAATCTGGGGGTCAACCAAATTGGCGTAGATTGACGTAAAAAAAATTTGCCTTTACACGATTGATGTCGATTGGAGTTCAGAAGAGCGTAAATATTGACGCAGAGCGTCAATCGTTTAATCCTAGCTTTATGGCGTATAATAATTGCGTGTTTACTAGAAAATTTTCCTAAATTCAGCTCCGAAATCAACTTTAAAATTCACCATTAAAATTTCCTGCATTGTTTTGGTTGCCAAACGAAAAATGTCAAAGATCAACCGGAAAAAATCTCAGAGTTTTCATTCCTGCTTTCGTTACTTCATTCCCCTCTCGTTTCTATTCCCCTCACCATTTCTGTCAACAAGACGAAAGACGAAACGAACGATAAAAAGAGTCTTGTAATCAGCGTCTATGTGGCTATTGGAGAGGAATTTGACTGGTTTTTGTCAATGATAGAAAACAGAAAATCATCGACTGTCTTCTCGTCTTTTATATACAATGGTTATACATTTTACCAAATTTTGATATTTTTTGTACCTACCTACATATGTACATAGTTATGTTTGTTTTGTAAAATTTCTTGACTTTTCGTGTTGCTCTTTTAATCATCAACGGAACACAAGCGGTAAGTATTTACAGTAGGAACTTTCACCTGACATTTTGGACTAAGTAGTAGGTACAGTATACTAAAAAAATTAACAAAAAAAGTTACACAAACTGGTAACAATAGCAATTTTCCTTCTCTTTGGAGAATATGTATGTTGGTCGGTATGTATTGCCAGTTGAATTCAAGTAAAAATTAATAAAGTGTAAATAAAAATATCTTCACTTCCTTCAATTGTAATCAAATAAAAGTTGTCGATTATTTTTTCATTTGTTCTGTGCAAAACTGCATTTTAAAAGCACAAACGTTTATTTCACCATAAACGTTGAATATACTAAGCAGTTCTCATATACATATATGTATGTACATAAGTATAAGCGCCTACACTTTAATTTTTGGATTGGAAATACCAAACTAATCCCCATTAAATCTGCGGGAACACCGAAGTTCCTATTGTTTTTAAAACTCTTACTTCCCTTCCAAATCATATTAAACAATACCACCTCTAAATGCATTGTATAAGACCAACGCAAGTACATACATATGTAATTCATAATAGTGTCTAACAAAAATATGCACAAGTAAATATATACATAGATATATGTAACAGATAAATGCACATGTGATATTTTTTTTTTTGTTTAAGAATATTACTTTAAACAGTTATTTAAAAATATATATCTGTAAAGTAATTGAAAAATGTTTACCAAAACTAATGATAGGCTTACCCACCTTGTGATTTTCCTTAGGCACCACTCTTTTATTTCTTTATATTTCCATATGCACATGGATTATTATACACTAGTCGCCGAAGAAAACTCGTGGAAATAACGAAAACTATGATTTTATAATAACCCCATTATTTAATTTTCCCGAAAAATTGGTGTTACAGAGTTGTACACAACTGCAATTAACTATAAAACACCATAACATTTTATGTTTAAATGAAAATTCAATAAATTGAGACAGTCATGTTGGAAAAGCTTTCAAAGTTCACAACTTTACGTATACAAATGTCCAATATAAAGGAGCCGAAGTGTCCTTCCTTTCATTCTTGTACCTAACTTATTGAAATAAAAAGCTTAACTTATTTAAATTTGGTACTTGATTTTTGCAATATTTAATGTTTTAGTTCACGCACTTATTTTGTTATTTTTATATTATTTTATTTTGCATATAAATATAACAGGACTAGTCGCTTTACATATGTACGCGTTTATGAGTCTCCATTCCTTGCCAATGCGCAACTCAATGTATGAAAATTTGTTTGGGAACATACATACGTATGTGCATTACATGTACATACATACATGTCTGTTCATAATAGCGCACAGGGTGTTTCCACTTAAGATGATTCTCACCTGAAACCGTAATTTCTAGGATTCAAAATCGTGGAAATACGGTTTTGTTAGAAATCAAAAAAAAAAGGTTATTATACTTCAAAAAAATACATATCAGTCTATGCAGCTATACATTTACATATGTTCATACTTGAATTAAATTGATACAAATTGCTGTTATTTATATTCAAACTGTATATTCAATTGTAGCATTTGCATTCTTAGCAAATCTTTGGCGTGCGAAATTCCTTGGAATGTTTCAGTGGTCAATATATTTCTTGTTTTCGTTTGGCCTAGACTAGCTCATGCCGAAAATATACGTTTCAACAGTAGTATGTACATGAATTTGGAAGACAAATCTTTTTAAAATTTGGTGAACTATATTTTTTTGTTTGCACTTAAATACAATATTTAGAAACCTTTTCTTGGCCAACTCCTTTGTATCCATATAATGTAAGGAACATTTGGAAATATCTTAAAATCCAAATACAATTTCAAATTTTCAAAATTTACATAAGTTACAATATTATTTCAGCAATAAGCATTAATGATTAATCGATATAAACATTTTTATCAGAGTTGTAAGGTTTTTTTCAAAATCTTACAAAGTGTCAATTCCTCCTACCATGAAGGAGGATTTGCCATCTACCTAAGGAGGTTTTGACAGAGGGATAATAAAACAACTTATATTAGTAGGTATTAGGGCGGTTGAGCCTGGGAATTCTGAGCCAGAGCGAGAGGGAAGATGTTTGTGTGAGAGTGAGCGAGATAACTGCTATTTGTTTACATAAGGAGGGGTATCGGGTTACATTTTTGTTTACATAAGCGTGGGAACATTTTTAAATTCCCCAATAAAGTGTCGTGGAATGTGATTGATGTTTGCCGCTTCCGGTTTTTAACTACCCCGTTTTTTTTTTTGTTTACATTAAGCGTTGGCAAAGGAGAGGGGAGATGTCTGAGGGAGAGGGGGAGGGGGAAGAATGCTGTTGTTTGGCACAGTGAGCCAGGAAGTGACGCCATCAAGGAGATATAGGGTTACATTTTTTTTTGGGGTGAAGTCAGAGAATTCGGAGCAATTATTGTCATGGAATGTGATTGATGTGTACTTAGTGTTGTACTTATACTGTACTTAGTGTACTTAGTGTGCACTTAGTGTGTATCAGAGAGTACTTAGTGTGTACTTAGTGTACTTAGTGTGCACTTAATGTACTTAGTGTGTATCAGAGAGTACTTAGTTTTGTGTATATGTGTTTGCATAAGATATGGCAGTATATGAGTCATCTTCAAAGCAGTCGCGTGTCATATATGTATGTACATATGTATATAGGTGTTTTTGTTTTGTTTATTGGACGAATGTAGTAAAAAGCGAAAAAAAAATTCTAAGTCAGAAGGAGAGGAGGGATATACAAATAGGGAAACAATGCTGAAGGGGATGTGAATGGTTTCTCAGGTCTACTCATCCAGATCAGATTGTTTATTTTGACTGTTGGCTGAAATGATTAGTAGTGTTGACTATATTGTTTCAAGGCAAATTGTTTTTGTTGGATGGATGAAGTAAAAAGCGGAAAGAAAAATTCTGAGTCAGTGGGAGAGGAAAAATGTGCGACTGATTTATATTCGTTGACTGGTGTGGAACAATGATGAGGGATGAGAGGAGGTGAACCGTTTCCTGGGTATGGTTTCCAGATTGTTTATTTTAGCTTTTGACCGAAATGGGTAGTACTACTGACTGTAATGTTTCAAGGAAAATTGTTTTTATTGGACGAAAGAAGTAAAAAGCACTAAGCCAGAGCGAGAAAGAAGAAGCATATTTGCAAGCGGATGGGAAACAAAAATGAGAGAAGGAAGAGAGGGGCTGATGGAGGGGAAACAATGATTAAAGGGGGTGATCGGTTGCCAAGGTCTACTCATCCAGTTGGAATATTCATGTTTCGACATGTTTAAAAGTCTTGGTCTCTTTATTTTTCGACCATATTTATGGAATTTGCTGACGGAGGGCTAGTGGAATATTCAAGATCGACAAGTTATTGTTTTGGCTCATAATGGTCAAGCGTATGATCATCAGGTATTCAAGACCAATGTGTATGTATATGTATCAAATAAAAAAATAAAGGAATAGAGCAAGAGGTCAACACATCGCTGATATCGATTTCAATCCAATTTCGATTCATCATCATCATTATCATCAGAGACTAAGAAAAAGAAAGAAACAAATGTAAAGTACCTAACAGAAGTTGAAAGAAGATACAAAAAAATGTTATTATGATATGTAAACAATGTTGGAGTGTTTCTTATTCATTCGTTTGATGAGGATAGAAAATTTGTTGAACGTGTAAATAAAAAAACAATGGAACTTTTAATCAAAGCGCACTCAAAGCATTGAGATCCTACTCTTTGCACTCAAGGTAAAGTGCTGCTTCAATGAGTTGAGCTAGATTAAGGTTCTACCAAAGCAGAATGAACGTAGATCAGATTATTTACTTTGACTGTTGGCTGAAATGGGAAGTACTGCTGACTATAATGTTTCAAGGAAAATTGTTTTGACTGAACGAAGGAAATGAAAAGCACTGAGTCAGAAAATGAGGAGAGATATACGAATAGGTAACAATGCTGAGAGGGGGTAAACGGTGTCCAGGGTCTACTCATTCAGATCAGATTATTTATTTTGGTTGTTGTGGCAAATACATCAAAGGATTTCATTCCTAAGAAACTACAGTATACAGTTTTTAGAAATCCCATCAAATCATCATCACCATCATCATCATCATCATCATCATCACCATCATCATCGTCATCATCAGAAACTAAGAAGAAAGAAACAAATATTAAGTATCAGAAGCTCGAAGAAGATAAATAAAAAAAATGTTTATTATGATAGTGTAAACAATGTTGAAGTGTTTCCTATTCATTCTTTTGTATGATGAGAATTGAAGATTTGTTGATCGTGTAAATAAAAAACAAAGAAACTTTTTTTAAATAACTGTTTTATTTATTATTCAATATTAATCAAATCAATATATCCATCCTTTTCTTATAATTCTACATTTAATTTTTTCATTAACAAATGGTCCATAAATTCTTCTTTTATAATTAGTCCAAATCAATAATCCCTCTTTATTGTTAGGCAAACAAACAAGGTATCCTATACCTGATGATTCGATGACAGTACACTCTAAGACTTTTTTCTTTTTTCATAGTGCTTTCGCAAAGTTCTTTTTCCATGTTGATCTTATTAGCACTGAACTGTGTTTAATCACAACATTTGGCTCTAATTTATCCAGGAATTATGATAATTAAAAAATTACAATATTAAAAATTAATAAAATGTTAATATATTTTTGTACTTAAATAAGATAATTTGTTTTTTCTATTTTTTTTCTTTTTGCTGATATTGTTATTGTTGTTGTTGTTATTGTTGTGTTGTTGTTGTCATAGCTGTTATCTTTGCTCTTGCTCTTGTTCGCTGACTGTGATATTTTTATACAGAAATTGGTGGAGGAATATTCATGTTTCGACATGTTTAAAAGTCTTGGTCTCTTTATCTTACGACCATATTTTTTTTATTTGGAATATGTTGTTTATTTATCTTTCATTTTTCTATGGAATGTATCTATGTTGTTGTTATTGTTGTTGTTGTCTTTGCTGTTGCTCTCGTTCGCTGACTATGATATTTCTATACAAAAATTGATGGAGGAATATTCATGTTTCGACGTGTTTAAAAGTTTTGCCATTATTGGTTTGTAGGTTTTTTTGACTTTCGATTGAAACTATCAAAATTGATCTCAAAGCATCTGTAACAATTTGTTTTGCCTTATTCTTCAAAGGAACTGTCCATGCATACTTGGAAAAGGTATTGATTAATGTTAATAAGTAATTATTTCCATTATTTTGATTGCTGTACGGTATCATTTTTCAAGTCTGCTTGCCACAGGTCACCTAGCCCTTAACAACAACCGTCGCCTGATGAAATTTCTTCGTGCGGGCTTGTGCAATTCCTCAACAACATTCCTCTTACACATACCGAAATAGAATGAATAAAAGATCAAAAAAAAAAAAATTTACATTAAAATATGTGTATTTTATTTCATTTAAATTCATCATAAAATTACATCAACTTCTTCATTCTAATGATTAAAACTATGGATACATAAATTCGTGGGATCGATTAAGTGAAAAAAGTCTCCCACCTATTGATAAATTCTTTAGTTCAAATAGTATTTCTAGTTGTACTGAAGAATAATATTATTTTGCAAAGACGGTATGGCAAACAATTAAATGTGAACGTCTTTTAGATTATTTAGAGTTATATTTGAAAACTGATGTCTTATTACTAGCCGATATACTTGAGAATTTAAGAAAAGTTTGTAGAAATATCTATGGGCTGGATCCCTGTCAATACTATACAGCATCTGGTTTATCATGGGATGTTATGTTAAAAGTAACAAAGATAAAACTTGAATTACTTACTGATATAAATATGTTTACTCTAATTATAAACATATATCCATAGGAAAGTTTATTTTTATATAAACAATCTCTATAATCTTCAATATTCATATCATCTAATACTGTTTTCTTTATACCTTAAGCCTTTTTAAATTTGTTTACTTTTTCGATATCTATTGAATACATTTTAGATCGAAGCCCAACGAATTCTCTAATAATTTTACCATTCATCTCATCTTTCATCTTTTTATTTTTATTTGGAATATTATATCTATTATCAGTAGGAGAATCTGTTGTATCAAATTTCATATCAATATCATCCAGTATATCTTTATAGAAATCTCCAGTTTTGATAGAATATATGAAGAATCAGTATCCATATAATTTTAATTTAAATTGTCACCATACTTTGGTTTCATGTATTCATAATAAAAATCATACATCTTCCATTTTGATAGATTGAGTACAGTAAAACCTAAATAAATCGGTTTGTTGTAATTTATATGAACACGACTCATTTGAATTGCGATCATATTGTATGTAAATTGAGTAGAACTATGAAAGTTTGGCCTTGCTATCCAAGGTCGAGCACCTAAATGCTTTCCACAACTTTACCTATTCGTAACTATCTTTATACCTTTTCGTTTATCGACTTGTTCCATCGTTTTACCATAAACAGCATTGTTTAATAATTTAAAGAAATTCTTTTCAAATTCATTTTTACCCAATTTACGGTGATGTGTATTTAAATCGATGTATTGATTTAACCAACATGATTGCTTGAAACTCAAAATTCTATGTATTTTTAAAATGTTCATTCTGTGCTTAACTCATTGTTGAAGATTTTTATAATGTATAATATACTTTGTTTTATGGGTTAAGTCTGCTATTAGTTTACTAAATTTCGCGTTTGGGCTTTTTTTTTTTTATTCTCTGCACAAAATGAGAAATCACTATGCGCATCACGAAGATGTTCTGGATATTCCCAGTCAACTTCTAAAATGTAACCAAAATGAGAGTTTGATGATGTATTAAAAACATTGAAATTATCACTTTCTATCCATTCAAATTTACCATATGGTAGACTTTGAGACATTGCCCAACCATATAAATTCAAATACGTCATGTATTCAGAAGGCATTTCACTTTTAAAGTCACTCATATATTTATTATTGGCTTTGGAGTGTCTGCAACAATTTTGTACAAGACCACCCTCTAATATCACTTTGTAAAAAAGTAAACATATTTATATCAGTAAGTAATTCAAGTTTTATCTTTGTTACTTTTAACATAACATCCCATGATAAACCAGACGGCTAGTAATAAGACATCAGTTTTCAAATATAACTCTAAATAATCTAAAAGACGTTCACATTTAATTGTTTGCCATACCCTCTTTGCAGAATAATATTATTCTTCAGTACAACTGGAAATACTAATTGAACTAAAGAATTTATCAATAGGTGGGAGACTTTTTTCACTTAATCTGTTTGCACATTAACTTAATTTGGCATCACCGATAACTAAAAATAATAAACCAATGTTAAACTTGTTTTTTGCTTTCTTTTGTATGACGTTTGCTTATTATTCTTTTTCTATTCCTTCTTCTGTTCCTAGACGTGAGACAATAAAGACATAAGTTTTGTTAAGAAGTTTAACTTTTTGGTTCATATTAATTTATTATTTATTTAAATTTAAAATAATTCGTTCGAATAAAAATAGTTATTTTCGTGATTTAATCGCATACATTTTTGGTCCTATCGAGCAACGGATGTTTCATGAATTGGCGGATCAATCATAGAATTACTGAAACGACAACGTGCCTCAATAAAAGGGCAAATCACGAGGATTGATACGTATTGTCAATCAATTGAATCAAACCGTTCACTTCCACATTTGCAAGCTCGCCAATCGAAACTGGAACAATATATGCGTGATTTTGAAAAAATTCAAAATGAAATTGAAGCTGGTTTATTGGATGATGACCTCCAAGAGCAGATCGATTATCGTGCGAATACCGAGGATCTCTACTATAGCGTGCACGCAAAATTGCTTGACGCAATAACCTCACTTTCATCGAGTGCTTTGCCCACGCCAAATGTTAATCCCTTTGAAAATACTGAACATTTTAGCGCCACGCTGAGTGCTTTAACTGAAAGTCAAACTACACTTAATACTCTTGTAAAATCCATCGTAAACCGATTAGTATTAATAAATATGAGTCGCCTAGATTGCCTGAAATTAAACTTCCAGAGTTCTCAGGTAAATACGATGAGTGGATTAGGTTTAGGGACTTATTCTCTGCTTTAGTAGTAACCAAAAGCTCTATCGCCGACATCGAAAAAATGGAATACTTAAAAACAAGGCTGAAAGGAGAAGCAGCATCTTTAATAAAGCACATGCCGCCAAGCAACGAAAATTTCGAAGAAGCGTGGAAAATTCTTAAAGATCATTACGATAAGAATCAATCAAAAATAATATTCGCGCATTTAGATAACATCTTTGATCAGCAATCGCTAAAAATTTCGTCACTTGCAGATATGAAACAATTATTTAATACCATCAACGAAAATGTTAACGCGCTTAGGGCATTAAAAGTGGAAATTGATTCGTGGGATATTCTTTTGGTCTATCATTTATCAAAGAAACTTGACACTGATAGCAAAGTACTATGGGCGCGACAAAACAAAAACAAAGATCAGCCTACTTATGCTGACTTCGTTTCTTTTCTTAGAGATCGCATCAATGAACTAGAAACATTAGAACTAGCGCGTACGAGTCAAAATCCCGAACCGGTATCAAAAGACGTAAAATTCAAACGGGTCTTAAATTCGGTTTCGCCTCATTGTATCAAGTGCAACGAAAAACACTTTCTTTATCAATGCAATCAGTTCAAGTGTCTTACTGTTCCGTCGCGTATAGAATTTATTAAAGCAAATCGAATTTGCACTAACTGTCTCCGCGACAAGCACTTGCCATCGGAGTGTAAGTTCTCATCGTGTAGAATTTGTGGTCGTAAGCACATCAGGAACAGGCGCATGCCGGTACTCAAAGCACTAATTCGAATGGCACTTCCAATAATCTTTTTGTAAACTCTCTTCAGGATTCATCTCGTGATGTTTTGACGTTGTTACCCACGGTAATGTTATTTGTAAGAGATTCGAGCGATCAATTGCAGCAGTGCCGAGCTCTGCTCGATTCAGGATCGCAATCGACATTAATTACTAAGGCGTGTGTGCAACGACTTAATTTAAAAAGATCGCATGCCAGGGTGCCTATTGCAGGTATTGGCGAACAATTGCACTTCCAGGGCACAAGGGGGCTAGTTAATTTTGTGATGTGCTCATCGATAGCTAATGGTACGTCGCTTTGCACAAAGGCTTACATTTTATCATCTCTCACAAATGATCTGCCAAATGTGGAGATTCCCAAGGGAAATCTATTGTTTTTTGAAAACTTAGATCTTGCTGATAAATCGTACTCCAGTCCAAGTCAAATCGACATTTTGCTTGGCGCTGATATCTTTTTTGATGTTCTTCGCGACGGAAAAATTGTCCATCCAAAAGGCTCTCCAGTAGCTCAGAACACAATTTTTGGATGGTTAATAGCCGGTAATGTTCCAGTTAGTCAACAACATGAGTTAAATGTGCTTCATACGTCGCTTGACCTCGATTTGCTTTTCAAACGGTTTTGTGAGCATGAAGAACTTCAAGATGGTAAACAGGTAGTTTCGGAAGGGGATGATATTATCGAAAGACATTTCGCGTCTACACACTACGTTCGCTCGGACGGTAGGTATGTTGTTAGTTTACCATTTTCGAGCCATGAAGTGCACTTCGGAGATTCGCGAACCGCGGCATTAAAAAGGCTTTATACCACGGAAAAACGATTCCGCTTTAACCCCGATCTTAAACGCGAGTACGTTGAGTTTTTGCAGGTATACGAAAAGTTGGGGCACATGTCGAAAGTGCCGCACAATGAACTTAATAACCCATCTTTTTACTTGCCCCATCACGCGGTAATAAAACCCTCCAGCACAACGACAAGACTAAGAGTTGTATTCGATGGCTCTTCTAAATCGCGTAACGGCCTCTCTTTAAACGATCTCTTACTAGTCGGGCCTACAATTCAACATGATTTGGTGACATGTCTGTCTAATACGATTCCGAAAGTATAAAATCGCCGTAAAAGCAGATATCGGTAAAATGTATCGGTGTGTATTCGTTAACCAAAATGATTTAGACTTTCAAAGAATACTTTGGCGAACTGACCCAAGTGAAGAAGTTCGCGACTATCGGCTTAATACGGTTACGTATGGTACGGCATCGGCTTCGTATTTGGCCACACGTGTTCTCAAGCAAATCGGAATAGATAATTCATCACAATATCCTCGCGCGTCCGATAGCATTATCAATGACTTTTATGTAGACGATTACATGAGCGGTTTCAATGACCTTGAAGACGCAGTTAGTGTCAAAAATGATTTGTGTCTTATCCTTAAAAACGCGGGCATGGACTTACGTAAATGGTCATCGAATTCGTCTGCTTTTATAAATACGATTGATCCAGAAAGTAGAGAGGTGGCAACCGAGCTGCCTATCGGTGAAGTTAGTGTTAAAACTCTTGGTCTTTTGTGGGACACTAATTACGACTGCTTTAAATTTAGTTCATCCATACCATCGCTTGGGTCGCACATAACTAAAACACAGATTCTATCGGATATAGCTCGTATTTTTGACCCCTTAGGCTGGATCGCGCCAGCAGTCGTAAAAATGAAAATTTTTATAAAACGGTTGTGGCTAAAAGGCATTGATTGGGATACTCATATTCCTGGTGACTTATTTGATGAGTGGTCGGACTTTAGATCAGATATTGAGTGCTTCAGTTCGCTTAGTATGTCAAGGTGGCTACAGTTCGAGAAAGGCGACTTGGTAGAGTTGCACGGGTTTTCTGACGCATCGGAGTCAGCTTACGCCGCTGTTATATACTCTCGGGTTATAAAGGGAAACGATATACGCACGTCGTTGATATGTGCAAAAACTCGCGTAGCACCGGTTAAACCTACGCTAACAATACCGCGTCTCGAATTGTGCGGCTCTTTACTACTAATGAAATTACTTAGTAAAGTAAAAGATGCCATTGCCATGCACAATATAAACTGCTTTGCATATACCGATTCCACTACAGTTTTGTATTGGATTTACGGATATCCACGTCCTCGAAACGTGTTCGTAGATAATCGGGTTTCGCAAATCCTGAGTGTTTTCCCTGCTTCAATATGGCATCATGTTCGGTCGATGGAAAATCCGGCGGATTGCGCAACTCGTGGTGTAATGCCTCGCAATTTACTGCACCTTAACTTATGGTGGAGCGGGCCAACATTTTTACGGGACGTTCAAATTCAATTTTCCATATAACCGAACAACAAAGAAGAATCAGTTAAAAATGAAATCGTCTGTCTTACGCGTTCAACCAATGTTGAGTGGAACATTTTTGAAAACTTTTCGAATTTTAATAGATTAATTCGGGTAATTGCGCGCTGTATTCGATTGTTTCGGTCACATAATCTCCCTAAAATGAATGATAAACCAAGACCCCTGTCGTTGCTAGATATACAATTAGCAAAGACTCGTGTTTATAAATTATCTCAGAATCAGTCGTTTGGCGAAGAAATCAGTTGTTTACAAAACAATCGTTCGGTATCCAATAAAAGCAAGCTTTTGTTAATGAGCCCATTCATCGACGACAAAGGACTGCTGCGTGTTGGAGGAAGGCTCGATAATGCAAACATCTCATTCGAGCAAAAACATCCTTTAATTTTACATAAGGATCACCGTTTGTCCAAACTTATTGTTCGTGATTGTCATTTAAGAAATATGCGCGCTGGTATTCGTCAAATGACTTATTTATTGTCACTCAATTTTTTAATTATAGGTGCGCATCATCTAATCAAGGCGTGTATATACCAGTGTCCGACTTGCATGAGGCAGAGAGCAGTTCCACACAAACAACAAATGGCAAATCTCCCAAGGCAGCGTCTACAGCCAGGTACAGCATTTCAAAACACTGGTGTCGATTTTGCAGGACCATTTACAATACGCTCCTGGAAGGGCCGTGGGGCTAAGCAATACAAGGCCTACATCGCGTTATATTTATATAATGTATGTCAACAAAGGCGCTACATTTGGAGATTGTCACGGAGCTTTCTTCTGCTGCATTTATTGCGTCATTACGTCGCTTCGTATCCAGGAGGGGTAAGTGCCATACGTTATTCAGTGATAACGGCACGAATTTCGTTGGCGCAAATCAGCAGCTACGCGAATGGTCAAACTTGCTGTACTCTTCAGATTTCCACGAGGATGTGTCCAATGCTTTGACTACTGAAGGCATAAATTGGTGTTTTTCACCTCCGCACGCCCCGCACTTTGGAGGAATTTGGGAGGCTGGTGTAAAGACTGTCAAGTACCACCTGCGTCGAGTGTTGGGTAATACTTCAGCCACATATGAAGACTTCTCTACAGTTTTGTGCCAAATCGAGGCTTGCGCCAACTCTAGACCATTGTGCGCTCGCTTTGAAGGAGACACCGATCCACTCACACCAGCGCATTTTTTGATCATGCGACCGCTTTCGACAGTTCCCGACCCCAGCCTTATGGATGTAAAGATCACAGCTTTAAATCGATGGCAGTATCTGCAGCGTTTAGTTCAGGAGTTTTGGCGACGATGGTCCCACGATTACCTAACCCAACTTCGCAAGCGTAGCAAATGGGTCGAGAAATGTAAAAATATTTGCATCGATGACGTGGTAGTGGTTAAGGACGAGAACAGACCTCCGTGTCATTGGATCATCGGTCGTGTTATACAGACGCATCCAGGGCAGGATGGTTTTGTGCGTGTCGTGACAATAGCTACATCAAACGGCCAACTCAAGCGACCTGTTTGCAAACTATGTCCACTTTTTGTAAATGAATGTTGAATGTATCATTCAACGGCGGGATGATGTTTGCACCTTAACTTAATTTGGCATCACTGATAACTAAAAATAATAAACCAATGTTAAACTTGTTTTTTGCTTTCTTTTGTATGACGTTTGCTTATTATTCTTTTTCTATTCCTTCTTCTGTTCCTAGACGTGAGACAATAAAGACATAAGTTTTGTTAAGAAGTTTAACTTTTTGGTTCATATTAATTTATTATTTATTTAAATTTAAAATAATTCGTTCGAATAAAAATAGTTATTTTCGTGATTTAATCGCATACATAATCGATCCCACGAATCCATTTTTGTATAGAAATATCATAGTCAGCGAACGAGAGCAACAGCAAAGACAACAACAACAATAACAACAACATAGATACATTCCATAGAAAAATGAAAGATAAATAAACAACATATTCCAAATAAAAAAAATATGGTCGTAAGATAAAGAGACCAAGACTTTTAAACATGTCGAAACATGAATATTCCTCCACCAATTTCTGTATAAAAATATCAGTCAGCGAACAAGAGCAAGAGCAAAGATAACAGCTATGACAACAACAACACAACAATAACAACAACAACAATAACAATATCAGCAAAAAGAAAAAAAAATAGAAAAAACAAATTATCTTATTTAAGTACAAAAATATATTAACATTTTATTAATTTTTAATATTGTAATTTTTTAATTATCATAATTCCTGGATAAATTAGAGCCAAATGTTGTGATTAAACACAGTTCAGTGCTAATAAGATCAACATGGAAAAAGAACTTTGCGAAAGCACTATGAAAAAAGAAAAAAGTCTTAGAGTGTACTGTCATCGAATCATCAGGTATAGGATACCTTGTTTGTTTGCCTAACAATAAAGAGGGATTATTGATTTGGACTAATTATAAAAGAAGAATTTATGGACCATTTGTTAATAAAAAATTAAATGTAGAATTATAAGAAAAGGATGGATATATTGATTTGATTAATATTGAATAATAAATAAAACAGTTATTTAAAAAAAGTTTCTTTGTTTTTTATTTACACGATCAACAAATCTTCAATTCTCATCATACAAAAGAATGAATAGGAAACACTTCAACATTGTTTACACTATCATAATAAACATTTTTTTTATTTATCTTCTTCGAGCTTCTGATACTTAATATTTGTTTCTTTCTTCTTAGTTTCTGATGATGACGATGATGATGGTGATGATGATGATGATGATGATGATGGTGATGATGATTTGATGGGATTTCTAAAAACTGTATACTGTAGTTTCTTAGGAATGAAATCCTTTGATGTATTTGCCACAACAACCAAAATAAATAATCTGATCTGAATGAGTAGACCCTGGACACCGTTTACCCCCTCTCAGCATTGTTACCTATTCGTATATCTCTCCTCATTTTCTGACTCAGTGCTTTTCACTTCCTTCGTTCAGTCAAAACAATTTTCCTTGAAACATTATAGTCAGCACTACTTCCCATTTCAGCCAACAGTCAAAGTAAATAATCTGATCTACGTTCATTCTGCTTTGGTAGAACCTTAATCTAGCTCAACTCATTGAAGCAGCACTTTACCTTGAGTGCAAAGAGTAGGATCTCAATGCTTTGAGTGCGCTTTGATTAAAAGTTCCATTGTTTTTTTATTTACACGTTCAACAAATTTTCTATCCTCATCAAACGAATGAATAAGAAACACTCCAACATTGTTTACATATCATAATAACATTTTTTTGTATCTTCTTTCAACTTCTGTTAGGTACTTTACATTTGTTTCTTTCTTTTTCTTAGTCTCTGATGATAATGATGATGATGAATCGAAATTGGATTGAAATCGATATCAGCGATGTGTTGACCTCTTGCTCTATTCCTTTATTTTTTTATTTGATACATATACATACACATTGGTCTTGAATACCTGATGATCATACGCTTGACCATTATGAGTCAAAACAATAACTTGTCGATCTTGAATATTCCACTAGCCCTCCGTCAGCAAAATCCATAAATATGGTTGAAAGATAAAGAGACCAAGACTTTTAAACATGTCGAAACATGAATATTCCAACTGGATGAGTAGACCTTGGCAACCGATCACCCCCTTTAATCATTGTTTCCCCTCCATCAGCCCCTCTCTTCCTTCTCTCATTTTTGTTTCCCATCCGCTTGCAAATATACTTCTTCTTTCTCGCTCTGGCTTAGTGCTTTTTACTTCTTTCGTCCAATAAAAACAATTTTCCTTGAAACATTACAGTCAGCACTACTACTAGATGGAACCAACGGTGGCGTTAAATTTCCAGAATGGAAACAAAACCTTATCTGAGCTACTTCGACATATTCGGAGCTCAGGTCGATAAGGATTTCCACGTACTAGTCAGGGTCGTGGAAAAGAGTTGGTGGCGGATGAGCCCCTATTGGGCCAACGGCAGCCCTCTCTTCCTTCTCTCATTTTTGTTTCCCATCCGCTTGCAAATATACTTCTTCTTTCTTGCTCTGGCTTAGTGCTTTTTACTTCTTTCGTCCAATAAAAACAATTTTCCTTGAAACATTACAGTCAGCACTACTACCCATTTCGGTCAAAAGCTAAAATAAACAATCTGGAAACCATACACAGGAAACGGTTCACCTCCTCTCATCCCTCATCATTGTTCCACATCACTCAACGAATATAAATCAGTCGCACATTTTTCCTCTCCCTCTGACTCAGAATTTTTCTTTCCGCTTTTTACTTCATCCATCCAACAAAAACAATTTTCCTTGAAACAATATAGTCAACACTACTAACCATTTCAGCCAACAGTCAAAATAAACAATCTGATCCGGCTGAGTAGACCTGAGAAACCATTCACATCCCCTTCAGCATTATTTCCCTATTCGTATATCCCTCCTCTCCCTCTGACTTAGAATTCCCTTTCCGCTTTTTACTTCATTCGTCCAATAAACAAAACAAAAACACCTATATACATATGTACATACATATATGACAAGCGACTGCTTTGAAGATGACTCATATACTGCCAGATCTTATGCAAACACATATACACATACATACGTATGTATACACAAACACTAAGTACTCCCTGAAACACACTAAGTACATTAAGTGCACACTAAGTACACTAAGTACACACTGAGTACACTAAGTACACAATAAGTACAGTATAAGTACAACACTAGGTACACAATAAGTACAGTATAAGTACAACACTAGGTACACAAAGTACACACTAAATACACATCAATTGCTCCGAATTCTCTGATTTCACCCCAAAACAACAATGTAACCCTATATCTCCTTGATGACGTCACTTCCTGGCTCACTGTGCCAAACAACAGCCTTCTTCCCCCCCCCCCCTCTCCCTCACACATCTCCCCTCTCCTTCGCCCACGCTTAATGTAAACAAAAAAAAAACCGGGGTAGTTAAAAACCGGAAGCGGCAAACATCAATCACATTCCACGACACTTTAATGGGCAATTAAAAATGTTCCCGAGCTTATGTAAACAAAAATGTAACCCGATACCCCTCCTTATGTAAACAAATAGCAGCTATCTCGCTCACTCTCACACAAAGATCTTCCCTCTCGCTCTGGCTCAGAATTCCCAGGCTCAACCGCCCTAATACCTGCTCATATTGCTTTTTTGTTCAACGAATAATTATTTTTTTAATTTCAATTTCAAGGTTGATATCCTTTGTTCATTAGTTCAGTCTACTTTTATTTAAGTTTAAGGACGTAGAATTCAAATAACAAAATAAATTTACTTAGAGAAAAAATATTTCATAAAAACGAGACCCCCTTCTAGCAGCAGAGCAACTCTTACAACGAAATTGCTTGTTAGACTTTTGCAAAAAATCAACGTCAGCTGGTTGAATATTCACGCAACTGCAATGAAAATAATTATTGTAACCCACACATTTAATTTTAGGCTGATTGCGTTCAACCTTCAGTTTGCAAACACACGCCATTTTTTATTTATTAGAACTTGTTTAAACTTTTAATAAAGGAAGAAAAATAAAAGAAACTTTAACTACTTGATCACAGTACGTGTTGACCCCACGACACTTTCACTTTACTTCCCTTATCCTACCATCCTCATCCTTTATCGTCCTCCTTTAAACCAAATCAATTTTTGTATCTTTTCTTTTCATGTGTATTTTATTATAATTATTTGACTCATTTTAAAATCTTAATTTCAAATTCACAAATATCTTATTTGACTCGAATAATAAAAAAAACTCTATTTAGACTCTAATATATCTGATGGCTGGATGTTGTAGAAATAGGGTAGGCACTGACTGATTTGATCTTGGCAAAGCCCAGTGTTGTAACTGTTGCTACACATCAATTGTGCTTATTTTACCTCCAAGTGGTAGCCATCGGGTACTGGTCGCTGCCCATCCGGGCACGACTTGCTAAACTTATAAGCGCGAGTGCTGACCAAGCGAAAATAGCAGCACTATAATACGCGTCAGCGGACGAATTCCATAGATGGAACCAACGGTGGCGTTAAATTTCCGGAATGGAAACAAAACCTTATCTGAGCTACTTCGACATATTCGGAGCTCAGGTCGATAAGGATTTCCACGTACTAGTCAGGGTCGTGGAAAAGAGTTGGTGGCGGATGAGCCCCTATTGGGCCAACGGCAGCGCTCACACCCCCGTAGTGGGTTACTGACACCGGTGGACCCGGCCCCTTGTCCTAGGGGTATATAAGGATCAGGCCCTCCAGGTTGGGGGTTGTTAACTACCTACCACGTAAAAAAATATGGTTCAGAAACAACCAAAAGCCTCGGAAAAGGACGGATCTACTGTTGACAACCACGCTAAAAGAAAAATAAACAATGACGTTCGGATCTGCACCTGGAATGTTCGCTCACTAAACGGTGACGGTGCACCCGAACAACTGGCAGAGGCCCTAGACCGCTATAAAGCGGATATAACCGCCATCCAGGAAGTGCGATGGGATGGGCCAGGCAGAAAAAGAATGAGAAACTGCGACATCTACTACGGTGATTGCTATACGGAAAATTGACAGCGCTTATTCGGATGTGGATTTGTCATACGCGGCACACTTAGGCAAGAAGTCTTGAGCTTTCGGCACGTGAGCGAGCGTCTTATGACAATCCGTGTCAAGGCAAAATTCGCCAACATTAGCCTAATATGCGCTCACGCCCCCACAGAAGAAAAAGACGACGCTACCAAAGATAGTTTCTACGAGCTCCTCGATAAAACCTACGAGCAATGCCCTAAGCAAGATAGGAAGAGAGGACATCTTTGGTAGGACGGATGGAAGGCACAGCCTACACGACACCACGTCCAAAAACGGACTAAGGCTAATTGACTTTGCTGCGGGGCGAAGTGTCAGTATAGCAAGCACTCGGTTTCCTCATCTCAATATACATAAGGGGACATGGCGGTCTCCGGATCGACTAACTATCAACCAAATCGACCACATTGCGATCGACACCCGACACGCTCTTCAGTATCCTGGATGTCCGAACCTTCCGGACGGCTAACATTGGCTCGGACCACTACCTTGTTGTAGCCAAGGTACGAATGCGGATATCCACAACGCCACAACAACGAAATACTGTGAGAAAGTATAATGTCGAAAAGCTACAATCGCAAGACACCGCCAGAGTCTTAGAGTGTACTGTCATCGAATCAACAGGTATTGGATACCTTGTTTGTTTGCCTAACAATAAAGGGGGATTATTGATTTGAACTAATTATAAAAGAAGAATTTATGGACCATTTGTTAATGAAAAAATTAAATGTAGAATTATAAGAAAAGGATGGATAACCTCCGCAGCAATCAACGATATTTGGCAACCATCCCTCCACATAACACTATACGCTTCTTCAACTTTTATACGTCCTTGGCACCCAGACTCTTCAATCTGCTTTCCTTTGAACTTCGTAGTATTCGTAGATCCTTTACTTTCAACAGACTTATTAAGAAGTGGTTGTTGGGTTTTAATTTCAGTGAAATTGGTAATCTTGTCAGAGTTTTGGTTTAACTTCATGATATTTATAAAGGGTGATTTTTTAGCTGGTTTGGTTTTGGCAACACTGGTTTTGACAGCTGACGTGTGTTTAGTACCTTGTGTCACTGTCAAACAGCTTCAGTTTGGTTTGCAATTTAACCATGGATCGTCTTACAAATGAACAACGCTTGCAAATTATTGAATTTTACTATCAAAATTCGTGCTCGGTTCGAAATGTTTTTTTTATCGATTTATCGAAAAATTGTGTTCAGCGATGAGGCTCATTTTTGGTTGAATGGGTACGTAAATAAGCAAAATTGCCGCAATTGGAGTGAAGATCAGCCAGAAGCATTGCAACAGCTACCAATGCATCCCGAAAAAGCCACTGTTTGGTGCGGTTTATGGGCCGGCGGCATTATTGGGCCATATTTCTTCAAAGATGATGCGAATCGCAGCGTTACTGTCAATGGTGAACGCTACCGAGCGATGATAACAAACTTTTTTTTGCCCGAAATGGAAGTTCTTGACTTGCATGATATGTGGTTTCAACAAGACGGTGCCACATGCCACACAGCACGAGAAACAATGGCGCAATTGCGAGGCGAGTTTGGTGAACAGTTAATTTCACGTTTCGGGCCGGTCAATTGGCCGCCTAGATGGTGCGATTTGACACCATTAGATTATTTTTTGTGGGGGTATGTCAAGGCTAATTTCTATAGGGACAAGCCCGCTTCGATTGACGCACTGGAAGCCAACATCCATGCATTCATTCGTGAGATACCGGCCGATATGTGTGAAAGAGTATGCCAAAATTGGACTCAGCGGATGGGCTACCTGAGACGCAGCCGCGGTCAACATTTGCATGAAATTATCTTTAAACATTAAATTGCAAGGTTCAAACTATCGATTCAAATAAATATTTCATTCATTTTTTCGAATTTTTTGTGTTTTTTTTTTAAAAAAAGTTCTCAACCTCTTAAAAAATCACCCTATATTATGCTTTAACTTAATTTAACTTCATTAACTTAACTCCTGTATTTTGCAATCTTAAATCTCAACAAAATGCTTTCACCCCACAATAATTTCTTCCTTAGGTTTTTTTTCATTATAAAGTTCCATACATCCGCCACTAGTTCTATAACTATAGGATGTATCTGTTATATTTCTCTTTTAATTTCGAGTAAAGTACACTATTTAAGCTAGTATATAAGACATAAATATTATACTTAAGTACATATTAATCCATAATTGTTAATTAGAATACATTGATTGAAATAAAAATTTAATTGAATTGAATTGAATTGAATTGAATATTGATTTGATTAATATTGAATAATAAATAAAACACAGTTATTTAAAAAAAGTTTCTTTGCTTTTACCGACTGGAGGCAATTCATGCTGGATTTGCAATCGTTGCAGAACATTTCGGTTCCTAGATTCGCTTTAATCCCAAACAGGAAAACTTTTCAAGTCCATGGCTTTGCGGATGCATCCATGAATGTATATGGCTGCTGCATCTACCTAAGATCAATAGATTCATTCGGGTTAGTTCAGGTGAAGCTTTTCGTTGCCAAATCAAGAGTTGCTCCGGCGAAGAAAAAACAGCTTCCTCGGCTGGAACTGTGTGCAGCTCATTTGTTGTCCAAATTGTGGTCGAAAATCCGTAAGACCTTCGCAGCTTTGCCATCTGCAGTTTACTTTTGGACGGATTCTTCAATTACTCTTCACTGGATTTCGACGCATTCTGTTGCTGAAATACAGGAATATAAATACAACGGATGTCGTTTGGAAGCATGTGCCTACCCTTCAAATTCCGGCAGACATTGTCTCAAGAGGTTGTGCAGTGAAGGAGCTTGAAACGTCGATATGATTTGGCGGGCCAAGCTTTTTATTGGAAGATGATGGCCATCCATTGTTAACATTCAGCTGTCCCCAGAGGAATCGGCGTTGGAAAAGAAGAAAACAGTCCTAGCTTGTCAAAAATTGGACTCCAATGAGTTACTCAACGTAATAGAAAAATACAACTCATATACCAAACTTCTTCGTATATTTGCGTACGTTCTAAGGTTTCGAAATTATAGGTTGAATCGAGTTTCACAAGGAAGTCTGTTAGCAGTTGCAGAATTAGATGACGCTCTTCTTCGAATTGTTTACTTGGTCAAACAAAACACGTTTTCAAATGAAATAAAGTCACTTCAAAACAATCGAAAGCTAAAGGGATCCATCAAGTGATTAAATCCTTTCATCCAGGAGATAAATGGTCTACCCCTTCTGAGAGTAGGAGGACGCTTGAAGCATGCCAACATCCCGGAGGAATGTAAATACCCATTGCTGCTCCCCAAAAACTGCAGTTTTACTCAGATACTGGTTAGGCATTTGCATCTGACAAACTTCCATGATGGTCCAAAAGCACTTGTAGCATTAGTAAGGAATCGGTTTTGGATCATCAACGTACGGGAAATCGCTCGTCAGACAGTCCGGAATTGTATTCATTCCGTCAAATACCGACCGAAGCTATTGGAACAAGTCATGGGTGACTTGCCTCTAGAGAGATTAACTCCGTCACGTCCTTTTCTCTGTTGTGGAGTCGATTTCTGCTGTCCCATTTACACGCACTATAAGATAAGGGGCAAGGTTCCTTACAAAACCTACGTAGCAGTGTTCGTTTGCTTCTCAACAAAGGCAGTTCATTTGGAAGCCGTATCAGATTTGTCAGCAGACGCTTTTATTGCAGCAATGAAGCGAATGATAGGTCGAAGAGGCGATAACGCAACCAATTTTGTAGGAGCGCAATCGAAACTGGTGGAATTGCGCAATATGTTGTTCAAAAGTTCTTCTCAAAACAGCATTAATAACTTTTGTACTAATAACAGCATAAATTTTCATTTTATACCCCCCAGGGCACCTCACTTTGGTGGAATTTGGGAGGCGGCCGTAAAGGTAGCAAAGGGTCATCTCTACGGGAGCCTGAGCGGTGCCAAACTAACGTTCGAGGAGTTGTCCACAGCTCTGGTGGAAATCGAGGCGATAATGAATTTGTGTCCGATTACTCCGATGTCGTCCGATCCTAGCGATCTCGAAGCAATAACGCCAGCACACCTGCTAATCGGGTCATCACTCAAGTCCATTCCTGAGCCAGCAGTGGAGATGCCAGAAATCAGCTACATCCAGCGTTGGCGGCGAATAAATGCCGTCAAAACCCACTTTTGGCAAAGATGGTCATGAACTGCAAGGTCGGGCAGAGTGGATGTCTTCTAGCCCAAACGTCAAGGTCGGCAGTCTCGTTATCGTGCACGAAGACAACGTTCCCCCTTAAAAATGGCTCATGGGAAGAATTACCAACGTCGTCAGTGGTCCAGATGGTAAAATCAGAGTTGCTGACATTAAGACAACTAAGGGAAAGTGCAGGTGTCCCATCCGAAAATTGGCAGTTCTTCCGTCTTGAAAGGAGTTCAAAGGGGGCGCAATGTTGGAGCAGAATCGTCGTCGTCATCATCATCGTCATCGTAATCAGCGTCACCATTCATATCATAACTTCTTATTATAAATTTGTTATTTTGAATTATTGAATTTGAATACATATTTAAATCTGGCGCCTATATTATACCATTCACCATATTTAATGTAAATTTTTAATTCGCCACATAATTCATACTCTTAAAAGTAACATAATTTTCTCTCTTTAACTTAAAATCAGTTACTCAGTTCATGTATAAAAACCCTCGCAAAAATAAAGCTTTATGAATTGTATATTAAAAACCCTAAGAGGAAACTATCGTCCTTTTCTTCGCCGACAATTTCGCTGAACTCTTCATTATTATAAACTTGAGTAGTTTCGCTATTTTTTCAAACATACCAATTTGTCGCTAGTAAGTCGAAAATCCAATAGTCGTTTAATTTCGCACCCTTTTGGCAATCGGTCAAACGCAACAATCAGGATTAAATCTATCTTAAGTCGAAGGTCAAATAGAAGTCCGCGGTTGACGGTCGAAAAATTATATTGCTTTGCAAAATCTAATCGCTTTCTTTTATTGACTTTTGAAATGAGAGGTTTTTTTCTAGCCACCCTGCCATGTAGTCCAGATTTATATAAGGCTCGGCGAACAGTACTTGCACTTACAGGTATTTCAGATGCTGATGAAATGTTTTCCGCAATTTTAACTGCACTTGATGCAGGATTTTGTTTCCCTTCATCAAATGCGAAAGTAACTCTGTCTGTCTGTCAGTCTGTCCACTACCCTTTCACGCCTAAACCGCTGAACCAATCATAATGAAATTTGGTACGAAGATAGTCTGGGACCTGGGGAAGGACATAGGCAGAAAAACCGCTCGCTAGGGGGCGCTGGAGTCAAGTTATTAATAAAACCTTTTCACGCCTAAACGGCTGAACCCATCATAATGTAATTTGATCAACAGTTAGTCTGGGACCTGGGGAAAGACATAGGTGGAAAACCGCTCGCTAGGGTGCGCTGGAGTCAAGTTATTAACAAAACCTTTTCACGCCTAAACCGTTGAACCGATTGTGATGTAATTTGGCAAATATATACCTACATTCCCAAATTATGGTTGGAAGTCAAAGTAGTTTTTATTCCCAAAGCGGGAAAGAGCTCTCACGCTAGTACAAAAGATCTCAGACCTATTAGCCTATCATCATTCTTCTTAAAAACTTTAGAAAGACTGATCGATACCCACCTTCGCAGCAGCATTGAATCAAGACTGCTATCAGAATCCCAACATGCCTACTGTAAGGGTAAATCAGTAGAAACTGCACTGCACCCCCAGTACGCACCATTGAGAAGACGATTTACTGCAAAGAATACACAATGGTTGTCTTCCTGGATATAGAAGGTGCCTTCAATAATGTTAAATCGGAGGCTATAATAGATGCCCTTTCAAATCTCAAGGTCGAGAACTCGCTTCGCAAATTGATCAATTTACTACTCTCTAGTCGAATTATCAACACCAAGCTGGGCGAGTCCTCTTCCAGGAGATTTGTCAGCAGAGGCACCCCCCAAGGTGGTGTCCTATCCCCCCTTCTTTGGAACCTGGTAGTAAATGAACTTTTGCTACTCGCTATAGCTATTTCCGGCAAGCATCTTCACACGATCAATGAACTCATGCAAAATGCACTAAATAAGCTCTCGAAATGGACCGACAAATGTGGACTGGGGGTTAACCCTCAGAAAACGGAGTTGGTTCTTTTTACTAGGAAATACAAAATCCCTCAGATAGACCCCCCTTCTTTATATGGTACCAAGTTAGTTTTCACCGACAAAGCAAAGTACCTAGGTCTCATCTTGGATAGTAAGCTTAGTTCGAAACTCAATATCCAAGAAAGAGTAAAGAAAGCTACCATAGCACTCTACTCCTGCAAGAAAGCCATCGGCAGCAAATGGGGTCTTCAACCCCGCATCGCCCAATGTCTCTATGTATCTATCATCAGACCGATTCTGATGTATGGTGTAGTGGTCTGGTGGACCGCCCTAGATAAAGCTATACATTGCGACAGCTTGGGGAAAGTACAAAGATTAGCATGTCTGTGCATTAGTGGAGCATTAAGATCAACACCCTCCGCAGCATTAGACATCCTACTATATCTCCCACCCCTAGACTTAATTGGTAAGCAAATGGCAACCAGTTCTGCCATAAGACTCAAAACAATCTCACAGTGGTCAAGTAACTACACTGGCCACTCCATAATACTAGACAATCTTACCCTTCCCGAAAACATAGACTACACTGTACCCAAGCCCAATTTTGACAAAAACTTTAAGGTCACTATTCCAGATAGGTCTTTCTGGGATGACCTAGGTGCTGTAACAGACAAGTCGATACACTTCTATACTGATGGCTCTAAAACCAATGATGGTGTAGGAGGAGGTGTTTTCTCAGACAGATTAAAACTAAATCTCTCCTTTCGCCTCCCTGATCACTGTAGCGTGTTTCAAGCGGAGATCATGGCGATTTCGGAAGCACTGTCCTGGATCAAGAGGAATGTAATATCCACTAACGATATTAGCATTTTCTTGGATAGTCAGGCGGCGTTGAAATCTCTGGAATCAGTCTCATCCACTTCTAAGACCACCTCCAACTGCCGTTCATCTCTCATAGAGATGGCTAAGCAGTTTAACATTCACCTTTGCTGGGTGCCGGGGCACAGAGACATTCCAGGGAATTGCAAAGCTGACGAGTTCGCTAAAATAGGAACAACAATACCTATTCTACCCGATAAGAAATATATAGGTATGCCACTCGCTACTTACAAGCTAGCACTCAAACTTGACACAGGTGGAAGGTGGAACCACCTGCCTTGCTACAAAGCAAATCTGGCCTAGATTAGATCTTAACCGCTCTAGATACCTTTTGTCACTAAAAAGACTACATATTAGTACGATTATCGGTGTCATCACAGGACACTGCCTTATAGGCAAACACGCTACTAGACTTGGCGTCATTTCGAATGACTTCTGCAGAAGCTGTAGAGACGAAGAGGAGGAGGAAAGTCCAACACATCTCCTCTGCTCGTGTCCAGCTCTTTCTCGTAGTAGGAAACTTCACCTTGGAGAATACTTCTTCGATGATCTAAGTGATCTTACACAAAAAGACGTAGGAAGCCTTCTTCGCTTTGTACAAAGTTCCAAATGGTTCACTTGAGTAGCGGGGTGATTATCCCCAAGATCCTTGGTATCACAATGGGCCTCTATAGGCCTAAGTGTGCTGGTACTTGTTACTGGCAGCCACTGCTACCTAACCTAACCTAATTTGGCAAAGAGATAATCTGGAACCTGAGGAAGGACATAGGCGGAAAAACCGTTAGCTAGGTTGTGCTGGATTCAAATTATTAACAAATTTTGTATTAATTGACCAAAATGACACAAATTCACAATATGTGTTGGTTAAGTGCCAAAAGAGAAAATCACAAAATCTGCACCCAATAGGTGGAGCTGTAGTTATTGACAAATTTTATGTTAATTGACCAAAATAACTCATATTGACAATTTATGTTGGTATAGTGCCATAAGAGAAAACTACAAAATCTGGACCCGATCTATATGTTTGTTAAAATACAGATACTGGTCTAGCCAGAGCCCGAGGTATCTGAATGCATTTTGACATGCAAGTGGCCGCCCGTGTCGTCCAACGGTTGCGAACTTTCGCCAGTTCTTTCTGGTGACCCAAGAGGCCCTGGACAACGGCGTCCGAAACAATATGGTTTCTGACTTCTCGATCTTCAACTTTCAATTGTCACAATATCGCTGAATCTTATCGAAGTCCTCGATGACCTCGATCTTTGGTCCTGATCTGTACGCGACCAAGTCATCTGCGTACGCAATAGCTTGGTGAAGAGACCCTACGAGATCGCTTGTGTAAATATTGAAAAGGATCGGCGAATTGACCGCACCCTGTTGTAGACCATTTTTAATTTCAAAAGTGCCAGCAGAGGTCATATTGCCATTTTTCACAATGAACCGCCTACTGGTGAGCATATTATAAAGTATGTACAGCAGTGGTTTACTTATGCTCAGCCTGCTCAACCTGTACAAAAGTCCCTCTAACCAAACGGTGTCGAATGCTTTTTCCAAGTCAACCAGACAGGCACCCGTGCATTGTTTCTTGCTTTTGTTCCATTGGATATCCGATACGAGTTTAGACGCGGCATGTATAATATCATGCCCCGCCTTAAATCCGAATTGGTTATCTGGAATTATATGTTTGTCCTCAACCCACTTAGTCAAGGCTCTATTGATCACTTTTTCGAATACCTTACTGATGTTCGGAAGGAGACTTATTGACCGGAGATTTGCCGGATTGGAATTGTCCTTACCCCTTTTAGGGATAGGATGCACTACTGTTGTTTTCCAATGCGCTGGATAATGTGCATTATTCAGCACATTATTAAACAGAATGCAGTAAATGTCTACCGCTTCTAAAGGGAGATGTCTAAGCACAATGTTAGATATTCCATCGATTCCCACTGACTTCTTTCTCAATGATTCGAAGATCGCTTGGAGCTCGTCCGTCGATAAGAACGGGGGATGTATCCCTTCGTTGGTGATGGCATTATTTGCCCTATTGACTTCATTGAACTCGATGAAACCAATGTTCTCTGATCGCCATTACTGTAGTTCATTTCGAAAGTAGAAGTTGTGCACATGGACTCGATTCTCCAGGTCATGGTTAGGGCAAATACTGCTAATCACCCTATACACTTCCTGAAAAGTCGCTCCTATAGCCTCAACCTTGTCCCGCGGATCTTCGATCAAAAAGAAATTGTCGTCATCGACTGCGTTTACTGGATCTATACCTGCTGTCACAAGTATTCATTCGTTGTCCGTATTTCAAGAAATTTTGAGACATGGAAGGTCGTTGAGATTGTTCCTCCGAAATATTTTATTTATTTGCGGGAGCATACTGGGGTTGTTTGCTTTTACAGCCCCAATTTTTTAGCTCCAGTGCCCACCGCTTTGCCGTTCAGGTTAGCCCTTGGTTTTTTTGTTGGCCGTTTAAACGGCGATTTCTTCGCCTTCAACTGGTGCGGTTTTTTGTTGGCGGGATTTTATTAATTCAGGCTCGAATTATTTTGCCAAATAATTTTCGCCCAGGGTTTTACACCCGATAAACTTTAATTACGACACCACCTCGGTGAAGTGCTACCGGAATCGTATGTCGATTTAATTCAACCGGTGCGCTATATCCCAGCTCATACCCACTTCTCACACTTCTAGTTCAATATATTTTTGTTTAAAATATGTACTAAATTTTCGGTTTGGTTTAAAAAAAAGTTTGGTTTTAAGTAGATATAATGCCTACTTCACCGAATTTAAATTTAGCCTTAGTTGTGGCCGTCTGCTGAGTAATTTTTCCCCGGCTCAAAGAAACCGCTATTTCCGTTTTTGATTGGAAATTTACGGCCACAACTCTGGAATTTACCGATGGTAGCTCTCTCCCAACTATTGTTCGAAAAAAATCGAGCTTGGGCTCAGCTTCGAGAATCGAACGTAGCTAACTTAGGTTTGTTTGTTCGAACAACCATTGATAGTTTCGTAACAATTTGTAAACTACTTGGCTTAAATAAATTATTTAATAGACTTAATCTAACCATGAATACATTGACAAAGGGACTAGGATAAATAAATAACAAAGAGAATAAATTAACATATAGATAATAAATAGATAGAAGCTATGACTGAGTAATAATAAATAAATAACAAATACATAATGACAATAAATAAATAAATCAATAACTATGTAATAAATAAGTGACTATATAATAAATAAATAAATAATAATATAATAAATAAATCTCTATGAACCGAATTCGTACATAAATATCAAATAAATAATCTATCACACAAACTAATAACTACACTTATGATAACTGCTACGTGCATAAACATACATAAATAATTGCTTCACTGGGATATACACACATATATGTACATGTATATCACAGCTGATTTTTTTAACTCTAAAATACGTAAACTACTTGGTTAAAATAAATAAATAAATAAATAACAACACATACGTTATAATGAATAACAGCTAAGGGTACAGGAACAATTAATAAATAAATAAATATTTTATGTGATCAATAAATAATTATTAATAATAAATAAATAATATATAGGACCTGTTCAGTACTTAAAAGTCAATTTATTCTTTAAACATATATTCTAATCGTATTCTTATTCATTATCGATAAATTATTAACTTAATCCAATTTGTTCTATTTTCTAATTATGTCAAACAACTACAATTTACCCTATTCTCATTAACCATTGCATTACGTAATCATTTATATCAGTTTAAAGTTAGAGAAAGATCAACTGTTAATTTTCATGTACATACAGTCTGCTAAGTCAAGAGTCTTCACCTAGTTTGCACTTGTTTCACTCTCTTTCATTATCCAACCATCATCGTGTGCAGATCAATTCGTCCATCGTATGTATGTTAAGTAAAATATATTATAAGTGTTAAATTGAAATTTTCGTTTTTCATTTAATTCTCAATCGCTCGATTCATCTTCGCTTAATCAAAAACATTTATTGGACCTTCGAGCCGGATTTGTGAACATTTCTTGTGAAAAAATTTATCGTTGTATAAATATAATTACATAATATATCGGTTTTGCATGTGATTTGCATGATACACACGTGGAGTGGATAAATTCTATCAAATTGACCTTTCGGTGGATAATCAATATTTCGGTATTCGTGATAAACTATACACATGAGGTTTTAAATAAATTGAACAATAACGTCGTCGAACGGTACGAACTTTGAGAATTTAATCTGTTTATTTAACTATCTCGATCATGAATTCGATTAAAATTAAACGTGGTCATATTAAGGGGTGCTTGACTCGGGCTTCTACCTTCGCGGAAAGCATCGATGAACGTGTTTCGCTCGAGATGCTGGAGGTACGTTTGCTAAAACTAGAGGAAGCATGGACAGAGTTCAGATTGCTTCAAAATTTACTCTTAGCATCTCCGGGCGAAGAGGATTCTGGTTATCCTGAGGTCGATTTCTGTGAATACGAGTTGAAATATTTCTTAACCCAATCTACCCTAACCAAAGAAATTCCCGCTAGAAAAAGTTCTCAAAAACCCGCGGATAGTGAATCAGCCATTGAAAGGTTGACTAGACAGCAAGCGTCGTTGTTAAAATCATTAAATACGCCGCCGCAGCATTCAGAATCAATTTCACTGCCCAATCTAGTAGTGCCGTTATTTTCTGGGGACTACAAAGAGCGGCCTTGCTTCCGTGACCAATGAATACATTGGCTCAATAGATTCGAAACCAAATCTATCCCCAACACATAAGTTCCACTATCTAAAGTCGTTTTTACGCGGCGAAGCGGCTGATTTAATTCGCCATATAATCGTTTCCGATGCTAATTATTTAGACGCATGGGATCGATTAGAAGGACGATATGATCGCGCAAATTTAATTATTCATTCGCATATTCAGTTCTTCTTATCAATGCCGAGTATTAATTCCAGTGGTAGTCAATCGCTACGCAAAATTACCGACGGTGCCGACGAAACTATTCGGGGGTTAAATGCTTTGGGTTCGGGTACCCGGGACCCTTGGGTAATATTCATTCTGCTGCAGAAACTCGATCCTGATACCAGACAAGCATGGGCAGCAGAGATAGGTTCTAGGGATGACTGTACCATTGACGAATTATTATCCTTTTTACGTAAACGTTGTGACGCATTGGAATCTTGCCAACTTCTTTCTCGTTCTACTCAATCTCGTGGCAAGGTATCCAAACCAATACATTCGCACCTAACGGAATCCAATCAACATTGTCCAAAATGCAAATCAGACCATACATTAACTAAATGTACAGGTTTTCTATCATTAGATATAAATAGTCGTCGTGCTTTCGTGAAAGACAGCTCACTCTGTTTTAACTGTCTTCGACCGGGGCATTCATCAAATAAATGTCGCTCTACCTTCCGTTGTAGGATCTGTAACTCACCTCATCATTCGCTCGTCCACTCTCAATCCATTTCGACAAATACCACCAACAGTGAATCTACACCAAGTTCATCGACCACTGTTCCAGTGCCATCAAATGTTCCAGATAAAACAAAACCACAGTCCACGCTTTGCACATCCTTACAAGCAGAAGGCAATTCTTCCAATCGCAATCGTTGTACCCAATCCATATTGCCTACTGCTATCGCTCGCACTCAAGATAAGCTAGGAGTGTTTCAAAACATTCGGTTATTGCTGGATTCGGGGTCGCAAGTCTCTTTTGTTACGGAACAGACCGTTCAACGCTTGGGTCTCGCTCGTAAAAAGGCTCGCATCCCTGTAGTTGGTGTAGGTTCCACTCCAGCTGGTGTAACTAACGGAATTGTTACGCTTAAACTTTTCTCTCGTTTCACGCAACAGTTTGTTGAGATTCATTGCTATATAATCTCCAAACTAACGTCGCTAATGCCTGCTTCTGTATCCATAATTCAAGATACAAATACATTTTCATCATATACATTAGCCGATTCAGAATTTAATGTTCCTGGTCATGTTGATCTACTTGTCGGTGCAGATAAGGTGTTCAGCATTTTCAATGGCTCAGCGATTCGAGGTCAGTCAGGTATGCCTGATCTTGACCCAACTATTTTTGGTTGGGTTGTATGTGGAAACATGGACAGCCTTATCTTCACTTCATCTCACGGTGTCGACTCTTTCTGCACCCAGTTGGACACAACTCAAATGTTTGACCTAGAGCGATTTTGGCGCCTCGAAGAAGTTCAGCAGGAAGCTAGACTTTCCATTGAAGACCAACGAGCCGAAGACATTTTCGTAAACACACATACGCGATTACCTGACGGCAGGTACGTGGTCCAATTACCGTTCAAATCTGATCGCAATACTGAATTTGGAGATACCGTAAACGTCGCGCTAAATCGTTTTAAATCCATCGAACGTCGGATCGCTGGCAACCAATATCTTAGAGACAATTATATCAGCTTCATGAACGAGTATAAGAGTCTAGGGCATATGGAAGAGGTACCAGCCGATGAGGTAGAAATGTCTTCAGGTAATTGCTATTATCTCCCACACCATGCGGTCATAAAGGGTGATAGTAGTACCACTAAGGTCAGGGTAGTTTTTGATGGGTCGGCTAAAACGGGCAATCATTCATTACTTAACGCGTCGCTTCTCATAGGACAAACATACCAACGTGATCTCTTTTCCATATGCATTCGTTTTCGTCGTCATCGGTATACTTTATCTGGCGATATTGAAAAGATGTTTCGCCAAATACGAGTTGCAGAAAATCATACAAATTTCCAACGAATATTGTGGAGATATTCTATCGATCAACCCTTAAAACACTTTAGACTCCTCACTGTTACCTATGGTACTGCTTGTGCACCGTTTCTAGCTGTTCGTACCCTCTTTCAATTGGCCCTCGACTCAAAGGATACCTTTCCTCGCGCTGCAGAAGTTTTGCTAAATGACTTCTATATGGATGATGTAATGACCGGGGCTGATTCCATCGAAAACATTACCTCATTGCGTTTGGAGCTCAGAAGTCTACTTAAAGCAGGTGGGTTCAACCTTCGGAAGTGGACAACCAATTGTTGGCCACTCTTACTAAGTCTGCCCGAAGATCAACGCGAACTAACGCCAAGAGAGTTTGAAGAGTACAGCTCAGTAAAATTACTAGGTTTGCAGTGGTCACCCGCTAAGGATTCCTTTTCCTATAAGGTAGATTTGAAGGAAGGCTCATAGTTTACCAAGCGTCTCATTCTTTCAGAGTCTTCGAGGATATTTGACCCTATAGGTTTTCTAGCTCCTGTTATTGTTGGGATTAAAATTCTATTTCAGGAGCTCTGGCGAAATACAATTGGGATGACGTGGTAGCGCTTGAACACACCAACAGATGGCTATCTATTCGTCAAGATCTTCCTGTGCTTGAAACCTTAAATATCCCACGGATCATGTGGTCATCAAAGGCAAATACTCAGTTTCATGCATTTTGCGATGCATCGCTTGACGCGTACGCGGCAGTCGTATACTGCAGGAGTGTTGACTCAGCTGGTAACGTAATCAGCAATATCGTCGCAGCTAAGAGCAGGGTAGCCCCAGTAAAGGTTGTTTCTCTGCCTCGTCTTGAGCTCTGCGGAGCTGTTCTACTAACACGGTTAGTGAATAAACTTAAAACTTCTTTACAATATAAAGAAATGCAAGTTTTCGCTTGGACCGACTCTGCTATTGTCCTTCATTGGCTTTCGGCGTTGCCAAAAAGGTGGTCAGTTTTTATAGGGAATCGTACATCGGAAATATTATCGTCAATACCAAGAACATCATGGCATCATGTACGGTCTCAACAAAATCCCGCTGACTGCGCTTCCCGTGGCATTCCACCTTCTCATTTACTTCAGAATGAGTTGTGGTGGTCTGGGCCATCTTGGATAAGGCTAGAACAAGCTGAGTGGCCCGATACAATATACTCGATAAAGGATATTCCAATCGACATTTTTGAAGAGCGAAAAATGCCGGTCGCTAAAGTGTTAATGTCCGAAATTGAACCCTTAAACATTTTCAAAACCATATTAGACAACTCTTCTCGTTTCCTTAAATCAATTCGTGTGCTCGCCTATATTTATCGATTCATTTCAAACGCGCGTGTGAACTCTGCTCTTAGAATAAGACAATCGCTGTCTTCCGAAGAACTTTCGAAAGCCAAGACAAGGCTCATTCAGTTCCACCAGTCCTCTTGTTTTTCGTCGGAAATTAACTCTATCGCGAAAGGTGAAATACTTAAAAAGGGTTATAAGTTGGCATCCTTAGCTCCATTTTTTGATGAACAGAAGGTGCTACGCATCGGCGGTCGTATTCAAGAGTCAAATGTCACTTATTCTACTAAACACCCAACTATAATTAGTAAAAACACTCGATTCGCAAGACTTATAGTCGAACACATACATAAAAATAATTTGCATGCCGGAGTGTCTCAAATGTTTGCTATTCTTCGACAAGAATACTTTATAATCGGTTGTCGTAATCTCCTGCGAAAGGTCGTGCACGAATGCGTTTCCTGTTTTCGTTACCGAAAAACTACGTCAGCCCAGCTTATGGGCAATTTGCCAGCAGAACGCGTTCGTTTTTCGCGTCCGTTTCACAAGGTCGGAGTGGATTATGCCGGGCCAATAACTTTGCGTTTAGCCAGAGGACGAAATCCGAAATTCGTCAAGGCATACATCTCGTTATTCGTGTGCTTTACGACAAAGGCAATTCATTTGGAGTTGGTCGGTGATCTCTCTTCCGCCGCATTCCTTGCCGCTCTTGATCGTTGCGTATCGCGCCGCGGTAAACCATCGGAAATCTGGAGTGACAACGGCACCAACTTCCACGGGGCAAGGAGAAGCCTCGACGAGATGTTCCAGCTTCTTTTGAGTCAGCAGCACAACGATATAGTCATTGACCACCTCGCCAAGGATCAAATCGCGTGGAAATTTATTCCCCCCTCTGCACCTCACTTTGGAGGCTTGTGGGAGGCGGGAGTTAAATCCACCAAATTCCACCTAAAGCGAGTTGTCAATGACCACAAGCTGACGTATGAGGAGATGTACACCTTGCTAACACAGGTACAGATGTACACCTTGCTAACACAGGTGGAGGCATTATTAAACTCCCGACCTATGTGGCCAACATCCGATATGGACCCCATTGCATTAAGTCCGAGTCACTTTTTAATCGGTGAATCGTATACTTGTGTCCCTCGTCCAGATAATTGTAAACAGAATTTTTGTCCGTATATTAATTGGTCTCTTTTACAGACATTAGTACAAGGCTTTTGGAAACGCTGGCACGCTGAGTATTTGACGTCACTTCAGCAGCGTCCGAAATAGCAACTTGCGAAACTAGATCTCCAAATCGGTGACGTTGTAATGCTGAAGGATCCGAATCTACCACCATCCAAATGGATCCTTGGACGTATTTCAAATGTACATCCAGGAAAGGACCAACGAAGCCGAGTTGCAACAATTAACACACAAACTGGCGAATACGTGAGACCAATCGCTAAACTCGCTCCTCTACCTTTTGCTGAAAGACCAGAGTCTTCCAGGGGGGGCTGAATGTTCAGTACTTAAAAGTCAATTTATTCTTTAAACATATATTCTAATCGTATTCTTATTCATTATCGATAAATTATTAACTTAATCCAATTTGTTCTATTTTCTAATTATGTCAAACAACTACAATTTACCCTATTCTCATTAACCATTGCATTACGTAATCATTTATATCAGTTTAAAGTTAGAGAAAGATCAACTGTTAATTTTCATGTACATACAGTCCGCTAAGTCAAGAGTCTTCACCTAGTTTGCACTTGTTTCATTCTCTTTCATTATCCAACCATCATCGTGTGCAGATCAATTCGTCCATCGTATGTATGTTAAGTAAAATATATTATAAGTGTTAAATTGAAATTTTCGTTTTTCATTTAATTCTCAATCGCTCGATTCATCTTCGCTTAATCAAAAACAGGACCAAAATAAATAATCTATCATACCATCAAAACTGGCAATCTAAAATGATGCACATTTGACTCAGAAGTCAGAACTCGGATTTATTTCGTCTAAGTACTATCCATATGTTTTTTTTTTTTACTTTTATAAACATTTTTATTTTTCAATTTTCGATATTAACTTACATACTAGACAAAAATGCTTAAATCTAATTTAAAACTAACAAAATGTCTTAATCTAGCTTACTGGCCCTTAGGGGGCACTCTATGCTTAACACTATTATTACTAACTATTGCCTTTCGGCCTTAATCTAACTATACTACGACTAAACTAATTTAACATTTACTGCCAAGAAAAGTCTTGAAACTTGGAAGCTTTATCATTTTTTTTATTTTTTCCTTAAAACTGCAAAGAACTTAACCTACCTAAAATAGCCTAATCTACTTAACCTAAACTAATCAGGGTGGTAAGCGTTCGTTGCCTAGTGCCCCGAATGGTCATCATCCTGATTGCGTCGTCGGGCGCTTGGCCATCGCCGTTACGACGCCCCCTCGCGCCACCGAGACCTGAGCGAGGCCGCAGCGTCGGTCTCCTCTCGAAGACGATGCATCGTACTGGCGGGCCCGGCTACTCCACGAAGACCCCCTAGCTAACCTTAAACTACATAACTAACCTAACTTAAAAAACTAGGATGTTACATTAGTAACGCACCGACCTGGGAGATCGCATTATCGACCCCCTCGTCATCAACAAGCCACCAAAATTCAGTGTATTGCTTTTCAGTATCCAATTTATCCCGGTCCGCAATTGCGGTACTAAAACGGAGAAGCTCATGAGCATTGGCGTCGAACCCGTCGTGGATGAGCCGCTTATCTCGCGCACCGAGTTGGCGGTGGTACAATACCGGGATACCATCCCTTTTTTGAACTAACCCTTTAGCATCAATATGAAGAAATACCTCTGGTGGGATAAAGCCCGATAGGGGCGTACTCTCATGGTACATTTCATTGGGGTAATAAGCCCCGAAGATCAGGCTATTGTCGCTGGTCATCGCCCTTGCAATATGCCTTCGAATCGCCTTAATAAGGAAATTGTCAATCCTGTTCAGATGTGCCCCATTGTATAGGACCTTGTTGGGATAATATTTTATATACTGGGACTCTGGTCTTCTGTACAGTCTGAGACAGGTCCTAAGACATTGCCTCTCAAACACCCGAATCTTTCCCATGTAGAAAGGCGCAACATTGAACCACACTGGACAACCATATGCTATAATTGTTCCGATTAGGGCAACGTAACAAATGACCTTCACCCTGGAGTTAAGTTGACTGCTGTGAAACAGTCTTCTCGTCAGAGCAAAGGCCATTTTAGCCTTGGCGAGACCAGCATCTATATGATTATCAAAATACAGGTACTGGTCGAGCCAAATACCGAGATATCTAACAACACTTTTCACAGCCAATGGCCGCCCGTGCTGTCCAATGATGCCAAGTTTTTTCCAGTTTTTCTGGTATCCCTAGAAGCCCTAATCAATGGAGTTCTGAACAAAACTGTTTCCGTCTTTTGGAAGTTGATCTTCCATTGAATGTCGGAGAACAGTTTTGACGCGGCATGAATAGTGTCATGCCTCGCCCTAAAACCAAACTGATTGTCCGGGATGATTTTAGTATCCTCAACCCACCTCAGCAGAGCTCTATTAACTACTTTCTTGAATACCTTGCTAACATTCGGAAGTAAACTAATTGACCCTTGATTAGCAGGGTTGGTTCTATCTTTATTCCGTTTTGGAATAGAGTGTACCACAGCTATTTTCCAATGCACCGGATAATATGCATTATTCAGTGCGTTGTTGAATAGAGTGGTGAAAATATCTACCGTTTCTAGGGGCAGGTGTCTCAAAACGACATTTGGGATACTATCTACTCCCGACGATTTCTTGTTTTTAAGTGAATCAAAGATGCACAAGAGTTCATCTTTTTGCACGAACAAATGAGGGCTAGCTCGATCATCGGCGATGATGCCGTTCGCAAGGTTTTCATCATTGAATACGGTGAAACCGTTATTCTCAGATCGCCAATTCTGGAGTTCAGTGCGCAGATAAAAGTGATTCAGAAAGGCTCCATTCTCAAGCTGGCGGTTACGACAAACTGGATTGTTCACCGTATACACCGACTCGAAAAAAGCGCCCATCAGATCCACCTTCTCCTGCGGGTCTTCGATCACGAAAAAACCATCGCCTGTGTCGACATTTTCCGGACTTATGCCAGCAGTCAGTAATGTTTGTCTGTTCTGTATTGTCTGGGGAATTCGGACACATGGTATGTCATTGTGATCTCTTTTTCTGAATAATTTATTTATTTGCGGGAACATGTTCGGACTACTGGATTTTATAGCCCGAATTTTATTGCCCCAATGCAAACTTACACATTTTCTATGTAGGTAGGTAAGATATATGAGCATTTTGTAACGAGTAGAGCAGTTAGATATGCAATCTTTATTTTATTTTTTCTGCTTCGACCGTTGATCTTTAACAAGCTGACCGAGGTTGCATATGTCGTAAAGATTTCGTGACGGCTAATTATTTGAGATTTTGTTTTGTTGTTTTTGGCTGCATATGAAATGGAGAGGGATAGAGAATGAGGGAGTGTTTAGCATCCTTACACCCTGAGAGATCTGCAAATAAAACAATGGTTTATTTACATTTTCGAACAAATGAAGAATAGCTAACCGATAGCCAAAAATCGATTGCTCGGAGCATTTGAGTAATTGTTAAGACTTAGAGCATGTTCGCAATTCCTCAGAGCGTTTGTGTAGTTAATGAGTAACTAACAATCGGAGGATAATGAGCAGCTAATGTCTATCTCATAGACTTTCATGGCCTTAGGCTATACATATATGCCGAATTGAGTAAGGCAATTCAACTTACTTGCGCAGTATGGAGTATTAAAGTTTCGACTATATCTGCATTAGCGCATTTTTAGTACATACATAGTACAATGTGCAGAGTACCGAACCGTAGATAGTTCGGATAAAAAATTCAATAGTGAATTATTGAGACAGTGCCAGAGCTTTTCTACTTGTGTATCTACACAATGTGCATCTGAAAAATTTTATTACATACTTAGCTAGCGGCCGAAGGTAAATAGGTGTTAAAATGTCTGGCTCTGTGCCTACTTTCTCTTTTTCGAAGCAATTTCTCCATACCTAGGGCGTATTCGGGCAAGAATACGTCCTGGGATAGCTTACTTACTGTATAGGCACGCAGGCCATACAGAATAATACTAACGCAGGGCACAGAGCGGGGTTTGGAATATAACCTGTGCGATGTCAATAGCTAAGGTCCCTTTTATAGCCGGGCGAAATCGATACGACAATCTCAAAAACGCAAGTGCAAGTGCGTTCATGACCATGTTTCAGAGCAAGAGCAGGTACATTACCTGGTACCAGGCACAATTTTCCGCCAGCAAGAGCAGCCGAAAGAAATAAAAATGTTGCTAGTGCAAGAGCAATTACCTGCTTGTGCAAGAGCAGAACAAGGTGCAACTGACGGTTCCCAGGTGTCGGCCAAGCAGTCTGAGCGCAAAATTGGCAGACGGTAGGCATCTGAGAGAGCCAAAATCCAATTGCCACAGCAGCATGGTTGGAGCAAAAAATAAAAATTAAAAGATCAACGGAGTCGAGTATAAGCAGGCAGATAGAGGTGCATGAGTAAGGGTCGAACATTTTGCCAGAACGAGCAGGTCAATGGTCCTACTAGCAGGGCAGAGTTCATATGCATTTGCAATGTAATGTTTGACAAAATATGCATGCGCAGGATAGAGCTAGAGACAGAGATCAGCAACAGTAGCTAAGCAGTAGATCGAAAGTATAAGTAGAGCATAAACAATACCAGCTAGGCGCCTAATCAAGATGCATATAGTAAGAGCATTGGCCGCTTCCGCTATATATTCTATTATATATATATCATATACTTACTTACTTAGTTCGCGCTACAGCTCGAGGTGAACCTGGGCCTGCTTCTTGCAACCATTTGTGTGTGCGTGTTATATTTTTGCACGAATGGAAGGGACCTACAGTTTTTTGCCGACTCCGAACGGCGAGTTGAGAAGCTTAATCGTGACAAATGATACTCTTTGATGCTTGTCAGACATTCGAAAGAGGTGGGCACTGTGACAAACTTTTAGGTGTTTGCGGCGTGATTCGAACCCAAGACCGCTGGCTCAGTAGTCCGACGCACTAACCACTTGCGCTACGGTGCCCATATATCGTATGCATGCTTATATTCGCCAAGAGCAGGGCAGAGTTCGTGCAAATAACACATTTGCCAGAATGGCAATTATTGACTTAATCTGCGGATAGGATAAGCTACATCAGAGAAGCATTTGTGCAGAAACATAATAAGAGCATAAGTCACATCAGCTAGGCGTTCAATTAAATATATGATATATTTGCCAATAGCAGAGCAATATTTTATGCATAGCAAGCAAGAGCATGTCTTTTTCTTTTATTTCTGTGCAGTAGCTTGAGCAAGAAGGTCGCTTGTGCGACCACTAATACTAATGTTTTCTTTTTCTTTGCGAGAAACACCGGCCAAGAGCAGTGGCAGACGACGGCGAAGCGAGAAGCGAGTGCAAGAGCAACCAGAGAGCAGGTGGACGCACGTTTGGGCAGATGGCTGAATGGGCATCCAATAGCTCGGCTATGCTATTGGAAAACGTGCGTGTGGAGTGCAGAAGCCCAGCAGACAATTCGATCATGCAGAAACAAAACCAAACGGATCATAGGCAGTGAAGATGCAAGGATCTACAATCCAAATAGCGCAAATTGCGATGAAAAAGTGGACGATGTCGTGGCCAGAACGTGGAAGGAGTATCATGTAAGCATATCCGTATTGGCTGATGTCGAAATACCGCGTTGGGTCGTCCTAACACATGATGCGTTCAGCATCGCCTATGGGCAGTAAGAGATGCAAGGGTCGACTAGCCCGGTGGCGCTGTTATGGTGCGTACTATCAACTCCAAAAAATAAATTGACACCGAAAGTGCTATTGGTCCGATTCAGAAATTGTCCTGGATGAGATGCGCAAGTTCCCGAGCGACATAAAGATCTTCGTGAGTTACATCAGCACAATTAATCAGCGCTGCAATCATGTTTTGACTCTGGCAAGTCAAAGTGGGCAGGGACATGCTGTTATGCAAGACTTGCTGGCCTACCATTCGCTGTTTGATGAATCGATACGCATAACAGCATATGTACAGCGTATTGTGCGCTTGTTTTGCGCGAAATGGTCAGAGACTGTCAACGAGCGGTCAGCAAACGTTCTCACACGCAAGAAGAACCATGACAAGAAAGCAGAGACGAAATGTTAGCAAAAACAAAAGAAAAACCTAAACTGCCAGACTTTATGGCTCAGAATCCACCGCAAGCACGCCCAATGTAAATAGTGGGCAGCCACGCAATCAACTGGGTCACAGTCCGAAAGCTTCGTGCACTATTTGCGCCGTACCAGTGTTCCGAATTGTTGGCGCAAACCCCGAGCTGCAGCGATTAACCGAGCAATGGGACAAAACCGAGTTCCCGAATGCGGTTGCCGAACGCAAAATTACACGGCGTTTCAGTACACCGCTAACTCCACATAATGGTGAACTCCGAAAAGCGAGCGCGAAACGAACAAGATATCACCTAAGCAGAGAGTTTGGCATATGCCGTCACGTCAGTTTGAAAGCTGGGACAAAATACGCCAGTTTGGGCAGATAATTTTGGGCAGATATTTTTGAGCAGATAATTTTGAGCTACATATATTAACGAGCTACGATTGCACACTATAAAATGAAAGCAGCCCAGTCGGAATCGGCAAATAGGCGATCTAGTTTGCATATAATATAAGCAAATAAGCGACTGCGCAGCGCGCGAATGCGAGCAGGCGGTCGCATGTATGATCGTCCTATCACGAACTCATGCCTTATCTCAATGGAGACAGATCTTCAACCGGACGACAAAATGTGTGCAAATGGTAAGTGCACTTAAGGCTGCACACATCCAGTTGAAGGAAAAGCTCCTGTTGATGATCGAGCAAATACTTCATGCCTGAATGAGTGGGTTTTCCATGGACATATGCAGGGGCGTCCATGGTTTTCCCAATCTCCACGAGCAAATGCTATTCAGAAGAAAGCCCCAATAATAATAATAATAAACACAAAAATATTTCATCTTCAATGTTGAAGCCTGCAGCTTCAAAGTGGGCAGAATGTTCGATATTCTGTGGAAATATCGAAGGACTCATCACCGCACGTGCACCGTCTTCTAGTCCTGTGTAGAGAGATACAGTATAAATACACACATTATGTATCGCTCTCACAGAGACAATATACAGAAGCAGCTTTCATCCCTCACTATGTGCTAAATACTGATCGTCATCGCAATCAGATATCTGTGGCGCATCAAAAGAGCAGGACGTGCTTCCTTTTAATAAACAAGAAATAAATAAAAAACACTTAATAAATAATAAGCAAAATCCAAAGTTGTTGTTTTTAGTTGGCTTTTCTAGATTTTACAGTCCACTTGCCAACCACTGAGTATATTATACACCTGGTCAAACCATGGTTCATTAAATTGTTTTCTATTATTGCTTGTGCAGCTAATTGGGTACGAGTCTTTAATTATTTGCATCGTGGTGTGTTAACAGTCGTTAATTGAGTTGTCTTCTGAACAAAGAGGCTTTAGAAATGTTCCATACCAGCTTAGGGAGAAGATTTATTTCCCTCAATTCTTCATCAACTTCGCATATTCGGCCGAACGTGACTACAATTGGTAAATGGTCAGAGTATGGTACTTGTTTTACTTCTAGATCAGTAACGTAGGCGCACCATTCACCTGTTACTAGACTATAGTCGATTACCGACGTACTTTGCCTTCCCACAAAAGTAAATTCTCCAAATTTGTCACTTCTGCTGGTACCATTTAATATTCGCAGTCCAAGGAAATCACAAAATTCCATAAGTTTTTTTACCTCTAGAGTTGCGGATTTGATCCTTTAATTGTCGACTAATACCCGTTTGTTCATTTTCCACACCTCCTTTATTACCCACTCTTGCATTGAAGTCTCCGATCAGCATTGCATTTAGGCCATCACAACCCATCATTACCTACTGTATTTTTAAAAAGTCACTTTGCCAATGATTACAGTTTATATACAGCGGTTGACATTTGATCTATCAAAGTGCTTACATGTTTAACAAAGAGCTCTTACAAAAAATCGTTAAAAACCTATGTACATATATACTTTATATAAAATTATAATTCCGTGTCAATAAGTTTCATAAGTGCGAACAACATCTATACAATCTAATTTCTGTAAGTCCTAGCAGCTAAGTTAAACAGAATCCAGAATTATACTAACCAGAAAAACTAACCTCAATAAATGAATAAGAGAATACTGCTGGAAACTTCACCCGAACAAACTAGAGAGGAAAAGCGTAGGACTATTCTAGCTTCAACATATATAACACCAACTGAACAGCCCGAGCCTATTATGGAACCATCCTCAACATTAACTGTCAAAATCTTGAAAGACATTCTGGATGCCGATACGGAAAAGCTCGTCAAGGAACTTCCCTCAAAATCCGACTTCCAAGTACTTTGCGCAGAACTTACCGGCTTAAAAGTGAAGTACGACGAAATCTCTGCTAAAGTTATTCAACTTGAACGACGAAACAATATTTTGGAGGATTAAATGGATAAACTGTTCCAGAAAAGCTTGGAGACGAATGTAGTAGTTCACTTACCTGCAGAAGGCAACGCGGACATGAATGAAAAAGCAAAGTCTGTGTGCGCTGACCTTTTGGGCACTAACGACTCAGGCTCCGTGGTTGAATACACACATTTGGTATCCCCTCCTGGCGCACGCACTGCTAGGTTAGTTGTCAAAATGAAATCACGTAATGATGCTTGGGCAATACTGAAAAACGCTAAAAAACTAAATGGCACCAAAATCTACATCCATAAAGATCTTACGTTCAACCACAGACAAGAGAAATATACAGATGTAGAATGGTAGAACAAAAGCATGTTACAAAAAATTTTAAAACCAGCATACTAAAATCCAAAAACCAGCATACTATAAAAACGCTAAAAAACTAAATGGCACCAAAATCTACATCCATAAAGATCTTACGTTCAACCACAGACAAGAGAAATATACAGATGTAGAATGGTAGAACAAAAGCATATGTTACAAAAAATTTTAAAACCAGCATACTAAAATCCAAAAACCAGCATACTATCATACAGTACCTCGTATGAAATGCCTGCAACATGAACGAACTCATAGAATGGTGTATGATTCGAACAAAAGTTTTCGTTTCTCTCAATTTCCTTTTCTGTGTTGGACTTCCTTGTGTGATGTGGATGTGTTGTTGTTGTATTCCCATTGCTGCTTAAATTCGTTTTCTTTTGTATCACGAAAACCGGTTTTAGTTTTTTTTTTGTTTGTTTTCGCATACAAAACGAATACACGAGATACGAGAAGTATGTGTGTGTGATGTAATAATATTTTCTTTTCGCTTTTTTCTTATTGTAAGTAATGCAAGTTTAAAGGGGCATGGAAGAGGAATAGCGACTATGTATACCATGGCTGTGTGATTTTCATAGTGCTGCAAGTGTTCAAATTAGACTTTTAGATGTAAGTTAGTTTTAATTAGTTGTATTTAGTATTAATTAGATTTAAGTTCTTAGTTATAAATTTTATAAAAAATATAAATGATACATTGAAAGGTTTTACGCAAATTTTCCATAAATCAAATAAAAAATTAATATTTAAAAAAAAAACACATAACATACATATAATAAATTATAAAAAAACATTATCATACACAAAAAATAATATAAGTATTGCGTGCCACTAAGGCCATTAACTTTAATAAAAAAAAAATAAAAATATAGTTTTTAAGTTTATTTAGACTAAAAAATGTAATATTGTTTCAATAAAATAAATAAACGCTTGAAAAAAAAAAGCAAGTGTTCAAATTTTCTTGAATGGGAATTTTGCTACCGCGTATTCGTATGTACATATGTACATATGCATATGTATGTATATGCGATGGCCCAACAGATGGGCGGGAGAAGTAGATCATTTCGTTGGTTTTTGTGATTGCAATAAAATATGTAATTTCTTTGAAAACGTTAACCCTTTCAGTATTTTGATACCATATGGTAACATGGTTTCTTGTAACTCCCAAATCCCAATCGTTCTCTATGAGAATATTTTTTTGCTTCCAATTTCTTCCTAACTTCGTGCTCTATATGTTCAAGCATTTGATGCTAACAAAATTCGATCCTATAAACTCTCAGGGCGCATTGAGCACTCGTGCAGGAAAATCCTCCAAACTAATATCGATTTTTTTACAGTAGACAATTTTTATTTTTTATTTTTTGTTTAGATAATCGTCGAATTAATTAACATTTCTGATGACATTTTGTAGATAGATAATGGACGCACAGTTTTAAAATTAAAACAAATCGTATAAGTCGATTCTAGTAAATCTGAGATCATATTTGTGTTTTTAGGACATAATTTCCAAAAACCACTTTAGAGCTAAAATTTAACAAAAATTGTTTTTCATTCTTGTTAGTATAAGGCCCCTATTGCAAGTGTCGATCAACGATCGATGAGCGACAACTATCGATCACCGAGTGCTGATTTTGGTACTGTATATTGTGATTGTGATCGATATTTGTCGATTTGACAGTCGCCTATAGTCGATCACAAGTTTCTAGTCGATGCTTTTTTTTAGAAATGTGAAAGAGTTTTGTGCGAATCAATCGACGCAATCGACAATTGTCGTGACGATCGTTGATCGACACTCACAACTCTTAAAACAAAGAAGTTTCACTGAAAGGGTTAATTTCATTTCCAGAGTGAATATCGCTGAATCTTATCGAAGTCACGTTGCAAGAGAATTGCAATGACCTCGATCTTTGGTCCTGATCTGTACGCGACCAAGTCATCTGCGTACGCAATAGCATGGTGAAGAGACCCTACGAGATCACTTGTGTAAATATTGAAAAGGATCGGTGAATTAACCGCACCTTGTTGTAGAGCATTTTTAATTTCAAAAGTACCAGCAGAGGTCACATTGCCATTTTTCACAACGAACCGCCTACTGGTGAGCATATTATAAAGCATGAATAGCAGTGGTTTACTTATGCTCAGCCTGCTCAACTTGTAAAAAAGTCCCTCTAGCCAAACGGTTTCAAAGGCTTTTTCCAAGTCAACCAGACAGGCACCCGTGCATTGTTTCTTACTTCTGTTCCATTGGATATCCGATACGAGCTTAGACGTGGCATGTATGGTATCATGCCCCGCCTTAAATCCGAATTGGTTATCTGGAATTATATGTTTGTCGTCAACCCACTTAGTCAGGGCTCTATTGATCACTTTTTCGAATACCTTACTGATGTTCGGAAGGAGACTTATTGACTGGAGATTTGCCGGATTGGAATTGTCCTTACCCCTTTTAGGGATAGGATGCACTACTGCTGTTTTCCAATGCGCTGGATAATGTGCGTTATTCAGCACATTATTCAACAGAATGCAGTAAATGTCTACCGCTTCTAGAGGGAGATGTCTAAGCACAATGTTAGATATTCCATCGATTCCCACTGACTTCTTCTTTCTCAATGATTCGAAGATCGCTTGGAGCTCTACCTTCGATAAGAACGGGGGATGTATCCCTTCGTTGGTGATGGCATTATTTGCCCTATTATCTTCATTGAACTCGGTGAAACCGATGTTCTCTGATCGCCATTGCTGTAGTTCATTTCGAAGGTAGAAGTTGTGCACAAGGACTCGATTCTCCAGGTCATGGTTCGGGCAAATACTGCTATTCACCTTATACACTTCCTGAAAAGTCGCTCCTATAGTCTCAACCTTCTCCTGCGGATCTTCGATCAAAAAGAAATTGTCGTCATCGACTGCGTTTACTGGATCTATACCTGCTGTCACAAGTATTCGTTCGTTGTACATATTTCGAGGAATTTTGAGATATGGAAGGTCGTTGAGATTATTCCTCCGAAATATTTTATTTATTTGCGGGAACATACTGGGGTTGTTGGCTTTTACAGCCCCAATTTTTTTGTTCCAGTGCAGATTTACCGCTAATCGGTAGTTTTCTTTTATTAACTGTTGGAGGTTTTTAATCAACGCCTTCAGTGTCCTTATCTCTGAGTTTTGTCTGTCAGTAAACCGTCTGTACAAGGTTTTCAATCTCGACAGCAGTCTACTTTTCTGTTGGTGCAGTGCGTTAATTGTGGCGTTGCGGTATATCCCTACATTGTCAGTTTGTTGATGTCGAGGTATCGTCCTGTCCATCGTTTGTTTTATTGTCTCGTCCATTTGCTTGAGGTATCCGTCAATCTCCTCATTCGACAGATTCCTATTGGACGGTGGGTAGAGCGAGTTTGAGGAGAGTGCTCTTGTCAAAACTCTGGAGAAGCGTGTCCAACGCACCCTACTATAATTGTAGGGATGCGCATGAACAAACCTACACCTACCCCCTTCGGGTAGGGGTTAGAATATACCCGAGGTAGGCATGCCTGTCGTAAGAGGCGACTAAAATCCAATCTCCGTATACCGAGTGTATAGTGTATACAAAAATGCAATGGACAAAACAAAAAGATTAATTACCCCAGGTGACAGTCCAGCTTTACTGGAAAATCCACCCTCTTCGGAGGTCGGCTCTACGGATTCTGTGGAGAGCCATTTATTGCAATCCAATGACCCTTTCACAAGAAGTGCAAGGGTATCTCGATCTCTTCCATCCAGATCGAATAACTCCGGGAAAAAAAGTCCGCCGAGAGCGCCGCAGCGCGAAAATCAGGACTTAGCGAAATATAAAAGCTTTGAGGAAGAAAATAAAGTACTCCGAATAAAGCTTAACGAAATGGATCTACTCTATCAAGATCTTAAGAAAGAGATAGATCTATTAAAAGAAGAGAATAAGGTTCTAAAGAACACACACTCGCAGAAAGAGCGCGAATGTGCTCCAGCACTATTAGATAGTCGGGAGTACCACACCGATGAAGAAGAGCTAGCACGCGAAACGAATCGGGTCCCTAAGAAAAGACCTACTAAAAAACGGAGAGCCGGTTCTTCGCCTGAAGTCGTACCCTTAAACGAAGAAAAGCGTAAAGAACTGCAAGAAAATCAACGTAAAACGCAATTTAGTTTACCGCCACCAATAAACATCGTCGGGATAACGGAATATAATAAGTTGCATAGCCTCCTTAAAGGAACGATAACATCGAAATTTAAGGTCACATCTTTGAGGAATAATGCGTGGAAGATTAACGTCGATGACCATGACGACTATCGCGCACTGTCCCAGAAACTTAATATCGATAAGATTCGGTGGTATACTTTCGAAATCAATTCAGAAAGGCCACATCGTGTTGTAGCAAGGGGACTTCACCCCTCATGCACCAAAGAAGAGGTTATGAGCGACCTTAAAGACATGGGCTTTAAAATTCTTGATGCCGTTAATATCATCAAGAAGGAGAAGCAACAATCTGAAATGGATAAGGACATCTTGGTTAGGCGTGGACTTTTTTATGCTATCATTCGATAAATGTGGGCACCGTAGCGCAAGTGGTTAGTGCGTCGGACTACTGAGCCAGCGGTCTTGGATTCGAATCCCGCCGCAAAGACCTAAAAGTTTTTCACAGTGCCCACCTCTTTCGAATGTCTGACAAACATCAAAGAGTATCATTTGTCACGATTGAGCTTCTCAACTCGCCGTTCGGAGTCGGCAAAAACTGTAGGTCCCTTCTATTCGTGCAAAAATATAACACGCACATACAAATGGTTGCGAGAAGCAGGCCCAGGTTCACCTCGAGCTGTAGCGCCAACTAAGTATTCGATAAATCTGATAGTATCGACGATATCTACCGAATCAAAACCATATTGAATATCGTGGTCAAAGTCGAGTCCATGCGTAGAAATTTAAAAATAATTCCGCAGTGCAAACGTTGCCAAGGATTTAATCATACGCAATCGTATTGCAAAAAAGAACCAAGATATGTGAAATGCGCCGAAAATCACCTCTCCCAAGACGGTGGAGTAAACAAACAAGCCTCTGCAATCTGTGCTAATTGCAAGGGAAAGCACCCGGCAAATTATAGAGGCTGTGAAGTAGCCAAGGAGTTGCAAAAACCAAGAGATGCACTCCATAAGCCTCAAAATAAAATACTAAAACCGCTAACTAAGGCAAATCGTAAGATCGGTCAGGAGAACGTAAAAAAACAAAAACCATCGGGTTCAGAGCGGAGAAAGTTGGTGACAGGAGAAAAGCCCTCGACTTCTGGTCTTAAGAGAAACGGTAATGAAAAGCCATTAGAAAAGACATCGAGTAATAGCCCTCGGACAGCAGGAGTGCAGACCTACGCCCAGGCTGCAGCATCCGAAAAATCAAAAAACCTCGAAATCACGACGGACCCTGCTTCTCAAGTTTTCTCAATTATTCTCGCGAAACTTGAAGAGCAAAGCAAAATAAATAAAATTATTCTCGATAGGTTGGTTAAGCTCGAGAGTTATTCACGGAAAACGCCTAGAATATGAATGAAAAAATAATGTTAAAAATATGTACTTGGAATGCAAACGGACTTTTGCAAAAACTTGACGAATTGGAAATATTCATGCGAGAAAAAGATATTGACATTTGTTTGATTTCTGAAACTAACGTAAAAAAGGAATCGCATTTAAAAATAAAAGGCTATACTGATTACCACGCTTGTCACCCTTCGTGTAAAGCGAGAGGCGGATCTTCCTTGTTTATTAAAGACTGCATTGAACAATGCGAAGACCTAAAGATAGAGCTTGAAACTCTGCAACTGTGCACAATTCGAGTTAAAAATAGTCAGCGTGCTTTTAAAATCTCATCTATTTACTGTCCACCGCGTTCCGCGCTTGAAAAAAGTGGTTTTACTAACCTATTTAAATCGCTGAAACCTAATTTCATTATTGGCGGCGATTTTAACGCGAAACATACGTTCTGGGGCTCTAGATACATCTCGCAAAAAGGTAGAATGCTCTATGGGGCAGGTATGGAGTACAGTCGTAATTTCCATTCGACGGGCAAACCGACTTACTGGCCAGCTGATACTTTGAAAATACCTGACCTGATCGATTTCTTCGTGGTGAAAGGAATATCTAACAACCACATAAAAGTTGAAGAGAGCTTTGATCTGTCGTCTGATCATTCCCCAGTTATTTTGACATCGAGCGAAAAACTAGTATATAACCGAGAGCCAGCGAAATTAACTGGTAGAACAACTAACTGGGAAGGCTTTAGGGACGAAATCGAAGCAAATGTTGAACTGAGCGTACCGCTTACGACATCCTATGAACTTGAGGTTGAAGTCGATCGCTTCGTTGAGATAGTATAGCTCGCCTCTTGGAATAATACGCCCAATCCAAGAAAAACGCCGGACAAATACGGTCTACGATATCCATCTGAAATAAAAGAATTAATCAGGGAAAAAAGAAAAGCGCGTTAAAGATGGCAACAGAGTCGTTCTCCACAGCATAAAGCATATCTGAATCGTCTCTGCAATTTGTTAAAGAATAGCATTAAGGATTTTAAAAATCGTGCGATAGGCTCTTACCTTGAAAGTTAAACAGCGAAAAAAGATTCTAATTATAGGCACCAAAAGGCCCAAAATCCCCGCGCCGCCACTTAAAATAAATCAAAATGAATGGGCAAGGGAAGATAAAGAAAAAGCGGATATTTTTGCCGCCCATTTGGAAGAAACCTTTAAACCGAACGATGGTCAAGTGGTTCATGACAACATCAACTTCACAAGGATGGTAGTTCCACCATCTGACGATTTAACGCGCAGATCTGCGACGCTTAGAGAACTCGAACATGAGATCGCGAAACTAAAACCTAAGAAAGCTCCTGGTTATGATTTGATTACCGGAGAAATTCTCAAAGCCTTACCTAGAGAAGCATTAATCAAGCTTCGCCATATTATAAATGCTGCACTCAGATTAAAGCACGTGCCGAGCCAATGGAAAGTTGCGGAGTTCATTATGGTTTTAAAACCAGGAAAACCTTCATATGAAGTAAAATCATACAGACCAATCTCGCTTCTTCCAATCTTATCCAAAATTTTCGAGAGGATATTACTAAAGAGTCTCCAACCGGTTATATTTAGAAGAAAATAATCTAATCCCTGACCACCAGTTTGGGTTCAGAAGTAAGCATTCGACGATTGACCAGGTGCATAGAATTACTAACGTAATCGAAAAAGCACTAGAAGAAAAAAAGATATGCTCAACCGTATTTCTTGACGTCTCGCAAGCCTTTGATAAGGTGTGGCACATGGCTTGAAATGCAAATTACGACAAGTACTCCCCGTATACCTATACGAGATTCTGAATTCATACCACGGGAATAGACTCTTCCGTGTTAGAAATGGAAACGAATACTCAGAGCTCAAAGAAATTTTGGCCGGCGTACCGCAAGGAAGCGTTCTGGGGCCGCTTCTCTATCTGTTATGTACTCGTGATATACCGAAAGAAGATGGCACTATCCTTGCTACGTTTTCCGACGGCACCGCTATCCTAGCAGTAGGTAAGACAGTCGAGGAAACGACTGCCAAACTGCAAAGCGCATTAAATAAAGTAACTGAATGGATGAGGGACTGGCGGATCGCCCTTAACGGAAGTAAATCTGTTCTCGTGAATTTCACTTATAGGAAAATTAATAACTTGCCAATTTTTATAAATTTGGCCCGAATACCCTTTGCAAATGAAGCCAAATACCTGGGAATGACACTCGACGCAAGGCTGAAGTGGAATTCGCACGTGAAAATGAAACGTAAAGAACTAGATATCAAATATAGAGAAATGTACTGGTTGATCGGGAAACATTCCCAGCTCAGTACGGAGAACAAACTGCTTTTATACAAGCAAGTGCTAAAGCCGGTGTGGACCTACGGTATACAACTTTGGGGTTGTACCAAGAAAACAAATGCCAATATTTTACAGACCTTTCAAAATAAAGTGCTTAGAGAAATTGTCCAAGCACCGTGGTATGCTAGAAACGACAAAATTCCGACAATCGAAGCTGAAACTAGAAGCTTCGCGCGAAAACATAGAAACCGACCAATCGGACATGTTAATAATACAGTCCTACTTATTTTGGATGAGAGCAATTTATTGCGCCGACTACAAAGAACAAAACCTTTCGACTTGGCGAGATAAGGATTGTGTCTATGGAAGATTTTCACCTAGCCTCGGAAAAAAAAAAAAAAAAATTGCGTTGGCCTCAGTATTACTCGCAATCACCAGAAGGGTAGATTTATATCGATCAAATGGCATACACAAGCCAAATATTAAAACGATTTAATGAGTGAATGTCATTCAGTATCCACCCCGTTCGATACAAATCAACGGCTAACCAAACCAGAAGCATCAAATTCTTCGCATAGTTTTGAAAATATTCCTTACCAGGAGGCAGTAGGAAGCCTCTTATATTTAGTACAAGGTACTCGACCAGACATTGCTTATGCAGTAAACTTTTTAAGTAAATTTAATAACAATTTTGATAAATCTCACTGGACAGCTGTAAAACGATTTTTTCGCTATCTTAAGGATACATTGAGCGTAAAAATCTGTTATTCCAAAAAAAGGAAATACCAATATGATTGTATATTGTGATTCGGACTTTGCTGGTGACATTGCGGACAGGCGATTGTGTACAGGATACGTTTTCGTTCAACAAGGCGGTGCTATAAGTTGGAATAGCAAACGACAATCAACTGTAGCCTTGTCAACAACAGAAGCGGAGTATATGGCTTTATTGACCGCTGTTCAAGTAGCGGAATAGTTACGTCAATTAAATGATGACATCTGGAGTCAGCATCAGTAGAAAATTATTATTTACTGCGACAATAAACGTGCCTTGAGCTTAGCAAATACGGATGCTTATCATGCTAGATCAAAACACATTGATGTGCGGCATCATTTTGTTCGAGACAAGGTAACATCAGGACATATTCAAGTGGAACATATAAAAACTGTAGATATGGCTGCTGACATATTAACCAAACCTGTTCCAGATCAGAAACATTATAAGTGTGCGACGATGATGGGACTTGCTAATATTAAGGCAGCTTTTAGTGGAGGTGTTGCAAAATAAAATTTGACATACCTAATATTATAATCACTCCGTCACACACTATATTGTAATAATTGTATATATTGTTTGTTCCGTTTCGTTCTTATTGTTCCTTTTCTTTCCTTTTCCGGCCTTTACTTTTTCTCTTTAATAAAACTTGTCAACATGTTTTTTATTACCAACTCTCGTTTAATTTAATAATCCCAACAAAATTTGATGGGCAGTCATAAAAAGTGTAGTGGCTGCAAAAAAAACCTGCAAACAAGGCCTCTGTGGCAAGTTATTCAACAGGAATGGAAAAGATCACCCCCACTCAATGTGCAGCCCTTGTCAAGGCTATGAACAATAGACGCGCCGAAGTTATGAGACAAAAAGGATTGGAAACAAAGTACTGACTCTAAAAGGGATAGAATATGTATTAATATCTACAATAACTAATGTATATTTAATTTTGAACATTTTTTTTAGTAAATGACTTAATTGTATGTCACCGAGCTCAAAGCGATATAAACAAATAATCTGCAAAATTTATATTTTAATGATTTGTTAAACAAAAAAAATCAAGAAGAATTGAACTTTACAAATACTTATAAACATTCTATTTTAACCAATTAATCTAAATTTGTTAATAAAACTTGGTTCTACCGAAGACAGTGTGATCGTGTTTTCGTGACTTAATTATATGAGCACAACTGTAGCTCCAATATTCCCATATGAGAAAAATTATGAAAATGGTAATTTGTTTGGAATTAGAAACTAAATTATCTGAACCTCGTCATTATTTGGTGTAAGAGCCTGAAAATATTTGCAATCACTTTTTTTTTATCTCGAGCAGTTTTTATCGCTCTAGTACAATTTTCATTTACCAACCGACCAAAAAAGTACTTTTTTTTTGCTCGAGATCAAATTTTGTGAATCTCGCGGATTCAACTCGAGATTTATACTACGTTTTCATCGAGCCGAAATCCGAGATTTCAGCGACGTACTAGATTTTTCACGAGGAGATTTCGCCATACATTTTTCTGTCACCGAAATCTTGGATTTCATCGAGATTTCCTAAAATCCTGTCGAAATCTCAATGCAGTTGGCAGTTCGTCAAATCGAACACACGTTTTTAATAATTCACCATATCATTTTGTAATGGTGTAAAACCAAAATACATAGTTATGAAAAGTTTGTTTTGAATCGTATAATAATTATGTAAGTTTGTATAATTAAATAAATGAATTGAATTTTCAGGGAACAAATTAAAATGGAGACAATGGAAGAAAAATAAAACAAGAAGAATCTGGCACCTGGAGGATGAATAGTTTAGTTTGTATTGTGGGAGGAAACATATGATGATCCCAGTGGTTCTAAAAAAAACAATCACAAAGAATTGGTATCATATTTTGCACGAAAACATATTTATTTTTCGCCCGAAGAAATTAAAATTAAACTACACAATCTGACAAATAAATACAGGTTGAATATTTTTGTGTTTATAATCGTCATGAGAGCTCAGAGAGTTTTAAATATTATTCTAAGAGAATTAGCTATGCCGAAAAGAAAGTGAAAATGCACATAGTTCTTGATAGGCAAATAAAAAGAAAAGACAGCTTCTAATAATTAATATTTGTAAGCTTAGTGTATAACCGTTTGAATGTAATGATCACTATAGAAAAACAAGATGATGATACATACAGGGTACTCCGGTTTGGAATACAGATATTTCGGGATCTGATTCATTGGTTCATGCTATGAAAAAAATCGTATGGGAGGGGGTCTATCTTCAACATCCATTGAGCTACAGGGTGTTTAAAAAGAATCCCTTAGAGAAGTTGGTTCCAACAGTTATTCAATTATAGTTTCTAGTTTATTAAACTTAGAGCAACCAAAGTGGACACATACCATAGACAATTGATAAGTGTTTACAACAGTTAAAAACTATTACCATCCGTGCTTTCGTTTTCGAGATATTTCTCTTCAAATACAGATTTGTTTATTTTTTCTTAACCAATTTTTGTGAAAATCGCATTTATTTCGGCAAAGTGTGCTTATAATTCTATTTTTACTAGGTATTATTATTTTGATGCGCCATAGCGTCACCTACAAATTAACTTTTCAAAGTTTTTACCTGAAGCTTACAGTTTTGCAAGTATAAGGTTAATTTAGTCACAAGAACCATTCAAAACGAGCATTATCTTGTATAAAATGTCCACCATCAGACTGAATACAATCTAATATTCATTTTTGAATAGTTCTTGTAATTAAATTTACCTTATACCTGTAAAACCGTAAGCCTCAGGTAAAATCTTTCTAAAGTGAATTTGTAGGTGACGTTATGGCGCATCAAAATAATAATAGTGAAAAAAAACTATAAGCACACTTTACCGAGATAAATGCGATTTTCACAAAAGTCATTAACACTGTGGCGACACACTTCTGACGCCACACACAAATCCAGATCGCAACGCAAATGACCACCTGCACTAAAATCATCTCTGTTCTGCGCAATGCAGAATTTAATATTGGCTTCCCCTAACCCGACTGCATGTCGCCGACGAGGAAATCAACCCTAAAATAGTGTATACTACGCAACGAGGAAATCAACCCTCTCAAACAAATATCAACTGCGCGATCGATGCCGCTATCGGGATGGATAATTATGTATGTGCGTAAGCAGACACCCAGCCAGCAACAAGTAAAAGTGTGCGGTACCGTCCAGCAAGCAGCAACGTAGACTATAAATATCGAACGACGATAGGAAAAAATGAAGTAGTATTCAGGTACTCCGAAGAGTCAGATGTTAATTAAATTAAATTGATAGTAAATAAAGAAATATAACCAAGTATTTGAGTATTACTTTAGTGGTGACCCCGACGTGATTTTACTCGTAAAAGTGCAAATATAAGTGCAAGTGAAAGTGATATGGCAGTACCAGGTGTACCAGTGGTGCAAGAGGAGAACTTGGAAAACGAATGTGGACTTACCATCAACCGTGTAGCGGTAAGAATACCACCGTTTATTCCAAGTGATCCGGAACTCTGGTTCGCAATGGTAGAAGAAAACCTGGAAAGTGCACGAATCACAAAGGATTCCACAAAATTCAGCCATGTCATCGCAGCATTAGAACCACGATATGCATTGGAAGTACGCGACATCATCATAAATAAGCCCGCCAAGGATGCGTATAATGTCCTGAAATCTGACCTGATTAAGCGCCTGAGCTCATCGCAGGAGGAGAAAACCCGCCAGCTTCTTGAAATGGAGGAGCTGGGTGACAGGAAGCCATCACAGTTCTTACGTCACCTCCAAACGCTCGCTGGCGTCTCCGTTCCTGCAGGATGCTGCGCACCTTGTGGCTGGGTCGCTTGCCAGGCAATATGCAAGCGATACTTGCTGCCCACAGGGACTTAAGTTTGCAGAAAATTGCTGAGCTCACTGATACCATCGTCGAGCTAATTACAAATAGACCTGGCGTGTCCGAAATCGCTACATCACCACAGGACTCGATTGCAGAACAGCTACAGCAGTTAAGACTTACAGTACAAAACGAGATAGCATCAATTAGACAGGAAGTTTCCAGAATGTACCCTGACAGATACAATCAACGTGAGAGATCCCGTCCACGCATGCGTTCTAGATCTGGAAGCCGTCATAACACCAGTGGGGTATGCTGGTATCACAGACGTTTTGGGCAGGAAGCGAAAAAGTGCGTCAAACCCTGTACTTTCAACCAGGGAAACTCCGCAGGTACACGCTAACTGCGGCCGTTGACCTGTGCCCAAATTCTTCGCGCCGCATATTTATAACAGACCGAACTACTAAACTACAATTCCTTGTCGACACTGGAGCTGATCTGTGCATATTTCCTCAACGCTACATTCGAGGACCACGAGCAGAATCATCCTATCAACTGAGTGCAGCCAATGGGACTACCATTTCAACATTTGGTACAACTACCTTAACACTCAACATTGGGCTCCGTCGAGATTATACATGGAGGTTTGTAGTCGCCAACGTCGCCAAACCAATTATCGGAGTAGATTTCCTTGCATTCTACAATTTACTTGTGGATGTGAGGGATCGCGAACTTATCGATAGGACGACTCATCTTACTACCCGAGGCAAAGCAGTGACTGGAGAAACACCAACAGTGAAAATTGTTACAGGATCAACACCATTTCATGATCTCCTGTTGAAGTATGCAGATATTACCCGACCTTGTGGTGCAGCGAACCCGATGAAACATCAGACAAAACACCATATCAAGACGACACCAGGACCACCGGGTGCAAGCAGACCACGACGCTTAGCCCCTGATTAGTTACTAGCAGCTAAGCAAGAATTCAACGCCATGTTAAAACATGGCACTGCTAGGCCATCTCAAAGTTGCTGGTCCTCTCCACTGCATATGGTTCCGAAGCAAGGATATGAATGGAGACCGTGTGGAGACTATCGTGGTCTAAATGCAATGACCGAACCTGACCGTTATCCAGTTCGCCACATTCAAGACTTTGCACAAACTCTCAGCGGTAAGAATGTATTTTCAACGATCGATCTGATCAAAGCTTTGAACCAGATCCCAGTTGCAGAGGAAGATATCCCGAAGACAGCGATCACCACACCATTTAGAATGTTTGAGTTCCCATTCATGACATTTGGGTTACGTAACGCCGATGAAGTACTCCGAGACTTGACGTTTTGCTACGCATATATAGATGACATCTTGGTTGCATCATCATCGATTGAGGAACATCTTCACCATCTGGAAATCCTCTTCCAGCGTCTTCAACAATATGGTGTTACTGTCAACACATCGAAGTGCGTCTTTGGTCAGTCGTCAGTACGATTCCTTGGATATTTGGTCAGCAACAGTGGTACACAGCCCCTTCCGGAGAAGGTGGAGACAATACGTGCTTTTCCACAACCAGACACCATGAAGAAGCTTCGTCAGTTCTTGGGGATGTTAAACTTCTATAGGAGGTTCATGCTTAACGCTGCAGTCATCCAAGCACCACTCAACGACTTGCTTCAAGGCAACGCTAAAGGGAAGACACCAGTTCCATGGACACCAGAGGCAGAAGCTGCATTCGATGCATCCAAGGAATATTTAGCTAAAGCAACTCTACTTGTGCATCCAAAACTACATGCACCACTAGCTATCTTTTGCGATGCGTCTGATTTCACCATTGGAGCAGCTCTTCAACAAAGATCCAACCACAGCTGGGAGCCACTCGCCTTTTTCTCAAAGATGCTAAGCGGTGCTGAACGTAAGTACGCAGCTTATGATCGTGAACTACTGGCCATATACGAAGCAATGAAACACTTTCGCCATATGATCGAAGCCAGAACCTTCATCATCTACACCGATCATAAGCCAATTACGTACGCGTTCCGCAAGAAAGACCATCAGTGCACTCCACGGCAGTTCCGATATTTGGACTTCATCGGCCAATTCTCCACAGACATTTGACACATTCCTGGAGAAGATAATGTCGTCGCTGACGCTCTTTCCCGCATTGAAGAGTTAGAATCAAATCTGGATCTAGAAGCCCTAGCAGCTGCGCAAAGAGCCGACGAAGAACTACAGAACCTAATAAACTCTCAATCATCATCTCTACAGTTTAAGCTGATTAAAATCCCAGATTCCGAGGCATTACTTCAATGCGACATTTCAACAGCCACAGCAAGACCTTTCATCACCAAACAGTTCCGCCGCATCGTCTTCAATAGTGTTTACCGACTATCGCATCCTGGCGTGAGGGCAACAGTTAAACTCATCGCACAGCGCTATGTGTAGCCATCGATAAAAAAGGACTGACGATTATGGGCTCGAAGTTGCATTCAATGTCAACGATGCAAAGTCACTCGCCACGTCTCAACAGTGCCATGTATTTTTACACCACCATTCAGGAGATTCGAGCATGTTCACATCGACATCGTGGTAATGGCGAGCTCGGAAGGCTGCAGGTATTGTTTAACTTGCGTCGACCGATTCTCTCGTTGGCCAGAAGCTATTCCACTTGAGAACCAAGAGGCCTCCACAGTCGCTCGAGCATTTTACAACAACTGGATTGCTCGTTTCGGAACACCCTTGAGGATCACCACAGACCAAGGAAGACAATATTTGAGTCGCACCTGTTTAAGCATCTGAACTGTTTAACAGGAACGTCTCACTTCAGAACCACCGCTTATCACCCAGCAGCGAATGGTATGGTCGAGAGATTTCATCGTCAATTGAAAGCAGCAATAAAATGTCACAACCAGGCTACATGGACCGAAATACTCCCCACCGTGTTGCTGGGCATACGAGCTGCCTGGAAAGAAGACCTACAATCAACAGCAGCAGAAATGATCTATGGAGAACCAATCCGACTACCCGGCGAATTCCTTGCACCGACAACAACTACAGATGACGATCCAACTACTTTTGTCCAAATGCTACGACAACACGTGAAAACACTGACCCCAGTCAATGGTTCCAGATATGGACAAAAGGCTACATTCGTGTTCAAAGATCTCTCAACAGCCGAACACGTATTCGTCCGACACGATGGACCTAAAGCACCGTTACAACAGCCATACGAGGGTCCGTTTAGAATTATCTCACGAGCCGATAAGAAATTTGTCATCAATATCAGAGGTCGTGACTGCACTGTCTCCATAGATAGATTGAAACCAGTGTATCTACTAACTGAAGCTGAGAACGAGATTCCAAAGAAGACACCAGACAGCATACAACAATTTGCCGATAAGCAACCTACCCCAAGTGAGAAGACAACACCAACGGCTCAGCAGTGTACACGATCCGGCAGACGAGTTCATTTTCCAGGTCATTTTCTGGACTGAAATATCGTTCAACCACTGGCAAGGGGTCCTGTGGCGACACACTTCTGACGCCACACACAAATCCAGATCGCAACGCAAATGACCACCTGCACTAAAATCATCTCTGTTCTGCGCAGTGCAGAATTTAATATTGGATTCCCCTAAGCCGCCTGCATGTCGCCGATGAGGAAATCAACCCTAAAATAGTGTATACTACGCAACGAGGAAATCAACCCTCTCAAACAAATGTCAACTGCGCGATCAGGGAATCAACCCTCTCAAACAAATATCAACTGCGCGATCGATGCCGCTATCGGGATGGATAATTATGTATGTGCGTAAGCAGACACCCCAGCCAGCAACAAGTAAAAGTGTGCGGTACCGTCCAGCAAGCAGCAACGTAGACTATAAATATCGAACGACGATAGGAAAAAATGAAGTAGTATTCAGGTACTCCGAAGAGTCAGATGTTAATTAAATTAAATTGATAGTAAATAAAGAAAAATAACCAAGTATTTGAGTATTACTTTAACACTAATCAATTCTCTATGAAACGAGTCCACTCTGGTGGCTCTAAGTTTAATACAGTCGAAATTATTGTTATTATTATTTTTATTATTTTGAATAAAGTTTTACATCTGTCTGACATCCAGTAAATGATTGTTCATTTACATTAACATGCATTTCACGAGATATAACAATAAAAAAATAAGATCATTATCTTGATACTTTTGGTTGGTTTTGGTATAAGACATAAGTGATTTATACATACTTATGTCTTCTTTTTTTTAAAAATTAAATTGCATAAATCGAAAGTATAATTGAATAACTGTTGGTAGGTACCAACTTCTCTAAAGCATATTTTTTAAACATATTTACTGCATATTTTGGACGTATACGAACTATAGTACCTACTATATTTTTTTTGCCTCCGTAAGTTCGATTTGTTTTTCGCTTTATGAACGCAAGTAATACAGTCAGACGTTTACGAACTCGCCCTACTTCTTTTTCTCAGAAAATACATCTGTAAATAATATATTTTTCTTTATAATTGCATATTATTAATTTAAAATAAACATTGCACTTACAATTTTTTTGCTGTTTGTGTTTCCAGAAAAATATCTTCACAACTCTTTTTTCCACTGTGACAGCGCCTCCTATATGTGAAACAGGCCGTAATGTACAAATGTACTGCGGAAGCCAAGAGAAATTCTAAATCTAATTATGCCACATATACACCATAATAATGGAAGCCAAGAGCAATTTTTGGTTTAGTTATTGTACAATTCTTAAATAAAAAATGCCGAAATGTGTTTTGATATATTTATATTTCGCAACTACACAAATTGGATTATTTTATTACATAAATTGTTTCCTCGATATTTATTTATTTATTTTATTTTGTAAATAATTCAGTGTTTTATTTTGCCGCATACGGCGTAGGTTCACAAATGTATGTATGCAAGGTATGGAAATATCTTCCGTAGATGCAATTTTCAAGAAAACCTTGACTGTGAAATCTGTCCCAGTGAGCACTTATAAACCGCAATCTTGTAGTTGAAGAGAATAATGCAAGTATCATACTTAGTTATTTTATGTGCGTACTTTAGCTGAAAAGAAAAGCCACCTTCTAAGACGATAATGTCTTTCAATTCTAAAATTTTAGGAACACATTCGAGAAAAAAAATACAAAAAGCATAGAAAAAGACATGTCTGGTATTTTAAGGACATATATACATATGCATTTATTTTAATTGTCAACAAAAACGACATACAAAACTTTGTTTGAAACTCAAACTATAATTATGTACAAACTTTACAATCATATACATAAGGGCGTGATAATATAAAATACATCTTTTCATAATATCTTAATATAAATCAGAATTATGTATTTGAACATAAACACAGGTTAGGACAATTTATGGATTATTAAAGTAAACTTACTTACTAGGCAAAAATGTTCAAAATAATACGTACAAACATATATGCTTACTAAAATAGTATATATGTATTTACAACTACATATCTTAATTTCTAATTTTATTCGGAATGTATGTTTACAGCATATCAATCAACAAAAACTTGAATATTTTTAATCCTCTAAGAACACAATATCGGCTACATATGTGAACACATAACATACTATGAAAATATGAATCACGAATTGGCCAACAGAACGATATTGTAAAAATTTGCCGAAACATGCAGCGTAGAATACGAAGTACAATAATTATAATTAATAGCGGTATTTAATATTTAATTTGTAATTAAATGAAAAATTGAAAACTCAAACAACGCGTACAATATACACCGCAAACACACACGGGAGAAACCGATTCACACTGAGAACATAAAAAAAACACTAAAAAACGAAAAATTTTCTTCATTTTTTTAGCACGTTATATGCTTTCATCAATTACTAATAATTTAAAACCACACTTAACTTTTAATGATACCTATAACACTTTCAATTATTGAATTCTTTGTCCCGAAAGAATATTTACCCCGATTTTTCTATACGATTTGACGTTTGGCAGACGAAATTATAAGCCAAGAGCACCACGTGTAGTTTTGCTACATTACGGCCTGTTTCACATATAGGAGGCGCTGACTGTGAACATGAAGTGTCACCCTTTTGAGGTACCAAGATTTCAACAACGAAATCTCTGATTTAGTTTTGGTCTGAACGTAGTATTACATCTACTTACACAGACCAAAACATTTTATACGAAATTTAAACGCAGCACATCAAAATGCTATCAATCAACACAAATATTATCAGATAAATCTAGAAAATACAAAGAAAGTGTGTTTAAAATTTTATTTATTTTCCTTTTTTTCAGATTTTTCGTGCTGGTTGGAAAACAAACGAGATTGATCTGTTTTTCTGCAATTGTATTAGTGTGACATTTCACATCTTGTTCGTAAAAGAAAATAAATAAGAAAAAGAAAATAATAAATACAATTTTAAAACACTTTCTTTATATTTTCTAAATATTCTTCACAGTTTCTGATAAATATTTTTGTTGAGTGATAAACTGGTCCCTCGCTTATCGCGGGGGTTAGGGGAATGAAAAGTCTCGCGCAAAGCGAAACCGCGCAAAAAGAAGTCGCGCAGAGCGAGGGCCCAGTGTGTTTATTTTGATGTACTGCGTTGACATTTCATATTTAATCTGCTGGTGTTGGTGCAAGTAGGCGTAAATCTCGAGCTGAATCCGAGATTCACAAAAATTGATCTAGAGCAAAAAAAAGTGCTTTTTTGGTCGGTTGGAAAATGAAAATTGTACTAGAGCGATAAAAATTGCTTGATATCAAAAAAGTGCTTGATATCAAAAAAGTGCATTTTTTGCCCAATCGAAATCGACATTACTGCAGATGGGTAGAACAAAATTACTATTGTAGTACGACCGACAGCACTGGCTGAAAGTACAAGCTATTTAACCGCACAGAAGCGCAGCAGCTGAAAGAACATTCTCAGAGATCAATTCATAAAAAAAAAACAAGTTTAGATATCGTTAGATGCCTTATTTTGATATGAATTGATTATTTATTGGAATCTCAAAATAAGGCCGAATGATTTTACGATCGCATTTATAAAAAAAAAGTGCGGAAGTAATCACTACAGTTGCGTTTTGGTTGAGCGATAGTATGTGTGCTAATTCTCTATCTAACACTGTATGTTCATATGTCCGTTGGACTCGCTGACTTTGTCTTGATGTACTTGACATGCATATTAATCAAAAATAAAATAATATTCTTGTTTTATTTTCATTCCAGCAGTATTTATTAAAAGTTGTGGTGCCAATAGGTTCGTTTACAATTTTTATATTAAACCTATGTGATTATGATTTGCGTACCATATTTGGAGAAAAGAAAATACTGGCGTCACTGCTTATACCTTCTTAACCATCACTGGATCAGTTGACGAATGTGTGTCGTAACAAACTCACTCATTTCACAATATTATCATATTTTGAATAAAATTTATTCCAATATATATTACATTCATACTTCGACAGTTATTCATTTTCAACATTTTTTTTCTCAAAAACTAAAATAAAAGTAAATAACTTATTCGTCCTGCATATCTTCTGGCAGTTCATGCGGGTTTAACATTCCAGGCACATTCCGCTGCATTTGTCTTTTGCTGGCTTGCTCCTCTCGTAGTACCGCCTCGCGTTCCTCCAAATATAAATCAGAGTCGTCTTCTCCAGTTACTTCCTGAGAATATTAATAAAACAAAATAATTATAAAATAATAATATGTGTTATTTCGTTTTCGAGTTTAAGATTTAATTTTGTAATAAGTTTCAACGACATTTCAAAACATTCGTTTTAGGAATAAATGTATCTATGGGAAGTTGTATGAAAAAAAGATTATATACGAGTTGGAATCACTAATTTTTCAACAAAATCTTCCAGTAGCCGTGTTTTATTATTCTCATGATCCTATCCGGATCATCGTTTTACACGCATTACAAAAACAAAAGAAGATATTCCTTTTTATCGGGATCTCTTTACGTGATCTGGTTTTTAGTTCACACTATTCACCACTACACCTTGGTAGCCTGCTGTGGTGTGCAATAGGGGGATAACATGTAGTAACTTATGTTACACGTGCCGTAACTATTGTACCCACGGAAGTCCAGCTATGACCTCCACGTGGTGGCTACCGGTAACAATTCATCCGGTTGAATCATGTTTTCTTCTGGTGGATTGGCTAACATAGCGAGCGGGGAGAAGGTCAACTCCTTGGGTAATCCACAAAAATCCTCTAATCCAAGGTGGAACAGCAAACGCCAAGGGATGCATGGCTAAGAGAGTGCTTAGTCTCTAGTTTGCGAACTTCGGACACCGGGCGAAATCCGAATTAACCCCCAGCCTTCTTCTCAGCAAAACGGGCTCTGCTGAGAGGTGACCTTCCTATCCCGATTACTCGTGGGAATCAAAATAGACCTTTTAAATACAAACTTCATAGAGACTGATGACTCTATAACACCATCAACTTCGAGGGCTGCACTCGTGCAATCCGCAGCTGAAACCGTCAGTGGGACTGTTGCTGCCAACGATGACGCTGATATGAGAAGCGAAAAAGGGAATAAGTCCCTTTTGAGTGACTCGGACTCAGACACCCTGTGCGAAGACACAATTAGCATGCTATCGGATGAGATAGCTGCACCATCCGTCACCAACGACGTAACCATAGATTCGGATAATGAGTCTCTGAAAACTACTGGTTACATTAGACTTCGACCTTCAGAGAGGAGACGGTTCAAACAAGCCTTGAAACAAGGCAACTCAAGGGTACGTGCTCTTGTGATTGCCACTGCCAAGATCGACAACAGTGGCACAGAGGCTAAAAAAACCCGATCTGATGACTCCACCCCACCAACGTCAGAAGCAAAGAGAGTCCGAACTGGAGACACTCTGGTCGACAAAACTCCCTATAGCAATAGAGTGGGTCGTGTCAGGCTAGGTGTAGTGCCTACGGACATTGATTGCAACCCATTAAGTGTAGAGCAAATGGCTCGTATACAAGAGGGTGTAATCGATGTGACGATCGAGCTTCGAGACGAAGAAGTGAAGCCGTCTTTTGACAGCTCCAGCTATAGGGCTGGCTGGCTCCAATTCATTTGCTCCAATGAAACCACTGCTAAGTGGATGAGGAGCAACTTCCCGAAAATCAAAGAGAAATGCGGATTGGACGTGATACTAGTGGAGGAGGATTCCTTTCCGAAACCACATATCATAAGGGGGTTCTTTCCGCAAAGTATCGGGCTAGCCAGCGAGAAGATACTTGCGTCTCTTGCTGCACAGAACTCCGATCTCATCACCAGAACCTGGAGAGTCCTACAAAGAGTGGAAGAGAAAGATCTCGTCCACATGATCTTTGCTATTAATGATAGCGTAATGAAACGGCTAAACGACCTAAACGGTCATGTAAACTACCGTTTCGGCAAGCTGAAGCTCATTCTCAAGGTGCATCGGACACCTTTATCCAACGATGCGCTCGAGAGAACATCGCCCTCGGACTCATACAGGAACCTTGGGCTATTAAGGGTAAGATTTTTGGCCTCAATAACAGTGAGCGAAAATTAGAATATGCCCGAGGAGATTTTAGACCAAGGGCTGCTCTACTGATCAGCTCCAAAATTAAATATCTTCTCATTCCAGATTTCAACACAAGAGACCTAGTGGCAGCCATAATCGAAAGTCCTCAGGAAAATGGGCCTCAGGAGTTCGTATGTGCCTCCGCTTACTTTCCCGGAGACATTGATGCGGTCCCTCCTGTTCCGGCACAGGAGCTGATCGAAGAGTGCCGCCGTCGCAACTGGCATCTCGTTCTGGTATGCGATACCAATGCCCACAACACCATCTGGGGTAGCAGCGACAACAACAAAAGGGGTGAGTCACTTTCTGAATATATTATTAGTAATAACCTACTTATATGTAATAGAGGTAACAAACCCACTTTCGTAAATTCACTGAGAGGTGAGGTACTGGACCTTACACTCTCGTCTCCCTTTCTACATTCGTATATCGAAGGCTGGCACGTATCAGATGAGGCATCTTTATCGGATCATATGCACATAAGATTCAATATAAGGTGCAGCGTCGATGCAAGTCAGACCAGATATATGAAAAAATTAACGAACTGGAAGACTTATCGAGAAAACCTCGCTATCAAAACTGATACACTGCCCTCATCTATTCTGTCTATCGGAGACATTAATGATGTAGCCGATCAGTTAAATGAAGCTATAATTTCCTCATTTAAAAGCAGCTGCAAAGTAAAACACCAACTGGTTAAAAGGTGTGTACCATGGTGGAATACTCAGCTAGAAAACCTGCGAAAAGTGGTGAGAAAACTCTTTAACAAAGCAAAACGCACCGGTAATTGGGATCTTTACAAGTCCGCACTTACCAACTTCAATAAGGAATTGAGAAAATCTAAGAGAGCCACATGGAGAAAGAATTGTGAATACCTAGAAAATCTACCAGAGGTCGCACGTCTCCAAAAAGCTCTCTCCAAAGATTCTTCAAATAGCCTAGGTCTCCTGCTTAAGGAAGATGGTACCTATACGGCGAGTCGAGAGGAAACTTTAAAAACCTTACTCAAGGTTCATTTCCCAGGATCAACTCTAATAAATAACCAACCCTTTGTTAATTCTGAGGCCACAAGCTTCTCTTACATCAACAGAATTAACAGCCTATCTGGAAAAATGTTCAGTTTAGACAAAGTTAAATGGGCCATAAGCTCATTTAAACCCTACAAGGCACCTGGTACAGACGGAATCTTCCCAGCTCTGATTCAAAAAGGTCTGGTCCAGATTTTACCAACTTTAACCACCTTATTTAGGTCTAGCTTCAATTGGGGATACATCCCACAAGCTTGGAGGGAGGTCAACGTAGTTTTTATCCCCAAACCAGACAAACCGAGTAAGCTACCTAAATCCTATCGACCCATTAGCCTAACATCGTTTTTTCTCAAAACTATGGAAAGACCAATCGATATACACATTAGAGACTTTCTAGATAGAAATTCACCTCTGCACCCACAACAATACGCTTACAGAAAAGAAAGATCCACGGAAGGTGCTCTTTTAAATCTGGTAACACAGATCAAAGAGGCTTTCCATCACAAAGAGATCGCACTATGTGCATTCCTAGATATTGAAGGTGCCTTCGATAATACCGGATATGACTCTATCTCAGAATCTATGTCCAGAAAGGGTATTGACCATCCTACTAACCGATGGGTTAGAGCGATGCTCGAAAACCGAAAAATCTCCACATCCTCTGGGGAATCCTCGGTCACAGTTTCAGCTGCAAAAGGCTGTCCACAAGGAGGTGTACTATCACCCCTTCTGTGGTCTCTAGTCATTGATGACTTACTTGACAAGCTCAGTAACCTTGGCCACCATACAATTAGTTACGCTGATGACCTAGTCATCACCATAAAAGGAAATAATGCTAAAGACGTCTGCAATATGATGCAAACAGCTCTCAAGATAGTGAATGACTGGTGCACTAAAGAAAATCTCTCAATTAACCCCAGTAAGGCTATTCTTGTACCTTTTACCCGCAAAAGAAATCTGAGTCTAGACCAGATATCACTTAATAACACTACTATCGAGTATTCCAATGAAGTTAAATATCTAGGTATGGTTCTCGGCAAAAAACTGAATTGGAACTCACACGTTAATTACAAAATTACCAAAGCAACAAAAGCCATGTGGGCCTGTCGTCGTATGTACGGTAAGACCTGGGGAATAACCCCAAAGGTCACACATTGGATATATACAATGATGATACGACCTATCATCACATACTCATCAGTAGTATGGTGGTACAAAACAAAAGAAAAATCCACCATTTCAAAGCTTCAAAAGCTACAAAGATTGGCATGCCTCGGCACTACAAGCGCTATGCGCACATGCCCCACAGCAGCTATAGAAGCACTCATTGGTTTAACGCCACTCCACCTTTTCATAAAAAGGTTGGCAATCAGCAGCACTGTCAGACTACTACAAACGGGAGAGATAAACCGCATAGATCACACAGATCAGGTGAATCTTCTATCCGAAATCCCAGAGCTTGACATGATCTGCGCGGTAAATGACCGCTTACCAAAAACTTTATGCTTCGGCAGGAGGTTCGACATAGTGATTCCTAGCCGTGAAGCATGGAAATATAAAAATCCTACATCAGACCTTAAAGGTAACAAGTGGTATACGGATGGATCAAAGATGGACACCGGGGTGGGTGCTGGTATTTTTGGACCAAACACTAGAATATCAATACCTATGGGACAAATTCCCAGTGTATTCCAAGCGGAAATTCATGCCATTCAAGTGTGCGCCAACGTCATCCTCAAATCGGAAATAAAAGGTGTCCTCATCCATATACTCACGGATAGTCAAGCAGCCTTAAGAGCACTAGGCTCAAACCTGTTTGACTCCAAACCAGTCCTGAACTGCTTCAATACTCTTCAAGACCTCTCCCATAAAAACAAAGTCAAACTTTGGTGGGTGCCCGGTCATGAGGGTATTGATGGAAACGAGAAAGCTGACGAACTGGCTAGGAAAGGTTCGGCTGAAACCTTTATCGGCCCTGAGCCGTTTTGCAACATTCCAAATTCAGCTATTAACTTTAACATCAAAAGTTGGGAAAAAAACATGTGTATCTCCTATTGGGAAAATTCCCAGGGTCTTCGACGGGCTAAAAGAGCCATAAAACCCTTCCAAAGCAAATCCACAAAAAATCTGCTCTTGAGTAGAAATGATATCAAAAGTTTAGTGGGATTTCTAACAGGACATTGCCATCTTCGATATCACCTAAACAAAATAGGTCTTATTCAGGAAACTGAATGTCGTTTTTGTATGGAAGACGACGAAACTGCAGAACATATCCTATGTGACTGCATGGCACTTTGTGCCCTCCGGAGACAACAGTTCCACAGAGAAATTCTAACTCCCACGGAACTTCGTACAATCTCCACCAGTGAGATCCTCAAATTCATCAAAAGAATTGAGCCTCTTCTGGTTCCCTAAACTGGATTCGTGGTACAATAGATCTTTTAGGTCGCGGTGCCCTCCGCAACTGGCGGGTCAGTACCCCTTTAAAAAAAAAAAATAAAAAATTCACCACTAGGTTTCGTTTTGTTTTGTGAGGATTGGTATGCTGTCAAAGGTTTTGTCAAACATGGGTATTGCCAGATCAGAAATTAAAATATAAATAGAATGCAAAATAGTTTATAAATTGTTGGGCTGTGCTTTCCAATAGGGCAACCTGAATTTTCACCTTTTTATTATTTCTGGTAAATATATGTTATTCTAAGATGTTCTGTATATGAATCAATGTGAGGAAACATTTGTTTATGTGTTTAAAACAATAATAAATTTTCATAAAACCATACCAAACCAAATTTGACATAAAAATTACTTGACAGGCTGTTTTTTTTGCGTTGAATGGGCATCGGACCTAGTCTAGCCTTAGTCTGTGCTGAAAAACTTATGAAAAATGCAATGAATTTACGGCAGCTATAAAATATTCTGCATTTACTGTTTCGCTTTATTTTATTTGGCAATATATTATTTTGTATTTTTAATTTGTTTGCAATTTGTTTGTTTTATCACATGTAAAAAATCTTGCGCGAATACAGAATATCTTATGGTAAATTTTAACATACGAGTATGTACACACATACAAACATACATAATACATTTTTTGAGATCAATTTCAAGGTGGACGAAGCTGAAAAAGCCAAATAAAAGAAAAATCAAATTCTGCTTCTCGTCCATTGTTTTAATTTATGACAAATGTCAATGTCAACTTACAAAAGCAGTTGTACCAATCTTTAAAAGTTAAAATTTGAGATGATCTGGATCGTTTTATTTTAAGCACTTGATCGGATTAGGATCATGCGAATAATAAAACACGGCTAGTGTTAGAATACCTGTATACAGTGTTCCACAAAAGTCTTCGTACAGCGATGAAACTGTGATAAACAACGACGTTATTCACAAACGAAAAATATTTTATATTTGAAGTGAATGTATTTCAGTAGAACAATATACCACGCATTCATTTCGAACAAAATTAAAATAATCTTATTATTTATTTAAGAAAAAAAATAAGAAAAACAGAAAAAAGTCATCGAATTCATTCCACAAAAGTCTGCGTACAGCTGCAGATGTTCCTTGCTTGAAGGTCTTCTAACAAACGGTTAACTTTTTTTCGTAAGAAATTAACACGCAACATGGTAGCTTGGATGTAATGCTTATAATAGGGAATAGGTATTTTTAGATTTTCCGCGTAGATCAACGAACTAAATGCCAAATAAACTATTAAGTGTGTCTGAAAGGCAGTTGATTCTTAATTTCTATATAAAACAACAAAAGTAAAACAACAAATATCTGAATCAATTCTAAGAAGCCGGTCAACGATCCAAAAAACAATAAATCGCTTTAGGGATGATGGTCAAGTCAAACCAAAGCCAAGATCTTTGAGATCACCACCCCCCTCTCGCTCTTTCTTTTTCATATAAACACGACAACATTATCGTTGATTCCGAGAACTCCCTTTCTTTCAACTTTCGTAAAGCTGACTTCATTCAACTCAATAACTTAATCAATAGCATAAACTTCAATCTCTTTCTGAATAATAATATCCCCATTGACATTGCTCTCGATTTCTTCTACACAGCCATCTTTGACTGTCTTCTCAAATCCGTCCCTTATGTGCCTCGAAAAAACTGCTCGTCTTCTCCTCCCTGGTATAATAATGAGCTGCGTACTCTTCGCAATAGTAGAAACAAACTATGGAAAACTTACCTGAGATCCAGATCTGAATCCTATTATGCTTACTACCAGCAAGCTTACTCCCGCTTTTCCTTCCTTTGCAAATCCTTCTATCTCGAATATCTGGATAAAATGCAACTGAGCCTAGGCGTTTCTACCAATTTATTAATGTCAAGAGAAAGTCCGATGGCTTCCCTTCCACTCTAAAATTATTCAACACATCATCTTCAGACCCTAAAGCATTCGCCAACCTATTTGCGACCTTTTTCAGCCAATCGTATAGTGACCACGTATACGAACCGGACCTTGACTTTTTCAGTTATCTGAATAGCTGCCCACAAACCTCCTTAGTCTCAATTGACATTAGGACCGATATGGTACGCGAAAAGATTAATAGTCTCAAGGACGACTTCTCCCCTGGTCCCGATGGCTTGCCTGCCATAATTCTCAAAAACTGCGTAAATGCTCTGTGTCAGCCCCTTACAACTCTATTTCGACTCTCACTCTCTCAAGCCGTGTTCCCAAAGTTATGGAAGGACTCCTTTATTTTCCCTATCCACAAAAAAGGTAGGAAAAATGACATATCAAACTACCGACCGGTAGCTAAACTCTCTTCTGTCCCCAAGCTCTTCGAAAGCATTATCTACGACTCACTGTATTTTCATTGTTAATCCATCTTTTCTCCTCAACAGCACGGTTTTTTAAATGGTAGATCCACAACGACTAACTTAACCGAATTCGTTTCTAAAACGCTTCAAGCACTTGAGGAAGGTAAAGAAGTGGATGTCATTACTACCGACTACAGTAAGACGTTTGATAAAATCTGTCACCTAACTATTTACCTTAAACTTAAAGCCCTCGATTTTCCACCATTTTTCATTTCATGGCTGAGATCGTACCTAGAGGAACGCCAGTATAGGGTTCTCTTCAGATTTTCAGTCTCGGTCCCCATCAAGGCCACTTCAGGTGCTCCTCAAGGCAGCCATCTCGGTCCACTGATCTTTGTTTTAACAATAAATGATGTTGGTCATTTCATCAAACACTCCGATCTGTCCATTTATGCGGGTGATATGAAAATCATTAAGGTAATATCTACACCCACCGATTCACTTTTACTCCAACACGACCTTAATTCATTCTATACATGGTGCGACAAGAACTTTTTAGAACTAAATATCGGTAAATGTCAATCCATAACCTTCTCCCGCAAACGCCTCCCCCACCCCACAGAACACAGTACATCAAAATAAATATCAATCAACAAAAATAATTATCAGAAACTGTGTAGAATATTAAGAAAATGTAAAGAAAGTGTTTTAAAATTTATATTTTTATATTTATTATTTTTCTTTTTCTTATTTATTTTCTTTTACGAACAAGATGTGAAATGTCACACTAATACAATTGCAGAAAAACAGATCAACCTCGTTTGTTTTCCAACCAGCACGAAAAATCTGAAATCTGAGAGCAAAATCTGAAAAGCCCAATCGAAAACGAGATTAGTTGCAGTATCCAACAAATTTATATCGAAGGGTGCTGTTTTTGGTCAGTAAGAATCTGACACTACTATGAGCACGCGCTTGCTATTCTCATAGTGTCTATGGGAGATTTTCACCTACCCTCGGAAAAGAAAGAAAAAAAAAAATTGCGTTGGCCTCAGGATTACTCGCAATCGACAGAGGGGGGAGATTTATATCGATCAAATGGCATACACAAGCCAAATATTAAAACGATTTAATGAGTGAATGTCATTCAGTATCCACCCCGTTCGATACAAATCAACGGCTAACCAAACCAGAAGCATCAAATTCTTCGCATAGTTTTGAAAATATTCCTTACCAGGAGGCAGTAGGAAGCCTCTTATATTTAGTACAAGGTACTCGACCAGACATTGCTTATGCAGTAAACTTTTTAAGTAAATTTAATAACAATTTTGATAAATCTCACTGGACAGCTGTAAAACGAATTTTTCGCTATCTTAAGGATACATTGAGCCAAACCACAATCAACTGTAGCCTTGTCAACAACAGAAGCGGAGTATATGGCTTTATCGACCGCTGTTCAAGTTTGGAGTCAGCATCAGGAGAAAATTATTATTTACTGCGACAATAAAAGTGCCTTGAGCTTAGCAAATACGGATGCTTATCATGCTAGATCAAAACATAATGATGTGCGGCATCATTTTGTTCGAGACAAGGTAACATCGAACATATTCAAGTGGAACATATAAAAACTGAAGATATGGCTGCTGACATATTAACCGAACCTGTTCCAGCTCAGAAACATTATCAGTGTGCGACGATGATGGGACTTGCATTAAGTCAGCTTTTAGTGGAGGTGTTGAAAAATAAAATCTGACATACCTAATATTATAATCACTCCGTCACACCCTATATTGTAATAATTATGTTTGTTCCCTTTCGTTCTTATTGTTCCTTCTGTTTCCTTTTCCGGCCTTTACTTCTTCTCTTTAATAAAACTTGTCAACATGTTTTTATTAACAACTCTCGTTTAATTTAATAATCCCAACAAAATTTGATGGGCAGTCATAAAAAGTGTAGTGGCTGCAAAAAAACCTGCAAACAAGGCCTCTGTGGCAAGTTATTCAACAGGAATAGAAAAGATCACCTCCACTCAATGTGCAGCCCTTGTCAAGGCTATGGACGATAGACGCGCCGAAGTTATAAGGCAAAAAGGATTGGAAACAAAGTACTGACTCTAAAAGGGATAGAATATGTATTAATATATACAATAACTAATGTATATTTAATTTTGAACATTTTTTTTAGTGAATGACTTAACCCTTAAATGCCCAACGACACCGATTTGTTTGGGAAAAATATATTATATGTTAAATGAAACATAAATATTGAATCAGGTGCCGAAAAAAAATAAAACATTTTTTTTATCAAGTTATTGATAAAAAATCGGTTGTATCTTTAAAGATACACTGGGCATTAACCCCTCAAACGCGTTCTGAAAATGATTTATTATGAATACATTATATCATTTCACATAATATAATTACATCCGCATGATTTTTTTTATCAATTTAGTGCTACGAATTCATAAGATATTTGATAAAAAAAAACTAAATTTTTTTAAGTTTTGTTAAAAAACATTGCAGCCAGTAATTGTTTAAATAATAATTGCAATTTGATAGTTAAGAAACTGAGTATTTTACTGGAGGTAGAATTTGAGTCAATAAACCCAAAAATATAAACTTCGAAGCTTAAATGCTAATATTAACGAAGATATCATGTTTTGAATGGTTGTATCTTTAAAGATACACTGGGCATTTAAGGGTTAATTATATGTCACCGAGCTCAAAGCGATATAAACAAATAATCTGCAAAATTTATATTATAATGATTTGTTAAACAAAAAAATCAAGAAGAATTGAACTTTACAAATACTTATAAACATTCTATTTTAACCAATTAATTAATCTAAATTTGTTAATAAAACTTGGTTCTACCGAAGACAGTGTGATCGTGTTTTAGTGACTTAATTCTATGAGCACAACTGTAGCTCCAGTATTCCTATATGAGAAAAATTATGAAAATGGTAATTTGTTTGGAATTAGAAACTAAATTATCTGAACCTCGTCATTATTTGGTATAAGAGCCTGAAAATATTTGCAATCACTTTTTTTTATCTCGAGCAGTTTTTATCGCTCTAGTACAATTTTCATTTACCAACCGACCAAAAAAGTACTTTTTTTTTTGCTCGAGATCAAATTTTGTGAATCTCGCGGATTCAACTCGAGATTTATACTACGTTTTCATCGAGCCGAAATCCGAGATTTCAGCGACGTACTAGATTTTTCACGAGGAGATTTCGCCATACATTTTTCTGTCACCGAAATCTTGGATTTCATCGAGATTTCCTGAAATCCTGTCGAAATCTCAATGCAGTTGGCAGTTCGTCAAATCGAACACACGTTTTTAATAATTCACCATATCATTTTGTAATGGTGTAAAACCAAAATACATAGTTATGAAAAGTTTGTTTTGAATCGTATAATAATTATATAAGTTTGTATAATTAAATAAATGAATTGAATTTTCAGGGAACAAATTAAAATGGAGACAATGGAAGAAAAATAAAACAAGAAGAATCTGGCACCTGGAGGATGAATAGTTTAGTTTGTATTGTGGGAGGAAACATATGATGATCCCCGTGGTGCTAAAAAAAACAATCACAAAGAATTGGTATCATATTTTGCACGAAAACATATTTATTTTTCGCCCGAAGAAATTAAAATTAAACTACACAATCTGACAAATAAATACAGGTTGAATATTTTTGTGTAGAAAAGAAAAAAAAGCTAAAGGGTCTTCGGGAGATTCTCCATCAAAATGGTAACTTTATATCAAAATAAAAGTGCCATTCTCGGAGAACTGGAAGAGCACTTGGTCGAGGACAGCATTGTCATTGATAAGTAAACAAATCGTATGTATTTTTATTCGTTTTGTTTTCAAAGATGACATGTCACTCAGTGGGCCTTCAGTCATCGTAACTGATTCCAGAGTGTCCACGTTAGTCAGCTTTTACATTGGCCGAGAAAGGTCGGCTGAATTATCGTTATTTTCTTTTGGGCTCGGGCCGTACTTATACACGTCCCGATTCCGACAGCCGACTATTTAATCCTTTTCTCCCTTCATTCTTAACGCGCTGTGTTCGGAAAATGTTGCTATCAGCATAGAACTAAAAACAAAAAAAGTCTTTAAAATTAATGAAAAAAATATTGAAATTTTGAATAGTGATATAGTGTATTTATGGTTTTATTGACGTCTTGGATCTAGACGGTAGCAATGACCAGCGAATACTTCTTGATTTACTTAAATGCTGTGAAACATCTCCAAGCAGAGTGGAGACACAGCGCTAAGTATTTAGGGGTGCACCTGGATAAAACACTGACTTTTAGCCTGCACATACAGCAATCTATTAATAAGGTTAATGCAACAATAAGTTCGCTTTATCCGTTCATCAACCGCAAGTCGCAATTAAGCATAGAGAATAAGTTACTCATATTTAAAGCTATATTCCAAGCAATTCTTTTCTATGGTTCTCCTGTTTGGGGTAAATGTGCAATAACACATATTAAAAGAATGCAGATTACTCAAAACAAACTCCTTAAAATGATGTTTAACCTACCTTGGCATTTCTCCACTGATGACTTACATATTTTGGCAAATATTGAGAAAGTGCCACAAAGAATTTTAAAACTTAATGATCGTTACAATATATCGTGTAGTTCTTCTGACAACCAGTTGATTTCCAACCTAGTTGCTTAAATAAGTGATCTATCCTATGTTATTTATCTTATTTGTTATTAATTTTACTATTTATTATATATTATTAGTTGTTAGTTATACATATTTGTTATTTATTATATAGTATATATTATTTATTATTTTTTATTTGTTATATAGTATATATTATTTATTATTTGTTATTTATTATTTATTATTTATTATTTATTATTTATTATTTATTATTTATTATTTATTATTTATTATTTATTATTTATTATTTATTATTTATTATTTATTATTTATTATTTATTTATTTATTATTTATTATTTATTTATTTATTTATTTATTTATTATTTATTATTTATTATTTATTATTTATTAATTATTATTTATTATTTATTATTTATTATTTATAATTTATTATTTATTATTTATTTATATGTTATTTATTATTTGTCAATTTATTTATTTATTATCTGTTATTTATTAGCTACCTAAATATTGTAATTATATATGTATGTACATGTAAAAGTTTGAAATCAAGTTTGATCTCCTCTTCTCTCTTCCCTAGATATCTAGGCTAGCTTTGAAATTTAATTGAAGGTTTTTAGTAGCTTTTCCTTCACAAATAATTAGTAATATTTTCTCTTCCATAATTATTATAAATTTTTCAGTAGTAAGGTAGATTATACGTATACCATATCTCTGTAAATTGTGCAATATAGTTTTAAGAACAATGTATTACTTTTCCGCTACAATAAACATCTATCTATCTATCTGTGAAACATCACCAGATTTACCTAAGAAAAGGAAGAAAAATCAGAATTTCAGTAATTGAATTTGCTTTCTTAACCATTTTAATATACTCTAGATGAGCTAGATTATAAAGATTTTCGTGCATTTGAAAATGTAAAATCAAATGTTTGGTTAAATCATGAGACCACTCAAAACTTTCCATAAAACACAGAACACTCACCGAACACAGTCTCTAAAAAAATTCCTCCGACGACACGAACTCAACTCTGAGAACACAAGAATAAAGTGAATGGAAATACGAAACGAGATAAAAGAGAACACGCAAAAATCGTCTCGGTTGCGCTACCCAGCCGAGGCGAGCTACCCCCTGCACTTCTCACCTCCATTTCCTTGACATTCGGGTCCCGGCCGATCTTTCTCGGCCAATGTAAAAGGTGACTTAGCTGAAGAATTGCTCCCCAGGTCCATCAACTTCAATTCCTTCTGGTCCGATTTGCAGGTTACGGGCGAGTTCGTAAACGCAGTAATCTGCGAAAGTCCAATCACATGCCTGCTTTGTGCCTGCAAATCGAAAACAAATTTTCGTCTGCGCACAAGCAGGCTGCAGTCATTTTACTAAATTGTGTTCATAATCGTCATGAGAGCGCAGAGTTTTAAATATTATTCTAAGAGAATTAGCTATGCCGAAAAAAAAGTGAAAATGCACATAGTTCTTGATAGGCAAATGAAAAGAAAAGACAGCTTCTAATAATTAATATTTGTAAGCTTAGTGTATAACCGTTTGGTGCCTAAAATCATGAATGTAATGATCACTATAGAAAAACAAGATGATGATACATACAGGGTGGTCCGGTTTGGAATACAGATATTTCGGGATCTGATTCATTGGTTCATGCTATGAAAAAAATCGTATGGGAGGGGGTCTATCTTCAACATCCATTGAGCTACAGGGTGTTTAAAAAGAATCCCTTAGAGAAGTTGGTTCCAACAGTTATTCAATTATAATTTCTAGTTTATTAAACATAGAGCAACCAAAGTGGACACATATCATAGACAATTGATGTGTTTACAACAGTTAAAAACTATTACCATCCGTGCTTTCGTTTTCGATATATTTCTCTTCAAATACAGATTTGTTTATTTTTTCTTAACCAATTTTTGTGAAAATCGCATTTATTCCGGCAAAGTGTGCTTATAATTCTATTTTTACTAGGTATTATTATTTTGATGCGCCATAGCATCACCTACAAATTAACTTTTCAAAGTTTTTACCTGAAGCTTACAGTTTTGCAAGTATAAGGTTAATTTAATCACAAGAACCATTCAAAACGAGCATTATCTTGTATAAAATGTCCACCATCAGACTGAATACAAGCTAATACTCATTTTTGAATAGCTCTTGTAATTAAATTTACCTTATACCTGTAAAACCGTAAGCCTCAGGTAAAATCTTTCTAAAGTGAATTTGTAGGTGACGTTATGGCGCATCAAACTAATAATAGTTCAAAAAACTATAAGCACACTTTCCTGAGATAAATGCGATTTTCACAAAAGTCATTAACACTAATCAAATCTCTGGTTGCTCTAAGTTTAATACAGTCGAAATTATTATTATTATTATTTTTATTATTTTGAATAAAGTTTTACATCTGTCTGACATCCAGTAAATGATTGTTCATTTACATTAACATGCATTTCACGAGATATAACAATAAAAAAATAAGATCATTATCTTGACTTTTGGTTGGTTTTGGTATAAGATATAAGAGATTTATACATACTTATGTCTTCCTTTTTTTTTTTAAATTAAATTGCATAAATCGAAAGTATAATTGAATAACTGTTGGTAGGTACCAACGGATATTTTTTTAACACAAAAATATGTATATTTTGTTGCAATTAGCAAATTTGTGTCCTGGAAATTCCACTTTTTATCATCCCCCTAACAGAAGTATACATTCATTAATTGAATTAAAATAATTTAATGTTTTAAATTACATTACATACTCAGATTATTTCGTAAAACTAATTTGCATATTGCATAATTGCATATTATTAATTTAAAATAAACATTGCACTTACAATTTTTTTGCTGTTTGTGTTTCCAGAAAAATACCTTCACAACTATTTTTTCCACTGTGAACATGAAGTGTCAAATGAAATCCTTTTTTTCGGTGTAAACACCCTTTTGAGGTACCAAGATTTCAACAACGAAATCTCTGATTTAGTTTTGGTCTAAACGTAGTATTACATCTACTTACACAGACCAAAACATTTTATGTATGTATGTGTTTATTTATTTAGCATATAGTACCATTATGAACATATAAATATAAATATAATAATAAATAATAATAAATAGTTAGAATAAGTAGTTTAATAATATAGTAAAGTTGAAATCTCAATTGCACAAGTAAATTTAAATTAAAGAATATTCATATTACACCTCGTCTCTTATATATTTAATGAGTAATTTTTTAAAATGACTGAAGACGGACTCATTTTTAACATTATTTGGTTATTCATTGAAAAATTTAAGTCCCTTATACATTATCATATTTTGTGTTCTAGAATCTCTAAAAAATTGTAGTCTAAAGTTAGAATTTGTTCTTAAATTATATGGTTGAACATCTTGAATATTCCGTGTGTTTCATTTTAAACACAAAGAGTACTGCATTGTATAGGTGATTCTCTGCTTTATATTCAGCCACTGTAGGCAGGTTAGCATTAGTTGTGATAGGGTATAAAAACTGCATTTCAAAATGATTCGCATCGCCTTGTTTTGGAGGATCTGCAGTCTATTAATGTTGTCCATATTACCCATATAGAGTATTGTTGAGCAAAACTCGAAATGTGGTTTTATAATCGTGTTGTATATATTTATTGCACACATTGTTGTTATAGTTCGTCGAATTCTTTTTAGGAACCCGATCTTTTTTGATATTTTTTTGATGATATAGTTTAAGTCGTTATTAAAGTTAAGTTTGTTGTCTAATACAACTCCAAGGTATTTTACTGTCTGTACTTGTTCTATGTTTTAATTTTTCACTTTGAGGTCAGGATTAAGTTCATCGTTTATCACCATACACCAGTGGCGTGGCGTGGATATTTTCAAATGGTAAGTCGAAGAAAAATTAGTCACCCGCAAACGTAAATTAGGAATGTCTACCTGAAATTGTATCGTGTATTGCAGATTTGCTTTACACGCCATATAAGTAAAGCTATTCAAGCCAATTTTTTATACTTCAAGTCATTAATGTTTAAATTTACAGTGAACATAACGCATAATAAGAGTGGCCTCGAAAGAAGCCGTTTTTGGCAGATGCAAATGCAATACCTTAAAGAAAATTTAAAGTTATGTTATAAAGAAAAGAAAGGAACTTCCGAAATGTTTGTTTGTTAGATAGATAAATAAATAAATTAGAGAACTCCACGTATCTAATATATAAAAATCTCATGTCACGGTGTTTGTAATCGAACTCCTCCGAAACGGCTTGACCGATTTTTATGGAATTTTTTGTGTATACTTGGTAAGCATGAGAGTTCTTCGTTAAGTATATTTTATCCCGCTAGGTGGCGCTGGAGTCAAGTTATTAACAACTTCTATATTTATGGACCAAAAATGCTCATATTCAAAATATATGTTGGTTTAGTGCCAAAAGAGAAAATTATAAAATCTGAGCCCGCTACGTGGCACTGGAGTCAAGTTATTAGATCTACATTTATACACAATAAAAATGAATGTACATTATGTATGTTTGCCTTTTATAGACTCAGAAACTACCCAACCGATTTTGGTAAAATTTTTAGCGGACAATTTTCTTAATATTGAAAACAACATAGCATCAGTGCGGTTACTCAACAACCGGTAGTTTCGGTACATGCCATACAAAATTTAATATCAGGTGAAATGTGAATAATTTTGGTCAATTAATATAGACAGACAGACAGATAGATAGATAGATAGATAGATAGACAGACAGACAGACAGACAGACAGGCAGAGAGACAGACAGATAGACAGCCAGGCAGACAGATGGACAGACAGACAGATAGACAGACAGACAGACAGACAAACAGACAGACAGGCAAAGAGACAGACAGATAGACAGAAAAACAGGACATGACAGATAGATAGATAGATAGATAGATAGATAGGTAGATAGATAGATAGATAGACAGATAGACAGATAGAGAAAAAAATGGAAATCGAAGTTGAAAATAGAGCAGCAGTGATTGCTTCCTACTATGTACTTCCTTTCTATCATACCCAAATAACTATGTGCGCCGGCAAATTTTGAAAAGATAGGTGGAGCGAAGCGCACCGGGTAACAGCTAGTAATATATATAAAAAATATCAATTAATAAAAGGTTTAAGAAATATTTATATAATAAAGTTAAAAATAGATAATATTGATGATATGTATTTAAATTAAAAACAGTAAAAGTGAGTATTACCAAAAACTGTGAAAAGTTTTGCTAAACTGACCTTTTCTTTTTTGTATTCAAGGGCTTTTCTACGATATTTTTTAATATATTCTGCAAGAACTCTCTCATAAAAGTCAGGTGCTTTTCTATCGATATAAGTGCCAAATCGGAGAGCATGTTTTCTCCTTGAGAGTTTCTTAAATATGTATGTATTCTTTTTGGAGCTGAAAAAGATCTCTTTACGGAGGCAACGGTTATCGGAAGTGTTCAAAATAGACCACTTTAATTTAAAATTTGCGGAAATGTGTCACGCAATTGTTCACTTCTCAAATGTTTATGAAGGGCTGGAACGTTAAGCTGCCGAAGTGAAGAAGTTGTATACAAAACTTTCAGTTCGTTTTTCAAAGCAGTTAAATCGAAAATTCTCGGAAAAAACTTCATCAGAGAAGATATTTTTTCATCTGAATTTGAAAGTGCGAAACGTTCATACATATTTCGATTTTTTCAGTAAATCCAAGAATATTCATTCCGTGAAAGATTTATATCTTGTCTTTAGTTGGCATAAAATACTGTCCTTTCTACAAAAAGGAGCTTGTAGTGAGTTTTTAAATCAATGTCGTGTCGAATAATCGAGGTTTTCGTGGAGCTTCAGAACAATCGTTAACGCTTTCAAATATCGATTCAAATTTATTAAGGAGCTCAGAGCAAAGCCAAGACACTCAAAACACTCGATTTCTCGCTTAGTAACTGTAACATCCGTTTGTTTATTTTGTATTAAATTAAACAGAACATCGGTCTTAGCAAAAAAATTCAGAAGAGTATTAAGTAGAAAACAAAAATATTAGAAAAATTAGAAAAAAGAAGACATAGAAAACAAAACATTTCAATTCAGTATATTTTTGGTGCAAGGATTGATTAGAATTAGAAACGAAACTATCCTTGCGTGTATAATCTATTTTCATAGAAGGAGTAGAGCGTCCTATCTCTATAACTTTAATTTTTTCAAGGAAATTCAGCTTACTAAAATCATTTCCTTCCTCCAGCAGAAAATCAGTTAAGCAACAATCTGTACTTAATAATGCCAGTTTCAGCTAACAATAATTAGAAATGAATCACCTTTAATTGAAAATAACGCAATTCCTTAACCTTCAGAACTAATGCAGTTCTCATCGTGACGTTGTGGGGTAAACTCGTGTCGAGAATCACTGTTTTACTTTTGTCTTTTAAGATATATAACTTTAGCAATGTCTTGCTTATGCGGGCAAAAAGTAGAGCGCAACGACAAAAAGATTCAGTGTGATAATTGTAAATCATATAATCATTTGATCTGTGCCAACATAAAGCCAAGAAATAAAGAGTTTATGAAAAAGAATCATGTAATTTATCGTTGTTCAGTGTGCAATAAAAAACGACGAGATTCGATTCGTTACTCTCCGACCTCAGTGCATTCTACTCTAAGCTCTCTTAACGAACAACAACAACCAACTCAGCTTAAGCAAACTACTCAGCCGAAGTCACCACCACCTACCATACCAGCGATTAATACTCCAGGCCAACAACAACCACAGCATAAGCAAACTTCCGCGCCACCTTCACTACCATCAATTTCAACACAAGCAGCACCACCACGAGCACCACCACCGCAAGCAACACCACCGCAAGCAACACCACCGCAAGCAGCCGATGGGTCCATCAGTGATCGTACCAGCGACAAACGGTCAATCACACTCGAATTGGTGTATAAAGAGATTTTGTCTATGAACAAAGAGATAATTTCTCTTAAGGAGATGAACCGCAATGCACTGTCACTCATCGACACTCTTCAAGAGGATAAGCGTTTACTGTTGACCAAGGTTGATCATCTTCAAAATAGAGTAAATTTCTTTCTACAAAAATCACTGAATAAATGTGTTGACATTGTGGGAATACCAGATGTAAACAAACACAGTGCATTGAACTCGACAGTTAAACTACTAGCAGAAGGTTTAGAAGCAAACATAACTGCAGATGATATTAAGTACTGCTACGTAAAAACAATAAAAAGTAAGATTCAACCAAACAACGAAGCATCTTCGTCTTCAAATGCAAAACCTGTGGACATCGTCTGTGTTAAATTTAAATCCGTGGAGTGCAAGAAAAATCTTCTCTCTAATCAGCGAAAGAAGCAATTATCATCACGCTTATTTGGTGAACATTTTGGTAGCAAACCTATATTTATCAATGAAAGTCTTACGAGCATAAACAGAATTTTATACAACAAAGCTAGACAACTAAAAAGGGAAAAAAACTATTTATATCTGTGGATTAAAAATGGAGTCATCTTAATGAAAAAACAAGAGGGTGAATCTACTTTTCGTATTTCTTCTTTGGAAGATCTTAATAAAATAATTTAATTATGGTTAATACATTTGTAGCTGATTTTAACGATGATTCATTAGTTACTCCTTTTTGTCGATTTGACAGTGAATTTTGTAAAAGTGTATTTCATTCAGATAAATCCAAAGATAGTTTTTTTATTGTCCAGCAAAACATTCGAAGCTTGAGAAAAAAATTTGATCTGTTTTTGCTTCATTTTGAGTCTTTCGTTGAGAAGCCTGATATAATCTTTCTTACTGAAATATGGATTTACGAACATGAGAAGGATTTTTTTTAATATTCCAGGTTTTAAGATGTATGCAAAGTGTAATAATACCTATGCGTCGGGTGGTACTGCTGTTTTTATTAAGGAAAGCTTGAACTGTGAGTATTTTAGCACCGATTTATTGAGTTCTGATATGCTAAAGATTTCCGTCATTGTTAATTCTATTAAACTAGTTTTTCTATGCTTCTATCGATTTCATTTCTTGCGCGAAGATGTTTTTATTGAGGAATTGTCAACTATTCTTAATAATCTTTCTGCAAAAAATTTGATTGTAGTTGGGGATATTAACATTGACATTTTAACTGAATCATCATCAGTAGAAAGCTATAACTCGATAATGTCAGCTAATGGGTTAGAATCTTGCATTAATGAACCAACAAGGTTAACTTCCACATCAAAAACTTGCATTGACCATATTTTTGCTAGACTTGATCTTAAGGCTAATGTATCTCTTATAAGCGCAATTTTTGATCTGATGATTTCAGATCACTGTATGACCTGTCTCTTTTTTTGTTTCAAAGAAGTGAAAGAAAATAATTCCGGCAAGCGCTTCTCTTCCAAGCCTAGGTATAGAACAAACTTTGAGCTGCTAAATTTAAATTTGACTCATGAATGTTGGTTAGGAGTTTATGCTGAACCTGATCCCTCTCTTGCTTTTGACAATTTTTTCAAAATATTGACTGGTTATGTTGAGCAAAGCTCAGAAGCGGTTGGGATCAAAACAGATAAACTTGTTAAACTTAAGCCATGGATGACTACCTACTTGTTAAAGAAAATTGATAAAAAAAATAAATTGAGGCTAAAATGCAAAAGGCACCCTAATAATGTTCTTCTTCGCAAGAACTATGAACTTTTATGTAAAGAAGTAATTAGCGAAGTTCCCATTTGCAAGGAAAACTACTATATCAATAAATTCCATAATGCCCAAGGTAACTTAAGAAAGGAATGGAGTATAGTTAACGAGCTGTTTAACAAAAAAGTAGCTTTTGATGTTCCTGTTCGTTTGATGTGCGGCAATCGTTATATTGATGATCATTCTGATATGGCTAGAACTTTTAATGAGTATTTCACTAGTATAGCTAAGAATTCTCTCTCCGAAGCAGGTATAGACCTTACCTCTGATATTTGCACAGATAGATGTTTCAATGAAGCATTTCATTTCAATGGTTTTTACTTTGAACAAATTTCGTCTTTTGAGATCTATAAAATTATTATGGGGTTGGATAACTCTGATTCCCACACATTAAATAGTTTCTCTAACAACTTTATTAAAAAAATTTGTTTGAATTTAGTCGACGTATTAGCACACGTATTTAACATAAGTATATTTCATGGCAATTTTCCGATTAGTCTGAAAATGGCGGAGGTTATTCCTATTTTTAAAAAGGGTGATAAAAAATGTATCAACAACTATAGACCTATATCTCTCCTCCCGGTATTTTCAAAAATTTTCGAAAAAGTGGTTAAAAGTAGAATGGTTTTATTTCTAGAAAACACTTCATTTTTAAGCTCACTTCAATATGGTTTTAGAGCAGGTAAATCAACTGAAGATGCACTGCTTAACTTCTGTAATCATGTCTATGAAAGTATGGATACCAAAAAATACACTGCTGCCCTATATATTGATATCACGAAGGCCTTTGATACAGTGGACCATACCATCATGCTAAGAAAATTAGAAAAAGCTGGTTTTAGGGGTTTTATTTTAGACTGGTTTGGTTCTTTTCTTGAAGGTAGAAAGCAAAGGGTGAGAATATGTGATACCTTAAGCGATAGTCTGGACATAAATATTGGAGTGCCTCAAGGGTCTGTACTTGGCCCGATTTTATTCCTTATTTATATCAACTCAATCTTTAGCTTAGATTTAAAAGGTAAACCTACTGGTTTTGCTGATGATATAGCCTGTGCATATTCTAGTAATTCAGTCTTAAATTTGGTTGCTGATATAAATCATGATCTAGAATTGTTAAGACATTGGTTTGGAATTCACAATCTTGTCATTAGTGAGAAAACCAAGGTTATGTTTTTTAATCTTCCTGTTCTAGATCTTAATCCTCCTATATTCATTCTGCATAGCAGAAACTGTATAAATACACATCTGAGCTTTGATACTTGTTGTACGTTAAACCACTTATATACTCACAATACGGATATCCAATGTTCATCTAAATGTGTTCGCATAGAACATGTTACTGAATTCAAGTACCTTGGCTTGACTATTGATAGCAAAATGAATTGGAAAGCACATACTTTAACACTTAAGAAATACTTATTATCTGCCACTTATGTAATGTTCCACTTAAGAAAGATTTGCTGCAGGAAACTCCTTGAGACTATTTATTATGGATTGGTTCAATCAAAACTACAGTATGGTATAGTATGTTGGGGTGGTACATTTACCAACTATTTACAACCCTTGATCATATCTCAAAAGCACATTTTAAGAACCATTTGGAATAAAAGACGACTTGAACACAGTTTCCCATTGTTTTGCAGCTCTAGTATACTTCCGTTGAAGCATCTTTATTTTTATAAAGTATTAAAAATCTTTTTCCTAAGAAGTGGATATCGTCTAAACCGTAACACATCTGCTTACACACTTCGTAGCAGCGAGAGAAATCTTGCAATCGTTCCAGCCCACAATACTCAACTTTACTTCAACTTTTATACATCAGTAGCACCTAGAGTTTTTAATTCTTTACCTTTTGACATTCGATGCACTCGCTCAGCTTACTCATTTAACAAAAAAATAAAAAAATGGTTTTTTAACTTTGATTTTGTTGAAATTAATAACATAATCAGAATATCAGTATAAATCCTGAACACTAAAAAAATCCTTCTTCTGATACATCCTTTCCATATTTCTACTTTTTCTTTTCGACACTTAACCCCACAGCATTATTCTAATTATTTTTTATGTAATATTACAGCACGATACATTCGACACTTGTCATACGACAACAGATTGTATCTATCATATCTTCTATTCTAAATGTAATGAAAAACACTTAGTAATTAATATAATCTTATTTTTGTTATTTAATATATAAATTGAGTTTATTAAATTAATTGTTTAAGACTTTGTATCCTTATAACAAACATGTACTTTGAATGAATGAAGAAATAAATTGAATTGAATTGAATTGAAAAAAAAAAAAAAAAAAAAAAAAAAAAAAAATGTGAGGGTTTTATGAACAAACTTTTCACACTTTTCACTGTTCTTGATTTGATTTTGTTCTAATTAGCTTCACAGCAATACGCTAAGGTTTTGTTGAATTTTACATTGCAAACATGTTCCTGAAACATGTTTAGTCTATAAAGGTTAAAAACCCACGCCTAACAAATACCTACTTAACACAGCACTGCAAACATGTATATACAAAACAATACAAAATTCACCAATAAGTCGGAGAAAAGCGTGTTATTTCTTTAAATAATTAAACTGAAACAGAAACCTACCTCTACCTGACCCACTCAATACACTTGAGACTTGACACAGCAGCCCAGCAAGCAGCGTAGCGACACATACAAAATTCACCAAAAAATAACCCGAAGAAAAGCGAGTTATTTTTGTGCATAAGAAACCGTGTATTGAACAGAGAGGAGTCAAACACACACGCACATAAAGGAAAAAAAGGGAAAGAAAACAAATTTGTTCTACCCAGCGTGTGTGTATTTGTGCGTAGACCGTAGACGTAGAGTTGTAGAACGATAGGCAGAATGAGAGTGGTTGACCAGTTGGGTTGGTGGGTAGAATGTTGCGTGTGTATGCCAGTGTAGGGAATACACACATATTATGTTTATTCATTAGGATTCATGTTGCTTGTTATTTGATAAACATTGTTGAAAGATAGAATTTTAAAATGTAATTCGGTAGGAATCGGTATGGACGCCACGCCACTGCCATACACCTAGATTTATTTACATTTATTTTAAGTTTATTGAAGTCTAACCAATTTGACAAATTATTTAGGTAATTTTGCAAATTTTCATTTAGGACATTGACATTTTTACCAGATACAAACATGAGGGCATCCGTCTGCAAATAATGACATTTTACTATACTCAAGCACTTTACATACATCGTTTATATATATCAGAAATAAGAGCGGACGAAGTATCGTTCCTTGCGGTACACCAAAAGTTGTTGATTGTTTGTCAGATATGGCATTATGCACTTTGGTACGTTGAGTTCTTTCACTTAAATATGTGCGAAACCAGTTAAGTTCTGTATTCTTATACCCTATTATGGTTAGCGAATCGAACGTTCGACTCGAGACGAACTCCCAGGCGAATTTCTGCTGTCGAGTTATTACGGTTAGCGAACGTCTTCATTCGCTAAGAGAATTCAGGGCTGTCTGAGGAAAAACTTCAAATATCAGCTGTAAAGTGTCAGAAAGTAGAATTGTTTTGATTGTTTGTGAAATAAACTGCAATTTAATTTGAAATGAAAGTTTAAATTGATTTCGGTGGTTAAAGAAAATAAACAAAATTATTATTTGTGATGATTTGTCTCAGAATTTCATCTCTCTATAAGAACGTTTAGTTACTTTCGCAGTTTCAGATCTCATACACTGACCGCATCTCTGGTCAACAAATCACCGGACTGTGGAAAGCAAAGCAAGAGCAAGAAGAAAAACTATTATCCAAATTCTACAACGATGCCTTATTATCAGAAGCACTTGGAAAAGATCCTAAATTATTCGATCCAGGGAAACCAGTTAGACCATCAAAAATATTGTACTAATATTTAGTGTTTATTTAAAAAAGAAATACATTGTTCTATAATTGTGATAGAACGATATCAGAAGGAATGCCTAGTGTAGCAATAAGATCTTTGGTTTCCATTGTTGATTCTATCTTAAAAGAAAATTCTCCAATGGATGACTTAAAGGCTTCTTTCCAGATGTTGATCACGTCTTTCTTGCACCTGGCTGCTTTTGGTGGCTTTCAAGTATCTTTTTCTCATTTTTGGAGAATGTCTTCGTTTTTGTTAAATTTTTGCCCAGGTCAACTCGACCGACTGCCTCCATCAACTCAACCAGATTTTCAAATTGGCGAGGATTGGTTTTATCAAAGATTGATACACATATTTCACACATTATTTTACTGTTAATGAGATATTTAATAATAATTTTATTAGTTTTACATTTTTCTTCCATTCATTACACTGTCGCACATGTAGTCACCAGAAAATTTCATTCGACCGATTTTGACAGAAGAAATTGATTTTTAGTCGAACGTTCGCTAACCGTAATAGAGTGAGAACACAATTCGCCAAACTTCTGACGTTTGAGGCGAATGTTATCTTAGCGAGTCGCTAACCGTAATACGAAATAGTCACATTCGCCAAATTTTTCGTTCGACTCGCTAACCATAATAGGGATGTTAATCCCATATTTATACAGTTTTTCTAAGAGGAAGTTTCGATCCACTGTTTCAAAAGCTCGTTGAAAGTCAAGAAATATAGCAATTATCTAATTTTTGTCATGTACTTGTTCTTTAAGAGTCATAATCAACCAGTTTAACGATGTTTCACATTAGTGTTGGAGTCTGAAACCAGATTGGTTTTCTATTTACTAGTATTTTGCGTCAGAACATATTTATAAAATTGACTATAGGCCACTTTTTCTATTATCTTTTCGAGAATCGGTAGCATATTTATAGGTCTGAATTTGTCACAAAGGATAGTGTTGGTTTCTTTAGGTATGGGGATCACCATAGATTCTTTCAGATTTTGTGGAAACACAGCTTGCATAAATGATTCATTTATAATTCGCAATATTAATGGACCAATTACGTCAAAGCAATATTATTTTAATGTTCAATTTTGTGGCGTCATTTTTTTATTTATTTTCTTGCATATCGATTTAAGATCTATTAGGCTAATTTGTTCAAATTTAAAGATTGATTGCACTTCTGTAACCCTGTCGTTATTTGTGCCAGTAACCGAGATTGAATTGCTTATATTGTTTATGCTTTCAATAAAGTAGGAATTGAATTTATTTGCAATGGTTGCATTGTCACTTTCTTTCTTGTCGTCGAATTGCACTTCTTTAATTTCCTCTTGCTTCTTTTTTAAAACAAAAACGTTGATTATTTTCCACATATCTTTTTGACTAGAACAGTTTTTAATTTGATTGCACGTATACGTTTTTTTGGCCGCTTGTAGGTTATATTTATAAAAATTACGTGCTACACGGTATGCGCTCCAGTCTTCTGATGAATTAAGTACGACTGCTTTCTGGTAACATATAATTTTATGTTTTTTTAGTCTTTCTAGTTCATTGGTGAACCATTCGTTATTAGACGGATACACACGTTTTTTTACACTAAATTTCACACAATCTACAAAAGTTTCTTGAATACATATTGACAATTCATTGAAGTCTCTGAGAGATATCAGACCAATGCATTTCGTACGAATTAGGTTCTTAAAGTCGTTTTTTATATATCTAAACACATCAACAAATTTACGAATATCTTCACGTTTATACTTTTTGACGGGGACTTTTACAACGGCAGACTCATTATCACTGATTTTTAATTCTGGTATTGTGTCGGCGCAAATATCCCTTTCGATTGGTGTTATTACAAGATCAACTGTCGTACGAGACCGTTCATCAATTCTTGTAGGTTTATTTATTATCTGTTTGCAATTATTGTTTATTAAAATCTCATTCATTCTTTTTTCATACGTGTGTTTTGTATACATATTAATGTTAAAATCACCAACTATAATAATGTTCGAGTGCTGTAGTAGTGTTTGGTCAAGCCATTCCGAAAAGTACGTACAAAACTCACATTGTGAGCCACTGGGGGACCGGTAGAAAACAGCCACTACTTCACTTATGTGTTTATATGTTATTTTTATACACAAACACCAAATTTTCATTTGAATATGCATTTTGCTTATAATTGTATAGTGAAAAGTCTTTTTAATATATAGTATTACACCGCCCGTTGATATACTTGTACTATCACACCTTACCGACTCATAATTGCGTAAACTTATTTCATTATCACTTACATTGTCAGTTAAATGAGTTTCTGAAACAGCAATTATTTCGAAGTCATTTTTTTATAACACTGCTTCAATTTGTTCGCAATTATTTACTTAGCCTTGTGCATTAAAGCACCAGTACTTTAGTTGCTAATACTTGATTTTATCCTTAAGGATCTTGAATTTTCTTATAAATACCGGACAGCATTTATCAGTTGCTAGGTGATCATATTTAGAATCCATACCGAGTAATTCATTAGCCTTTGTACAATTAATACACTTTAATTCGTTGCTTTTGCAGTCCGTAGTATTGTGTTCACCACTACATTTAATGCATGCCAATTTATTTTTACAGTCCTTAGGCGTGTGGTTATAGCCTTGGCATTTAAAACATCTTTTTAATATGGGATTCACACTAGCATCGAAATGAGATAATTTCGAGTTTCAAATAAAAAGTGTTCATACCTACGCTTGCTAATTTCGTGAATGGATGCATTCAGTTCCGACAGTAAATCTATGACGGTGCCATGTTATAAATTTTTTTTTTTTAAATTAAATTATATTTTTATTTACATAAGTAAAGGTATAACGCATAGTAATAATAATAGTTGGATGTTATTGTTAAACAGTTGGGTAGCTAAAGTCGACTATTATATAGCTAACATTGGATAGATGCGGCGCTGCCTCGGGTTAATATCTTAAAATATCACTTTTCGGGTGTGTTTTGCCACTCCGGGTATATCAACAATTGTCAGGCACTCGCGTGGATATTAAGTCGACTACAGAGCCAACTGTAGAAAAGTGCCCCAACGGGCACGGAGCTCAAATAAATGGACAGATACTGTGTATGTACGAATCCTATGGCCGACGCTCTTTGGCTCCACATGCAGTTGATCAGAGTGCCTCTATAACTTCAATTTCTTTTTTTCAGATAACATTCCATTACTATTAAACCATTCTGTGAGATATTTGTGTTTTGTATGTTATTCCATTATATTTTTCGTTTTTATATCACTTTAATTGTGCTGAACGCGGCCAGTAGCTTTGACAATTGTAATCTCAACCACATAGTTTATTTACGGAAATAACTACTAAACACTAAATTTCTCCCAAATAAGCGATATTTTTTTTTTTTTAGTACTGAATAATTTTTCTTTTGTGTTTAGAACGCCGAGATCAATAAGAATCCTTTGTTTAATCTTTGCGCAGCGAAAACTTTAATATTACCTTATTAATTTGTTCTGTCATTTTTATTCAGAATCATTCAACTGCATTCAAATTAAGTTTGTTCGATTTTATTTTCACTTAATTTTGAAAGAATTTCAACGAAATTAAGTTGAAATGAGATAATCTCGGTATGTCAATTCGTATGGGAAATTATCTCATTTCGAGCATAATTTGGAAATTCGCAACGAAATTACCTGTTTTACCCTGGTGTGAATACCGTATAAGTCGAAAAACTCTCTCACAAGACATTTCACCCATCCTACTTTTATTTTGCCCATATTCAGTATTTTATGGAAACCTTCACTATTTAATTCTATTATTACATTCAAATTTCTCCACTGGTTTTTGTTCATAAACGTTTTTATTATTTTCCACTCACTAGTATTAAGTTCTGGATTGTGTTTCGTTATTTTGTCTAATATCTCGTTTACTATTTCATCATTTTCTAAGTTCATAATACATACTTTGGGTTTAATCATTTTTGATATTTCAACATTATAATTATCATTCAACTTTTGTTTGATTTAATTTTGAAGTTTTTCTGATGAATCGCGATCGGCACATCTTATGGCAATTCCACCTTTGTTTTTATTCACCACTCTGTTTATGTTAATGGTAGTCGGATCAATGTTCGATTTAATTTCCTTTCTTGTTTCATTTGATTCTTGATTCTTTTTTGGATAGACAAGGACCGACGGTTCTACATTTTTCACGATATCAGAAAATAGTATATCGTTCCGTCTCTTTCCAACATTTTGATTTACTTTCTTACTCTTTGTAAGTTCACTTCTGATTTCGCCAACCGATTTTGATATATAAGGCGTATTTTTTTGAAACGTAGCTAGCCAGTCGTTCATTAAAATGATACCCAGCCAGCCGAACCCAGCTGACTTACCTCCAAGTTGGTGTGTGTGACTTCGATCAGCTGTTAAGTGTGAACTGTCAAAGTATTCGGCATTCAACCAAATCGATTTTTTGTTATTTGTTGTGAAAACAATTAATTTCGGTAATTTATTCAATGGATAATTTACATAAAGTGATATGAAATCATAATATTGAGACACCACTTCAAACGTGGCAACACTAATTACGGCAGCAACTATCATGGCAGCACTAATCGTGGTTTCATAGTCTGCGACTAGAGGGCGCTAGCTCCAACAAAGGGCTTGAAGTGAATGTCATACACTTGACGTTTACATTCCTTCTTTTTTTTCGGGCTGCCATCGTGGAGGGACGTGTTTTAGTAACTCTAATAAAGATATTTTAATTGTTAATCTTTCTTTTATTTATTTCCCATCAGCGCCGAAAATAATCGGCGCCTCAATATAGGATTATTTCTGTGAAGTATCATTTAGTAATTGAAATTATATAACTTTCGTACACGACAGTCTGTCAAATGTTCTACAAATCGCTTTAAGCTCCACCTTGCCATGAGATATCGCAACATTCCTAGCCAGCTGCTTTTGGCTGCGGATAAAATCAAGAGTTGTAGCCAGCTGGTTGTTGTATTTGTTTTACGTGTGAAATTTGACTTTTTTTTTTTTTTTTTTTTTTTTTCCCGAGGGTAGGTGAAAATCTTCCATAGACACTATGAGAATAGCAAGCGCGTGCTCATAGTAGTGTCAGATTCTTACTGACCAAAAACACCTCCCTTCGATATAAATTTGTTAGATACTGCAACTAAGTTATACTACTTATCAAGCAATTTTTCTATCACGAAATATAAACGTTTGGCAGGTTACTTTCCAATGAAAGATCCTGCATATTCCGCAATTTAGATGCGGTTAATCCTTATCTCGCCAAGTCGAAAGGTTTTATCCTTTGTAGTCGGCGCAATAAATTGCTCTCATCCAAAATAAGTAGGACTGTATTATTAACATGTCCGATTAGTCGGTTTCTATGTTTTCGCGCGAAGCTTCTAGTTTCAGCTTCGATTGTCGGAATTCCGAGATCCCTGTGGATATCGTCGTTTCTAGCATACCACGGTGCTTGGACAATTTCTCTAAGCACTTTATTTTGAAAGGTCTGCAAAATATTGGCATTTGTTTTCTTGGTACAACCCCAAAGTTGTATACCGTAGGACCACACCGGCTTTAGCACTTGCTTGTATAAAAGCAGTTTGTTCTCGGTACTGAGGTGGGAATGTTTCCCGATCAGCCAGTACATTTCTCTATATTTGATTTCTAATTCTTTACGTTTCATTTTCACGTGCGAATTCCACTTCAGCTTTGCGTCAAGTGTCATTCCCAGGTATTTGGCTTCATTTGCAATAGGAATTCGGGCCAAATTTATAAAAATTGGCAAGTCATTAATTTTTCTATAAGTGAAATTCACGTGAACAGATTTAGTTCCGTTAAGGGCGATCCGCCAGTCCCTCGTCCATTCATTTACTTTATTCAATGCGTTTTGCAGTTTGGCAGTCGTTTCCTCGATTGTTTTACCTACTGCTAGGATAGCGGTGTCGTCGGCAAACGTAGCAAGCATAGTGCCATCTTCTTTCGGTATATCACGAGTATATAACAGATAAAGAAGCGGCCCCAGAACGCTTCCTTGCGGTACGCCGGCCGAAATTTTTTTGAGCTCTGAGTATTCGTTTCCATTTCTAACACGGAAGAGTCTATTTCCGAGATATGAATCCAAAATCTCGTATAGGTACACGGGGAGTACTTGTCGTAATTTGCATTTCAAGCCATCGTGCCACACCTTATCAAAGGCTTGCGAGACGTCAAGAAATACGGCTGAGCATATCTTTTTTTCTTCTAGTGCTTTTTCGATTACGTTAGTAATTCTATGCACCTGGTCAATTGTCGAATGCTTACTTCTGAACCCAAACTGGTGGTCAGGGATTAGATTATTTTCTTCTATAACCGGTTGGAGACGCCTTAGTAATATCCTCTCGAAAATTTTTGATACGACTGGAAGAAGCGAGATTGGTCTGTATGATTTTACTTTGTAGGAGACAACAAATATTGCCCGCCAAATATTCAAATAAATTATTCAAATAAATAATACGCCGCATCACAGATCGACCGCAAGAGTGCGACACCAATACGTCTGCGACGAGCCGACCATCTTTATTTCTTAATATGTATTTTGGTCAGCTTTCATCTATCTACTTCTGAACCGTCGACACGCGCTTGTCAAAATAATTATTCTTTTTCAACTTTTTGTAACTAAATTAACTATCAAAATTAAACATATTGAATTTGCATTGAATTTAGAATTTGGAATTTTTATTTATCGGCACGCTCCTAAATTGGTGACCCCGACGCAAGTTCGTGTAAATTTTATTAGTATTAACTGTCACAAGCAGCACTAAAATGCCCGAAGACAAAGACCAAGCTGTCTCAAATAATGGAACGGATGCTCCAGTCAACCAACCGCAAGATAACTCTGTGCTGGGACAGTTAAACCGCCTACAAGAAGAAGTTTCCCGGCAGGCGCAACAAGTAAGGGGTTCGGAAGTCGAAGCAAATCACGCTCAACTGCGACCACCACCATTTTGGCGTGAAAACGTGAAACTATGGTTTGCACAACTTGAAGCGCAATTCGCTCTCGTTAATTTGCGATCTGATGCACGAAAATTCAACATCGTTATTGCGCATCTCGACCAAACAACTGCTACAGAAGTCCAAGACGTCATCATCAACCCACCACCAGGTAATGCTTACATTCGATTAAAAGAAGAACTAATTTCTCGTCTGGCCCCATCTAGAGATCAACAGATCAGGCAAATGTTGGATCGAGAACAATTAGGCGATAGAAAGCCATCCCAGTTTCTTCGTCGTTTAAGAGACTTAGCAGGGGGTACTATGACCGATGATGCTTTAAAGGCAATTTGGCTGGATAGACTACCAGTCCACACACAGTCCATACTGGCCGCGCATCCTCCTGGTACAAGTGAAAACCCAACCAACATTGACAATCTGGGTGTCATCGCCGACCGAATCAGTGACGTCATCCCACAGCAGCAAGTTGCTAGTTTATCACCACATCCGGAATCCGTGCTGACGAGCATGCTACAAAATGTGGAACAGCTAGCGAAGCAGGTCGAAGCAATGTCTTTGAATCGCATGGCCAATAATCATAGACGAAATAGCTCACGATCGCGCTCACGTAGCAGGGAGCATCAGAAACACACACCAACTCGAAACGGGCAGACAAGCAGCACTTCTAACAACAATCAAAGTAAGTTTTGCTATTTTCACCGCCGCTGGGGTTCCAACGCAAGAAATTGTCGTCAACCATGCAATTTCCAGCAGCAGGGAAACGGGAACGGGTGTCATTAAAGGCGGTCAATGACAGCCAAACTTCCAGCCGCCTCTTCGTAACGGATAAGAAATCAAAAGTGCAGTTCTTGGTAGACACGGGCTCTGACGTTTCAGTGTTCCCATATACTGGTCCACGTCACAAATCACAGCCATCCGACTACACTCTTTTCGCTGCCAATGGAACTCCGATACCAACCTATGGGTTTCGTACAGTACAGATGAACTTAGGACTCCGTCGAGATTTCTCATGGCGTTTTGTGGTGGCTGACGTCAGCAAACCTATCATAGGAGCTGATTTTTTAGCGTATTACAAGCTTCTTGTGGATGTAGCGTACAGCAGACTGCTCGATGGACTCACTGGACTCTCCACACGAGGTTTCAACGCACATAAGAGCTCAGCACAGATTAAGTCTGTTTCTGGCGATTCTAAGTACATCGATCTGCTAAAACAATTTCCATGCTTGACCCGACCAGATGGAGCCTTCAAGGAAATTCGACATTCGACCGTCCACCACATCAACACGACTGCAGGTCCTCCAGTGAGTTGCAAAGCACGGCGTTTAGCTCCAGACAAGATGAAAATTGCAAAAGGTGAGTTTGAAACGATGTTCAAAATGGGAATAGCTCGCCGTTCTGAAAGTTGTTGGTCGTCGCCACTTCATCTCGTCGCTAAAAAGTCAGGTGATTGGCGTCCTTGTGGAGATTATCGTGCATTGAACGACCGCACAATACCTGACAACTACCCCCCACGGAACTTGCAGGACTGCTCAGCTAATCTCGCAGGAAAAAAAATTTTCTCCAAGATCGATCTGGTGAGAGCGTTTAACCAGATTCCCATCGCACAAAACGACATCAAGAAGACTGCCATAGTAACACCGTTTGGACTTTTCGAGTTTATGTTCATGACATTCGGACTCCGAAACGCCGCCCAGACCTTTCAGAGGTTCATCGACGAAGTCACGAATGGACTCGACTTCTGTTTTCCGTACGTGGATGATATTTTGGTAGCATCGGATGATGAAGAGCAGCATTTCCAACATCTTCAAACCCTTTTCGAACGGCTTAACAAATATGGGGTCGTCGTGAACGTAGCTAAGTGCGAATTTGGTAAGTCCGAAATCACCTTTTTAGGTTACCTAATCTCAAGCGACGGCATGAAACCTCCAGACGAACGAGTCAAAGCTATCGTCGACTGCAAGCCGCCAACCACTATAAAACAGCTCAGAAGATTCCTCGGTTCGCTAAATTTTTATAGGCGTTTTGTAAAAGATGCAGCCAAGTTACAAGCTCCACTGAACGAGTGTCTCAAAGGACCAAGCAACAAAGGCAACAAAACCGTTACCTGGACACAAACTCTTGAACAAGCATTCAGCGCTTGTAAAGAAGGTCTTATGGAAGCCGCATTACTTGCACATCCCGATCCAACGCTTGAATGGGGACTTTTTACCGACGCATCAGACTGTGCCATGGGAGCAGTCCTACAGCAGAAAACACCAATCGGCTGGCAGCCACTGTCGTACTTTGCTAAAAACTTAAACAAATCTCAACAAAAGTATAGTACGTATGACAGGGAGCTGCTGGCAATTTACTCAGCTGTAAAATACTTCAAGTTTATGTTGGAAGCCAGAAACTTTACCATATACACGGACCATAAACCGTTGGTGTTCGCATTTAAGCAGAAGCCCGAAAAAGCATCACCTCGACAGTTTAGATGTCTAGACCTCATTGGTCAATTTTCAACCGACATCAAACACATCGCTGGGACGGAGAACGTGGTCGCCGATACGTTGTCACGAGTTGAAGGCATCAGCAAACCAGTGAACTTTGAAGAACTTGCAGCATCACAAACAGGTGACGTAGAACTAAAAAACATTCTAACATCTGATTCTGCATTACAGATTGTCAAAGTCCCGCTTCCAAACACCCAACTTCAGATGTATTGTGATGTCTCTCAGGGTACTGCTAGACCCTTCGTAACAAAATCCTACCGTCGCCAGGTTTTCGACTCCCTGCACAGCTTGAGCCATCCTGGTGCTAACGCTTCAGCAAAATTAATTTCGTCGAGATTTGTCTGGCCGTCGATACGAAAAGACTGCAGAACATGGGCGAAGTCATGTATTCCGTGCCAGCGATCTAAGATAACTCGCCATACATCATCACCGGTCGGAGACTTTGAACCACCAGCCTCCAGGTTTGAGCACATACATATTGACTTCGTTGGACCACTTCCATACTCAAGAGGATCCAGATTTTGTTTAACCATCGTCGATCGTTTTTCTCGCTGGCCGGAAGCTTATCCTTTAGAAGATTCTACGTCTGAAACACTTGCTAGAACTCTATTCGCAAATTGGATTGCTCGCTTTGGAGTGCCACTTAAGGTAACATCCGATCGTGGTAGACAATTTCTTTCTGATCTTTTTCAGGCTCTAGTGCAACTGTTCGGCATTAACCACTTGACGACCACCGCATACCATCCAGCCGCTAATGGTTTGGTCGAAAGATTCCACCGCCAACTGAAATCCGCCATCGAGTGCCATGAATCACCAGCATGGGCTGATCAACTGCCTATCGTACTGCTTGGACTCAGAGCATCTTTCAAGGAAGACCTTAAAGCCACAGCAGCAGAGTTAGTATACGGGGAACCCATCAGACTTCCCGGAGAGTTTCTGGCACCAAAAAAATATACCAACGCTGATCCGACGACCTTCGTAAACCAACTTCGACACCATTTTGAAGAGCTACAACCAGCTCCAGCAACACGTCACGGCTCAAAAGCAATCTTCGTATTCAAAGAACTGTCTACGGCATCCCATGTTTTCGTCAGACGAGATGCAGTCAGAATTGGACTACAGCAGCCATATGAGGGTCCTTTTCCTGTCGTAAAGAGAGCCGATAAATTCTTTGTTCTCAAAATTCGAGGAAAAGAGGTCACAGTATCCATCGACCGTGTGAAACCAGCTTTTCTACAGTCAGAAGACGATAGTCTTCAACGACTTAAAGCCAACAAACCATCACCTTCACCCATCATTCCAACAACAACGCCTGATGACAACATTACCACCAAGACTAGAGCAGGAAGATGCGTAAGAATTCCTGATAGGTTCGGCTTGGCAAAGAATGGTAGATAATCCGTTTCATCGTGACTAAATCACTGGAGGGGGAGTGCTGTAGGAGACAACAAATATTGCCCGCCAAATATTCAAATAAATTATTCAAATAAATAATACGCCGCATCACAGATCGACCGCAAGAGTGCGACACCAATACGTCTGCGACGAGCCGACCATCTTTATTTCTTAATATGTATTTTGGTCAGCTTTCATCTATCTACTTCTGAACCGTCGACACGCGCTTGTCAAAATAATTATTCTTTTTCAACTTTTTGTAACTAAATTAACTATCAAAATTAAACATATTGAATTTGCATTGAATTTAGAATTTGGAATTTTTATTTATCGGCACGCTCCTAAAACTTCATATGACGGTTTTCCTGGTTTTAAAACCATAATGACTTCCGCAACTTTCCATTGGCTCGGCACGTGTTTTAATCTGAGTGCAGCATTTATAATATGGAGAAGCTTAATAAATGCTCTTCTAGGTAAGGCTTTGAGAATTTCTCCGGTAATCAAATCATAACCAGGAGCTTTCTTAGGTTTTAGTTTCGCGATCTCACGTTCGAGTTCTCTAAGCGTTGCAGATCTGCGCGTTAAATCGTCAGATGGTGGAACTACCATCCTTGTGAGGTTGATGTTGTCATGAACCACTTGACCATCGTTTGGTTTAAAGGTTTCTTCCAAATGGGCGGCAAAAATATCCGCTTTTTCTTTATCTTCCCTTGCCCATTCATTTTGATTTATTTTAAGTGGCGGCGCGGGGATTTTGGGCCTTTTGGTGCCTTTTACGGCTTTCCAAAGGGAATAATTGGAATCTTTTTTCGCTGTTAAACTTTCAATGTAAGAGCCTATCGCACGATTTTTAAAATCCTTAATGCTATTCTTTAACAAATTGCAGAGACGATTCAGATGGGTTTTATGCTGTGGAGCACGACTTTGTTGCCATCTTTTACGCGCTTTTCTTTTTTCCCTAATTAATTCCTTTATTTCAGCAGGATATCGTAGACCGTATTTGTCTGGCGTTTTTCTTGGATTATGCGTATTATTCCAAGAGGCGAGCTGTACTATCTCAACGAAGCGATCGACTTCAACCTCAAGTTCATAGGGTGTCGTAAGCGGTACGCTCAGTTCAATATTTACTTCGATTTCGTTCCTAAAGCCTTCCCAGTTGGTTGTTCTGCCGGTTAATTTCGCTGGCTCTCGGTTAAATAATAGTTTTTCGCTCAATGTCAAAATAACTGGGGAATGATCAGACGACAGATCAAAGCTTTCTTCAACTTTTATGTGGTTGTTAGATATTCCTTTCACCACGAAGAAATCGATCAGGTCAGGTATTTTCGAAGTATCAGCTGGCCAGTAAGTCGGTTTGCCCGTCGAATGGAAATCACAACTGTACTCCATACCTGCCCCATAGAGCATTCTACCTTTTTGCGAGATGTATCTAGAGCCCCAGAACGTATGTTTCGCGTTAAAATCGCCGCCAATAATGAAATTAGGTTTCAGCGATTTAAATAAGTTAGTAAAATCACTTTTTTCAAGCGCGGAACGCGGTGGACAGTAAATAGATGAGATTTTAATAGTACGCTGACTATTTTTAACTCGAATTGTGCACATTTGCAGAGTTTCAAGCTCTATCTTTAGGTCTTCGCATTGTTCAATGCAGTCTTTAATAAACAAGGAAGATCCGCCTCTTGGTTTTCCCGAAGGGTGACAAGCGTGGTAATCAGTATAGCCTTTTATTTTTAAATGCTATTCCTTTTTCACGTGAGTTTCAGAAATCAAGCAAATGTCAATATCTTTTTCTCGCATGAATATTTCCAATTCGTCAAGTTTTTGCAAAAGTCCGTTTGCATTCCAAGTACATATTTTTAACATTCTTTTTTCATTCATATTCTAGGTGAAGTACGCGTTTTCCGTGAATAACTCTCGAGCTTAACCAACCTATCGAGAATAATTTTATTTATTTTGCTTTGCTCTTCAAGTTTCGCGAGAATAATTGAGAAAACTTGAGAAGCAGGGTCCGTCGGGATTTCGATGTTTTTTGATTTTTCGGATGCTGCAGCCTGGGCGTAGGTCTGCACTCCTGCTGTCCGAAGGCTATTACTTGATGTCTTTTCTAATGGCTTTTCATTACCATTTCTCTTAAGGCCAGAAGTCGAGGGCTTTTCTCCTGTCACCAACTTTTTCCGCTCTGAACCCGGTGGTTTTTGTTTGCCTACGTTCCCCTGACCGATCTTACTATTTGCATTAGTTAGCGGTCTTGTTATTTTATTTTGAGGCTTATGGAGTGCATCTCTCCGTTTTTGCAACTCCTTAGCTACTTCACAGCCTCTATAATTTGCCGGGTGCTTTCCCTTACAATTAGCACAGATTGCGGAGGCTTGTTTGTTCACTCCACAGTCTTGGGAGAGGTGATTTCCGGCGCATTTCACACAACGCGGTTCTTTTTTGCAGTACGTTTGCGTATGATTAAATCGTTGGCAACGTTTGCACTGCGGAATTATTTTTAAATTTCTACGCATGGGCTCGATTTTGACCACGATATTCAATATGGTTTTAATTCGGTAGATATCGTCGATGCTGTCAGATTTATCGAATGTTAGCATAAAAAGTGGAAGTCCACGCCTAACCAATATGTCTGTATCTATTTCAGATTGTTGCTTTTCCTTCTTGATGATATTAACGGCATCAAGAATTTTAAAGCCTTTGGCTTGAAGGTCGCTCATAACCTCTTCTTTGGTGCATGAGGGGTGAAGACCCCTTGCTACAACACGATGTGGCCTTTCTGACTTGATTTCGAAAGTATACCACTGAATCTTATCCACAAAAAAACACTTTCTTTTAGCTGATCTGCATTCTCGCTCACACTGGCTTTTGTTTTAGATATTAAGTCCTTTTTTAGTTCATTAACTGTTTTGGATATAGATTGTACTCCTTCCTGTAACATATCATCTTTATCACTTTCAACTTTTTTTTTTCAGAAGTCCATTTTCAATGACATTTCTCATTTCCGACATTTGGTTCGATAACTTGTTTATGTTCTTGTTTAATACTTCAATTAATTGTTCATATTTGGACCGTTGTGATTCCAGTAGACAGACAGTCGTATTGTTTAAGAATTTTACCCAATATGATAACGCATTCCGTACAGCTGTAACCAAGGTGACGGCTACCCTGTAGCAGTTTAACGTCGAATTCGGTTAACCGGCCTTCGCAACACACCCGATGAAAAGATTTCTTGCAAAATCCGCTACACGGCACAATTTGACTATCGTTGCGGCTGAAACTCTTATCGCATTTCCCGCAAAAACCGTCCATTGTAACGAGATCGTATAGCTCTTCAATCGAGCGTATTTAAATAACACAATTTATTGTTTTTGTTTGCTTTTATTTTCACTTTTCTCAATTCTTTCAACAATAAACATACAGACTAGTCGTAAACACAACCGATTCGCTCAGCAGTTCGAATCACGAAATTTAAACGCAGCACATCAAAATGCTATCAATCAACACAAATATTATCAGAAAAAACTAGAAAATACAAAGAAAGTGTGTTTAAAATTGTATTTATTATTTTCCTTTTTTTCAGATTTTTCGTGCTGGTTGGAAAACAAACGAGATTGATCTGTTTTTCTGCAATTGTATTAGTGTGACATTTCACATCTTGTTCGTAAAAGAAAATAAATAAGAAAAAGAAAAATAATAAATACAATTTTAAAACACTTTCTTTATATTTTCTAAATATTCTACACAGTTTCTGATAAATATTTTTGTTGAGTGATACACTGGTCCCTCGCTTTGCGCGGGGGTTAGGGGAATTTCGCGCAGTGGTGAAACCGCGCAAAAAGAAGTCGCGCAGAGCGAGGGTCCAGTGTATTTATTTTGATGTACTGCGTTGACATTTCATATTTAATCTGCTGGTGTTAGTGCAAGTAGGCGTAAATCTCGAGCTGAATCCGAGATTCACAAAAATTGATCTAGAGCAAAAAAAAGTGCTTTTTTGGTCGGTTGGAAAATGAAAATTGTACTAGAGCGATAAAAATTGCTTGATATCAAAAAAGTGCTTTTTTTGCCCAATCGAAATCGACATTACTGCAGATGGGTAGAACAAAATTACTATTGTAGTACGACCGACAGCACTGGCTGAAAATACCAGCTATTTAACCGCACAGAAGCGCAGCAGCTGAAAGAACATTCTCAGAGATCAATTCATAAAAAAAAAACAAATTAAGATATCGTTTAAACGACGACTGCCTTATTTTGATATGAATTGATTATTTATTCGAATCTCAAAATAAGGCCGAATGATTTTACGATCGCATTTATAAAAAAAAAGTGCGGAAGTCACTACAGTTGCGTTTTGGTTGAGCGATAGTATGTGTGCTAATTCTCTATCTAACACTGTATGTTCATATGTCCGTTGGACTCGCTGACTTTGTCTTGATGTACTTGACATGCATATTAAACAAAAATAAAATACTATTCTTGTTTTATTTTCATTCCAGCAGTTTTTATTAAAAGTTGTGGTGCCAATAGGTTCGTTTACAATTTTTATATTAAACCTATGTGTATTATGATTTGCGTACCATATTTGGAGAAAAGAAAAGACTGGCGTCACTGCTTATACCTTCTTAACCATTACTGGATCAGTTGACGAATGTGTGTCGTAACAAACTCACTCATTTCACAATATTATCATATTTTGAATAAAATTTATTCCAATATATATTACATTCATACTTCGACAGTTATTCATTTTCAACATTTTTTTTCTCAAAAACTAAAATAAAAGTAAATAACTTATTCGTCCTGCATATCTTCTGGCAGTTCATGCGGATTTAACATTCCAGGCACATTCCGCTGCATTTGTCTTTTGCTGGCTTGCTCCTCGCGTAGTGCCGCCTCGCGTTCCTCCAAATATAAATCAGAGTCGTCTTCTCCAGTTACTTCCTGAGAATATTAATAAAACAAAATAATTATAAAATAATAATATGTGTTATTTCGTTTTCGAGTTTAAGATTTAATTTTGTAATAAGTTTCAACGCCATTTCAACACATTCGTTTTAGGAATAAATGTATCTATGGGAAGTTGTATGAAAAAAAAAAATGATATACGAGTTGGAATCACTAATTTTCCAACAAAATCTTCCAGTGTTAGATTTTTTTGGTGTTACCTGTATACAGTGTTCCACAAAAGTCTGCGTACAGCGATGAAACTGTGATAAACAACGACGTTATTCACAAACGGAAAATATTTTATATTTGAAGTGAATATATTTCAGTAGAACAATATACCACGCATTCATTTCGAACAAAATTAAAATAATCTTATTATTTATTTAAGAAAAAAAATAATAAAAACAGAAAAAAGTCATCGAATTCATTCCACAAAAGTCTGCGTACAGCTGCAGATGTTCCTTGCTTGAAGGTCTTCTAAGAAACGGTTAACTTTTTTTCGTAAGAAATTAACACGCAACATGGTAGCTTGGATGTTAATGCTTATAATAGGGAATAGTTATTTTTAGATTTTCCGATTAGATCAACGAACTAAATGCCAAACAAACTATTAAGTGTGTCTGAAAGGCAGTTGATTCTTAATTTGTATATAAAACAACAAAAGTAAAACAACAAATATCTGAATCAATTTTAAGAAGCCGGTCAACGATCCAAAAAATAATAAATCGCTTTAGGGATGATGGTCAAGTCAAACCAAAACCAAGATCGTTGAGACCATGGAAGCCTACTCTGAGAGATAAGTGAACAACCAAGCGGATTGTGGACCAGGAGCCATTCATACGCGCTGAAAAGATAAGTTCCTAGCTCGGAATACACAATAATACAATAGTGCATCCAGAAACGGTAAGAACAGTCATCCCGGAGAGGGGATTTAAGTCGTGCACACCCAGAAAAAAAAAACATTTGCCAATGAAAATAATAGACATAAACGTCTTAAGTTCGCAAGGAAGTACCTACGTCAAAAAATCTTCAGACTCCTAGGTTCTGGCGCAAGGTTATATTTTTGGACAAGTCAAAACACAATATTTTTGGCTCCAATGGCCGCTTGAGGGTCTGGAGACGTCAAAACCAAGCGTTAAATCTAAAGTTTTCCACCAAGACAGTGACACACGAAGGTCGAGGTTTGTGGTATGGGGCTGTATATCTACTTCGGGGGTCGGAAAGCTGGAATTTATTGAAGAGATTATGGACCAAATTGAAAAAAAAAAAATCAAATGCTGGGAATTATTTTCACTTCCAAGAATATAATGACCCCAAACATACGGCCCATAATGTGCGTTTGTGGCTGTTGTTTAATGCCTCCACATAATCTAAACGCCCCACAGAGTCCATTACTCAATCCGGTTGAGCACCTGTAGGATTAATTAGCACGCAGTATCCGAACGCACGAAAAACGGAATAAAGTGCAACTTAAAAAGGCCTTATTGTCTGAAAGCTTCTATGCCAAGTCATTTGAAAGAGGTTATAAAGTCGAAAGGATATACGATATTGACTATAAATGTAAAAAGATAAATTTACTTTTTATTTGTTAAGCCTTTTCCTTTACAGCTGTACGCAGACTTTTGTGGAGTGAATTCGACGACTTTTTTCTGTTTTTGTTAATTTTTTCTTAAATAAATAATAAAAAAAATTTAAACTTTGTTCAAAATGAATGCCTTGTATATTGTTCTATTGAAATACATTTAGATCAAAAATATATTATTTTCCGGTTGTGAATAACATCGTTGTTTCTCAGACTTTTGTGGAACACTGTATACTAAAGTAGTGTGATAAGATGTTATTAAATTTAGCTGCTGGAAAGTGTTGAATATACGACTAAATATGAGTTTTAGAGAAGTTATCGCAATGTACGAGCGTTAGTTTTCATACTTAAGATTGAAATATATATGTATTTCAGAAATCCTGCCTATTTGATCAAAAAAAAATAATAATAAAAAAGTTCGTATTACATATTAAGCAGAAAGTGATAATTGAGTGGATTTTAGTTAACTTTAAATAAATATGTAGATATTTTTAAATTTAGAAACACATGGGCCGCGGAAGACATTATACCTTAATATGTATTTATTAATTTTTTTTCAGATTTTTGGTGCTGGTTGGAAAACAAACGAGATTGATCAGTTTTCCTGCAATTGTATTAGTGTGACATTTCACATCTTGTTCGTAAAAGAAAATATGTAAATAAGAAAAAGAAAAATAATAAATACAATTTTAAAACACTTTTTTTATATTTTCTAAATATTCTACACAGTTTCTGATAAATATTTTTGTTGATTGATATTTATTTTGATGTACTGCGTTGACATTTCATATTTAATCTGCTGGATGCTACTTCAAAAAAACTATGGGCAGATGTCAACCGGAAACTATTCACCTCATTCAATAAAATTTATCAATTGTTGCACTACTCCTTTATTCTGTCCTTTTAAAATCGCGGAGCATTTTGCAAACACTTGTGCCCGTTTTTACTGTGCGAGATTAAGCGTCGGATTATTTAAGTGTAGGATTGAACATAGACTTCACTTAACAAGTTTTGGTTTTTACAGTCAACGGGATCACCACGTAATCCCGAACGACTAAAATCTCGAACGAAAAAAATCTCGAAAATTTATTTGATAAATATCGAAAACGAGAATCTCGAATGGACAAAATCTAGAAAGTATAAATATCTCGAAAGACTTTATCTCGAAAACAAATTTCGAAAAAAACTTGCTTTCGAGATTTTTAAAATCTCTTCATTTTACTGCAAAAGTAATTAAAACCAAAATGTAAATTCTGTAACTTTTTTGAAAATAATATGAATTTAACAAACTTTTTGCAGCAAAAAATTGTTTTTTTTTTTCCAAATTGACTGTAGTAGGTAGGTACTGTTTTTACTATATAAAGGGTGATTTTTTAGCTGGTTTGGTTTTGGCAACACTGGTTTTGACAGCTGACGTGTGTTTAGTACCTTGTGTCACTGTCAAACAGCTTCAGTTTGGTTTGCAATTTAACCATGGATCGTCTTACAAATGAACAACGCTTGCAAATTATTGAATTTTACTATGAAAATTCGTGCTCGGTTCGAAATGTTCATCGCGCGCTGCTTCCATTTTATGATCGGCATTCTCGACCTTCTGAGCAGTCTATTCGGAAGATTGTGACCAAATTTCGCACCAAATTTACTTTGTTGGACATTAAACCAGCAACACGTTTACGTACTGTGCGTAGTGAAGAAAATATTGCGGCCGTATCAGCTAGTGTGACAGAAGACCGCGAAATGTCGATTCGGCGCCGTTCCCAGCAGTTAGGCCTTTGTTACAGCACTACGTGGAAAATTTTGCGGAAGGATTTGGGCGTAAATCCTTTTAAGATACAGCTGGTGCAAGAACTAAAGCCAGCCGACCTACCACAACGCCGAGATTGCGAGGCGAGTTTGGTGAACAGTTAATTTCACGTTTCGGGCCGGTCAATTGGCCGCCTAGATCGTGCGATTTGACACCATTAGATTATTTTTTGTGGGGGTATGTCAAGGCTAATGTCTATAGGGACAAGCCCGCTTCGATTGACGCACTGGAAGCCAACATCCATGCATTCATTCGTGAGATACCGGCCGATATGTGTGAAAGAGTATGCCAAAATTGGACTCAGCGGATGGGCTACCTGAGACGCAGCCGCGGTCAACATTTGCATGAAATTATCTTTAAACATTAAATTGCAAGGTTCAAACTATCGATTCAAATAAATATTTCATTCATTTTTTCGAATTTTTTGTGTTTTTTTTTTAAAAAAAGTTCTCAACCTCTTAAAAAATCACCCTTTACAAGGAATAATGCTGCACATTACATTTTGTAAAATCTATTTACTCAAAAAATGTATGAACATTATTAATGCATTGATATTATTCAAATTTTTGAAACTCAAGTTGTAGGCAATGCCCCTCAAAACTTTTAGCATCAACTTTATTTTGTGTTCTTGGTAAGCTTAGTTGTGCTTGTTCAGACTAGTGATGAGCATAAAATAACTACCAGTGAATTATTCACCGTGAACGAAAAATAACTGTTAACGTCTGTTAACGACTTGGAAATAAACAGTGAATCGCTAAATAGTGAATAGTTTCACGTCACAATTTGGAATTCGCAAATAACGATTTCACAACTAAAGTCGCGGTCGCGAGTATGAACGTGAGGTGCGAGGCAGTGAATGATACGTAGAACAAAGCAGAACGCGGTGAACGATATTGTGTATACTATACTGAATAATGCTGCCTTACGCACACAAACATGTATGTATAGTGTGTTATGTATATTGTTCGCTGGATTGCATTGAGAATTGCCACTGAAAAAAGGGATGAAGGTTGAACTTCGTAGCGGTTCTAAGAATTTGTGTGTGCTAGTTTAGTTCTGTGCATGCGAATATGTGATTTTAAGGAAATTTACATGCATTTGTTTGTTTGGTGTTTAGGACTACGTATTTACAAAAAAAAATACTTTTAAGATGCCGCCTATTGGCGTTTTTTGTGGAATTGCTTTGAATTGACGAAAGTTTCGTAAAATGTAATATGTGCAATTTGAAAAGGCATATGGAAATCAAGCAAGTTAATATCATATGTTTCTGGGGTAAGTTTATTTTTGAATTATTGCGTAGAAATGTTTTTAACGGCTAGTACGGCTAGTATACATGCAAACGTATGTACATGCATATTTACACATTACATAGTCAATAATTAATTGTATGTAAATTATATGTAGTTTTATAGCAGTTTATGTGGTTTCATAGTTGCATCGTCGAGAACTCACGTTCACTGGTTATATTCACAGTGAATAAAAAATCACGTTCACATTTATACCAGTGAGCATAAATTCACGGCTTAGCCCAACTCTAGTTCAGACCCAAAGGAAGGCAAATTTATTAGTTTATATAATTTTTTTTTTGTAAAACCATGTCCACATCGATCAGATTTTAGAAAAACTCTTTGTATTGAGTAAACTCAATTCAAATCAATTCAAGATTTTTTTTGGAGATTTTGGTTTCGAGATTTTTTTTCTTCGAGATTTTGTTTTTCGAGATTCTTTTTTTCGAGATTTTATTTTTCGAGATATCGTGGTAAGCCCACAGTCAACAGCTTAGGTTAGTCATGGATTGAGTGTCATTGTGAACCATTTATGGAAAGCCAACGCTCTTTTCCGTAAAACTGCAAAATCTGCCAAAAAAAACCTGTCTCCAAAACTTTACTGCAAATATAAATCCAAATGGTACTTCAAAAAAACTATGGGCAGATGTCAAGGCTCTAACCGGAAACTATTCACCTCATTCAATAAAATTTATCAATTGTTGCACTACTCCTTTATTCTGTCCTTTTAAAATCGTGGAGCATTTTGCAAACACTTGTGCCCGTTTTCACTGTGCGAGATTAAGCGTGAGATTATTTAAGTGTAGGATTGAACATAGACTTCACTTAACAAGATTTGGTTTTTACAGTCAACAGCTTAGGTTAGCCATGGATTGAGTGTCATTGTGAACCATTTATGGAAAGAAGCAATTGTGAATGACATTTTGTCAAACGAAATTCGGTTTTCATTTCCTTGTGAAGTGGTTTTTAGAAAAAATACAATGAAAATAAAGAGAAAAGAAGACAAAGAAGCCGCTGCGTGTGTAGAAATAGAAAAATAATTCAATTACAGTTGAAACTCGATTATCCGGGATTCGATTAACCGGGACGCTGTATTATCCGTGATAAAAATATTTTACATATATGACTCTAATATCCGTACAAAACTCTATTATCCGTAAAAGAAACAAAAACTTTTTCTGTCTCGACAATAAAGACAAGTGTATTAATTTAAACTCTTTTATCCGTAATAAACTCTACTATCCGTGACCGTAACATGAAAACAAACAAAAACGTTTTCTGTCTCGACAATAGACAAATGTATTTATTTAAACTCTATTATCCGTAATAAATTTTACTATCCGTAACATGAAAACAAGACCGAGCAAATTTTTTCACTTCTAAAAACTAACGGAATTATCTGTTGCATTGCATTTAATAGATAATACATTTCTGGGTTGTGACATTGTGTATTGTGTTGTTTGCTATGTTTGTTATGGATTCTGTTCAGTTTTAGTTGGAAAATCTTAAGTGACGAATAAAATTTCAACGGCAAACAACAAGAAAAAAAAAGTTCTATTATCCGGGATTTTCGATTATTCGTGATGAGCTCGGTCCCGACCAACCCGGTTAATCGAGTTTCAACTGTGATTCATTTTTAATTCAAAAAACGACGAAATAGCAGTATGCTGAAGAAAACAAAAAAAATGCACACACCCTTCTTTCTTCGATGTACATCCTGATGAAACAGATACACAACAGAAGCCACCAGCGCAGCGAGCAGCGATATCAGCAGAATCATCCCCCTCCACTTGCATAAAATGAGAGTCGCAATGCCAGCCGCATTACCAGATAAAACATATCGTTGTTTAGGTAGGTTTCTGTACTGTACTTTGAGGTTAATATTATTTTGGTACGCCTAGGCCCTAGGGCAGCAATTTACTCTCTGGATTGACACTTAAGCCGCGGAAATCGGTGGCTTAAGTTAAAGGACTATTTAAGTGGATTTTATCGTTAAGCCTGCAATGTGAAAACGCAATTCATGTTGATCTTGAGATTTCTGCTGGATCGACACTTAGGGCCGGTTTGTTAATAACTGGTTAAATCCGTGGTTAGGTAACCACAGATTTTACTTAACCCATGGATAAGAATCTCTGGTAACCAATGAGTGTTTGTTCACCTTGTTTTTTTACTTTGGTCACCAAACCATAGCTTTCCGAAAATCGTTCCAATTTTCCAGTTTTATATGTCAATTCGGTTTTCAAGAGTAGGTAATCAGAGATTAAATTTGTTTTGATTTGACGTATTTATTTTTATGAAGTTACATTGCGGGTTCTGAAAAAAATATTTTGTTTAGTTATTGTTTTTAGTGTATATGAATGTACATTATGTCCATAGTACATTATATGTTATGTTTTATGTATGTGTTTACAATTCTCTGGTTAGCTGTAAATGAGGATATTCATTATTATTGTTATAATTGCTATTTGTATTTGAGTTGTTTCTATTGCCGTGTGCAATAGAACAATCAAGACGCACAATCATCGAGGGTAACACCAGATAATGTGCGGGTAACTGAGGAAGAAGAAAGAATCCTACTTCAGGAACCCATTGTTGTAGCTTCTTCGGATGGAGAAAGCGGTGGGGCGATTGATCTCGACATGGAGAAACTTCTTCTAGTCGATGATGAAGACAATCGCTCGATCGCTAGCTCATCCAACCTCTCCATGCTATCCACTGCATCAAACCGCAGTAGGATGGCCAATAGCAGATTAACGGTCAAAAGGCTAGGGAGAAAACAATGGGAGGAACTGACAGAGATGAATAGGAAGAGGCTGCATAACGCCCGGGCCTACTTGCAGGGGCTGTCCTCGAGAGATAGTGAGCCTATTACTAGCTGCTCGAGAGGCTCAGTGCCGGCGGAGGGTTCGGGTGTTCTGGGGCTGATGGGACCACCTATGTCTGTGACTTGCCGTAGCCAGTCGGGACAGGGGGTGATCCTATCGGCAACTGCAAAGAGCATAGAATGTAGGGGTAAGGTAGAGGACCTAACTGTGGAGTCTCCGAACCCACCGACCAGGAACAGCAGCAAGTCTCCTACTCGCACAATCCTGGCTGGTGGTGAAGGGACCTCGCGGTTGGTGGAGGTAGGGGGGGAGCACAGCAACGTCGAGACAAGCCGCCGCTCGTCAGACGAGGCTTGTGCTTCAGCTCTGTCACTACCAGTGGTACGTATAGGGAACGATGAGCAGGATAACGCCAACTCCACTTTGGGTAGCTGCTGCTCTGTCGTTTCCGCGCAGTTCGATCCGAAGCATTGCCATGGCTTGGGCTTACCCGATGTTCCAACGGCCGCTGAGGAAAGCAAAGTGAAGACCACAGGGCAACAGGCCCCCTCGGGAACACAGCAGCTGGTATCCAGCAAAGTGAGGTATAGGCAACGAGTCAATGCCAAAAGGCTTTTGAGGCGACTCAACAAGAGGGATCCCTCATCCTTTACGGAAAATGACACTAAGGCGTTAGACAGAGCTAGGCAGTTAGTAGGGCCAATAGGGCCAGTAGCAGCTAGTTCGACGGTGGGGCAGCAGGTTAAGCCTAGAGCGCATGCCTCTGGATGTGCTAGCAGTGGACCGGCTGCGGCGAGGAAGGGAGGCCGCCCGCTCCCCACCTCAGTTGCGGCTAGAATCATGCGACCCTCAGCTGGTGCGGGCAAGGAAATTAAGTCCAAACCTGCAGCGGCTGCGAGTAGCTCAAAAAGAGGCAGGCACGATGAAACAATTTCGCCACCTCTGCCTGGGAGCAAAAGGGCTAGGACCCACTCCGACATTGCCAAAAGTAATCTTCGGGTAGCCATAGTAGACTATGGCAACCCAGAACGGAAGCTGACAGACGATCAGTGGAAGTTATTAGAAATTAGGATCCTTGACGGTGTTAATGAGGCTCTCCTTAAAGGAACGGAACCTTTTCCACTTTTTGGTCAGCTGACCAAAGGGTTTAAAGTCATGGAATGTGACGATGATAACACACTGAAATGGCTGAAAAAGTTTGTTTCCGACACCAAAGCTCCGTGGGATAATGCCGACTTGAGGGTGATCGAGAAACAGGAGCTCATCAGCCTTACTAGACCCAAAGGCCGCCTATTACTCACGGGTCCCTATCTCCCGAAGGATAGGATTGAGCGAAACCTTCGGCTACTCAACACAGAACTCCTTAGCAAGGACTGGGAAGTTTTAGAGGTGGGGGAACATACTGAGACTGGGATGGAAGTAACCATCCTTCTCAGTCATCACTCGATGCCGCTACTCCGTGAGAGCAATTATAAAGTAAGCGTTGGGATTACCCGATGCAAGATCAGGCCCATTGCCGGACCAGTCCAGCAAGGAAAAGATGGCTCCAATTGCAATGATGAAGGTAACACAAATAAACCTCCATCATAGTAAGGCGGCCAGTGCCAACCTTTTTTTCCTCATGGGAAACAGGGATATTGATATTGCCCTAATACAAGAGCCTTGGATTCTCCGAGGCAATATTAAGGGACTAAACTCAAGAGGCCTGGAAATATATAAGACCAATACTTTTGAAAGTAAGACAAGAACTTGCATTGTTGCTAAGAAACAAATTAAGCTTTTTCTCTTACCCAGGTATTGTAATAGTGACCAGGCAGTCGTGAAATTCGAAAGGCAGGGTAAGCCCTCACTTGTGATGGCATCCGTATACATGCCACACGACTCTACAGATGGACCGGCATCTGAGGACACATGCAGACTGGTGAGGAAGGCAGAGAAAGAAAAATGGGACCTGCTAATGGGATGCGACGCAAAATCCCATCATACGCAATGGGGTAGCTCTGACATCAATCCAAGAGGTGAGTCCCTTTTTGAATTCATAATTGAACGTAACTTGTTGATAGCTAATATTGGGGACGAACCTACCTTCATAACCAAAAATAGGCGGGAAGTATTAGACGTTACACATACGAACAACTCGGGTTCTTTTCATGTGAGTCAGTGGAAAGTTTCCGCTGACGTATCCTTTTCAGATCACAGAATAATTGAATTCGTGATAGACGAATCCAAACCCCCGCAGGTAAAATATCGAAACCCCAGGAAAACTAATTGGGAAATGTTTGCCAGCGAGGTGGAGAAAAGTGAACGCAAACTACTAGAACTAAATACTCGAACACCACAAGAAATTGATGCCGCAACTGAGGTGTTAAGTACTACCCTCAATAAGGCATTTTTAAAGTCATGTCCTATAGGGAGCATGCATGATAAAAAGTCACCGCCGTGGTGGAGTAAAGAGCTTTCAGACATGAGGAAAGAAACTCGAAAACTCTTTAACGCAGCAAAAAGACTTAATACTGAAGGAGACTGGGAGAGATATAAATCCAGTCAAAGAAAATTTAAAAGCGCAGTCAGCAGTTCAAAACGCACCTCATGGCGTTCTTTCTGCAGCAACGTTGAGAGCACCACAGAAGCAGCGAGACTACGAAAGATCCTGGCAAAGGAACTGTCAGTACCAGGTTATCTTAAGGATACCAATGGTAACTGGACGCAATCCTGTTCTGAGTCTCTGGAGCTCCTGCTTCGAACACATTTCCCAGGATGCGTGGCCCTGGCCAGCAATTTGGTAACTGATAACCGACTAGAAGAAGAGATGATGGTACCAATATGAATGGTGACTGAGGAAAGGATTATTTGGGCAATCGAATCATTTCAGCCCTTCAAGTCACCAGGCACTGATGGGATTTTTCCGATCATGCTGCAGAAAACTAAGCACCTAATGGCACAAACCTTGCATAAAAATTTTCAGAACAGTCTTAGGTGTGGGCACATACCCAGAGTGTGGCGAGAAGCGAAAGTTGTTTTCATTCCCAAAGCTGGGAAAGCCAGCCACACTACCGCAAAAGAATATAGACCTATTAGCCTTGCTTCGTTTTTGCTAAAGACCTTTGAGAAGCTGTTAGACGTTCATATACGTGGTAAACTCAACCACATGAATATGTCTGCGGCACAGCATGCCTACACTAAAGGTAAGGGCGTGGAAACAGCGCTACATGATGTTGTCACCACGATTGAAAGATCCCTACACTTTAGGGAATACACGCTGGCAGCTTTTCTCGATATTGAAGGTGCTTTTAACAACGTCAAGACGCATGCGATTAAAAAAAGCGCTCGAAGATAACCATGTTGAACGCACCGTGACCAAATTGATAGTTAGCCTTCTAAGTAATAGGCACATCATCGCTGAACTCGGGGGAACCCGTCAAAATGTGATCGCATCTAGAGGCACACGTCAAGGAGGGGTCATATCCCCACTTCTTTGGATCATGGTCATTAATGAAGTGTTAACGAAATTTAGATACAGTGGAATAAAAGCAGTAGCATATGCAGACGATGTGGTGCTACTTGTCACGGGGAAATTCCTAACCACTGTTAGTGAACTAGTTCAGCAAGGCTTAAACACACTAAACGTTTGGACTAAACAATGCGGACTGGGGGTCAACCCTCAGAAAACCGAACTAGTGCTGTTTACTAATAAAAGAGTTATACCAGCCTTCACGCTACCAAACATTGAGGGTACCTCCCTTAAGTTATCTGAGAGCGCGAAATACTTAGGCCTCATACTTGACAGAAAGCTAAATTGGAAGCTGAATATTAAAGAAAGGGTAAAAAAGGCATCAGTTGCTTTCTACACCTGCAGTAGATTCTTCGGGAAAAACTGGGGTTGTAGGCCGCAAATAACGCTATGGATGTACCGAGCGATAGTCAGACCCATACTTACATACGGAGGATTGGTCTGGTGGCAAGCTGTCACCAAAACAAGCAACCTCAAAGATATGACCAAAGTACAGAGAATAGCTTGCACTGGAACAACCAGCGCGATGAGAACAACACCAACAGCGGGACTGGAAGCAATTCTTAACCTGCTGCCTCTGGATCTCTATATGCAGGAGACCGCAGCAAAAACCGCTCTCAGGTTAAGTCAGTCAAAATACTGGAGACCTTATGCATATGGACATACCCAGATACTTGACATTTACCTCAATGGTAACATCAGCTCAGACTATATAGTCCCATACTTGGACTTCGAAAAACCCTTCTCCTGGACTTTTCCAAGCAGAGAGAAATGGGAAAAAAACGAGGTACCTCAAGATGGTAAGTCCATCTACACAGATGGGTCAAAGATGGACATAGGTATAGGAGCGGGTTGCTTTTCGGAGGAACTAGGAATAAATAGCTCCATACGACTCCCAGACCATAGCAGCGTTTTCCAGGCCGAGGTTCTAGCAGTGACAAAGGCAGCCCAGTTGGTGTCAATGATGACAATATCGCGAGACGATATCACTATTTACATTGATAGCCAGGCGGCCATAAAAGCAATAGCTGCTACACAAATAACATCGAAGCTTGTAAAGTGTTGCCGCGAAGAGCTCAAGGTTCTCGGCACGCAGCACAATGTAAAACTCTGCTGGGTCCCTGGGCACAGAGGGATACCAGGCAACGAGGCTGCAGATGAATTGGCCAGAAAGGGCTCAGCCCTAGATAGAGAACAGGCAGATGGAACGGTCAAACCTCCACTTTGCAACCTTCGTGCCAAAATTGAACAAACATCTGAAACTAAAGCAAACAACAGGTGGAAATCACTAACCACCTGTGAGGTATCAAGAACATTGTGGCCAACATACGACAAAGCAAGAACAAAAAAAACTCCTGCAAGTAGACAGGAAGTCTGTGTCTTTGCTTATAGGACTGATAACTGGGCACAATGCTCTAAGATACCACATGAAGAAATTAAGACTGAATGATGATGACATCTGCAGAGGATGCGGTGATGAAGAGGCACATGAGGACACAACCCATTTCCTCTGTCACTGTCCTAACCTCTGTCAATTGAGAAACAGAACCCTGGGCAAATTCTTCTTCGAAGATATCGACGAGCTATCAGATGGATTACCATCTAACCTGCTGAAATTTGCCAGGGCTTCGGGATGGCTGTAACCAAGACGATTATACCACGAGTGGGAACATATTATGGGTATCACAATGGGTCCACAAGGACCTAAGTGTGATGGGAATATAACCATTCTCATCAGCCCACTAACCTAGCCTAACCTATTGCCGTGTGCGGCTGCCATGCTGTACTCCGGATTTCCTGTGAAAGCTGTATTAGGGGTGGTTTTGTGAAAAGGTGTATTGAAGAGGGATTTTGATATTGAAGTAATTTGAATCGCCATGTTTTAATACTTGTGCGAAGTTTCAGCGACGACAGTGAAGTCGCAAGCACTTGAGTCCGGCTAAGGGTTAAGTATGCAAGCCGTTATTTTTATAATAAAATTTTATTTAGCATTGAAATAATTGGTCGGTCAGAAATGATTCAGATAAAAGGAAATTCCTATGTGGAATGCTCTTTATGATCTGGTGAAGATAAAAGCTTCAAAGCTTCTGCATTGGTGTTCATGAGATTATACAATAAGTTCGAGTGTGTATAAAATATTTGCAACAGTTTGCTTCCGCAATCTAAATCGTCTGAAGAAGTAATAGTTTATTGAAATGCTCCAATTTTTCATATATATTATACTGTCGCCTTTCAACCAACAAATATTGATTGTAGTCTTCGTCACTGTCGTGACTACTCCACGAATCCCAAATGCAACTTCCAAATGAACTGAATTCGCAAATAAAGCAATGCACTGTATGTAAACAAGATCATAAAATAACTCACTCCATTCTGCGCTTAATTTGTATTTATTATATTAGTTATATTCGTTATCGAACAATATATTGTCAAGTAATACGGAGTATCAAACTCAAGCCTGAACAAACGGTGTTCCATAAAATCATTGGTTAAATGTAGTTAACCGACTTAAATCGCCCGGTTATCGATTTCTCTGGTTAACTAGCCAAACCATAGATTCTCTGGTTAAAATTTTGGTAAACAAACACATTCGACGGTTACCGGCTGGAATAACCGTTGATTAAAGTTAACCGAGGCTGAACAGACCGGGCCTTAAACTGGCACAGTGAAAACGGGCATTAGACACTTAAGGTCCATTGTGTTACCACACGGAGCCAGTATATCGAAACTCCCCTACCCCTACTCCTATGTCAACAACATGCGGTGTTTCAAAGCGGTCAACCATCTAAGTACTAACCGCGCCCGACGCTGCTTGATTTCGGTGATCTAACGAGAACAGATGTCATTTTAATTTTTAATTCATTTTTTATTTATCAATTCAATTAAATCTTAAATGCTAGACAAAAGTGATTAAAACTAGCTTAACTAACTTAACTATCTTGCTCTAACTTACTGGCCCCACACGGGCACTCTAAGCTAAACTTAATACTTATACTATGTCTTTCGACGTAACCTAACTTATAATATAAAATTTTAATTAAAGTTACAATTTTAGAGCTAAGAAAAGTTTGAAAAAAAACTTAGCAACAGGACATGTTTTTTGCTTAGAACTACCTTTCGAGCAACATGGAAGATTAGCGGTACCGCTGATCTATCCTGGATCAGACCCTGTTGGTCAAAATAATGAAACGATTCTGGTGGAACGAAGCCGTTAAGGCGCACTCTTTCGTGTACGTGAAATTGGGGTAATAAGCCCCGAAGATCAGGCTATTCATCGAACTCATTGCTCTTGCAATGTGCCTTCGAGTCATCTTGATCAGGAAATTATCCACTCTTATTAAGTTAGCCCTGTTGTATAGGACCTCATTGGAATATAATTTTTTGTACTCGGACTCTGGTGTTCTGTATAAATGAAGGCAAGCCCGAAGACAGGTCCTCTCAAACACCCGAATCTTTTCCATCGAACTTGGTCCCACGTTGAACCACACGGGACAACCATATGCTACCATTGGCCGTATAAGGGCCGTGTAGCAGATAACCTTTACCCTCGCATCGAGTTGGCTGCTATAAAACAGTCTCTTTGTAAGGGCAAAAGCGCCTCTGGCTTTGGTCAGAGCAGCATCTATATGTTTGTTAAAATACAGATACTGGTTTAGCCAGAGCCCGAGGTATCTGACTACATTTCGACATGCAAGTGGCGAACTTGGTCCCACGTTGAACCACACGGGACAACCATATGCTACCATTGGCCGTATAAGGGCCGTGTAGCAGATAACCTTTACCCTCGCATCGAGTTGGCTGCTATAAAACAGTCTCTTTGTAAGGGCAAAAGCGCCTCTGGCTTTGGTCAGAGCAGCATCTATATGTTTGTTAAAATACAGATACTGGTCTAGCCAGAGCCCGAGGTATCTGACTACATTTCGACATGCAAGTGGCCGCCCGTGTCGTCCGACGATTAAGAACTTTCGCCAATTCTTTCTGGTGTCCCATGAGGCCCCAGACAACGGCGTCCGAAACAAAATGGTTTGACTTCTGGAGGTTGATCTTCAACTTCCAGTCGTCACAATATCGCTGAATCTTATCGAAGTCACGTTGCAAGAGAATTGCAATGACCTCGATCTTTGGTCCTGATCTGTACGCGACCAAGTCATCTGCGTACGCAATAGCATGGGGAAGAGACCCTACGAGATCACTTGTGTAAATATTGAAAAGGATCGTTGAATTAACCGCACCTTGTTGCAGACCATTTTTAATTTCAAAAGTACCAGCAGAGGTCACATTGCCATTTTTCACAATGAACCGCCTACTGGTGAGCATATTATAAAGCATGAATAGCAGTGGTTTACTTATGCTCAGCCTGCTCAACTTGTAAAAAAGTCCCTCTAGCCAAACGGTTTCAAAGGCTTTTTCCAAGTCAACCAGACAGGCACCCGTGCATTGTTTCTTACTTCTGTTCCATTGGATATCCGATACGAGCTTAGACGCGGCATGTATGGTATCATGCCCCGCCTTAAATCCGAATTGGTTATCTGGAATTATATGTTTGTCGTTAACCCACTTAGTCAGTGCTCTATTGATCACTTTTTCGAATACCTTGCTGATGTTCGGAAGGAGACTTATTGACCGGAGATTTGCCGGATTGGAATTGTCCTTACCCCTTAGGGATAGGATGCACTACTGCTGTTTTCCAATGCGCTGGATAATGTGTATTATTCAGCACATTATTAAACAGAATGCAGTAAATGTTTACCGCTTCTAGAGGGAGATGTCTAAGCACAATGTTAGATATTCCATCTATTCCCACTGACTTCTTCTTTCTCAATGATTCGAAGATCGCTTGGAGCTCTACCTTCGATAAGAACGGGGGATGTATTCCTTCGTTGGCGATGGCATTATTTGCCCTATTGTCTTCATTGAACTCGCCGAAAATATTCTCTGATCGCCATTGCTGTAGTTGATTTCGAAAGTAGAAATTGTGCACAAGGACTCGATTCTCCAGGTCATGGTTCGGGCAAATACTACTATTCACCTTATACACTTCCTGAAAAGTCGCTCCTATAGCTTCAACCTTCTCCTGCGGATCTTCGATCAAAAAGAAATTGTCGTCATCGATTGCGTTTAAGGGATCTATACCTGCTGTCACAAGTATTCGTTCGTTGTCCGTATTTCGAGAAATTTTAAGACATACAAGGTCATTGAGATTTTTCCTCCGAAATATTTTGTTTATTTGTGGGAACATACTGGGGTTGTTGGCTTTTACAGCCCCAATTTTTTTGTTCCAGTGCAGATTTACCGCTAATCGGTAGTTTTCTTTATTAACTGTTGGAGGTTTTTAATCAACGCCTTCAGTGTCCTAATCTCTGAGTTTTGTCTGTCAGTAAACCGTCTGTACAAGGTTTTTAATCTCGACAGCAGTCTACTTTTCTGTTGGTGCAGTGCGTTAATTGTTGCGTTGCGGTATATCCCTACATTGTCAGTTTGTTGATGTCGAGGTATCGTCCTGTCCGTCGTTTGTTGTATTGTCTCGTCCCTTTGTTTTAGGTATCCGTCAAACTCCTCATTTGACAGATTCCTATTGGACGGTGGGTAGAGCGAGTTTGAGGAGAGTGCTCGTGTCAAAACTCTAGAGAAACGTGTCCAACGCACCCTACTATAATTGTAGGGATGCACATGAACAAACGCTTCAAGTTCCGCCATCTCGTTGGGAATTGTAATTTCGGCCCTAGGTCCGCAATGGTCACTGTCAGACACAAATATATGAAGGCAGTTTAAAGTTTGTCCGTTTGTGTTAGTCAGTTGTAACCGTACGTCGGACAGCAGGAGATCCAGGTATGATCCGCTTCTAGGAAACGACGGACTATCTGTCGCTTTCAAATCGAGTCTATACTCGGCATTGTGCTGACCCCACTAATTAAAAAGGAGGTTCCCTTCAGAGTTAGGAATGTTATTTCCCCAACCTCTGTGTTTAGCGTTTAGATCCCCGGCCAAAAGGAAATAATTCTCCTCCGACTCCAGCCTAAGGCATCGGAAAAGTGTCTCGAGCTCTGAAATAAACAAAGTTGGTTGCGTAGCTTCAGGTGCATAAGCTGAGATCATGTACATCCTCTTTCCACTATGGAGAGGGATGCACACGATACATGCTTCTAGCTCCTGGAATCTCCGCACTTCACCACTGTACACTACCTTATATTTTAGCTTTTTACTAATGAAGATCGCAACACCTCCTCCTTGTATAGAGTTGGGTCGGTCTCTTCGTATTATATTATAATTATTGTGCCTTAGCTTATGTTTCTGGTTTAGCTTAGTTTCGCTAACCAAAAGCACATCAGGGCTTTGATCTTCTAACAACTTAGAAAGTACGGCTCTTCGTTCGATCCCAATCAGTGAATTTACATTCACTGCAAAGATCTTATCATTATGACTGGAGATGCGCTAGGCCCGGCAGAAGCGCGCAGATCTGGTCCACCCTCTTCGCCTGCTCTTGTTCCTGACGTTGTAGCTGACCCATCTGCCCTTGAATAGAGAGCAAGATAGCCATCAAGTCAGCCTCCGGTGCTTTAGGCAGTGAGGCCTGTGAAGCAACCTTCGGTTGTTGCTGTGCCGTCATTCCTCTTCCTGCCGCCATTTGGGCGTAGGATATTTGGGGTGTGACGGTTTGACTTTGGCTTGGACGTGGTAGACTTTTCACTACGCTTTTATGCTGTCGAACCAGGTTCACTTTCTTTATGTCTTTGAACTTGGGGAAACCCCGATAGTTGGCGGTGTATCCCGACTTCCTACATAACGCACACGAGAGCTGAGATTTCTCTGACGCCCCCTCTTTCCCCAGAGAACATTCTTCGGACTTGTGGTTCTTTCCACACTTCACGCATCGAGGCTGCATCTCGCAATTCGACACGGCGTGCCCGAACCTCTGGCAACGAGCGCATTGGATAATGCTATCGCTCCTCTTTACTCTCTCCCATGTGACAATCTGGTAGTCTACGACCTTAATGTTCCGTAGACCATCCAGTTTGCTATTGGGTGACAGCTGAACCAGGAAGAACGGTAATTTCCGCTTCTCCCTTTTGGCCCTTGCTGTGGTGAAAGGCTTGACCCCTACGAATTCGAGCCCATTTCTTTGAGCATTCTAAGACGGTTCGGACGAAGTTGTTGCCTGTGGCCGACTTACACAGTTCTATTGTGTCCTTTAGCTCAATTTTGAAGGTTTTGATTGGGGGCACCTACTCTCTCGTTGTCTTCTGTTGTTGTGTTTGCTGTTGCTGTTGCTGGTGCTAGTGCTGGTTCTGCTGTTGTTGTTGATGTATTTGTTGTTCTGTTTTTTGTTTTTGCTGGTTTTGTTGTTGTTGCAGCTGAGGTTGCGAATGCTACTTTATCGGCTGCTGTTGTTGTTGCTGCTTTGGCTGCTGCCTTCTAGCCATTTGTTTGGCTTTGATGAGGAGCACCTTTTGCTGCAGCTGTCTTATGCTGCGGCTTAGGAGCTCCAGTTCGTCATCTTCTTCATCCTCCGACTCTGAGGCCGCCAGAGAGGCGAAGCTATTGCTATTACCGGTGTAATGCCCTTCACCACCATCTGAGACGTAGGCGAATCTATCGCCATCACCTGATCGCTGACGTTGTTGTTTTGTTGCTACCGTTTACGTTGTTGGCGCCTCCTCCCCCGCTGCCACAGGCAGCTGTTCTGCAGAAGCTGACAGAGAGGGGCGTTTTTCCATGTTGGGAGTCGGCCTCAGGCTCCTCCTCCTCTTCCCCGTTCCTTCAATGACCACTGTTGGTTGGTGGCCTGATGCCACTGGCACGTCAACATCGCCAGATGTTGTTTTGTCCGCTATTCCCGTTATTTGGGACGCGGACCGGTGGCTATCAGCCATCGCCGGTACTATCGGCTGTTGCTGATCACTTACTTTTATTATTCAATAAAAAAAGCACTGACAAATTTTTTTCCCCCGATGGGACTCGAATCTTAGTCCACTGGGTGACGGATTCACCTCTACCACCACTGGGGTACCGAGCTAATTCAATTTCGCTGGTCAAACGTTTATCTTAACTCATTGGTAATACTATAAGAAGCCGAAACACGTGCGTACTCTACGCCGGTCTGTGAACGACTGTCCAACGCACTAACTACCACGGCCACGGTGACCACACATGGAGTATCTGCCATGACAATGAGTCGACACCTACATATACGATATGCCTAATAGGAAAAGTGAAAAAAGCTGATAATATTTTATTGCTTGTCAGACATTCGAAAGAGGTGGCAACCGTGAACAACTTTTTTAGGTGTTGGACCCGGGCTGGGATTGAACCCGAGCAGCATGCGTAGCAGTCCAACGCACTAACCACCACGGCGAGGGCATCGCTGAGCTTAAGGTACCAAAATTAACCATGATGAAAAGTGGATTTTGTATGACAACCGTAAAAGATTTGGGCAGTGGTTGGATGCAGAAGAAAAACGAAAACACAATCCCAACCCAGAAAAGGCTGTGGTGACAGTTTGGTGGACATCGCAAGGGCCAATCCACTTTCCATTTCTTCAACCAAGGGAAACGATAAGTGCAGCCAAATATTGTGAGGAAATCGACATAGTGCATGCTGAAATTGGCTGAGAAGCAACCTACAAATAGGCATGGTCCGATACTATTGCATGATAATGCTAGATCCCATACATCACGCGCAACGTCAAACTGCTACAGTTGGGATTTGAAATTCTTCCGCATCCACCGTACTCTCCCTAATGTTTCTCTAACGTACTACCACCTTTTTCGCAGTCTGGAGTCGTTTTGTCGGCAGAAGGTATTCCGAAACCGAGCAGAGGTTACAAAAGCTTTTGAAGACCTTATAGCGCCAAAAATCCAGCTTTCTATAAAAAAAGAATAATGGACCTTGAATCCAGTTGGAAAAATGTTATAGTTGCTAAGGGTTCATATTTTGACTAAATAAAAAATTATAATAAAAAATTTTGGCGTTTAACTTTTTGTCTCAAAATAGAACATTTCAAGTGGTACAACCATTCATTTCAAGCGTACATACATACACATAACATAGAAACCTATTCAAAAATGCAATGGGATTTATAAATGCACATAGTTGTTGGATAACACGTTCGCGGACCAGACAGTATATGCCGTCAATGGTTGAGGAAATAAGCGGATCATGACAATTTTAGATATGTTGGGACAAGACGGGAACCCTGACGAGTAATACAGTAAACTTCCATATTCCGGCATTATTTGTCCCACCAGAGACAAATTTTCACTTCACTGTAACCAGCGGAATCATTTTTATCTCTATACAAAATTCGCACAAAATAATATAAAATATCTCACAAAATGCAGGTGATATGCGTGTGTCATTCTAGTGTTCCCCACCGAAAATCATGTGTCCGCGAACGTGATAATGACGCAAAGGCACACTCCACAGTTTACTTTTTTGTTTCGTTTCTTCGCAAAGTGTAAAAACGAGAAGAACAAAACAAATACAAAATAAAGTATGTAAAAAGTTTGCAATACGTAGATGTGTTTTGTCCGTTTAAGAGAGAGAGCGACATTCTATTGCGGCTACGAAAATTGGTGTCCGTGTCCGGTTATGAGAGAGTGCGGTTATTGGAGAGTTTTTTTTATATGAAAAATCATGTATTTATCTCGGTTCTTTCAAATATGTCCGGTTATAAGAGGTGTCCGGTTATAAGAGTTGTCTGTAGGGAGAGAGTACACTGTACATACCTTTCTATTATAATTATAGATTACTAAAAAATATTTAGTACCTATTGTGAAGACATGTGGCAAATTTCGCACTTTGTCATTGTCAAACTATGCATCTAACAAATTGGCTTCTTTCACTGTATGCTACTCTTTAGCATATAAAGCAAACAAATTTTTTGGCGACTTGGAGCGTCTGCCTAAAAAGTATCGTCAGGCAAAAATGGTTGATGGGTATTGTGTACAATGTGATCAATTGTTACACCCAAAAATCATTCAATTGCGATTATTGTGTGTAAATTTGCCACATTTCGAGAAATTGGAGCTCTCCTAGTTATTGTAGGCGTATAAAGATGCTCTCTCAACTCTTATGCCGGTAGCTATCATAAGGTAAGAGCCTCATAAACCTATTCACGAACTGCTATTAGTACGTATTTATGAGCGGTCCCATCTTAGATAACTTCGAAATAATACCAACTCTGCTGTCATTTCAAATTTAAATTTCTGTTGATTTTTAAAATGATTTTTAAAAGAAAGAAATCCGAATTTTTCCGACAAGGAAAAGAAAAATATAATGAGCTAAGTGAACATATTTTTTATTTTAAAATTAATTGAATTGAATTTGACGACAAAAAATTGTATCCACCAACATCAATTTCACCATCTACAGCTGTGTTGCATCATCCCCATATTAGGTCCGTTCGCGCACGCTCCCAAAACTATGAAAATAGTTTTTCGTAAAAGAGAGTGCTCACGAAAGAGTAAGAAACTTCCACATGCTACGAATTTTAGCACAAGAAATTTTTTTGGGGTAATATATGAAAACTATCAAATCTGTCAAATTACAAAAATTTTTAATTTTTTGGTGCTTATTTTTTTTCTGGCTTTGATAGAAGGTGTGTTTGGTATCTTTTTTGGCACACGGAATTGAGATCTGTCAAATAGTAGAGAGAGAACTCCTCTCGAAGACAGAAAACTTGCACAAAAGTAAGCAAACGCTTTTTTCCAAGGGTGAAGTGTACAACATGTTGGTTTCACTACTGTCAAGCGATTAGGAGAAATGCATCAAAGTTACCTTCGTTTGTGACTTCTTTGCATAAGAACAAAGCAGCGGTTAGGCATTTTCGCAAATTTTTGTTACTTCCGCTCTTCAGTCCTGAAGACATACAATCTGCTTTTGAGTTACTAAATACAGAAGCGAATTGCACACCATTCAAACAAAATGGGGAGAGTATTTTTAAGGACTACTTGATGTATTTCAAAAGACGAGCTGACCCTTGCTGGCCTTGCTTCGCCCCCCTGGGCCCCGGCCACTGTTAAAGCAAAACAAATTGTATTGGAGATTAGTGCAGAATTATTTTTCCGAATTCACACACAAAAAAATTCTCCCATATCAGATATCTATGTCATTATAGGAATGTGCTGTCCAAATTTCAGCCCTTTAGGTCCATCGGTTTGGTCTGTGCGTTGTCTGTCAGTCAGTCAGTGAACTGTTTTACACAAAGAGATAGCTGACCCGTGTTCGCCTTACTTTGCCCACCAGCAACTTTTAAGAGAAAACAAATTGTTTTCTTCTAATACATTTCTATAGTATAGTTGTATAAGTACAGTACTGCTGTTGCCCGCCCGGCATTGCCCGTGCACTTTTTTTAAAATTTGAATTTACTTTTACAATCATATTTATCGTAGTAGGCCGGGCACAAAGCATCAATACAATAGAATGCTGTTTCAGTAAATACGCAGAAATTCAAATATGCCACACACACACTATGACGTCACCCACTGCTGCATGGCTGTTGGCTTCGGTCTCCGCAGAATGGACAATTTTTGGCAATGATTTCATGAATTGTTTTATGTTTTTAAAATAGTTATTTATTTATTTTTCAGCATGTACGAAGAGTTAAGAAAAGATTAAGGTCTTAAAATTTGCGTATATATATTGACTTTATGCAAACATTTTTTGTTCGCCAATTCGTTTAACTGCTTTAAAGTTAGGAGTTAATATGTCAGTCAAACTCAATAAAATAAGTATAAAAAAATAAAAAAAAAATACATTTTCTTAATAACAAACTACATTTAAACAAAAAAAAACATAGCCTAACTGGTTTTAATGAAAAAAACGATTATTATAGAATTTATTTCACGTTAATCGGTGCAGTATTTGCGGAGAGCATTCGGGACAAAGTTTTTTGAAGTTACGTCTTTATATAATAGTAATGATAATAATGCAAACATATATTATATTACATAATTATTTCAGGAAACTCCTTTAGTCTTCTCTGTATTTAGTGCACCGATGAGAACTACAAGTGCACTTGAAGGCTTCAATAGCCGTTTCAGCGGGAGGCTTTCTAAACATGGCAATTTTTTCCATTTTCTTGATATCTTGCTGGACGAGGATCGAGTTAAGTCAAGTGAATTTATAATGTCCTTAGACGGCACATTTAACATATTTGAACCCTCAAAAAAAGAAATTTAAAGACAGAGAAGGGTCAAATTGAAATAGCCTTGGGAAAACTAAACAAAAAATCAATGATTTTCTAAACCAACTTACCAATGAGCACAACAACCTGCTGACTGAAGAAGCTGCGAAATTAGATCACTTCCAGGACGACGAAGAAGAAGGAGATCAAGACTCTTCTGAGCAACAAAATTTTAATGCAGATGAAGTACCAGTTCTTTGCGTTATTTGCTGCGAAAATACTCGCACCATTCTCTTGCAGCCATGTAATCATTTGAAACTGTGTTCAAATTGTTTTACACAGCTGTCGGAGAACTATGCAAAGAACAATAATCCAATTATCTGCCCAATTTGTAGACAAATTGTCAAAAATAGCACTACTATATTTTGTTAGAAGTGTTCAAAATTAATTAACTTTCTTCTCTCTGATATATTGACGTAATTGTACTTATTTAAAAATAAATGTTTACAGTTGTTATAAAATCCTGTCTTCTTTTTTAAAATTGTTAACACTTACAAATGGTTAGTGGGTCATTTGAGATAGAATCTGGTAAGTAAACAAAATCTATTTCAAAGTGACATAAAGCCATAATGGCCTTATGTCGCTTTCACAAAGCTTCAACTTCAAAATATCGCCTTATGTCACGACACCTAGAGAAACTCACCCCAATTCCCAATGTCGTACGACGACCCGTATTTATAATCGTATTGAGAGTCGTGTCGCATTCGAATTTGTATTCCCGAAGTCGAATGAATACGATGCTCACAACCCATCGCATGAAATGCATTCCAACGCATAATATTTGAAATGTCAAATACCAAGTGTCAAATATAAAATATCAATAGAGAAAATTTCGTGAAGTGTTTGGGTTTTTTAAAGCATAATTTTGTATTTAAATAAATTAAAAAATATGAATTCAGTGGATTTATTTTTCGATGATGAGGACGAGGACATTGCGGATAATTTCGCATCGGCTCGCAGAATAATTCATGATAGTTCCAATCCATTAGAGATTATCCATTAGAGACGGGTTTGGCAACTGTCAAATTGTAAAGTCGTGCATTCTAGTAGCGGGCAGTAAAACAGTCGGAATTTGAATAAATATAAAGTGTATATAAGGGAAAAGTCGTGAAAAGTGTAATTTAAGCAGCGCAAAACACGTGCAAATTGGAATTTGTTTCATTTCGTGTCAACTCCAAAAGTTCTGCAGTTCAAAAGATTGAGACTTCTCTGAATTTGATAACCTAAAAATCGGCGTAGGAGACAAAAAGTGAAGTGTCAACTCCCTGTCGAAGAGAAGGACATCTAGGAGAAAATAGCTCAAATATAATAGAATCTGACCAGTGTTTGGAGAGGGGTTTGCTAAAGAATATTACAATTCAATTTACAACAAATAGCGTATTTTTATTTATTTTTATTTATTTACTTTTTTTCACTATTAAATTACAACATAAAATATGAATAAACAGGAAATGATTAGCATTTTAAATAGCTTTAAAGAAGATATCAAAAATGATCTCAAGCAAGAACTCAAAGAACAACTGGATGCAGTACAAGTTGCAATGAGCGAAGAGATGAAAAAGGAGATAAATAAGAAACATGATGAATTAAATAAAAACTTCAACGAAGCGAAAGAAAAAATAGTAATTCTTGAAACGGAAATAGAAAACCTGAAAGAAGAAATGAAAATACAAAAAGAAGAAAACGAAAAAATAGCTCGTCGTAACAATATTTTAATTTTCAACATAAAGGAAGCGGAAGAAGACACGGAAAAGTTAAAGTCCATAGCAAAACACCTAATGAAAACAAAGCTGGACATAGCATTAAGTGATTCTGAGATAAGCCTCATTAAACGCATAGGCAAAAAATCTGAAAATAATAAAACTAGACCGATTCTAGTAAGTTTAGTACATCTAGCCAAAAAAGAAGAAATCATGCAAGCTAAATCTAAACTCAAAGGCACAAGTCTATACATAAAAAACGATTTATCGATATTAGAACGAACAAAAAGAAAAGAAATAATGAGTATTGCGCATGAATTGAGGACTAAAGGACTAGATGTAGAGGTCAAAAGAAACAAAATATTTGTTGATGGAAAGATACTGGATCCAGCCAAAATGAAAAATGAAACAGACATTGATAACGAAACAATGCAGAAAAGGAACCGATCTCCAGAAGATAAACAAAAGGATATTAAGAACACGAAAGGAAGCTTGTTGGATCAATTAAATAACAACAAAAAACAAAAGCGCTCAAACAGTAAAGGAAGGAGGATAGAAAATAATAGGGAAAACGTTAAAGATTCATCATCAATAACGATCACAACGTAAAGAACACTTCTCACAACTGAACAAGAAAGATATCACGGTAATAGACAAGGCACGAATAAGGTTAACGAGTATACAAAATTGAATTGAATTCAATAAGAAATAAATTTGCACGGCAAATAGTAGAAAGAGAGGAAGGCAACGGGAAACCACCTCTCTTAAGTATTGAAACAAAACTATTCCCTAGAAAAATCATCATGCAGAATCAAACATACCAAATGGCCCTCAGTCCCCGGCAGACCTTAAATGGTCAGAGGGTGCTAAGAATCCCCGGTGGGTATTTTAAAATGGGAACATGGAACGTTCGAAGTATGTATCAAGCGGGTAAGCTTGAAAATATTATAAAAGAAGCGAAAAGAATGAATATAGATATTTTGGGAATTGCAGACGTACAATGGAAAGGAAATGGAATCATAACAAAAGACGGTTACAAATTTCATTATTCATGTTCGAACGCAACCCATAATAGATATGGAGTAGGGATACTCATTTCCGAAAAAATGAAACAATCAATAATAGGAGTTTTGAATTTATCAGAGAGAGTAATGCTTATGCAATTAAAAGTAGAAGGAAATATAATGAACATCATTCAAGTTTATGCCCCAACAAATGATTGCGAAGAAGCGGTTATTGAAGAATTTTATAATCAAATTGAAGAAGCAATCAAACTAACAAAAAAGAAAGAAACTTTGTTCATTTTAGGCGATTTCAACGCTAAAGTTGGGAAAGGAAAGATTGAAGACGTTGTAGGAGATTATGGGCTAGGAATTAGAAACGAGAGGGGTCAGCGACTAATAGAATTTTGTCAATTATATGGACTCACAATAACAAATACATGGTTTAAGCTTCCGCCTAGGAGATTATATACCTGGACATCCCCCAGACACACTCAAGACTCAATAGTCAGGAATCAAATAGACTACATCATAGTAAATAAAAGATTTAGAAACTCGTTGAAATCAGCTAAATGCTATCCAGGCGCTGATGTGGGGTCAGACCACAATCCAGTTATAGCTAAAGTTGACATAAAAATGAAAAAAGTTCAAAAAAGTGTTAAACAGAAAAAACTTCAAGTAAACCTTTTAAAGAATGAAGTAATACAAAATAATCTTAGAAGGGAATTAAATGCAAACTTAAACCAAATAAACACAAACCGAATAGACGAAGAAAATATTAATCTAAAATGGTCAGAAATAAGCCAAATTATGATGGAAACAAGTAAAAAATACCTCAGCAGTGGGAACCAGCAACCCAAAAAGGAATGGATGACAGATGAAATTTTGTCCCTAATGGATGCAAGAAGACAAAACAAAACAAACCAGAGTAGATACAAGGAAATAGATAGATTAATAAAAAATAAAATCAGAGAAGCCAAAAACCGTCACATGCATCAACAATGCGAAGAGCTAGAACGGCACGGCAGGAACCACGATAGTTTTAATCTCCACAAAAAAGTTCGAGAAATATCCGGCGTTGAACGCAAATCGATGTCCAATGCCTTGAAAAATAACGAAGGTCGATTTTTGTTAAATACAATGGAAAGATTAGAACAGTGGAAAAAAATACATCGAGGACCTGTTTTGGGATGAAAAAGTCCAACTAGAACCCTATAATGGACCCGAGGGACCAGAAATAATAAAAGACGAGGTTGAAAAAGCGCTTCAAGAAGCGAAAAACCGAAAAGCGACAGGCCCTGATGGAATACCGAACGAAGTTCTTAAGCTAGTCGGGGAAGAAAACATTCCAACACTAGTTAATCTCTTCAACGCTATTTACAGACATGGCAAAATTCCAGATGAGTGGTTGAAATCAACTTTTGTTACGTTGCCAAAAAAGAACAAAGCAATAAACTGCTCGGATTACAGAACAATAAGTTTGATGAGTCACGCATTGAAGATCTTCCTGAAAATAATTCACAAAAGGATATACAATAAACTTGAGGCAGATATAAGTGATTCTCAATTTGGTTTCAGAAATGGTTTTGGAACACGTGAAGCACTATTTGCGTTCAATATGTTAATACAGCGAAGCTTAGAGATGAACACAACTGTCTTTGTATGTTTCGTCGATTATGAAAAGGCTTTCGACAAAGTGCAACATAAGAAAATGGTGGAAATCTTGAGAAGCAAAAACATAGACAGGTATGATGTCAGAGTCATTGAGAATCTCTACTGGAACCAAAAAGCAAAAATAACCATAGAAGGTGAAGAGTCCGAGGAAATAGAGATTCGCCGAGGAGTAAGGCAAGGCTGCATTTTATCACCGCTCCTCTTTAATATGTACTCTGAAGAAATATTCAAGAACTCAATAGAAAATTCACATGGAGGAATCAAAATTAATGGAGTCCAGATAAATAACATCAGATATGCAGATGATGCGGTAATAATGGCAAATGACATTAACGAACTAAACACTATTATGAACAGAATTAGCGCGGAAAGCAACAAATTCGGTTTGAAAATAAATATAAGCAAAACAAAATTCATAGTATTCAATAAAAGTCAAGAAGCAGGAAATTATAAGCTGAAGATAAACAACGTTGAGGTAGAAAGAGTTAACACCATTAAATACCTGGGAACATTTATAAATAGCAATGCAAACCCTAACAAAGAAATCCAATGCAGAATTGAACAGGCGAGGGCAGCTTTCTGCAAAGTAAAGAAAGTGTTACTGAGTAGAGAGATACACTTAAATCTAAAAATAAGATTTGTCAAATCCTACATTTGGTCAGTTCTATTATACGGAGCAGAAACATGGACACTAAAAAGCGCAACAATAAGAAAAATAGAAGCTTTCGAAATGTGGGTGTATAGACGGATTCTACGAATATCATGGATTGACAGAATTACAAATGAAGAAGTTCTAAGAAGAATAAGAAGAAAAAAGGAAATATTTCTGTTAATAAAACAAAGAAAACTTGAATACTTAGGACACATAATGAGAAATAACAAATATCAACTTCTCCAACTAATCCTACAGGGAAAGATCGAAGGAAGAAGGAGCGTCGGAAGGCAAAGGTCGACATGGTTGTCAAATTTAAGAGAATGGCTCGGTCTTTCAACGGTAGAAATACTTAGAGGAGTGACAAACAAACAAACACTTGCATCGATGATTTCCAACCTCCGGAACGGAGTGGAACTTTAAGAAGAAGAAGAGATTAGAGCAACCGAATTCCTGGTGTTTTAAAATTAAATGACTTAAGTGCAAGTATAGGCATTGTGTCATGGTTTTTGATATGTATTTAAAAACATTTGGCTTTCCAAAGAAGCATTAAAATTCGTCTTGGATGAAATTAGCCCAAGATGCCGATACGTTGTATTGATGCAAGACATCCTGAATCGTCATGATTCGGATTAATTGTGACATAAAGCCGTTCCTTGAACAACGATTTGTAAAAAGAGAAACAAATACCTGGATAATAGGTATAATTCATGTTAAAGCAATAAAATAAATTAATCATTCAATGCGTACATTTCAGGCGATTTAGGATACTCTGTTGTTCAAATTAAATTTAAAAAACACTTTTTCAAATGTAAAATTATAAATTTGTCTACTTACATTTGCCTCTTTTCCATTTTTTTAAAAAAAATTCAACGACACGTATATAAATGCGATTTCGACTATAATACGTCACAAATACGAGAAAATAGCATGAGTTTCGAGAGTTGAATGCGATGCTTTGCTTTTGACAGTAAGCAATTAGATATGCGAGTATGTTCGCATAGTATAGCTTTCGTAATAAGAAGAATACCCAGCTATGTCAAGGATATTGTAAAATAGAGCCATCTTAGTTGTTTAGACCAAGCATTTGGTTCATCACATCCACACAGAGTATGCTATTTTCTTCATCATCATCAGACTGAAGTGTACAAGAATTGATTTCAGGTATTGTTGTTGCTCTTCGTGTGGCAATCTTGAACAAAAATCATATGTTTCAAATTTCACGCCCCAAATCTACCTATCTAATTGTATGTGATACATAAATATTTATCTATACATATACCCCGTTCGATTCAATGCGCATTGGTTCAATCCGCATAGAAAGGTTGGTGTTTACATTAAATTATTCAAAACCGAATCCGAAATAAACGTGAGAAAATTGAGAGTTTAATAAACAGCTGATTAAACTGACAGTTTGATAAAATAAAAATTAATTAATTAAAAATTACACTATTGAATTGCCTGACATTAGATGCCAGATAAGAGAATGATGAGAGCGCGATAGAGTAAAATGTTTCAATGCGATTTGAAAGTGTTTATATGACATTTCAATTCGGTTTCAAAATTTCAATGCGGTTTATAAACAGGAATGAACGAATGCGGATTGAGTATTTCAATGCGGTTCGAAGTAGTGTTTATATGAGCGGATTGAACCAATTCGCATCGATTCATTGCATTGCGCATTGAGTTATCATATAAACGGGGTAATACACTTGAAAGAAATTTAAATTCATTTTGATCCACTTTTACACAAATGAGATTCACATGTGTACTGATTGAATATGGTTGCCAAACTAAATTAATGAGGAAATTCGCTCAGTTCACATAAAATTTAATTTTACCATGTAAATAATACTAATGGGGGGATTCCCCATGCTGTTTTCTAGTGTGCACAAAATAATTTACGAAATTTATTCCAAAAAACAAAGAACAATTGAAAGGAAACAGGAAATAAGAATTTATTTTTTGTAGACAGAAAGCCCATACAAAGAGGAAGGACATAAAAATATTAACATGGGTTAATAAGGTAAGGACAAATATTGTCGCCCGTATGAGGGTTAATACGTAAATGAGCTCTTACAATGTATCAAATTGATAAACCTATTTTTGAAATTAATAATAAATAATTTGTTACTTACCCGAATTTGTATTAAAAAATCTCTTAGGTGTTCTTTAAAAGCAGGAACATTTTCATCTAAATTAAATAAGCCGGTAACAAACACTTTGATTTGATTATCGGTTAAATGATTAAATGCGGATTTCAAAAGTGAGGCCACATATTCCTGGACGAATATTGTATTGTCTGGTATTGGGCCTAGATTCACGGTTATCTTATTATTTTCTACCAATGAAAACATGTATGCCAAGATAGTTGCATGAATTGCTAATCCAGCAGTATGAGAAGTATCGGTAACAACAGAAAAAATTTGCATTAAAATATCCGTAAAATAGGTTTGATAAAAACTTTGTGCTGCCTGGGGATGTTGTTCTAAGTTCTGTAACATCTAGAAAGATAATACAACGGATTATTTACCAAGAAAAGCATATACATACGATATGCACATGCAAATGACAGTATATATACCTTGTACAAAATATTAAGTCCCATATCAGCAACATTTCGCATGGTATGTTTGAATGCCCATACAACTGAATCAAACACGAGCTTAAACTGGGCTGGTGGTATATTAAGAAAAGCCTTGAAACAGTGGGCATTTGTTGCCTGAAGAAGTTCATAAAAACTTATTCTATGTTGTGGATGATCTTCAAAGTTTTTATTAATCATATCCAGAGTACATTCAAAAACGGCATCAAAAATTTTTGGTACTTCATTTGTGATGTGGCCCTTTAGCTTACACACTATTACAGCCATTGTGCTAAGAACTTTTGGCTCACGAGCGGCTGGAATCTTACAACGCTGAAAACAAAACAAATGTAAGGAATATAAGCACTATTCACATTCAAATAACAGTCATATGTACCTGATAATCAAGAAGCACAGCATTTAAGAGGGGCGGTATGAAGTTCTCCATTACCATTTGGTTGTCATTTGAGCGCGGTACCCACTCCGAAATCAAATTCAGGGTCTCTTTCTTAACGACATGCATGGCTTTTATAAGAGGTTGATTATTTACATTAATTCCATTGAGAGCAATAGCCTGAATAATATTCTCCGAAGTTATTTTAAACACGTTAAGCATGTCCAAGTAAATCCTTCCAAGCTGTATAACGTAGGCATGCCCAAGAGCTTTACACGCCGCGACATTTGTTTTCAAAATGCTACCAAGTTGCTTAACTGCAGACATATTTTTTAAGAAGTCTACATTTTTCGAAGCTCGTGATATTATTTCATCCCAAACTTGATTTGGAAGAAGCATGTATTTTTCAATTAATGCATCTTGTTGGACTTGATCTGTACTGGTTGCAATCATATGACCCACAGCTTCATAAAAGGTGTGTACCTGTGTAAAATAAAAAGTATTTTCATGTGTATGTAAGTTTTTTGATGGGAACTGTAATAATAATTCATACAGTTTTGATATGTAGATTTTTTAAGTAAATACTGCAACCTACCGACAGTTGAACACATTTTGAGATATGAAAGTTAAAAGATCAGCATCAACAGTAAATTTCAAGAACATTTCTAATACCAATCGCAAATTCATAAGACAATCTGTCTTAATGTGCATAAGCATTTGATGAAATAATTAAATAAATAAAAAAATAATCGACATATCGTATTTTTTCAGTCTATCCAAAAATTGTAAAAAAAACATAGCGCTGGAGAACTTAAGCACATTTTCTAGCCTCATCGAAAATAATTATAAGCAGTCTATATAAACAACGTTTTAATGCTTACCATTATCGTAACCAATAGAAAACTGTTTTGAGATTATGCAAATTTTGACCTAAGCAATAAAGCTTTGCTTTAATAGACAAAAGTACCACTAATTGTCAACACATGCTTTTATATCCGTATACTTGTGGTCTACTTAGTTCTTCTAGCACTTATAACCCCGATGTGAGTTGCTCACCCAAATGCTTTAACATTGAAAGAGTCAAAGCTTATAAGTACTTGGGGGTATAGAAATCGATAGTGGACTAAATTGGGGTGCGCGTACGGATCTACTTAGAAAATACCTATTAAAGGCCTCTTGTATAATATACCATTTAAGATTGTTTTGTTCACGGCAACTATTGGAAACAGTATATTACGGCTAAGTTCTGATAGTTGCCCAAAAACATATTGTCAGAATTATTTGGAGAAAAGCACGTATGGTACATAGCTTCTTGCTCTTTTGTAACTCTAAGATACTTCCCCTTAAGCATCTTTACTTCTACAAAATACTTAAAGTTTTTTTTTCTAAGAAGTGGATACTCTCTCAATCGTAATACAACTGTAGATGTATTTTTCTTATAAATTATTGGATACATTAGATATTTACAATTTGAGTTCTAAGAAAGAAAAAATAAGAAAGGTCGGTGACAATCAGTATTTATATAATATTAATAAATAGAGTTGATGCCACTTCAAATAGGCTAAAGCACCACAAAATACAATTTTTGGGGTGGGGTGACCCTTTAGAATTCAATGTAGTTAGAATAAAGTAAAGAGTAAACTATAAATATTACAAGAAAAACAAAATTCAGAAATAATTAAATTCGAAATTAAATAAAGTTCAAAGTTATTGAAAGAATTAAGGATATTGAAAAAAAAAATTAAGTAATTGTGAAAATAAATCTAATTGTGAATAATGAAAATACAAAAGAGATGAAAGAAAACAACAAATTATACCAAAACATCTGAAATACGTGATTCTAACGCAACATAGTCCAAGCTGAAGAGCCACATTTTTATTTGGGCTGAGAATGTTCCAGGTATTGTTATTGCTCTGATTGACTGCGGCAGTTCATTAAATAATCGAAAAGATCGAACAGAAAAAAAATTACGATAAGCAGTGGTTCGGAAATTTGGTACAGATGAAATGTGTGAAAGGTTTCCACGAAGATTGTAAGACGAGATTAAGCGAAAATTGCGATTGCCAGATTTCATAAAAAATATTTTTAACACCTTAACACAGAACAAAGGAAAGCTGGGATGTCTACCAGATTTTCGACAAATTCTTCTTAGGACATATTTCTGTAAAATCAACAGTGGATGTATTTTGTTGCGATACACACCCCCCCAACACGTAATACCATACTGTAACTTAGACTATACCATATATAAATTATCTTTAAGAGCTTAGTTGAGCATACGTTATGCAAATAATAAAAATGTCGAAGGGTGCATCGAAAGTACTTTTTCAAAGCATCTATGTGATTTGCAAAACTCATCCTGGAATCAAGTGTAAATCCTAAATACTTAAAATCGTCAACTCTCTCCACTAAGAAACATTGATCACTACAGGTAAGATTATTACAAAAGGTGGGAGAGGAAAAATCAGACGAACAATAACAACTAGGTAGTTTGTATCTAGGGCACTCAGGTGCGTGGAAGTACACATTTGCTTCCAGATTATATGATGAAGATAAGCTGTAGAACATTATCTTAGTTTTGGAGTGTTTTTTTTTCGTGTACCACCTTCGCGTACCCCCAAATATTTGTTTTTAATTATATTGATTTTATTCAATCAAACATCAAATGTAACATGATTTTTTGGCCAATAAACTGATACTTGGTTCAATTTTCGAAATGACAACTCACACAGCGTGGTCAGCATTCAAACACTTTCCTTGCTTAGTCTTTATCAAAGCCATTCACAAATATATTAAAGAAAAATGAAGCAAAATTTTGATAGCAGCCTCGTATTCCGATTCTCTCGCGTGCCACCTCTGGTACGCGTACCATGCAATGCCGACCACTGATCTAAACCAAAGCAGCATGAAACCACGAAGTCCAGCTTTTTCTAGTTTTCTCAACAAGAAATTGTGGTTGACCATATCGAAAGCTTTGGTAATGTCAATAAATAAACCTGCCGTACATTTTTTCCCATCGAGGTGTGAGAACAAAACTGTAAAAGCGCATCTTCCGTCGATTTGCCTCTTTGAAAACCAAATTGCACTGGATTGAAGAACCTAGTTTTATCTAGAAAACTCACTATTCTGTTCTTCACAAGTTTTTCAAAAATTTTGCTAAAAGCTGAAAGAAGTGAGATGGGCCTGTAGTTACCAATTTCCAGAGCGGAACCTTTTTTGAGTAGAGGAGTGACATCTGCACATTTAAGTTCTTTAGGAAAGACACCTTCAAACACGCAACGATTATAAACAACAGTCAAGACATCCACTATAAAACATGCCATTTTTTTAAGTATACGATTAGTAATACCGTCAGCTCCGCACGAAGACGAATTAGGTAAAGTACCTATAACTTTTAAGATTTCAAAAGATGATATGGGCTGAAAAACAAAACTACTACTTTGAAACGGCTCAGCACGCACACATAAGGGCGGACAAGTACAACAACTCGATAGGACAGGACACGGTTGTAGACTACAGCCAACATTAGCAAAATAACCATTGAAAGCATCAGCAATAGCGAGTTTATCGTACACTTCCGAGTTATTAATGCGTAGAACGGTAAGTTTTTTAGAAGCAGAAGATTTGTTCGGTAAGCTATTAACTACTCGCCATTCATTTCTTAAGTTGCCCTGTGCAGAGTTAAATTGAGCACGGTAATAGCTATCGCGGCAGATAGGAATCTCTTTTCTTAGTTCGACACACAATTTCTTGTACCTCCTTTTTAGGCCCTGGTTATTGGGGTATTTATTGCACTTTATTCTGAGTTTGTTTTTGCATATAACTTTGTTTAATAAGAATCTGGATATCCAAGGCTTAAGTCTTTTAACAGATTTTTTGGCGGGCTGGAATGAGGAACAAGATAAGATGTGCTTCTTTAAAGTATCAATAAATATTGTGTAAGCAGTAGATGAGTCACTGCAAGCATAAACATTTTGCCAATACTCATAGCATAAATTGTTTTTTAGCCTACTAATGTCAACGTTCTCTCTTCTTTGGGAGGAATAAGAAGATCTACAATTTCTGGTTTTTGAGATTGTTAGTAGGAGTCCCGTCATACAGTGGTCAGTTATTTGCAAGTCAAAGACACAGTTTTGGCACTCATTACTTAAACGCCCATAGATGTGATCTAGACAGCTCCCCGAAGCAGGCCTAGTGGGCTCATTAATAAAGCATGCCAGTCCAGGTGAAGCAAGTAAAGCCAAGTAACTAGAGACCGATTCATTACCATCCAAGCTATTGATGTTAATATCACCAACAATAATTACATTTTTTGATTTTTCCCTAGTTAAGAGTTCCGAAAACTCATTAATAAAAATTGCAACATTAAACATATGCAATCTGTAGACACATAAAAACACATACATTACATGGTTAATTTCAACGGAAACCTTTAGAACATCCGCACTCAACAAATCAACGCACAAGATTTCAAGAATCGTGTACTCCTCTTTCACAAAACAACCAACTCCACCTGCAGCGTAATTTTCATTCATTTTAGAGACAAACTTGAACCCTTGCATAGAATAATCGTTCTTCTCAAAGTCATATATCCAGATTTCAGACACAAAAACAATATCTGGAACGCAAGCAAAAGAATTAAGATGGGTGACAAGAGCTGAAAAGTTTTCTCTCATACTTCTAATGTTTTGGTGAACAATAAAAAATTTATCATTACAATAGGAACTATTGTTAAAAACATTATTACAGTTGGTGGAGGAAAAGTCATCAAATAGATCTGTATCAATATTCATTATTTAAATAGAAAATGCAAGGCACTAAATAAGTGCAAGATCATTAAATGATTTAATTGAAATTACTTTTCCCCCCTCAACCTTTCTTATAAGAATCTGATTATTATTGTACCATACATATTTTCCGCCTTTCAGTTTCATTGCTTCTTTCGTCTTCATTAAGAGTGCCTGGGTAAACTTTGTAAGAGAATCGTTGATGTATATTCCGCTAGCACTCTCTTTTTTGCTGCTGCTGTTGCCACCGCTGCTGACGCATGGACCATCGATGCCAGTCGAGTGTGTGTTAAGAGTATTTTTGTTGTTCCTCTTTGCGCACATTATTCTTTGCTTTGTTGTTAAGTTAGCGAATTCTAAACAGATGATCGATTTCATGGCCGACGAGGAGGATTTTGATTGTATTTTCTTTACATAGCATTTCTCAATTGCATCGTCGGGTACATCGATGGACAAGGCTTTGGAGAATATTTGTTGAGCCGTACCGATAGCATTATTGTCGTTGACATTTGGCACACCCACAATTTCAATTGAATTGCTGAGAATGTGTTGTTCATGCCAGTTTAACTTGCTTTCCAGAACATTGACTCTGGATTTCAGCTCTGTATTTTCAGTTCGCAACTCATTTAGCTGTAGTAAGAACTGATGGTTAATTTCCTCCAGCTGCGAGAGTTTGGCGTAGATCATCTGAAGAGTGCATTGACCTTCACTGCCACTGTTATGCATGGATTCTACAGCTGTTGAGAGAGTGTTGCTACAAGTCGCTTGCTGAGCATTGGAGAAAGTTGAAACTGTCGCACTGTTGTTTTGCGGTTTGTTTACCACCGGCGCTGGCATATGAAGAGAACGTCTTCTTAACACTGCACATTTGTCACAGCGAAAGGGTTTAGCACTGGATTTAAAATAATCAGCGTCTTCTTCAGTAATGTTAACACATGCAAAGTGATAGAATTTTTTGCACTCATTGCAGTTAATTTTTGTAGTACAATTACGATCAATTTTTTGAAAACATACGGAACAGTTCATCTTGTAAGAAGTTTATAATTATAGTATAGGTTCTTAGTGATACGCACCCCACGACAATCAAGAGAGAACTGATGTATATGGACTCCGTAGCAATGATCGTATTCTTGCAACTATTCCACCGCCGTATTAATGAATAATGTACTTGTTATATTTTTGAATTGAAGAATTGAATTTTCCAAACATTAACATTATAATACTGTGCAAAACAAGCAAGCTTTTTTTTTATGTTTTGTTTGAATATTATTATTTTGATGGCTGGATGTTGTAGAAATAGTGTAGGCACTGACTGGTTTTAACTTGGCAAAGCCCAGTGTTGTAACTGTTGCTACACATCAACTGTGCTTATTTTACCTCCAAAAGGTAGCCATCGGGTACTGGTCGCTACCCACCCGGGCACGACTTGCTAAACTTATAAGCGCAAGTGCTGACCAAGCGAAAATAGCAGCACTATAAAACGCGTCAGCGGACGAATTCCATAGATGGAACCAACGGTGGCGTTAAATTTCCAGAACGGAAACAAAACCTTATCTGAGCTACTTCGACATATTCGGAGCTCAGGTCGATAAGGATTTCCACGTACTAGTCAGGGTCGTGGAAAAGAGTTGGTGGCGGAGGAGCCCCAACGGCCAACGGCCAACGGCAGCGCTCACACCCCCGTAGTGGGTTACTGACACCGGTGGACCCGGCCCCTTGTCCTAGGGGTATATAAGGATCTGGCTCTCCAGGTTGGGGGTTGTGCGTAAGGTTAACTACCTACTGCGTAAAAAAATATGGTTCCGAAACAACCAAAAGCCTCGGAAAAGGACGGATCTACTGTTGACAACCATGCTAAACGAAAAAAGGACAATGACGTTCGGATCTGCACCTGGAATGTTCGCTCACTGAACGGTGCAGAACAACTGGCAGAGGCCCTAGACCGCAATAAAGCGGATATAGCCGCCATCCAGTAAGTGCGATGGGATGGGCCAGGCAGAGAAAGAATGAGAAACTGCGGCATCTACTACGGTGATTGCTATACAGAAAATAGACAGCGCTTATTCGGATGCGGATTTAGGCAAGAAGTCTTAAGCTTTCGGCACGTTAGCGAGCGTCTTATGACAATCCGTGTCAAGGCAAAATTCGCCAACATTAGCCTAATATGCGCTCACGCCCCCACAGAAGAAAAAGACGACGCTACCAAAGATAGTTTCTACGAGCTCCTCGACAAAACCCACGAGCAATGCCCTAAGTATGACGTTATAATCGTATTGGGCGATTTTAACGCCAAGAAAGGGAGAGAGGACATCTTTGGTAGGACGGTTGGAAGGCACAGCCTACACGACACCACGTCCGAAAACGGACTAAGGCTAGTTGACTTTGCTGCGGGGCGAAGTGTCAGTATAGCAAGCACTCGGTTTCCTCATCTCAATATCCATAAGGACATGGCGGTCTCCGGATCGACTAACCATCAACCAAATCGACCACATTGCGATCGACACCCGACACGCCTCCAGTATCCTGGATGTCCGAACCTTCTGGACGGCCAACATTGGCTCGGACCACTACCTTGTTGTAGCCAAGGTACGAATGCGGATATCCACAACGCCACAACAACGAAATACTGTGAGAAAGTATAAGGTCGAAAAGCTACAATCGCAAGACACCGCCAGAGCCTACAGAGAAAGCATATCCCGATCTCTCGCTACGAGTCCTACCGCAGCAACAGCTAGTACAGAAGACCAGTGGCAACACTGCCAGCAAGCCATCATAAGTGCCGCGAATGATGTGCTGGGTTTCACACGACCACCACCACGAAACCCCTGGTTTGATGAAGAGTGCAGACTAGCTTACTTACTTACTTACTTACTTAGTTGGCGCTACAGCTCGAGGTGAACCTGGGCCTGCTTCTCGCAACCATGTGTGTGTGCGTGTTATATTTTTGCACGAATGGAAGGGACCTACAGTTTTCTGCCGACTGCGAACAGCGAGTTGAGAAGCTCAATCGTGACAAATGATACTCTTTGATGCTTGTCAGACATTCGGAAGAGGTGGGCACTGTGAAAAACTTTTAGGTGTTTGCGGCGGGATTCGAACCCAAGACCGCTAGTCCGAAGCACTAACCACTTGCGCTACGGTGCCCAACAGAGTGCAGACTAGCTAACGCGGAAAAATAACAAGCGCATAAAGCGGTGCTGCAAAGAAGGACTAGATCTACTCGCATGCTCTATGAGCAGAAGAGACGGGAAGAACATCGGCTTCTAAGAAGGGAAAAGAAAGAGCACGAGAAGCGTGCATTCGAGGATATTGAGAGATGCTACTCCAGGAACAATGTACGGAAGTTTTACCAGAGGGTAAAAAGAATGTGCCAGCAAAACAAATCCCGTACAGAAACCTGTAGAGACGCGGATGGAAATATCGTAGTGGAAACGCAGTCGGTGCTGAGAATATGGAAAGACTACCTCTGCAGACTGTATAATGGCGATGAAGACCAATACTCCGCTGTTAGGCAGAATGTACCGTTCAATTTAGATGATGATAGCCAAAACCCCCATCCACCTGATCAAAACGAAGTGCGGATAGCAATATCCAAGCTAAAGTCCAACAAGGCTGCTGGACCTGACGGTCTACCCGCAGAGCTATTTAAAGCAGCTGGAAATTACCTGGTAGTGAGCATACGCCATGTCTAGTTTTGACATCCCTGCCAAACCCATCCGTGTGTGCAGGATGACGATGGAGAAAGCTCGCTGCTCCAACAAGGTCGGTAATGACCTCACCGATACCTTCGATGTCAAAAAAGGATTCAGACAAGGTGACGCGCTGTCATGCGACTTCTTCAACATCATACTTGAAAGAATTGTTCGTAACTCAGAAGCCAACACACAAGGAACGATCTTTCAAAAGTCCGTTCAATTACTTGCATACGCCGACGATATTGACATCATTGGTAGAACACAGCGAGCTGTCACCGGTGCGTTCGCGAGTATAGAAATGGAAGCGGCTAAAATGGGTTTAGCGGTAAACGAGGGCAAAACAAAATATATGCTGTCAACAAAAAGGGACACCCAACATCGACGAATTGGACAGAACGTCACAATAGACAGCTACAACTTCGAGATAGTAAAGGACTTTGTCTACCTCGGCTCTGCCATAACTTCAAAAAATGACATCTCGTCGGAAATCAAACGAAGGATTACTCTTGCCAACCGCTGTTTCTTTGGGCTAAGAAGGCAATTGAGTAGTAAAGTCCTTTTTCGATCAACTAAGGAGACTCTATATAAGACCCTTATCATCCCAGTCTTGCTATATGGAGCTGAAGCATGGACTTTATCGAAAGCGGATGAAAATATCCTTGGTCGCTTCGAGAGAAAAATCCTTCGTAAGATATTCGGTCCCGTTTGCGTTGACGGGTTCTGGAGGAGAAGATTCAACCACAAACTGTACGAGCTGTACAGCGACATCAACCTGGTCAAAAAAACTGCACATTGGACGCTTAAGATGGCTAGGACATGTAGAGCGTATGGACATCAACGCTCCGGCTCGGAGAATATTCGACTCTTACCCGGAGGGTCAGCGCAGCAGAGGACGACCTCGCCTAATGTGGCGCACACAAGTAGAACAAGACCTCAGCCAACTTGACGTGCGCAACTGGAAGCGGCTAGCTAAGGACCGGGCTAGCTGGAATAGGGTTTTGGTTGAGGCCTTGGTTCACCCGAACTGTAGTTCCACCTAAGTAAGTAAGTAAGTTTTGTTTGATAAACTTTACAAAAAAAAAATAGTATTAAAAATTGTTTAAGAAATATATTTTACTGATAGTAAATTCCTAAAATGAAGCAGGAAAACAGGCTGAAGTACCGTTAGATTTGTTCTTTGGGGATACAATTGTTAGCTCGTCGACTATGCATCTGTGCATAAAATATGCATGTTTATTATTTTCCCCTCATTTCTGTTTTAATTTGCGGGAGATTATGTTAATAGGCGGTTTTAGTCATTCAGTTTTTATTGAAAGTGTGTTTTAATGGCTGGCAATAAAGATGATACCCAAATAAAGAAGCTGGTAATCGAAGCTTTTTAAAACGGATCGAATCAGAGAGATTGCCGAACAATTCAAGAATCACTAATCAAGTGTCCCGAGAATAATTGTAAGCTTTCGACAAAATTCATCCATTGCAACGCTTCATTCTGGTGGTCGTTATCCTTCCAGGAAAGGAGTGGGACACTAGACCTAAGGTCCCCACAGAACAAAAACAGGCTATTACCCCCAAGCGGCCTCGGTCTCAAGAGGTAACTTCCTCAAAGAGCAACGCTTCAACGCTCAACACTTATAGTGGGGTGGTGAAAGACCAGTTGACGATTGCCATCATAGACCGGGGTCCTGAGGAGAACCATATTAGTCGCGAGCACTGGAAGGTCTTGGAGTGCAGAATAAACCTCAGCCTCCTCTCCCTTTGCAAGAGCGACCCTGCAAAACCAGTTCCCTCATTCAGCGATAGAGGCTGGCTCCATGGGGGATTTAAATTAAATGCTTGCGACGACGAGAGTGCAGTTGCCTTTATAAGAACCGCTGTCGCCGCTGCAAGTAATTTATGGGAGGGTGCAAAGCCGGAAGCCGTGAGCAAAGACAAAATCCCACTCAGGCCAAGGACTCGCGCCTTAGAGCCTAGCGACTCGCAAGATATTCTGCTTCTCATCCAGAAGCAAAACCCTGATCTTGCATCTCACGACTGGAAGGTCACAAAAACAGAGGTGATCCAAGAATCCGGTAGATCAGTTACTCTTCTACTGAATCGGGAATCTTTGGGCCCTCTAAAAGCAAAAAACCATGAGATTAAATTCTGTCTCCAGACAATTAAACTCAAGGTCTACGAACAAGACGAAAGGCAAGCACCTGGCATTAAACCCGCTGTCTCCTCGTCCTTTACAAAACGGCAGGACTCAGACGACCTCTCCTCGGATACAGAGGGGAACAACGTCACTGTGGATCTGTGCATCTGGATTAAACGCTATCTCCAATGATGCGCATAATACAGATAAACCTCCATCACAGTAAGGTGGCCTCTGCCAGCTTACTTCTCCACCTTCAGAAGAGTGGGGACGACATAGTCCTTATCCAGGAGCCATGGATTAACAGTAATCGCATTGCCGGATTAAGGACGAAAAATTACAAATTACTTTACGCCGATTGTGAAGGTAAACTGCGAACCTGCATTCTGGCAAAATCCTCAATTAATATCTTTCTCCTATCTTCTTTCAGTGGTACCGAATTTACAATTGCGAAATTAGAGACCTCCTCTAGGGAGTCTCTCTGGATAGCATCTGCGTATCTGGCCTGCGATGATATCGGACCTTTACCATCAGATATGATACGCAAGGCGGTCGGAGAAGCAGAGAGGAAAAACACATACGTCCTCCTAGGATGTCATGCCAACGCCAACCGTTCAATTTGGGGTAGTAGTAACACAAACGAAACAGGTGAGTCACTTTTTACTTATTTAGTAGAAACTAATCTTGTAATATGCAACAGGGGTAACGATCCCACGTTTATTACAAAAAATAGACAGGAGGTATTAGATATTACCTTAGTTACTAACTCCCCCAAATTATTGGTAGAAAAATGGACTGTATCCCAAAAGAATTCTTTTTCAAATCATTGTTACATATTCTTCAATCTAAACATTATTGTTCCACCCAAAGCATCCTATAGAAACCCTAGAAGGACTGATTGGAACAGCCACAGAGACAACCTAAAAAAGGGTCTCAACTCGGCCATAGATACACCGCTCACGCCCGAGGAAATTGATTCCATGGCGCTCAAGGTTACTCAGGCCATGAACAAATCGTTCAACAAGTCCCATAAGCAGAAATGCTAAGGCTGATAAGCCGCCATGGTGGTCGGCAGATTTGAGTCTCCTGAGACGGACTAGTCGAAAGTTCTTCAATCTAGCGATGTCCTCAGGTAACCCCAGTGACTGGGATAAATATAAGGTAAGCCTTAGAGAATACAAATATAAGATCAGAAAAGCGCAACGGGAATCCTGGCAATCTTTCTGTTCTAATATTGAGAAAAATAGCGAAGCTAGCAGAATAAGGAAGATCCTGTCTAAGACTCCCGGCCAAGCTTTATTAGAAAACCTGACGGAACGAATACTGAATCCAGTCAGGAATCATTAGACCTACTCCTAGACACCCATTTTCCGGGTAACGCAAAGGAGTATGAATACACTTATGAAAGGATGACCTCAAATGCACCTTTCTTTTCAAAAGAGGTGAGGAGTGAAAGTAAGCTCAAGTGGGCTGTAAATAGCTTCCTCCCCTTCAAATCCTTCCTGGATATAGAAGGAGCTTTCAATAATATAAAACCTGAGGCTATAACAACAGCACTTGATAACCTGAAGATTAATAGCAGATTAAGTTTTTGGATCCAACAAATGCTATCAAGCTGGTTGATTAATTCAGAACTGGGAAGCTATAAATCAAAAAGGTCGGTGAAGCGTGGAACACCTCAGGGAGGAGTATTGTCGCAAGAATTGTGGCTTTTAACTATTAATAAAATTTTGCTCACCCTGGGAAAACAAGGGTGTAAAGTTAAAGCTTATGCCAATGACATTGCTATCGCTATTAACGGAAGATATCTTCCAACGATTAGCGACTTGATGGAAGCAGCTCTAGCTACACTGGCAATGTGGGCCAGCAACAGCGGTCTGGGAACTAACCCGACAAATATGGAGCTTGTGATATTCACTAAGAAACACAGCGTCCCCCAAGTCGTCCTCAGATCATGCACTGGCGGTGGTAAGACCCATACTTATGTATGGAATTGTAGTCTGGTGGACAGCACTAGTCAAAACTAGCTATGTAAATATACTAAATAAAATCCAGAGAACGGCCTGCATCTGCGTTACAGGAGCCATGCGAGCCACCCCCACCGCTGCTCTTGAAACAATGTTAAACTTGCTGCCGTTGGACATCTATGGTAGGGACATGGCAACATAAACGGCGTTGCGACTTAAAGAAACCTCGCAGTGGGTATCTTCTAACTTAGGGCACGCCAAATTACTCTCAATCGATAACTTAAATGCAGGAATTACGGACAGGCAGCTATAAAAGCACTCGAATTACCAATTATAAGATCAAAATTTGTTAGGCACTGCCGCGCATCTTTAAACGAGATATCGAGCAGATGCCTGCTCACGCTGTGCTGGGTTCCTGGTCATAGCGATATACCAGGCAACTGTGAAGCAGACAAGCTAGCCAGAAAAGGTACAAAACTGGGAAGTTTTATCACGGAAAGTGAACCCCATGCACCAATAGAAACAATAAAACACATTATCTCCATACAAGCTCTACAACAGGCAAATGAGAGATGGCGTAATCTTGACACGTGCAGCTGCGCCAGACAGACCTGGCCGCAGCTAAACCAACGTAGAACGTGCAACCTGATAAAAATTAACAGAGCACATATCGGCATTATAGTGGGCGTATTGACAGGTCATTGCGCAATAGGCAGACATGCCAACAGGTTAGGAATCCTCGCCAATGACTTCTGCCACAGCTGCATGGATGAGGAGGAGGAGGAATCCCCCTATCACCTACTATGCAGTCGCCCAGCTCTCTCCTCCTTGAGAAAAAAGATTCTGGGAGATTACTTCTTTATAGACCTTCAAGATATTTCCTCAACGGATATCAAGGGCAATGAGAATAATCTTGAAATGTAGGTTTATGTTTTATGTATTATTTTCAAAATCAAACATGATCTGTTACCGATGTATTTAAAGAAGTATCTGATATATGTAAGAGACTCTCAGCCATATAATTTAAGAAACCGAGATGATTTTAGAGTGTCAACATACATATCTGCAGAACATAACAAAAAATAGTATTGTATACAAAGGGTGTCAACTGTTTAGTTCACCTCCCACGAATATAAAAAACTAGTATGCCCGTGCGAGAACTCTCGCAAAAGAAAATCCAAGCTTCTTTCTTCTATAATTTGCTAAATTTATAAAGTGAAAGTGCAATTCGTCAGTGCTCCAGGAAATTCTCTTTCTACTACAGAAATAATATACCTATATGATGAAAGTAACTTCAATAGATTTAAAAAAAATGACTGCTGGAAAATGAAAAATGAAACTATGACAATTGAATATATAAAATGTAACTTTCCTCATATCTAAATTTCAATGTACATAATTAAATGCACACATAGGTTAAGTTCAAATTTGTAAATTATAATTCCTTTTATGAATTTAAATAGCACAATTCTGCTAAATAAACCAACGAATTAATTAATATACCCAAAGCGTACTTCTTCTTAAAGTTCCTCTCCGCTCCGGAGGTTGGAACTCATCATTTTTATAGTATGTTTGTTTGTTACTCCTCTCATTATTTCTGAGGTTGGGCCATTCCGGCATTTTTGACAGCCATGTAAGCCTTTGTCTCCTGACCGCTCTTCTTCCTTCTATCTTTCGCTGAAGTATTAGTTGCAGAAGTTTGTATTTCTCATTTCTCAAAAGGTGTCCGAGGTATTCGAGTTTTCTTAGTTCCTTTTTCGTCCCTATTCATCGTGGTACCCTGTCATTTGTTATCGTGTCAACCCAGGAGATGCGCAGTATTCTTCGATACATCCACATTTCGAAGGCCTCTACTTTTCTAACCGTTGCTCTGTGTAACGTCCACGTTTCAACTCCATATAAGAGTACCGACCAGATATAGTATTTCATTAATCTTATCTTGATATATAGATGGATTTCTCTGCTGCATAATACTTTTTTCACTTTGCAAAATACTGTCCTCGCTTGTTCTATCCTGCACTGTATTTCTTTACTAGGAGTTGTGTTCTTATTGATCATCGTTCCTAAGTATTTTATATTGTAAACTCTATGTTTTTGTTGTTAACTTTAATTTCGAAGTTCTGCATTTGTTGTTTACTACTTAGAACAATAAACTTTGTTTTTGCTGTTTATTCATACTCCGTAGTTGTTTTTTACATCATTTAACTTATTCATCAGGATTGACATTTGGCACCTGTCAAAGTGTTCTTTTGTTTGAAAAGCGCTCAAAGAAAAAGTTAAATTAAAAAATATATACGCAATTAAAATACTTAATTTTGGTTAAAAGTGCGTTCCAAGAATATACCTCACCACTCTAAAGTAAATCCTGAGTAAGTCCTAGTAGCTAAGGCTCTTAACAATTAAGTTTAAATTCCCTTAAAAAAAAAGTGTGTGTGTCAGTCACACGCGGTAGAAGTGAAACTTTTTTTTAAAAATGGTGTATATATTATTTGTATTGGTCAAATAATTTTACGAATGAGATAAATACAGATAGATAGAGATTGCAAGAGAGCGAAGAGCGAAATTGACGGACAGACGGAAGAAAGATATCATAATCATACATATACCTACATCATCAACATCATTCAACACGGACAACTGAATTTAACAACTTATTTATTTTGATTCACCAAAATTACCAAAAGTTTGAATATCTATAACCTGCGCAATGTTGACTTTTGTTTTGAGATACAGTGTCATATGGTTTCATTCAAATTCCCACCAAAGAAAGAAATAAATCCGTCATACTCGTAAGTCGTAAGCTCGTAAAGTCAAATTCCATATTTTAGTTCTCAACTCGATCTCATTAATTATTTTCATTCCTCACGCTCTCAATATTTCAATTCGAAAAGAGCTTGATGAGAGTGGTTTCACATACATTACAGCGTTGCCACTTTTGCTACATATGTAGCAAAACTACTACATATTGCAGTGCCATGCTACATACTACATCATTCCCTCACTATACTACATTTTTTACAAACAAAATTTAAATTTGAATGAGACTTGCAGTTTTTGAATTGAATGTCATTTCCGATGTTATTTGCAAATTCAACAGCTATAAGAGATACTTCTCTGTGCGATTCAATATCTACAGTAGACATCACTTATAACAATGTCTAAGGGACCTTAGAATTTCGTCGTTATAACCGCTTCATCGATATATCGGGTATAATAAATGTTTACACAACTGCTCTACAAACAGTCTTTCGGCTTAAATCTGATACATTTTCATAGTTATAAAAGGTTTCATTGTTATATTCGGAATCGTTGTAACCGATTGCAAAATACTTTGAGTTAAACCAAGTTTTTCCTGGACCTTGAAAATAGCTATTTTGTTATATCCAGTTAATCGCTTTATCAGGTATTGTTGTAACCGATTTCTATTGTATTATAAATACATATTACGACAAAGGGGTTATGAATACCCTTAGAATGGCATACACAGTGCGAGCACGTAAACGACAGGACAGAGAGACAGATACATCGGCGTATGATAGAAATCTGAGATGTTAAGTTATAGTATTTTTTTCTAGATGTTTCTTATTACTCAGTGGTTGAGAGATCGATTTCTTCGGCCATACCAACATTCTACTGCTTCGTATTTTTCCAATAAACGGCGAAGAACCAGCTTGTTTCTATTATTTTTTCCACCAGTGTATATAAAACAGAGCGTAACAAATTGTATGCCTTCTTCGTGGATTTTCGTGCAGCCTTTGACTCTATCCCTCGAGAAATGCTTTTTTATAAGCTACACAAGTATGCAAATTCGTCACAGGTGGTTAATGCTTTAAGAGCCATGTACAAAAAAATAAAGCATGTGTCTGGGATGGTAATAATTTATCAGAGGATTTTGAAACCTCAATGGGCGTCAAAGAAGGTTGCGTACTTAGCACACTACTGTTTACTCTGTATGAACTCAGTGGCACCAATATTCCGGCACTAATGTTTGCAGACGATATCGTTTTTCTCGCTGATACAATAGATACCATGCAGTTAATGATCAACAGACTAGACACCTATTGCAAAAAATGGAATTTAACCACGGCTATTCTCTGAAAATCATAGTTTCGTTTCATCTTGTTTCGTACTTTTTAAGTGGTTTTTCTAGTAGTCGGGTTTTAGTTTTTTAATCTTAATTTTTTTTATTTACAACTTTTTATATGTAGTGTATGTACATATAAGTAAGTAATGTCCTGGTCTACTTGTCAAACCCTTTCATTTGATACCCATATTAGGGATGTAGTAAAGATAGCGGAAATCCACCATCTTGGGGGCGCCCGCCATATTATTTATTATTACGTTTAGTATTACGTCATATCGTATTGTATTCTAGTCGCCAAGCCCTTTCACTTGATACCACTATCAATGCGGTTGTAAAGACTAGTCGGGTAAAAAAGAAAACAAAAGGAGAAAAAAGGAAGAGGTAGTCCGCCATTTTGCTTGGTGCGCCCGCCATATTGAATTTTTCTGTGATGTCACATAGCCTAGGACACTCTCCGGATAAAGACGAATCCAACGACACCTCATTTGTTGAAATCGGTTCCTTAGTTTAGGCTGTACGAGGTGACATCCTTACATACATACGAACAAACAAACAAACCCAGCCGGTTAAAATCATAACCCTTCCTCTGCGTAGTCGGGTAAAAAAGAAGATGACTCTTTGTATTGTGACGTCACGTTTCGACTCCGCAGCTATGTCCTGTGCGTTTACTGGGAAATCATCCAAGATACTATTGTCGATTAGCTGGACAGTGTCTTCCTCCGATTTGTCGAGCTCCTCATCTGGTCTGATAGGTAAACGTGACAGGCAGTCAGCGTTACCATGCAGCTTCGTAGAGCGGTAGCGAATGGTATATGTGTAACTCATAAGGTCTGTTGCATACCTCTGCAATCGTTGAATTGTCATAAATGGCAGTTTCTTATTCGGGCTGAATATAGTGACCAACAATTGGTGATCGGTGATCAACTCAAACTGACGACCGTAGAGATATTGGTGAAATTTATTTACACCATACACTATTGATAAACCCTCCATCTCTATTTGGCTGTACTTCTTCTTTGTTTCGCTCAACGTTTTTGTAGCGAACGCGATTGGCTTTTCCACTCCATCAGGATAAGTATGAGAAATCACCGCTCCAATACCACGTGAAGGGGCATCCGAAGCCAATGAAATTGGCAAATCGCTTTGGAAATAAACAAACCGCGATACTTTCATGATTTTCTCCTTAAAATCGTCGAAAGCTGCTGTCTACCATAGATGAAAGGTTCTGCTTGGGATCTTAGTTTATTCAGCGGAGCTGATAGCTGAAAGAAGTTTTCTATAAATTGATTATAATAATTTAGCTTACCCATGAAAGCTTCAAAATCCTTAAGATTTCTAGATTTCGGCAGCTCAATAATATCGTCCAAGTTGATATGATATTTGGCTTCAGCAGTCCTAGGTAGAACCAAGCCTAGCTTCCCGCAACCATTTGTGTGTGCGCATTATACTTTTGCACGAATGGAAGGGACCTACAGTTTTCTGCCGTCTCCGAACGGCGAGGTGGGAAGCTTTACATGACAAATGATACTCTTGAATGCTTGTCAGGCACAGGCATTCGGAAAAGGTGGGCACTGTGAAAAACTTTTTAGGTGCGACGGGATTCGAACCCAAGACCGCTGGCTCAGTAGTCCGACGCACTAACCACTTGCGCTACGGTGCCCATATCGTCCAAGTATGAAACGCAAAAATCAAGGTCAGCCGTCAGATGTTCAATATATCGCTGAAAAATTCCCGTTGAACTGGCTGTCCCGAACGGGAGTCGCTGGTATTGAAACAAGCCTAGCTCCGTGCTGACAACACAAAGACGCTTTGAATCGTCGTCAAGTGGAATTTATAGGTAGGCATCAGGTCCTCCTTTGAAAATAAGCGCCCACCTTGAAGACGGCAAAATAACTCCTGAATGCGTGGAACGGGATGCCGATCGATCTCCAGTTGTGGATTTATGGTGTGGTGTGTGTGCATTGTGTCGAGGTGAAGACGTTCTTTGCTGTACTCTTCTGTTTTTATTTTTTATTTTTTCATCATCGAACAAAGTATTAATCTCTTCAAAGTTATAGTATATAAAAATTCAATAGACAAAAAAAGAGAAATAAAAATGCCTAGCTATTGTGCAATTTGTAATAAAAAAGTTGAAAGAAACAATTGCAAAGTGAATGTTGGCGATTGTTTAGCTATTTTCCATGCTAGCTGCGTTAATATTCTCGATAGTGACGTGGATTATTTGGAGATGAGCGGTACTCCGTTTCGCTGTGCGGCATATACTACTCTTCGCCGTAAGTCGCTGCTCTTCTCTTCTTTGCCAACTGCACCGCCACCCAACGGATCAGCTGTCTCCAATTCTACCGCTGCTGCTCAGACGCTTCTACTGTCATCAAACCCATACCACCATCGATTTCTTTAGAAGCCATTTACAAAGAAATCTTGGAGATAAAGAAGTCTAATGCTGACCTTCTGTCTGCTATGCATGCGCTAAAAAAGGAGAAGAAAGACATGCAAAAGAGAATTGATTCACTTTAGTTTAGAGTGAAATTCGCTTGAGCAACAACCACGAGAGAATACTGTGGAGATTGTTGGTATACCGGACTTAAATAAATCAAATGCAATAGAAAAAGCTCTTAAGCTTTTCTCGGATGGACTTGGTGAGAATATAGCTGAAGAGCAAATCGATAGTTTTTACATAAAAAAAATTAGAAGCAATAATTCAAAAGTTAATTCTGCTAGTGAAAACTCAACTGGTGTTGATGTTTTGTGTGTAAAATTTTGGGCGCAGAACACCAAGCTTAAACTCATGAAGAAAAAAGTGCAGATCAAAAAGCGTTTGTCAGCCAAATTATTTGGAAATAATTACAACGAGAAGGGTACTATTTACATAAGCAATAGTTTGACTTTTCACACCCGTGAACTTCGGAAAGCTGCTGAGATCGCGAAAAAAGCCAACGGCTACAAGTTTCTGTGGTTGCAAAACTCTGAGCTTTTAATGAGAAAAAAGGAATGTGATAAAGTTATTAAAATTAATTGCTTAGAGGACTTAAATAACATTTAAATTTAATGCCATTTGATAGTTTTTATCCTGAAGATAATTTAGTATCTATCTGTAAGTTTGAAAGTGATTTATTGTCAAGTGTTTTTCAAAATAGTCATAAATACCCCCATAGTTTCTTTATTATACACCGCAGTGTTCGTGCAAACTTCGACTTGTTGTTGCTCCATATTGAATCGTGTTCAAATAAGCCGGACTTCATTTTTGTTTCAGAAATTGGGATTTTTGACTATGAAAGAGATAACTATAAAATCCCAGGTTATGTTTTTTTTTCCACATGTAACAATTCCTATTCTGCTGGTGGTGTTGGTGTTTTCCTTAAAAATAAATACACTTGTGCTCATATAATTAAGTCACATAAACACGATCACACTATCTTCGGTAGAACCAAGTTTTATTGACAAATTCAGATTAATTGGTTACACTAGAATGTTTATGAGTATTTGTTAAATTCAATTCTTCTTGATTTTTTTGTTTAGCAAATCATTAAATAATACATTTTGCAGATTATGTGTTTATATCGCTTTGAGCTCGGTGACATATAATTAAGTCATTTACTTAAAAAAAAATGTTAAAATTAAATATACATACATTAATAATAATTGTAGATATTAGCACATATTCTATCTGTTTTAGACTCAGTACCTTGTTTCCAAACCTTTTTGTCTCATAACTTCGGCGCATCTATCGCCCATAGTCTTGACAGGGGTTGCACATTGAGTGGGTGTGAACTTGTTCCATTTCTGTTGAATGACTTGCCACAGAGGCCTTGTTTGCAGGTTTTTTTTGTAGCAACTACCCTTTTCATAGCTCCCCATCAAATTTCTATGGGTTTTTTAGTCGGACTTTGAGCTACTCACTGAAGGAGATGGACTCCAACCAAGGTTTAACGATCCTGGAGCAATGCTTTGGATATTTATATTGTTGAAAGATCCATGCTAGTAGCAAACTTTTTGCCAAAACTCTACTTAAATGGTTGTTTATTATATCTCTATACATCTCACCAATCGTTTTTCCATTTATTTGGACAATCGGACAAACGCCAGATGAGGTGAAGTACGATGAGCCACCAGACAGAACCATTTTCTTGGTGAACTTATGGTCCAATGCTGGGGATGGGGATGCTTTGAATATGGAATACGACGTTTCCTTACGATGGATGGCTATATGCAAGGCGTCCTTCACTTGGTAACCGTGCACATTACGCCATTTTTGTAAGCTATTTCCTCTTTTCTTTTTTATACTTCTTTTTCAATTACGACTCTGGTGTCATATGCACGCATGTGCTCTCAGAAAATAAAGTTTGCTGAATTATCACTTCGTTTTTCATTTATCGCTTAACATTTTGGCATCCCTCGTTCTCTCTCGGACGTACAGCGGTTGCATTATTTAAAGAGCTCAGTCCAAGGGGAAGCCAATGTCCTCATTCGAAACATAGCAGTGACGGAGGCTAATTTTACTACAGCGTGGGATATGCTGATGAACCGCTACGACAGCAAACTTCGTCACTCGGAAAAATTGGGAGATGTCATTAGAATCTCCAAACTCCCTTCCCACTTATGGAGAACTGAACAAATTTCTTGAAAATTGCCTTCAAGGGCTCGTAGCTATGGCATCTATTGGCAAAAAGACTAAATCCAAAGAAGTCGGTCAAACGACATCGAACATTAACACCATGCGGATTCATCAAACAACAGTTCCTCGAACCTGTCCCAGTTGCACTGGCAAACACACTTTAATGTTCTGCGCGGATTTTAAGCAGAAAACCCCGGCTCAGCGTATGAAAATCTTGAAGAAGGCGAAGTTATGCTGGAATTGCTTGCGAGCTGATCATCGTGTTATGCGCGTGGATACCAATTTTTATCGATCAGCATAACGCAAGAAAGTTCAACGCCCAACGGAAACGCATTTTGTGGACGTTGTCAAAAAAGTTTACAAAGTGCAATGTCCGGAAAAATGCACGCGCAACGTATTTTGTCTTTATCATCGTTTCATCGAAGAAACGATGAATAAGCAAACGTTAAAGTCGTGTGGTGCTGACGGGCAAATTGATATCTGTGCGTGTGGACTTCTCCCTCGTCCGAAATAAAAAGTTAAGTCAGTTCATTTTTGTCAAGCCTCTTTGTCAAGCCTAGGAATAAAGATTTATCTCTATATATAAAACAGTTCACTGACTGACTGACAGGCAACGCACAGACCAAACCGCTGGACCTAAAGAGCTGAAATTTGGACAGGACATTCCTATAGTGATACAGACATTCGCTAACCAAGCTAAAAATTAGTGACTTGAGTGGAAAACAAAAGTTGTGGCTTGTGGCTCGTGACACGGCTATAAAGAAACGCGGCAGTGCACGCATGAACTCTAACATCAAAAAAAAAAAAAAAAACAAAAAGGGAAAAGAAAAGAGCAACAAAACACAGAACAACAAGAAGACGACAGCATTAAAACAACGAAAAGCAAACAACTATAGCAACGAGAGCAACTGAGGCAGTGGTAGCAACGAAAATGAGAACAACAACATCAACATTGTAAGTTAAGTCAATAAATTATTAATATATGTAGTATTAAAATTATTATTCCTACACGAAAGTCTAACTTATGTATGTATTGAAACAAAGTGCTGTTTAAGAAAGTGCATAATTTACATAAAAGAATTTCTAAAAAGGAAGATTTAATAACGTAACATTGGAAAATAAAGAAAATTAATAAAATGGCAGAATCCGATAGATTGGAATTTGAGTTTAAGGAGGAAGATATGCAAAGGAAATTCAAATGCATAGGTAGCGAAAGCGGGCAGTTAGTAGAATTGAGTTTAGCACAGATAGTTGATAATTTCAAAATTAGCGTAGCAGGAAAAGAAGAGGAGTACTTGGTGTTTTATGAAAATAGAACTTACAGAAGGGGAATATTTTTGTTCATGATAGAAGAAGATGGTAGGGTAAAGGAACAGTTACCGTCCTTAGTAGAGGACGCCATTAAAAAGATTAGGGACATTCAAATAGAAACAAGCTCTACTCCCAGGTTCGAAAAAAAAAATAGTATTGAATTAGAGAAAACCAATTTCCAAATACCAATAACTAAATCTGGAGCAATCCCAAAACAAAAAAGCTTTAGAGGAACAGATCAAGTGTTTGAAAGTCATTCATACGTAAATCAGAACACTCGCTATCAGACACAACAAATGAGTTTGGAACTACTTTGCAAACTAATAACACCGTTTGATAGCACCCCAGCAAAAATCTTCAATTTTATTTCAAACGCTGATAATGCTATGTCATTAGCAACACCTGAACAAAAAATTTGCCTACTTCCTTTCATTAAAAGCAAAATATCAGGAAATGCTGAAACCATCCTAATGAACAAAAGAATCAATACGTGGACGGATCTAAGAGCTGAACTAAATAGGACTTTCAAAGAAACTCATTCGCCAATGCAGTTGCACTTGGAAATGACACACCTACAGCAAAACAGGTACGAAACAGTTATTCAATATATACAAAGGGTTGAAACTCTTCAGAGACGCCGTTTACAAGACGTACATTCTATGAATGAAAGCGAGTCATTGTTCGAAGGACAACCTTATATCGCAGACAATAAATATACAGATGTCTCATGCCTGTACAAAAAAATGGTTCCAATTTTTTGCCTTAGCCGACAAAGCTTTCAGAATAGGTATAACAAATAAAGCTCTTTGCTTTTACTGGCTCCGTTCACTTGTGTGGGAAAAGCTTCTCCCTCTCATCATGTGTTGTGATTGTGTTGTGACACAGCCAACGATGGGCCACCGTACACGAGATGATTTCTGCCGGCAGAGAACCGGTTTTGTGGGCGAAGGGGCTGAGGTCTGCGGTAAGAGTTTGTTTGAGCTGTTGAACGAGGTAAGAAACTAATACATAAACATCTTTCAAAATATTTTGGTCGGCAACAATACTACCACAATGAAAAGCAGTTTATGTACACAATTTTTCCTGCCGGCAGAAATCATCCCGTGTGCGCTGGCCCATGAGATAAGCAATTGTAAAGGGGCATGTGGGAAGGGGAATAGAAACTATACCATGGCCACAGACAATAAATTTATTGTCTGTGCCATGGCTGTGTGATTTTTAGCAAGTGTTCAAATTGTCTTGAATGGGAATTTTGTTACCGCGTATTCATATGTACATGTATGTACATATATGATGGAGCAATGAAAGGGCAGAAAAAGTAGATAATTTCATTGGATTTTGTGATTGCAAAAAATAATTTCTTTGACAGCAGCTTATAAAAGTGCGTGATTTTTTTGATAGTTCATAAAGATTATGTCAGACGCAACTGATTTTAATATAAATAAGTTATTCAAATACTGAATTGAGTATTCAGTTTATCTGAATAGGTATTTGGAATGTGTAAATTAAAAAATTCTGTTTTTTAGTAGATTTCCTACATTGAATAAAGTATTTACAAAAATTGAAATACAAGTCTAATTCCTGAGTACCTAGTTGGCCCCTCAGCTCCTGAAGTCGGCCACTTGACTTTTCAGTAGTCGGAACCAATTTTCTTTCTTTTGAAAAATAGGTTAAGAGCTCTTCGATATGTAATAAATTAATAAAAACCATTAGGTAGGTACGAATAATTTAATTTAAAAAAAGAAACGTTTATTGAACTCTACATACAGGGTTTCCCAGTTAAGAGGTATGATCCTTTAACTGGAGATTCCTGAAGCTCTAGCAAACAAAAAATCGTATGACAGGGGGTTCTATTTTCACCCAAGTTATAGCCCGTCGAAATAAGGCACCTCTAATTTGATGGATAGACCACTTTAAGTGATATAACTTCTGAACTACTATAGCTACAAAAAACGGTTTTGTGCATTTTAGAGAGGCAAACAGAAGCGCGTGAAAATGTTGAAGACTTCGCGTAATTCTATGCAGCCATGGCTCCTTTGAGTCTGATTTAAAGATTAATGAAGATTCATGTAAAGAAGATCCACTTTTTAAATGAATAACACTTTCAACATACATATGTATGTACATATTAAGTTTTTATATTGACCAAACGAAAATAATTAGTATTTACATAGAAATATTTATTCACATATTATGTATTTATGTGCAAATTCTGCATAGTATTTTTTTTTATTAACTGGATCCTACCCCAAGGCTGATACTGCGACCTAAAAGATCTATTGTATCGTCTACGTCTACTGTTTCGCTACTCGTGCAATCAATATGAATCTCATGCTCTGGATTTTCTTTCGTCATATCATTGTCCATTGAATAAGACTCACTTAAACGTGCCAAAACTGAATAAGGCAATGTAGGCAAAATAATTGAAAATCGTAAACAGGAAATCCCTAAATTTGGGCTTTCTGCGAAGTACAATTTATAACATAATTTTGTGCCTCGCTTCCGTTGTTGAGGGGTTCGCGTCCGGCGTCCGACAAATAAAGGTCATGCAACTAGGTATTAATTTTACGATAAATACACGAATTCATTTCATAATTCATAAGTACGCATTAATTGGGCAAATCGGCAAAATTATGAGTTGCAAAATTATGAATTATGTAGTTGGAAAATCGCACTAATTGTTAACTGTGGCTAAAAAAAGTAGGTAAAAAATCATATATTTTTTTGTTTTTACCTGCTGCAGTTTTTTCGAGTTATCATAAAATCTGTCAGTTTTTCAGCATACTTATCACAGATTTTTTTGTCAACAATTGTTTCGTTCACAAGAAAAAAATAATAAAACTGTATGTTTATTACGCATTTTTTGTAGAAAAGCGACCTGAAATTATACATTTGCATATGCAATATAAAGTAAACTGACTTAAAAATAAAATATCTAAAAAGCCAAAAAAGTTATCGGTTTTATCGTATTTAAAAGCAGTTAAAAAGAGTATTATTTTTTCTGAAATTAAAGCCCTAAGTGAAGTTTCTGTAGTTGTTATTAGCGGAGATATTTGTGTAAGCATGGGTCGAGGTACACCAAAGTAGGTCTTTTCTTAAATTCTCGATAAATGATGTCCACATTGGAGATAGACCCTTTCTGTAGAACGATTTTTTTCTTAGATTATATCCAAGAATCAGTTCCCAAAGAATTGACATTAAACTTCATAACTCGCTGTATAGTAAACTTAATCTGAATGAAATAACCCTTAATTTATTTACAGAGAGAAATTAATATTTTTTATGAAGGTAATGTATGATATATGTACATTAAACATAAATAAAAAGAAGCATGTTGCAGTTTGGTTCAAATCAGTCAACCAAGATATAATCCATTAAAAAGTATTGTAAACTTATGGTCGCTTCTTGAAATTACAAATTACACGATATCGATGAAAAACATAAAATACTCACATCGAGCTACAAACAAAATAACAAGCATGTATACTAGGGTGGGTTACTTTTGTATGAAAACATTTTTTTTTTCTTATTTTGTTTTGGAATAGTGATAAAAGATTGACCCATACCTAAGAGATTCTAAAAAGCGTAAAAAAACATTTATTCGTATCTTCCTTCTACCCGCGCATTGATTTTGAAAATTTCGATATTTTTCGTAAAATGCCATTTTAATTTCACTTTAAAAAAAGTGTTGAATTTTTTTAGGAAGATAAGAGATAAGAATAACAATGAACAAAAACCTTTGTTTTTTATTAAAATAACGCATAAGTCTCAATAAAAATATTAAAAAAAATAGTTAGTGAGAACTTTAAAATCTATCTTGCTCACAAATGTTAGCATAAATCTTCTTGAACTCATTTTTGCTTTGGTGAGTCCTTCTCTGGAGTTATTCTTTTGCAAAACTAAATCGAAGACTCTGTTACTGTTTTAACAAAACGTTCTACAGCCGGAGTGTGACATGAAAGTCTTAGGAAAGGTATTATTTCACACCTCCTGATTTCACTAGGGAAATTTGTTTTCATCTATAATATCTGGAAGAACAGGAAGCCGTTGATACTCTTGTTGCCAGGCTATGACTTTGCATTAACATGTTTGTCTAGGATCAAAATCATTCTTTAGCCTTGCCTTTAAAATTCTCCTGCCAAAAAGTACTCGAATGTATTTCTGAGGATCTAAATCACTAATAGTAAAATATCTTCAGGATATGCAAAGAAACGATTGCGCTTAATAACTGGATCTATTACTTTCTTTAGATGAGCTGGAAGATATCGAGAACTAGAAACTTTCTCATCTAATGACCGTATGGTATCTTTCCTGGAGATATGTTTGTTAGGTAGGAAGAGCATTCGCCATTTATGACAGCCGATGCTATCTGATAAAGGTAGCTTTGATCTCTCTTACAGTATTTCCTATATGTCCTATCCCTTACCATATAAAATAGTATTTGCTTATTTGTCAAACAACAACTGTTTGGGATTTTCTTGGAGTAGTCTTTGATGTCAACAGCATTCTAACTTTTCAAACTGCACAATAGGTTTTCTTTCATCGTCTTCAAGAAGGTTTCCAAAACTCCCTGCATAAAAATTTGGTCCAGTATCTGTACCATCTAAGTGTAGAAACAGGTGGCAGGTGGTTCATTCATATACATATGTAGCAAATATATGATCCATTGTAGGGGTTGACTTAAACGTTGTTTCACAAGTCTTATTATACCGCCTTTCTTTTCAGTATTTATCGCTGTTCCATCGCAGTTCACAGCTTTTCTGTTCCTATTTCAAGTAAATATTTTGAGAAGAAAGCAATGGTAATATAGCGAGTTCGACGGGCTGAGACGTCTCGTCAATCGCGTAGCTAATATAAATTGAACGTGGTTCATTGATGTCCTTGGATGTTAGCTTGGCGGTATCTTTCTGCACCTTTTTCAAAAGTCTATAATGTGTTGTTCTACCTGCCATCAAAATAAACTGCTGAAATATTAAGACAATTGTCCTTAACACAGAGTGCGTTGCGAAGATTTGCTCTTTCACGACGTTATTTCGATTTATCGAAATATTTATATTTATTCAATAGGTGACTGTGACTGGGTGTCATAAGGCGCAGCTGATGCAATCGCTGCAGCAGCTCTATCAGATACGCAGTATCGGTCACACGTTTTGGACAAGGTTGGTAGTCTTAGAATTGCTGTTTTCTGACACTAATCTTAATGTTGATTGCAAATCCTCGTCACTTTGATTACTTTCTGAGTCATCAAATGAAATGGAGTATTGTTCTGATAAGTCAACATTATCTTTCTTGTAAGCCCTATTTTTACTACGAAATAAATACTTGAAGTTTTTTGTTCCCATTACCGTGTTTTTTTTTTTTTGCTGAACTAATGGGTATATGCTACCTATTATCAATTTTGTCTCCGATATCTAATTAATCCGAAAATTATTTCTTCCTTGCTCGAAAGAGTCGTAAATACTATAAATGCTTCCATTTTTAATATAACGTTCCCAATTATTTGTTTGGGAACAAAATTACGAGCAATGATAAAATTAACACTTATTTCACTTATTTCAAATGAAATGCGCGGGTAGAGCGACTAGACATTAAAAATTAAAAAAATATGTACACGCATATTAGATTAGATGTGGTCGCCGTGGCCGTGGTGGTTAGTGCGTTGGACTACTACGCAATGCTGCTCAGGTTCAATTCCAGACCGGGTCTAACACCTTAAAAGTTTTTTCACGGTACCACCTCTTTCGAATGTCTGACAAGCATCAAAGAGTATCATTTGTCACGATTGAGCTTCTCAACTCGCCGTTCGGAGTCGGCAAAAAATTGTAGGTCCCTTCCATTCGTGCAAAACTAACACGCACACACAAATGGTTGTGAGAAGCAGGCCTAGGTTCACCTCGAGCTGTAGCGCCAACTAAGTAAGCATATTAGATGTTGGGGTCACATTTTGGTTGCTATTCCAAAACGATCGGACGAAATTCAGTTTTTCGACCCACCCTAATGTATACACTCAAACATCTTCACACGTATACGATCTACACAGGTCAATATTTACGAAATCCACCGTACCAACGAACGTGCCGGCATCAGCACTCCGCGTCCGCAGTCCCCCTCCCAATCACCATCAGTTAAAATAAGCATTCAGAATTTTTGTTGTTTTGTTCTTGCAATCGAGGTAACCAACGCAACGTTGTGACTTGTGTGTGTGTGACAGAATATGGGAGAAAAAATATGTTCTGTGTGATGCGAACTTTTGCGGGATGGAGTAGACAGAGGGAAGGAGAAAAAAAGAGTTTTTTTTCAAACCTATATAGATTTCGAAAAAGCTTTCCATACAAAAATAAGACTGGATAATTATCCAGTCTAAGGTTTTGTTGTATTTTACATTGAAAACATGTTGCGGAAACATGTTAAGCCTATATAGATTTGAAAAAAAACACGCCTATTTATATGAGACAAAACAGTTATTTCGTAATTTAATATTACTGGTTGTACTTAAAGGAAGACAATTCATTTCTTTTTAGAATTTTTCGTCCTTGAATTAAGCCTACAGGACCTTGGTTACAAATGTGAACATAGGTAGCCAAGTGACAACAGGCTGGTTTTTTGCACTCGTATTTACGCAATAAACAATGTACAAAACGTAACTTCGAACTTACGCTAGAAAACATATCTTATCTGGTTGGATTTATGGGTGAAATAAACAAAACAAAAAACCATCAAAGGATCCTTTAAAAATTCGTTACGAATTTTTCCCAAACTGACAACAAAATCAACCGCTAACTTTGTAATTAAAAATTCTAGAAAGTTCAAATTTGGTATAAGAGAAGAGAATTGATGAATAAAGAGAACTCCATGCATACTACAACTCTTTTTAAATCTTTAAATAAAAAAAAAAAATATTTGAATAGTGTGGTTACAATTGTAACCAATGGTAGTCAAAGGGTTAAAGCAGATTTCGTTTTCATATACCAGTTCTTCCCATATGAATGCGACATCTGTATATTTATTTTCTGTGCTTATATGATCAAAAAGGATATACTTAGCGCTTTTATAAATGGATTAAGAGGAGAAATAGGGACTTTTGTGGATGGTCAGAGACCAGCGACTTTGGCAGAGGCATCTTCACTGGCCATACAAGAAGAAACAAGATTAGCAGGAAAAAGAGCGCAGCACGTGCATAATAATAGGGACTACACGTCAAAGAATTCGATCAAAGTCAATCACAGTACAATAAAATGTTTCAATTGCAATAAACTAGGTCATATTAGTAGATATTGTAGAGAACCCAAGAGACAGCTAAATCAACGATACGAAAATAATGCCGATAGAAGAGAAAATCAGGTTATTAATAAAAATAGATATTCAGATTCTAATCAGAGAAATTATACGGGAGAAAACTCAAAGAAAAAAAGCTCGAATGTCTTTACAAATAAGCGAACAAATTTTCGAAGTAAGGAGCAATAATAGAGGGCGTTAACTCCAAGTATAGCGAAAGCCCTCACGTCATTTTAAGCTACGACAACAAAGACTACAAATTTCTAATAGACACTGGTGCATGTATTAGCCTTATTAAAGCAAAATGCATTTACGAAGAAGATGTTAATTTCGAGAACAAAACACATTTTGGGGGTATTGGCAAATATAATAGATGTACTATTGGAAATGCTGAACTAACGGTAGAATACAACGACAGGAAAAATAATGATGCATACTTGATAGATATACGATTTCATGTAGTACAGATGATGTTTTAGCATATCATGACAACAAAAAATCTAAAACGGTAGTTAGAAGACCTATTTCAATGGTCTTCAAGATAGAAGATTTTGAAATCAAAGAAGAGATTTAATATTGTATATAGATTTCAAGTGTAAACAATAAATTTTGAAAATGTAATTGTTTATTTTTATGAGGGGAGGTGTTATGCGCGTGGATACCAATTTGTATCGATCAGCATAACGCAAGAAAGTTCAACGCCCAACGGAAACGCATTTTGTGGACGTTGTCAAAAAAGTTTACAAAGTGCAATGTCCGGAAAAATGCACACGCAACGTATTTTGTCTTTATCATCGTTTCATCGAAGAAACGATGAATAAGCAAACGTAAAAGTCGTGTGGTGCTGACGGGCAAATTGATATCTGTGCGTGTGGACTTCTCCCTCGTCCGAAATAAAAAGTTAAGTCAGTTCATTTTTGTCAAGCCTCTTTGTCAAGCCTCGAAATAAAGATTTATTATATATAGAAAGAAAAAAACGACTTTTTTAATTTGTTCGCTATCGATAACGGCACGCTTAACAATCGATCTCACCAGTGTACATCAACGTATACATGTGCCAAATGCCAGCAGAAGCATCACACAATGCTGCACGATGACGCACAATCTACATTGGTAACTGGTAAACTCTAATCACACCCATACTAATAACTCTATTCCACTAGATCTATCAAACGAAGACATACCACAGGCGCAACTGGCACCTGCGTTCCTCGCCACGGCTCTGGTAGGTGCTCGATCTGCTACTGGACATTTTCTTCAGCTCCAAGCGCTGCTAGATAGCGGTTCACAAGCATCGCTTATTAGCGAATATGGCGTACAGCAACTGCATCTTCGACGAACTAGAACCTCGGTCCCTGTGACTGGCGTTGGAGGTGTTATGGTAGGCCGGTCGACGAGTCTGGTTCAACTTGTTATAGGTTCTCTTAAGCATCCAGAGTTCCACATCGATTGCGCCGCGCTGGTGCTTCCACGACTGGGACATTTACTGCCGTCTAGGCAGCTGGATTTGGCACAATTTCATCCGTTCTTGGATTTGGAACTGGCGGACCCGAACTTCACTAAGCCTGGGGCAAACGATCTCGTTCTAGGAGCTGATCTCTATGGTTCGATACTGCGAAAAGAGATCAAACAGTTAAGTCCGAGTGCACAAAATACGCACTTATGGTGGGTGGTTTATGGGCGCTTGCCACCAGCAACATCTCTAGAGCTGACCACCGCCACATGTGCGCTTGGCATAGCTGATCTCGATGTATGTATTAGTGCAAGACCTGTGGCAGTTCCATGAACAAGAAGATATTCAGATCTCATCCCACTTATCGCAAGATGAAGTACACTGCGAGATGTTTTATGACCAAACTGTACATCGCACTAGATCTGGACGATACCTTATCCGCTATCCATTCAGGTCCTCCTTCAAGCCAGAGCATTTAGGCGACACAAAATCTGATGCATTCAACCTCTTTCGCTCTATCAAAAAGCGCATGGAGAAAGACTTAAACTTAAAAGGATTATATGACGACTTCATGGCTGACTATCTGAATCTTGGTCACATGCAACTCGTGGAAGAAGACATTGAGCCGAACTGTGTCTGTTATATTCCTCATCACAGAGTCTATATAGATGACAGCACCACGACAAAGCTGAGAACGGTTTTCAACGCATCGAGAAAACCCAAATTAGGTATGTCACTCAACGATTGCCTACATGTGGAACCTTAGCTGCAGAATGATCTGTCAAGTATACTGCTAAGGTGGCGTACCCACCGTATTGGCTTCATCGCTGACATAGAAAAATGCTATCGTCAGATCCTTGTCGACCCGAGTGATACGGACACACAGCGTATATGGTGGAAGAATAAGGATGGAAACCCGACTATCTACCGCTTGCTAACTGTGACGTACGGATTGACCTGTTCTCCGTATCTCGCGATAAAAACACTGCATACATTGGCCAAGGACGAAGAAGCAGAGTTTCCAGAAGCAGCACGCATACTTAAAGAATCGTTCTACATGGACGATTGTCTTCATGGGGCGGATGCAGTGGACGAGGCTCTAGTTCTTCGACAGCAGCTTCAGCAGCTGCTTCACAGAGGTGGTTTCCCACTACGAAAGTGAAACTCAAAATCGTCAACATTTCTTCAAAGCCTCCCAGTCAACCTGGTTGCGCCGAACGCTCTCTGCGACCTGGATGCAGATCGGACCACTAAGGCGCTGGGAATCTACTGGTGCTGTCAGACCGATCATATTGGGTATCGTGTCCATATCACCTCAGCTACAGGACCAGTTACAAAACGCCAACAGCTGTCCGACATAGCAAAAATGTACGACCCCTCATGTCTGTTGGCCCCGGTTGTAGCTACTGGGAAAATCGTATGTCAAAAGATCTGGCTCGCAGGTTGCGGATGGGATGAGGCCATACCTGGATCACTGCAGCAGGAATGGTTTAAGTTTAGAGCAGAGCTGCCACTAATTGAAAACATCAAAATTCAAAGATGGGTCTTCACATCCCTAGATGATTACAACGTACAGCTACATGTGTTCGCCGACGCTTCGTCAGCCGCCTATGCTGCCGTGGCCTACCTAAGGGTGGAATCTCGAGATGCCGTGACCAAAGTATCGATTCTAATGGCGAAGTCAAAGGTCGCCCCGCTAAAGAAAATTACGATTCCCTGCTTGAAGCTCAACGGTGCTTTGCTGGCCGCTAAAGTGTATGCGAAGGTGACAGAGGTGCTAAACATTAGGTCACTTCAAACTTACTGCTGGGCGGACTCTAGAACGACGCTGAGTTGGATCAAATCTCATCCTGGGAAGTACAAACAGTATGTCGCCAATCGCATTACGAAAATACAAGAGCTCACTGTCATTGACTGCTGGAGGTATGTTCCATCGGCGAGCAATCCAGCTGACGTTGCCTCCCGCGGCTTGTACCCCTCACAACTCAAAACGTGTGGTGACTTGGAACAAGTCGGCTGATGGGAAACGAAGACAAGTGGCCTGTTCAGACGTCCGTTAGCGAAGAAATTCCCGTGGTCACCGCCCTCTTTGCTGCGTCAAATCCTGAAGGACTAGTACAACAAGAAGAACATGAGATGCTTAGTTATTAACTTATTGCTGTTACCGCCTGGTGTAGGCGGTTCGCAGATGCCGCTAGGCGAAAACCCCACGAAAATTTCATGTGGTGCACAGTCCAGGAACGAAGAGACGCTTTACAATTCTGGATAAGGTATGTTCAACATATATATTTTATTAATGAAATTTCTTGTCTCTTGCCGATTCCTGTGAGATATAAGATTCGTAAATTGAATCCATTAGACAACGAAGGGATCCTAAGACTTCACGGGAGACTGAAAAATGCATCGATTCCCGATTCGGAAAAATTTCCCATCATCCTGCAGCACGCTCAGTATACTACTTGTCGCTCATGCACAGGAATTCACCTTGCATGTCGGTACTCAAGTTACACTGCATTTTATCCGACGGCGGTATTGGTTAATTGACGCCCGCTGCTCTATTGGTAAATATATTCGTCGATGCATCAGGTGCTTTCGACAGAGGCAAAGTGTGCCTACTCAACTCATGGGCAGCCTGCCCTCGCCCCGCTGTTCGCCGTCACCAGCATTTTTACACTGTGGTCTGGACTATGAGGGTCCTTATCCGATCCGTGCCTCCAAGGGTCGCGGCCATCGCACGTATAAGGGTTACATAGCTTTATTTGTGTGCTTCAGTACGAGAGCTATACACCTGGAGCTGGTCGGAGACATGAGCACGTAGTGCTTTCTTGCCGCTCTGCGACGGTTTTTTGCACAACGAGGATACAGCTCGAAGATTTATAGCGATTGTGCCACAACTTTCGTTGGCGCCAACAGAGCCTTGAGACAGGAATTATCCGAGTATCGCAAGCAGATTGAGGTTTCAGCACAAGAGTTTGCCAGACGAGGAGTAACATGACACTTTATCCCTCCAGGTGCCCCGAACTTCGGAAGTATATGGGAGGCCGCCATAAAGTGTCAAGCATCATCTGAAACGCACCATCGACAACACAGCAATGACCTTCGAAGAATACTACACGGTGCTCAAGCAGATCGAAGGCATTGTCAACTCAAGACCGCTGACGGCGATGTCTGATAATCCAACGGATCTAGTGGCTCTAATGCCAGGACATTTTTTGATAGGGCGTGCGATCAACTCAGTTCCCGAGCCTAATCTACTTGAGACTAATACCAATCGCTTGACTAGATGGAAGCAGTTACAGCAAATGCAACAAGACTTTTGGAAGCGCTGGAGCTGCGAGTATCTTCATGAGCTCCAGGTAAGATCGAAGTGGCAACAAGCTCAGCGGAACCTTCGAGTGAATGATTTAGTGCTGTAGCGAGACGAAAGAGCTCCTCCCTCACAGTGGGCTCTCGGAAGAATTATTGAAGTTCCTCCATGACAGGACGATATTGTTCGAGTGGCAACTATCAGATCGGATCTTCAATCTTCAAACGGGTAGTGTCTAAATTAGTGGTGCTTCCTATCAACGATGCAGATGAGGAGCCAAACGGTGGGCGGTGCTAATTTGCTTTTCATTGTTAAATTTATCTTTCGCCGCAGTACCTGGACGAGGTGGGCGGAATGTTCGAAAGTTGCACCAGCCCCTTAAGGTCTGAAGGTGGTTACACTTGGTAACCGTGCACATTACGCCATTTTTGTAAGCTATTTCCTCTTTTCTTTTTTATACTTCTTTTTCAATTACGACTCTGGTGTCATATGCACGCATGTGCTCTCAGAAAATAAAGTTTGCTGAATTATCACTTCGTTTTTCATTTATCGCTTATTTTAATGATTTGCTAAACAAAAAAATCAAGAAGAATTGAATTTTACAAATACTTATAAACATTCTAGTGTAACCAATTAATCTGAATTTGTTAATAAAACTTGGTTCTACCGAAGATAGTGTGATCGTGTTTATGTGACTTAATTATATGAGCACGACTGTACATTGGTTGTGATATTGTTAGCGAAAATTTGGAATCTGCGGATATTATAAAGGTAACATATAATCTAAATAACGAAAGACACTGTGTTTTGTGTGTCTATAGGTTTAATGATGGTAGTAGAGATGTTATTCTGGATGAACTTAGCAATTTGTTGTTGGCTGAAAAGACTAAAAACTTTATTTTTCTGGGTGACATTAATATTGACCTTCTTTCTAAAACCCACTTCGTGGATAGTTATTTAACGCCACACGAATTGGTGATAATTCAAGGACATGCATTGATCATATTTTTAGTAGAAGTAGTTTATCTCGTAATGTTAGATTAGTGAGTTCAATAGCCGATTTAGGAATCACGGATCATTGTATGACTAGCCTTCATTTTTTGGATATTGTGCATGAAAATAAAATAGATGTATCCTACATGCAATTTATAAAAATTTATTTTGTCAAGCTCAACTTGCTTCTGCGATTTGAGTATTGAGACAGTGTTTATAATGAAAGTGATCCATCTATCGCCTATGACAATTTCATAAATAAACTCGGTACTCTCCTTAAGAGTTGTACTATAAGTTCGGTCAAAACTAACAATAAATCCAAACGTCTAAAAAAATGGATGACAGGGTATATTGGGTAAAGTAAACGAAAAAAAAAAAGCTACGACTAAAATGTAAGAAATACCCAAATAACGCTCAACTAAAAGCAGACTATAAAAAATTATGCAAAAGTTTATCGAAAGAGATCAACAAATGTAAGGAAAATTCCTTTTTAGCCGAGCTGGAGAAAAATAAAGGTAATGTTAAAGGAGAGTGGAATGTAGTTAACAAAATTTTAAATCGAAGTTCTCAATCCGAGAAGCCGTTGGTAATAGAAGAGAATAATAATAAGATTACTGATGCTACTGAAATAGCAAATCGCTTCAATGACTCTTTCGTTTCTATAGCTAATAAGGCTTCTACTGAGGTTTTTGGAAACAACAATCACTATTTGTCTGCAAGAGGATTAGTAAATGATAGTTATTTAAATGAAAGTTTGTTTTTTGATCCCTTTTCGTCTAGTGAATTATTTAGCATCATTAAATCACTAACAAATTCCAGTTCAGTTACCGCTGATGGTTGCTCTGGCATAGTCCTCAAAAAAATTGCGTTTAATGTTGTCGACGTGCTTGCACATATTTTCAATAAAAGCGTATACCTACTGTGGAATTTTCCCTAGCACGCTTAAGATAGCTGAAGTCATTCCTCTCCACAAAAAGTCCAACCCTTGTAATCTGAATAATTATTGGCCGATATCTCTGTTACATGTCTGCTCGAAAATTTTTGAGAAGGCGATGAAAAGGAGAATTTTGGAGTTTTTAAATAAAAATAATTTCTTTAATGAATCTCAATATGGATTCCGAGCCGGTAGGTCAACCGAAGATGCATTGCTCAAGTTCTGCAGTGAGATCCACGAAAGCATAAAAAAAAATCTGTTGACGGCTGGACTTTTCATAGACCTAACCAAAGCTTTTGACTTAGTTGATCACGATCTTCTCTTGAAGAAATTATATAAGGCAAGTATACGGGGTTTCGTTTATAACTGGCTAGCTTCTTATTTAAAAGATAGAAAGCAAACAGTTAAAATAAATGGTTGCTTTAGCGAATTTTGCAACATAATTATTGGTGTTCCACAAGGTTCTGTACTGGGTCCATTGTGGTCTTGATTTTCATCAACTCAATATTTGAACAGAATTTTAAGGGCTTAATTACAGCCTTTGCTGATGATAAGGCCTTCTCCTACAGTTGCAGCTCCCTGCTCAGCCTAATTTCGGACATGAACTCAGATTTGGACATTCTAAGGCGCTGGTTTGCCATCCATAGAATGGTCTTAAGTGACAAAACTAAGCTTATGTACTTTAGTCTTACAGAGTCCCATACCATAGATGATTGTGATTTATTTTATCATTCTCCTGATTGCCTAAAATTCAAATTCAATTTAAGTGATAGTAATTTATTTGATTCTAATTCACCCTGCTTGGTTCATTGTTTTCAGGTGAATTTTGTCCAGTCCTTCAAATACCTCGGAATAATACCCGACAGTAAAATGAACTGGTCCGATCACACCAGCGCACTGAAAAAATACTTATTATGTTGCTCTAGGCAATTTTATAATCTAAGCTTGTATTGCTCACAAAAATTATTAGCTATGATCTACTATGGTATTGTTCACTCAAAGCTTCAGTATGGATTAACTTGCTGGGGTGGGACTTATTTAAACAAGATTAATCCAATTCTTATTTCCCAAAAACATATTGTACGTATTATCTGTAAGAAACATCGCTGCCATAGCAGCTTCATATTGTTTCAGGGGCTAAAAATTCTACCTCTAAGGCATCTCTATTACTTTAAAGTTCTTAAAGTATTTTTTTTTATTAGGAGTGGTTACCTTTCAGTTAGAACAAACTCGGTGCATATTCTGCGAGTGAGCTCCAACATACTGGTTTATATCCCTGCTTACAATAAAATACATCTTAAAAAATTCTTTACTGTAGTAGCCCCCTAAATTTTTAACAAATTACCTTTCTCTATCAGAAGTCTAAGAAAATTGTCACCTTTCCTACGCAAAATAAAATCCCGGCTTTTTAATCACGATCACACTCAAATTGAACACATATTATCTTCAATCAGCTAAATAACAAAAAAAAAAAAAAAATAATAATAATAATAATAATAAAAATGTTTTATTATTATTTTTTTGATGGGACACTAGCTCTTGCTTTCAGCTTAGCTGGGTTTTTAAATATGATTTATTTTGAAGATCACTGTAAATTTTTGTATTAGTATTATTGTTATACACTAATGGTTTTCTGTTGTTTATAACGCTAATTATTTCAATTATTTTTGTAACTCATTAATGTTTTTCTCTGAATTATTCTAATCACATTTTATAAATTGTATACCTAGCAAGATACATTAATAAATACAATACAAATAAAAAAACCTTAAAATCTCCACAAAGTCGAAGATTTCCGTTCGCCTTCTTTACCACTACGATCGGTGCTGCCCACTGGCTTGTCTCCACAGCTCGTAAAATATCCAAATTTACTAATCGTTCAATCTCCTTCTTCACGGCTTCTCCTGAACAAAAGGCACTGGACGATACTTAAAATACCTCGGCCGGGTGTCGGGCTTAAGCGTGAGATGAGCAACAAAATGCTTGCTGCATCCCAGTTGGGAGCTAAATACTGTTGTTCGATATTGCTCGCAAAGGGGTGTGCTTGAACCGCGAGCTGTTTACGAGAATCCCCTACTAACTGTAAAATGCTTTCCCCGTTTGGAAACTCTATCATGAACTTAAATTCATCGAACCAATCAAGTCCCATTATATTAGAGGCTTTAGCACTGTCCACCACCAACAATGAAAGTTGCCTTTTTTCATCCTTCCATTGCACTGTCACTTCTGTTATGCCTTTTACCGGCACGGAGACATCACCATACGCCTTGAGGGATCTGGAAGTGTTCTTTAAATGAGGCTCGTTAAGCTCTCGATAACCCTCCAGTCCTCCAACTTCTGCTATTGATGTTTTCTCATCAACTTGATTAATAGAACGGACTGCTTCTTGGCCTCTGCTTCTACTACCTGTCCTGTGTCGACCGCTGACTTTGCCTCGTGATCTCGATCTTCTGAAATGCTGAGTTTTCTGTCGAAAAGATGTTCCACCCTGATTTCTGTACGGACAAGCATACGCTTTTCATATGCCCTTTCTTGTTGCAAATATCACACACTGAGTCCAGATGCTGGCAATTGTTACGATCGTGATGTACGTTGCATCCTGGACAAGACTTTCTACCATGACTCTCGTTCGACTTACTAAAATTCCGTGTGAACTGTAACGCATTTACCTCACCTGAAAAAGGGTTTGCGGTACTTTTAAGAATGTCCGTGGCTAATTGAGTGGCCTCGTACGCTGTGGCGATATCCTCGATTTCTTCTAATATCGGATTTTTACGTTGGGTGGCCGCACAACGAACTGTATCGTGAGGCGTGTGGAACACGAGCATATCACGAATCATCACATCTGTATATGACTGACCACAACCTTCTTTGGTGCATACAAATGCACAGCTCTTCACCAATCCTTTAAGCTCTGTAATCTACTCTGCATACGATTGGTTTGGTATTATCTTGGTACGAAGAAATTTGCAACGTTGCGCCTACATGTAGTTCGGTGGAAAAATGCCGTGTTAGTTTTTACGAAAGTTATTTAAAAGTGTGTGTGCGTTCTCAGTTTCAAAGAGCTTCTTCAACAACTCGTTGACCCCCGGACTGCATTCTGACAGAAAGTGTGCCTTTCGTAGGTCTTCGTCCTCCAGAGAATTCGCCGAATTATGCTGCTGCAATTGGAAAAGGTAGTTTTCCCAACTTTCTTTCCCTGCATCAAACTGCCTAAACGATGGAATCGCCGTTGTGATAGTATTGTTAGTAGTAGTGGTCGTCTCTTTTGCCAAAATTTTCTCCATTAATTCCTTGCTGGACGCAATCATCTGCGACATCAAACTTTTGTGCAAGTCCATCATTTCCATGACCGATGCTGGATTCATTTCTTGCAAATCCTCTTCGCCACAATGTTAGATTTAATACCAATGAAACAAGAGTGCTATTTCAACTCATACAAAATTCATTTATTAAAATCTAAACTTAACTACTAGAGAAGAGAGAACAAAGTAGGTGCTGATGTAAATGCCACGAGGTCGTAGAAAAGAGTGACGTTAGCTTAGGCTGAATTTGGCGGATGTCTGTATTTTAGAGCTGCCAGTATTTTAGAGCTGATTTTATGAAACCAATAAGTGCGTTCCAGTTTTGATAACCATTTAGTCGTGCAATAACTTCATTTGCAGGTAGTATATTTTTCCCCAGATGGTGCCTTCTGATCTCCTTTAGTATGGGACAGATTCCTATGAAGTGGAGGATATTCTTTCGCCCGCAAGTTGCATAACGAGCATTCTTCATTGCGCTCAGTTCTATGGGGCATGAAGTTATGATGAAAGAGCTCCCCTCTTGCATTAAATATAATCGAGATTGATAACTATTGAATCCGCTGTATGTTTCGGGGAGGTCCATGTTTAGTCTTCTCGGTGGTAACTTGAACCATGCGTTCATGACAGCTAATTCGTTTATTTGACAAAATTCGATCAGCTTTTGTCCCCTTTCGTTTTTACTACCTAGGCTGAAGGTATATAACCTACACACACTTATATTAATTACATACACATACAAATACATTTGTTATATAGTACAAAACTGTTAACAACTTAATGGTATTATGTTCTGCATGTTTTTAGTCCGTGAAATAAAGCACTGAAGTTCAGACGTGATTGTTTCATTTCTCCCTGGAAATCTTCGGAAGAAAAGGAGTTGTATTAAGCAAACTACAAAGTAAATCGAAGTTCTCGGCCAAAGGTACAGAGTGTTTCATGGTGGGTTATGCAGCGGAGTCCAAAGCATATAGGCTCTATGCTCCAAGGAAAAGAACGGTTGAAAATTCAAATGATTTAAAACAAATTCAAATTCAAAAAAATTTTAACGATAACCTCAGTCCCATTAAAGATACTGAAGCAGAACGAAGTGAAACTGTGTTGCGAAGACGATGTGAAGGATGAAGCTGAGCCAGACGTTGATGCAGTGTTTGCCAAGCTGGAACAATCAGATGAGGAGGATTACAATGATGCTGTGTGCAATATCATTGAACCTGATGAAAATTCGGAAACAAATTAGGTTGCTGCTGCTAAGAATGCTACAAATGATGGTGCACATGTCAAAACGTCAAATCTTGGAACTCGGATGCAGCTGCGGTCAAGAAAGCCGGTAAGTCCTCTGAAACGTCAGACACTGCTCAAGTAAATAATATAGTTGCAAGTAATGCTAGCACATCTACTGACGTTGAATGTGATATTTCTGTTGCTCCTATACCTGGAACTGACACTGGAACGACTTCTGTCATGTCAAGTGACAAAATCCAGTTGAACTCGGCCCCTGTTTTAGGTAAAAGAAAACGGACATCAAAAAATTCGGTTCATCTAGCGAAACGAATTAATTTGACGGCTACAAATCCAAATACCACACCAGAATCCGATGTCATTACGAATGAAGTTGGTGACGAGTTAATTAACGTCATCACTACAAATCCAAAGGACCAGAGTGGCATTGAGGCAATCCCTAGACCCAAATCTGTCTTTATTTCTAGGCTTAAACCTGACACTACTGTGGATGATATAGTAAATCATCTTTTATCTAAAAGTTTGATATCCAATAGAGTGTCTATAAAGTGCACTAAAATAAGCAAGCCGGATAGTTTTGTTTCATCTTTTAAAATAGTTACCCCTGTTTCGATCTTTGAGTCACTTTGCAAGAATGACTTCTGGCCCCCCAATACTCTCGTAAAATAATTCACCAATCGAGCATCTAAACGACTTACCAGCACATCGCAGGTTTTAAATTCAAAAAACTCTCTCGATTGTAAAAGGGTTACGAAGTAAAACTACCGACATTTTTGCCAACTCTCGGGCTTTTCCACATGACATTTTTGTTTTTACGGAGACTTGGTTAGACACCAATATTTTGGACACGGAACTCTTCAACTCCGAGTTCCTAGTACACTGGTCCCTCGCTTTGCGCGACTTCTCTTTGCGCGTTTTCACCTTTGCGCGAAATGCATTTGCCTACGTAAATTCGATTTGCGCGGCCTCGCTTTGCCGATTTGCGCGTTATGTTCTGTTATCCTGAATATATCCGTATTTTTTTTGTGTTGACAAATTTTTTTTACGTTTTCTTTTGCTTTATTCCTATTTCAGTATCTGAATTTGTGTGTGCGGCAGTAAGGACTGCCTTAGCACTTTACCGGGAATTGCACATTGAAAAGTCTAAAAAAAAGTAAAGTAATCTATAGTGACACATTTTTTTAAACGTCTAACAATAAGAAATTTTTTAGATCCTTTATTTTTCCTAAATGAATTTTGTAACTTGTTTTATTTGAATACCTTACTGTTTTGAGTTCGTTGTTTTTTTTTCCTTTTCAATCAATAGCTATGGTCTTAAAAGCTTATATTTCAATTTCCAGGAACGCAACCCCCTAAATTACATGAGGTTCATACTTCGCTTTGCGCGAGACTTTTCATTCCCCTAACCCCCGCGCAAAGCGATGGACCAGTGTATATAGAAAAGATCGTCATATGGATAGTTGCACGGGATTGGGTGGTGGGGTGCTTATTGCAGTTCGTTCTCACCTCAGTGCCAGCTTAATCAATGTTCCTTTCCCTTTGAACACAGAAACTATTTGTATTAAAATTTGTATTGAGGACAAAACTGTCTTTATCATGAATTCATACATTCCTCCCAATAGTGATACATCATTGCACTCTGAGCTGTCGCTTATCTTATAACATATTCATGACTTATCCTGCTCGGAAAATAACATTTTATTGCTCGGCGACTTCAACTTGCCACAAACGATCTGGGTTCCATCGGAGGATGGATCCTATCTCACAGCATCGTTTAATTCCGCTCAGTAGGAGCTTATTAAACTTGACGCCATTACGTCGTTTGACTTACAGCAAATCAGCTGTATTAAAAACTACAATAATCGAACTCTCGATTTGGTCTTTTCATCTGACGCTGTTAGTACTGTTGTTCAAGAATCTTGTTCAAGCATAACTAACATAGATAGACATCATCCACCCTTGGATGTATTTTTTGACTTGAGCTGTCATATATATTATAATAGTGACCCTAATGACGGCTCGTATATCTTTGACTTTCGACGGGCTAATTATCAGCAACTGTCTGAAAGAATAAGGTGCTCCAATTTACAAAACATTAATGTGTCACCTAATGTTGAGGATGCAGTAAAATGCTTTTATAGTATCCTAAATGACTGTATAAGTAGTTGTATACCAACAAAATTATCGCAAAATGCAATCTCGAACCACCCTTGGTACACTAAAGACCTCAAAACTTTAAGAAATAATAGAAATAGAGCATGGAAAAATTATATTAAAAGCCTCAGTCCATATGAACTTTAATATTTATATTGCATTTTTCGATGAATTCAAGGAGCTTTCTAGCAACTTATACAATGACTAGATTAGATTAGATTAAAATGTGAGTTTATTTTATCGTAATTTCGTTATTTTTACAAGTTTCACAATATGTATATGTAAGCATTGGCTATTGCCGTCAGCCCGATAGATACAATGACTATATAAGCACAATGGCAACCTCACTTAGGAATAACCCGAAACAATTCTGGAGCTTAGGTAATTCCAAGAAAAAGTCTGACGGATATCCAGCAGAGATTTCTTATAATAACAGTGTTATTAATAATCCTCTCGATATTTGCAACGCTTTCGCGGACCACTTTCGCAAATCTTTTAACGATGTACCGCTAAGTATTGATGATGCACACTTTGAGTACTTCAAAGATGTTCCTCAAGTTGGCTTTACCAACATTGCCTTAGATTTGGACACTATCTCCAAATTTATTTCATTTCTTAAAGATGATTACTCTTCAGGTCCTGACGGCATTCCTCCAATTATCCTGAAAAAATGCAGCGATGTCCTAGCTCTGCCGTTGAAGTTTCTTTTTGAAATCTCCATATCAACTGGACAATTCCCTAGTTTCTGGAAACAATCGTTTATTACGCCCGTCTTTAAGAAAGGCGATAGAAATATTGTCACAAACTACAGACCAATTTCTAAGCTGTCATGCATACCAAAATTATTTGAACAAGTGGTGTGTGATAGTCTTACTTTTCTTTGTCGAGGTGTTATCTGTAAAGAACAACATGGATTCGTTAGAAACAGATCTACTGTCACAAACCTGTTAACATAACTGTTCATAACTGTTCCAACGCCTTAGAAAATGGTCATGAGGTGGACTGTGTCTACACCGATTTCTCCAAAGCTTTTGATCAGCTTTCTCATGACTTAATTATTTACAAACTGGAGGCGTTAGGTTTTCCCCCCATTATTTGTTTCGTGGGTTGGCTCTTACCTCAACCAGAGGTCATATCAAGTTAAATTTAGAGGTTTTCTTTCAGACTCCTTTTTAGCAGGATCCGGTGTCCCTCAAGGGAGTCACCTAGGTCCACTTTTTTTTATTCTTGCTATTAATGATGTTCCATCAATCATAAAATATAGCAACATTCTTATATTTGCCGATGATATGAAGATTAGTAGAGCAATTTCAACCATAAATGACTGCAGACTTCTGCAATCAGATATTGATAACTTCAGTACCTGGTGCTGCAAAAATGGTTTAGTCCTTAACCCACTCACATGTCAGTGCATGGCATTCTCTAGGAAACGGGTACCGACTATATTCAACTACAGTGGAAGTCGTTTATAACGACGGTGAAGGGACCGAGCAAATGTGGTCGTTATAACCGGCGGTCGTTATATCCGACTGAATTTATTTTATTTTTAAATTATGAAGGACATTACAGAGTTCATAAATAAATTAATTTTTTTTTTTGAAGTTTAAAAAAATAAATCAAAAATAAATGCTATTACGCTATTTTTTCACCTGACTCCAAACGGTAGAAAATCGCTAGTACTCATGGCTGCATAAGAAAATAAAATCAATCAACTCCTAACTAATATTCTACTTTTTAATACTTAAATAAATACACAAAACACTAGAATTAAAATCAGCTATCCTGGCGATAATAATAACATACAACAGATACACAGCTGCACAATGTAGAACGACCATCATCGGCGGCAAAAAAAACACCACTTCAAAATTGTGTAAGATCACTAGAATGAACAAGAAATATTCAGACTAACGTGAATACATACATACATATGTATATACGTGAATAGGTATGTAATTTTTTGCAAATTTTCTCTCACTTCGTCGTTATAAGCGACGAAATTGATTCTTTCTTCTCGAAAATTGGTCGTTATATCCGAACCGTCGTTATATACGACGACGTTATATCCGACGGTAGAATAGCTTAAAATATAAAGAAACCAACCAACTGAAAGAAAAATGGTCATTATAGACGACTAGTCGTAATAAGCGAGGTCGTTATAAGCGACTTCCACTGTACTTGATATCGAATCACTCTCTCAGTCGAGTTTATAGTTTTAAGGACCTGGGTGTTTATTTTAGCCCTGAACTTGATTTTAAAGAGCATATAAACCACATTGTGAATAAATCAAATTCAATCTTAGGTTTCGTTAAAAGATGGTGTAAAGAATTTAAAAATCCATATGTCACCCTCTCACTATTTAACAGTCTTGTCCGTCCTCACCTCGAATATGCTTCGCAAGTATGGACACCTTATCAGAAAAATCTCAATACTCGGATTGAAGCCGTCAAGCGTCGCTTCATTCGATTCGCATTGAAAGGTCTTTACTGGGACTATCCTTTTAATCTCCCCCCATATTTGCATCGAATAAAACTGTTGCAAATGCAGCCTTTGGCTCAAAGAAGGGTCAATAATGATATCATTTTTATGCATCAACTGATCTCAGGTCTGATTGATGCACCTGACTTATTATCCTGTTTAGGATTAAACTTTCGTGGGGGATCGCATTACCTGCGTAGTGTAGAGTTACTGCATGTTCCTCATCACAGAACAAATTACGGGATGCATGAGCCTATTAGCCGCATGAGTAAAATCTATAACTTGAATATAAACTTTCTTGACTTTAATCTTAACAAGATTACACTAAAAAATGTATTGCGCAATGTAGTTCCTCGCACATAAATACTAATAATGTATATGTATTTTTCTTATTTTGTGTTTATTTATTGCTTGTGGTAGTGTTGTCAAGTAGCGTAGCCTAACCACTAACACCAGCACTAAATGATGAGCCTGTTGATGCATATTTTGCCACGGCAAATCTCTGCTTGTGGTTGTTGCTTGTATTAAGCACACCACGCCACAGATCTGATAGTGTATAAAAAAAAAAAAAAAGTGAATCCAACCAGGGTGATGGGGATAACCACCTTAACTTAACCTAACGTAACCTATATGAGGTCACAGAATATGTGGCAGACACCCCAAGATGGCGAATTACCGTTATCTTCGCGACCTCCTTAATATGGTGATCAAATAAAAGAGTTTCATAAGTAGAATATGGCAGGTCTTTTTCTTCACAAACCTTTCAATATTGGTATACTTATATAATTGTAAAAAATATACATACATACATACATACACTCGTAAATAAGCAAATACTTAAGAGTAATACAAAAATAATCTAAACGCGGCGTAAAATAATCCTTACGCTGCGTAAAATAATCTTAACGCGGCGTTAGAAAACGCGTTCTGTTTGACGAGGCCTTAACTCGGAAGACGAAATGCATGCTCTACAAAACATTGATCCTGCCAGTTCTGCTGTATGGAGCCGAATGTTGGACGATAAGCAGGAAAGCAGAGCAGATTTTGAATATTTTCGAGAGAAAAATTCTTCGTTGGATATTCGGTCCCGTATGCGAGGAGGGCGAATGGAGGAGAAGATACAACCGCGAACTCTATGAGCTGTACCAAGCTGTGGATGTAATCTGAAAAGCCAAAAAACGTCGACTACAGTGGCTCGGCCACATCGAGCGAATGGACAACAATGCTCCAGCAAAGAGGAGCTACGAATCACAGCCTCCAGGTTCGAGACGACAAAGAAGACCGAACCTCCGATTTAAGGACCAAGCTACCGCAGATGCCAGTGCGCTTGGTCTAGACGACTGGTAGCAGCGTGACCGGGATCGAAGAGAGTGGAAGGCTGCCGTGTCTCAGGCAGAGACTCTTCACGGGTCGGGAGCCCGTTAAGTAAGTAAGTATTAATATTTATTAACAAGTAATTACAAATTACATGGTAACTTAAAAATAAGGGCAACTAGCTGCGAGGCTTTCGGTCCTGTTTACTAATTAATTGTGTCATCGATTTTTTTTATGTTTTCGGGTGTAGGATTTTTAAGTATATCATAAACTGAAGTTTCTTTAAATATGTTCTTAAAGATAGGGATTGTTGAGTTACATGTTCCTAGTATATGGCTTAAAAATAATGAACGGTATGTTGTGTTGTTTGTATTTGTTTTATGGTATTTTGATAGATTCGTAATGAGTTGTCTCGATTTAATGGACCATGGGGGATGTGGTGCATGACAGTAGCGGAGGCGTTGCGGTGGTCAATTAAACCTGGACCTAATGCCTTCAAAAACATCAACAGACTGATTGGAAAAAATTCTCCAATGCCTGAAACGATTGTCACCAACTATAGGGGAAGCAAAAACGATACAGGACAAAGCAGAAGCATTCGCCGACTATTTCGAAGGAAACTTTATTCCCAACCCATCAGCCGATCCAGTCTTCCTTAAAGCAGTGGAGAAATCTACCCGACAAACCCTGGCATCTAACTCCAACAGATCCACGTTCAGTGACACCAATCCTGCAAGCGACCCAAATGACAACCCGAGCCCGAGCAACCCTGAAGAGATAGCCGAGATCATCCACAACTGCAAGCCAAATAAATCAACTAGACCGGATGGGGTATCCAACTTCATCATCAAGAGGCTCCCACAAACAGTTATGATCATCCTTACAATCATCCTCAACAACTGTCTCAACAACTGTTAAAATATTGTAATGAATTCCATATTGAATTGTGTTAACACCTTAAGCATATTAAAACATCAAAATGTAAATCTCTTGTAATATTTTCAATTATCTTTATACTTCCTTTCTAACACATTTTTACTTTTTCTTCAACCACTCTTTCCTCAACCATTGTAATAGAATCACTTAAATAAAATCCATCCTTTTGTAAGTGCATTATTATTGGACAATCAGCTTATTATTTTAACAGGTTATGGGCCCAGACCCACTGAAATAAAGTAAATTATAAAGTCGCGTTGATATTTTTTTAATTTGAAAGCTCATTAGAATGACAACTTTCACTGAAAAAATTCCACTGTTAAATGGTGAGAATTTCGCAACATGGAAGCCGCAAATGGAAGCAGTCCTACACAAAAATCGACTTTTACAAATTGTTACCACTGCTGTGGCAGAAAGGCCCACTGAACCCGGCAAATTGGAGGAATGGATGAACAAAGACTTGGACGCCAGGTGCGAAATGATCATATGTATGGAGCCCGCCCAAGTCTCGTTGGTGAAGTCAATCACCACCTCGAAGGAGATTTGGGACTTTTTGGAAGCCACATACAACAGGAAAAATACCCGAACTAAAGTCCAAGAATTTCGTAAGTTGGTTAATATAAAAATGAGCGAAAATCAAAGCATGGAAAACTATTTAACACAATTTAATTCTATTGTGTCACGCCTGATCGAAATGGATGCTAAACTGGACGATTAACTTGTTAGCTGCGCTGTTACTGGATAGTCTACCTGAGAGCTATAAGGATATTCAAGCTGCGTTCGATGCTGGAACTGATTTCCCGGAGATCGATGTTCTGCGAGCAAGTTTGCTGGAAGTTAGCCAAAGAATAAAGGGTGATGGTGGTGGTGAATTAAGAGATGAAGCATTAAAGGTAAAATTTCACCATAGAAGGCCGAATAACCAACGACCAGGTATGTCGAGTTCATTTCAATTTAACTGTCATCGTTGTGGCAAAAAGGGACATATGAAGCGAGATTGTCGGGTAAAATTAAATAAAGAAAAATTGCATTATGCTCAAAAACAAAAGGCTGATGAGGAAGGTTTCGTTGCATCAGAGCTTATTGAACTCTGTAATTGTGCGCCGATGCAGAACTTTAATAGTAACTTGGAGGTTATCCAAAATGAAGGAAAAAATTGGTATATTGACAGCGGTGCTACGTCGCACATGTGCTGTGCCGAAGATGATTTTGTCGAGTTAGATAAAAGTTATTCTGGACTAGTTCAGGTAGCCAACAAAGAGTTTGCTCATATCAGAGGAATAGGAACTGTCAAACTAAACACAATAATTGTTGACGGGAGTATAAAAACGATATCTCTTTACAAAACACTGTATATTCCGAAACTGAGAAGCAATTTAGTCTCCGCCAGTAAGGCTACTGATAATGACTGTAAGGTTATAATAGAAGGAAAACATGCAAGCGTTAGTAAAAATGGAAAAACATTATTGGTAGCAGTGAAAGTTAAAGGGCTTTATTTGGTTGCTAGAAATCATAAAAGGGAAAATTGTAATTTAGTGCCGCAGACCAACAAAAATTTAGAAATTTGGCATAGGCGGTATTGCCACTTAAATGTAGCTTCACTTCGTCAGTTAAAATTCAATGGTATGGTGAATGGACTTCCAAATTTCGAGGATGGCAAGCTAGAGTGCACAACTCGTTATAAAGGAAAGCAGACAAGGCTTCCTTTTCGTGCTAAGACCGAAAAGTCATCAAACTGTTTATTAGAAATCGTGCACACTGACCTTTGTGGACCAATGAATATCGAGTCTATGAAGAAGAGTCTATATTTTGCAACTTTTATTGATGACTATTCGAGAAAAGTCTTTGTTTATTTTTTGCGGAAAAAGAGCGAATATTTGCAAGTTTTTAAAAATTTTAAGACTCTCGTTGAGAATCAAACTAACAAAAAAATCAAAACACTTAGAAGCGATAACGCGAAAGAACTAGTTTGTCACGAATTTTCTAGATATTTAATTGATAATGGAATCAAACGTCAATTAACAGTAGAGTACACGCCGCAGCAAAATGGCATTGCTGAACGTATGAATCGAACGTTAGTAGAAATGGCTCGCTGCTTTCTCATCGAAGCAAACTTGCCATCGTTCTTGTGGGCTGAGCTGATTAATACTGCTTCTTACGTACGTAATCGTTGCCCTACTTCGTTGAATCCAACCATAACTCCTGAACAAATTTGGACTGAAAGAGTCCCAACTGTTTCTCATTTTCGGCAAATTGGCTGCAGTGCATTTGTTTTGATAAAAAGCTCAAAGAGAGCTAAATTTGATCGGAAGAGCGAGGAGTATGTATTAATTGGGTATTCTAATGAATCTAAGGCATATCGCTTCTGGAAAAGAGGTACGAGGACAGTTATAAAGAGTCGAGATGTTCGCTTTATTGAAGAATTAGCTCAGCGAACAGATAAACATAGAGATAGCTTTTATGAAATTGAAAGTAAAGCAGAAGGAACAAATGAACAGAAAGAATGTTCTTATGAATTCCAAAACAATAATTATGACGTGCATGCTGACAAAAGTAATGATAGTTTTTTGGATTCAAATAAAAAAAAAGAGGAACATGTGCATTCAGAAGGTAATTTTTTTTTTTTTTTTTTTTTTTTTTTTTTTTTTCCGAGGGTAGGTGAAAATCTTCCATAGACACTACGAGAATAGCAAGCGCGTGCTCATAGTAGTGTCAGATTCTTACTGACCAAAAACACCACCCTTCGATATAAATTTGTTAGATACTGCAACTAAGTTATACTACTTATCAAGCAATTTTTCTATCACGAAATATAAACGTTTGGCAGGTTACTTTCCAATGAAAGATCCTGCATGTTCCGCAATTTAGACGCGGTTAATCCTTATCTCGCCAAGTCGAAAGGTTTTGTTCTTTGTAGTCGGCGCAATAAATTGCTCTCATCCAAAATAAGTAGGACTGTATTATTAACATGTCCGATTAGTCGGTTTCTATGTTTTCGCGCGAAGCTTCTAGTTTCAGCTTCGATTGTCGGAATTCCGAGATCCCTGTGGATATCGTCGTTTCTAGCATACCACGGTGCTTGGACAATTTCTCTTAGCACTTTATTTTGAAAGGTTTGTAAAATATTGGCATTTGTTTTCTTGGTACAACCCCAAAGCTGTATACCGTAGGTCCACACCGGCTTTAGCACTTGCTTGTATAAAAGCAGTTTGTTCTCGGTACTGAGGTGGGAATGTTTCCCGATCAGCCAGTACATTTCTCTATATTTGATTTCTAATTCTTTACGTTTCATTTTCACGTGCGAATTCCACTTCAGCTTTGCGTCAAGTGTCATTCCCAGGTATTTGGCTTCATTTGCAATGGGAATTCGGGCCAAATTTATAAAAATTGGCAAGTCATTAATTTTTCTATAAGTGAAATTCACGTGAACGGATTTAGTTCCGTTAAGGGCGATCCGCCAGTCCCTCGTCCATTCATTTAATTTATTCAATGCGTTTTGCAGTTTGGCAGTCGTTTCCTCGATTGTTTTACCTACCGCTAGGATAGCGGTGTCGTCGGCAAACGTAGCAAGGATAGTGCCATCTTCTTTCGGCATATCACGAGTATATAACAGATAGAGAAGCGGCCCCAGAACGCTTCCTTGCGGTACGCCGGCCGAAATTTCTTTGAGCTCTGAGTATTCGTTTCCATTTCTAACACGGAAGAGTCTATTCCCGAGATATGAATTCAAAATCTCGTATAGGTTTGCGGGAAGTACTTGTCGTAGTTTGCATTTCAAGCCATCGTGCCACACCTTATCAAAGGCTTGCGAGACGTCAAGAAATACGGTTGAGCATATCTTTTTTTCTTCTAGTGCTTTTTCGATTACGTTAGTAATTCTGTGCACCTAGTCAATCGTCGAATGCTTACTTCTGAACCCAAACTGGTGGTCAGGTATTAGATTATTTGCTTCTATAACCGGTTGGAGACGCCTTAGTAATATCCTCTCGAAAATTTTGGATATGACTGGAAGAAGCGATATTGGTCTGTATGATTTTACTTCATATGACGGTTTTCCTGGTTTTAAAACCATTATGACTTCCGCAACTTTCCATTGGCTCGGTACGTGTTTTAATCTGAGTGCAGCATTTATAATATGGAGAAGCTTAATTAATGCTTTTCTAGGTAAGGCTTTGAGAATTTCTCCGGTAATCAAATCATAACCAGGAGCTTTCTTAGGTTTTAGTTTCGCGATCTCACGTTCGAGTTCTCTAAGCGTCGCAGATCTGCGCGTTAAATCGTCAGATGGTGGAACTACCATCCTTGTGATGTTGATGTTGTCGTGAACCACTTGACCAACGTTCGGTTTAAAGGTTTCTTCCAAATGGGCGGCAAAAATATCCGCTTTTTCTTTATCTTCCCTTGCCCATTCATTTTGATTTATTTTAAGTGGCGGCGCGGGGATTTTGGGCCTTTTGGTGCCTTTTACGGCTTTCCAAAGGGAATAATTGGAATCTTTTTTCGCTGTTAAACTCTCAAGGTAAGAGCCTATCGCACGATTTTTAAAATCCTTAATGCTATTCTTTAACAAATTGCAGAGACGATTCAGATATGCTTTATGCTGTGGAGCACGACTCTGTTGCCATCTTTTACGCGCTTTTCTTTTTTCCCTGATTAATTCTTTTATTTCAGAAGGATATCGTAGACCGAATTTGTCCGGCGTTTTTCTTGGATTGGGCGTATTATTCCAAGAGGCGAGCTGTACTATCTGAACGAAGCGATCGACTTCAACCTCAAGTTCATAGGGTGTCGTAAGCGGTACGCTCAGTTCAACATTTACTTCGATTTCGTTCCTAAAGCCTTCCCAGTTAGTTGTTCTACCAGTTAATTTCGCTGGCTCTCGGTTATATACTAGTTTTTCGCTCAATGTCAAAATAACTGGGGAATGATCAGACGACAGATCAAAGCTCTCTTCAACTTTTATGTGGTTGTTAGATATTCCTTTCACCACGAAGAAATCGATCAGGTCAGGTATTTTCAAAGCATCAGCTGGCCAGTAAGTCGGTTTGCCCGTCGAATGAAAATCACAACTGTACTCCATACCTGCCCCATAGAGCATTCTACCTTTTTGCGAGATGTATCTAGAGCCCCAGAACGTATGTTTCGCGTTAAAATCGCCGCCAATAATGAAATTAGGTTTCAGCGATTTAAATAAGTTAGTAAAATCACTTTTTTCAAGCGCGGAACGCGGTGGACAGTAGATAGATGAGATTTTAATAGTACGCTGACTATTTTTAACTCGAATTGTGCACAGTTGCAGAGTTTCAAGCTCTATCTTTAGGTCTTCGCATTGTTCAATGCAGTCTTTAATAAACAAGGAAGATCCGCCTCTCGCTTTGCCCGAAGGGTGACAAGCGTGGTAATCAGTATAGCCTTTTATTTTTAAATGCGATTCCTTTTTCACGTGAGTTTCAGAAATCAAGCAAATGTCAATATCTTTTTCTCGCATGAATATTTCCAATTCGTCAAGTTTTTGCAAAAGTCCGTTTGCATTCCAAGTACATATTTTTAAAATTCTTTTTTCATTCATATTCTAGGTGAAGTACGCGTTTTCCGTGAATAACTCTCGAGCTTAACCAACCTATCGAGAATAATTTTATTTATTTTGCTTTGCTCTTCAAGTTTTGCGAGAATAATTGAGAAAACTTGAGAAGCAGGGTCCGTCGGGATTTCGAGGTTTTTTGATTTTTCGGATGCTGCAGCCTGGGCGTAGGTCTGCACTCCTGCTGTCCGAGGGCTATTACCCGATGTCTTTTCTAATGGCTTTTCATTACCATTTATTTTAAGACCAGAAGTCGAGGGCTTTTCTGCTATCACCGCCTTCTTCCGCTCTGTACCCGGTGGTTTTTGTTTGTTTACGTTCTCCTGACCGATCTTACCATTTGCCTTAGTTAGCGGTTTTATTATTTTATTTTGAGGCTTATGGAGTGTATCTCTTCGTTTTTGCAACTCCTTGGCTACTTCACAGCCTCTATAATTTGCCGGGTGCTTTCCCTTACAATTAGCACAGATTGCAGAGGCTTGCTTGTTTACTCGACAGTCTTGGGAGAGGTGATTTCCGGCGCATTTCACACACTGCGGTTCTTTTTTGCAATACGTTTGCGTATGATTGAATCCTTGGCAACGTTTGCACTGCGGAATTATTTTTAAATTTCTACGCATGGGCTCGATTTTGACCACGATATTCAATATGGTTTTAATTCGATAAATATCGTCGATACTATCAGCTTTATCGAATGTTAGCATAAAAAGCGGAAGTCCACGCCTTACCAAGATGTCCTTATCTATTTCGGATTGTTGCTTCTCCTTCTTGATGATATTAACGGCATCAAGAATTTTAAAGCCCTTGTCTTGAAGGTCGCTCATAATCTCTTCTTTTGTGCACGAGGGGTGAAGTCCCCTTGCTATAACACGATGTGGCCTTTCTGACTTGATTTCGAAAGTATACCACTGAATCTTATCGATATTAAGTTTCTGGGACAGTGCGCGATAGTCGTCATGGTCATCGACGTTAATCTTCCACGCATTATTCCTCAAAGATGTGACCTTAAATTTCGAATTCAGAAGGTAATGCCAATTTAGAACACGAAGAAGATAGTTTCAATTTAGGAAATTTTAATTTTGAAAATTTGAATTTAGATAAACAATGTGAAACTAAATCTTCTAGTAATGAATGTGAAAGTTCAAATATAAAAGATCGTTTAAGATGCCACCAACGTCACAATTCAAATAACGTAATGGAAAAATTATTTCATACGCAAGAAGAAGATCTGTCAAGTTTTCGTGAGGCAATAAAATCACTCCACGCTGATGAATGGCTCGAGGCTATGAAGTTGGAATATAACTGCCTTATGAAAAACAACACTTGGAATCTCTGTGATCTACCAGCTGGGCATCTAGCGATTGGAAGCAGATGGGTTTATTAATCGAAATACTTGCCTAATGGAGAAGTTGAGCGTAGAAAAGTACGTTTAGTAGCGGAAGGCTATACCCAAAAATATGGCGTTGACTATTTAGAAACGTACGTACCAGTGATACGACAAAGTTCGTTGCGACTAATATAGGCTATGTCAATGGAACATGACTTACAGCTCAATCACTTAGATGTTTCAACGGCATTCTTAAATGGAAAACTGGATGAAGAAATCTTCATGAAACAGCCGGAAGGGTTTACTGATGAAGAGTATCCACTAAAGGTGTGCCGTCTTAACAAAGCTTTATATGGTCTAAAGCAAGCAAGCAGGCAATGGAATAAGACTTTGGATAATCAACTTTACCCAATCGAAATATGATCAATGCATATATTTCAAAATTGATGATGATGAAATAACTTTAGTGGGAATTTACGTTGATGATATCATGATTGCATCCAATGAAAAAAGATCTGTTTCGCTTATCAAAAATAAGCTTATTCAAGTTTTGAGATAAAAGATCTTGGGGAACCCAGTCTTTGCATTGGATTACAAATTAATAGAAATAATGGAGTTTTATCAAGCAATTAATCACGTTTAATTAACAACTTAATAATAATAATGCTTAACTCTAAACCTTTTCAAATACCTATGCAGGCAAAGTTAAAGCTAGAAAGAGAACCTTCAATCCCTGGTGAACGGACCGCTGTTGAAGTGGTGAAATACCAAGAGCTCATTGGTTCATTGACGCACTTAGCTGTTTTCAATCGCCCTGATATATCATTCAGTGTTAGCAATTTGGCTCAATTTGCGCAAAGTCCTCGAAAGCAGCACTGGAATGCAGCAATGCAGCTACTTCAATATCTTAACACAACTAAGCATGCTAGAATCGAATTTAGAAAAACTGGTTCACCTCTTATAGGTTTCGTAGATGCCAGTTGGGCTGAAGATGTCAATGACCATAAATCTCAAAGTGGTTTTTGTTTTACACTTGCAGGTGCTGCCGTCAGTTGGGAGTTGAAGAAGCAGCGAACAGTTGCTACCTCCAGTGCAGAAGCAGAATATATGGCACTTACTGAAGCATCAAAAGAAGCCTACTCACTTCGGTTTTTACTACAAGAACTCAAACTCGGATGTGACAAACCGATTGACATCTACTGCGACAACCAGAATGCACAACACATCGCGAAATATGGAGGGAAGCACTCGAGAACCAAGCATATACACTACAAGTATCATTTCGTGAGAGAAGCAATAGAGCAAGGAGCTGTTGACGTAAAGTACCTGCAAACCGAGCACAAATGTCGCAGATGCTCTTACAAAAGCTCTTCCTAAAGAAAAACATATACTTTGTTTTAAACAATTTGGAATGAATTTTGATTGTATTAATAATGAATGAATTTTGATTGTAATAATATTGAGGAGGAGTGTTAAAATATTATAATGGATTCCATATTTAATTGTGTTAACACCTTAACCATATTAAAACATCAAAATGTAAATCTCTTGTAATATTTTCAATTATCTTTATACTTCCTTTCTAACACATTTTTACTTTTTCTTCTACCACTCTTTCCTCAACCATTGTAATAGAAGCACTTAAATAAAATCCATCCTTTTGTTAGTGCATTATTATTGGACAATCAGCTTAATATTTTAACAACAACAACAACAACAACAACAACAACATCAAATGGAAGACTGCAAAAATCGTGGCGATTCCGAAGAAAGGTGCCATGAACATCGTTTCTAACTACAGGCCGATTTCCCTCCTCAGCAACTTGAGTAAACTATTGGAGGAACTAATTCTCAGGAAACTTAAGAAGTTCTGCAGCGAGAACTCCATAATCCCTGACATGCAGTTCGGCTTTCGAGAGAAGCATTCCACACTGCATCCGCTTATGAAGTTCCAGCATGACATCACCGTAGCTCTCAACATGCATCGAGTCACCGTCGGATGCCTTCTGGATGTCGAGAAAGCATTCGACAGCGTATGGATTGAAGGCCTCATCTATAAACTTCATTTACTAGGCTTTCCTTTAGCACTAATCAAAATAATTTTTTTCTTTTCTTTCTTCCGGAAAATTCTTTGTCCAACTGGAGAAATCAGTGCAAAACATCAGAGCTGGAGTTGCCCAAGACTCCTGAGACCAGTCATCGGTTACAGATTTCCCGTCTGGTTCTCCATCTCAAAGACAGCCATGAGACAACTCCAAGTTTTTGAAAGGAAGATACTAAGGATTTGCACTAGACTATTCTACGACCGACAGCGTCAAAAATACTGCAGGAATGACCATCTATATTTAGAAGCAAAGATAATACCAATCGACAAGTACCTACTTCTTTTGGCTAAGAAGCTATTGTAGTAGGAAGCGAAGCCAACCACCCGAACCAGCTAATAAGAAGGATGACAACCCAACGGCGACTACCCCAGCCGTAGTACCTCAGCGCCCTGGACACCCTGGATGACATCACCCCAATCGACAACGAGGAAGCAATTGTATTCTACGCTGACACTGGGTCAGCCCACCGCCGGCCGTGGCTAAACGCCTACCCCCAACCTACACCTAACTCGCCACTGACAGCCGGGAGTAATAAAAAAAAAGTTGAACTGAATATACTGGATTTATACTGGGTTTTAATAAAAAAAAAAAAAAGTATTTATACTGAATGTACTGGATTTCATCTAGCAAGAGTTGGTATCATTACCTATCCCTTTCCCTCCACGGGCTCACAATTGTGAGTTTCCGAATTTTATCTGCAAAATCAAATAAAATGTTTACTTGGTTTACTCCTATGCCACACGTACATACGTTTTTATCTTGGAATCATTTTCAGGCATATAGGAGCTTTTGCTATTTTTTAAGTATCAATTAGTGTTCTCTTTTTCAAGGTTTTTGAAAAAAAAAATTTCTAAATTTGTACTAAATTTTATACTGAAAAAAATGTTATTAACATCAACAGATTTTGTTTTGGTACAGCTCGGGAGGTAAAGGGCTATACCTGATTTGGCATACTGATAGTCTTTACTATAGTGAAAGACTTTGTAATTTTTTAATTTGAAATATTGGATATTTTTTGATGTGATATGGGTTTCTTGTAGTGCTATAATGTCGGGGTTGTATTTACATATTAATTTTTCGAGTGCTTGCAGAACCCTTGAAGATTCCATTGCACAGTGGTTCCACTCTTGTTCAAAGGCGGTCATAAGTACTTGCTTATTGAAAAATAGCCAAAATCAATTCATTTTAGAGTAATTGGGGGGAGCTGATTCCGAATCTGCAATCCGTTTTGCTCTATCAAGTCACGTTTTCTTGATAAAGGTACAGTGCGGTACGGTACGGCACGGTATACAGGGTGGTCCGGTTTGGGATACAGACATTTTGGGATCTGATTCATTGGTTCAGGATATGAAAAAAATCGTACAGGAGGGGGGCTCTATCTTGAACCCACTGAGCTACAGAGTGTTCAAAAAAGTTCCTTCAGAGAAGTAGGTAACAACAGCTATTCAGTTATAACTTCAAGCGTATTAAACTTAGAGCAGTCAAAGTAGGCTCGCTGCATAGACAATTGGTTAGTGCCTATCACAGTAAAAAAATATTACCATGCGTACTTTCATATATGTTTGAGATATTGGTCTTCGAACACAGATTTTTTTAAATTTTTTAAACAAATTTTTGTGAAAATCGCATTTATCTCGAGAAGGTTTGCTATTTATTTGTTTTCATTAATATTGCTTTCGTGCGCCATAACGTTACCTACAAATTCACCATACAAAGTTTTTACCTGGTACTTACAGTTTTCCTGGTATAAGGTTAATTTTGTCACAAGAATAATTCAAAAACAAGAATTACCTTGTAGCCATGTCCTCCATCAAACTAAATGCAAGCTATTAGAAAAAACAGGCGAAAAAGTTTGCAGATCAGATTTTTTATACTCAAGCAGACGTCTGGCTGTACGGTCAAGTAAAAACAACATTCTATTAAAAGAGCATTTAGTGATAAAAATAATATGAGATTAAATCTGAATCCGCAAATTTCCGCAGCTGATTCTACTTGCATTAAAAAGTACAGAAAGCAGCCTTTCTGGCAATACATAATATGTCGGGGGGAACACGGTTAAAAGTTTAACACAAAACACAGAACGCAATTTTATTTCAGATTCCTTCCAGCTGAAGCTTTTGTAGCCCATTTTTTTAGAGCTACATCGCAAAAGTCGACTTGTGTAATGTTTGTCCATTGTCGTTTTGGAAGCACACAATCAAGGCATTAGTGCTTACATTTATAAGAGTCGTTCCACTGTATAGCAATATAGTAAGATCAAGGAAGAATTAGACAGGTTTTTCAAGCAATGGGAATGCCGAAAAAAACAGGTTCAAAAAGAAATGAAGGATCAAAAGGAAAAATTCGAGAAGCAACGCATGGAAAAAAAAAGTATATTTGAAGACTTGGTAACAATCGAAAAAGGATGGAAGATCGTATTAGGAGTTGGTGCAAAGTTAGTTGTGGAGAGGGACGCTTTAAAAAAAAAGATTGATTTAAATGATAGTGGTAGTGTATTGCATTCAACTGATACACCATCAACATCTAAAGGTCAATTTATGAAGGTTCTACAACCAAAAGATAATGGTCATAAAGAAATGCCCATAAGTGAAATTTTTAAAATTGTTAGATTTAGAACTGAAAGTGACGAGGGTGCTTCTTCGTCATCAATCAAAACATCTTCAGCTAGTTATTTACAAAATTTCCCTAAAAATACATTTGTTAACAATCAACAAATTTAAGTTCACACGTGATTTTTTCACAACAATTTAACAATTACTTTTCAAAATTTCCTTAAAAATACATTTGTTAACAATCAACGAATTTAAGTTCACACGTTATTTTTCCACAACAATTTAACAATTATTTTTCAGATCTTGTCAACACTTGCTTTGCGGTACAGAACGTGGGATACATATCTGCAAATTTTCCACATGTTTAAGTTAAGTAGAACAATTGTTATCTAGTCTGTTAACTTATAGCTTCGTGGTACAGAAACTCTTGTTATTGTTTGTGGTATAAGCCGCTGGATACATATAACTTCAAGTCTTTTTATTAACTCATACGTAGACTTAACATTATTCTCTACCCACACAATTTAGCTTTAAAGCAAAAGCATATTATTTTATTTCCTTCTAAAATGTTTCTTTTTAAAATACTCGCTATTCAAAGGCATTCAGAATTCTTATAATGGTGACTTTTGAGAAAATAAAAAAGTAATGTAATGGGATGCTAGTACATTCCAAGCTTCAGATTTCCTCAAATCGAAGACGTGAATTCCACCAATAGTGATATCAGAGGCATAGTCTGGTTTGAAATTAACCATAATAATTAGGAGGCCCAGGCACAATTTATTAGAATTTTGGAGATGTCCGAAATACATATTTTATAACTTATTCTAGTACAATCCATTTTCGCTTTATACTGGATTTATCCCTTAACACTAGAAAGACTAGGCCCGTCATTTTGACGGTTTTTGATTTCCACACATCTATGACTTCGTATCGGCTTGACATGTGATAAAATTTCTCTCTGAATTTTATTATTTCATTATTTTGTATCTTTGTAGCGTACCAACCACCAACAGGTGGCACTTATCAAAAATAAACCATCAACCCACAGATGGCGGGCAGAGCGGTAAGAAGGTTTCATGCGTTAATCGCCAAATGTCATTGAGCCAATTGAGAATAGATTAATAAGCAGCACGCGTTAAAGACGATAGGGAGTAAATTCAATCAGTGTGTAAAATCAATCTTACATTCGGTTTAGATATAATTAGTTGTAAATTTAAATTCAAAATTCCCACAAGGGAAATAAATAAATAATTGGATTGAAAAAATTCTTTTGGTTTCATTTCGTTTTTATTACTAAGAAACAAATATTGTCGCCATGTACGCAAGGCGCTATATCTTCTTGCAAAATATCACGTTGCGAGGTTAAACTGGTATTGAGATAAATTAAGTTCTACCTAAAAAGACCAATGCGTCAAGATGACGGCTGTATACAATCTTATGTTATTTGAAGGGTTTACATGGGGCTGAATTACGACATCAGTGATCGAGGAATTCGTGACTGAAATTCCATAGTAAATATCGATAACATTCGATACTTTCGATACTTGTGGAGAATGCAATAAAGTTATGTGTAGAAAATGTGTCAAAACTGTAAAAAAAAATATGTGTTAAATGTCAACCTATGTAGAATAAATCTTTTAACAATAAAAAGTAATATTTCCAAGACTTATTTACACCTCTTTTGATATTATTGCACTTATTGTAATAATGCGTTTTCAATATAACCGTCAAATTGACGGTTCTGGCCTTTATAGTTGGACAAAAACTCTGGTCTTTCTAGTGTTAACTGACACAAATCCCAATTTAGTTTAATTTTAGTTTAGCTAAATAAATAAAAACAACTGAAAAGTTTAAATGCTAATGCTTACCTGCTGCGGTTGCAAGTCACATATTATAGTACTCATTGTACTTAGAATTTCATCGATGAAGGTGCACGCTTCATTTGGTTGAATCGTTACAAAATGTCTTCTGCATTTGATAGCTATTTTTATGAATGTATCACAGGCCATATCCTGAACGCCGTCGTGTGTTTCATGCATAAACTCGAATAGCTTGTTAACCACTGTTTTTAAAAATTTCCAGTGAGCGCGTAAAAATCTCGGGTACTGCCCAACAACATACATAATATTGGATGCAATGATTGCTTTATTATCTTTTCCTTTTTTTTGTTCACAGAGGCCCAGTAAATCTTTAATAACAGTAACCAAAAAACGTTTTTCATCTTCTTCACTGAAAGCACCTAAAAAAAAGTATATACAATAAGAATGTTAGTGTCAATGACAACTTTCAAAATGTTATTATAAAATTATTATTATTATTACTTTCTTAATAGGTATTATTAATATAATTTAATGCAGCACTAGCTACCAGGGCATTCGGCTGGCTAAAATTAATGTTTATATGCAAAATATAAAAATGTAGTTAAATATAAGTACTTAAATTAAACAATTTTACACACTATCTTATAATTCTATGCTGTTTAAACTTAAAAAGATGCATCAGTGCGAAATTTCGCATGTAAAAATCGTACAACCGTTTACGCACATAGTGGCATCTTGTGGCAAAACGTAAAGCTACTTCTCGTGATACTCATAAATATTTAGATTTCGTGTTAACAATTTGTTTATATTTATAAAATGAGAGTGCACTTCGTCAGTTCTCCATTACATTCTTTTTCTTTCGACACCTCATTTGTTAATACGTTAAAATAGTGTTTTTTCATAATAACTTTACTCATTTGTACTTCTTTTAATGTTTTATTACTGATGAACGATATTCAGTTGATACATAAGTGTTAGAATCATTGAAATAGATGCACTTACTTACTTAGTTGGCGCTACAGCTCGAGGTGAACCGGGGCCTGCTTCTCGCAACCATTTGTGTGTGCGTGTTATATTTTTGCACGAATGGAAAGGACCTACAGTTTTTTGCCGACTCCGAACGGCGAGTTGAGAAGCTCAATCGTGACAAATGATACTCTTTGATGCTTGTCAGACATTCGAAAGAGGTGGCACCGTGAAAAAACTCTTTTAGGTGTTAGACCCGGTCAGGAGTTGAACCCGGGCAGTATTGCGTGGTAGTCCAACGCACTAACCACCGCGTCCACGGCGACCACAATAGGTGCACGTTCAGGAGAAATAACAAGCTCGTCCGCTAGCAATTTAATTATATACAGGGGTGGCAAGTTAATTAGCACACCCATTGACATTTTTCTTTCTGGCGACAAAACGCATTAAAAAAGTTCATTAACGCATTCGAAATACAAATATTTAGTTTTATTTGAACACATTATTATATTTTACGAAAAATAAAAAACAAAAATAGAAAATGTAACTATAATTTCGAGAAAAAAAAACAATGATCAAAATCAATGCTTTGTGGTCGTGATATTATGTGAGGCAGCTGCTCTCTAAAATGATACTTAGAGAGTCTGACAAATAGTGAGAACAACTTAAAAGTAATTTAAATGTGATTTTGGTTATTCAGATTAATATTATTAATATTTGGTTGGGTATCCTTTCTGAACAATAACGGCAGCATATCTTCTACTTAATGACGCCATTAGGTCAGCACAGACTTCAGGAGGAATTTTGTACCATTCTTCCCGAAAAGTGGTCCATAACGCGTTTGCCGTTGTTGGTTTTAATGCCATTACACGTCGTTTGACGATGACCCAAAAATTTTCTATTGGATATATCCGGGCTTTGTGGGGCCAAGTCAGAACGGTAATATCGTTTACATCAAACCACTCCTAAATGTGCGGGACGTATGGCATGGGGCATTGTCTTTCTGAAACACAAATTGCCGATGAATTGCAAGTGGAAAATCATCATTAAAATGTACCAAATTGTTGGCCAATATGCTCTGGTACATAAGCCCATAAATTTTTCGTTTAACTTGGACTATTGGCTCAACAGTATTCGCGGTAAGGCAGCACCATAACATCACGCTGCCACCTCCATACTTAACCGACTTCGTAGTGTACTTCGGGTCCAAGTCCTTGTTGTGAGGATGTCGTACGTAGGTTCTGCCATCGGTTCCATGCAGAGTAAATTTGGATTCATCACTCCAGATGACAGAATTCCAGAGAAACTGACTTTTGAAGATATGGCATTTTCCGAAATCCAGCCGTTGTATTCGATGAGGCTATGAAACCTTCGGTTTTTTGAGACTCTGGTATCCTCGAAGATTATTTTGCAAAAGCCGAGCTCTAACAGTCCTAGCTGATATATTCTGACTATCGGACTTTTCTCATGTTTTTAGGCATTTTTTGACCTGGATTGTTTTTGATTTGCAGAAAAAATGCATTATTATGAAGTGTAATAGTTGTTTATTAAAATAAGAAAAAAGGACATTTAATGCCAAAAAACGAAACAAAACTGTACATATGCAGGTATCTTAAACGAAAATCTTAATAAAATCAATATGATTTTATGCAGGGAAGTCTTCTTTTGGTACTAATTTCCAAAAATCTGCAAAATCTTCTGAAGAATTTTATGGTTTGGAAGATACTTTCTCGGTAAAAGTGAAAATTGATTTTGCAGTTCAGTGAGTTCCAACTAAATATCGGCAGGATAAGTAATTATTTCACTCAAATTGATTGTGAAGGGATTTATAAAAATTTGTATATTTTGTTTTTTACCCTCAAATTCCTCAAACGACTGTAATAAACATCTAATTTTGGATTTGTACTTAGAACAGTTGATAGTGACGGTGTTGAGCTTCGCTTTCAAACCTTTGAATGTGGGAAAAAATCAATATTTTCTGGAGCTAAATTAATTAAAAACAGATTTAATTTAGCTTTGAATCCGCATATCAAATTATTCATAATCGGAAATGAACAATGTTTGCCTCGTAATTTGAGATTCACAATATTGAGGTAATTCGTAACGTCAAAAATAAATGCAAGATCACTCAAACCAGGGTGTACTCTTCAGTAAATCAGTTAACAAAGGTAAAGCCCCTTTTTCCTCTAAAAATTCCAACACCTCTCTCAAGTTGAAAAAATATTTCAACATACTTCCCCTTGAAAGCCATCGAACAGTACAGTACAGTTGTAGCTCTCCATAATCGCTAATTTCTTCTTCAAATAAAACTTTGAATTGACGCCTATGAAGAGCTTTCGCACGTATGTAATTTATGCAGCGTACTACTGGATCCATAATATCTAAATTCATGTCATTTGCACATAAGGCTTCCTGGTGGCTAATGCAATGATCCGCAAATAGTGTCGAACATTTGTTAGGTATACAATAAATAAAAACTTTAACAAATTTAATTCAAAAATTGACAATGTAAACCACAAAAGCCAAATACGATACTTCTCCCACACTTTAATTTTAAACAACCTGAATCGCTGCAAGTATTCTGTTGTAAGGATTTTGAAAATTCACTTCTTTGGACTCAATCGATACACTTGTGAACTTATGATTCATTCGCTCATATATGAAATGTACATATTTATTAGTGAGGAGCTTCTCAACTCGCCGTTCGGAGTCGGCAAAGAATTGTAGGTCCCTTCCATTTTGTGGCAAAAATAACACGCACACACAAATGGTTGCGAGAAGCTAGGATTGGTTATAGGACTGCTGACGCCGTTTATTTATTTTTTTATTCCTAAAAATTGGCATTGTGCCTTATTAATCGTAATGGCAAAAGCAAGTTGCTTCGATCACATTGTTCAACAACCTTTTAACTACAAGTCTGGTACCATCGCAAAGCTGAGGTTGATCAATATTGCGTAGCATTATTATCGGCACGCTACTTTCAATGGTGGATATAATGTGCTAGCGAACCAGGCAAATCAAGACAATTCAAAAATTCAGTGGGATAATTCACCACATCAGCATGAACAGCTATGAATAGCTGTGTCGATCGATTTGTATTCAAAACATTGAGTTGGTATTTTATTCAAAATGTCATTTACGTTTTTGTTTTTTCCAGCCAAAATTGCTCATTCACTCAACTAATCATGATTATTGAATTGTTGTGCTATATTTGGGTATGCACTATCAATCAATTCTTGTTTTGATTGAGTCATTCGACAAAAATTGGTTGGTAGTGTTATTAAGCCAGTTGAATTATCAACTTGTAATTTTCCATTTCCAATATCTAATTACTGTTTCGAAAATACAACTTATAACAGGCAATGTTTGGCGAAAATTACCTGCAAACAATATCAAGGCACCACCGAAAATCCGTTAATTCCCACGTAAATCTTGCAACGTTATATCTAACGCTTTCAAAGACTTTTTGTGATCATCCCAAACCATTATGCTAGATTTCTGTAAAACTTTTGCCTTGCCTGAATTCTTAGAAATTTTACATGTAGGTGTTATTTGTTCAATGGCAATTTGTGCAGAATGTGCAGTTCCAGAAGAAGCGAGTGGCAATCCAATTCGGGTTACTGATCGTATGGCCGCTTGAAGTAATAAAATCAAAAATGTTTTTCCAGTTCCAAGTCAGATATATCAGATATTTCAGATCCGCCATCTTGGATTTTGCAAATCTGACTTCAGATTCGTGATCAGCGACCCCAAAAACCTCTTAATACCAAATTTGGTCCAAATCGGTTGACTTTATTAAAATCTTCATTTTTGACGGGGTTACGGCCGCCATCTTAAATCTTAAATCCGCCATATTGAAATTCCTTACTTTATCGGTCCTATCTTTTAGAGAAATCAATTATGCCACCAGATACGAGCCTCCTATCGTAGGTGGCTTATGTCCAAATTTACGATTGTTTGAAAAAAAACAATTGAAATTTCACATTTTTTCCGCTTTCAACTGCCATATTTCCAAAATGGTAGCAGATAGAATAATTCTGGAAAGGGCAGACAAAATTACTATAGAATATGTTTCTTAGAAAGCTTTGGTTGATTGACTCACTAAACAGAAAACAATTGAAAACAGTAAAAAAATGTATGCCATTTGGCATGAAACGGGTTAATGTCGTTTTCGGTGGTTCTTGTGGCTTGCGTTTTCGCCTGCGTTGCCTGGCGTTTTCGGGCGTGAAATAAACTCGTTGTCCATTTTCAAGATGAATTGCTAAATGAACAACAGCTGGATACCTATCATGTATTGGAAATGACAAAATTCGCCATATTGCTTCATTGCTGCTAACGTATCTGCCTAATCGATATTGCTTAGTTTCATCGTTTTAATTTTCAACACCAAATACAGCCACATCACTTCCTCTGTTTATAATGGATAAAAAAAATACACAACAATGTGGACTTTTGCGATGTACATAACTCTAAAAAATGGGCTACAAAAACTTATAAACCATCTACAAATGGCCCCCTTTCATTAAAAAAAAAATTATAAAAATCCACCCAGCCGGACTCTAGACATAAGGTCACACACAAAAGTGAAACTCATTTTTATATATACACTGGCTGTCCCGCCCGGCTTCGACTGTGTCCAAAAAATATAGTGTTACTTTCAATACATACATTGTCATTTAGTTCAAAGAATCGGATGCTCTGTCTGTCTGTCTGTCTGTCAATCTATCTATCTATCTCTCTGGCTGTCTGTCTGTCTGTATATATTAATTGACCTAAATCACTGATGCTATGTTGTATTCTATATTAAGAAAAACGTACTCTGAAAATTTTACCAAAATCGGTTGAGTAGTTTCCGAGTCTATAAATATGTACATTGTACATATGTACATTCATTTCTATATATATACATAGATCTAATAACCTAACTCCAGCGCCACCTATCGGGTCCAGAATTTATTATATAATTTTCTCTTTTGGCACTGAACCAACATATACAGTGGACGTCCAGTATTACGAATGCTCGATATAACGAATTTCCAGTATAACGAATGAATTTTTATTTCCCACTAATGGTTCTATATAACGAATGGTTTAAAAATTTTACGCTCGATATAACGAATGCCTTGCAAATTCCTGTAGGTGCAAGTTTACTTTTGTCGGATATTGTCATATTTTGTATGTATCCTTACTTCTGCTTCGACTAGTAACATCTGTTGAGTGTACACTGGTCCCTCGCTTTGCGCAACTTCTTTTTGCGCGGTTTCACTTTTGCGCGAAATGCATTTGCCTACCAAAACTCGATTTGCGCGGCTTAAATAAATGCTTACATTTCATTTTTCAGAAACACAACACCCTAAATTATATGAAATTCATACTTCGCTTTGCGCGGTTTTGTTTTGCGCGAGACTTTTTATTCCCATAACCACCGCGCAAAGCGAGGGACCAGTGTAACTATTTTTTTTTTTTTTTTTTTTTGTTAATTCCTGGTAATGATCAGTTATGCTAACATGTACATATCTACATAAATGTAATTTTAAAGGAAAATTTACTGTTTCAGTTTGTTGGGTTTTTTACGTTTTATTTTTACGAATTTATTTCGCGAAGTATTTCTAGTGGCGCACTGATGAAAAAATTAAACATTCAGAAGCAATGAATTGCTTCAATAAATGCATACAGTGGTCAGTTCAAAACAATATTACGACTACTCAAAAACACTTTTATTAAGAGAAATGCTAGAGGAGGCGGTCCAAAAAAGCTCGGAGGGAACCAAAAGGGAAAATAATATTAAAGACTTTTTTTCGAAATCAGAATTAGGCGCGTTTTTTTTCAAACCTATATAGATTTCGAAAAAGCTTTCCATACAAAAAAAAAAGACTGGATAATTATCCAGGCTAAGGTTTTGTTGTATTTTACATTGAAAACATGTTGCGGAAACATATTTGAAAAAAAAACACGCCTATTGTTTTGTTTACCAAAACTTTATTAATTAATTTCTATTTTCTTATAAATAAATACATAAATTTCATTGCTAAAATCACTTGCTTTTTATAATCTAGTATTAATTAGCAAAAAAAAAGACTTTCGATATAACGAATTTTTCGATATAACGAATGACTGTGCATTATATAATTCGTAATACTGGACGTCCACTGTATTGTGAATATGAGCCTTTTTGGTCCATAAATATAGAAGTTAGTAATAACTTGACTCCAGCGCCACCTATCGGGTCCAGATTTTATTATATAATTTTCTCTTTTGGCACTGAACCAACATATGAAATACATAAATACTTTACAACCTATTCTCATACCTTACCTACCAAATATGTATACCCAAAAAATTTCATGAAAATTGGTTGGGCCGTTTCGGAGGAGCGCGACTTACAAAAAAAAATCATCATCAACTCTAACCGATTGCCACTGTGTGCTGCGACTGTGATACACATTAAAAGTCACTCAGTATGCTTTGAAAAAAAAAATCAAAAGCCCACTACGCGTACGCATGTTAGAAATACGAAAATGAATGCAATGAGAGAATTACAAAAAAAACTCATCATCATCTCCACACGATTGCCACTGAGTGCTGTGATAAACATAAGAATTCACTCAGTAAGCTTTGAAAAAAAATCAAAAACAAATGCTAAAAATACGAAGAGGAGGACGCTATTCTCGTTGGAATTCCTTTTCTACCAAATGAGAACCTCAAAAATATGTTCAATCACTTGTGCCACTCGATTGGTTTCCAGCCGCCGCTACTTAACAGAATTTTCAGAGCTAAACCGAATCGGGACTCTGTAATCATTCTTAAGTTCTGTTCACCGCACGACAAATACGAGACGCTTAAGAAAGTCGGAAATTTACGAAAAAGACATTCGCAGCGAATTCATCTAAGAGATGCTGGCTTTGATTCCGATAATAAAATTTATATTCATGAAAGCCTTACCAACAACAACCGCACAATCTTGCGACATGACATCCGACTTAAACGTCAACGTCAACTTGTGTCTGTTTTTACAATTCGTGGCCATATATTTGTGAAGGCTGATGTAAATACAGCAGCTGTCACCATACCCAACTTGGAAAAGCTGAACGAAATTGCCTGCAGGCATAAACAACAACATGCGGATAACAACTTACTAAATGATATCGATGATCATCCGCCCGACGATGCCAGAGCTATACAACAGCGAACTTCAAACAGTGAAACAAATTTTTCTTTGCTTAGCTCAAATTAATTTTTTAACAAAATTTAAAATGTTTGATTTAGCTGGTTTTTATATTGTTGTTTTCTCTAGTCAACATTCTAATAAATTGTCTGTAAATTGTGTTAGGATTGTTTTAGAAGGTGCTGTTGTTCATCACTCTCAAATAAGGTTGATTTCCATATTTACTTACTTAGTTGGCGCTACAGATCGAGGTGAACCGGGGCCTGCTTCTCGCAACCATTTGTGTGTGCGTGTTATATTTTTGCACGAATGGAAGGGACCTACAGTTTTTTGCCGACTGCGAACGGCAAATGATACTCTTTGATGCTTGTCAGGCATTCGAAAGAGGTGGTACCGTGAAAAAACTCTTTTAGGTGTTAGACCCGGCCAGGAGTTGAACCCGGGCAGCATTGCGTGGTAGTCCAACGCACTAACCACCACGGCCATTCGATTTCCATATTTGTCTTTCATAAATTATGAGTGAGGGACCTGAATGGTGGGAGAGTGAGCATTCTATGTCAAGTGGAGAGAGAAATGAAGAGTTCAATAGTACACGTACAATGCTGGATATTTTTTGTAAAATGTACTCAGGACTTTCAGTTTGCCACATAAATGCTCAAAGTTTGTCGAAACATTTAGATGAATTAAAGGATATCTTTAATGAGACAAGAGTCGATATTGTGTGTGTTTCGGAGACATGGCTGTCTTGTAGCATGAGCAACATCTCAATTAATATTGACGGTTTTAGATTATACAGAGCTGATCGTTGGTTGGTGCGGGGGAGGTGTGGCTATTTTCATTAAAGAATGTATTCCATCTCAAGTTATAATAACATCAAATGAAAATGACAAAATTTAGTTTATTAGCTCAGTGTGGCTTTAGTAAATGTTTGTTAGGTGTGATATACAAGCCACCCAATATTCTCGATACAAGTATTGTTACAAGCCTTATTGAAAATATTGGACTTAATTATAACCACATTATTGTCACCGGTGAGCTAAACATAAATTTGTTAAATGATAGGGATACATATGTTCTCAATTTTTCGAATACACTAAAATCTTTACACATCTCTTCCGTTAATACCTTATATCCGACTCATTTCAGTGCAACAACTTCAACGCTCTTAGATTTGTTTTTAGTTAATAGAGCGGATTGTATAAACTTTTATAATCAACTAAGCGTCCCTGAATTTTCTAAACATGATCTTATATTTTTAATCTACAATTTATCTCGCGAAAAAACAAAAAATAGGAAAATGTTACAGTTTTGCGATTTTAAAGCAATTGATTCAGATGCTTTAAAAAAGATGATGTAGAGTACACAGATTGGCAGAGCATCTACTTTATGCCTTCTATTGAGGAACAAGTGCATTTTCCTACAGAATCAATAAATAACCTTTTTGAGACGCATGTTCCCCTAAAACAAATAGTTATCCGTAATCGAGAATGCGAATGGTTTAATAACAGAATCCACTCTCTCATATTAAATAGAGATATTACGTATAAGAGGTGGAAAAGATTCAGATTGCCCGTCCTACTCGCAGAATTTAAAAGATTACGGAACTTAGTAACTGCGGAAATCAGAAAATCCAAGGAAAAGCTTTTTGCTACCAAGTTTAAGCCTAATACGTCAACTAAAAAAACTTGGAGCAATATAAAGAGCATAGGTATCAGCAAATAAAAATGCTCTGCCCCTGTTGAATCTGATCTATACGAATTGAACGAACTGTTCGCCAGTGCTTCCATTACATCTGAAGCAGCCCTCGATAATGGTGAAGAATTATTTCCTAGTCGGATGCAAATAGAATATGATTATAGTTTTCGTTTCAATAGAGTAATTGAGTTGGATGTTTTGAAAGCCATCCATGAAATTAAATCTGATGCGATTGGTCTAGACCTCATGCATCTTAGGTTTCTGAGAATTATTATTCAATAAATATTGCCTTATATCACATATAGGTATATACAATAGCATTCTCACTTCCTCCATACATCCCCTAGACTGGAAAAGATCGAAAATTGTCCCATTGCTGGAAACATCAACTAGTAGTACAAAAGAGAATCGGCCTATTTCTATTTTGCCATTTCATTCGAAAGTCTTCGAAAAACTAGTAAGCTGACAAATTTGGAATCACCTTAATGACGGCCACTTGCTTACGAATGTTCAATCAGGTTTTAGAGCATGTCATAGTTGTACGACAGCAATATTAAATCTAGTTGATGACTTGCGTATAGAAATGGATAATGATCAGGTATCATCTCTGGTGCTACTAGACTTTTCAAAGGCTATGCAGGTGTCCCACAAGGATCTATCCTGGGCTTTTTTTTACTCTGTTCAACAATGATCTGCCCCAAGTACTAAAACATTGTAAAATACAAATGTACACAGATGACGTGCAAATCCACCTTAGCTATCCCTTGGGCTTAGTTGAAGATGCAACAGCACGAATTAACGAGGATCTATGGCTTGTTGCTCAGTGGTCAGAAAAAAACAAACTTAGGTTGAATTCCAAAAAAAGTCAAGCTATAGTTATCTCTCGTAAAGCTATGGATACATCATATTTTCCTAATATCGAGATAAATGGCGCTGAAATAATATACTGCCGATCCGTAAAAATCTTGGAGTAATTTTTAACCAAACGCTTAGTTGGAATGATCACGTTGCACACTCGGTAGGAAAAGTTTATGGCGGACTGCGTAATCTCTATCTGCTTCCAGTTCAGACTAAAATGATGATGGTGAAATCACTTTTGTTACCGATTCTCTTCTATGCGCATCCTGTTTTTTGTGACCTAGATAGTTTAAGCCTGCGCAAATTTGAGGTTGCGTTTAACAATACTGTGCGGTTCGTTTATAATCTACGACGATTTGATCATGTCTCCGAATATACGCACAATGTCTTCAACATGTCTTTGAAGAATTATTTAAAATTCTAATGTTTTTATTCGACCTTAAGTTAAACCAAAATCCTCAGTACCTTTTCCAAAGGTTGCAGTTTGCTGATTCGGGCAGAAGTATGGCTCTGATTTTACCTAAGTTTAGATATAAAGGGTGATTTTTTAGCTGGTTTGGTTTTGGCAACACTGGTTTTGACAGCTGACGTGTGTTTAGTACCTTGTGTCACTGTCAAACAGCTTCAGTTTGGTTTGCAATTTAACCATGGATCGTCTTACAAATGAACAACGCTTGCAAATTATTGAATTTTACTATCAAAATTCGTGCTCGGTTCGAAATGTTCATCGCGCGCTGCTTCCATTTTATGATCGGCATTCTCGACCTTCTGAGCAGTCTATTCGGAAGATTGTGACCAAATTTCGCACCAAATTTACTTTGTTGGACATTAAACCACCAACACGTTTACGTACTGTGCGTAGTGAAGAAAATATTGCGGCCGTATCAGCTAGTGTGACAGAAGACCGCGAAATGTCGATTCGGCGCCGTTACTGTCAATGGTGAACGCTACCGAGCGATGATAACAAACTTTTTTTTGCCCGAAATGGAAGTTCTTGACTTGCATGATATGTGGTTTCAACAAGACGGTGCCACATGCCACACAGCACGCGAAACAATGGCGCAATTGCGAGGCGAGTTTGGTGAACAGTTAATTTCACGTTTCGGGCCGGTCAATTGGCCGCCTAGATCGTGCGATTTGACACCATTAGATTATTTTTTGTGGGGGTATGTCAAGGCTAATGTCTATAGGGACAAGCCCGCTTCGATTGACGCACTGGAAGCCAACATCCATGCATTCATTCGTGAGATACCGGCCGATATGTGTGAAAGAGTATGCCAAAATTGGACTCAGCGGATGGGCTACCTGAGACGCAGCCGCGGTCAGCATTTGCATGAAATTATCTTTAAACATTAAATTGCAAGGTTCAAACTATCGATTCAAATAAATATTTCATTCATTTTTTCAAATTTTTTTGTTTTTTTTTTTAAAAAAGTTCTCAACCTCTTAAAAAATCACCCTTTATAACATAACTAAAAAGCAATTTTTTGTCTATTCCATCAGACTGTGGAAATATACATCTTATAACAACGACGACTGGAAAATCAATGTCGATGATGCATATAGATCTGTCACTGAGGAATTAAGCAAACATAACATTCAGTGGCACTCGTACGAAAACAAAGCTACCAGGTCCATAAAAGTAGTAGCAAGAGGTCTCCATTTCTCATGTGATACAAGAGAAATAGTCCATGACTTATTACAAAAAGGATTACAAGCCAGCAACATTCTTTAAAATGAGATCCTAAGATTCCAGTGGAGAATCAGTGAGGAAAAAGAGGCCTCTGCCTCTATTTATGATCACATTTGATAACAAAGATAGTGTCGAAAAGATCTACATTATTATATCAATCATGGGCATAGTTGTAAAAATTGAGCCACTGCGAAAGTCCAAGGTTGTACCACAGTGCAGGCGTTGTCAAGCCTTTGGGCATACACAAAAATACTGCAACCGCGACTTTGCTTGTGTTAAATGCGAAGGAAAGCATGCAACTAAAAACTGTCAAAAGACCAAAGAACAAGAAGCGAAATGTGTGAACTGTCAAGGCAATCATCCCGCAAGCTATAGAGGATGTCCAGTTGCTAAGAAGTACCAAGAAAGCAAAAGTAAACGTACTTCTTTTAGAAACAAGTCAACAACTACAACGAATAAGAAAGTAACGGTTGAAAATAAAACCTTAAACCAACCGGCCAATCCTAAACAAAGGCGAGGAGAAAAACAAGTCCTATTCACCAATCGTTACAAAATTTTCGTAAGAATGCTTTCTCTTATCCTCAAACGATTGGATAATCAGGATTTGATAATAAAATAGCTAAGCGAAGAAATCGCTCATAAAAAACAATGATGGACAGAAAACTTAGAATTGCAACATGGAATGCGAACGGTCTTTTACAGCACACATCTGAACTAAAGATCTTTTTAGACACTGAAAACATAGAAACATAGATAACATAGAATTCGCAATTATATTTTCGGCATGCTTGATAAAGTATTTTTCCTTTTGTGTTGATCAACCTAGATCCCCAGTGGGTATGCTTGTATGCAATGTATCTGTCTGTCTGTCAATCTATCTATCTATCTCTCTGGCTGTCTGTCTGTCTGTCTATCTGTCTATATTAATTGACCAAAATGTTTCATATTCACATTTCACCTGAAATTATGAAATTTTGTATGACAGGTACCAGAACCGCCGGTTGTTGAGTAACCGCACTGATGCTATGTTGTATTCTATAAAAAAAACTCCGAGTCTATAAAAGGCAAACATAAATATGTACATTGTACATATGTACATATATTCATTTTTATATATATATATCTAATAACTTAACTCCAGCGCCACCTATCGGGTCCAGATTTTATTATATAATTTTCTCTTTTGGCACTGAACCAACATATATTGTGAATATGAGCATTTTTGGCCCATCATTAATAACTTGACTCCAGCGTCAATGAAATATACCTTATAACCTATTCTCATACCTTACCTACCAAATATGCATACACAAAGAATTTCATGAAAATCGTTTCGGAGGAGCGCGAAATACAAAAAAAAACATCATCAACTCCACACGATTGCCACAATACCACGACCACTGTTTGCTGCGAGCTGCAAGGCTGCAACTATGATCCACATTAAAAGTCACTCAGTATGCTTTGAAAAAAAAAATCAAAACCCAATACGCGTACGCATGTTAGAAATACGAAAATTAATGCAATGAGAGAATTACAAAAAAAAACTCATCATCAACTCCACACGATTGCCACTGAGTGCTGTGGATACACATAAAAAGTCACTCAGTATGCTTTGAAAAAAAAATCAAAAACAAATGCTAGAAATACGAAGAGGAGTGCAATGAGAGAATTAAAAAAAAAACTCGTCATCAACGCCACACGAATGCCACTGAGTGCTGTGATTCAGCTTCTGCTGGCAAAACAATTAAAAAAAAAAATACTTTGGAATGCATTTTGTACTATTATTCAGCTTCTAGTAATTGCACAGATATGATTTTGGTCTTTAAATCTGCGTATTGAATGTAATTAAGCTGAGAATAAATATCAATCACATGAGAGAAGCTGTTCTGAAGTAATAGCCGTTTGTTTTAAATTGAATTTTCGTTTTCTCATTTGAAGTCCCTTAAACTCTTAAACTAAAAATGTATCTAATTCAAAGCTAATTGATAAACCTTCTCCGAAAAATAAGTAATCTCATACCAAAAAAATCGTTAAAATCTATTCAGCGGTTCTTAAGATCCTTTACTACAAACGTAATATGACACCGATCGGGACTTTGTTTTATACTATGTAAGGATATAGATTAAAGTGTAATACCTTAACTTTACGGCAAAATACTTGTAACTTTCGTAATTTTTTAATCTCTCTTTATGCACAAAAATTGATTGATTTGGTTATCACTAAATTGATGAATATAAAGCGTATTTTTTTTAATGTAATTTCTATAACCATTTCAATTTATTTTTTTTGCTTTGTTTAGTACTTATAATGAGGAGTTTGGAACAAATTTCAGTTTTTTGGTACTTTTTTTTAATCTCTCTTTATGCACAAAAATTGATTGATTTGGTTATCACTAAATTGATGAATATAAAGCCTAATTTTTTTAATGTAATTTTTATAACTTTTTAAATTTATTTTTTTGTTTTGTATAGTACTTATAATGAGAAGTTTGGAACATATTTCAGTTTTTTAAATATATCTTAAATATTGGTAAAAACTTGCACTTACAGTGACGCAGTCAATTTTTAACTGAAACAGATAAAATCCAACTGAGCTTAAGTTGGAACATTGTAGAGCTTGTTAAGCTACGAGCAGACGATATGCAAAAGTCGCATATATATGCGAGTCTGACGTAATTTTTGCGTCATCATATGCGATTAATGCTCGCATATCGTCTGAACACCAATTTAGGACAGCCCGCATATACTCGCAAATCATATGCGGACGATATGCGACACCCAGTTCGTAAACCAATTTGCGACTTTTCCGCATATCGTGTGAACACTTTCGCATATCATTCGTGACAATTTGCGAGCATATGCGATCATTTGCAAGCGTCCCAACCATATGCAACCGGACGAAAACCTTACATTGCATATGACCGCATATTTGCGAACAAATCCGAGATCTCAAAAGTTTGAAAATTGAGTTTGGGGCGTGTGTAGGTACTTTTTTTTTATTTTTATCTTACATTTTGCTTTGGTTGGGTTGTGTTGCGAGTTGTGACAGTTAAATTGTGAAGATAATTTTTAGGTCTGTTTGGTAACACGTTATTTTCGTAATACTTTGTAAAATTACATAGAATCACATGAATCTGTGTTTGTTAACTCGAAAAAATCACGGTACATCGCAAGCTGAGAGCGAAATGAGAGCGTAAAAAATAAAGAGCGATGAAATTGTACGCAACATCTTTTGCTTGTGATGAGCTGGACAACTCTGTCAAATCAGGCCATCTGACAGTTTGACCAAAACTGTGTTTGTTTACTTTTGTGCAAGTTTTCTGTCTTTGAGTTGTCCTCGCTTGTGCACAAAAAGATACCAAACAGACCTTTTATATGTAATTGTGTAAGTAATCAATCCGTAGGCTACCTAGCGGTACACGAAAAGAGTAGTGTCGCCATGTTATTATAGTCGAAATAGTAGGTCTCTTTGGTAACATTTTTTTGCATAAGGAATTGAGACCTGTCAAATAGTAAAGTCCTCTCAAAGATAGAAAACTTGAACAAAAGTTACCAATCGCTTTTGAAACAACACTTGGTAAAACAATTTGAGAGCCATGAAACTGTCATGATTCTATGAAAGTTTACATAGTAGGTTCGCGTACTTTTTGCACTTAATATGGGTTTTCTGTCAAATCTCGAAGAGTGGGGTTGAAATTCTCTCAAAGACAGAAAAATCACGAAAAAATAATGGAACGCGTTAACTGGAATACGGAAATAGTATTGCAAAGACCAAACATTTTCGTCAGTGGACAAGAAACGCAGCATCAGCAACGGGCCATCTGACACGGGAATGCTTAATCGCATGTTCCTGTCCGCTTTTTGAATTCGCGGTTTTACCAAACTTAGTAGATGACCAAATTGATCGGACGACATGCGAACGAAACCGTGATATAATTCCGGTTCATCGCCAAGCAGTTCTAGCAACAATTTTGCGCAAAAGCCTTCAGTCTCGCGAAGTCGCACCCAATCTTTGGCAAACACACGACGAATCCTTTGCACTTGCACACTCGCTTCTTCGTGGCTTCCATCATCGTCGTAATTTTCCATCATATCTATTGCCAAAATAGCAATAGCAGCCCATTTCCTTTTTGACATTTTTAATATATTCGAACACTTTAAATTGTCACAAATCACCAACACATTACAGAAAATACAAAACGTCAGAAGATTAATAATGCTCGCAAATCTGCATATGATTGAAAATATGTGATCTGCAAATTGTGTCGCATATCGTGTGAACACCTCGCATATAGGCCACATTTGCGACTCCATTTGCGAACATATCATATGCGAACACCATGTTCGCAAATGCGTTTGCGAGTTTTTTCGTGACGTCAGCACTCGCATATATATGCGACTTTTGCATATCGTCTGCTCGTAGCTTTACAAATTCAAGTATTGGGAACATTTTTTGGTTTGAACTTGTCATTTGTATAGTGCTCTCTAGAATTTGCATTTTTTATTTGTGACGAGCTAAATCGTACTAAATCGACCACTTTGCGGTGGTGGGTTGACCCTGTCAGCGTAGAATGCAACTGCTTCCTCGTTGTTAATTGGGGTGATGTCTTCATCTAGTGTGTCCAGGGCGCTGAGGTACCACGGCTGGGGTAGTCGCTGTTGGGTTGTCATACTTCTTATTAGCTGGTTCGGGTGGTTGGTTGTGTTTCCTGCTAGCTTCTTCGCCTACATCACGAGGTACTTGTCGATTGGTATTGTTTTTGCTTCTGAATAAAGATGTTCGTTCCTGCAGTATCCTTAGAATCTTCCTTTCAAAAAGTTGTGATGGCTGTGATCGAAACTGATCATGTATTCTGGCTATTTATATCCGACCTATAAATGCAATCCGCTAGTGGAACTCGTTTCCACGGCATGTTAGGAGAGTGAGGGGCATAGAACAGTTTAGAAGAGAGACACAGTATTACCAATCTCATCAAGGCTGATACACCAATAAATATTGTTTTTAAATGGAGATATTGAAATAAAATGAAATCAATGAAATCATATATAATATAACATTTTTCAGTTTTCGGTTTTTTTTTTCATAAAAAACTATATCTTAGGGTAGTGAACCCACGCCAGATAGAGCAGAAACAAATACCTGTTTGTTTGTTTTTGTTTTGCTTCATTTAGTGTGGGTTATTTAATAGACATGATTTATTAGTTTTATCCTAACCAGGCAAAAATTAAAACTAACTTAACCTAAACTAACTTAATCTAAACCTATATAACTTAAATTGATCAATGCCCTGACGTGTAATCCTTAGATCGCTGATACCCCGGCCAAGCAATCGATACTAATATTCGTCTACTTAGCCAGATACCCACCCAGGTATGTATCCATACAATCACATGTCAGCGCTTATCTTTACCAAACCTAATCTAACCTAAACGTTGGCCACAATCCAGTCGAGCCACCAGTATTTTTCTCTGTTGTATCTGCTATTATTGCTTTTATCTCTTTCAGGTATGCTGACGCAGTATCTCAGGTTAGCCATTTCAGCCCCTAAGTTAAAAGGTTTAGGTTTAAAAGATTTTATTTAGACGTTCATTTTACATTTACATTAGTTTACCCGCAAAGCAAAGTGCTTATCTGCAGGTGGTTGTAAAAAAGAAAACATTTAGTTTTGAAGTGATTTAAATCCAAAAATTATTTACAATTGATTTAAGTTTAAGAAAACAAAAATTAAATTAAATAAATAAAAAATTGCAATTAGTTTAGTTTTACTTTACGAAATATAATTGAAGTAAGTGCTTTTTAATCTCTTTTCTTCTCTTCTTAAAATTCGGCATAACTTTCAAAAATTGAGGAAGTGTGTTAATTAACTTTGGAATCTTAGTTCTCGATTTCCGTAATTGTTGTAAGCTTCCGGAACTTCTAACATCCCTTGGGCTCGTCTTCTTGTGTTAAGCGTGTGGCGTATAGGCTGCAGAAACCGCTGATCATCCATGTAATGTAATAATGTTTTCATCTGGAAAATTGCTTTGACATTTAAGACCTTAAAAGATGAGCTACTAGGTCTAACAATTTTAACGAGACGATGTTGTAGGTTTGATATTTTATCCAGATGAGTTTTCGCCGCGTTTCCCCATGCCAAAATCCCGTATCACCCGCTTTTGGACTTCTACATTTGAGTATCGTTTAAGATACACCACTGCAAAAATAGTGCTCTTTAGTTGAAGGCGCAGGACATTTTTATGTTCACGCCACAAAAAATGCTCGTCGGTGGTTACTCCGAGATATTTAATGCTTTTGACTACCTCAATTGCATTGTTTTTAGTTGATAGTGAACAGCCCTCGTTTCGGTAATAAATCTGTACAGTTTCCTCTCGCTTGGATGGAGTACGTATGTGCATCACCTTTGTTTTGGCTGCATTTATAACCAATCCATTATCATGGCACCAATTAGAGACAGCGCTGAATTCATCTTGCAATGACTCCACGGCAGAATGCAAGTATTTGTGTTTTACCACGAACGCTATATCATCGGCATAGGCATAGGCAGTACATTTTTTGAACAATCTCAGGAGTTCATTGGTATAGAGAATAAATAATATAGGACCCAATTTGGAACCTTGTGGTACAACATACTCGATAGTTTTTTGATTGCTCATTATGTCCGACACTTTGACTTTTATCGTTCTGTTAGTCAAATAACTCCTAAGCCAGTTCGCCAGTACTTCTCTCAAACCGATTCTGCTGACACTTTCTACTAGTTTTTCATGTGCTAGAGTATCAAAGGCTTTGCTAAAATCTATAAATAGCACAAGGGCATGATGGTTTTTGTTAAGTCCAGCATTAACTGTATTAGTAAATTAACCCAGTAACGATTCGGTGCTCTTACGTTTTTGAAAACCGTACTGGTTTGGGTGTAGCACTTTATGTTTGGTCAAAAAACAATTAAGTCTATTTACAATTGTTTCTTCCAAGATTTTTTCAACAGCTGATAAAATTGCGATTGGCCTATAATTCTCAGTGTTCTTTCTTGTTCCTCCCTTATAAAGGGTGATTTTTTAGCTGGTTTGGTTTTGGCAACACTGGTTTTGACAGCTGACGTGTGTTTAGTACCTTGTGTCACTGTCAAACAGCTTCAGTTTGGTTTGCAATTTAACCATGGATCGTCTTACAAATGAACAACGCTTGCAAATTATTGAATTTTACTATCAAAATTCGTGCTCGGTTCGAAATGTTCATCGCGCGCTGCTTCCATTTTATGATCGGCATTCTCGACCTTCTGAGCAGTCTATTCGGAAGATTGTGACCAAATTTCGCACCAAATTTACTTTGTTGGACATTAAACCACCAACACGTTTACGTACTGTGCGTAGTGAAGAAAATATTGCGGCCGTATCAGCTAGTGTGACAGAAGACCGCGAAATGTCGATTCGGCGCCGTTCCCAGCAGTTAGGCCTTTGTTACAGCACTTTTTTTTTGCCCGAAATGGAAGTTCTTGACTTGCATGATATGTGGTTTCAACAAGACGGTGCCACATGCCACACAGCACGCGAAACAATGGCGCAATTGCGAGGCGAGTTTGGTGAACAGTTAATTTCACGTTTCGGGCCGGTCAATTGGCCGCCTAGATCGTGCGATTTGACACCATTAGATTATTTTTTGTGGGGGTATGTCAAGGCTAATGTCTATAGGGACAAGCCCGCTTCGATTGACGCACTGGAAGCCAACATCCATGCATTCATTCGTGAGATACCGGCCGATATGTGTGAAAGAGTATGCCAAAATTGGACTCAGCGGATGGGCTACCTGAGACGCAGCCGCGGTCAACATTTGCATGAAATTATCTTTAAACATTAAATTGCAAGGTTCAAACTATCGATTCAAATAAATATTTCATTCATTATTTCAAATTTTTTGTGTTTTTTTTAAAAAAAAAAGGTCTCAACCTCTTAAAAAATCACCCTTTATATTGGGCGAATAATCGACATTTTCATCAGGTTAGGCACATAGCACTGATTTATACTAAAGTTTATAATTTTAGTAATTATTGGAGCAAGATGTATAGCATTTATTTTAAGATCTACTGCTCTAATATTGTCTGCTCCAGGACCTTTTTTACTATTTAATTGACACAGTAGTTTATGGACTTCTGATTTCGTTGCTTCTTCTAAATAAATGTTTTGTCGAAGTTGCCAGTTCTCATGGTTTGATATTATAAATTAGTGATACTTACAAAAATATGATCAATGAGCGTTGCAGTGTTATTTGTTATATCAACGCGTGACGGTCGCTTGATGACGCTTGTCAGTCCTTTTGAGGCCATCATCTCCATGTATTTTAAAACAAGGGAGTTGTTCTCATCTTGAATGTTTATATTGATATCACCCAACAGAATATTTTCGTTATTTTATTTAATAATTCCATTTAACTCGTCAATGAATCTTCCAACACTAGAACTTGGTCGTCTGTAAATTGCATGAATATGTTTTTGTTCACCTTTATGAGTAATTTCTAGGTGCATGCCTTCGTAATTAACTGGATTCGCTGGTATTATTGTGTACGTTATGTTGTTTTTAATATAAATTGCGACACCTCCGCCTTTCATTGTGTTACGATTAATAAATTCAGGCTTAAATCCATCAATATTATAAAAATAATTTTTTCTTTTAGGTATATTAATTTCATTCAGCACTAATATATATATCCACATAGCATAACACATTATCAATTTCAGCTCTAAAAGCATCCCATGTTTTTGTTATCGATCTAATGTTAAAACTTATGCAGCAAAAATTCATTTTTTCCAAGTATTTTTTTTCAATGCCGGTAACACCATGTATTACCCTAAAGTCTACATCAGCTTCACTGTATGTGTCTTCCATTATGATTTTTTTATTTTATTTCAGTCTTCTTATCCGAGCATTTTGTATATAGGAACGAGTATTAGTTGGTCATCTTGTTTACATCGTTACAAGTACCGATGTGTATTGTTTCGCCGTTTTCATTTTTTTTTCCGAGTATTTTGCCTGTTGTCTCCCACACAAATTTCCAGTTACACTCTCTGGCTTTGTTTTTTGCTAGCCAGAGAAGGTGTTTATTAGTTGGTGTGAGTTGGTTATTTACAAAAACGAATGCTTCATTTTCTGTAAGTGCATCTTGGCCATTGCAAGTATTTTCCCTAATTTTCTTTACAGAAATATTGCGAGTAGTTTTGGCTTTCTTTATTATGTTTGCTTTACACGTGTGAGTTGCAAAAGAAACTATTATTGTTGTTTTGTTAGGATTTTTTTTGTTCGTTCTGTAGACATCAGTAATATCCGAGTTGTTTATATTATGGTCAATTGTTTTACCCAGTGCTTGGACAATTTCCATCAAATTTTCATTTTGTGTCGGTGGAATATTTTTAATTTCAATGTTGTTTTTTAGTAACTGTTGTTCAAGTGTGTTAATTCATAGGATTCGTTTATCAGTTGCCCTTCTAGCAAAATGGTAGATGATAGGTAAATTTCTTGAATCTGATAAATATCCATGTGCATCCAGATACAAAAATGCTTCAGGTGGTGTATTTCCACTCTGTAGTAAGTGTATTTCTGAAAACGTAGGGTTAGGGTAAAATAAACCTGAAATAAGTTAATTTTCAGTAAAGTTTGCTGATCGCGCAAAACGATTTCGGACAAGATCTGAAATTATATGGTCGATTCTGAATACACCGGAAGCATCCATCAGTCTTTGATTAGAGATATAGTGTCGAAAGTCAGAATTTGCACTTCTGTACATCTGCATGCATGCTCGGAGACATTTTCTCTATAAAAAAAAACCGAAAATTTCCATAAAGGATGAGCTGATTTTCCACCAAACTGGGCTCGCATAAGTCAGAATTGGGAGAATGAATGCTTGGTACATATGATCTTTATATCGGAACAAAAATTTGTCCAAGTGCACACCTAAATACAGCAGTATTCGATTCGATGCAAAGTCTATTTTGTAAAAAAAAACTAATTCAATTTGCAAAAAACGAATTCAAAGTGCAAAAATACGAATTTAATTTGTAAAATAACGAATTTAATTTGCAAAAAAACGAATTTAAAGTGAAAATGCTATATATGTATACATAATTTATGTTGTTTTCTGTAATGTATGTTAGGAGTTCGGATAAATTTTTATTGGAGATTTGGTTACATGTACAAGCACTTTGTTTGCATGAGAAGAGGTGACTAATGGTAAAAGTTTGGTTTTCGTCGCAGAGGTGGCAGAGTGTTGGGGCCTCTTTGGTGATTAGGTGTTTGTGTGTGGCGCTGGTATGGCACATCCTTAGTCTTATGTAGATTTTTGTTTTCTTCAGGGGTATGCTTTTCAGGTATATGGCTTTTTCGGCATTTGGGTTGAATTGGGTGTAAAGATGGTTGTAGTTTGGCCAGTTGCTTTTCCTCTTGTATTTCCAGGTAGTGAGGTCTGTAAAGTGATAGGTATGTTAAGCTCTTTCGCGGAAGCACATGCCGCAGCAATTGTTGAAGGATGTTTAGGCTCTCTCCTACGTTTTAAAATTTTTTTAGCATCGTCGTGGATTGGTGTGTTTGTTGGGGAGTGGATTTTTCGTATAGTTGGTAAGATGAGGTAGTCGATCCTTCCCGTTATGTGAGGAAGCCCAGCGTCGGTGAGTAGGTTTCTAATGGGAGTTGTCCGAAAGGCTCGCATGCTGGTTCTGATGGCTGTATGGTATGGTGTTGTGATGAATTGAATGGATGATTTTGAGGTTTTGCCGTATATTGATAGGCCATAGTCGATTTTTGATATAATAATCGATTTTATAACATTTATCATAATGTTTACATTACAATTACTATTTTTTGAACAAAGATATTTAACTATATTAACCCTGGCAGTGAGCGCTTTTCTGATAAACACACAATGATTTCTGAAGTTATGTTTAGAATCAAATATTATGCCTAGGATTTTAGCGGAGTTGACATTAGTTAAGAAAGTGTTATTTAAGTGCACTGCTAGGTTTTTTTGGCAGCTGTGCTTTCTGCATATGTGCAATATTTCGCATTTCGGGAGAGAAATCTTAGAGCCTGAGTATTCACCCCATTCGGAAAGGCTCTCAAGTATTTTTGAAAATATGTGTTCTAGTATCGTCAGGTCATTGCATTTTCAGAATACGATTAGGTCGTCTGTGTAAATCATATGGTCTGTTTTTTTATGTTTGTCGATTATTTTATTGATTTCGTTGAATGCGACGATGAAAAGGACGACTGATAGAGGCGATCCTTGAGGAATGCCGTTTTCCAGTTTATGGATTGAGGAATAGGTACCGTTCGATTTGATGCGAAAACGTCTGTTGCTTAGGACTGACTTTATGTATTTAGAATTCTTGGGCCCGACTTTCCAGTCGAGAAGTTGTTTGATAATGACGTGTATGCCGATTCGGTTAAAGGCTTTTCCGAAACCGATCAGCAAGACGGATACGTGGTTCTTTTCTGATAAGGCTGATGAGACGAATTCGTCTAGGTGCAAAAGGACGTCTATTGTGCCGCGTCCTTTCATGAATGCAAATTGACGGTTGTCGGTTAACTTGTTTTTTGGAGAAACCAGAACAATCGCCTTGATATTATTTTTTCCAGGATTTTTCCCGTGCAGGGAAGGAGGGAGATTGGGCGGTAGCCCGAAACGTTGGAGCTGTCTTTATTGGGTTTCGGTAAGGGAACAATGTTGGCCAATTTCCACGCTTGTGGGATTGTACCAGTGCTCAGGATATTATTAAATAAGTCAAGTAGTTTTATTTTAAGGGCTAGGGGGCTATTTTTTAACATTTGATATGATATGCGATCAAATCCCGGGGTTTTTCCCTTGACTGACGCTAAGGAACTTTCTAGCTCTACCATGTTTATGTGGCCTTCGATATGAACGGCGGAAGGGTGGGTTGTGTATGTTGGTGTTTGGCTTGTTTGAATAGAGAGTTTGCCGTAAATGAATTTTAGGTTGAAGTTCGATTCGTTTCCGGACTGATCCCAAGTTTTTGCAAAATGCTGTGTAATTTCCAATGGGCAAGTTATGGTCTTTGCTTGGGTCTTGATTGCCTTTATTGAACGGGGGACATAGTTCCTGTGAGGGTCTTTATGTCGGCCCATAGTTTTTTGGATGAGGAGTTTGGGCTGATGTTGGTGGTAAAGTTCTCAAAGCAAGTTGATTTTGCTGCTTTCACGGTCTTACGAAATTTTGCATTTTCCTTACGGTAAACGATGAGGTTGTAGTCAGTAGGGAATTTCTTGAACTGTTGCCAGGCGTTTCGTTTTATTTCGCGAAGGTTTTTTATTTCATTGTTCCACCAGGGAACAGTATTGTGGCGTATTTTATTGGTAGACTGAGGGATAGCTATGTTGGCGGCGGATCTTATATATTTTTGGATTGAAGCAGCTTCTTTGTTGATGTTGGGGGAGGGTTGTTTCTGATGGATTTGGTTTGAAATTAAGGACTGAAATAGGTTCCAGTTGGCTTTGTTTAACAAGAACGTTGGTTGAGATTGGGGTCTGGTATTGTTTGTGCTATTGCAAAGTGAGATTGTTGTGGTTATCGGGAAGTGGTCGCTACCATGGAGGTCATCCAAAACGGCCCCACTCGGAGTTGGGGATGAGGAATGGCGTAATAATTGTGAGGTCGACGTGGGTAAAGGTTTTGTGAGTAGAAAAGTGAGTGGGCTGGCCATCGTTTAACAGTGCTAGGCCTGAGTTCGTAATAAACTGTTCAACTAGTTTGCCACGTCTACTGCAAGTGTTCGAACCCCAGGAAGGGCTCCATGAGTTGAAGTCACCTGTTAAGAGAATGGGCGTTCTGATATCGTTTATGATGGTATCGAGGTCATGAGAACTGTTGGTCTGGGGGAATATAAATGGAAACTACTGTAATTTGTATGCTAAGGTCGATTTCTACTGCTGTTGATGAGATGTTGGAGTTAATATTCAGGAATTTGTGAGGGATGGATTTATGCACGAGAAGACAGATACCTTGTTTTGCAGAGTTATTTGAACTGAGGTTGTGGAAGTAAGAAGAGTATTGTTTGGGCGGCGAAGGTTGGAAATTATGTTTGATGTGCGTTTCCTGTAGGGAAATTATGGATGGCTTGAGGTCATTAATAAGCAATTGCTGCTCATGGTAATTGTTAAAATAAACTTTAAGGTTCCATTGGAGTACCTTTAGTGCCGATTTGGTTGGTTGAATTCGCTTTTGCACAGTATAATCTGGGTTATACTGTGAAGAGATTGGGTTGGGTAAAGTTGAAACTTTTCTCAATACATAAAAATACACTTATCGGGGAAAAAAATAGTTTTACAGTCGAAGATACGGAAGAATAAAGCTAGTAAAATATGCATTATTTCTATTATTCAAAACAAAACTTTCTTTTATTAAGAAACACCTAAGATAACTTCAACTTAACGTCAAATTTTGTTTTAAACTGAAAAAAAAACAACTTAAAAACGAAGTTTCGGCATGTTACAGAGCCACCTAAAATAAGCATATTTCATATCTTATGAAAACAATCATTTTATTGTATAGGTATATTTGTTTTTATGAATATACTAGCTGATCCGCCCGTGTACGCGTTACTCACATGACAGATAATTGCCAACGCCACCTGTGGGAAGTTTTTGTGACTACACCAAACTACATATATATTATTACATTTAAAATTAATATTGTTGATATGAAAATTCTAAACGGGAAAAACTAAATTTTAAATATCTGCACCCCAGCGCCACCTATCGGTTCCAAATTTTGCGAGACTTTATTTTTATTTAAATAATATATGGTGTGAATTTGAGTCAAATCGGTCCTGACCTGAACGCCACCTAGGGGGTTCTAACATAAACAAAAACCATCTGGAGCACCACTCGAACATATGGTGTGAATACAAGGCGGATAGCTTCAGAGGTTCAGGTGATAGTCGGACATACCGTAATGAACAAATAAAAGTTACCACCTCCGAGTTTTTAAGAACCTTTCGCTGCAACTATGATTTAACATTTTTAAAGAGTAAAACTATCAGTAAATGCTTTCAGCACTCGTTGATGGTTAATCTTGAGATAGAAATTTTTTATTTGGGAAGTTTTTACTATCATATTTTTAGTGCAATACAATAATATGTTAATGTAATACAAAAAGTGAACTTAACATATATAAACATTATAAACAAATTTGATTGAAATCCGACTAAGCTATTTACTTTTATTTAGGACTAGTGGTTACCCGGCGCGCTTCGCTACACCCATTGAAAATAATGTTTATGTCATAAAAGTAATGAAATTTTTTTGAGTGACTTTTTGTGAATAGTATGAATAGAAATGAATGGAGAATTAAATACCGACAACTCTATTTGGATTTAAGAAAACTGTCCAAGCAATGATATCCTAAAAACTCAAAAAAAAACATACCATCCGATTGAGCTGAAACTTAAATACAATATATTTTTTATGAAGCGAGAAGTGCACGTAAATCAAAAGTTAGCCGTTAGCTGTCATCGTGCATTGGAGTAGTAATAATTTTGAGATTTTGGTTTTCATTGCCATCTATCGGAAAACTTAAAAACGTTTGATTTACAAACATTTCTCGCTTCATAACAAATATATTGTGTAAGTTTCAGCTCAATCGAATGGTTTTGAAATTTTGCATTTCCAGCGCCATCTATCGGAAAACTTGAAATTTTTTGAAGTACGAACACTTCAAATATCAGAAAAAGTATATAGTGTCAGTTTCAGCTCAATCGGATGGTTAGTTTATGAGTTCTGAGGTATCAAACGAACAGCTCATTTGTATATATAAAAATTTTAAATCAGAAGTACGTAATTGGAGGATGACAAGTTGATTAGTACTTTGTGTGACCACCGCGGGCCTTGATTACAGCTTGAATTCTCCGTGGCATAGAAGTCACTAGATATTGACGGTATTCTCTCGTTATGTAATTTTTCCAGGCTTCCTGAATTGCTGTTTTAAGTTCTTCTTTTCTCTTTGGGTTCCTGGATACTATTTTAGCCTTTGAATGAGCCCAGCAATTCTTGATCGGGTTCAAATCGGGCCTGTTTCCAGGTCAATCCAGTGTTTTTAGACCGATGCTCGCTACAAAAACCTTCACCTAGAGACACATAAGATACAAAATTATGGATAAGTTACACCATTTCATTTCTAATGCTCTATCGCGTTTTATAATGAAGGAACTTTCTTTTTTTGCTCGATGGCATGGTGCAGAATCATCCTGAAATATAGGATCAATAGTTACAGGAAACAGGCCATCTATGGAAGGCACTAAATGGTCCCTTATGACATTGATATAGCTGTCTCCGTTCATTGAATCGAAAGTGAATCGAAGTACGAAATGCAGCCCTATTTCATAAAACATAGAGGAAATTTATTGCTCGTTAAAACGCACTCTTTTTTGAAATCTTCTCCGCTCATCCGCCGTATGTACCGGATACCGTCAGATGAATTCAGGTTACTTTTGCTTTCATTAGTGAAGATAACAGCTTTCCAGTCATGTTCGGTCAAGCTTTGATGAGTTTTATCAAATTGCAACCTTGCAGCTTTAATTTTTGCGGTCAAAGATGTTTTATTTCGTGGTCTCCTGGTTACCAATCCGAATGAATCTAGCCTTCTACTGACCGTACCGGTTGCTAGTTTTTTTTGTGGTTCTCCAAAAATTCTCCGATTTCACTTGTTTTGCAGATTTTCTGCGATTAGCGCATGAAATTCTTTTTAAAATTCGGTCTTCCCTTTCAGTCGTCTTCTTAGCTTTACCGGTGCCAGTTTTCCTGGCAGAAGTTCCATACACTCCAATTTGTGTCAGCAATTTTAAAACTGTGACATGGCTGCATCCAATTCTCTTAGAAATAGCTCGGGCTGAAAGCCCTTCTTTATATAAAAACTCAATTACTCCTGTTTGCTCAGTGTCAAGTTGTTTACCCATTTTGACTACACTGCACTAAAAGTGGAATTGAACTGAATTGATTTGCAATTGATGAGAAAAAACATGAAAATGTAACTGTTTTTTAACCGCTACCTACTTTTCCGTGAAAAATTTTGCGGATGTGGGTCATAAAGAGGTTAAATTAGTAGCTACTTAATGATTATGGGAAATTTCAGGGTGGTAACTTTTTTGTGTCCATTACGGTACATACGCACCAACGTTTTTATACATTAAGATATTAATAAGTATTATTTTGATTAATTCAAATTTACCTGATATTGATCCGATTGCCCAGCATAAAGTATTCAAGTTTTTCCATGAAAACTCAATACCATTTACTTGATTTAAAAGTTTAAGTGTCATGATACGCTCAGTGTCTGCATAATCCAAATGTGTTAAAAATACTAAGGTCTCGCGCATATTTTTATATAAATTGATAGCATTTGTATCTTTCATAAATTCTCGTACAACTTCACCATTTTCGTTTTCCACAACCAGAACTTCTTCGGGCTTTGCCATGCGAGATATCATAATGAATCGCACTTTTGACAAAATATTGGCGTAAAAACGTCGACGAGAAAATGAATTTCGTTTCGCTAAGGAAACAGTATCTACTTGTAAGTGGGTAGAATTTAGGGCATCTGAATTGTAAAGATCTTCAACGAGACTATACCAGTATTCGAGACAGATCTTAAATATTTCCACATCTTCTACTTCCGATATCATGACTAAATAAAGCAACGCTTTATTTAAATATTCAATATACTTTACATCTTCTACAAGCTTTCCGTGTTCCTTAAGAAACGTGCATAAAAACATTGCCAAGTTTTGCACGAATTCTTGTTCCATATCAGATCCGTTAGCGTATATGTGATTCATATTTGTATTCTGACCAATCATTTGATCTAATTGTTCCATTGTATCTTTGAAGAGTTTAACAAAGTTTTGGTTATAATTAGGCACATTTAAGCCAGCAATTTCAGCCAAACATTTTAAAGTTACATTTCGAAACATGGGTACACTAAGAAATTTAAAAATTAATGTTTCAACGAGCGTTGTTTCGAAAATATATCCCAATGGGATCCAATTTAGAAACCTCAAAAGAGTGTCCAGAGTCACCGCGATCAATGGAGCATTCATAGAACTTTCCAGCACAAATGAACATAATTGGAAAATTTCAGAAAACTCAAAGCACATAGCATCTTTCAAATGTTTTGCTTTTGTTTGTGTTATTTGACCGCCGCAGAAGTCGAAAACTTCTTCGCTTAGATTCTTCAATATAACCATGTTGTTTTTACATAAGCTTTCATTAGTTTTTGAGGCTCCAACTATATCGCTTATAAAAGTATTCCAATTTTTTGGCCACTCTCGCTTCAATATTTGCACTAAAATCATGTTTAATTTATTTAAATAAACTTTATTTGCTTCCATTGTATCCTGATCTGATGATGTTTTTATGATAAGCCCAACTACATACTTTTTGATTCCTTCACATTGGTTTCTTGGCAAGATTTTCCAACGAGTTTTGATTACTTCTTCTAGAATTTGCAGAGCATAAAACTTTGTTTGCTGGTTCTGAGAATATTCAAGTATGCTATCAACTCTAGTCCAAGCATCTGGGTGCTCCTTTAGCGTCGTAAGAATATCTTGTGCTAGACGTAATTGCTCCCCTTGCGAAGTGTAAAGACATTCAACAATTTTGTCCAGAAGGCCAATGTCCAGTTTCTCCGAGAAGTCTAACAGTTTGCTAGCTTCTTCTGTCGTTAACATTACCGCCATTTTTTTGTAGTAAAAATATCTCTCCCTTCTCTTGGAATAAATTTTGATACTTCTGAGTGTGAATATATCACTGCTGTTTGTAATGTAAGAATAATATTTGAAGGATATTCCTTTTTGCCAAGAGTTTTATGGCTCGTTTATGTTCCAAATCACCACATCAAGTTTTTTAAGACTGCAAATATAAAGAGATATGTAAATCAATTTTGTGTCATCAGGGAGTAGTAAAAATATGTCAGGAAGTATAGATTAGGACCTTTTAAGATCAAAGATCGATAGTATGTAATTGCAAATACTAGAACTTTTCCAGTTTCCAGGGCTTTCATAAAAATTATAAGAATAAAATAACTTTTTAACTTTAACCCAACATCTTCTTTTATTGATGCATTTTTTCGTTTTAATTTTATTTTTACGTCTTAATGAAAGTATTATCAGCAGGGACGCCAAAATATTCCCGGAAAAGGTGTCAAAATATGCTCTTACTATTCCCGGGAAAAGTGTTGAAATATGCTCTTAAAAATTCCCTCAAAAACTCATCAATACCAAAAAATATGTTAGTGTAGTTTTTTAGTGATTTATTGCAATGCATTTATATGAATATAAATATCATACTTTCATTTTACCAAAGCACACAATTTAGTGATCGTCTTCCTAACTCAGATTTGCATTTAGCAATAACAACATACTTCAAATCTTCAAAAAGGAATTTGTGACGATTTTAACGAAATATTGCTTTGTCTTCACTGAATACACGTTCAACTTCAGCAGCTCAAGTTGGGGCAAATTGGAATGCCGAGATTTGCGATAAAGTTTAGGCACTGTTTCAAATGCTCCAGATCACTTTCGCACCGCCAAAAATGCTGCAAATTCGACTCAATGTTTCGAAACCAGTTGTTTTCAATCACGTAATTCAATTTTGTATATACGCTCTAGCTCTATCTTTGAGCTGGCTAAGTCGTTTACAAATTGACATGCCTACCGCGCGTTTTTAATTGATTAAATGCAATCGGTTAAAAGGAAAAGCCCGCCTTGACACATTACACCACATACGACATACTGACGCAGTACCTACGTTCAATGCCGATTGAATGCTCTCGAACTAACAAATTAAAAAATGAATAAGTTCAAGAATTACATGCGCACAAAATTAATCTTTCGGCAACGAAAAGGCCAGAATATTCTCTGAAAGCAAAAGTGGCAAAAATATTCTCTAACGCTGAAAAATAGCAAAAATATGCACGGAGCATATTCTTTATGCAATATTCCCGATTGGCGTCCCTGATTATCACCATAGCTCCTGCTATTTCAGTTTTTATTTTTTTGATTTTTTGTTGATGTTATTCACACTTTCCAACTAAATTGTATAAACAGACAACAGCAGATGTCAAATATTTTGTAGCAACTACTATTGTTTGCACTTTCATGCGGTGTGAACAACTGTGCAATATTTTGAGGCAAATGGTCGTGCAAACCATTTGCTTGAAGCTGTTTCTGCAAACTTTTTGCAAGAAAATTTTGCATAGGCGTGTGTTGTAGCAATAGGGTAGGCACTGACTGGCTTTAACTTGGCAAAGCCCAGTGTTGTAACTGTTACTAAACATCAATTGTGCTTATTTTACCTCCAAGTGGTAGCCATCGGGTACTGGTCGCTGCCCACCCGGGCACGACTTGCTAAACTTATAAGCGCGAGTGCTGAGCAAGCGAAAATAGCAGCACTATAATACACGACAGCGGACGAATTCCATAGATGTAACCAACGGTGGCGTTAAATTTCCAAAACGGAATCAAAACCTTATCTGAGCTACTTCGACATATTCGGAGCTCAGGTCGATAAGGATTTCCACGTACTAGTCAGGGTCGTGGAAAAGAGTTGGTGGCGGAGGAGCCCCAACGGCCAACGGCAGCGCTCAAACCCCCGTAGTGGGTTACTGACACCGGTGGACCCGGCCCCTTGTCCTAGGGGTATATAAGGATCTGGCTCTCCAGGTTGGGGGTTGTGCGTAAGGTTAACTACCTACCGCGTAAAAAAATATGGTTTCGAAACAACCAAAAGCCTCGGAAAAGGACGAATCTACTGTTGACAACCACACTAAACGAAAAAATGACAATGACGTTCCGATCTGCACCTGGAATGTTCGCTCACTGAACGGTGACGGTGCACCCGAACAACTGGCAGAGGCCGTAGACTGCTATAAAGCGGATATAACCGCCATCCAGGGAGTGCGATGGGATGGGCCAGGCAGAGAAAGAATGAGAAACTGCGACATCTACTAGGGTGATTGCTATACAGAAAAAAAACAGCGCTTATTCGGATGCTGTAATTTACGTTATGATCGCCCTTTGACAATGTAGGGTTTTCTTGTAACAATGTTGTAGGTTTTCTACTTTTTCCCTACCTCTCCTACCAAGCTATGGGGATTAATAAAGGCTATCCCAAGCCGAACAAGGTGATGGCTAAAAAGCCGCACTGATACTTAGAATAAGAAAGAACAGGCTACTGGAGCCGACGAGTTCGATGTTCCAATTGATTTTTATTTCATAATTCTTATCTTATTTATACAAAATCTTATATACAACTTAGTTCTAAAATATCCTTAAACATATAAGATAATATATACAAAGTATGTCCACATATGTGTACAGACATCGGTGATAAGAATTCAAATGAAATCTGATACAATTTATTACTTTGGTTAGTGTGCAGCTAAATCATAACGCACTTCAAAGTGACCTGAACTTTGTGCTGATTCGTAAAACTGTCTGTCATGTATCGGGTGTCGAGTTTAATGTGTTTCAATGTTTGTGCGTAGTGCATGAATGATACTAGGTATCTGTATTTTAGTTGTGTGGGACCATATAGGAAATGTATGTCATTGATCTAATTATTATGTTAAGGGATGAATGGCACTACATCCTCACTCTCCCGGGAAAAAAAAAATGTTTTGTATTAAAAAAATTTTATTTTTTTTATTCAAATGAGTTTTAGTCTGTTATTGTGTACTTCTTTTAGGGCCGATTTTTCAATAGTCAGATAAACAGTCAGTTTGCTATCTAACGTATACATATATTCGACTGTTTATCTGCTAGATAAGTATTTGTGCATTTTTCAATCGTCGAATAACTGCCAGTTTGTTATTCAATGATTTTTTTTATATCAGTCGAACTCAATTATTTTTTAGCATTTTTTAAAAAGTAAAAAGAAAATGAAAATGGAAAATATTGACCCTCTTGTGAAAAAAGGCGTTAGTACCAGGTACTCGTGAAATTTGATGTGTAAACATACGTTTTTTGTGTATGGGTGCAGTGTGGCCAACCGTTTAAAAAATATGTAGGTAAATTTCTTTTTCTATTTTCTTGATTACATATTATACATATATGAACTGCTAGTGGTCTCTTTCGTAAAATGTCTGAGATGGCCATAGTTTCTATGTAAAATTTGTATAATGGATAAAGAGAGAATGCACTAATACCAAAATAATCATATACAGAATTAACTAATACTAATTTTGGTAACGCGTAACGGACGAAGGCGAAAAATTTATCCATACCGAGAGCTAAGATGTTTACACATCAAAAAGTAAAAAAAGGGCGGTAAATTTTAAACCATCTGAAGTGCGTGTATTGATAGATATAGTGTATAAGTTTAAAGAAACAATAAAAAATAAATAACAGGTAAAATGGCTTGAAAACCAAGAACGACAGTGACACAGTAGTCATCAAAGATAAGTTTCAAATATATACGCGTATATACAAAAAAAATACTGGCTTAATATTTCCGATTTACAGCATCTACCAGTACTTTGCCTACTAAGGCCAGTGTAAGGACGAAGTTTGATGAGTTGGGTGAAGCGCGTATAGAAGTAGTGCAGTTGCAAAAACAAATTGCATAAGCTGAAATTGAATATACAATAATTGAACACGAAAATAAATAGAGGAGCATACAATTCAAACTCTTCATCTGAAGGCAAGAAGAACACAACTTTAAAATGCAAAAATGCATGTATGTAGTATTATATGTATTTTGTTTCTTTATGTAACATTAGTTGGTAATAAACTTTTTTATTCGCTATTTATTTATTTATTTATATCTTCTTCTATCTGTTCAAATATTCCATCAGACTCAATATGTAATAACGCCTTGCTCAAGAGTTAGTTTGCATCGCATTCCAATACTCAAAACAGGAAATTCTCCTCTTCAATAACAAAATCATTGTGTATATCGAAAAAAAAATCCATTTTTTTAGTACTTAAAACTCACTTTTTACAGTTCATAAACAGACAGTTAAAGTTTATCTAGCTCACAATCGGACAGACAACTTTATTCGACAGATATCTATTATATTCCTAGAATAACTGCTATTCGACTGTTGAAAAATCGAGTTTTTTGTTATCTGACTGATAAGTCCTATCTGATGTTTAACTGAGGTTTATCTGACTATTGAAAAATTAGCCCTAGTGTATTATTAATTTTTATCATCGTATTAACACCATTTAATTCTATGACCTCATAGGGTCCTTTGTACGGTAAATCTAATTTCTTTTTATCGCCTACTTTTAAATATACTAAATCACCTTAATCTTTAATGGGTTTGCTTTCTTATCTACTAAATTCTTTCTTTCTAACTTAGCTCTTAGTAATAAATCCTTGGCAATATTTCTCATTTGATTTAACCCAAATTTTAATTCTAGTCCATAATCTTCTATATTATATACAGGGTTACAAGTATCATCAGTTGAATCTTGTGGTAATTTCACTAGTCTTCCATATATTAATTCAAATGGAGATATTCCTATACTGGAATGTGGTGTTGTATTGTAGCTAAATACAGAATATGGTATCCATTAGTGCCAGTTATCTTCTTAGCGAATGCTAGTAGGTGTTCGTTTAGCACTCTGTGGTTTCTTTCTATCGAACATAATGTTTCATGGTGATAGGGTGTTGATGTAGCGTGGGTTATTCCGAATAACTCATAAAGGTTTTTCATTACCTCATTAATAAATTCAGTTCCCATATCTGTTTTAAGAATTTTGAAGCTTCCGTGCCTGAGTAGGAAATTTTCCACTAATGCTTTTGCTACCGTTTTCGCATTCTTAGTTTTCATATGTATTGCCTCTACGTATTTTGTAAATTCACATTAATTAGTATATAGCAGAATTCATTCGATGGTCTTAGTGGTCCAACTGTAAACCGTGTCAGCTGATACTATTTCGAAACTTGTCGTTGGTGTTTTTGTTATTACTAATTTTTCTTTAGTGTTTCTGATTTGTTTACTCTGAGCACATACTTTGCACTCGTTGACATGATTCTTTACCATTTTATTCAAATTCTTCCAGCAATATCATTGTTTGATTTTATTAATTGTTCTCTTAACTCCTGAATTTCCTCCTGCATGTGGTGTATCATGAAATTCCTTTAATATTTGTTCCTTCTTTTCTTTATCATTAATTCTTGTTGGTGGTTTATATATTAATATCTTAAGTTTTGTACCTCGGCCCTTATTTTCTTTTTCTTGCAGCTTTCTATAAATTTGTTTGAATCTATTAATTCTTACGTGCTCATATATTTCATCATTATTTGCAATGGCCAGTTTTGCAAAACGTTGCCTATTCATTTCGAATAATAGCTTCTCCAAGATCAGACCTAAATCTAGATATGGATTATCGCTAAATTCTACTATTATATTTTTATTTATACTGTCGACAGTTATTTTTGGCAAATTATTATTGTTGAGCATCCTTTTAAACTTAAGTTTCTTTACATTTCTTATTTCTGTTAGGGCCGATTTTTCAATAGTCAGATAAATAGCCAGTTTGCTATCTAACGAATAAATATATTCGACTGTTTATCTGCTAGATAAGTATTTGCTATTTTCCAATCGTCGAATAACTGCCAGTTTGTTATTCAATGATTTTCTTCATATCAGTCGAACTCAATTATTTTTTAGCACATTTTAAAAAGTAAAAAAAAAATTAAAATGGAAAATATTGACCCTCTTGTGAAAAAAGGAGTGAGTAATAGGTTCTCGTGAAATTTAATGTGTAATGTAATTAATTAATGTGTAATTATTGTTTTTTGTATGTATGCGGTGTGGCCGAGCGCTTACAAAATATGTAGGTAAATTTCTTTTTCAATTTTCTTGATTACATATTATACATACATGGACTGCTAGTGTTCTCTTTCGTTAAATGTTTGAAATGGCCATAGTTTCAATGCAAAATTTGTATGATGGCGGATAAACAGAGAATACAATAATACCAAGAGAACCATATACAGAGAACGCACTAATACAATGTTTGGTTACGCGTAACGGACGACGCACAGTGTGGTATTGAGCCCCAAAACCTGGCCAAAAATATTTTATATTTGTAAGCAAACTGAGTTTTATTTGACTTCTAGAGTAAAAAATCGTAAAACAAAGACTGATTTAGGTATCGAGGCATTTATTCATCACTAGTACTATGGTCGATAATGCTCAATACCAAGCTGTGCGACGGCGAAAAATTAACCCATACCGAGAGCTAAGATGTTTACATATCATAAAGAGAAAAAAGGGCGGTAGAGTTTAAACCATCGGAAGTTCGTGTATTGATGGAAATAGTGTATAAGCTTAAAGAAACAATAGAAAATAAAAAAAAAACAGATAAAATGTTATGTGGCTTGAAAAGGACGAAGTTTGATGAGTTGGGTGAAGCGCGTATAGAAGTAGTGCAGCTGCAAAAACAAATTGCAGAAGCTGAACTTCTTGAATATACAAAAATTGAACATGAAAATAAATAGAGGAATATAAAATTTGAACTCTTCATCTGAAGACAAGAAGAACACAACTTTCAATCTGGTAACCCTATACACAGTTAATATTCCATTTGCACAGGAACCATTATCGGAATGGTATTTAAGAGCAGAGTTTGAAAATAAAAGACTATCATGCTTCTTTTGCAATCGACATCTTCCAATTCTATATATGTATGTATTCTAGATTCTATAATATCTTATTCTCCTCTTCAATAACAAAATCATCGTAGTATCGAAAAATATCCATTTTTTGTCACTACTCAATTTTTACAGTTCATAAACAGCCAGTTAAAGTTTATCTAGCTCACAATCGGACAGATAACTTTATTCGTGATAGCCGCATTCTTGTTAATTTAGATGATGGGTTCTTATGTGTAAAGAGACGTACTAACGGTCTATGATCTGTTACTACTACAAATTTCTTTCCATACAGATACGGTCTGAAATGGTTGATAGCCCAATGTATCCCAAGCAATTCTTTTTCAATGATGGGTTTGTTGAGTTCGTGTTTATTCAGACTCCTACTAGCATAAGAAATTGGAAGATCACTTTCTATTTCACCCTGAGATAATATTGCTCCAAGTGCGGTGTTAGATGTATCTGTTGTTACTACAAATATCTCTTCGTGGTTTGGGTATCTTAAAATGGGTGGATTCACAAGTTTGTTTTTTAGCGTAGTGAATGCTGTTTGGCATTCATCCGTTCATTTAAATTCTGTACGCTTCTTTGATAATGCATTAAGTGGTTTTGCTATGGCTGCAAAATCTTTAATGAATCTTCTGTAGTAATTACAGAATGCTACAAATCGCTTAACATCATTCGCATTCTTGGGAGTTCGGTGTTTTGTGACGGTGTCATATTTTGTGGGGTTATCCCTTCATTTGTTTATAAGTGTCCAAGGTATGTCACTTGTGTCTGTAGCCAATTACATTTTTTTGGATTAAGTAGAAATGACCACGATTTGTGGAAAATGCTGTTGCCGTTCTGGATTTTTCGTGAAGTTCTATCTGATGGAAAGAACTACTTAAATTTAGTGTGGAGAAATATTTCGCTCTGCCTAGAGTATCAAGAACATCGTCTAATCTTGTTAATGGGAATTTATCATCCATTATTTTTTTGTTTAATTGACGGAAATCTACTACTAGTCGCCATTTCTTTTCTCCTTCACTATCTTTTTTTGGCACGACCAGCAGAGGTGAATTAAATGGACTTACTGAAGGTTCTATAATGTCTTCTTTCGAGACTTTATCAACTTGTTGATTTATTGCATCCAGCTGTGTATGGGGAAGTCTGTAATATTTTATATAGACAGAATTGTTGTCAGTCATTGATATTTGTTGTTTATAGAAGTTATTTACTGTCAATGAGTCTCCTGTTAGATGAAAACAATCTGCGAATTCCTCACATATTTTAAGGATGGATTGTTTAGCTTTGTGATCAGCTATATTGATATTTAATTCTTGTAGCAATCTCGTATATTGGTCTTCTCTTTTGTTTTTGTCATAGTTTGCTTTCATGTTTACTACATGATAATCACGTAGTGGGACTACTTTTGGTGTGAATGGTTGAACCAGCACATCATGTTCTAGTGTGTTTAAAAATGCAATTTGAGCTATACCTTTAAATGGAATGATAGAGTTGGCTATGAATACTCCTTCTTGAACTTCTTGGTTAAAAATAATACTATCCTCTGTTACATTTAGATTCATTGGAAGTATTGACTGTGTTCTTCCAGTCAATTTTATATCTGTTAATTTGGGCAATTGAGTTATCATTGGAAGTATTGATTCATTATCATTTATTAAGAAAGATATTGTGAAATTGTCATAATCTATCTTACATACTCGTCATAATCGTCTTTATAAGGAAATCTCTGCCTAAAATACCATCTGTTAAAATCGGGAAATTTTCATCACAGATTCAATGTGTATCTGTGCTGTAACTGTTCCTAAGGAATATGCTTCTGAATCAGTTACTCCTGTAATTCGAATTTTGTTTGTTGTGTCTAAATTAATGTCGGGCTTTAGAAGATTAGATTTTATGATAGAAACATCTGCACCTGTATCTATGAGAAATTTATTATCGCAAAATGTGATATTGGTGTGTGTTGATATGTAATTAGTTAAAGTTTTGTTTAGATGAAAAATTGATTTTAATGTTTGTTCTCTAAGTTATATTCTGAGTCTCTCAGGCATTCGGAGACTTGTTGTCCGTTTTCCGAACTATCTATGTGATCTACTCTAAGGTGTGTATTACTATTATTATTGCTTCTAACATTACCGTTGTTATTTCTAAAATTATTACTGTTTCCAAAGTTATTGTTGTTACTATAATTCCTAAAATAACCATTGGTGTTATTGTGGGCACCGTAGCGCAAGTGGTTAGTGCGTCGGACTACTGAGTCAGCGGTCTTGGGTTCGAATCCCGCCGCAAACACCTAAAAGTTTTTCACAGTGCCCACCTCTTTCGAATGTCTGACAAGCATCAAAGAGTATCATTTGTCACGATTGAGGTTCTCAACTCGCCGTTCGGAGATATAACACGCACACACAAATGGTTGCGAGTAGCAGGCCCAGGTTCACCTCGAGCTGTAGCGCCAACTAAGTAAATAAGTACGTTATTGTTTCTATTATTATTAAAATTACCATTTTTTATCACATTTATAAACAATTTAATCCTAATGCTGAAAAATCATACTACCCTGAAGACATTTCACATAGAAAGGTAAAAATATATATCAGACTAGCTGTAGCCTGCCCGACGTTGCCCGTGCTTAATTTATTAATAATTTTATTAGTGAGGTCGTTAAATGAGATAGTAAAAAGTACCACTGAAAGTGGAGATCCATTAAATAGAGGGAGAGAAGGGGATAAGCAGTTGTTTGTTTTCACGCATATTTTCCTGTTTGTTAGCAAAGATCTGATATATTTGAAAATGTTTGGGCCAATACCCCAATATATATTTTAATTTGTTTAGGACTAAGTGAATACCTATCCTGTCGAATGCCTTCTCAAAGTCGAGGGTAAGAATGGTTGCGGTTGCGAGCCGAAAGTGCGCTGGCTATGTAAAAGTCTAGATGTAAGAGAGCGTCGGCGCACCCTTTGTTCGCTCTAAATGCTGCTTGGTTGGGAAGAGGGAAAGTGGTTGCGAGTTTCCAGTTTTGTGAGATTACACCTGTCTAAATGATTCTAGCCTTTGTGGAAGGAGGTAGGTTTCTCAACATGGGGTAAGATATCCGGTCCCTGCCTGGTGTTTTACCTTTCAGTTTGGTTAAGATGCATTCTAGTTCGAGCGTGGTTACTTGTGTTTCAATGTGCTTTGCTGGACCTGTGATAGTTGAAGGGTTAGACAAAGGTGAGGCGGCTAAGGTTATCGGTTTTTGTGTCCTAAAGCTTGTGGGGAAACACTCGTCCCTTGAAAGGTTTGACCATCTGCGTGCGAATAAGCTGCTTATTTCTTGGGGTGTTGTAATAGGGCCTTCTGGTGTAGCTATGGAGCATAATATGGATTGTGGGGTGGAGTACCCCGAGAGGCTGCGAATGTTATGCCAAATTTTTGCGGGTGATGAGTTTGGATTGAGCGTTGAAGTTAAGTCGTTTAATTATTTTGCTTTGCTTGCTTTCACTTCCCTGCGGAACTTAGCATTTGCCTTTTTGTATAGTATTAAATTAATACTGTTGGGGGGGTTTTTTTTTTAAGTACTTCCATGCTTTGAGTTTTTCGTTTCGAAGGGTGGCTAAAAGGGGATTCCACCATGGCACAGTTAGTTGTTTAGAGCTAGGAGAACATTGTGGTATAGATTTACTTGCAGCAGTCCTGATTGCTTTAAGTGTTACCGCAGCCTCTTTATTGAATCTTTATTGATTCGGGGGTGAATTTCGAAAGCTAGAGATAATTTATTGGAGTTAATGGGGATTCTACTATGGGGTATGTTGTTTCTTATTAAAACCGCAATACCCTGTTTTGCTGTGTTGTCATGGGCGAAGTTGTGGAAATGGGCTGTGTATCCTTTAGGTACCGATGGTGCAAAGTTGTAAGCGCAATGTGTCTCTTGCAGAGACACCACACAGGATCTTTGTTCTTTAATAAGAAGGTTTAATTCGTTGTAGTTGTTTATTAATCCTTTTATGTTCCATTGCAGGATCTTGCATGTTTTGTTAATTTAAGTTGATAGATTGGTGGGTTGGTAAGCTTTAGGTCGCAGGCCACTCCGGTCGAAAAGTCCGCATCGGATGTGTTCCAAAAATATGTGTTACTATTAATTACGTTATTTGTTATAGAGGTCAGTGGTAAGATATGAGAAGAGTTGTTTGTGGTTGATAAGGTTATTGGCGAGGGGAGAGGGCGGTTGTGGCGGGGCGGAATAAGTAGTTTTGAAGTTGTTGGCTGTTGGTTATCTATGTGTTCTGTGGAGGCAGATTGGGAGTTAGGTGAGTTATTTACAGGTTGCTTGGTTGTAGTTTTGTTGTTTGGTTTCGTTGTTTTGTTGGGTTATTGTTTGAGTTGGGGGTGTGGGTTTAGGCGGTTGCGTAACAGGAGAAATAGAGTGAATGGCTGCTGAGGTTGTTAAGTTTTCTCTGCATATGTGAGAGCAAAGGTGGCCGAGTGAAGGGGCTGTGACTGGTGGTAGGTACGTCTGGCTTCTGCCATACTGCATTTATTTCTTCTTTTGATTTTTAAGATTTCTTTATTTTGAATATATATTCTACCGTGGTGGGGATCTGGTAGAGGTCGAATGTAAAAAGGACGTTGGACGTTGGACGTTGATTGCCATTGACAAGTTTCGTAAATTTGTATACGTCAACGACACCTTGTGGCTTCATATCGGCTAAAATTTCACTCTCTACGATATTTATCAGACACGGGGATTACACAATGCCTTTGGAGGAGTTAAAATTTGCATGCAGTTTGGCAACTACAAGGCATTGGTTAGCGAGATTTATGATTCGTAAAAATGTGTCTGCGACCTTTTGGGATTTGGTGAGGATGAGTAGATTACCATCTCTCAACTGGGAAATGTTCTCGTACTCGGTGCTCATTGCATCTATAGCATTTCTTAAAATGAATATGCTCACCGATGTTAGTGGTTGTTTACTATTTTTACTATATTTTTACTATTATGTTTGTCGTCTTTCGCGGAAATAAGTACGAATCGGGGATTTTTGAGGTTAGAGTTGGGTGGGAAAATGGGGAATTCGTCAATGATAGTGGGTTTGGTTTTTTCGATCGGGGTTCAAAATTCAGCGCATTGGTTTCTGCCAGCACACTAAACCATTTCCTGCGCTTTATTTTATTTGGCCCCGGGGCCATGATTTTACCGAAATCAACTAGTAGTGCGCGTGGAAAAGTAAACACGCGGCTATGAAGAAGGTAAAGTAAACAATCGGATGAGTGAGCGAGATAGATATCCCGGAAAAAGAGTGAACATAGAGAATACCAACTAGCAACACTGAGTAAGTCAACACGACGTTAATGCTACGAGAGCTACGCGGAGACTGTACTACACCTATCTTAGTAGTTAATATAGTAAATAAAAATCTTATTTTTATTAAAACGAATTAGTACATATGTAAACATTCGACTTTGAATAATTCAGAGGAAAAAGTTGCTTAGGTTTCGAAAAATACTGTATAATGTATATCATACATATAATGTATATCAAATGTTATGCTAAAAATTAAAGCTCTTAATGATCGACTTTGCGTAAAATTAAGCCTTTAAACAAATGATTGACAGACAGAAAAAAATTAATTTGAATAATTAATGATTAATCATTTATGTCGAAATATTTTTGCAATTCAGTCTATTATTAACAGGTGCTGAACTTAAACCTTATATAGGGTTATCCAAACTGTTGCATACGGGTTTTATTTTTTCACTTGTTAAACTTTTCGCGCGTTTTGTTTACATTTTTAAGCAATAGATCGTTTGTCGGTAGCAGTGTGTTGAAATTGTGCAATCCTGCAATCCCAAGGCCGTTCACTAACGAGTGAACATCATCTTCAGTGATGAAGCATGGCTGTTCAAAGTAGTAAAATTCAGCCACTAAGGCAACACTTAATCTAACAGATTTCAATGTAAATAACATCATGCATGTACATAACTTTTCGCCGTTACTCATTTTCTTTTTTGCATACCAAGCTTATGTCAGTTAGTTGATTTTTAGAACTCGCATCGTAATTATCTTTTGTAAACTTAAACTTCGAATAAATCTTGAATTTCTTAATTTGTTTTAATTTTTCGCTTTTTATCTATATAATAAAAATGAAATGATGATCGTTGGTAAGCGCATATCTTGAGAACGGCTGGACGGATTTGGCTAATTTTTCTTTACAAATGTTCGATATAGTCCGAATGAGGTCCTAACGGAGAGAAAAATTCGATAGGTGGCGCTGAAGTCAAGTTATTAACAAATTCTATATTTATTGGCCAAATGGACTCATATTCAGAGCATATGTTGGTTTGGTGCTAAAAGAGAAAACAACAAAATATGGACCCGATAGGTGGTGCTGTAGTCAAGTTATTAGCAAACTCAATATTCATAGAAACACAGACAAAAAAAATATAAAAAAAAAAATAAAAAAATTTGATGCAAGACATACGAATCAATCAAAACCGGTTTGGTGGTGCGATGATTCTTCTGGCAAGTGATTTTCGCCAAACATTGGCCAGTGGTTCCACGGTCAACACCAGCAGATGAAATTAATGCATGTTTGAAGTCGTACGTTTTGTGGAAACACGTCAAGACACTCAAACTAAGTATAAACATGCGTGTTGAGTTGCAGAATGACCAATCTGGAGAAATATTTTCAAAACAATTGTTGGACATTGGCAATGGGAAAATCCCAATTGACATATTGACTGGTTGTATTACATTCCCCGTCGATTTTTGCCAGTTCACCGAATCAAATACAATTCTTAAAGGAAAATACAAAGGTGAAGACGTTTTGTGGGCACCGTAGCGCAAGTGGTTAGTGCGTCGGACTACTGAGCCAGCGGTCTTGGGTTCGAATCCCGCCGCAAACACCTAAAAGTTTTTCACAGTGCCCACCTCTTTCGAATGCCTGACAAGCATCAAAGAGTATCATATGTCACGATTAAGCTCCTCAACTCGCCGTTCGGAGTCGGCAAAAAACTGTAGGTCCCTTCCATTCGTGCAAAAATATAACACGCACACACAAATGGTTGCGAGAAGCAGGCCCAGGTTCACCTCGAGCTGTAGCGCCAACCAAGTAAGTAAGAAGACGTTTTGATACCACGCATCACAATGATTCCGACCGACATGCCATTCGACTTTAAACGCTTGCAGTTTTCTGTGCGGCTTACATTTGCAATTCAAATTAACAAATCACAAGGGCAGTCATTGAGTGTTTTCGGCATTAACTTTGAAAATCCATGTTTCTCGCATGGTCAATTATGTGTCGCCTGTTCCCGTGTCGGACAACCATCAGCTTTATTTATTTACACGCCAGACAAAAGAACAAAAAATGTCGTATATCATAAAGCATTGCAATGAAGGAACATTAAAAGGTTGGAGCGAAGCACACCGGGCTCAGCTAGTATCTAATATAAAATAATATTAGATCGTTCGACCCCGACATGATCGCGATTCAATTCCTTCTATAATTCGTGCTTACAACAAGAGCAAATTACTGAAATCATTGGCAACATACGCTACATAGCATTAAGGTTATTTGCATATCGATGCAAATAATATTAAGCACTGATATTGTTCAGTCGAAACGCTGTGGTACAGTTGGTACAAAGACAAAAGACATCTTTTGGACAGTGATTCTAAATTGCGGTTTTTTGCAAATACATAATAAATTTTGCTGAATTACGGGTTTTTAAAGTAAATAGTTCCCGTTTTGCAATCATTCGATTCCGTCTTGCAATAAGCTATAACTGTTAGCATAATCATACAAGCCGTAGTTCAATTAACCACCAATTACAAAATAATTTGCTGGTGCATTCAACATGGCTGGTGGTGAGGAACCTGCTGCTGCTGCTGCTGCTGGAAATGGAAATGGAAACGATTCATTCTTTAAAGGCAAAAGCGTATCAATTACGAAACAGCTCATAGATTTAAAAAATTCTTTAACGCCAGAATATATTTGTGACTTGGACGAAGCTGCAATCTTGTTAAAACTTGATATATTAGAGCGCATGTATAAAAACTTCGAAAGTGTACAAGATGGCTTGGAACTACAAAATCTAAGCGAAATTGAGATTGGCGCATGTGCAGTGTTTTCTACAAAGTTCATAGAGGTCAAGGCAACGCTTACTCGTCATTTGAATAAGTGTCGGGCTACTAGTACACCACATTCATCGACTATGAAACAATTTTCATTGGACGAGCCTATTTTTTCATTGAAAATTGCACAGCATAGAACACGGTTACCAGTTTTGCAAATTCCGTGTTTCAGTGGAAATTACTCCGAATGGCCAGATTTATTTTCAATGTTTCAGACGGTTGCTGACCACGATACAGAGCTAGCAAAAATTGAAAAGTTTCAACATCTGAGATCGAGCTTGAAGGATGCAGCGTTGGATACAATCCGCTCACTAGAAATTAATGATAAAAACTACGATTTGGCGGTATCAATATATGACTGTCTGCTAATACATCTGATTGGTCAGAAACTTGATGGCAAATCGCAGGCTAAATGGGAAGAGCAAACACCAAGCAATGAAATACCAACACGGAAGGAAATGTCAAAATTCCTGGAAAGCAGGTGCCAAATGCTGGAAAACGTTCAAATTGCGACGGGAAGCGATACATCTAGCAAACAGGTGAGCAGAAAATCATTTCAAACTATTAATAACAGTCGAAATATATTTGTTACATCTAACACAAATACTAATGCCTGCAATCTTTGCAATTCGTGCGAGCATTTTATCCACAATTGTCCACGCTTCCTAAATATATTTCCTGCATCTCGTTACCAGGAACCAAAACGGCTTCAATTATGCCTCAATTGCCTAAAAAAGGGACACATATTAAAGGATTATAAATCCACGTGGTGTCGTTATTGCCAAGCGAAGCATCATTCATTGCTTCATGTGAATACTCCTGACTCAATCTTACCCAATCAGTCGGAATCTGTCCACATGCCAGCTACTTCAAACGCTACCCTGATTTCCACTTCGCGTAATGGTGCCCAGTTCGAGACTAGAAGGAATTTCACTGCAAGCTGTGTTTTCATTGCCACTGCCGTGGTTTTCGTCAAAAACTGTCTGTCTCTCGTTCTTGTTCTTCATGTGCTCGCGCTGTGTGCAAACATTATAAGGGTATTCATATCTCCTTAGCGTGTGTAGATTATAAAAAAAAAAAAAAAAAAAAACAGGGCTGGTTCTTCAGTTCCGTGTAGAGCCATTCTCTGCTTCACAAATGCATTGTATTACGAGTCGCATGGCAAATCAGCTTCAACTTAAGAAAACGAACTCAACAACACTTACTTCTGGTATTGGGCAAGCAGATTTGGTTTCCAATGAAGAGGTTAATATCATAATCCAGTCGCGTGTTGGAGATTATTCAACCTTGTCTACTGCCATCGTCGTTCCCACTATTACCGATAATCAACCAAACTGTACGATTACTAACATCGACTGGAACATTCCTTCGAATATAGAACTAGCAGACCCATTATTCTTTAAGTCACAGCGGGTGGACCTTCTCATTGGTGCTAGCCTCTTCTTCGATATAATGTGCGTAGGTCAGATACACTTAAGTCGAAACTTGTCCTTACTTCAAATAACTAGATTGTGGGGTGGGTTGTATCTGGAGGTGGTAAAAATGTCGTCGAAAAATCATCCTGTCTAACTACAATTAAAAATGTATCATCAGATATTGTTCAAATTGCAACTGATAATGATTTGCATAACATAGTAAGTCGATTTTGGGAAACTGAAGATTGTAGCTCCACCGTACCGAACGCCAATAAGGAAGATTTGGAGTGTGAAAGATACTTCGTAGAGAATCATGTTCGCTTAGCATCAGGTGAATACTCTGTTCGTCTACCTATGAAGATATCTACTGATAAACTTGGCGATTCATTTGACCGAGCACTTCGTCGCTTCGAAAATTTGTAGAAAAGGCTCCAGAATCGACCTGAACTGAAACTTCAATATTCTGAATTTATGAAAGAGTATTCTGATCTTTCCCATATGTCCCCAGTTAACTCTGTTCCAGCTGGAGTTCCCTCTTTTTTCTTGCCGCATCATTGTGTATTAAAAGCCGACAGCACAACAACCAAATTGAGGGTTGTCTTTGATGGGTCAGCGATCACCTCTTCTGGAGTTTCACTAAATGATATCCTGCTAGCGGGTCCAGCGATCCAGCCCAAATTATTCGATATTTTATTGAGGTTTCGCTCATTTAGAATTGCATTGACGGGTGATATCTGCAAAATGTATCGCTGTGTTCGAGTATCGTACCCTGACAGTTATCTCCAATGCATTCTATGGAGGAATAACTCTGAAGATCCAATTCAAATTTACAAGCTGGATACCGTGACTTATGGAACCAAGCCAGCTGCCTTTCTTGCCATTCGGGCAAATGCATCAACTAGCCATCGACGAAGAGGAAAACTACCCAGTTGGTGCTAAAATAGTTCGAAGAGATTTTTACGTGGATGACCTGATCTCGGGTGGGAAATCTTTAGAAAAAGTCTTAAATATAATGAATCAAACTAAGTCGTTGCTTCAAAGAGGTAATTTTAAGTTGAGGAAGTGGTGCTCCAATGATGAAAGGGTTCTTGACAAGGTCTCAGAAGAAGATAGAGAAGCATTCTTAAAGTTTCACGACGGAAGCGACATCACAAAAACTCTTGGGCTAGTGTGGGATCCAAAATCTGACAGTTTCATATTCTTGTTCACCCCCTTTTCAAGCAGCCAAAGGATAACAAAGCGCACCATCCTGTCGTTCATTGCTCAATGTTACGACCCACTTGGATTGGTTGGACCTATAATCACCAAGGCCAAAGTGTTCCTCCAGCTCTTGTGGAAGGAAAAGATTAATTGGGATGAAAGTCTAACTCAATCATTACAAACGACTTGGCTTAACTTTTGTGGAAAATTTCAGCTTTTCGATAGTTTCTATTTCACAAGATTCGTATTGCCCTCAAGCGCTAACATCGAGATACATGCGTTTTGTGATGCCAGTCTTGTTGCATTCGATGTATGGATTTATGTAAGGTCTGAAATTAATGGCGTAGTCGAATCGAATATACTTTGCTCGAAATCTAGAGTAGCTCCACTTAAAACGCTCACTGTTCCCAAGCTTGAATTGTCTGCTGCTATGTTGCTAGCTGATTTAGCGCAGTCCATACATAAATTAAAAATATTTAATGGAGAATTTCATTGCTGGTCCGATTCCACGGTGGTTTTATCTTGGCTGTGAGAAGAGCCATCTAACTACAATGTGTTCGTGGCGAACAGAGTGAGCAAAATCCAGTCTTTAACAGACGGAATGAGCTGGCATCATGTACCATCGTTATTGAATCCAGCAGATATTTCGTCAAGAGGAGCTACCCCTAATGAATTCGTAAATTCGTCCTTGTGGAAGCATGGGCCGTCATTTCTTCAAGGTGTTCAATCACAGTGGCCATCTTGTAGTTTACCTGATATAGATTTGCCGGAAAAACGAACAAGGATTTTACTCTTAATGAACAAAACTGAAGATTTTTCTGCCACATGCAAATTTATTAACTCATTTTCGAAAATACAAAGAGTCTACGCTTATGTCTATAAATGTTGCCAAGGAAAAAATAGGAAAGGTAACACACTCTCGTCTCTTAGAACCGAACCTGGTCTCTCGGTTGAAGACATTCAACGAGGAACATATTTATTAATTCGTATGGTTCAAAAGGTATGCTTACCCGCAGAGCGTAAAGCACTCGAAAACAAGAAAGGATTGGAGTCTTCAAGCAGCATCTGCTCTCTCAACCCCTTTTTAGATTCACATGGATTGATCGCTGGATTTCGAATCAAAACATCTCATCATGTTGCCCAAACATCCACTTACAGATTCCATCATCAACCACTTTCATCGTAAGCTTTTGCATGCTGGTCCGCAATCGCTTCTAGCATCGCTTAGACTTCAATATTGGCCGATTGGCGGAAGAAAAACTCTTAGTCGTGTTATCAACAAATGCATTCGATGTTTTCGGCTAAAACCAAAAGTGGTAGAACACATCATGGGAAATCTGCCACCAGAGAGAGTACAGGCAAATATAACTTTTCTAGATGGCAACACTGGCGCCAAAGTGAGAAGTTTAACTGCGATTTATTTCTCGTAAAAATATTAAAATAAAAATTAATAATAATAATTTTAAACTCTTAATAAAGTGATTGAGAACTCTTTTTGACCGTTGCAAAGCACTTTATATTGGAAAATTCAGGCAAGTTTATTTAATTCCTGTAAAAATCGTCCATTAGAACAAAGGAATTGAACTGTTATATGAATAGTTGGGAATGAATAAAAGATCTGCAAGCGAATCCCTGGAAAGTATGACTCCTAATCACAAAAAAGGTAAAAGTGCATCGAGCAAATTTTCTGAACTGACAGTGGAAGACTTGGAACGAATCTTCGATGTGAAGCAAAAACATCTGGCTACTAAGACTGACATCGAAAAAGTACGGCTGGACATTCATACGCTGAAAAAGGAAAATGATGATTTGAAGTCGCATGTCCAAACACTTCAATCCAAGGTTGATTTTCTAGAGAAGCAGATAGAAAATATGCAGAAAAGCCACACAGAGAAAAATCTTATCTTTCGAGTGGAAGCTAACACCCTAATTGACCAAAAACAACAAGTGGCTGAGCTGTGCATGCAACTGTCAAGCGATAAAAGCATTGTAAGACAAAATGAAATAAAAAAGTTTAGATCCTGGTCACCTAAACACAAAAACTTTATTGTAACGTTCCAAAGTAAAGATGATATGTACGCAGTGCTAAAGAATACAGGAAAACTTAAAAACACAAGCATTTCAATTCAAAAGGACTACCCGCCGAGTATAAGGTTAGGTTAGGTTAGTGGGTTGACGCCGAGGGATGCCCATCTGGCGCCACACTTAGATCAATACAGATCCATTGTGATGCCCATAAGAGTATAAGAAAAAGAAGAGCTCAACTTCTGCACGTCCGAAAGCTTATAAAGCAAGTGTGTAAGAAAACGAAAGTAACACTGAAAGGCGAAAAACTGGTTGTTGATCAATCTGAGTTTATTTGGCACGACACGGAGGGATTGAAATATGGAGAATTAAACGGCTATGAAAAACTCTGTGAAATGTTGAATCTCGATGCAAATTACTTCAATAGTTGGCTTTGTTTACATTCGGGAGACGATAAAAATGACACAACTTTGACAGCTGCAAATTCCGGCGAAATTAGGAAGTGTTCAGAAAATGTTTCATCTGTGGGCGAAAAACCTTCCTCCTCAAAACAATAGCACAGGGATAATACTGAGGCTAAATGCAATAAAAGGAATTTATGTAATTTGTCTAATATGGTGGCGTATAATATTGGTGGTCTAAGTAACAAAATAATGTATCCAGGTTTTTTAAACTATCTTTATCGTTTTGATTTGGTTTCCCTGTTTGAAACACATACTGTGGAAGATAAATGTAAAAACTTTGAAAAGCTGTTCGGCGAGTATAATTGTAATTGGATTCCGGCGAAGAAAACGGCGAATAAGGGAAGAGCAAGTGGTGGTTCTCTGGTGGCAGTAAAGAAGGGGTTGGTTTGGGTCGATGAAATACTTATAACGAATGAAATCTTAAAGATAAGCGTAAAATTGAATAATAAAAAGTATTACATTTTTCCCATATATATAAACTGCAACAAATGGCTACATGATTTCAATAAACTCTATGACTCCATATGCTCAGTAAACTCACACGATGCAATGGTAATAGGAGATCTAAATGCTCGAACGGCTGATAAAGAACCTGCATGCAATGTAGGAACGCAAACAAGGGTATCAAAAGACATGAAATTCAATGCAGAAGGGAAGAAATTATTTGATCTTTGTAATGACTTCGGCTTAAGCATTCTTAACGGCAGTATAGTAGGAGATAAATATGGCGAACTAACATTTATAAGTAATCACGGCAGCTCTACAATAGACTACTGTCTTGTCGGTGGAGGCTGGCTCTCCAATGTTAAAGACTTTTTAGTGGAAGACGCAATTTTTTCTGATCATCTTCCGATTGAAATTACAATTGGCTTTGATGGTCCTAGGAACTCTCCCGCGCCTTTAATGGAAGCTAGGGCTTTAAAATGGAAAAAAACAAAGAAAAATGGAGTTTCAAAGAAAAATGGATTATATTTTGCTGTCAAAAAGCTACACGGTACACTCGAAGTTCCTACCACTGCTTGAGTTAGAGTGCATAATTAGGGAAGCAGCAACGACTATGCCCTATACACCGACCCTGAATAGAAAGTGTGAATGGTTTGACTATACCTGTGAAAGACTTCGCAAAAAATCCCTGGCTTTGCTTAACCTGAGTAGGAAAACAAATATAAATAGTCTGAAAAGCGAATATGCGGAAGCTGTTAAGCAATACAAATACACCTGTAGGCAGAAGAAGGCGATGTATGAAGAAGGTCTGGCGAAATCTCTAAGCCGATGCCGGGACTCGGCAGAGTTCTGGAAAATTACACGGAAATTGAACGGAAATGACCTACGAAATGAAGCTGCCAAGATAGACGTGGAATCATTACGCCTTCACTTTGCTTCTCTTCTTGGTCCGATAAATGAGGAAAAGGTTTGGAATTATGCAAAGCCGGACATTCGTCATAATGATTTGGATGCAGAAATTACGGCGAGGGAAGTAGAAGTGGTTTTGGATTCACTGAAAGATGGTAAAGCAGAGGGGTCTAACGGTATTCCAATGGAATTTTTGAAGTACAATTCCCCGATCTTTAAGGAAAAACTAGCCGTCGCACTCAATACTATTTTTAAATTTGGCATACCCCCCGACAGCTTTTATGATGCACTTATATGGCCCATCTACAAGAAAGGGGATCCAGAAGATCCTAACAATTATAGAGGAATTTCGTTCTTGAATTCCACTCTTAAAATATATACGTCACTGCTATTTAAAAGACAAAATGCTTGGGTGCAAGCTAACCGTAAGCTGAGTGAATTTCAGTCAGGTTTTAGAAAGGGATATTCAACGATGGACAACATATTTGTCTTAGGAAGTCTAGCACGAGCTCGGCTCTTACAAAAAAAAACATTATATGCCTTTTTTGTTGATTTCAAAGCGGCCTTTGACACAATAGATAGAAATGCATTATTCTACAAGCTTCACAACCTAGGTGTGTCATCCAAATTTTGCAAAGCTATTGAGAAACTTTACCAGCAAACGACAGCAAATATTTACAATGGTAGCAGAATTTCAGGATCGTTCGAAATTAACCGCGGGGTACGTCAAGGTTGTAACCTCAGCCCTTTATTACTTGCCCTCTTCCCCTACGACCTAGTTGAATTTCTTCCGTGTGGAGTAGAGTTTGGATCAATAAAAATAAAGTTGATAATGTATGCGGATGATATAGTTATTCTTGCAAATTCAATATCTATCTATCTATAACTTTTCTAGTGACTGGAGTTGATTTTTGTGGAACATTCTACTATCAATCAGAAATAAGAGGCAGACCACCTGTAAAATGTTATATTTGGTTGTTCATTTGCTTTGCCACGAAAGCGGTTCAATTGGAACTGGTGAAGGATCTGTCAACGGCAGCATTTTTGGCAGCACTAAAACGTTTCATTTGCCTCAGAGGCAAACCAAAAACCATTTAGTCGGACAATGCTACGACTTTTCTAGGTGCAAGGAACGAATTAGCAGATGTACGAGAATTGTTCCTGAACAAAGACCATACCCATGCACTACATCAACAATGTCTCGAAGATGGAATCGATTGGCAGTTCATTCCTCCCAGATCCCGCATTTCGGTGGTCTCTGGGAGGCTTCCATAAAATTGGCAAAGTTTCATTTTTGGCGTACAGTGGGTCTTACTTCTTTAAACTTTGAAGAACATCGAACTTCAATTTGCCAAATTTCTGCAATTATAAATTCACACCCTTTATGTCCCTTTACAGAACATCCTGGTGACCTCGAGGTACTCACTCCAGCGCACTTTCTTGTGGGTGCTCCATTTACATCAGTAGTTGAGCCTGACGTAACGATGACAAATTTGAACCGGCTCAGTAGATGGCAGCGTGTTTCTTACATTCAGCAGCTCTTTTGAAAGGAGTGGAGCAGTGAATATTTAACAACTCTGCAGCAACGGAACAAATGGCGGTCGTCAACATCAAATGTAGCAGTTGGAGACATGGTTTTGCTAAAGGACGAAAATCTTCAACCTCTCAAATGGCCCTTAGCCAGGGTAATCGACACAACCAAAGGGGCTGACGGCGTTGTTCGTGTGGCAGTTTTACGAACCAGCAATGGCACAACTCGGCGTGCTGTTGCAAAGCTATGTGTGCTTCCTATTGAGGACAATGTTGTTGAAAGCCTAGACCTTCCAACGGGGGGAGGATGTTCAAAGTAGTAAAATTCAGCCACTAAGGCAACACTTAATCTAACAGACTTCAATGTAAATAACATCATGCATGTACATAACTTTTCGCCGTAACTCATTTTCTTTTTTGCATACCAAGCTTATGTCAGTTAGTTGATTTTTAGAACTCGCATCATAATTATCTTTTGTAAACTTAAAAAATATAAAATATTTGACTTCAGCAGTCCTAGGTAGAACCAAGCCTTACTTCCCGCAACCATTTGTGTGTGCGCGTTAATTTTTTGCACGAATGGAAGGGACCTACAGTTTTCTGCCGTCTCCGAACGGCGAGTTGGGAAGCTTTACATGACAAATGATACTCTTGAATGCTTGTCAGGCATTCGGAAGAGGTGGGTACTGTGAAAAACTTTTAGATGTTTGCGGCGGGATTCAAACCCAAGACCGCTCGCTCAGTAGTCCAACGCACTAACCACTTGCGCTACGGTGCCCTAAACTTGTAAACTTAAACTTCGAATAAATCTTGAATTTCTTAAGTTGTTTTAATTTTTCGCTTTTTATATCTAATATAAAATAATATTAGATCGTTCAATGGATATTTTAACCCCCTTCGGTCCTGGCGTCCATCTCAATGGACATACTTTACTAACTCATTCTATGTGACACAGTGTAAATAGAAACTAATTGTTAAAATTAAATTGTATTCGTGCCTTTTTTAAAAACGTATTTTATATATATATTATATTTTATATTTAAAATTGTGAGCCTCATCCACATAAGCTCACGGCGGAAGTGAATACTCAGTCGTTCACAGACCTTCGTGGAGTAAGTGCGTGTTTCGGCTTCCAAGAGTACAAGCAGTGTGTTAACATTAACGTTTGACCAACGAAAATCAATTAACTCGGTAGCCTAGTGGTGCTAGTGGTGAACCGTCACCCAGTAGACCTAGGTTCAAATCCCAGTCGGGGAAAAAATTTTATAAGTGTTTTTTTTTAATTTAATAATTAAATTAAAGTGGTCGGCAACAGCCGATAGTACCGGTGATGGCTGATGGCCAAAGGTCCGCGTCCCAACCAACGGGAACAGCTCACAAAACAACATCAGTCGATGATGTGTCAGAGATATCCGGTCACCAACCAGCAGTGGCCATAGAAGGCGCGGGAAAGAGGAGGAGGTCGCTGAGACCGACTCCCAACATGGGAAAGCGCCCCTCTCTATCGGTTTCTGCAGAAAAGCTGCCTCTGGAAGCGGGGAGGAGGCGCCATCAACATCAGCAGCAGCAAGAAAGCAACAACGTAAGCGATCAGGCGATGGCGACAGATTCGCCTTCGTCTCAGATGGTGGTGAAGGGTATTACACCGGCACAAGTAACAGCTTCGCATCTCTGGCGCCCTCAGACTCGGACGATGAAGATGACGAGCTGGAGCTCCTAAGCCGCAGCATAAGAGAACTGCAGCAAAAAGTTCTTATCATTAAAGCTAAACAAGTGGCCAGAAGAGTTAAGGAGCAGGAGATGGAGCTCCTGCGAAAGCAGCAGAAACAACAGCAACAACAGTCAGCAGAACAAATCACGCAGCAGCCCAAGCAGAAACAACAAAAACAGCAGCCAAACGAAAATCGAAGCTCCCAAAGCTGTGGGAAACCACAGCAGAAGCAACAGCTGTCACAACAGCAGCAACAGCTGCCTCAGCCGCAACAACAACAGCAGCAGAATCAGCAGAAGCAGCATAAACCGCAGCAGCAGCAACAACAACAACAACAGCAGCAGAACCAGCAGCAGAAACAGCAACAACAACAACAAAAGACAACGAGGGAATAGGGAGAATCGGAAATTACCGTTCTTCCTGATTCAGCTGTGCAAACTGGATGGTCTACGGAACATTAAGGTCGTAGACTACCAGGTTGTCACATGGGAAAAAGTAAAGAGGAGCGATAACATTATTCAATGTGTTCGCTGCCAGAGGTTCGGGCACGCCGCGTCGAACTGCGAGATGCAGCCTCGATGCGTGAAGTGTGGAAAGAACCACAAGCCCGAAGAATGTTCTCTGGGGAAAGAGGGGGTCAGAGAAATCTCAGCTCTCGTGTGCGTTGTGTAGGAACTCGGGACACACCGCTAACTATCGGGGTTGTCCCAAGTTCCAGGACATTAAGAAAGTGAACCTGGGTCGACAGCAGAAAAGCGTAGTGTAAAGTCTACCACGTCCAAGCCAAAGTCAAACCGTCACACTCCAAATTTCCTACGCCCAAATGGCGGCAGGAAGGGGACAGACGGTACAGCAACAACCGAGGGCTGCTTCACAGGCCCCACTGCCTAAAGCACCGGAGACTGACTGGATGGCTATCTTGCTCTCTATTCAAGGGCAGATGGGTCAGCTACAACGTCAGGTACAAGAGCAGGCGAAGAGGGTGGACCAAATCTGCGCGCTTCTGCCGGGCCTAGCGCATCTCCAATCATAATGTGTGCGATCGCGGAGAATACCTTGAAGATCCTTGCGGTGAATGTAAATTCATTGATTCACTGATCTCCTGCTGTTCGACGTACGGTTACAATTGACTAACACAAACGTACAAACTTTAAACTGCCTTCATACATTTGTGTATGACAGTGACCATTGCGGACTCAGTGCCGAAATTACAATTCCCAACGAGATTGCGGAACTTGAAGCGTTTGTTCATGTGCATCCCTGCAATTATAGTAGGGTGCGTTGGACACGCTTCTCTGGAGTTTTGACAAGAGCACTCTCCTCAAACTCGCTCTACCCACCGTCCAATAGGAATCTGTCTAATGAGGAGATTGACGGATACCTCAAACAAATGGACGAGACAATAAAACAAACGATGGACAGGACGATACCTCGACATCAACAAACTGACAATGTAGGGATATACCGCAACACAACAATAAACGCACTGCACCAACAGAAAAGTAGACTGCTGTCGAGATTAAAAACCTTGTACAGACGGTTTACTGAGAGACAAAACTCAGCGATTAGGACACTGAAGGCGTTGATTAAAAACCTCCAACAGTTAATTAAAGAAAACTACCGATTAGCGGTAAATCTGCACTGGGACAAAACAATTGGGGCTGTAAAAGCCAACAACCCCAGTATGTTCCCGCAAATAAATAAAATATTTCGGAGAAATAATCTCAACGACCTTCCATGTCTCAAAATTCCTCGAAATACGGACAACGAACGAATACTTGTGACAGCAGGTATAGATCCAGTAAACGCAGTCGATGACGACAATTCCTTTTTGATCGAAGATCCGCAGGAGAAAGTTGAGGCTATAGGAGCGACTTTTCAGGAAGTGTATAAGGTAAATAGCAGCATTTGCCCGAACCATGACCTGGAGAATCGAGTCGTTGTGCACAACTTCTACCTTCGAAATGAACTACAGCAATGGCGATCAGAGAACATCGGTTTCACCGAGTTCAATGAAGACAATAGGGCAAATAATGCCATCGCCAACGAAGGGATACATCCTCCGTTCCTATCGAAGGTAGAGCTCCAAGCGATCTTCGATTCATTGAGAAAGAAGAAGTCAGTGGGCATCGATGGAATATCTAACATTGTGCTTAGACATCTCCCTCTAGAAGCGGTAGACATTTACTGCATTCTGTTTAATAATGTGCTAAATAACGCACATTATCCAGCGCATTGGAAAACAGCATTAGTACATCCTATCCCTAAAAGGGGTAAGGACAATTCCAATCCGGCAAATCTCCGGTCAATAAGTCTCCTTCCGAACATCAGTAAGGTATTCGAAAATGTGATCAATAGAGCCCTGACTAAGTGGGTTGACGACAAACATATAATTCCAGATAACCAATTCGGTTTTAAGGCGGGGCATGATACCATACATGCCGCGTCTAAACTCGTATCGGATATCCAATGGAACAAAAGCAAGAAACAATGCACGGGTGCCTGCCTGGTTGACTTAGAGAAAGCCTTCGACACCGTTTGGCTAGAGGGACTTTTTTACAAGTTGAGCAGCATAAGTAAACCACTGCTTTATATACTTTATAATATGCTCGCCAGTAGGCGGTTCGTTGTGAAAAATGGCAATGTGACCTCTGCTGGTACTTTTGAAATTAAAAATGGTCTACAACAAGGTGCGGTTAATTCACCGATCCTTTTCAATATTTACACAAGTGATCTCGTAGGGTCTCTTCACCATGCTATTGCGTACGCAGATGACTTGGTCGCGTACAGATCAGGACCAAAGATCGAGGTCATTGCAATTCTCTTGCAACGTGTCTTCGATAAGATTCAGCGATATTTTGACGACTAGAAGTTGAAGATCAACCTCCAGAAGTCAGAAACCATCTTGTTTCGGACGCCGTTGTCTGGGGCCTCATGGGACACCAGAAAGAATTGGCGAAAGTTTTCAATCGTCGTTGGACGACACGGGCGGCCACTTGCATGTCGAAATGTAGTCAGATACCTCGGGCTCTGGCAAGACCAGTATCTTTTTTTTAACAAACATATAGATGCTGCTCTGACCAGAGCCAAAGGCGCTTTGCCCTTACAAAGAGACTGTTTTATAGCAGCCAATTCGATGCGAGAGTAAAGGTTATCTGCTACACGGCCCTTATACGGCCAATGATAGCATATGGTTGTCCCGTGTGGTTCAACGTGGGACCAAGTTCGATGGAAAGGATTCTGGTGTTTGAGAGGGCCTGTCTTCGGGCTTGCCTTCATTTATACAGAACACCAGAGTCCGAGTACACAAAATTCTATTCCAATGAGGTCCTATACAACAGGGCTAACTTAATAAGAGTGGATAATTTCCTGATCAAGATGACTCGAAGGCACATTGCAAGAGCAATGAGTTCGATGAATAGCCTGATCTTCGGGGCTTATTACCCCAATTTCACGTACCACGAAAGAGTGCGCCTAAACGGCTTTGTTCCACCAGAAGCGTTCCTCTATTTTGACCAACAGGGTCTGATCGAGGATAGATCAGCGGTACCGCTAATCTTCCATGTTGCTCGCAAGACTGTGGATAGGCGGCTCAACTACGACAGAGACGTCGCACAGAGCCAAATGGAGCGCCTCCGGTTTAGTAGGTCGGTTTCGGGGCGCGATGGGCACGATGTTGAACAGCAACATCAGAAATTCTGGTGGCTGTTAGAAAGAGATGGAATTCCCTCGTCGATTCCGTTTGATCCGGGGTAGACCCCAAGTAGGGTTACCATCAAAAAAATTCGAAAAGCCGGACATTTAAGAGAGAAAAGCCTGATTTTGGAGCAAAAAGCCTGACAAAAACAAATTAAATTCTTTTAACAAAACATTTTATTTAAAACAAATTAACAGTCATAAACTTAATTTCCATATATTGATGTTGATGCTGAGGTATGACAATGTGATACGATATTTTCTGCACTATGTAGCAAAATGTCGTTCAATTAGTACACAAATGTCGATGTAATTCTGAATATGAAAGGTGCATTTAGCTCGTGATAACCGTCCAAGATGAACCAAAATAATTAAAAAAACAAAAAAAAAAAAGGGGAAAAACAGGTTGGAGTGGAAATCTAATATTTTGTGTCTTTCACGTCAAATTTCTGAAAGATTTAATGTTGCCAAACGAGCTGTGGTATGGAATTTGAAAAAAATATCGTGAGACCCGGACTACCAGCAGAAGCAAAGGCTCCACGCGGCCGAAAAAGTGACGACCCCAGTGGAAGGTATTTTTTTTGTGCTCCAAAACCGTCGGAATCGAATCAAGATTTCAGTGGATAATAACAGTGATGTATTTCTGACTGTTATTATCTTCGGTTTATGTGAATTTTGGAGACCGGCAGAAATTTAGTTTATCGCGAGCACCGTACTAGTCTTTAAAATAAGCAAACATTTTTGATTAAAAACTACATTTGTATTTTTTTTATTTCTTAAACTTCGAAGAAATTAATGTTGATGTGCTAAGCTGGCCTCCCTACTCTACAGCACAGACCTCAATCCAATTGAGTATATCGGGTCAATCTTGAAACTTAACATTGCAAAGGTGCATCCAGTGTGAAATGAAAATCCTAAACATATGTATACTAGTCCGTCTTTGGAACACCATACCTGTATCCACATGGAAAAACCTATCTGAGTCAATGAAACGCAGATGTACAGCAGTTATAAAAGCAAGAGGAGGTCCAACAAAGTACTGATTTAATGGACAATGTTTCTATGAAGGAATAAAAAAAAATCTGCAATAAGCAGTTTGCATTTTTAATCAAAATTGAACAAGGTACCCAAAGAAAACCAGTTCCAAAAGCATTTCGCTTCACTGACCACAGGTAAAAATTTCGAACACTTTAAAAGGGTCATGAAACGTTTGAAAATGCCTAAGAAAAAAAAACCTCATTACAGAATATGTAGTTATTGCAAACAATTCGCCAAACTTTGAAAAAAATAGTTTCAGCAAAATTGTTTGAACAGCACGGTATCTAATAACGATATCGATTGGGCAAAAAAAAACACTTTTTATCTCGAGCAATTTTTACGCTCTATTACAATTTTCATTTTTAACCGACCAAAAAAAGCACTTTTTTTGCTCTAGATCCATTTTCGTGAATCTCGGATTCAACTCGAGATTTACACCTCCTTGCACTGAAACCAAAACAAAATATATTTTCAATCAACCAAAATATTATCAGAACTCCGTAAAAAATTAAAAAAATATAAAGAAATTGGCGCAAAATTATAGTCACTTAAAGTACACTTTAAAATTATTTTAGCACGGAACTAAACGTTTTTATATTTATAGTCGTCATAAAGCCCACTTTATCGGTATCGCCTCGTATTAAATTTAAAATTATCCGAACTTCGTATTAAATATTTAATATGGAATTAGACTTATAATTTTTTTTTATTCAAACTGTCACTTTTATGTGTGTTCGAATGAAATTTCTCATAGGAACGTTGCGAAGTAGAAATTATTTAGCGGCATACTAAAAAGTTTTTTATGTATTTCCTTTTACGAACAAGATGTCAAATGACACACTAGTACAATTGCAGAAAAATAGATCAATCTCGTTTGTTATACATTCACCACGAAAATCCTGAAATCTGAGAGCAAAATCTGAAAAGCCCAATCGAAAACGACATAAAACTTCACTATTGGTTCTCTCTTCAATTATGGAGGGATATTTGGTTGTTATTTCGTTTCATATTTGGATGCATTTAGCAACAATTTGATTTCTATGATATTTGTTATTCGTTAAAATTTTATTGCAGTAAATAAGTCAAAAAAATTAAAAAGCCTGACAAAGCATGAAGCCTGGCCTGAGCCTGACAGAAACCTTAAAAGCCTGACGCGTCAGGCCAAATCCTGACGTATGGTAACCCAAACCCCAAGGCATAGTTGGCCGCCTTTTATGTTTATTATGTAGACATGCCGTGGCCGGCTTACATAGGTTTAGGTAGTGTAGGTATTTATAAGTTTTATAAAAAAAAAAAAAAAATAAAAAAAAAAAAATAAAAAAAAAACGCACAGCACTTTGCCAACAAAAAAAAATAAAAACAAATAAAAAACCACAAAGAAATTATAAAATAACACAGCACAAAAAACAAAAAAAATACGTATTTAATTACGTAGCTAGAGTTAGGATAGGTTAAGTAGTTGTAAGTTTTATTTAAGGTAGTTTATAAGCAAAAAATCAAATGTCATTTCACTAAGTTTTTTTTTCTCAAAACTATAATTAAAATTCAATAGCATAAGTTATGTTACGTCGAAAGACATAGTATAAGTATTAAGTTTAGCTTAGAGTGCCCGTGTGGGGCCAGTAAGTTAGAGTAAAATAGTTAAGTTAGTTAAGCTAGTTTTAAGCACTTTTGTCTAGCAAGTAAGTAATAATTGAATTGAAAAATAAAAATGCATTAAAAATGAAAATTAAATGAAGTGAATACTTATCCAATCCAAAACAGTTGTGTATATGTAATGTGTAAAAGATGGGCACCGTAGCGCAAGTGGTTAGTGCGTCGGACTACTGTGCGAGTGGTCTTGGGTTCGAATCCCACCGTAAACACCTAAAAAGTTTTTCACAGTGCCCATCTCTTCCGAATGCCTGACAAGCATTCAAGAGTATCATTTGGCATGTAAAGCTTCCCAACTCGCCGTTCGGAGACGGCAGAAAATTGTAGGTCCCTTCCATTCGTGCAAAAAATATAACGCGCACACACAAATGGTTGCGGGAAGCTAGGCTTGGTTCTACCTAGGACTGCTGAAGCCAAATATTTATTTTTATTTTAATGTGTAAAAGAAGAAGAAAGTTGTCTAGTACAATCGATAGAAAATGTGTAATAAAATTTAGTAAATCACATACATATGTATACATAAATCCCTAATAATATAAAACAAAGTGAAAATTCCTTTGCATGGACCTACACACCAAACGGCTGAACGGATTTTGATTTTTTTTTTTGTGTTGATTAGGTTTTGATAAGGGGCATAATAAAATATCTGATTTTGAGTGTGAAAACCAAAAAATTCAATAATTAGACTTTGAACCTAAAAAAAGTAAACTTCTCCTTCGTCTATGTTGTTGGAATTCAGATCAGTTTTAAGAGCTTTAAAATACGCATCTTTTAAGTCCAAAATTATATTTCTACGTGCTCTAAAAGGTGAGCAATATTAATAACATTACATTATGTTCATGTGTGTGCGTGTACACTACAAAAGTTAGTTGAGTTGCATTGCAGCATGGTGAAATTTTGTAGAGCCGTGTGTTGTATTCGTATATTCGTGTTCCGTGTGTTATACTTGAGTGGAACTTTAATTATTGAGTTGGATTGGAATTGAGTTAGTTCTATTTTTTTTGCAGCATTCTTTATCTGTTCTGTTTTATCTTTTATCATTTAGTTGGCAATTGTATTTCAAAGTGAAATATAGTCAATTTTTTTGCGAACATGACTAAGCGATCAAATCGGTCCGATATTGCGCGAATAAGTCGAAATGCATAATTATCGAGATTGCATCGATTACATAAAACTGATACAGCAAGTGGTCAGCAAAATGCTCCACATGAGAACATTGCGCTGCCATTGAGCCGAACGAAAATTCGGCTTTCAATATGAAATATGTATTGTTTTCCATAGTTTTTTTTATCATATTTATATGTTAACAATGGCTTTTATTATCATATCACTTTTGCACATGAAAAAGTTGTTTAACATAATTTGTAGAGAATGCGGCAAAGATAACAGTTAAGTCAAAAAAATTTTTTTCAAGTAAAAGTTTTGAGAAAAATACATTTAAAGTATTGGAACAACAAATTTTCATAATTTTCAGTTTAAGAAGCCATACTTTTTTTGGCTGCATACATGTATGTACCTACATAAAGTCTTCAAAATTTTGTATGCGCTTCTGATTGCCTCCCCAAAATGTACAAAACTGTTTTTGTATCGGAAGTAGTTCAGAAGCAACATCATTTAAAGTGGTCCCTTACTTAGATGGGCTATAGTTTGGAGGGGGTGAAAAAAAGCCCCACTGTCGTATGATTTTTTGTTCGCTAGAACTTCAGGAATCTACAGTTAACGGATTAGATCTACCTCTAAACTGGGACACCCTATATTCCTCTTTATCTTTGGATTCGTCGGAGGAATCGAGATAAGAGTTGTTGTATTGTTACTCTCTTTAGCAGCCACCATATTGAGCTACCAGACGGTTTGATTTGAGATCTCTTTCATCGAGGCTGCATACTAATATGTATGTACATATGTCTTTTGGTTACCTTTCGCAACCAAAAATTACTGCGGGTTCTTGGTCTATTAGGACAACAAAGTAGATCAAAATTACATCAACTACATCCCATAAATGTGGTAGACAGGCGAAGCAAAGCGAGCACGGGCCAGCTAGTATAATAATATACAGCTGATTTTGCAGTTTTTTCTTTAGCCATTATACCAACATAAACTGTGAAAATGAGTCATTTTGGTCAATTCACATAGAAGTTGTAAGTAACTTGACTCCGGCGCCACCTAGCGGGCAGTCTTTTGGCATATGTCCTTCCTCAGGTCTCAGACTATCTCTATACTAAATTACATTATGATTGATTCAGCGGTTTAGACAGACAGACAGACAGACAGACAGACAGACAGACAGACAGACAGACATATTTTCCCCTGTATACATATTTACCCCCTTCGGGTAGGGGTTAGAATATACCCGAGGTAAGCATGCCTGTCGTAAGAGGCGACTAAAATCCAATCTCCGTATACCGAGTATATAGTGTATACAAAAATGCAATGGACAAAACAAAAAGATTAATTACCCCAGGTGGCAGTCCAGCTTTACTGGAATATCCACCCTCTTCGGAGGTCGGCTCTACGGATTCTGGGGAGAGCCATTTATTGCAATCCAATGACCCTTTCACAAGAAGTGCAAGGGTATCTCGATCTCCTCCATCAAGATCGAATAACTCCGCGAAAAGAAGTCCGCCGGGAGCGCCGGAGCGCGAAAATCGGGACTTAGCGAAATACAAAAGCTTTGAGGAGGAAAATAAAGTACTCCGAATAAAGCTTAACGAAATGGATCTACTCTATCAAGATCTTAAGAAAGAGATAAATCTATTAAAAGAAGAAAATAAGGTTCTAAAGAACACACAATCGCAGCAAGAGCGCGAATGTGCTCCAGCACTACTAGAAAGTCGGGAATACCACAGCGATGAAGAAGAACTAGCACGCGAAATGAATCGGGTCCCAAAGAAAAGACCTACTAAAACACGGAGAGCCGGTTCTTCGACCGAAGTCGAGCCCTTAAATGAAGAAAAGCGTAAAGAACTGCAAGAGAATCAACGTAGAACGCAATTTCGTTTACCGCCACCAATAAACATCGTCGGGATAACGGCATATAATAAGTTGCATAGCCTCCTTAAAGGAACGATAACATCGAAATTTAAGGTCACATCTTTGAGGAATAATGCGTGGAAGATTAACGTCGATGACCATGACGACTACCGCGCACTGTCCCAGAAACTTAATATCGATAAGATTCAGTGGTATACTTTCGAAATCAAGTCAGAAAGGCCACATCGTGTTGTAGCAAGGGGACTTCACCCCTCGTGCACAAAAGAAGAGATTATGAGCGATCTTCAAGACAAGGGATTTAAAATTCTTGATGCCGTTAATATCATCAAGAAGGAGAAGCAACAATCCGAAATAGATAAAGACATCTTGGTTAGGCGTGGACTTCCGCTTTTTATGCTAACATTCGATAAAGCTGATAGTATCGACGATATTTATCGAATTAAAACCATATTGAATATCGTGGTCAAAATCGAGCCCATGCGTAGAAATTTAAAAATAATTCCGCAGTGCAAACGTTGCCAAGGATTCAATCATACGCAAACGTATTGCAAAAAAGAACCACGGTGTGTGAAATGCGCTGGAAATCACCTCTCCCAAGACTGTCGAGTAAACAAGCAGGCCTCTGCAATCTGTGCTAATTGTAAGGGAAAGCACCCGGCAAATTATAGAGACTGTGAAGTAGCCAAGGAGCTGCAAAAACGAAGAGATACACTCCATAAGCCTCAAAACAAAATAATAAAACCGCTAACTAAGGCAAATCGTAGGATCGGTCAGAAGAACGTAGACAAACAAAAACCACCGGGTTCAGAGCGGAAGGTGGTGACAGCAGAAAAGCCCTCGACTTCTGGTCTTAAAATAAACTGTAATGGAAAGCCATTAGAAAAGACATCGGGTAATAGCCCTCGGACATTAGGAGTGCAGACCTACGCCCAGGCTGCAGCATCCGAAAAATCAAAAAACCTCGAAATCCCATCGGACCCTGCTTCTCAAGTTTTCTCAATTATTCTCGCGAAACTTGAAGAGCAAAGCAAAATAAATAAAATTATTCTCGATAGGTTGGTTAAGCTCGAGAGTTATTCACGGAAAACGCGTACTTCACCTAGAATATGAATGAAAAAAGCATGTTAAAAATATGTACTTGGAATGCAAACGGACTTTTGCAAAAACCTGACGAATTGGAAATATTCATGCGAGAAAAAGATATTGACATTTGCTTGATTTCTGAAACTCACGTGAAAAAGGAATCGCATTTGAAAATAAAAGGCTATACTGATTACCACGCTTGTCACCCTTCGGGCAAAGCAAGAGGCGGATCTTCCTTGTTTATTAAAGACTGCATTGAACAATGCGAAGACCTAAAGATAGAGCTTGAAACTCCGCAACTGTGCACAATTCGAGTTAAAAACAGTCAGCGTACTATTAAAATCTCATCTATTTACTGTCCACCGCGTTCCGCACTTGAAAAAAGTGATTTTACTAACTTATTTAAATCGCTGAAACCTAATTTCATTATTGGCGGCGACTTTAACGCGAAACATACGTTCTGGGGCTCTAGATACATCTCGCAAAAAGGTAGAATGTTCTATGGGGCAGGTATGGAGTACAGTTGTGGTTTCCATTCGACGGGCAAACCGACTTACTGGCCAGCTGATACTTTGAAAATACCTGACCTGATCGATTTCTTCGTGGTGAAAGGAATATCTAACAACCACATAAAAGTTGAAGAAAGTTTTGATCTGTCGTCTGATCATTCCCCAGTTATTTTGACATTGAGCGAAAAACTAGTATATAACCGAGAGCCAGCGTAATTAACTGGTAGAACAACGAACTGGGAAGGCTTTAGGAACGAAATCGAAGTAAATGTTGAACTGAGCGTACCGCTTACGACACCCTATGAACTTGAGGTTGAAGTTGATCGCTTCGTTGAGATAGTACAGATCGCCTCTTGGAATAATACGCCCAATACAAGAAAAACGCCGGACAAATACGGTCTACGATATCCTTCTGAAAGAAGAAAAAAGAAAAGCGCGTAAAAGATGTCAACAGAGTCGTGCTCTACAGCATAAAACATATCTGAATCGTCTCTGCAATTTGTTAAAGAATAGCATTAAGGATTTTAAAAATCGTGCGATAGGCTCTTACCTTGAAAGTTTAACAGCGAAAAAAGATTCCAATTATTCCCTTTGGAAAGCCGTAAAAGGCACCAAAAGGCCCAAAATCCCCGCGCCGCCACTTAAAATAAATCAAAATTAATGGGCAAGGGAAGATAAAGAAAAAGCGGATATTTTTGCCGCCCATTTGGAAGAAACCTTTAAACCGAACGATGGTCAAGTGGTTCATGGCAACATCAACATCACGAGGATGGTAGTTCCACCATCTGACGATTTAACGCTCACATCTGCGACGCTTAGAGAACTTGAACGTGAGATCGCGAAACTAAAACCTAAGAAAGCTCCTGGTTATGATTTGATTACCGGAGAAATTCTCAAAGCCTTACCTAGAAAAGCATTAATTAAGCTTCTCCATATTATAAATGCTGCACTCAGATTAAAACACGTGCCGAGCCAATGGAAAGTTGAGGAAGTCATTATTGTTTTAAAACCAGGAAAGCCGTCATATGAAGTAAAATCGTATAGACCAATCTCGCTTCTTCCAGTTATATCCAAAATCTTCGAGAGGATATTACTAAGGCGTCTTCAACCGGTTATAGAAGAAAATAATCTCATCCCTGACCACCAGTTTGGGTTCAGAAGTAAACATTCGACGATTGACCAGGTGCATAGAATTACTAACGTAATCGAAAAAGCACTAGAAGAAAAAAAGATATGCTCAACCGTATTTCTTGACGTCTCGCAAGCCTTTGATAAGGTGTGGCACGATGGCTTGAAATGCAAACTACGATAAGTACTTCCCGCAAACCTATACAAGATTTTGAATTCATATCTCGGGAATAGACTCTTCCGTGTAAGAAATGGAAACGAATACTCAGAGCTCAAAGAAATTTTGGCCGGCGTACCGCAAGGAAGCGTTCTGGGGCCGCTTCTTTATCTGTTATATACTCGTGATATACCGAAAGAAGATGGCACTATCCTTGCTACGTTTGCCGATGACACCGCTATCCTAGCGGTAGGTAAGACAATCGAGGAAACGACTGCCAAACTGCAAAACGCATTAAATAAAGTAAATAAATGGACGAGGGACTGGCGGATCGCCCTTAACGGAACTAAATCTGTTCACGTGAATTTCACTTACAGGAAAATTAATTACTTGCCAATTTTTATAAATTCGGCCCGAATACCCTTTGCAAATGAAGCCAAATACCTGGGAATGACACTTGACGCAAAGCTGAAGTGGAATTCGCACGTGAAAATGAAACGTAAAGAATTAGAAATCAAATATAGAGAAATGTACTGGTTGATCGGAAAACATTCCCACCTCAGTACCGAGAACAAACTGCTTTTATACAAGCAAGTGCTAAAGCCGGTGTGGACCTACGGTATACAACTTTGGGGTTGTACCAAGAAAACAAATGCCAATATTTTACAGACCTTTCAAAATAAAGTGCTTAGAGAAATTGTCCAAGCACCGTGGTATGCTAGAAACGACGATATCCACAGGGATCTCGGAATTCCGACAATCGAAGCAGACTCTAGAAGCTTCGCGCGAAAACATAGAAACCGACTAATCGGACATGTAAATAATACAGTCCTACTTATTTTGGATGAAAACAATTTATTGCGCCGACTACAAAGGACAAAACCTTTCGACTTGGCGAGATAAGGATTAACCGCATCTAAATTGCGGAATATGCAGGATCTTTCATTGGAAAGTAACCTGCCAAACGTTTATATTTCGTGATAGAAAAATTGCTTTATAAGTAGTATAACTTAGTTGCAATATCTAACAAATTTATATCGAAGGGTGGTGTTTTTGGTCAGTAAGAATCTGACACTACTATGAGCACGCGCTTGCTATTCTCATAGTGTCTATGAAAGATTTTCACCTACCCTCGGGAAAAAAAAAATATTTCCGCTGTATGGAATAATTTCCCTTTTATCGTAACAAATTTATCTAACACATTTATCGTAACGCATTTATCGTAACGCTACATTTTCAAAAACGAATACGTCGCTAAAGAAGTATTCACTTCAATAATGTAGTTAAGTGTCAACATTGTATATGAAACTAATAGTAATATCAGGCAGTATTTTTTGACTGGCTGTCTTCTCACCAGGTGGCGCCTTTTTTGATAAAAACCAAACGAAATTATCTCTCAGAGAAAAAGGGAAAGAAAAATGAAAACATAAAGAACACAGGAAAATAGAGAATGCGAGAAATCGTGTTCGTGTGACATATGCATGTATGTGTCATTCATTCGGTGATGCTATATGGACAGCTGTGATATATAAGTTATGTGTCACAGCCGTTCGTCATATACAAATACATTACCAACGGCCTCTCAAGTGCCGCGCCCAAGACACTTTAACACTGACTGTAAAAAAGGATCATGCCAGATGTTATTCCAAGAAACCGATATCAACCAGATGTCCACGCTACCCATTTACACCAGCAGTCACAAATTATAAAAAAGGACGAGACGATGAGCGGAGATTCAATTCTACCCAGAGGTTCGCCGTGCATAGTTTAAACCGAACAAAAAGTTATTTTAAATAAAGTAAATAAAGTTTTTTTATTTTGTAAACTAACGACCAAATCTTTTAATTGGGGGCTCAACCGGGATGCCTAGTTAAAATTAATATTTGAAAAAATACAGTAAAATAGTTTCAGTGCATCCTAAAGCCAAACAAAGAAGCAGCCAAATTATTTCGCATAGACGAAAGAAAAAAACAGTTAGATACGGCTTGCGGAATAAGTACTTTGACTGAACAAAAAGTTGATGAAATCATCGCAAACGCACTTAAGGATAATAATAACGCTATTAAACAAACATTTTTAAAACAGGAAGCGAGACACAAAATTAAAATAGACAGACTCGAATCCATACTATCCACATTAGGTATTAATGACACTGTTACTTAATACACGACTCAGAAAATAGATCCTTTGATCAGTTGTAACGAACCCTTGGATGTGATCAAGTCTTTGCCAGAATTCTCTGGATATCAGAATGCATATGTAAGTTGGCTGCTCACAATTCTATGACATTATACGAAATAGGTAGTAGACAACACTTTGCCGCTCTGACGATATTCAGAAATAAAATTACACTCAATGCAATTGACATTTTGACAAACCACGGAACTGTCCTAAATTTTGAGGCTATAATCTCAAGACTTGATTTCGCATACGCAGGCAAACGCCCAATACATACAATTGAACAAGAACTCAGTATCCTCAGGCAGGGATCCTCATCCCTAATAGATTATTATAATCTAATCAATCAGAAATTGATTTAACCAACAAGACGATTATGACGCACGGATCAAACTCACCTGTTACAATTGAGTTGCATAATATCCACAGACGTAACGCCCTACGTGTGTTTATCACTGGCCTTTTTTTTTCTCTAAACCCCCAAGACTTACCAAATGCTTTAGCAAAGGCTCAAGAATTGGAAAGTAACAAGATGAGAGCCAATTTTGCTCTTCAATTTTCGTCTTGCCAAGGAGAACATAAAAAATAACCAAATATCTTACGTTTCCCTACCAGAAACCATGCACAAACCGCTCCACAGCAATACAGAGGGGATTATAGACAATTACCACAACGTTTCGAACCTATGGTTCTCGGCAGTTCAGCTAATCGCCCTATTACTTCCCATGAGATGAATCGCTTTAAACAGATTCATGATCAAAATAGCGCATTTAGGAATACAGTGGAAGTCGCTTATAACGACCTCGCTTATTACGACCAGTCGCTTATAACGACCATTTTCCTTTCAGGTATAACGTCCAATTTTCGATTTCGTCGCTTATAACGACCAAGTGAGAGAAAATTTACAAAAAATTACATACCCATTCACGTATATGCATATGTATGCATGTATGTACGTTAATCTGAATATTTCTTGTGCATTCTAGTGATTTTACACAATTTTTCAGTGTTTTTTATTTTTTGCGCCGCTGATGATGGTCGCTCTACATTGCGCAGCTGTGTATCTGTTGCATATTATTATTATCGCCAGGATAGCTGATCTTACTTCTAGTGTTTTGTGTATTTATTTGAGTAAACGCATTATCATTAAAAAGCTTGCATTTTACATAGTGATTATAGTAGATAGGATATTAGTTAGGAGTTGATTAATTTTATTTTCTTATGCAGCCATGAGTTCTTGAAAACTAAGGAACTTTTCTGTAGAGGAAATGGCACCGATTTGCTGATGTGAATAAATAGCGTATTAGCACACGAGTTTATTTTGTTAAACTTAAAAAAATAAAAAAAATATTTATTCATAAAATCTGCATAATATGTCCTTCATAATTTAAAAATAAAATGAATTAATTTTGTCTGTGAATGTTTTTAAGTTTTCTCTGAATACTTATGGAGGGCAGTCGGATATAACGACCGCCGGTTATAACGACCATATTTGCTCAGTCCCTTCACCGTCGTGACAAGCGACTTCCACTGTAATTGTAATACAGTAAGAACTCGATTCATGCAACCCCCTATAGTTGCAACTACTCAGTTAGTGCAACCCGCAAAAACTTTTCATTAGCTATCTTATAATTGAAACGTTCACAAAATTCTATGTTCGATTCTTGCAACACCAGAAAAGGAATTGATAAATTACTTGGCAAAGTGAAACAATATCCCGTTGAATTTGCTCTCTTTGTTTCATTCTTTCTATGGTTGATCAGAAAAGGAATTGATAAATTACTTGGCAAAGTGAAACAATATCCCGTTAAATTTGCTCTCTTTGTTTCATTCTTGCTATGGTAACAGATAAATTCATGTATGTACATATGCAAGTATGTACATATGCAAGTATGTATGTACAACTCATACGCTTCTGGATATTTTCCTCTGTTCGATTTAGTGCAAAGAAGTTTAGATTGTGTTTACTTCTACGAAATAAGTTTTCTGAGTATTGTTTTTTTTTTTCGGTCTAAAAATGAGTGAAAAAAAAACAGTGTTGACGATTAAACAAAAAATGGAAATAATAGAATTGCTTGACAAAGGATACCTATTCTGGTCTGATTGATATGACATGTTAATTTCTAACTTTTTACCTCCATGATACCGCATGATACATGTATTTAAAACCTAATTTGTATTTATACGTTAGATTGAATAAAAGCCTTTAAGTTTTGTATGTTTCTTATATTAAATAGCCCAAATATTAAATACTCAGTAGAAGAAACTAATCCAATAAATGCTTAAGGGTCGGTTTTAATTAGTTGCAAGAGTCGAGTTCCTACTGTAGTAATAAATATCATAATAATCAGCACGGCAACAATCCACGCTGGCAAAAAACAAATTATAATACTTATAACAATAATACAAGACTCGGTTTTAAGCGAGAACATGAGCATAGCGTTCAAAATTCAATGCAACCACCTCCAGCTAAAAATGAGACGATAAATAATTTAAACGAAAATAAAAATGATTTTTAAGGAGAAGAGTGGGATTACCCCACTTGCGAAGAATGATTAATAATAAAAATATCAGAATCCTCATCGACACTGGTGCCAGCAGTAACTACTGTAGACCGATTTTAGAAGATAAGATCATTCTACCCATTAAAAAACGTGCATGCACGGTCGATGGTGATATCATTATTGACTCATACCATGAAGCACTTATATAAGGAAACAAAACGCGGTTTTATGTTTTAAAAAACTTAGAATATAAAGCCCTTATAGGAGCGAATTTATTAAACCAAGTTAATGCGAAAATTAGCTTCGAAACAAATACTCTCACTTATGGGGACAGAGAGGAAAAAATATTTTTCAAAAACTCAGAAAAATTGAATGATATCAAAGAGGATGGAATAGATCAATTAGTGGAATCGGCGATGGAGAAAATAAAAAGTATCCACAATAACATCCATACTTCACTCCAATTCAGAACAGACGTTTTTGCAGAAATCTGTACTAGCACTGAAAAACCTTTTTGGAGCAAACCATATCCCTACTCTCTAAGTGCGAATTATTTTGTAAATAAGGAAGTACAAAAACTTCTAAATGATGGGATAATTAGGCCATCGAAGAGTCCATACAACTCTCCTGTATGGGTCGTACCGAAGAAAGATACAAATGACGATGGGACCTCAAGAAATAGGTTTGTCATTGATTATAAGAAACTCAATGAACAAACCATATCCGACAAATATCCCATCCCTGATACTAATGTTTTTTTGATACTAATGTAATATTATCAAACCTAGGGAATGCTAACTACTTCTCCACATTAGATTTAGAGAGTGGATTCCATCAAATTAAAATGAAGGAATCAGACATTGAAAAAACGAGTTTTAGTGTCAATAATGGAAAATATGAGTACGTACGATTGCCATTTGGGGATATTCCAAAGGGCAATGGACGACACATTAAGACCATCGGCAAATTCTGCCATGTTTACATAGATGACGTTATCATCTATTCCAAAGTAAATTTTCAGGGTTATGTCATAGGCCATAATGTCATAAGAACTAATCCAGATAAGGTAATGACAATCAGGGAATATCCTGAGCCAACGACTTTACGTCAGCTCAGAAGCTTTTTAGGAATGACCGGCTATCACCGCAAATTCATTAAGAATTATGCTAACATTGCAAAGTCACTAACAAAGTACCTACAGAGTGAAAGCGGTCAAGTTTCCACCCACCAAGTTTCCACCCAGCAGCAGATCCTCGTTAGAATATTGCAGTGTAATCTGGAATCCTTATTATCAAGTACATTCCGTAAGGATTGAAAACATTCAAAAAAAATGTTCACTAATTGCTGTTCGCCGCCTAAACTGGAACATCCAAATCCCGTCTGATAAAACAAGATGTCAACTTCTTGGCCTACAATCTCTTTCTGTTCGCCGTAAATATTTTTCAATTGTATTTTTAAGAGATATTATATCTTATCGTATTAATTGCCCCATACTCTTGTCCCTGGTTAATGCATCGTATATGCTCTATCTAGGCAGCTCCGATCCCGCAATATTTTTAATGAGCCTCCTCATCGAGTAAACTACGCTCTTAATGAGCCAGTAACGCGTAGCATTAGGGAAGCTAATACTATTTGTAATCACGTTGATTTTTTTTTTCTCACATAAGCCGAGACTCTTTTAAAAAATATGTTTTGCACATCTTAAATGGAATCAGGAATCCCTGACTCCTCTCGCCAAAACTAACGGCGTAATAAGCTACGGGTTTGACTTTATCACTCTTAAAGTGTACAAAAAAGACGAGGCAATAGCAGAGTCAAACCCTTCACCCAGTGACCTCGCAACCACTTCGGAGTTACCGTCATGCTCACAGATGTCATCTGGTGCAATGACAAATGACTCGAAGACGGTACCCTCACCACAACCACCACCATCTCAATTCCCCCCCCCCCCCCCCCCCCCCATCCCTGGAAGAACCGCTCTCGGATATGGAGATTGAGCCAATTATATGCTTGAGTGAGGACGAGCTTCTAGCTTCGGACTCTGACCCAGAGGTAAACTCTACAGTGGTGGAGGTAAATCCGCCTGATTGTAGCTCCAATGCTGGGATTAGTTCAGATTTACCTCCACCACTCCAAAGCGGCATCCGCTTCACTTCTTCTCCAACTCCAACAACTAGGAGAAGACGTCGTCCTGATCCAAGAACCTTGGGTTATTGGTAACTCGATACTTGGACTCAGGACCCCTAATTATACTCTTTACCACAAGAGGAATGAAGGTAAGCCAAAAGCCTGCATTCTCGCAAAGAGTAATCTTAATATATTCCTACTCTCTAATTACAGCGATCGAGATACAGTAGTGGTAAAACTGGAGACTGGCAAGGGCAAAATCTGGCTGGTATCGGCTTATCTCGCCCATGACGAAATAGGCCCTCTACCTCCGAACAACCTGAGGAAGGCGATCGCTGATGCATAGAGGCGCAAGGATGGACTAATCCTGGGTAGTGACGCTAACGCGCATCACTCTATTTGGGGCAGCTCCGACACCAACAACAGAGGTGAGTTACTTTTTGACTATTTTCTTAATACAAACCTCACCTACTGCAACAAAGGTTGCACACCAACTTTTATAACCTGCAATAGACAGGAAGTCCTAGATATTACACTTGTATCTGATAATATCTCCCGATCGATCCACAACTGGAAAGTATCGGCTGAACATTCGTTCTCAGTTCATCGATACATCCAATTCTCGTTAGACGACCGAAAAACCGACTGGGCTAAATACAGGGAAACCCTACAGAGGCTAATCCCTTCTTCAATACCCCCGTCCCGGGCAGCACACAAGAGCTTGACTGCATAGTAGGAAAACTTACCTCCGCCTGCAATAGAGCACTAGATGAGCATGTCCTACAATAAGACCAAAGGGGAAGCCAAAACCACCATGGTGGAACTCCGAAATTAGCAGTACAAGAAAACGCTGTAGACTGCTATTCAACAGTGCCAAATTCACAAAAATATTGGAACTCTTATAAGGAGTCCCTCGCAGTATTCAAAAGTACTCTTAGAAAAGCCAAACGGAAATCTTGGAGACTTTTCTGCGACAACATTGAGAACTTCTCGGAAGCCTCAAGGCTACGAAAAATACTCTCCACCAATCCAAGTACTCCTGGCTATCTAATGAAACCAGATGGCTCTTGGACCTCTTTAAGCGAAGAAACAATAGACCTTCTTCTGGATACACATTTTCCTGGTAGCTTCTCTTCTCCACTTAGTAGTTCGTCTAATAGTACACAACCTACTCAACTTACACAAAATAACACAAATAGTCTGGTCACAAAGGACAAACTGCTTTGGGCACTACGCAGCTTCCAACCATACAAATCTGCGGGACCTGACGGCATAATACCTGCTAAATTCCAGTCGGCAACTGACATAATTCTGCCTTGGCTGGAAACTATACTCACATTTTGTATAAACAATACTTACATTCCCAAATTATGGTTGGAAGTCAAAGTAGTCTTAATTCCCAAAGCGGGAAAGAGCTCTCACCAAAAGTCCAAAAGATCTCAGACCTATTAGCCTATCATCATTCTTCTTAAAAACTTTAGATCGATCGATACCCACCTTCGCAGCAGCATCGAATCAAGACTGCTATCAGAATCCCAACATGCCTACTGTAAGGGTAAATCAGTAGAAACTGCACTGCAGTCCCTAGTACGCACCATTGAGAAGACGATATATTGCAAAGAATACACAATGGTTGTCTTCCTGGACATAGAAGGTAGAATTTTGGAATGGTTTCGCAGGTTCCATTCCAAGGTTCCATTCTTGGACCATTGCTCTTTATTATTTATATTAACGATATGCTATCAGTACTGAAAAAGAGTATCGAGTTTCAATATGCTGACGACACTGCAATAATTGTGAGCCACCATGACATAAATTCTGCAATCCAAATAATGCAAACAGAGTTTGATGGAATAGTTCGGTGGTGTCATGACAACGGACTTATAATTAACTCCAAAAAGACAAAGCTAATGCATATCCGTCCCCCACACATATTGAGAACACAAATAAAGATACAATTTCACAACTTTGAATGCTTGCATAAAAATAAGAACCAACAAGGCCTTAATATACTGGATAACTGCAGGGATCTGATTGAAACTGTGAATGTATATCGATACCTTGGTATAGAAGTGGACTGCAACTTCAAGTGGGATTCACATATAAAATACGTTTGCAAAAGGTTGCGACAGTCAACTTATGCTCTATACCACCTGAGCAACTATACTTCATTCTCAGTTCTCAAACAAGTATACTTCTCGTTAGTTGAATCAGTTTTGCAGTATGGAATAGTCGCATGGGGTAATACATCAGAATACATGATAGCTGAACTTCAAAGGATTCAAAATCGTATTTTCAAGATTTTGTTGAAAGCGAAATTTGGGGCACGGTATGTAAATAATTCTTTAAATTACAGCGTAAATCTGGGTTTGCTAACCGTTAATAAACTTTTTATTTTTAACATGATTAATGAAACGTATTGTGATCAACGCTTCAAGCAACCAATCGATCATGATGTTAATACCAGGCAAAGGGCACGAGGACTTCTACAAACGCCAAGAATTCATAACTCCTACGGACGACAACAACTTTCATTCATAGTACATTTGATCTTTATCCAACTTCCTCGTGATCTATGGAGTATACAGTCTAAATACACTAGGAAGAAGAATATTAAGAAATATATTTTATTAAATAATACATTTAACTTACGATAAATGAAGGTAGAGCTTTATATATAAATTCAATTAATTTCAAGAAGTATGTTACTATCCAAGTATGCATGTATATTTTCGTACGCAACCTTCTGCAGATAAGCCTCTAAAGCTTCGCAGAAAAAAAAAATTGTCTTTGTCTTTGAAATGTTGTAATTGTATGTACATAGAGTCAAAAGTGATTTAAAGTACTCAACAAATTATAATTTAACAACGCCATAATTTAAATACGTTTGTGAGCCTTGCTAACGTTTCATGTGGATTCTCTGCTACCGCTTCAAGGTGTTGTCCAGCATTGAAGGGATGGCTCCACGGAGATGTTAGTGAAGGCATTATTTATTTATTTTTTATTTTTATATTTCAATTCCTCTGATAATCATTACTCAAAAGACAATAAACTAAACTAACTAACTAACTTCAATAATGTTAAATCGGAGGCTATAGTAGATGCCCTTTCAAAGCTCAAGGTCGAGTACTCGCTTTTGCAAATTGATCAATTTACTACTCACTAGTCGAATTATCAACACCAAGCTGGGCGAGTCCTCTTCCAGGAGATTTGTCAGCAGAGGTACCCCCCAAGGTGGTGTCCTATCCCCCCTTCTTTGGAACCTGGTAGTAAATGAACTTTTGCTACTCCTGGAAGGCATGGGATGCAAAGTAATTGCATATGCTGATGACGTCGCTATAGCTATTTCCGGCAAGCATCTTCACACGATCAATGAACTCATGCAAAATGCACTAAATCAGCTCTCGAAATGGACCGACAAATGTGGACTGGGGGTTAACCCTCAAAGAACGGAGTTGGTTCTTTTTACTAGGAAATACAAAATCCCTCAGATAGACCCCCCTTCTTTATATGGTACCAAGCTAGTTTTCACCGACAAAGCAAAGTACCTAGGTCTCATCTTGGATAGTAAACTAAGCTGGAAACTCAATATCCAAGAAAGAGTAAAGAAAGCTACCATAGCACTCTACTCCTGCAAGAAAGCCATTGGCAGCAAATGGGGTCTTCAACCCCGCATCGCCCACTGGCTCTATGTTTCTGTCATCAGACCGATTCTGATGTATGGCGTAGTCGTCTGGTGGACCGCCCTAGATAAAGCTATACATCGCGACAGCTTGGGGAAAGTACAAAGATTAGCGTGTCTGTGCATTAGTGGAGCACTAAGATCAACACCCTCCGCAGCATTAGACATCCTACTATATCTCCCATCCCTAGACTTAATTGGTAAGCAAATGGCAACCAATTCTGCCATAAGACTCAAAACCATCTCACAGTGGTCAAGTAACTACACTGGCCACTCTATAATACTAGACAATCTTACTCTTCCCGAAAACATAGACTACACTGTACCCAAGCCCAATTTTGACAAAAACTTTAAGGTCACTATTCCAGATAGGTCTTTCTGGAATGACTTAGGTGCTGTAACAGACAAGTCGATACACTTCTATACTGATGGCTCTAAAACCAATGATGATGTAGGAGGATGTGTTTTCTCAGATAGATTAAAACTAAATCTCTCCTTTCGCCTCCCTGATCACTGAAGCGTGTTCCAAGCGGAGATCATGGCGATTTCGGAAGCACTGTCCTGGATCAAGAGGAATGTGATATCCACTAACGATATTAGCATTTTCTCGGACAGTCAGGCGGCGTTAAAATCTCTGGAATCAGTCTCATCCACTTCTAAGACCACCTCTAACTGCCGTTCATCTCTCATAGAGATGGCTAGCAGTTTAACATTCACCTTTGCTGGGTGCCGGGGCACAGAGACATTTCAGGGAATTGCAAAGCTGACGAGCTCGCTAAAATAGGAACAACAATACCTATTCTACCCGATAAGAAAAATATAGGTATGCCACTCGCTACTTATAAGCTAGCACTCCAACTTGACACAGTCAATAAAACCAACGCTAGATGGGAAGGTGGAACTACCTGCCTTGCTACAAAGCAAATCTGGCCTAGATTATATCTAAACCGTTCTAGATACCTTTTGTCACTAAAAAGACTACATATCAGTACGATTATCGGTTTCATCACAGGACACTGCCTTATAGGCAAACACGCTACTAGACTTGGCGTCATTTCGAATGACTTCTGCAGAAGCTGTAGAGACGAAGAGGAGGAGGAAAGTCCAACACATCTCCTCTGTTCGTGCCCAGCTCTTTCTCGTAGTAGGAAACTTCACCTAGGAGAATACTTCTTCGATGATCTAAGTCATGGGTGGTCAAACTGAGGCCCGCGGGCCGCGTATCATATATTTGAATTTTTAAATATCTCGCATTCCTGGAAAAATACATTGGTTTGAGCTATTTTAAATCATCGTGCATTATCGGAAAAATTCATCGATTTTAACTATTACAAATATCCCGTTATTTGACACTCAATTTTACTTAGTTTTTTGTCCGTCGCTTGGTGTTAATAAAATCGGTGTCTTCGGGGAGTTTGCATACTTATAACTACTTTCAGTCCAGCTTGCCAAAGTTCCGTGTTATTCTGTAGTTCTGTGCTATTATCGCCACTGCGTTTTAACTCTTACAGCGCAGCTGGTTCAAAATTTGAACCACAGTTTTTTTTTCTAATTCGCGATGGTGGTACAAAATCTGAACCACTTAGATATTATTTTGTCCCTACTATTCTTATAAACAACATAGTTCTGTTAGTAAATTGCAGCTACATATGTTCGTGTGAAATATCAAAAGATGTTGTCGCGAAAGTGTTTTCTAATGCTCAGGTTGCTGTAAGAGTTAAGTGATTTTGCGATCGACCGACGACGTTTAAAAAAACATTTTTTGGAAGAGTTTGGACTTTGGAAGAGTTCTATAAAAAAAAAAATTCCTGTGTTTTACAAACATGCTCTGTTTCGCTATTTGAAAACACTAATGCGTGTGAACAGCTTTTTAGTTGCATGAAGTACATCAAATGACGAATTACTGATGTTTATATGGAAAAGTGTTTGCGTATAGCGACAACGTCAGTCGAGATCAATTTTTATGTACTTACTTCTGCAAAACAAAGTCAGATGTCACAATTTTAAATATTTTTAAATCCTTTGAGTCTCAGTTGTTTTGTTTTTCTTCTAAATATATTAAATAAATTATGCACTTTTTTACATTAAACTATGCAAACGTTTGACCATTATCTCGCCTCCTGGAAAGCGACGATGTGCTCGAACCTTTGGCACATATGCTTGTTTACTTTTAATTAACAAAAAATAAACTTGGTGCGTGGCCCGGCAGAAAATATTTTTTTCTGAAATTTGGCCCGCCTGCTGAAAAGGTTGGCCACCCCTGATCTAAGTGATCTAACAAAAAAAAGACGTAGGAAGCCTTCTTCGCTTTTTACAAAGCTCCAAATTGTTTTCTTGAGTAGCGGGGTAAATATCCCCAAGATCCTTGGTATCACAATGGGCCTCTATAGGCCTAAGTCTGCTTGTTACCAAAAGTTTAAACCGCTAGTGTTTTACAGTAAAATTTTAACGTCCGTTTCACTAAACTTTCGTTAAATAGTTTTTTGACTGTTGTCTAGACAGCCGTATGAAATAATTTGAAAGTTTTTGTTGTCAGTTTACGGTCCAAATGCGCCAAATGTTTTTATTCAAAAATTTCTTTTAAAGAATTGAAAAGTTAAACTTATTATTCTCTGTGGTTTACTGTTATTCGTGCATAAATAAAATGAGTTCCAAAAGTAGTGCCAATTTTATTTTTGAAGAGGTGAAAAAACTAATGGCCTTGTGAAGTGCAATAAAAATATAATTGAAAACAAAAAAAAGTGATGCGGTTTTTCTAAGACAAATTAAAAGCATGGCATGCAAATCACGGCAGAATTTTATATTTTAAATATAGAACCATCACAGAATTTGCCAGAGAAAATTTCACTTGTTAAAACATTTCAAAGACAAGAGGGAGCTAAGACCGGAGCAGAAAAATCAATGTCAGCATCATATCTGCAACGGAGACGCAAACTCAACATTAGTAAGGATCTATGTTCTGATAAATGGCAACAACTTGCCGAAGAAAAGATTAAACAAGTTCAGACGGAACACAAGCAGTCTCAAGAAAGGCATAATTTGGAAGTGAAATTTTTGCAAGAGGACCACGAACTGAATATGAAAATTTTGAAAGATGAATGTGACCTTAAAAAAGAAAAAAATTATGCTAGAAATAGCAGCTATGCGAAAAGCTATGTAAATTCCAAAATAAAATATATGTTAATCATTTCATTATTTTATGTACTTGTTTATTTATAACTATTTTGTTACTACACATTTGGATTTTCAGGAATGTTTCCGAAATACTCTATGAATACTTCTCTTCTCGTCCCTACATCTTTCAATGAGTCAAATACCAAACTGTCAACATCTAATGTATACTGTATTATTTGAAAATAACAAATTTTAGTTTAAACCCTCAGCTATGACCGTTTAAGTTAAACCAAGTTTTAACTGACGTTTTGGTTTAAACTAGCACTGAAAAACTGCCTTTTGCTTTAATCGTCAGTTTAAACTTTTCGTTCAGTTAAACTGAGTTTAAACCCTCACTGAAAAACCGGGCATAAGTCTGTTTGATGAAATAAATAAATAAATAAATTATTTTGTGGGCACCGTAGCGCAAGTGGTTAGTGCGTCGGACTACTGAGCCAGCGGTCTTGGGTTCGAATCCCGCCGCAAACACCTAAAAGTTTTTCACAGTGCCCACCTCTTTCGAATGTCTGACAAGCATCAAAGAGTATCATTTGTCACGATTGAGCTTCTTAACTCGCCGTTCGGAGTCGGCAAAAAACTGTAGGTCCCTTCCATTCGTGCAAAAATATAACACGCATACACAAATGGTTGCGAGAAGCAGGCCCAGGTTCACCTCGAGCTGTAGCGCCAACTAAGTAAGTAAGTAAATAAGTTTTTTTAAATAAAGGCGTCGAAACAATCCATGAACATTTCAAACCTTTTCCTACTTAAACTAGGCACCTCATTACTTATAGTGAACATTCAGATTTGATACCCATATTCAACGAATTCCTCAATGAAGGAGTTGTAGCATTGTTCACTACATCCGAGATCGCTTATGAAATCAGAAATATCCTTAAGGAAAACTTTAAAAACAAATTTATTAGAGCAAAGCACTTCGCACACGACATCGTTAACAACGAAGACCAAGTCTCAATAATAGAACAAACTCATAACAGAGCTCATAGGAATGCTAAGGAAAAAATGAAACAAATCCTAGATAAATATTTTTGGCCTGGTATGCAGGAGGAATTTCTTCAATATGCAAGAAACTGTGAGGTATGTAATATTAACAAATATAATAGACATCCCAATTTGCCTGGACGCATATTCAAAATTTCTGACGATTAAAAAATTAGACAATCGACAAGATATGCCTAACATGGTTTTGGACATTTTACAAAATTTCCCTTAATGTAGGAAAGTAATTCGTTACCAAGATCACTTCTGCTGTCTTCACGACATTAATGACAAGATCTAACATATCAGTATATCACACCCCGCCGTGCCATAATTCGACTAACGGCCAGGTAGAACGGGTGCATAGTACTTTACAAGAAATTGCCAGCTGTATTAAAGAAGAATACAAGCTACTTGATCTGACTGAGGTATTCATTAGAGCGGCCATAGAATACAATAAAACAATACATTCTGTCACACAGAAGAAACCTATGGAAGTATTATTTAACAAAATCTTCCACGAAGATGTTCCCATCAAATTAGCAGTGGCCCAAGATAAAATGCTTGACACTCACAATAGGAAATGAAAAGTTAACAGTCAAACCTTGTGACGTAGTTTATCAAAAAACTACCGGTGAACACTGGCGCAAGTTACAGCCCAAATATAAACAGAAAAAGATTAAAAAAGACTTAGGGAACACAGTTGAAATGAGGAATGGAAGAATTGTCCACAAGGATAATTTAAAAATTTAATTCGATGAAATGATGGTAGAGAACAAAATGATCTTGTTCAGAATAACAATAGGCTATTCATTATATATTCAAAAATAATCGAAGTTGTAAAATCAATGGAGCATACAGTTAAAGACACATTAATATCACGAAAATATAAACTTATCAAATCCGGCAATATTAAATATGGAGGATATGAATAAAATAATAAAAATAGAGGTAATAAAAACATTTACCATAACTGATCTAATAGATGTCTTAGAATTTAAGAAATTACAGAAAGATGGGATTATTGTTATTCATGTAAAATACCCAATAATTTACCAAAATTGTACTTTATATAAGACAAGAGCCATAAGCCAGTCTAACGGTAATTTAATAATTGAAAAAGAAACAATGAAGTGTAACAATAAATTTAGACCAATTAAGCATTGTAAACAGGAAATTAAACATACATTTTGTAAATTAGCTCATAATCAAACTTGTTTAACAAATTTATTAAATAATAAAAAGGCCAACTGCGACAAGATTAAAGAAAGGAACGCCGAAATAAAAAAACATAAAGGACGGCATATCCGGAAAGCATCAAGTCAAAAACGAGACTTATGAAGGCACTTACCTGGTAAACTTCGAGGACAGCATCATCATAGACGGCACGAATTATAGCAACCCCACAAAGATAATACAGACATACCTGAAAACACATCTCATTGATCGATATGATGTAAACCAATATTTAGAGGCGCTAGACAGGAAATTAAAAATTGACAACATCCATCTGATGGAGATAATACGAAACGAGACCATCAAGAGTCCAGCATTCTCAATCTTAAGCATATCATCATTAACAATCATCATACTAGCAGCTAGTGAACACTTGTGCTCATATAATTAAGCCACATAAACACGACCACACTATTTTCGGTAAAATAAAGTTTTATTAACAAATTCAGATTAATTAGTTAAAACAGAATGTTGATAAGTATTTGTTAAATTTAATTCTTCTTGGTTTTTGTGTTTAACCAATCATTAAAATAGAGATTTTGCAGATTATTTGTTTATATCGCTTTGAGCTCGGTGACATATAATTAAGCCATTTTAAAAAAAAAAAGTTTAAAATTAAAATGTGTTATTTATTGTAGATTTAAAAATATATTCTATCTCTTTTAGACTCAGTACTTAATTGGCAAACCTTTTTGTATCATAACTTTGGCGCATCTGTCGTCTTGACCAAGGCTGTAAATTGAGCGGGTGTGATCTTGTCCCATTCCTGTTGAATAATTTGCCACAGAGGCCTTGTTTGCGGGTTTTCTTGCAGCAACTACCCTTTTTATAACACCACATCGAATTTCTATGGGTTTTTAATCGGGAATTTGAGCTACCCACGGAAGGAGATGAACACCAACCAAGATTCAACGATTCTGAAACAATGCTCTGGATCGTTATATTGTTGAAAGATCCATGCTAGTCGCAAATTGTCTGCGCATTCTCAATTTAAATGATTATTTATGATGTCTTTATAAATCTCACCAATAATTTTTCCATTTATATAGTCAATCGGACAAACGCCAGATGATGTAAAGTATCTCCAGGCCATCACCGATGCCCCACCAGGCATGATCATTCTCTTGGTGAGCTTCTGGTCCGATTTTTCCAATGGGGGATCCCTTCCATTTAGCCATCCATCGCAAGGAAACGTCATAAACCATATTTAAGGCGCCCCCCATTGAAAAAATTAGACGATAGGTTCATCAAGAAAATAGTCAAGCCTAATCGCTCATCGGTGATAATCTGGGGATAATTTACCTCATCCGGCGTTTCTCCGATTGCCTAAATAAATGGAAAAATTACTGGTGAGATGTATAACGACATCATAAACAATCATTTAACGGGAACATTCGTTGACAATTTTCCACTAGCATGGATCTTTCAACAATATAAAGATACAAAGCATTGCTCCAGGATCGTTAAGCCTTTATTGGAGCCCAGCTGCATCCATCTCATTTAGCGGCTAGCTCAAAGTCCCTATTTAAACTCCATATAAATTTGAAGGAGGGTTATAAAAAGGGTAGTTGCTACAAAAAAAAACCTGCAAATAAGGACTCTGTGGCAAGTTATTCAACGGGAATGTAACAAGATCACACCCACTCAATGTACAGCCCTGGTCAACGCTATGAACGATAGATGCACCGAATTTACTAGACAAAAAGGCTTACCAACACAGTACTGACTCTAAAAGAGATAGAATATGCATTAATATCTACAATAACTAATGTATATTTCATTTTAACCATTTTTTTTAGTTAGTGGCTTAATTATATGTCACCGAGCTCACAGCGATATAAACAAATAATCTGCAAAATCTCTATTTTAATGATTGGTTAAACACAAAAACCAAGAAGAATTGAATTTAACAAATACTTATCAACATTCTATTTTAACTAATTAATCTGAATTTGTTAATAAAACTTTATTTTACCGAAGATAGCGTGATCGTGTTTATGTGGCTTAATTGTATGAGCACAAGTGTACCTCAGACGTAGAAGACGGCGACATCAGCCTAGCCGAGAGGATCTCCTAAATGAAAGAGCAGATAGAATACAAATGCTCGTGAGGCAATTTGAAGCCGTGGAGCGATCTTCTTAAACAACGGGGGGAGTTATCACAGCCGTTCGTCGTAACAACAAAAATAGATTACCAACAGCCTCTCAAGTGCCGCGCCCGAGACACTTTAACACTGACTGTAAAAAAGGATCATGCCAGATGTTATTCCAAGAAACCGATATCAACCATAGCCACTTCTAACACTGACCGTAGAATAGGATCATGCCAGATGTCCACGCTACCCACTTACACAAGCAGTCACAAATTATAAAAAAGGACGAGACGATGAGCGGAGATTCAATTCTACCCAGAGGTTCGCCGTGCATAGTTTAAACCGAACAAAAAGTTATTTTAAATCATTAATGCCCGGTTTCACAGTGAGAGCTTAAACCTCAATTGGAGCTTAAGCTACGATTTAACTCGTTTTGATGTTTCACAGTGCCGGCTTAAGGGGTAAACCCAACTTAAGTATTGATATAACTTAAGCCCCCGATTTTAGTGGCTTATATTCTTTCTTTTTTTTTATGATTTGGATGACATTTTTTCTTATTAATTATTATTGTATTTCAATATGAAAATACATTCAGACCAAGATGGTACCTAAGTATAAGTGATTCTGAATATGATATAATAATTTTGTGGTTCACGTTAGAAGGGCAACAAATATTCGACATCGAACTTTTATAGGTGGGATGAAGTTGATTTCTTAAAAAGATTTCGGATGTCAAAGCAATTTGCAATTTGTGTCCTGGAACAAATAGAGTCTAACATTGAACATTGATAATATGGTACCTCCATAGTGCATGCTTCTGATAACACTGAGGTTTTATTCAACTGGTGGCAGAGTTGTAGAAGAATGCAATCATTGTGAAATACATTCTTTCAAAATCATTCCAAGAATTCACTTTCATTGACTTCATGTTGAGACTTCAAAAAAATTAATATAATCAGCATTCATTAAGCATTCAGAAGATTGCATTCTTTTTTCTACCATTCAATTAAATGCAATCATTGAATGCAATCACTTATGACTTTAATTGAATGCTTTGGATTCTTTTGCATTCATTTGCATTCTTTTGCACTCTTTGCATTCTTTTTGAGTCTTTTGGATTCATTTTATTTAATTTGGTACTCAACGATGGTAAATTAAGAACCATACGAAGGATCTTTGAATACATACATATGTATGTACATACTATGTACCTACATACGTATATTTTAATTTTTTTTCCTGGAAATATCGTATGCTTCTTCTTCTTATTTTCTCCCCATTCTTATTGTTTTTTTTTTAAATCACTTTACACGGAAATGAAAATCAAATTTCGTTTGACATTTAATCAGTTTATAATCAGTTTTTTCATAAATAGTTGACGATGACACTAAATCTGTGACTTAGCTAAGCCAAACATTTTAAATGACTGTGAAACCCAAAAAACTTAAGCCAAAACTTAAGCTTTGCGTTTTACTTAGCTGAGCTACGACTTAAGCTCCCACTGTGAAACCGGGCATAAGTAAATAAAGTTTTTTTATTTTGTAAACTAACGACCAAATCTTTTAATTTATATACGATTTTCTTATTTCATTCATATGTTGGGGTAGGTTGGTAGTTTTTTTTTTTTTTGAAATCTACATTGCAATTACATTTCGCTATGAGCATGAGGAACTGACAACGTTACAACATTTGAATCTATCGCATTTCGCTATGGGCATAAGGGATTGGCAACGTTGCAATATTTCGGATGTGGATGAGTAGGTGCAGGTGTAGATAAAAAAGTCGTTTGTTTTCATTCAGTCATTATTTACGCTTTGTAGGTACCTACCTAAAAAAGTTTCGATTAAAAAACATATGTACATTTAAGTACATTTTGTCTTTTGAATGCACCTACCTACTGCACTTATTGTACATCAAAATATTCTTTATATACTTTCCACACAACCCAGTGGTGTAAAATACTAGATGCGTTTCTTTTATCGGGTTTCCCCTGTAGGCCTGTTCCTCCCACTTTCTACTGCATAAAAAATAAATAAATGAAAAGCAGCCCAAGTCGACTTACATATGTACAGTATTGTGCAAAATATAAGCAACCGGTTGGCCTTAGTACTTCAAGTCATATTTGTTCATACTTTTACATATAGCAGAAAAATAAAACAAACGAAGACTTAAGCCATTGGGTGAGACTGTTTTCATTCCTAGCTTTGGAAAAATAAAAAAAAAATCTGGGGGGTTGTAAATGGATAATAAACCCGAGGATCGTTAAAACGCCTGTGCAAAATATAAGCAACTTTTCTTCTAACGCCAACAAAAACTTACTTAACGGCACATTTGTAGATAGTTTGGACTCTAAATGCAGTGTATAAACGACAAGATTAGTTTTCTTTAAATTTGTATTGACACAATGTCAAAAAAAATCGAGGATTATAACGGTAAAAAGTTGTAAATTCAAAATAAAACAAGGCTAATACAGTGGTGGTCCAGTATAACGAATGACGATATAACGAATGATCGATATAACGTACACTTTTTTCAAATGCATTATCGGGTCTATATAGCGAACGAACAAAAAAAATGATATTCGATATAACGAATGTTGCTACAATAGAAAGCGACAAATTTACCTAAGAAATACAATAATGTTTAGGAAACGGTCGAAGGAAAAACTGGGTGTTGTACATGCAACCGAAGGTAAGTTCATTGATCCAACCATTCGCTTAGTTAACCTAAGCGGTGGATTTGGAATCTTGGAACAATATTGAAATGTTTCTTCAAGAAGATACGCGTATCAGTCCACTCGAGGCCGTTGAGAGTGTATTAACTAAGCCAAATAGACCAACGTTGGAAGTTCTGAAAAACTTGTTCTAATAAGTCTACGGGGAAAAGCTACAAATTTCTGCGTTGAACGTTTGCAAAAGCATGTCCTTGTTGGCGATTGCTTTTTGGAAAATGAAAGGAAAGAAATTATTTAATTACTTCTTTTTCTACTTTGTAACTTGTTTTGTAGTATGGATAAAAGTGTTATGAATTAGACACAGTATTTGTACATTTATTTAATGTTTCATACAAGGAAAATGTGTTCGATATTACGAATTTTTCGATATAGCGAATGCAACTGGACATTATATCATTCGTTATATTGGACCACCACTGTATTTAAAAATTCATTATTTCATGGCTAATAAATAAGAACAGAGTAACAGGGACAATACAGATCTGACATTAATGCGGTCGACACCGTATAACCTCAAGTCGAACTGATACAGAAATCCGTTCTCTCATCTTTAAAGAACTGATCATCAATTCAACTGAAACTGTAAAAGTGCCTAATTTGAACACTGATGCGAGTACAGTTCGTACGCGAGCAATCGAAAGTTGGTAAAAAAAATTTCAGACCAAGAAAGGAGCAATGCGGCCTAATTATATGTTCAGTACTTATGTACTTCTAGATGTAGTTTTAGGAGTAGGGCCTTGCATATCCCTGACTGGGAAGTAGGTAGTTGTATAAAGTAGTACCTCCTGCTTGAAGCTTTAGTTTCAGAAAACGACACCAGCAGCGATGAAAGCACAAGTTCTTCTCCCTTGCAGCAGAGACAATTATATAGAGATGTCTCAAAGCAGACAAAGGTCAAGCAGACAAAACGCAAAGCAACAGCAGAGATAGCAATCGCAAACGAAACGCTTTTCTCTTATCCGCAAACCCAAAAAAATGTTTTCAATTGAACTCACCATGGGTTTTCGATTTCCCATTCACTATCTGAAGAGGAGTAAGAAGGGGGAAGAGCAAAACCAGTTGATGTGTATTATTTTTCGTTTTAAGTGATGGAACGAAAATGCAAAGGGGGAAGAGGTAGATGCAAAGCGGGTGTAGATTATGACGCAAAAATATTTCTTGGCCGAGGCTATCGACGATGAATGATAATACATAATTATTTTAAATTGGATATGAAATTTTCTTACTTTTTGTTTTCTCATAAATCAAAAACGGGGTGGATGGGGTGGTTTTTTGTTTTTGGCATTGTTTGACTGTATGTATGGTAGACGGTGGTCGTAGGGATGATTCTGGTTGCCTGTTTTTTTTTTACAGAAGTGTGTTTGGGTGGCGGCTATATAAAGCTAAGAAATTTCAAATTAGAAACTATAGGTAATTCTAATTAACTTCCTGAAATATGTATATATGGATATCAAATTTGTTAGCGCTAAAAAACGAACTTCAGACAAATTTGTCATTTACTGGCTCTGTACCAGTACACCTTAAAGAGTTTTTTCACGGTACCACCTTTTTCGAATGTCTGACAAGCATCAAAGAGTATCATTTGTCACGATTGAACTTCTCAACTCGCCGTTCGGAGTCGGCAAAAAACTGTAGGTCCCTTCCATTCGTGCAAAAATATAACACGCACACACAAATGGTTGCGGGAGGCTAGGCTTGGTTCTCCCTAGGACTGTTGAAGCAAAATATTTTATTTAATCGGTTGACGAAAATGAATAACTTACTTCAAACGAGAATGACGAAAAACCCACAGCTAAACGCCAGTATATTGCGAAAGATAAATCGATTAAAACAAGATAAGAAACGATTACAAGCATATGAAAAGCAGAGCGTTAGTGAACAAATACGACTCGTTGGTTGGAATCAAGAACAATGCAAAGACATTTGCTAAGCTTATTATATCTAAAGGAGGACGATCATTTACGGAAGAAGAAAAATGGATTTCTCAATGCATTTTTTTCCGATCAGCTTCAGGGTACAACTTTTTACGCGAACAACTTAAATTACATTTGCCACATCCATCTTCATTACATAGGTGGATCAAAATAAAGAGTCTGTCTCCTGGGATGAATCAAAATGTACTTGGAGAAATCAAAAAAGTTACCAAAACATTGCCACCCAAAGATAGGGAAGTAATACCTATTTTTGATGAGATGAGCATTCAATGAAATTTAACTTATAACAAATACAAAGATTTGATTGAAGGTTTTGTGGATTATGGAAGAAATCATAGATTTAATCAGTGTGCAAAATCTATAGGCGTTTTTATGATTCGAAGCGTTTGTGGAAAATTTAAACAAGTACTTCATCACGTCGGATGTCCTTCAAATATTCCACCAGCAGATCTTGACATTGAACTTAAAAATTGTCTGGACATGTGCAGTAATCTTAATCTCAATGTAAAAGCAATTTGCTGCGATCAAGGGCCAACGAATCGTAGTTTTTACAAGAAGCTACAAATCGATTTTCAAAACATCAGCTTTAATTATAAAGGGAAGACGGTATATGGAATGTATGTACCGCACCTTTTGAAAAGTATTCGAAATAACCTTCTCAAACACAACCTAGTCACAACAGATAAAACTGCTAGCTGGAAGGTGATCGAATATCTTTGCAATATGGAAAAAAATAATACGACAAAAATATGTCCGAAACTTACATCTTCTCACGTTGATGCGACACCAACAGCAACATTTATTAAAAAATTGAACAGATTATTTGATTTACTCATAAGAAAACCAGCGCTTATTCGCGAAGATAAGAACATTGCATTGTTAAAAGAAATGAAAATATATCTGCTAAAAACTAAGCGTATAAATGCAAAGAACAAAGTATTTTGCTTTGAAGACCTGGTTTTGACAATTGAAAGCATTTTATGTATGAGAAATGAATTATTTGCAGATCACCACGATATAAAATATATAAATGTGAACAAGTTTAATCAAGATCCACTTGAAAATTTGTTTGGAAAAATAAGAGCCTGCAATGTCAACAAAAATAATCCAACTGTGGCTGAATTCGGGTCTCTTCTCGCGAAAGTTATTTCTTTGAAGTTTTTATTTAACTCAAAGTTTTCTAACTGCAAGGAAGATGACTCCGAATATCTTGATTTAGATTGGAATGCAATTACGGAAAGTGAAACTGATCAGCAACTTGTACTTATCCAAGACAGAGCAGACAACGGAATGGATGCAGGAAATCATGTCGAAAACGATCAGAATGTAAGTAACGATTCTGAAAATACAATTTTTTGATAATCGTACTGTTATGGAAAAACTGTAAATGGACACTTGACAAAAACTTCTGCAAAGCTAAAAGACCCAAATATAAGATAAAGAAACTACAGAATTAAATGAACGCTTAAAAAGTGTAAACATAATGTATATACCTACATACATATATTTCCAGGAAAGGCATACATACATACATACATATATACATATGAATTTTAAGAAAATAGAAAAGGGAGGGTGGGTTGGCGGAAAAATTTCTACTACGTCCACGATCGTGTCCACTGGAAACTATTTCAGTTATTGTGACTTTTTAATAGTTTTATCAAAAGTTCAAAGGTCATCATAACAGATATAGGCTAAGAGCAGAAACGAACTTTACATACATACATATGCATGGGTATGTATGTAGTTTAAAAACTAGTTAAAAATAAATATAAAGATAAAAAAATATTTTTAAAAACAAGCTTTAATGAACTAAAAAGTAAAAAAATAATTTTTTTCCGAGTCACCAATGTGTGACTATAAATTAAAGCTTGGGGCACTCAGGCACAAGACAACACATACACGATGTGCAACGAGGACGGAAGAAGAATTAGCAGAACACATTTTGTGTCACTGTTACTGTTTAGTTAGACCTCGTCATCATCATTTAGCCAAATTTTACCTCGAGCCTCAGGCCTCAGGCCCCAAGCTTTAATTCACACATTGTCACACATTGGTGACTCGGAAAAAAACTATTTTTTTACTTTTTAGTTCATTAAAGCTTATTTTTAAAAATATTTTTTTATCTTTATATTTATTTTCAACTTTTTAGTATCTGAATTTTTTTTTACAAATTTACGTCTATACGTATATTAGCTTGGGTGGGTTGGATATGAGAAAGTTTACTCATATGTTTGAGATTCTACTCGCCCTTTCATTTGATACCCATGCCATGGTGGTTGTGAAGAAAAAGGTGATTCGCCATCTTGGGGTCGCCACCATATTGAATTTAGAATGACGTCACTTGGCTAGTCTAATTCTCCTTGTCAATCCCTTTAAGTTGATACCCATATTAAGGAGGTCGTGAAGATAAAGGCAATCCTCCATCTTATGGCGTCCGCCATATTAGATTTACAACGTCATAAAATATACTATATTGTTTGAGATTCTATTCGTCAAACCCTTCTATTTGATATCCATGTCATGCGGGTTGTGAAGAAAAAAGTAATCCGCCATCTTATGGCATCCACCATATTGAATTTCGAATCACATCACTTAGCTAATCGTATTCTACTTGTCAAACCCTTTCATTTGATACCCATATTAAGATGGTAGTAAAGATAATGGTTATCCGCCATCTTGTGGGCGTCCGCCATATTGAATTTTTAATGACCTTATAGCGTATTGTATTCTACTTGCCAAGCCCTTTCATTTGATACCCATATTTAGGAGGTCGGGAAGATAACGGTAATCCACCATCTTGGGGCGTCCGCCATATTAGATTTACAAGATCATGAAATTTACTATGTTGAGTTGTCACCGGATACGCAAAATTTCAGCATAATCGGATATCTTGAAGAGGGTGTAAGATCGAATCCCAGATTCCACCCCACAGAAATTGAAGTTAAAAAGCGTCCGCCATATTGGATTTACAACGTCATCGAATAACCCATATTGTATTGTCTCCGGAACTATATACGTGTGCAAAATTTCAGGATGATCGGATGTCTGGAAGTGGGTGTAAAATCGATTACCAGATTCCGCCCTCACAGAAATGGAAGAGTTAAAAAATCGTCCGCCATATTGGATTTACAACGTCATCGAATAACCCATATCTGGGTGCACGGTAGTGGACCGCCAAGTTCCACGCGGCACTACCAGTACTCTTTACCCGAAGCGCTTCGCGGCTATTTACCTACCCTTATAATTCAGCTTCCTAAGTCACTGGGAGCCTAATTTTCTGGCTGCTAGTAGAAGAGCGCTATGCTAGATCATATTCCAAGTTTCAAGTCTGTACCTATTATACTTTAAGAAATATTGAGCTCCGAAAATCGTAATTTTCGTAGCTGACACAACGATCATCAAAATGTATATGGTACTTCCAGCAGACCTAGAGACTTGAAATTTGGGATGTAAGTAGCATTTATAGTGTGTATAAAGGAAAAAATAAAAAACTCTTATTTATTAACTTGCAAACCGTTTAAATTAATAAAAACAAACCACCGTGTATTATACATTATATATACACTACAAAAGTGTGAAACCTACCCACAAATACATACACAAATGCACATTTTAGTGAGAGCTAACCATAAACGTGGTGAATTCTCTCACCAAATGTATTTTATACGACAAGGACAACCTCCCCTTCAAGTAAATATATAGACGTGCTACTTCTTATAATATTATATATACAATGAAAATGATACTCAAAAATGTGACGATGAACGCGGTATGTATATGTATATTATATAAATTATGTATATGTATATGTATATTCTCTCACAAAACGTATTCATTTTCATATGGATTGGTTGGTGTTGGTATAATTGATATTTGGCAAATGGAGTCTATCGATCACAGTGATGCCTTTTGCACCGTCATCGTGTCGTCCTACTCTAGCTCAATAATATTGGAGAGGTGCTCTGCTCTGCTCATTTTCATTGCATATTTGTCCGACTCCGGATGAACCCAATTTACTAACCAGTTCAAAAGAAATACAATCGACTCTCGAGCTCGACTCGATAAATTGAATCTCTGGTGTGGGGATAGGGAGTGGACCTGGCAAAATGTTCAAATTATTGACAGTTTTATATAACGAAAATTGTAGCTATCAAAAGGAAGTACCTATACACGTAGACGTAGAGTCAGATCAAACATTGTGCAGTATGTAGTCGAACACTGGAAAGAGCGTAGGGCGTATACCTATGACGGTAAACGCCTTACGGTTTAAAACTATCCATAAGAGCCAAGAAGTTTACTGTTTTCTCGTGTGGCCAAGCCTCTGTTGCACTCTCTAGGGTGAAGATGGGGTCAATTTAATCAATTTAGATCTTAATAATATCAACGCTCAAAAAACAGCTATCATCGAACATCGAATACAACCGATTGAGAAGTAATTATAGACAAGATTTGCCTAAAATTAAAAAAAAATATCACTGGTCTTTTAAAAACTCAACAAAAAGAAGTCAGATCCCATCAAAAACATTACTGTTAAAAGGGCCAAGTTCCTACCTATAGAAAATGTATGCAAATGTATGACAAAAAGTGGTGAGATAACAGCGGCCAAGTTCTTGCAGAACTTTATTATAGAGGTAAGATAGATGAGTAAGTTGAAGCCTTATGCCTAGAATTGATAAAACGTATCTATAGAAACTTTAAACTTGGCCGCGTTGAAATAAAACTTGAGTTCAAGGAATATAATGCTATTATACATACATATGTTATGTACATGTACAAAGGTAAACGCTATTATTGTGCTTTATACGCACGATGAAACACCATTCCATTTGCATGTCTAGTAGTTGTTACACATTTCTGAGACTTTCAAACGCGGCCAGGTTTGAAGTTTCTATAGATACGTTTTATCAATTCTAGGCATAAGGCTTCAACTTACTCATCTATCTTACCTCTATAATAAAGTTCTGCAAGAACTTGGCCGCTGTTATCTCACCACTTTTTGTCATACATTTGCATACATTTTCTATAGGTAGGAACTTGGCCCTTTTAACAGTAATGTTTTTGATGGGATTGTATTGTCTCCGGAACTATATACGTGTGCAAAATTTCAGGATGATCGGATGTCTGGAAGTGGGTGTAAAATCGATTACCAGATTCCGCCCTCACAGAAATGGAAAAGTTAAAAAAGCGTCCGCCATATTGGATTTACAACGTCATCAAGTAGCACATATTGTATTGTCTCCGGAACTACATACGTGTGCAAAATTTCAGGATAATCGGATATCTGGAAGTGGGTGTAAAATCGACTCCCAGATTCCGCCCTCACAGATATGGAAAAGTTAAAAAAGCATCCGCCATATTGGATTTACAACGTCATCAAATAGCACATATTGTATTGTCTCCGGAACTACAGTGGCGTGCACGTAATTAGAAACGCTTAAGGTGATCGAATTGGTTTCTTCATAGCTCATGTGTTTTCACATATTAAATAAACTTTGTGAAAAGAGCTTGCAATTGATATAAAGTTCCATTATTTTTTTATTTGTGGCCTAAACAGAGTAAAGAGCACAAAATAGGTCGTGCATATAATTAGAAACGCATGCGTTTTTGATAAAAAAAGAGGTCATATATTTGTTTTTTAATCACGGACACTTAAAATTTAATGGCATGGCCACAATTTTGAATCACTGCCTGCAATCTGCGTGGCATGGATTCCACAAATTTTTCGCAAAAGCTCTGAGGAATGGTTCCCCCAGCGACTTTCGGTTCCTCTTATAATTTTTCAAAATAACCAATTTTTTTGAACTTTAGCTTTTTTGTTGAGCACTTGCCATACGTTCTGAATTGGATTGAGATCAGGGCTACATGACGGCAAGTCTAATAAAGTTACCATATTATCTTCAATCCATTTTTTAGTACAAGCGGCCGTGTACTTCGGATCATTGTCCTGTTCAAAGATCCAAACAACCGGTAGATTTTCATCTGCGAATGACTCCATCATATTCTCCAATATATTGCAGTATTGGAGACTGTCCATATGACCTTGAATATTATGAATTAGACCGATGCCGCACAGTAGACAGTACACCTCAAATCATTATGGTCCTACCTCCATGTTTAACCTTTTGACAGGTATACTTTGGGTCAAATTCCACTAGACGACAGTCCAATGGCTATATTTGTGGACAAGCTCCAATCGATTTTTCCTGTTCCGCTTAGTTAAAGTGGCTCCTTCCTAGCTCTTCGCTCAAAAAGTCCTGCTTCACGCAACCTTCGTTTAATTGTATCTACGGATGGTCCGCTGTAGTTTGCACGAAAAACTGCAGTACGAATTTCACTGGTATAGAGTGCGGGAATTTTTTACTTTGTCAAACGATCAGTTTGTAGTAGTATGATCAGTAATTATCATTATCCTAGGCTTGTGGCTGACTTTTTGAACAGTTCCATTTTTCTTATAATATTGGATAGCATTGAAAACCATCCCTTTTAAGCACTTTTAAGAAGTTCTGCTATGTTGGCGCAGGATTTTTCTGTGGATTTTAGCTTCACACGATCTGTTTTTCCCCATTATGTAAAACTCTAAAAAAAATACTCCAAAATATCACTGTGAACAAAGTAATATCAATATGCTAAAATACCAATGGATTCTGCCCCTTAAACTAGCAAAAAGTCTTTAATTAACAGAAATAATGTAACCGTTTCTAATTATATGCACGATCTATTTTGTGCTCTTTACTCTGTTTAGGCCACAAATAAAAAAATAACGGAACTTTATATCAATTGCAAGCTCTTTTCACAAATTTTATTTAATATGTACAAGAAATTTTAAAATTTAGATATCCTTAGGGTGAAAACACATGAGCTATGAAGAAACCAATTCGATCACCTTAAGCGTTTCTAATTACGTGCACGCCACTGTATATACGTGTGCAAAATTTCAGGATGATCGGATATCTGGTGTAAAATCGATTCCCAGATTCCGCCCTCACAGAAAGTGAAGTTAATATAAAGCTTGTAAAAACATTTTATTTCAAAACACATACGCAAGCATACCTACGTGTTTGCTTCTAAACATGATAAATTGATAGACAAAACTACCTAGGTATTCTTAGTTTTTTTATTTGCATGGAATCATTACATAGTATAAGTCCCGATCGGTGTCATATTACGTTTGTAGTAAAGAATCTCAAGAACCGCTAAATGGATTTTTACGATTCTTTTGGTATTAGATTACTAATTTCTCGGAGAAGGTTTACCAATTAGCTTTGAATTAGAAACATTTTTAATTTTAGAGTTTAAGGGACTACAAAGGAGAAAACGAATATTCAATTTAAAACAAACGGCTATTACTTCAAAACAGCTTTTCCCATGTGATTGATATTTATTCTCAGCTTAATTACATTTATTGCGCAGATTTAAAGACCAAAATCATATCTGTACAGTTACTAGAAGCTGAATAATAGTACTAAATGCATTCCAGTCGTTTTTTTTTAATTTTTTTTCAATCAGAAGCTGAATCACAGCACTAAGTGGCAATCGTGTGGAGTTGGTGATGAGTTTTTTTTGTAAATCTCTCATTGCATTCATTTTCGTATTTCTAGCATGCGTACGCGTAGTGGGTTTTTGATTTTTTTTTTCAAAGCATACTGAGGGACTTTTAATGTCAATGTGCTCAGTGCCTCAGTGGTAATCGTCTGGAGTTGATGATGGTTTTTTTTCGTAAGTCGCACTCCTCCGAAATGGCTCAACCGATTTTTATGAAATTTTTTGTGTATATTCGGCAGGTATGAGAACAGGTTGTAAAGTATATTTCATCTCGCTAGGTGGAGCTGGAGTCAAGTTATTAATAAGTTCTATATTTATTGACCAAAAATGCTCATATTAACAATATATGTTGGTTCAGCGCCAAAAGAGAAAATCATAAAATCTGGACCCGATAGGTGGCGCTGGAGTCAAATTATTAGATCTATATATTCCAACCGAATTTGGTAAAATTTTCAGGGTACGTTTTTCTTATAGAATACAACATAGCACCAGTGCGGGTACTCAACAACCGGTGGTTTTGGTACCTGTCATACAAAATTTCGTAATTTCAGGTGAAATGTGAATATGAAAGATTTTGGTAAATTAATATAGACAGACAGACAGACAGAGCATCCGATTCTTCGAACTAAATGACAATATATGTATTGTAAGTATAGTACGCCCTCGGTAAAAGCAACCGAAAAAAATTCGAGCAGTTGTTTTAATTGAGGTTGTTGCAATAACCGAGTCACAAAAGAGTATGGAAAATGAAAAGAATAATGTTCGTCATAAAAGAAAAGAAAAACAATATGTATTTTTAATTCTGAGAGAAGTAACTGTAAAATAACTGCCCAGTTATAGTAAAACCAAACACCAAAAAATAGAAACTAATATAAAACGAAATAAGAGATCATGTATGGAAAGTTGCGTTTACTGAGTCACATTTTTTTTGAAAAGTTGCAATTACTGAGTCACTAATGGTAAAAATTTGGGTGTTGCTTTGACCAAGGTATTGCGTTCAGCGAGGGTTGCTTTCACCGAGGGCGTACTGTAACACTATATTTTTTCGGCGCGGGCGAAGCCGGGCAGGGCAGCTAGTCTGTAATATTTCAGTATACCTACAATACCCATAATTTTCTTTTTACAAATAAAATCGCTTTACTAATCTAAACTTTGAAATATTTACATACATGATACATAGGTATACATACATAAATCTACTATTATTTAAAATAAGAATCACTAACAACGAATTAGAATTACATACCTAACGTACCCTACATATTTCTTATGTACTGCGAAAAAATAAAAAACCATTTTTGTCTCATTATTCCGAATGAAACAGTTTGTTCAGCGAAAAATAACCCCAACTTTACACAAAACGAGAAAAAAAGCGTTCTCATATCATTTAGTGCAAACGAACAAAAAACGGAAAAAACGCAAAAAACAAAGGGTAAAAAAAAATTTCTTCTTCTAAGTAAAAAAATTATTTATCATTTGTTCGCCTACTAGGTCAAAATATATTTTTGCATCGACAGAATATTCAAAGCGAAACCGGTTTTGTTCTTCTCTGACATATGTATGTATTAATATACAACATGGACAAGAGCTGCAAAAATATTCATAATACAAATACAGTGTTGTGCAAAACAAACGCAACAAACTCAGCAACAGCATTTAGAAGCGAATTTGTTACCGATTTATTTATTTTAGAAAATTTTTTTTTTTGTGGAACTATGTCTTCATAACACTAGATTATATTTGTATACTTTTAACAAAATAATAATTCATTTATTAAAAAAAAAAATATGAAACAAAAAAAAACATCACAATGTGTGTGTGCAAAACTAACGCAACATATGCAGTACTTTGTGTATTGTCCCTTATTTTGAATAATCGCGGCACATTTGTGGTTTATGGATGATATCAAATTATTAAGTGAGCTTTGGGGTATGTTTTCCCACTCCTCTTTTAACTTTTTCAGTGGCTCCAGTTTATTTTGGAATCGTTGCCCTGTGACTCGCCGTTTGAGCATCCCAAAATTATTTTCAATGAGATTCAAGTCTGGTGATGGTGCTGGCCAATCAAGAACTAGAATCCCATTATTTTCTAACCATTCCTTAATCAGCTTCGATATGTGTTTGGGCTCGTTTTCGTTTTGAAGCACCCATGGAAGTGGCATACTCCATTCGGCGTTAGGTATTATCTGTGTTTCTAAGCTATTTTTGTAAATAAAGCAGTCCATTATCCCTCTAATTTCATGGGAATGATCAACTCCTTGTGCCCAAACCATCATGATACCACCTCCAAGGTTTGCTGTCATTTTGCAGTTTCATGAATTTAATCGCTCACCTTTGTGACATTATACTGTGGCCATACCATCGGTGTTAATTAACTTACATTTTGTTTTGTCACTGAAAAGGATGTTTTTCCAGTTTTCAAACGACTAATTAATATAAGTTCTTGTAAACTTAAGCTTCAAATTAAAAAAAAAATCGATTTTGGATTTATAATGCGTCTAGATCAAAGTTTAAAAGAAAGTACATTTTCTGCAAATGCGTCTTTGTAAGAATTAGCTTTTCAGCTGACCTGTAGCTCCCAAGGTCGTTTTCCATGGCACGTCTCCGGACTGTGGTTGAATGCACATTAAGTTCCAGTCCACTCACAATTTTTTGCGAACTCAGAAATGTATCTTTTTTAATTACACTGCAGATTCTTCTGCACGTCCTGTAGGTCGTTTTGCGAGGTAGTTCACCTGAATGCACTGGTAAGGATTCTACCTGTTGCTTTATATTTTTTTTACTAATTGGCATACAATAGATCTATAAGTGCCATATTTTTTAGCAACAAATAATAAATAAATAATCTTCAATTTTTTTTGTTTTTAAATGGTCGCTCAATTTTTTTCGAGCCATGATGAAAACTGCACTTACTAAAAGGATCTAAATTTAACTAATGCAAATTCTAATGATTCAAGGTTTTAAACAGTGAGAAGTATTTTGCAAACTGTAAAAAGTACATTTAGTTCCTTGTATTGTGTTGTTTATTGCAGAACAGGAAGGTGTTGCGTTAGTTCTGCTCACTGTTATGGATATTAGTTTTTGTATGCAAATTGTTATTGTTTTCAATTACATACCTTTTTGTAGCAATTATAGAATTAAGTGAATACCTGTTATAAATTAGTTCGAAATTCAATTGAAAAAAAAAGTTATAGCAACAAAACGCCAAAACTGAGTTTTGTTGCGTTTGTTTTGCACAACACTGTATGTATATACATAATGTTACAATACAACTGAGCACCTGCACTCACCCCTTCCTCTTTACCATTATAATTCAAGGCAAAGCAGACCAAAAAATTGGTTTCATTTTCAACTCTCGTTGGGTCATTCAGAAATAAAATCTACCCATGCGGAATTTGTTGTTGTGTGGTGAGTTATATAATTTTTTCGCTAGCTGGTTTTAGCACTGGTGGTGAGTTAGTTAGCACAGACAATAAATTATAAATTTATTTTCTGCGTTCGTAGCTTATTCTAAAAGCTCGTTTTTCTGTGCTTTTTGTTTTCATAGGACACTTTTTTCCATAAGCGTGAGACATCTCTATAAAATTGTCTCTGCTTGTAGCATAAACGTAAGAGAACCGACGAACCTGGGCAAAGCATCCATACATCTTTCTGGGAGTGTAATGACGAAGTAGTTAGTTACTGAGAACACTACTAATGATGACAACAGAAATAGCATCGAAATACCTTCGACGTCAAAAAAACACCATATCAAGTGACCTTGATAACTACTTGGCCATAAAACCTTTGAAGAGAAATGATAATCCCTTTGTCTGGTAGTCTGCACATAAATCTGAATTTTCCTAATGTTTAGTCAAACTCGCTGCTAAGTATTTATCTGCTCCTGTAAGCAGTGTCTGTTCGGAGAGGCTTTTTAGTGAAGCAGGACTTGCCTTCTTTCCAAAAAATGCAGAAAAGTTGATATTTCTGCACCACAACTTACCTCCTATAAGCTATTATTATGATTAGTAGTTTTGTACTAAACAAAACATGCTATTGAATATTAATTTTCAATGTTTATTTTTCTGATATCTTAATGAAGAAAGATCAATTTTATTTTATATCTTTTTATTATTATTAGCTTTAAGGAAGAAAATACCTCATTTGTTTTTGTTCTTAAAATAAAGAAATTATTAAAAGTTGCTTTGCAATGTTCCTTGCTATTTTCTACTCCTATTTTTAGGTATTTTAGGTGGGCACCGTAGCGCAAGTGGTTAGTGCGTCGGACTACTGTGCCAGCGGTCTTGGGTTCGAATCCCGTCGCAAACACATAAAAGTTTCTCACGGTGCCCACCTCTTTCGAATGTCTGACAAGCATCAAGAGTATCATTTGTCACGATTGAGCTTCTCAACTCGCCGTTCGGAGTCGGCAAAAAACTGTAGGTCCCTTCCATTCGTGCAAAAATATAACACGCACACACAAATGGTTGCGAGAAGCAGGCCCAGGTTCACCTCGAGCTGTAGCGCCAACTAAGTAAGTAAGTATTTTTAGGTATTCGGTATTCGGCCGAATAGTAACTCAATATTCGGTACTCGTCCGAATAGTGAAAATGGGCCGAATAGGCGGAATACCGAATAGCAACCGAATATTTGATTCAACACTAATAAAAATCTTTTCTTCCCTTCTTTAACACAGAACTCAAAAAACTTTATTATACCATTATGATGGATATACATAATGAAGTCGAACCTTTCCACTGCTCTCCTGTAAAATTGTAAAAAACAACTTTTGATGTTTTTAATTGTTGCTACAAATTTGTATACCTATGTACATACATATATTTACGCAAGGCACTTTTTACACTGTACCTACATCTATACATACATATTAATTTCTCATCTCACTCTGAAATAAAGCTATCCTCATTCCCCACAGGCCGTCTCCACGAGCTAAAATTTATAGCAAGATAATTAGCATGCTATGAAAATAGCTAATGGAACGGCAAATAGCAAGATAATTGAGATAGCAAGCTATCCATAGCAGGATATTTAGCAAGCTAAAGATATCTTGCTAATTTTTGACATTTGAGTGAAAATTGGTTGCATTCCTTGCGTTTGAATAAGAAAAAAATAATTATGGCCGTTTGGAAGATGTTACTGTTAAGAGATAACTAAATTAATAAACAATTTTCGGCAGTTTCCATGTTTGTGGAGTTATAGAAGTGCTGAGTACAAGCGGTTGGATCTAAAAAAAAAAAAAATATCAAGCTATAATTTGCCCACACAAATTTGACAGTTCTCTTTTTTTTTAGCTTGCTATGAAATCTTGATATTTGAAGCACGTGGAGACGCGGTGTCACTGCCGCAGATTCAGAAATCATAATTTGTTTCTTTTCACTCTGCGACTGAAACACAGAAAAAAGCAATACTACATATATTTATAGGTATGTATATACGAGTATGTGTGCAAGTGTGAGTTTTCGTTTCTATGGAAACCGAGATTTGTACTTCGATTCTTCTTTGGTTATTTTATTTTTATTCTCACTTGGAGAGGAATTTGAGTGGTTGTTGTCAATATAGAAAACAGAAAATCATCGGCTTTCTCGTCTGAGGCGCTAGTATCGAATTCCTCCCTCCTCTTCGACTACTTACCTTGACGCTGGTGGGGAGGCTCAGTAGGACCTTTTGACTCCAGGGGGCGATTGCAGTGGGGCTACCCAAGCTGTAAGGTCTCTGGATGAGGGACCGAAGCCAAAGAGTAGTCATCCTGATTCCAGTGGTGGTGTGAGCGTATAGCAAACCGTGCCCAAGGATGCAAGGCTGAGGGTTAAATCAGTCTTTAACGAGCTCCTTCAGGCGCCCTGGCAAGGGCCTGTCGTATTTTCGCCCCACCACAGTAAAACCGGCTATGCTGTGGTGGCACTTGTTTCACCGGATTACTCGTGGGATCCAGTTAATGAACGATTTAAACAACAAACAAAATACAGTTAAACAAGTTTTGGGGGGGACCCCAAATCGCTCGATGGAGGAAGAGGGGAAAGCCCCACTTCCAGAACCGTCGATAGTAGTCTCTTCGGATGGAGAAAGCGGTGGAACGATTGACATCGATCTAGAGAATCTTCTTCTCGACGACGATGACAGTCGGTCGATCGCTAGCTCGTCCAATTTTTCCCTGCTTTCCACTGCGTCAAACCGCAGTAGGAAGGCAAATAGCAAGTTAACGATTAAGAGGCTAGGGAAGAAGAAGTGGGAGGAGCTGTCCAGGAATGACAGGAGGAGACTACAAAGTGCGCGGGATTTCCTGCGAGAGCCGTCCTCAAGAGACAGTGAGCCTGCTAGCTGCTCGAGAGTCGCGGTGACTGCGGAAGACTCGTGCACCGTAGAACTGATGGGGCCGCCCAAGTCTGTGACTTGCCTTAGCCAGTCGGGGCAAGGGTTAATCCCATCAGAAGCTCCAAATGTTAGTGAGGCTAGTGGGGTATTAGCTAGAGACAGGGTGCAGGACTCTACTGTGAGGTCGCCAGACCCTCTAACCGGGATTAGCAGCAAGTCTCCTACTCGTACTATCCTGGCTGGGGGAGAGGGGGCATTACAGACGGTGAGGGTAGGAGAAGAGCATGACAGCGCCTCGACAAGCCTACGCTCGTCGAGTGAGGTTTGTGCACCGACCCTATCATAACCAGGGGAATGCGCAGATAGCGTAGACGAATTGGCTAATGCCAATTCTACCATTGGAAGCTGCTGCACTGTTGTTTCCGCGCAGTGCGATTCGAAGCGCTGCCAGGACTTGGGTATTCCCGATGCTCCGAAGGCCGCTGAGGAGAGCAAGGCAAAGGGCACAGGGCAGCAAGCCCCCCAGCTGCTGATATCCAGCAAATCTAGGAAGCTCCGGCAGAGAGCCAACGCCAAAAGATTGTTAAGGCGATTAAAAAAAGAAAGACCCCTCATCCTACACGGAGGACAACCGGGCGCTAGCTAGGGCAAAAGAAATTGTAGGGCCAGCTGTAGTAAGGTCAGCAGGACAGAACAGACTACCTAAGGCGCATGCCTCTGGTAAGCCAGTAGGACAGGCTAGATCACCCAGGGCGCTTGCCTCTGGTAGGGCTAACGATAGGCTGGTCGCGGCGAGGAAGGGCGGCCCTCCGCCTCCCACCTCTGCCGCGGGCGGAACTTCGCAACCCCCAACTGCTGCAGGTAGCGGACGCGAGTCTAAACCTGAGGAAGTAGCTGCGGGAAGCTCTAAAAGAGGTAGGCAGGATGAGACGATCTCTCCATCATTGCCTGGGAAAAGAGTCAGAACCCATGCTGACATTGTCAGAGGGAATCTTCGGGTAGCTATAGTCGACTATGGCAACCCAGATCGGAAGCTCACTGACGATCAATGGAAGCTTCTTGAGATCAGGATCCTTGATGGTGTGAATGAGGCTCTCCTTAAAGGTTTGGAACCATATCCACTTTTTGGACAGCTGACCACCTTCAAGGGATTCAAGGTCATGGAGTGTGACAATGAAGCTACCTTGAAATGGCTAAGAAAGTTCATCTCTGACACCAAAGCTCCGTGGGATAAATCCGACCTGAGAGTGATCGAGAAAAAAGAGCTGATCCACCTCACTCGACCAGAAGGTCGCTTACTCCTTACGGGTCCTTATCTCCCGAAGGATAGGATAGAAAGGTTACTTAACCCAGAACTCCTTAGTAAGGACTGGGAGGTCATTGAAGTGGGAGAACACACTGAGGCCGGGATGGAAGTTACCATCCTCCTCAGTCAGCGGTCAATGCCATTGCTCCGCGATGAAAATTACAAAGTACGCGTTGGGATTACCCGATGCAAGATTAGACCCATTGCTGGACCAGTCCAGCAAGGTAAAGAAGGAGGCTCCAATTGCAATGATGAAGGTAATACAGATAAACCTTCATCATAGTAAGGCGGCCAGTGCCAACCTTATCTGCCTTATGGGAGACAGGGATATTGACGTTGCTCTCATACAGGAGCCTTGGACTGTCCGAGACAACATTATGGGACTAAACGCAAAAGGCCTGGAATTATACAAGACCAATACACCGAACTCTGAAAGTAAGATCAGAACTTGCATTGTTGCAAAGAAACGAATTAAGCTATTTCTTCTATCCAGATACTGCAACAGTGACCAGACAGTCGTAAAACTCGAAAGGCAGGGAAAACCCTCACTTGCGATGGCATCGGTGTACATGCCATACGACTCCACGGATGGGCCACCATCTGAGGACGCACGCAGACTGGTGAATAAGGCGGAGGAAGTAAAATGGGACCTGCTCATAGGATGTGATGCAAACTCCCATCACACACAATGGGGCAGCACTGATATCAATCCAAGGGGTGAGTCTCTTTTCGAATTCATTACTGAACATAATTTATTGATAGCGAATATTGGGAACGAACCCACGTTCATAACCAAGAATAGGCGGGAAGTCTTAGACGTTACCCTCACGAACATCTCGGATTCTTTTCATGTGAATCAGTGGAAAGTTTCCACTGACATATCTTTTTCAGATCACAGAATAATAGAATTCGTGACAGACGAACCAAAACCCCTGCAGGTAAAATATCGGAACCCCAGAAAGTGTGACTGGGATCTCTTTGCCAGCGAGGTGGGAAATAGTGAACATAATTTACTAGAACAAACAGCACGAACACCGCAAGAAATTGATGCCGCAATTGAGGTGCTAAGCACTACCCTCAATAAAGAATAGCTAAAGTCATGTCCTATTAAGAGCATGCGCAGTAAAAAGTCGCCGCCGTGGTGGAATAAAGAGCTTTCCGACATGAGGAAAGAAGCGCGAAAACTCTTTAATGCGGCTAAAAGACTCAATACTGAAAGCGACTGGGAAATATATAAATCCAGTCAAAGGAAATTTAAAAGCACAGTCTGCAGCTCGAAACGCACCTCATGGCGTACTTTCTGTAGCAATGTCGAGAATACTACAGAAGCTGCGAGACTAAGAAAGATCCTGGCAAAAGAACCGTCAGTACCAGGTTATCTCAAGGATACCGATGGTAACTAGACGCAATCCTGTTCTGAGTCCCTGGATCTTCTGCTTAGAACACATTTTCCGGGATGCGAGGCTCTAGCCAGCAATCTGCAGACTGATAACCGTCTAGAAAAAGAGATGATGGTACCAATAGGAATGGTGACTGAGGAAAGGATTATATGGGCAATCGAATCATTTCAGCCCTTCAAGTCACCAGGAACTGATGGGATTTTTCCGATCATGCTGCAAAAAACTAAGCACCTACTGGCACCAACTTTGCATACAATTTTTCAGAACAGTCTTAGGTGTGGGCACATACCCAGAGCGTGGCGGGAAGTGAAAGTTGTTTTCATTCCCAAAGCTGGGAAAGCCAGCCACACTACCGCAAAAGACTACAGACCTATTAGCCTCACTTCGTTTCTGCTAAAGACCTTTGAGAAGCTGTTAGACGTGCATATACGTGGTAAACTCAACCACATGAATATGTCCGCGGCACATCATGCCTACACTAAGGGTAAGGGCGTGGAGACAGCGCTACATGATGTTGTCACCACGATTGAAAGATCGCTACACTTTAAGGAATACACCCTGGCAGCTTTTCTCGATATTGAAGGTGCTTTTAACAATGTCGAGACGCATGCGATTAAAAAAGCGCTCGAAGATAACCATGTTGAACGCACCGTGACCAAATTGATAGTTAGCCTTCTAAGTAATAGGCACATCATCGCTGAACTCGGGGGAACCCGTCAAAATGTGATCGCATCTAGAGGCACACCTCAAGGAGGGGTCATATCCCCACTTCTTTGGATCATGGTCATTAATGAATTGTTAACGAAATTTAGATACAGTGGAATAAAAGCAGTAGCATATGCAGACGATGTGGTGCTACTTGTCACGGGGAAATTCCTAACCACTGTTAGTGAACTAGTTCAGCAAGGCTTAAACACACTAAATGTTTGGACTAAACAATGCGGACTGGGGGTCAACCCTCAGAAAACCGAACTAGTGTTGTTCACTAATAAAAGAGTTATACCAGCCTTCACGCTACCAAACATTGAGGGTACCCCCCTTAAGTTGTCTGAAAGCGCGAAATATTTAGGCCTCATACTGGACAGAAAGCTTAATTGGAAGCTGAATTTTAAAGAAAGGGTAAGAAAGGCATCCGTCGCTTTCTATACCTGCAGTAGATTCTTCGGAAAAAACTGAGGCTGTAGACCGCAAATAACGTTATGGATGTACTGTTCGTTAGTAAGACCCATACTGACATACGGAGGATTGGTTTGGTGGCACGCTGCTGCCAAAACAACCAACCTCAAGGATATGACCAAAATTCAGAGAATTGCATGCACTGGAACGACCGGTGCGATGAGAACAACGCCAACAGCGGGACTGGAAGCAATTCTTAACCTCCTGCCTTTGGATCTCTATATGCAGGAGACCGCAGCAAAAACTGCCCTCAGGCTAAGCCAGTCAAAACACTGGAGGTCAAATGCATACGGACATGCCAAAATACTTGGCAACTACCTTAACGGCGACATCAACTCAGACTACATTGTCCCATACTTGGATTTTGAAAAACCCTTCACGTGGGATTTTCCAAGCAGAGAGCAGTGGGAGAGAAATGAAATACCACAGAGCGCTAAGTCCATCTATACCGATGGGTCAAAGATGGACATAGGTATTGGAGCGGGTTGCTTCTCTGAAGAACTAGGAATCAGCGGCTCCTTTCGACTTCCAGATCACAGCAGTGTTTTCCAAGCGGAGGTTCTAGCAGTGACAAAGGCTGTTCAATTGGTGTCAATGATGACAATATCACGTGAGGATATCAATATTTACATTGACAGCCAGGCGGCCATAAAAGCGATAGCTGCTACGCAAATAACATCGAAGCTTGTAAAGTATTGCCGCGAAGAGCTTAAGGTTCTCAGTACGCAGCACAATGTAAAACTCTGCTGGGTCCCTGGTCACAGCGGGATACCGGGCAATGAAGCCGCAGACGAACTGGCTAGAAAGGGTTCAGCCCTAGATAGAGAACAAGCAGACGGGACGGTCAAACCACCACTCTGCAACCTTCGGGCCAGAATTGAACAAAAATCAGTAATTGATGCGAACAATAGGTGGAGATCGCTAAACACCTGTGTGATATCGAGAGGACTATGGCCAAAGTATGACAAAACAAGAACTAGAAAACTCCTACAAAAGGATAGAAAGTCGTTGTCAATACTAATTGGGGTGCTAACAGGGCATAATACCTTAAGATACCACATGAAAAGATTACGATTGAATGATGATGACATATGCAGAGGATGTGGTGATGAAGAGGTACATGAGGATACAACCCATTTCCTCTGTCACTGCCCTAACCTCTGTCAACTAAGAAACAGAACCCTAGGCAAATTCTTCTTCGATCACATCGAGGAGCTTTCTGATGGATCACCATCTAATATACTTGAGTTTGCTAAGGCGTCGGGTTGGATGAAAGCATAGACATTGATACCACGGGTAGGACCACACTATGGGTATCACAATGGGTCCACATGGACCTAAGTGTGATGAGGACACACACATCCTCATCAGCCCGAAAACCTAACCTAACCTAACCTAATTCCTCAGGTGATACTAAAGGCGCGTTTTTTTTCAAATCTATATAGATTTCGAAAAAGCTTCCCATACAAAAATAAAACTGGATAATTATCCAGGCTAAGGTTTTCTTGTATTTTACATTGAAAACATGTTGCGCAAACATGTTTAGCCTATATGTATACTATATAGTATATAGATTTGAAAAAAAACACGCCTTAATATGTCTTTTAAATACAATGGTGTTAACCTTTGTCATGGACACAAACCAAGCAAGGAAGTCTTCAGTTTTATTTTATTGTATTTTCTTCCGCATAGCATGTTTGCTTTACCGAATATGATTTTTGGCGTATAAAAGATATTTGTTATGATTTTAATTTTTACATAAGCACAAATAATGTCCGTTTTGTAATAGAAATTGGCAATTAAAGCTGATCATCAACGTGAGTGGACATTCAATCTATACTATTTATAAAGACGTAACTACTCTTATGTATGTTCTGGCTAATCTCGGGAACTACTGAACGGATTTTGATAAAACCTTCGCTAAAATATTTGTTGAATTCCACTGTAATGGATTGCATATATATTATCGTGCTTTTATACATTTAAAAATTTTTTTTTTTATTTGTATGCTTACAATTTAAACAGTATGCACTTTGCGTAATAGCGCGTGCACCTATTTCAATGAAATAAATTTGATTGATTTCAGCATTTCAGCCAAAGATTTTAAGGTATAAATCATTTTCCTACGTTACCTAGAAGCTGCGAAATAGACAAAAATAATGTGATTGTTAATGGTTTTAATTAAAAAGCACAGAAAACCATTGAAATTGTCCGTCAACCTGCTGGGAGAGGATCACGTTTTGGCATTACGAGTATGTAAGCTTTTCTCTTCGCTTTTGCTCTTGCAGTATGCTGGGTAACTGGCCGAACACGATGGTGAAGCTGTAGTGGAAGTAGAAAGTTGAAGTTGGCTGAACTTTGCGCTTCACCATACAATTCATACTACAGCATCAGCTTCGCATTGTGTTCGCGCTATAGGGTTAACGTGTATTTTAACTTTGACAGCGCTGCCTACTTCCACTACGGCTTCGCCATTTTGTTCGGGCAGTGAATCGTGTTTTGTTTTTGTGTGGTCGGTCTGGCGATCATTTTCATCGCTCATCCGATGGTGATGATGATCGCTGATGAAACTTTGGGCAGTTGCTGTGTGGGTGTGCATACTGGTGAAGGTTATACATAATCTTTATTCATACATGTGCATATAAAAATGAATTTCTGTTTGATTGTGTTTTTTCGATAAATTCCGATTTCCGAACTACTTTGCCGATTGAGCTCAGACTTGGACATAAAGTATGTTTTGAAGAGAGAAAGACTAAGCACATAATACAATTACTTTACGGTAGGTGAACAAATTTATATTAAGGACAAAAAAAAAACTTTTTGCACAACTGAGTTATAAGGGAGCCAATCTAATATGTACAAATTAAAGTTTGTTTGTTCGTCTTTTCTCCGTTAGCGCATCGTTCATCTGATTGCCATGAAACTTTGGCAAGTTATTATATGAACCGCGCTCGGAAAAATTCTGGAACCGGTTCAGTAGATAGTTTCAGAGATTACCCCTTACATACAAATTTCACCTCTTATTTCAGAAACCTACCCCGGCCGGCGTGCGTACAACAACTCCTTTTGAAAAATGATGCTTAACCTACCTCAGTACCACTCCGCTATTGACCTGCATTTGGAAGCCAATGTGATATTGATTGTAATCCCTGTGACCAGTCCCGTGAGAGTTTTAAGGTCACTTCTGTGTATGTACTTTTTTAAGAAGATAATGACAAATGAAAATACATAATTCATAGAATTAAAGTTCATTCATCACACTACCAAACGCGTGCCGTGCGTGGATATGACGATATGACGGAGAGTGGCCGGGGGTTTAGGTCAACGCAACATATTTAAAATAATTAACGTTTGACAGATTTTTCAAACAAAATCATCTTCAGCGATGAGGCGAATTTTTATCTTGATGGCTTTGTTAATCATCGAAATTGTCGTATTTGGGATTCAGAAAATCCAGGAGTGATTGTTAAGAAACAAATGCATCCACAAAATGTCACTGCATGGTGCACATTTTGGGCTGGACGCATTGTCGGATCATTTTTCTTTGAAAATGCGGCTGGTCAGACAGTAACAGTAAATGGTGCTAGCTATCGCGACATGATAATCCAATTTTTTTTGCCTAAATTGCAAGATATGGATATGGATGACATGTGGTTTCAACAAGAGGGTTCCTTTACTTACTTTATGAATCGATAAAAAAAATAAGAACCGGTGTTTTCTATCAAAATTACTTCCTGCGTGAACTTTGGGACACCCTTTATACATATACAGTGAACTGTCTCATAACCCGACACTGACGGTACCGAGAAATTTGTCCGGTTAGAAGAGGTATCCGGTTATGGGAGAAAAAAATAAATTGACATTTTTTAAAAAAAAGTAACACAATAGACATGTTGTATTAATTTTATTTTATAAACGTATTAATTTTTATGTGATAAACACAAATTACCGAAAAATACTTATTTCTGGCACATACATTTAAAATACAAACCTATTTAAAAAATGCAATAGGATTTATAAATGCACATACATAGTTGTTGAATAACACGTTTGCGGACAAGACAGCATATGCCGTCAATGGTTGAGGAAATTAGCGGGGCCATGACAATTTTAGGTATGGTAGGACAAGACCCTGACGAGGAATACAGGATGCTTTCATATTTCGACATTATTTGTCCTATCAGAGACAAATTTTCACTTCACTGTGACCAGCGGAATCATTTTAATCTTTATACAAAATTCGCACAATATAATATAAAATATCTCTCAAAATGTCGGAAAAATGCGTGTGTAATTCTAGCGTTCCCCACAGAAAATCAAGTGTCCGCGAACGTGATAGTAAAACAAAGGCACACTCCATACCTTACATTTTTGTTTCGTTTCTTTGCAAAGTGTAAAGAAGAGGAGAACAAAACAAAAGCAAAATAAAGTATTTGTCAATTTGTCCATTTAAGAGAGAGAGGGACATTCTGTTGCGGTTACGAAAATTGGTGTCCGTGTACGGTTATGAGAGAGTCCGGTTATGGGAGAATTTTTTATATGGAAAATCGTGTATTTATTTCCGTTCTTTGAAATCTGTTCGGTTATAAGAGGTGTCCGGTTATGAGAGGTGTCCGTAAGGAGAGAGTACACTGTATACATATAGCAATATATTAGAAGAAAATATTTTGTTTTCTATTAAAAGTTGCTGGAAGGCGAAGCAAGGCGAGTACGGGTCAGCTAGTTTTAAATAAATCTATGAGATACGTTTTTTTTTTTGCAAATATCCTTCAATTAGATCCTAACTACAGTGGAAAGCATTAGAAATATGTTAATGATGCGTTAAATTAATTCAGGTCCAAAGGGTTTAATCAGCAAAATTACCACATTTACGGTATCGAGAATCAACTGTCTCATGAATTGCCATTACATCCATTTAAAGTTGTGGTGTGGTACGGATTTCGGGCTGGTGACATGATCGGGAAACGCATATGTTCAAACTTATGAATGTGAAACACGTACGGTCAATGGCGAGTGGTATCGCACTATACTAATTGTTTGTGGAAAGAAGAATTGAAAAAAGCTTGATTTGGAAAACATGTGGTCTCAACATTTCGCAGCATCCCACCCAGCTTATAAAACAATCGCTCAACTGCTCCTAGACTCCAACGGCCGCTTAATTTTGAGATTTGACGCCTTTAGACTTCGCCGCCTGGGCTTATGCAAAGGGACGTATCCAAACATCTACCAACTCTTGACGTGCTTAACATTTGTGAATTAAAAGCCGATATAAAGCTCAGAATTTGTAAAAACAAAAAAAATTGATAGTTAGAGTTAGCGGATCATGACCAGTAAGTGATGCGATTTTTTTAGTTTTACTTTCTCAAAGTCTGATCATCAAAAACTACAATTTCATAAATTTCTTTACTCAAAATTTCAAACCACGATATCCCCTAAACTAAGCGATTAACCAATTTTTTTAATTTTTGCTTATTTCACCGAGATCCGCAAAATGGCATTTTCAAACCTCGGCGCACCGGTTATCGTGCGTGATAAAATATCGGCCAGTGCTCCATCCCTTTTTATTAGAGAAAGGGTCATAAGACCTTCAATATAATGATCTGAGCGCAATTTTAAGGCAATTTACAAAATTAAAACTTTTTTAGTACGGCGAATAGAATTGACTGTTGACGTTAGCCCAATTTGTTTGGATGTAGTTATTTTATAAGCGAATGGTCGTAAACGAAACCATCCCTCGAAAACGTGTTTTCCGAGTTAAGGCAAGTATTCGCAAATTGATCCTGAAGATGTTTTTTTTGTTGTGCGACGAAATAGAATGCTATGAAAGAATTGCTATGGTTAGTGATTTCAAATATACTGCAGAAGTGCTTATCGAACACAATATTTTTAAGGCCTGAGCAAACTTGTGTGGTCTGTTTTTATAATAATCAAAATAATCGATTAATCGATTCATATATTATTTGGTTAACCAATACTTCTTCATATTCCATAGAATACCTACTCTTTATACATATACTGATCTTTCGTTAGAACGCATGAGGAATTGAAACGGTAGTAGCTAAACTTAGTTATTGTTGCCCTTAGCGCTATTCACTTTAAAATTTGATTCAAGTATTCTTTAAAATTAAGAACGGACTTGACTTAATTAACAATGTTAGGTTTTATCTAAGGGTTTTAAAGATTGTTAGAGAAACTAAACTGAAATAATAGGATTATTACCAAATTGCATTATGAATGTAACGTTTAAAAAAATTACCTTACTCCGAACCCATCCCGCGAATTGCCTAACTACGGAATATAAATATGTATGTAAGTATATAAACAATAGCAAAATTTAAAGGTATTATAGAAAGCTATTCATTAGGTAATTTTATGATTTGCAAATACGGTAATGATAGGTTTATAAATTCAAGAGAACGAAATTCATTTTCCCTTCCCATATACATATGTATCGAAAATTAAAAAAATACATATATACCACAAAACCGCCAATATTTCTCAAATTTTGAAAGCCAAACAAATGCACTTGGTTCCCGATTTGCAACATCCCATCATATCTCAAAACTGACATTTAAGTTTCAGTCGCCATAACTTGAAAAACGCTTTTAGTCACATACCGAATTTCTTATTGCTAGTGGTGGACTAAAACCTATGTTTATCAATTTTTAAACTCAACCACATTAATTGCATTACAAATTTCTGAGATATGTTTTAAGAAATAGGTGCAGTACACATATTCGCATGTAGTACACATCCGCACGAGTTGTGAGAACTACTTACTTTTAATATACTGTTTTCACATTCAACTTTATTAAACACGCAGAATAAATTATTTATTTTGAAGATAAAGATAATTATTTAATCACTTATGCGCTCAATATTCTATAAACCGATATTTTTTAACAAAAGTTTTCAGTTCAACCTAGCAAAGATGTCAGGTATTAACGAAATCACTCACACAAACAAAAAAAATACGAAGTGTGTGGTGATTTATATTGAGTGTGTTCAGTGCCCGAAGTTTGTAACCGAATGGCGTTGCTCACTTGTTCAGCTCCGTAAAATACCGGGTGACACTTAAAAATGTACAATCGGCACAACATTAGCATTTTAAATTGGTTTGCAATTTAAATTATGCTGATAATGTTTTGGAGGAGTATCCTTAAATACAATCGAAGAATTATTTACGAGAGAAAAGATTTATTAAATTCGAACAAAATCCCCGTCATCTCAATGATGACGAAATATGCGCTACAAAATACATTGGCCAGTCTACTCACATTAGCTGTGTTTTTTTGAAACGTAGCTAGCCAGTAGTTGCTAGCAAAGTCAAATTTCACACGTAAAACAAATACAAAAACCAGCTGGCTACAACTCTTGATTTTATCCGCAGCCAAAAGCAGCTGATTTCATATCACTTTATGTAAATTATCTATTGAATAAATTACAGAAATTAATTGTTTTCACAACAAATAACAAAAAATCGATTTGGTTGAATGCCGAATACTTTGACAGTTCACACTTAACAGCTGATCGAAATCACACACACCAACTTGGAGGTAAGTCAGCTGGGTTCGGCTGGCTGGGAATCGTTTTAGTGAACGACTGGCTAGCTACGTTTCAAAAAAACACGCCTACTTTTAGTATAAGACGAAATGAGCACATGAAATACATTCATAACATCGACCCATACCCAAAGAGCGGAATCACGGAGCATTGTTTGCAACAAGAACACACGTTAAATGAAAATGACTTCAAATTAACAAATTCCTAATCTAATGTGAATAGATTAAATATTTTAGAATCCTTACATTTTTATTCAAATAGAAAAGTAACTGTCAATAGAGATATTGGCCCACATTATTCAAGCCTTTTTTCTGTCTTAAAATAGTCTATGTACATTTGATTAGTTTTTATTTTGAATGACTTTGTTTCTGATACAATGTATTGGTATTGTTGTATTCTTGTCCATATACACTCTCTCAAATGATTTTCTTGTACATATCAATATTAATTTCTGTGACTATTTGCATAACAATGGTAAGTTGAACACATTTTATTACACATTTTTATACACATTTTTGGTAAGTAAACATTAATTTTTATTTTTAAAAAAATTATGATTTCAGAAAATCCATACAAATGCATACAAATTTCACACAAAAATTACTTGACAGGCTGTTCTTATTGCGTTCAGCGGGCCTAACATGCAGTATTTTCTGCTTTCAGTGGGTTCAGCGGGCTTAGCATGCACAAGGTCTGTTTGGTGTGTTTTTTGTGAACAAATTGGGACATCTGTCAAATAGGTAATAATTTGAAAAGTGGGGGAAAATCCTCAATTTTTCTTTTTTAAATATTAAATAATTTCACGAAAAAGATGGCTGTTTGTTAGATGTCCCTCTGTGACTCCACGAATGAAGGTGAAATACACTTGAGCACTTTGCTGTCATATGATTTTTCAATCGTTTATAACCTTAAATTTTTGTTGTTCATCCATTTATAACCTTAAATTAAGTTTATGTATAGTCAAACTAATTATTAATATTAATTAATACAATTATTAAATTGTATTAACTAACTTCTACGCCATAACAAAAAAATCGTCCGCAATTTCAATTGTTTTCGATGTTTCCTACCTGTCAAATGTTGTTTTGGGTGCGCTTAGCCCGTATGACACTATATCTTTTTTTCAACTTTTTAAAGCATTAAAAATACGTAAATGTCAGCCGCGCGTAAAGAGACAGAAATACTTTTGCACGAAAAATGCCAAAAGAACTTGTAGCAAAAAAATACACTCCTCAAAAAAAAAGAAGACCAAATTAAATTGAGTGATTGTTTTTTTTTTTTTTTAATAATGATAGGGCAACCAATTGTACACATTGTACACATAGGTAACCAGTTATTGTGTTAAAGAACTTAAAAAAACTTAATTTGAAAGTTGTTTAAAAAAATATAGTAAAAACAACTTTTAGTCGATCGAAATAATAGCCGTGTTTTATCAGATCAGATCAACAAATAAGTTTGTGTGCATTACAACAACAATCCGAGATCTTGCTTCTTGTCAAGATCAATTTTCGTGATCCAAAAATTAGTTCGACTATTTCTCACTATGGTACACTTTCGTTTGTGAATGTTACTGTATTATCGACAGTTGCCAAGGGTAAATGTTGCCAGATTAGAATATAAAAATATTATTGGCAATCCAAATATCATTAATGTTATTTTGTTCGAATAAATTAATTTTTCTGCTCATAATGATATTGAAGCGATGTAAAACTGAAATTATAGCTGCAAAATATTACTCTCATTCGGTATCTGTTAATCAAAATTAATAATTTCCTCCTAAAAAATAAAACAAGCGCATTCAATTTTCATTTAAAAGAAAATATTCATTTGCATGGCAACTTCGCACTAAATGTCAAAATGAACTTAGCTTGTACAATCACCACAACCACAGAACTTTGATCTGGTTTGTTTTATTATTCTGATCTGATCCGGATCAGATCACGGGGATAATAAAACATGGCTAATGATAAGATCCAATAGCATAATACAGTAAAAATATATAAAAAAAAACAAAATAGATAACATTGGTAGTATTAGCCGTGTTTTATTATCCCCGTGATCTGATCCGGATCAGATCAGCTCATAAGTCTGTGTGCATTACAACAACAATACGAGATCTTGCTTTTTATCAAGATCAATTTTCGTGATCCAAAAATTAGTTCGACTATTTCTCACTATAGCCGTGTTTTATTATCCCCGTGATCTGATCCGGATCAGATCAACAAATTAGTTTGTGTGCATTACAACAACAATCCGAGATCTTGCTTCTTGTCAAGATCAATTTTCGTAATCCAAAAATTAGTTCGACTATTTCTCACTATGGTACACTTCCGTTTGTGAATGTTGCTGTATTATCGACAATTGCCAAGGGTAAATGTTGCCAGATTAGAATATAAAAATATTATTGGCAATCCAAATATCATTAATGTTATTTTGTTCGAATAAATTAATTTTTCTGCTCATAATGATATTTAAGCGATGTGAAACTGAAATTGTAGCTACAAAATATTATTCTCATCCTGTATCTGTTAATCAAAATTAACAATTTCCTCCTAAAAAAATAAAACAAGCGCATTAAATTTTCATTTAAAAGAAAATATTCATTCGCATGGCAACTTCGCACTAAATGTCAAAATGAACTTAGCTTGTACAATCACCACAACACAGAACTTTGATCTGGTTTGTTTTATTATTCTGATCTGATCCGGATCAGATCACGGGGATAATAAAACACAGCTTATGATGCACTTTCGTCTGTAAATGTTGCTGTATTATCGACAATTGTCAATGGTAAATGTCGCCAGATTAGAATATAAAAATATTATTGGCAATCCAAATATCATTAATGTTATTTTCTTCGAATAAATTAATTATTCTGCCCATAATGATATTTCAGCGATGTGAAACTGAAATTATAGCTACAAAATATTATTCTCATTTGGTATCTTTTAATGAAAATTAACAATTTCCTCCTAAAAAAAATAAAACAAGTGCATTAAATTTCCATTTAAAAGAAAATATTCATTCGCATGGCAGCTTCCAGCGCCTCCTATATGTGAAACAGGCCGTAATGTAACAAAACTACACGTGGTGCTCTTGGCTTACAATTTCGTCTGTCAAACGTCAAATCGTATAGAAAAGTCGGGGTAAATATTCTTTCGGGACAAAGAATTCAATAATTGAAAGTGTTATAGGTATCATTAAAAGTTAAATGTGGTTTTAAATTATTAGTAATTGATGAAGGCATATAATGTGCTAAAAAAATGAAGAACATTTTTCGTTTTTTAGTGTTTTTTTTATGTTCTCAGTGTGAATCGGTTTCTCCCGTGTGTGTTTGCGTTGTATATTGTACGCGTTGTTTGAGTTTTCAATTTTTCATTTAATTACAAACTAAATATTAAATACCGCTATTAATTATAATTATTGTAATTTGTATTCTACTCTGCACGTTTCGGCAAAATATTTACAATATCGTTCTGTTGGCCAATTCGTGATTCATATTTTCATAGTATGTTATGTGTTCACATATATAGCCGATATTGTGTTCTTAGAGGATTAAAAATATTCACGTTTTTGTTGATTGATATGCTGTAAACATACATTCCGAATAAAATTAGAAATTAAGATATGTAGTTGTAAATACATATATACTATTTAAGTAAACATATATGTTTGTACGTATTATTTTGAACATTTTTGCCTAGTAAGTAAGTTTACTTTAATAATCCATAAATTGTCCTAACCTGTGTTTATGTTCAAATACATAATTCTGATTTATATTAAGATATTATGAAAAGATGTATTTTATATTATTATAGGTTCTATTTCATTTGCATGGATATATTTATTTGTATGTAAATCTCGTAGCTTAATTTACAAGTGTTAGTATGTATATGATTGTAAAGTTTGTACATAATTATAGGTTGAGTTTCAAACAAAGTTTTGTATGTCGTTTTTGTTGACAATTAAAATAAATGCATATGTATATATGTACTTAAAATACCAAACATGTCTTTTTCTATGCTTTTTGTATTTTTTTTCTCCAACGTGTTCCTAAAATTTTAGAATTGAAAGACATTCTCGTCTTAGAAGGTGGCTTTTCTTTTCAGTTAAGGTACGCACATAAAATAAGTAAGTATGATACTTGCATCATTCTCTTCAACTACAAGATTGCGGTTTATAGGTCTCACTGGGACAGATTTCACAGTCAAGGTTTTCTTGAAAATTGCATCTACGGAAGATATTTCCATACCTTGCATACATACATTTGTGAACCTACGCCGTATGCGGCAAAATAAAACACTGAATTATTTACAAAACAAATTCGTAAATATTCCCCTAAATATCGAGGAAACAATTTATGTACTAAAATAAGCCAATTCGTGTAGTTGCGAAAAATATAAATATATCAAAACACATTTCGGCATTTTTTTATTTAAGAATTGTACAATAATTAAACCAAAAATTGCTCTTGGCTTCCATTATTATGGTGTATATTTTTTCGAGAAAATTCGTTCCCGAAATACAGCACATTCTTTGGAATAACGCACTAAACTTCTATATCAATTTATAAACCAATTTATTTCATTGCAAATTGTAGTATTTGCAAGTCACATCTATTAATATTTCATTCAATAAATGTGGCATAATTAGATTTAGAGTTTCTCTTGGCTTCCGCAGTACATTTGTTTACATTTTCTGTAAGCCAAGAGGTGCACGTGGCATTTGACATTTTCGCGGAGCATTACGGCCTGTTCAACATATAGGAGGCGCTGACCACGATCACACTAGAAATTAGTAACTACCGTCTTATGCGATATGTAAGGATATTCTTATCAATAGGTCTTAAATTATTTGTATTGCTTAAGAAAATTGGTTCTATTCATCTTTCTCTTTCCAAAGTTTCATGTGTCTTGACTCAATGACGCCATCGTAGGGAAGTTGTGTGATTTGGCAATTTTCTATATCTGTAATAACGTATCTATCATTAGGTAGAAGTTTATGGGCCCCTAAACTTCGGAATCATTTTTTTATTTACACCTGTGGAACAATCAACATTTTTTATCACGACATAGTCGCCAATTACAAACTGCTTGGCAGGAGCATTGTTATTTTTGGAATATCTCTCGTTGCGGCGTTGGGATTAATTTATTGCTGAGGCTGCCTCTTGTCTCCAAGTATCCAGATCTCTTTCTAAGGATCCCTGTTCGTCTTCCAAAAATTCTGTAAGTAGATCAACAGTTGGTCCCCGTTGATTCACTCCGAAAAGTAGGCATGCGGGTGTTTTGCATGTAGAAGAATGAACTGAGTTGTTTATTGCGAATTCTGCACTTGATCGCTTGGCTCACTGAGTTTACTAAGCATTGGTGTTAAAACACGGTTAACTCGTTCCACCTGTCCGTTAGCTTGTGGGGAACACGTTGCAACCTTAACGTGGACTATGTTGTTGTCTAACAGAAACTTGCTGAACTGCAAGGAGGTGAAGCATGTCCCCCGATCTGAAACTATTCTACCAGGGCGACTATAGTATTGGAAGTACTTTTTGAGACACTCAATAACCTCTTTCGTACTGGTTGAGTTTACTGGATACAGTTTAACGTGTTTTGTGAAAGCATCCACTATTACTAACAAGTGCTTCCGCCTGCTTTTCAGTGAAGGTAATGGGTCTAAGTGATCAATGTGGAGTGTATGTGTGTTTTTTTGGGAATACTGTACAAATTTTATGCGTTTATGCGTACTGGGGCCGAATATATTATGCACTTTAAGCAATTTTTTATGAATTTGTCTACCTTCGATTTCATATTAGGAAACCACTAGTGTCTCTTTAGTTGATCATAGGTTTTACCTACCCCCATGTGGCCTATATTTTCATGAATGAGTCTAATCACATTAATCTCCATTTCCCTCGGGACATAAAAATATAAATGACCTGTGGTGTCTTTTCGATAAACTATTCCGTCTTTCAGATCATAGTGTTCCAATGGTTCACTTTCAAGCTGATCGCGAAGTATAACTAAGTCTGGATCTCTACTTTGAGTTGCACATAATTGAAATTCGATATCATCCTCACTTATGGCACACACTACCTCACAACGACTTAGGGCATCCACATGGCCCATGGACAGCATAGTCGTAATTTTGTAATTCTAAGGCCCATCGAGCAATGCGAGGGTTAAGTGATCTTTTATTAAGGGTTAGGGTTAACGAGTTACAGTCGGTAATAATTTTGAAAGGAATACCTTCTAGGTAAACCCTAAAACGCCGAAGTGCATAAATTATAGCGAGAGTTTCTAGTTCGAAACTATGATAATTACTTTCTGCGCCGGTAGTACGTTTGGAAAAATAGAATACCGGGTGGAATTTACCATCGGACTGCCGTTGCATTAAGACGACCCCATACCCCGAAGTGCTTGCGTCGCAATGCAATTCCGTCTCCTTTACTGGGTCATATATAGCCAGAACAGGTGACTCAACTAGTCTCCTTTTAAGATCATCGATAACAATCAGACATTTCTCGTTAAGCTCAAATTTGCTGTCTTTTTTCAATAGATCGTAGAGTGGTCTTGCAATTCGCGAAAATTGCGGAACAAATTTGCGGAAGTAAGCGCATAAGCCTATAAAAGATTGTAACTGCTCCTGAGTTTTTGGTATTGGGTATCTTGCTATGGTTTCTTTACGACGTTCATTGGGGGCGATACCTTTATAACTGACGTCATAACCTAGATATTGGATTTCGTTGAAGCAAAATTTAGATTTCGAAAAGTTAAGCTTAAGTTCATTCTTTGCTAATGTTCGCAAAACTTTTTTTAATAGGTTGAGATGCTTCGGAAGATCTTCGGATGCGAGCAATATGTCATCCATATACACAATTAATAAACCTTTGTCAACAAAATCCTTTAAAACAACTGTTGTAAACCTTTGAAAAACCGCCGGGGCATTTTTTAACCCAAACGGCATTCGAACATATTCAAATTGCCCTCTAGGGGTAACAAAAGAAGTCAATTTGATTGAGTCTTCGGACATTTTCACTTGATGGAAACCACTTTGTAGGTCCAGTAGGGTGAAGTACCTTTTCGCCCCCAAGTACTCCAAGCAATCTGTTATACCATTAGAGTTTATAATATAAAACACCACACAATATTTATATATGGTAACACTGTATGGTGAATGTAAATGTCAAATGCTGAGAAACGTAAAATAAAATCCATTCTGTGTATAACCTCCAACCAATTCGTTTCCTTTACCGAAGTTATTACATTGGCGACGAGGTTTATGGAAAAGTGATAGTAATTAATTAATTTAAAGTGAATTTAAAGAGCAAATAATAAAAAAAAAATGAATAATGCAGACGTAAATGCGGCAGGCGGTGCAGGGCAAACGTCGGAGGAAATACAAACGCACAGACAATAGTACGTAGCACGAGCCATGTGGGTTCCGTCCCATCATTTAATTTGGAGGACGACTTCAGCATTTACGAGGAACTGCTAGAACAATATTTTTTGGCAAACTACGTTGAGGACACCAGACGAGTGCCGGTAATATTGACGACCATAAGTCATCGAGCGTACGAGGTAGTGAGGGAGTTGGTATTCCCCAAGAAACCAAAGGAACTTAAGTTCGAAGAGCTGGTGGATCTTATGAGGACGCAATTCGTGACAACGTCTTCTGTCATAAGGAAGCGAATCGAATTTTTTGACGTGAAGCAGAATCAAGGGGAAACGGTGAACGGTTGGCTGGTACGAGTGCGAAGCATCGCAATGTATTGCAAGTTTGGCAATTTATTGGAGGAATTTGTGAAGAATCGTTTCCTAACGGGGCTGGTGAAAGGTCCAATATTAGACCGCGTGTGCGAGGAACAGATCGAGAAGCCGTTATGCGAACTGGTAAAAGTTGCGTTACAACGGGAGGTTTCCCTCAAGGAAAAGGAGACAGATATATGTCGGTTGCAGAGAACCAGCGCCAAGCACTTTGGCAATTATAGAGGAGTTCAGCAAGCAGCACAACGGCAGGAGCACCAGCAGCAGCAGAAGGTGATGAAAAGAGACGGCAGATTTTCGTGTTTCGCATTCGGAAAGGCAGGACACTCATTTAAAGATTGCAGGTACAGAAAATACATTTGTAGAAATTGTAAAAAAAGGGACATATTGAAAGTGCATGCAAAGTCCCGAAAAGTAAGATAAATTATCTAGAAGAAAATTGTAATGAAATGGAGCTATTTAATTTAAACAAGAAGAGTAATGCTAAAGTAGATCCTATTGTAATCAAAATAAAATTAAATAATGTACCAATATTAGTGGAGTTGGATTCAGGTGCTGGGGCATCGGTGTTGCCATTGTGTTATTTTGAGAAATTAAAGATCGGTCAAGAATTAGAAGACAGTGACATTTGTTTGCGTAACTATGACGGTGGAATTTTGATACCGGTCGGTAAAGTAAAAATAAAAATAGATTTTATGAACAGGCAAATTTGGGGTTGGTTCCAAATCGTTAAAGTAGATAATGCTCAGAAGAAACCGCTCATAGGTAGGGACATAATGAAACAGTTAGGTATTACTTGGGGCGTGGGAGGAAAAGAAATAGTTAGTCAGCATTTTACAGAAAAATTAGAAGATAACTTAGATAATTTGGCAAAAGGTATTTGTGGTGAATTTTCTGATTTGTTTGATGGAAAACTAGGCGAGTATAAGAACGCCATAATCTCACTGCAGTTCAAACGTGATGCTAAGCCAAAGTTTTGTAAGCCAAGGAGAATACCATATTCGTTTAAGGCAGAGGTGGAACAGGAATTGGATAGGCTGGTCAAGGACGGTGCTCTAATTAAAATTCAGAATTCGGAGTGGGGTACTCCATTAGTGCCAGTCCTGAAGTCGAACGGCAAGATTCGGATGTGTGCCGATTATAAGGTCACAGTAAACCCGCATTTAGAAGACGTCAACCATCCTATGCCGCTTGTTTGGGACATTTTGAATTCCTTAGAAGGGGGTGAACTTTTTACTAAATTAGATTTTACCGCGGCATACAATCAAATGCGTGTTGACGAGGAGACGGGAAAGAAACTTGCCTGGAGCACGCATCAGGGTATTTTTCAAGTTCTGCGGTTGCCTTATGGTACAAAACCCGCTTGCCAAATTTTCCAAAGAGAAGTGGAGAAGACGCTGCAGGGATGCAAGTGTACAGCGAACCTCCTGGATGATGTGGTAGTAACGGGAAAAGATCTGAAGGATCACATTGCTAACTTGAGAGAAGTTTTAAGAGTATTGCAAGAGGCAGGCCTTAAGTTGAATAAAGAAAAGTGCGTGTTCTTTAAGCCTCAAATAAACTACCTAGGTTATGTCGTGAGTAAGGAAGGGGTTAAGAAAGATCGAAATAAGGTACAGGCTATTCTTGAGTTGCCAAGACCTAGCAATATCTCTGAGGTGAGGGCATTTGCGGGGATGCTAAATTATTACGCCAAGTTTGTTCCCAATTTGTCAAGTTTACTTGCACCTTTGTATAGACTTCTGCAGAAGGGGGTTGAGTTCAAGTGGAGTAGGGATTGCGAGAAAGCCTTCAGCAGATGTAAAGAAGAGCTGACTTCAGAAGATGTTTTGGTGCATTTTAATCCAAAACACCAAATTGTTTTGGCCTGTGATGCATCAGAATATGGAATTGGGGCAGTTCTTTTACATAAAATGACTGATGGAGGGGAAAGACCAATCTCGTTCGCTTCACGAACCTTAATCAAAGCAGAAAGGAACTATGCGGTCATACAAAAGGAGGCTTTAGCTATTTATTGGGGTGTTCGTAAATTTTATGAATACCTTATGGGAAGAAGATTTTGCATAAAATCTGATCACAAGCCTCTTCAGGTGTTGTTTGGGGAAAACAAGGGTATTCCGGTAATGGCAGCTGGAAGACTTCAGCGATGGGCTGTGTATTTATCACATTTTGATTACAAGCTCACTTACGTAAAGGGTGCAGAAAATGCTGCGGCAGATGGTTTGTCAAGGCTTCCAGTGAAGGCGGACCAGGTGGAGGAAACTAAAAAGGTGGACTATTTAAACTGGGTGGAAGAATTTGTACCAGTGGGTGTTCAGGAAATAAGAGATGAGATAAGGCGGGATATAGCTTTAGGAAAAATTTACAGATATGTCCAAAACGGGTGGCCCGAAAGTGTAGAAGGTGAATTAAATCCGTATTTCAAAAGAAAATTCGAGCTGGATGTAGATCAAGGAGTAATCATGTGGGGGTACAGAATAGTGATCCCAGAAAAATTGAGGGAAAGACTTCTAAGAGAATTGCATGCGACACACTTAGGATCATTTAAAATGAAGGGAGTCGCTCGATCTTATTTCTGGTGGCCAAAACTGGATGAGGACATAGAACGGCTTTCGAAAGATTGTCAACTGTGTGTGCAGGCACAGCCTGAACAAGCAAAGGCACATTTAGCAAAATGGCCAAAAGCGAGTCTTGCGTTTGAACGTATCCACGTTGACTACGCAGGTCCATTTCAAAACAAAATGTTTTTAGTAATAACGGATGCGTTTAGTAAATGGCCAGAAATCTTTGAAGTTCCGAGAGCAGATACAAAGAATACGCTGATGAAGTTAAGAGAAATATTTGCACGTTTCGGTTTACCTCAAACCTTAGTTACAGATAATGGTGCCCAGTTCGTCTCTGGAGATTTTGAAAACTTTTGCAAGATAAACGGCATTAAGCATTTAACGTCACCGCCATTTCACCCTGCAAGCAATGGAGCGGCAGAAAATGCGGTGAAGTCGTTCAAAATCGCTATGAAAAAGATTTCTTACAGTAAAGAGACAATACATACACAGCTTCAAAGGTATTTGTTTGGCAATAGAAACGCGCCACACAGCACCACGGGTGAAAAGCCTTCAGCTTTATTGTTCAAAAAACCATGTGTCTACTCGTTTTGACCGGTTGCGTCCTAACGCTAAAGATAGTAGCGAAGTTCAGGTTCGCAATTATAATAAGGGAAGGACAATAGAGAAAGAATTCGAAAAGGGAGGCCAGGTTTATTTTAGAAGCTATGCAGATCAATTTCGTAAGGGTTGGATTCCGAGGACAGTGGATAAAAGGCTAGGCCAAACGATTTATTTGTGTAAAGACGCTAAAACGGGTAAAACTACAAAAAGGCATTCAGACCAAATGAGAAGGACAGGTCAGTTTTATACCGAGCGGACTAGGAAGGAAGAGGAAGACTTGGAAGGTTGGGAA